>CM034148.1:45988364-47446697 GCA_019776745.2 Taxus chinensis
TTTTTAAATAATATTCTTTAAATATATAATCAAAACATTAATAAGGTAGAAATAAAATTAAAATTTAATGTATACAAAATTATATATTTTTATCTTAAAGAGTTGTCCTGATGAAAATTTTAAAATAGGATTCCCCCAGCAAAGAAAAGTCATTCCTTTCAGGGGCCTTAAGTACAACCATGCAATCCACCAATTAACTAAGGTTCCTTCTTAATTTTCCCTTCATAAGGATGCCTAAGGTTTTATGAAGGTGAAATTTAAAAATAGATACATATTCATTCCACGTCCATTATTATTCGAAGCTGCTAGCATATGTGTGGAACTTATTACAGAAGGTTTTTGAATTATATAAATTTTAGTGTAAATATATTTATCCACTTATTCTTTCTGTATTATAGTGGTTTAATTTTTTTTAAATAAAGTTTTGTATGGAAGAGGAGCCAATCGTGGAGCATGGACCAATAATGATAAGGGTAGATGTAAAATGAAGGACTAGTACATGTCATTTTCTCACTTACAATTCAAACAAATAAAAAAATCAATAAAATTATTCACATCAAACTACCACCCAATCAAATGATGTCACATAAGTGGAAAACAATGCATGACATAATTTCTTATAAATTGTCCCCAATAAAATTCTTTGCATGGAAAACTACTTGATTTAAATACCTTAGAAACACTTTCCATTTAATATAAATGCTCAATATAAATTATTTATATTAAAAATAAAATAAAATCTATTAAAGGATAATATTTTTTTTCAAATTTTATGGTACTTATATATGGTTATGTACACCCCTCAACTTAGGGTGCACAACCACTTGCTCCTCTCTCTTATTCGGTGAAAACAATATTCAATTAAATGTGTGTGTATAACATGAGGAATGATGGAAATGGTGAGGGTTATGTTGACTTAGTAAATCAAAGCTCAAATTTATCACACATCCTGACAATATGTTAGGAAAAGTGAACTTCCACAATGAACGCATATATTCAAAAAAAAATATAGCTCTCTAATTAATCTGTGTCACATGTACAATAGAGATACATCCTTACATCAAAAACCTAATGAATTGAGACCTTTGATGTTTCTACAACATGTCAAATTTATCCCCTCCATTCTAGTTTGGAGAATGCCTTTTAGAATAAATTGTAATTACTTTAATTCCATTTATCCAAAACGTTACAACAAAGTCCTAAAAACTAGTGAAAATAACATGTTGACAACAATAATAAATTATCCTAGTACATATGGCAATACATCCTTTCCGAATTGAATTAAGAATATGTGGCATCAAGTTGATGGGATTGCAATTAAATAGTACAAGACACTCCCACCAAATCCGATTAAGTGCTGAGGTATTTTTTTATATTTGTGATGGTCTAAATTGTGCCTTTTCTTATGATGTATGCAACATGTGTATGTGTGTGCGTGCGTGCGTGCGTTCGTGCATGTGTGTGTGTATGCATATGTGTGTGTGTATGCATATGTGGGTGGTGATTCCAGATTAGGACTCGATGTGGTCAATTGTTTGCACCAAAAAATGATTCGTATGTGGATTTTGGTACATGAAAGTCTTGTGTCCCACAAGCCTAGGGAAGATGGTACAATACTTGATCATGGTCTAATATTAAGCGTGAGCCTTGATTACACATTACTCAATAGTTTTCATATTACCACCTAGTACTTGTCATAGGATTACCTAATGGTTATTTAATTTTGACATGTAATAATTTTGTAGAGTACTCAATGAAATCACGACATGTAAGATTCACAATTATTGAATATCCAATGTCCAATGATTATCACCCACATGTACAAGTATTGGTTTCCACCATGGTTTTAGTGTAAATCCAATTTATTTTTTAAATCAATTCAAAATATGCCTTTCCCTCCAATTAAACAATCCAAAGAAAAAATATAATAAATACTCTTGAGATACATGTTGGTGAAACATTCAGGATCCCACATGGCATAGAATAGAGTTTGTGGACCCCTTAGGTTATGGTGCACCACTACTTCACCAACCACATGTATGTTAATACATTTGTTCGTTCATTCTTGCTAGAACTCAAACCTTGTATGGAAATTGGGGTGGTTGGGTTTTTTTTTTATAAAATGAAGTCAATTGCTTTTTATTTGGAAAAAAATAACATGTCACGAAATATATGGTTACTAATTTCAATTACGCCATTAAAATCTCTACCATTTTAAAAAAACAATAAATTACTAATAAATGTATAGCATGAATGGGGCTATGGTGCAAGCATGAGTTGCCGTAGGAAATTTTCGGAGTTAAGTCATCTCCCCTTCATCCTAAGAAGGCTCTCGGCCTCTCCACCATCAACCTCTGGGTGGAAAAATGGTTTCATTATTTATATGACCTTCTAATAAATAAATCAACAATTCTTACTGTACTCTTATGTTTTTTCAACTAATGACGGGTCTAATTATATTAACTTGAAACGTTAGAATTTTATAAATCTACTATGTAGCTGTCCGAATACATTTGTGCAATGCTTAGCTATGAAATCCTCATAATATTAATTATTTCTATTTATGGAAGGGTTCTTGCAGATAAAGTATGTATTTTTGAAAATATGAGGATAAAATACTCGAGACACATTCCTTGTTTAAAATGCCTCTAAGCAATTTAACTCTGGAATTTATAGCCTTACCAAGATTCATAAACATAGCGATCCTATGTTTGCGATAGTTAAAACCATCTACTCCCCAAATTAACAAATTCCCACCTTCGTTAGTAATAAACTTAAACCTCTTTTAGGCTTCACATCATTGTATTTCAAATATTCTTTTTCCTTTCTTGAATTTATAAAGAGAAAAAAAAGTGTATTTTCGTTAATATATCATAAGATTTGATGTGGTTTCCCATGCCACCAAAATCCTCATTCATGAATTGATTCAAATTACTATGAAAATCACATATATAGAAACTACAAAGCTAGTTGAAATTTTCTTACGCTCTTATATTCATGAATAAATAGGTGGTATTGTTATGGGTTCCCGACTTTTCCCAATAAATCGATATATGAAAAAATTTGAAATGACGGTAATTGAATCTTACCCTCTATAACCATCTTGGTGGAAAAAAAAAATTTATGACGTCGATGCCGTCTAGATTTACGAAGTGGATACACTTAAGGAAATTCTCTCTCACCTAAAATAACCACCACACATTTAATTCACAATATAATTAGAAATTGAAAATTTTATTCCTTACCTCAACATCCTATTAAGAAGAAAATATAATGGGTTACTCTCTCATGAGGTATTTTAGAAGTAAAACACACATTGATTGTTACATAAGTGAAGAATTGTTGGCAAAATGTAGTGCAAAAATAACAAGGACAGGGAAAAACACAACCATAACACACAAAAAGTATATTTTATTAGATTTAAAATTACTTCATACAAATTTCTAAGTTGTAGTTATGTATATATATATTTTTTTCCTTCTACAATGCTTCTCTTCGAGGTGTTGCTCTATATTCTCCTCTATGTATATTATTTTTGTTCCTCTTCTTTGTCTTCTTATACTATTGGTTGAAGTGATATATATACTGCTACATGTTGCTTAAACATAGATGACCCATGACCCAAACCCGAAAGCTATATAGTTTGTGCTTTATTCCATCAACTTCATGTCCAACGGAGTCCATCTCCTTTGTGTGTGACGGAATGCTGCCACATGTCACACCTTTGGACCGTTGATCACAATTTGTTGACTTTGCCTTGTCCAACTATGGACCTAAAATAATTATAGAATGCGGCTCATTCATTTCCTTAGTCATGCTTCAAAAAAGCGTCCACTCAGGTGTAGGTAATTCAAATATAAAACACTTAAGAGAATGTAGTTCATGAAGGGATTTTCAAAAATATCTCGAATAATCAAGAGGTGGATATTGAGGTTGTTTCTCCTCAAATCGAGGTCATAGATAGGATTCAAGCAGGATCTCATGATGTCGAGAATAATGAGAATATTGATTCGAGCTATAGGAATTTGTATGCGGAAATAGTGCATGATACTCCTTCCTAGGTTGATTCTGAGGTTAAGAAAAGGAAGAGGGTTGTCAAGGAAATTGAAATTGGTTTTGATTCCCTTTTCAAAATTTTAAATGATATCATTCCAAAGAAGCCTAAGGTGATTTCTCGAATAATGATGGATAGCGATGGAAAGAGGTTTGCGGATCTCATCATCCCATAAGTTGATAAGGAGCGTGATGCCATGACACCTAATGATTATGAAGTTTCCATACTTGGAATTGGGAGGTCTACATTAGAGAGTTACATGGCAATGGCTCGAGATTTAATTGATATCATGCTAAAGAGACTTGAGAAATATAAGTCTCAAAACTCTCAGCTCAAGGCCGAAAAGAATTAATTGGTGGAATATGTTCAACATTTGATAAATCCCATATCATCCACTTTCCCAGTACCTGATGCAGTGGCTGCCCCAGATGAAGAGACTCTCAATTTTTCAAAAGAAATAAACACATTAGGCCATGTCACTAAAACTTGGCTTTCAGAGATTCTCATTTTAGGTCAAGAGACGATCAAGACTTAGGTTAAGCTTCATGAAGATGTCAGTGCGTATCTTGATCCAATTCTTTCTTTCAAAGAATTTTTTTTCTAATATTTCAAATTTGGATGAGATATTTCCCAGTTTACAGGAGATGACAAGTATGGAATCCTCAGTTTTATCCATTGAAGGAATTCTCAAATTTGAACATTGAGGGACACGTTTTCTTTGGTGTCTGCATCTTAAATCAAGGAAGATGATTCTCAAGGATTCTATGATCCATTAGGAGAGCATGTGCAATGAAGCCTTCACTTCACTTTCCTTGATTCAAGAATTCATATATGAGATTCCTTGCAACCTCATAAATGAGCATAATCAAAGGTGTTCATCGGAGTAGGTGGAAGAACAATTTTCACAATTGTTTAAGGACATGTACACTCCCACCAACAATTTCTTGTCAGTTTCAATGGAGTGGTGCATCAAATTAAAGAACTTGTTTGAGAATGCTCAATCCAAAATTGTTAATTTAAATGATATGCCAAAGAGGATTCTTGAATTGCAGGTATTTTTTGAGGCTATTCTTTGACCAAATGAACCTACAGAAGAATAAAAAATGTTTGAAACTTTGGGAAGGTTTAGATCCTTTCAATTAGCAAAAGTGGCAGATCTTAATTTCACTGATGGTTCAAGGAGTTAATTTTCTTGGTATCTAAAAAATAGGGAGAGTCCATTTCTCATATGCTGGAGATAGTTGGACCCCATTTCAATGGATAAGGCATTGGTTATTACTATATATTTTAAAGGGTGTTGTTATTTACTTTTGAGAAACTATAGATATTTTAAGTAATTTCTATTTTTGGGTTGTATTTAATAAAGTTGGTTGAAAAAATCAAAGGTCACTTAAGTGTATTATTTAATGATCATGTAAAACCCTAACTACTTCCAACTTTTGGGTTATAAAAGGAAGTGAGGGGCTCATTTGTAAAGGGTGAATTTGAGAGAGGAGAAGAAATAATTTTGTGTGTAAGCTTTGTTTCAGGAAGAAACTTTGTGTTCTTTTGTGAAAAACATTTTGGAGTTAATGAAATACAAACTTTGTGTCTCATTCATTATCTCTTGTAACATTTGATGTTCTTATGTTCATTAGATGTTAGGTGTTTGAATCTTGCATGAAAATATTTTCTTTGATCTTATTATCAACATTATTAATTGGTTGTTCTAGTTCACAGTGATCAAGATCTGATTATCTACTTGCTCATGTGTGTTCCCTTTTACACGTTCTTGTTTGGCTAACTCAAACTCCATTTTATTTGTGTTAGTTATTCATCTTTCTTCTTCGTGCAATATTAGGCTCTATGTTTACCTAACTCTTGCATGTTCTTTCAATTCATTCCATTTCACTCCTTCCCTTCATTCCATTCCATCTCCCCCATTCACTTTTCTTTCCATTGATGTTTCAAAACACCCCCCACATACAATTTTGAATGTATAGACGTAAATATAGTTTTGGTTTTCAATAAAGGTAGCCTCACCTTCATTGAGGAGGGACTTCATTCCCACATTATTGCATGTCATTTGCATGCGTACAAATCCATATGCTAACAACTTAGCACTTTACATTACTTGATTATACATGCTTTTGACATACTAGTTATATTTCTAACA
Source organism: Taxus chinensis (assembly GCA_019776745.2). Lineage (NCBI taxonomy): Eukaryota > Viridiplantae > Streptophyta > Pinopsida > Cupressales > Taxaceae > Taxus > Taxus chinensis. The sequence continues at coordinate 45,994,574 of CM034148.1, forward strand.
TGCTAACAGGTGCTTCATGTGTAACATTCGCTATGCAAGGATATTTGATTCCATACTTATTTTTTTTACATTGTTTGTTATTGTTTTCTTTTGTTTACAGGCCTTTCCCTATGTTTGGTTTGCACACTTATTTGTTGTTTGCAGCCATCATGGCCTTGCATGTATTGCAACATCATGAGTAATGCCCCATGTTTACATCTAACTTTTTGTGACTTACTCGTCTTCTTACATGTTTACATTAATGCTTTCCTTGGTATCTCTTACATTGTTTCTATAGCTTACACATTATTTTCTATATTCATGATTGTTCATACTAACACCTTTTTTGGCTAGTGTGTGCAACTTGGTCTCTACTACGTGCATTCCCTTTCCCCCTGTAGGGAAGAGTTTATGTTTTATATGGTTGTTCCTCTTTTTGGGCCACATTCTCCTAGAAGCAACCTCGCATGCACCCCTAAAGAGGGGGGCATCATTTGGGGTTTCCATAATAACACATTGCATTTACACTAGTTTAGTTTAGTGCACTTTCCACCCTTGGGAATGTGGGTTACATACATCGAGTGGGTTTAGACCAGTCTAAAAAAATCGTACACAACATATTTTATAGGACATGGCATCCTTAGCATTTTGGGAAGTAGTTACATGCTTGGAGGTTACAGTGGGTGTGCCTCCCTACACTACTTCAGCCAGTGGTTTTGGATCACCCAAAAAACCAAGACGTACAGAGATCTCTTCACACATATTTAAGGAATAACTTAGAGCTTAGAGGATACATCAAAATTCCTCCCCACTCTTCTTCAAACTATGGCATCGATCACCCAAAAAATCCTGGTAGTAGAGGATATCCTTCTACATTCTCTTTCTCGATACGGATCATATGCACATGTTCCATTTACACTTTTTCATTTTCATATTTTACATTTACATACATATGCATGCGTATTTTTGCATTTCATTTTTACATATACATACATACATATTTGACTACTTGATTATTTTCTCTTTATAAGTCATATCGTATGAGAAACAAGTAGTCAAATAAGGGCAACAATTTCAACAACAACACTTCGCAAAGGAACACACTATACTAACCATGCAGGTACATCACACACATCAGTAGTAACACACGTGTTTCCACCCTAGGTTCATTCTCATCACTTTTTTTGTGCATATTTATCTTTAGTTTCCATGCTCCATCATATTTTTGTCATTTTGCACTTTAGATAGTCCATTGATGTGTTTTCTACTACAATATTCATGGACATCAGGCACGCATCTCTATCTACTTTGTGTTACTGATATTTCTACTCACCAACATAAAATGGGGGAAATATATAGTCAAAAATTTAGGCACTTTAGATACTATTTAATCTCAGTTTTATACTACTATTTAGAAGGTTATTGAGTGAAGAAAGTACTAATTAACCCCTGTCTTTTAGTCATCTTGTTTTATTTTTATTTCATCATTCTTGACCTTTTACACCCACATGCCCTATCATTTTTCATTGCTTGGAAATATCTTAGCCTTGACTAGGGTGCCTAGGCTAGTAATGGGGTACCCACGGGCACCCTGGTCCCACCATGGGTTCCCCAATCCTTGTTGCACTTTCCTGCCACTTTTTGGAATTTTTCTAGCCATTTGAAATCTTTATCTTTTTTGTTGGTCAACTATTTCAGGGTTGATTATGAAATTAGATCAAGAGAACCCTATAAATATAAAGTTATGATACCATAATGAGGGACCAAGAACTAGTCACTACTATCATCCACCTAGAGTTGCATCCATCTATTGCATTGGAGATAACTTGCATCCACATAGCTCCATCCAAAGGCACAAGGCTAGGACATCTACATCACACACAACATAGGAGGAGGATTTTATTCTATTCCATATACACATTCTATTAAATTTTCTACATCTATTTATTGCTTGCTACTTTACAAAGTGTGACTGACACAAGAACACTTAGGGCACATTATGCACACACTCACTAGAACTATATTTAGGACCAGAATGTAGTACAAATCTCCGTTAGTAAGCCCAATATTGTGGAAGATGAGGTCATTCTGACCCATTCATATGCATTTTGCTTTTTTAAAGGTTTTGATACTCCTTTTTGGTCTTTTACATGTCTTTTCATCATCTTGAGTTATTAGAGACATATAATACAAGGGAGACAATCTAATGTGACACACAATGAGGGATTCAAACCACCTACCATCCACTATGAAATTCAGTTCCAAGTCTTTTGCAGAGAACATGGCACCTATCTATAGATCAGAGTGGGCATAGGCATCCCATTCCCTCTCCAGGCACTCCAGTCTAGCCATATATTCCAGATCCATTCTTTTTAGGGCTTTGGCACAGTCGTTCACCAGGTGGACGGAAGTAATGGAATTAAAAGAAGCTACTGAGAATTTCATTTTGGAGTTCCTCGAAGGAATAATAGAAAGGTTTTATGTGCCCTTCAAAATCATTTCAGATAATGTCAAGGCCTTCATGGTACACAAATCAATGAATGGTATGTGAAACACAGTGTCAAACTGAAGAATTTTTCAAACTAATACCCTTAAAGTAATGGACTGGTTGATTCTAGTAACAAAAACTTGATAAGGATCATCAAGAGAACTATAGAAAATAAATAGAGAACATCCAACATAATCAACTCAAGACCACCCTATAAGCTAATAAAATCACCCTGAAAAGGGCCATTGACAACTCCCCATTCATGCTAGTATATGGGAGGGAAGAAAAAATTCCTTTATCTTATGGAGTTACCATCTCTAGAATCAACACAATAGCTGGAAGCAATGGATAATGATCATGTAACAGTAGGACTGACTGAGCTAATGGGTCTAGATGAAACAAGTAATCAAGAAATGAAGATACTTGAGCTTCATCAAACTCAAATAAAGAAGACTTCTAATAAGAAGTCAACTGACAGATCTTTTCAAGAAGGAGATCAAGTTCTTAAATGAGATGCAGATATATCCAAGCCAGGGAGGTGCATACAAAGTTTGATTATCTTTGGAGTGGGACATATGTGATCATAATATGAAAGGAAACTTGAACTCATTACATCTATCTGAACTCAATAGAGAGGCACTACCCATCCCAGTTAATGGGATAAACCTGAAAGCTTGTTATTGAGGTATCTTCACCTTGTATAATAATAGTTTAGTTCCCCTTCCTCCAAATGCTTATGCACACTGTCTCACTTTTCTTTATGTTGTTTTTGTTTTTCCAGAAAGGTTCCAGTTCTATTTAGTTTAAGGAATTTGTTGACTCCTATGCTTAATGGAATTGATTAAGTCTATTAGAATTTTTATTATTAGGAAATCATTCATTGGAGGTGTAGACACTAAAATTAGGTCACACTCCCCTTTGATCCCTCAACAAACAAACACCCTTCATCACATTAACCTAGCCATGCCCCCCTTCACTCCACTAATATTAATTTAATTAATTTAATTCATTATCCTCACCATATTTATTATTTAAATATCATAATTAGGGATAATGTCCACATACATCTCACCTAGACACCTCATCAAGCCAACTCACCCTAAGACCTATTCTTAGTAAGTTGCCATAACTAACTAAGACTTACCCAAACCCTAAAAATCAATGCCTACATTCCCTCTAACCACATTCCCACATGCTTACAAGAATCTTCTAGTCTAATCCAGGGGGTGAACGACACGAGATCCCAGAAAATCAAGGGTATCTGCCTAGTTTAGTAAACCTAGAAAATCCCACCCTGACTGACGCCGGTTACCGCTAACCGTCACCAGTTAAGAAAAAACTGTTGTCGGTCACCTTTTAATCCCCAAAACAAAATTATTTTGGAGGTTGGAAAACATTGGAACATTCTTAAGAGATATCGCATCTTCTGAGAACGAATTTCAGTGAGAACAGAGATGAAAGGAAGGAGATCAAGCATTTCCTCTTGCACAAGCATCCAACAATCATCCAGCGACCATCAAGCATTCACCCCATAGCACACCTTTGATCCAACCAAGCAAAAGAGAATGCACATGCAGCCCATGTAGGAGCTTTCCAATGTTTGGTGATCCTCAGTAGAATTCAACCCCTTTCCAGTACCTTCATTCATCACTCACATACACCCAAGACCAGATTTTAAGTAAGTGGAACAATTTACTTCTTTGGTTCATTGGTTTCATCATTATATTGTCATCCTTTGTTTCCTTAGCCACCCATTGACCTCCATTCATACTCACCCCTCCACATACCCGTTAAAACCTCACCAAACCCCACCCAAACAGCCTAATACCTCTTTCCCACCAATCAATTCCTTGTGCAATCATAAGGGAAAATCCAGAGCCCATTCTTTGGCATTCCCAGTATTCCACAGTAACCGGCACCAGTTTTCCCCAACTGGCATTGGTCACCCTTAAGCGGCATCGATCTTTGTGTTTACCACTACAACCCAGAACAGTGACCTATCCACCTGTTCTTGCATCACCCTTAATCATATGTGACCTACCTGAGACCTCTATTAGACCTGTAGAGATCCAGAACCAGTTACTTGACCTTCAGATCTTATTTTAAGTTAGCCTATTAGATGAGATCTTTCTTATTGTATTTTGGATGAGATACCCAAATCATTTTAATTGCAAAAGGATTTACTTCATTACCTGCATTAAATTATTTTGAACAGTGGACTGACAGTCGTCTAGGAAGTATCAAACTTCCTGGATCTAGCACACGCTAGGAAGTTCACTGCACATATTGTTTAACTCTTTCTAGTGGTCTTGCTTTTCATTACAGGTAGTTCCTCCTAGCCAAAAGGAAGTTCTCACGATTAGTTGTGGATCAAGGAGTCAACACATGTGCAACAACCCATCAACCAACATTTCAACAGGTATTCCTCCTACACTCGATGCCCTATTTGTTTCATAAATATTTCAAAGAAATGTCTAAGAATCAAGTGAAACATTTTGACACGCTCAGTGGGACCCATCTGGGGTTCTTTGCATTGTATTCATTCCTAGGAAAATTTGTGTGTTTGTTTCCCTTCTGAAAAGAATACACATTAATTTTCTTCCTTGGTAACCTACCTTTTCTTTCTATTTTCTCTAAAAATAAATCTTTCTTTTGGTGTACTTAAAAAAGAACCATTTCTTCATGTTTTTCTACATTTTAGTGAAAGAGAATCCCTCTTCCTCTTCATCTATTTGTGTCAGCCAACTTCACATTTTGATTTGGGATTAAAATAAGTGCATTGCATTCTGATTTATCGCATTAGCTCACATTAATTGAGGGTAACCTATACGTTGGAAGTCATTCCCAGCTGATGGTTGACAAACGAATCGTAGAAAGCACATCTCTTTCTCTCTGAGTCTTGCCAAATTACACAAATACAAAACAAATACATATTCTTAAACAACATATTTCCTGGGAATGCCTGTCAATGATCACACTGATATGAGGATTGGAAAGTATTCCCCAGCTCGTTGCTCTATCGAGTCATACTTCATAGAGAAGCCCGCCCCCACCATAACATACTTGAAACCTCACCTTTTAGATCTCCTTATTTGTAGGAAGCCATCCTCACAAAAAATTCTATTCTATAGTTCATGATTCAGTCCTTAAATAGCATAAGTTAAAAAAACATAATAGAAAAGGCAATCTTAGAATTGCATTTTTCTTAGTGTTTCTACTTGGCATAAATTTTGAGGTGAGAGGTTGCGCTCTTCATTTATTTTTGTTTCTCCTTGCATGCTCTTCATCATAGTTGGTGTATTCCGACTCTTTCTGAGTGTGCTTGGACCATATTCTCATCATTCTCAGAATTTTGGGTTTGATTCCTCATCAGATTTTAATTCACAACCATTTTCCTTTCATCACTGTTTCAATTTCACAGTGACCGGTGTCGGTCCAGCAACCGTCGTTGATTACCCTCTCACCATCGTCGGTTATACCAAACCAGTGTCGGTTTGAGGTCCTTTCGTTAACCTACCCAAAAGGAAATTTTATTCATCTTTTCAGAGTCCCTATCACTGCTATCATTCCCATTGGCCTTGTAAAACTCATCAGATTTGGCATACATGCCAAATTTGACCGTATACCTTGTTTTTCACTCATTGTCCATTTCCTGTAGTGATCGACCGGAGTTACCTGTAACCGGCATCGGTTTACCCAAACTGACATCGGTTAGTCTATGTAATTTTCCAACTAAAATTTAGTACCTAATCCACTTTTCACAACCTGTTTTGCTTGTCCCTACTATTTTTCTGTGTCATTTACAGAGAACCAGCCCAGCCTGGTCAGTACTGGTTCACATGGTGTTGACCCGAAGACAAGCAAGTGCACTCATATTCCACGCTAGTTATCAACCACTCCCACCTAGTCCTTCACCTCCTTCCATTTTATCACCCATCACGATGGATCCTATCCAGCTTATCACTATCGCTACCGAAGATGAGGAGTTCACATGACTCCTTGACAAAAACCCTGTCGCCTTGCAGTTTTATCTTTCCCACTCATCTACCTGAGATGCCTTGGGTCAGTTGATATATTGCATGTCCATATCTATCCCCTTGACTCTTGCTCCCACTCCTACGTTAGCCCCATCTGGCTCTGTGCTGCCCACATCTACCTTACCCCTAGTCGTTTCATAGCTAGGTCCTATACCTGCTATGACTACCACGTCTACTACATCCATGACACCCGCCACATCCACCATACCTTTGACAAGCACCCAGAACACAACCTCATCTGCCCCTATGGTCTCACATATACCCGTAGTTACAATACCACCTCCCATGTTGGTGACCCCTAGCCCTTTTCAAAACATTGTCCTTTCTATTTCACAGTTACTAGCCTCCATTTCCATTAGGGTTACCATGACCCTTCCACCTCCATATACGTACTATCAGCAACCTCTTGTTACATCTACTACTCACTCTAGGTATGTGCCCCTTATTTCCCTACCTCCTTCTTAATCTACCTACACGGTAACACCATATACTGAAGTGTCACCCCCGTTATATGCCCAAAACCAACCCTCTCATGCTACAGGAGGCACCTAATCATCGCAACCTACCAACGACCTAATCAAATTGATGTTGGACAAGATGCAGACATTGGAGGCATCAGTTTCTGGCTCCCGTAACATGCTCACCTACGATGATATTTGCAATTATCTTATCCATATATCCATTCCTATTCATCCATACCCCGTACATTGGGAGATACCTAAATTCAACCGCTTCAATAGTAAGGAAGACCCACAACAGCATTTGCGCTCGTTCAAACACGGGTGCTACCTAATCACTCACGATGATGCTTTGCTCCTAAGAACCTTTCCCATGTCTCTGACTAGACCTACATTAGATTGGTATAGTGGGTTACCTAGACACTCTATATTCTCATTCAATCAGGTAGCCATCACTTCTCCATCAATATCGTCAAGAAGGTTACCATGACTGACCTATACTCCATGTGTCAGTATGAGGATGAATCTATAGCAAATTTTGTTGCTTGTTGGCATATCCTGATCAATCAGCTCACCTTCCAACCACCATAAACAGAACTCATTGAGCTCTTCACGCAGGCTTGTGCTAGACATATCTCACCAACCCTATAGCTCCAAACCTTTCAAACATTTGACAAATCATTCACCATGACACGAAAGTTAGATATTCACGCCATCAAAGAGAAGAAAATCCAATTACACAGTTAAAATTTGGCATTCAAGTCAAATGATACTTCTTCTTCTTCTTCCAAACCACAAAAAAATTATTCAAAGGCCAAGGGCACCGCTAACATAGTGGTACTCAAAGCCGGTCTGGCTCATCCATTAAATCAGGCTACCCCTCATCTAATATCTCACCCATCCAAACTTTTTAGTTCAGATAAGAACAGCAGAAATACACCCCAATTGGGGAGCATTACTCTTCTTTCTTAGAAAAGCTTATCAAAGTTGGGGCCATCACCCTTCCACCTATAAAACCACACACTAGTTTTGATCCTACTCGCCCCATGCCCACATGGTATAAAGAACATGACTTCTGTAACTATCATCGAGTAAAGGTTCATAGTGATGGAAATTGCATCACTTTCAAAAACATTGTCCAAGAAATGCTTGAGAAAGGTGAGTTAACCATGGATAATCCTAACGCACCTACCAACCAAAACCTACACATCTTCAAGAAACCATTTCCTAATCATGCCCCTTCGTCTGATTAAACCGGTGAGACATCAACTCATGATACCCATACCCATGAGGTCTACGCTATTTTTAGTGATGCACCTATAGCTTCCCAGTTACCCCATATTCCATCCATAGAGGAGATTCTAGCCCAAAATCTTCCTTCCACATCGGAACCAACCTCCCTTGTTCCTTCACCCACAGAGGAACACCTTTCACCTCCTTCCTCACCTATGGAGGAGTCTTCCGCTAACATCGAGACCATTTCACCTTTGGCTTCTCCACCTAGGGAATTGACACCCACAATACTTCTTCAGTTCACGGAGGATACTTGTCTGCCTCCTCCGCCCATAGAGGAGGACCCATCATCTCCTCCACCTATAGAGGAGAATCCACCATCTCTTCCCCCTATCACAAAACCAGTTGAAATACCTTTGCATCTTAGTGTGCATTCTTCATCAGCTACCCAAGATCGTGCAGACCTACTTTCGGCTCTCTTACCCACAGAAGCTGAAGCTAGCCAATTCCCTATCTCTAAGACACATTTTACGGGAATTTCCATTAGGTCCTCATCAACTCCACCTACAAACATGTCATTCTCACATTTGGCTAATCATTTAGATTATGTGGATAGGGCCTTACTTTGGGGGTGCCTTTTGATTCCTATCTCAACGCAGATGCAGATGTCACTTTTTTATACCTTCACTATCTACCCAAAAATATTTTGACCAATCCAAATGAACACAACTACCTCTATAAAAAATTCTTACACAAAATCCATCATAACTCAACATACACCCTTACCCATAACTCAAATTACATCTACACCCAAACCCAAACCCACACCTACAACATATTCCTCAAATAAACCTATTACCACTTTAGGGGTCACCCCAACCACCAACCTTACTCATCCACCTATCAAATTGGATTTAGCTACATCCTCCAAAGTCAACACCACACCTACTCTATCACCCAAACAGAAGAACCATACCCATAGACCTCATAGCCCTACTACGCTGATCAAACCTGTACCTGTCCCATCCGTCTTAGGACCTCAGCTTCCCAGCACGGTTTAGAAACCTCTACCCATCAATAAACCAAAAACACAACAACCCATCCCTTCCTTGCAAACCTCTAACCTACCCAAGCACCCGACATGACTTACACCCACACCTGCAGCATCTTTACCACCCATACCTCCAATACTCTCCACAACTTCTTCACTACCTAGTACACTTCAGTATTTATCTCTCACACCCCCTAATTGACCTGCATCATCTACCTTCATAGCACCTCTGTTATCCCCATGGGTAACTTTCCCTCTTCCCCCATCTGCTTTACCTTCTAGATCTCGTACACCCATATAACCTTTACCCAAGAAGGTGCAACATAAAAAAAAAATTTACAACCCTCCAAAAAGGTAGTCAAAGCAACCATCCACCCTCATGCTCGTTCATCTACCATACCCCTACCTAAACAAACAGGACCGACACCCAAGACCACGCCAGCACCCAAAACCATAGCTTAACCTATTCCCCCTCTTGCGAGGAATGTTCCTCAACAATCAGTCGTACCTACACCCAAACCCAATTTCACCTGTCATTGCGACCCACTAGCAGGGTCCTATGCCCAAATTTTAACCAACCTCTTTTAGACCTCTGTTATCACATTGCCACCACTCAAACCTTACGACCCCCTCAAACCCAAGCCAAAAGGGTTTGATGTCACTAAAATTTTTGCCTACCATCGTGTGCCAGGGCACGATGTAGAGAACTACAAGGCCTTGAAAACTGTCCTTATCCAGTTGTGTCCTTTAGAAGCCAACTTTGACGATGAAGACCTTCTCAATGTGGACCCTGCTTCACTGACACCCATTTCCACACTACCCACTCAAAAAACACGACCTCCGCCCCCTCAGCTCCTAGAACCACCCCCAAGATTTGAAATTAACATGTTTCACATCAGATAACTTGCCACACCATCACCCAAATATCATTCCACCCAGCTCACCTCACAGGGTTTTTCTCCTTCGGTAGGTTTCTGCCCGTCATGTCATTATACCACTCACCCTACACCTTCTCTATTTTCCAACTCCCCTCAGATCAACATGATCCACATTACTACCCATGCTCAGAAGGATAAAGGTAAAGAAAAGGTTACTGACCCCCCAATTAATCCTATACCCAACATACCATCTGCACCCATACCTAAAATCACTATCCATGTCCCCACATACCCCATTTCTAATGGAATCACACACCGCACCATGCTCAAACAATTACACCAATCTCCCCTCAAAATTTCCTTATATGACCTCATCCAAACCTCAGAATCCCATCATCAAGCTCTCATGGAGGTTCTTAAATCTATTGAGGTTTTACCCAATGACCCTACACCCATAGCCTCCATTATCACACCCCATCATGTAGCCTCTCTCACCAAATTACCACCTTTATCCACACCGTACTCTACTCACCAAGTAGCCTCCCTTAGCTTCTCAGAGAAAGAGATTGCACTGCACCAAAACGATGACCCAGATCCAACCCTATTCATCTCTATCCACATTCATGACATACAAGTTTGACGTGTGATGATTGATGGGGGCACTAGCATTAAAACCATTTCATCCCATGCATTCACTTAAATGCGCATACTCGACAATTTCATGCATAAACATCCGTCCGTGTTGCATTCATTCAATGACGCTATCACTTCTACATTAAGCACTGTCATCCTCCACATTCACGTGGCCCCCACACTATTCCATAATTATTTTACATTTTGGAGGGGGAATTTCAATATAAGTTGTTGCTTGGAAGACCCTGGATACATGTCATGGGTTGTGTTCCTTCCACTTTGCATCATTGTGTAAAGTTTAAGCATGAAGGGCACACCTAAACTATTCCAGCTGATCCATCACCTTTCAAAACATGCAACATGCTCTACTAACCCAATGATGTGCTCATACCCATTAAAGTGTTTACCTCTACGACCACCACTACTTCGTTTACACTTCCACTTACCAGTACAGTTGCCACCTCCACCACACATACCTCTTCCACTCCTACTGCCACCACAACCTCCACGGCCAACCCATCAGTCTCCCAATCCATTAACTCCACCTCTACATCAACCTTCGACACATCACCTATTCCCGTTACCCACATAACAACCACCGATCCCTTGGAAGGTGTTTTTCAACATCTCACTCTGGGGAATATTGCTTATATAGTGTCAACACATTCCTTCCTCCACAAGAGTATGGGAGTCTTAACCAACACCCTCGCTATGATCACCGCGTAGGAGAATTCCTCCTTTACAGTCCTCCTCATCTTCGTACCAGTCTCACCTATGGGGGACTTGATACTACCACATACACCCGAACCACCATCACAAACCCACCCATTTTCCGCTGACTTCCAGTCTCTTACCAATCGCCGTTTTTCCCACACCTTCCTGCACCGAAGTGTATGGAAGGGTTTTGGTTTTGGATTTTACGAGTAAGGCTGCCATATCATTATTCCATGTACCACCCGCAAACATAATGATTGTAGTGGTATTGGATTTCCTGAACCACCTACCAAACAAGCTCGCATTGACCCCATCGAGGACATCAACCCTTCTCCACTTTCTTCACCCACTCTACCTTCATCACCACCTTCACCAACAAAGTCGATGGATCCAGAATCAATCCCTCCTAACTTTTTTTTTCATAAATATGATTTCATTGGGGCCTTTGACTTATCAACGCGAGGGCGAGGCTCCTTCCTCTCTTCCCTTCCTGTATCCTAAAATGATTGATGATGATACACCTTCAATTAGCATCGTTCAATGTCAGGATGATGAATCCATACTCACCTACCTTGGTGCAGAAGACTCATTTATTCATCGGTCATTACCCTCTGAGATGCAAACCATGTTGAATGAATCAACTATCAAGATCAACATTCATAATCAGGATGACCCACACATCCTAAAGATCGGTCAATATTTAGATGCTGCTGAGCAGGAAGCCGTCACTTCTTTTCTTAAAGATCATAACCACACCTTTGCTTGGTCTTATGCAGACATGCTCGATATTGACCCCACCATAGTGGTCCATAATATCGTAACCATTCCCAATGCCAAACCCATCAAACAAAAGCTGAGGAAAATGCACCCTCGCATCGCCCTTCTCGTCAAAGAAGAGCTTCAGCGCCTTCTTTCTATTTCCTTCATATTACCCATTGTTTATCCTCGTTAGATTTCTAACATTTTCCCTGTCACTAAAGAAACATGAGGACTCCACATTTGCATGGACTTCTGTGACCTCAACCTAGCCTACCCGAAAGATGACTTTCCCTTACCCAGTATTGATCAACTGGTAGACCTTACCGCTAGTCACGAGATGATATCACTCATGGATGGCTTCTCGGGTTATAAAAAAATCTTGCTTACCCTATAAGATCAACACAAGACCTTGTTCATCACCCCTTGGGGGACCTTCTACTATCAAGTCATTCCTTTTGGCCTTAAAAATGTTGGTGCCACATATCAGCGGGCTATGACTTACATCTTCCATGAGATCATGCATTTCATATTGGAATATTACGTGGATTACCTTCTCGCCAAATCTAAATGCCGCTCTAAACACCTTTCCGTACTCAAAACCATTTTTGACCACCTCATTAAATATTGTGTTTACCTTCAGCCTAAGAAGTGCATCTTTGTGGTTCTCTCAGGAAATCTCCTGGGATTTATTATTTCCTGACATGGTATAGAAGTTGACCCTACTAAATTCAAGGCCATTCTAGAAATGCCTCCACCCACTAACCTTAGAAAATTCTATAGCCTGCAAGGTAAGTTACATTCTATTCGCTATTTCATTTCACAATTATCTGATCGATGTCAACCATTTCATCATCTGCTCAAGAAGGATGTCTCCTTTAAATGGGATGATGACTGCCACAAAGCTTTTGAGGCCCTAAAACAATACCTCCTCCAACCACCCATACTCATTCCACCTAAAGACAATCAACCTTTCTACCTATACATCTCAGCTACTGATCACTCTCTGGGATCCATGCTCGCACATCATGATGAATAACATAGGGAGCAGGCGGTTTATTACATAATTCATACTCTTTTGGACTACGAAACCTGATACACCCATCCCAAAAAACTTTTCTTACCCTTAGTTTTCATTTGCACCAAACTCCGCCATTACCTACTCAACCACAAGACCTATGTTGTGACCAACACCGACCCCTTACACTTCATGTATGCCAAACCTTATCAAAATCAACATGCCGCACACTGGCTTATGCTTTTAGCTAACCTTGATCTCGAATTCATTCATCAAAATTCCATCAAGGGCCAAGCCATCGCTGACCAATTGGCTGATGCACCTATTTCCAAGGATCAACCCTCTAATTTTGACTTTCCAAACGAGTCAATTGCTACCCTTTCCCTGGATGAACCCCCCTACCAAATGATAGTCTTCTTCGATGGTTCAAAGTGTCAGCATTGGGGTGGGGCTGGTATTATCCTCATTCCGATTGATGGTGAGCCCATGCCTTTGTCTTTCAAACTCAATTTTGAATGCACAAATAATATCGCCAAATATGAAGCACTCGTATTAGGTCTCCAAGCTGCCTATGCCCTAGATGTCAAATCAATCAACATCTTTGGTGATTCTCAATTGGTCGTAAACCAAGTCAATGGTATATACCAATGTCATAACGAGATACTTCAAAAGTATAAACATCATGTAGACATATTGTTGACCACCTTTGACTGTTACACCCTTCAAACCATCCCACGTTCAACCAACAAATTTGTAGATACCATGGCTTTCTTGGCTTCCTAAATACCCGCTTCACCCGTCGATTCTAAAATCTTTTGTCACCATACAAAAGACTCCAATCACCTTCTTATTTACCACGTGAAGTTTACTCTATCGAAACCACTACCCTGGACCCGAGTGACCTTTGGTACAAACAATACTCCGACTATCTTTCTCTCTCCATCTTACCTCCTGATCTCACCTATAATGGACAATGTGCCTTCCTTAAAAAGGTCTCCCGTTACATCATCATGGGGGGCCTCCTCTATAAGTGCGGATTTGATGGTATTCTCTTACGATGCCTCACAAGTTCTGAAATTCATTATACCATTAAGGAAGTTCATGATGGCATATGTGGAGGTCACTTCAGTGGCCTTGTTTTTTGCTAAATGTATTCTTCTCCTAGGCTATTACTAGCCAACCCTTAACTATGATTGTTGCGACTACATCAAACGTTGTGTAAAATGCCAACAACATGCCAATCTTCATCATACACCCAGTCACGCCTTACAGGTCTCTCGTGACCTTTGGCCCTTCTCTCAATGGGGTTTGGATCTTGTCGGAGAGATCAACCCCCATTCTTCCCAATGACATCAATGGATCATCACCACTACCGAATACTATAAAAAATGGGTTGAAGCCATACCACTCATCTCCATGAAATCTGAGAAAATATGTGAGTTCATCAATCATCACATCATTTTTCGCTTTGGTGTTCCTCATCGCCTCATCACTGACAATGGAAAACAATTCAAAAACAAAACATTGCAAAAACTTTGCGACACCTTCGGCATTCAGCTAAGTTTCTCATCACCTTATTACCCACAGACCAATGGCCAAGCTAAATCCACTAACAAAACCTTAAACAAAATTCTCATGAAAGTGGTTAACGATACGGGGAAGGATTGGCATGTGTACATTCCTTTTTCCCTATGGGCATACTGCACTAGTATTCACACTTCCACTGCTGCCACACCATTTTCTCTGGTCTATGGTATAGAGGTTGTTCTACCTCTCAAAGTCTAGATTCCCTCACTCCACATTTCTCTCCATGACATGCTTAATGATGATGACTTTCATCAAGACCGTTTATCACAACTGGAGTTATTAGATGAATGCCATCTTAACACTCTTGATCACCTTCATATTTACCAAAAATGTATAAAACGTGCCTACGATAAACATGTCCATGAACGAACCTTCCAAGTCGGTGATCTTGTCACGAAAGAAAATCAACATGTAACCAAAGCAGAAAAAAGTAAACGGTGCAAATTTGCTCCTAATTGGCTTGGACCATACATCATGACTCATACTTACAGATCAGGTGCTTATCGTTTATCTTCACTCGATGGTAAACCCGAACCTGAGCCCCTTAATGCCTTACATCTTCGACCATTCTATTGTTGACTTTTTAGTCCTACCTCACCTTTTGTCTCTTTCCATGCTCGTCCCTTGAGCGCTATCCACTTCATACACCTTACCAATGATTAAACAAGAATCATGTGAGTACCTATCACCTGTTATCTTCTCTTGAATATGTGTACCATGGCGCTGCACATAACATGATTCTCATGGATACTTTTCATCTACCTTTAGATGAGATCCCATGGTTGTTTCACCCTTCTTTTTGAATAAGAATCTTATTCTTCACCTTGGTCTTGTCCATGACTTCAAAGCCCTCACATGGGACCCAACTCCTTGAGTCAAAATTCTAATATAAAAGATGACTCCCTCAAAAGGACATCTTCCTCTCGACAACCACTGCTATAAATATAATGCTCCCTCGAAGGACAACTATGTAAATCCCTTACAAAAACAACAAACAAACAAACAAAATGAGAAAATTTGAAGCTTCCCGCATCGATCAGCTTCACGAAGACCTCAAGGAGTTAAATTCTTCATCCCATATAGACTTCCCACATTGATCAGTCTATCTTAGATACAAGTCAAAATAGAAAAAAATTTAGTCATGGACTTGCCCATTGTGACCTTGGATCTCTTGCCCAAAGAGCATGCTACCTCATGCCATATAAAAAATTAACCACCTTTCACCTTTCTCACCATTCCCACTCCCATTTTCTACCGCCTCAAGGGACCTCTTGGAAACCAAGACATTTGGTGATTATGTGACTACTTTTCACCTTAGAACAATCGATCATGCAATATCTTTAGGGTCTTACATTCATCACCTCCTCCAAGGTATGATCTACTCGGTATGATCCTAACCAATCAGGTGGCTTTATTGCCCCCTCTTATCTTTTGACCATCTTTATTTACATTTTGATTACCTTATACAAGATTTGGTCCTCAACACTTACCTTTGGGGTATTCTTCTTATTTTTCCACATTCGACATCACCTATACCAATTTTCCTATAACCCACTCACACCTAACAAACCTAAACCCACAACATACCTAAACTCTACTAACTCATTTTCATACCTCATCCTATTCTTCCCTAGCTCATTGGAGAACTACATCGGCCTGAGGTCCCTTTTCACTGGGACTATGTAGGCAGCACTCCGAGGGTGTGGGGCCCTTGGAGGTTAGCTCAACCACTCTCTACCCTAACCAATACATCTTTCATCTTCCTCAAATACATTCTACCCCACTTAGTTTCCTCTTTATATGAACAATTGAAAATCAAACCAAACAGACAACAAGTTTCTTAACATTTTTATCATCATCACAACATACATTTATTATGACTACTATTTCTTTACCATCATCATACATATATTATAAAGCATATTAACAATAGCACATATTATCATTCATTATACAAATTAATGAATCACAACGCCAACCACTTTAAAAATCAATCATGCCTAAACAAACCTGACTCCACCATGCCTAAACCAACCTAACTCAATCCATGCCTATGACCTAACTCAATCCATGCCTAAGACCTGACTCAACCATGCCTAAACCAACCTAACTCGATCCATGCCTATGACCTAACCTAACTTCATCATGCCTAACTCACCTAATTTCCATCCATATCAAAACAACAAATCAAAAGTCTCATCAAAACATCAACAAATCAAGAATCTTATGTATCTCATCATATAAATAAATGTGTATCTCAATACAACATACATGGATATCCCATCATGTCCATCATCTCAAAATTTTCAGCACGCAATCTGATACTCAATACAAAATGTCATCGGCATGCAGGCCGGTCTCATATACAATAAAATGATGAATTAATACAAAATCTCTTCGGCACTCAGGCCGGTATATGCTCAAAATATACAACAAAAAATCTCATACATCCTCACTATCTTTGGCATGCAGGCCGGTATATATCAAAAAATGACTATAATACATCAAAAATCAAAAGCCACATATCAGGCATCTCGAGTGGATATCCTCCATCTCTGTATGGACCTGTACCCTCTACCTCCTCTGCCCCTGTATGGTGGACCTGCTAGCATCTCCCCACCCATCATAGGTGGTGGCTGAGTCCCTGCTGGTACCCTCACCTAGATCTGGTCTCCATGCGCTGGTAGCCTCTCCTTGATCTGGCCTCAGAGCACGATCGCCCCTTGTGCTCTCCACACTGTGAGTGCGGGATCTAGTCCTCTCACTCGAAACCTGTTGTGCCCGGTACTCTCCATAGGATAAAAAGTCTATCCTGACCACCATCAGCTAGTCCTGGTCATATCTGGCCTCACCTAAGGCATCCCATAACCTAGATATAGGCACATGGTCTGTGGTGGCCCCATAGGCCTCGGCCCCTGTACCTATCCTGTGGGACCCTGTCCCGCTCCTGCCTGTGAACTGGGACCCGATCCCGGTGCCTATGGTGGTGCCCCCCTATCCTCGTGGCTTTGTATATGGGCCTCTAAGGTCCCAATATGTGCCTGAGTTGTGGCCAACTGGCCCTACAAACCTACCACATGTGCCTATAAGGCCACCACCTGACCATCATCCTCCCCTCCATCTCCATCCCTACCACTAGCCATCTGGGTCTGCAAACTGGCCACCTGTACATGTAGCTCTGCTACCTCTGCCTCTGAGCTTTCCAGCTATGTCTGTACCATACCCAACTGGGTAATCAGAGTAGCCACCTGCCCTTGTAGGGTGTCTCTCTGCACCGTGATGGTGGCTAGATCCGGCTGCCCTGGTCTGGGTGGTATAGCTCATAAATGCACCACCCACCATGCTATTTATACCTGTCTGTGACCCCAACATCATCTATCCACGGTTGGTCCACTGCCTGCTCCTCCTATTGCCCTGTGGGCACTCTAGGCCATTGTGGTAGAGGTAAGGGCCTCTCCACGTTGTCTCTCCTATACTACGGGAAGGGGAGGTACGTCCTATAATAGCCTGAACTGCCACCTGACTCTGTCCACCGGGATCATCTTGTGCTCCTTGGCACGGCGACCCTTTATCCATCTCACTAGCTGGAGCTCAACTAGCTCCTCATGCATATGCCTATATGAGGGGAATCCCACATACTGACCTCCATATAATGTCCACTCGGACAACCCCTCCAATAACCACTCGGAAATAGGCCACATCATGTGTGGGCCTGTCTAATCTCCGCTCTCCAATAGCTGACACCCATCACCTGTACCCACACCCACACAAATCTCAGTGGGAATGCATCTACTCGGGGCATCCTTACTAGCCGCACACAAGCTATGTGCTCATAAGCCCAGCAATGTAATAAGAAGGTACATCATATACTAAAACCTGTGCAGCCGCCCATATGTCCATAACTCTCTATACAACTGCACCAGGAATGCTAGCGCCCAGGAAAAGTGGGTCTCATCTATCATCATGTCGTGGAGTACCCCCATCAACGACTAGGGAAAATGTCCACCCTTTGCATCTGGCAGTGCAAAGCATCACACTGCCTCCATCAAAAGAACCACTAGCCTCGTCTCCTTTGGACAGGCTATGTACATCTCTCCATAGTGAATGCTGGCACTATGGAATGTCAGCTCGGCCATCCCCTCACCAAACACCGTCAGCATCAGCTCCTCTGAGGCCTCAGAGGAGATAGAGTAGACCTGCGTACCCAATATGGGTAGCCATAGAATCCTGAACACATCCTCCAGGGTGACAGTGATCTCACCCGTTGGTAGGTGGAATGTGTTGGTCACGGAATCCCATCTATCGATGAGCACGACCATCAAACTAGGCTACCAGAACTACATGCCGGGTAGCGTCAGACTCCACTCAAGCCCACCACCTCCACATGTTGCATCTCCTCAGGGGTCGTTGTACCATGCACTATCACAAGCAGGGGTAGAACCCTGTCCTACATATGTAGTTGATCTCTCCCCTACATCCAATACAAACAACACATTAATCTACATTTTTATACCCATACTTTCCCCCCTATCATTTCCCAACACCCTATTTTACCCCTACCTATCTTGATCCCCTAACTTATGGCACTTTTGACCCCTTTCTCTCCACATCCTGACTGGTGCCGGTTATCTCTAACCAACCCCGATCACCCCTTAACCAGCATTGGTCACCTATTTAGTGACCGATACCAGTTCAACCCTACCGATGCCCGGCCACACTTGACCGACACCGGTCACTGTCGCGGTGCAAAAACCTGTGACCCCCAAAACCCCCCTTTACTTAAAAAAACTTACCACTCGTTAACCCTGTTTACCCTCCTAAAAACACCTACACCTCCCTTGCACCTCATCCCCATCCCCACCTCTCCCATTTATTTCTCTTCCCCCATTCCTATTTTACCCACTTTCCCTCCCATTTCCAAATTTAATTTTTCTTCACCCACCCAAAAATAAAAACCACAAACCAATTTGTAAATTCCTATAATCTATCTAACTGAATACAACTAGAGTTAGATGCTTACCTCATCATGTTACCATCATCTCGGTGGCACACTCTGGCCGCTGCACTGGTGGCCCGCTTGATCCCTCTCTGATCCTCTGCCATCACCAAATCTCCACTCGTGTCTCCAACCAATCGAATCACATGAACTAATCCTATGGACTCACCTCTCACCAACCAATCACCCATCGTTCACATCGCCAACTCAACACTTCGTTCCATCTGGACACTTTTCCCTCTTTTCTCTCTCTTTTTTTGTTTTCTCAAATTGTAATATGACAAATAAATAACACAAAAAAATGGATTTTTTTGTTTTTATAACAAACCCGACCTAACTGATGTCGGTTCACCTTCACCGGCATCAGTCACGTGCCCTACCTTACTATGGTCGGTTTCCCTATACTGACGTCAGTTACCCTTGACTGGCATCGGTCACCCTGCTCTTGCACCAACCCAACATTTTACCCTATTACCCTGCCCATCACTCTTTTTATTTCCACACCTAACCCTTACCCTGATCATTTTCCCCCACCCAACCTCTACCCAAAGCATTTACCTCACCCTCCTACCCTCATCATTTCCTGCCTAATCTCGTCCTCCTTTGGGGACTCCTTATTTTACCCATACCTCAGCCTTATCCCACGTCGTGACCTAGATATTTGGACCTGGACCATCGCTAGTGACCTTTGACCTCATGTGTTCGCTATACCTTGCGGCACTGTTACCTATGTTGTTGACCTAATGACCTTACCTAGCCTATTGCCATGACCGTTTATCCTGGCCCTACCTTTGGTGTACCGGAACATACCTAAACGTTCCTACACCTAACCTACGTTGTGTTTCCTGACCATATCCTATACCTTGGATACTGGAATCACTTCAACCTTGTTTTTATAAACCTATCAACCTTAGACAATGTAGAGTTTTCCCACTCTTCAACCTAGTATCGTGCTACAGTTTATACATGTGCATGCATTTGACTATTACTACCTTTGACCTTGACCCATTACCTAGATTACCCAAGTGGACCTTTTTCCTTTTTTACCCGTGTTTCCTACCTTCCTTTTCATCACATTTACCTTTTATTAAACCACTTACTGATTCTAATTCCTACCTCGTCAGTTATTGGTTTGAGGGGGATCACCTTCACCCACACATGGGGCAACCACATCTAATTTTTGTTAGAGTCACCTACCAATACAAGCTACGCAACAAAAAGGGGAAAAATGTAGACACTAAAATTAGGTCACACTCCCCTTTGATCCCTCAACAAATAAACACCCTTCATCACATTAACCTAGCCATGGCACCCTTCACTCCACTAATATTAATTATATTAATTTAGTTAAATTAATTCATTATCCTCACCATATTTATTATTTAAATATCATAATTAGGGATAATGTCCAAATACATCTCACCTAGACACCTCATCAAGCCAACTCACCCTAAGACCTATTCTTAGTAAGTTGTCATAACTTAATAAGACTTACCCAAACCCTAAAAATCAATGCCTACATTCCCTCTAATAACATTCTTGCATGCTTACAAGAAGCTTCCAGTCTAATTCGCGGGTGAATGACATGAGATACTAGAAAATCAAGGGGATCTTCCTAGTTTAGTAAACCTAGAAAATCCCGCCTTGACTGATGCTGGTTACCCCTAACCGTCTCCAGTTATGCCGGAACTGCTTTCGGTCACCTTTTAATCCCCAAAAAAACCTTATTTTGGAGTTTGGCAAACATTGGCACATTCCTGAGAGATATCACATCTTCTGAGAATGAATTTCAGTGAGAACACACATGTAAGGAAGGAGATCAGGCATTTCCTCTTATAAAGGCATCCAGCAATCATCCAGCACCCATCTAGCATTCACCCTAGCACATATTTGATCCAACCAAGAAAAAGAGAATGCACATGTAGCCCATGCAGGAGCTTTCCAATGTTTGGTGATCCTCAGCAGCATTCAACCCCTTTCCAGTACCTTCATTCATCACTCACAGACACCCAAGACCAGATTTCAAGTAAGTGGAACAATTTACTTCTTTGGTTCATTGGTTTCATCATTATATTGTCATCTTTTGTTTCCTTAGCCACTCATTGACCTCCATTCATACTCACCCCTCCACATACCTGTTAAAACCTCACCAAACCCCACCCAAATAGCCTAATACCTCTTTCCCACCAATCAATTCCTTGTGCAATCATAAGGGAGATCCAGAGCCCATTATGTGGCATTCCCAGTATTCCACAATAACCGACACCGATTTTCCCCAACTAGCATCGGTCACCCTTAATCGGCGTCGATCTTTTTGTTTACCCATACAACCCAGAACAATGACCTATCCACCTATTCCCGCATCACCCTTAATGATTTGTGACCTTCTTGAGACCTCTTCTAGACCTGGAGAGACCCAGAACCAATTACTTGAGCTTCGGATCTTATTTTAACTTAGCCTATTAGATGAGATCTTTCTTATTGTATTTTGGATGAGATACCCAAATCATTTTAATTGCAATAGGATTTACTTCATTACCTACATTAAATTGTTTTGAATAATGGACTGACAGTCATCTAGGAAGTATCACACTTCCCGAATCTAGCACAAGCTAGGCAGTTCACTGCACACATTGTTTAACTCTTTCTGCTGGTCTTGCTTTTCATTACAGGTAGTTCCTCCTAGCCAAAATAAATTTCTCACGATCAGCTATGGATCAAGGAGTCAACATGCGCACAACAACCCATCAACCAGCATTTCAACAAATATTCCTCCTACACATGTTACATTATTTGTTTCATCAATATTTCAAAGAAACGTCTAAGAATCAAGTGAAATAGGAGGTCGCCAAAATTGTTCAATTTTCAAGTCACATTGCCCAATTTTCCTTTTTAATTTTATTGACTAATTCCTTGGAAAAGTCCCTATTTTTTATGTTTTGATGAAAGATAATTTTTATGAAAATCATGAAAAATACCTAAGTACTTAAATTTTCCTTTACATTTTAGATTTCAGGTTTAGAAACAATTTGTAGTTTTCATGTAAATTGTTCCTTGAACCCCGAAATTGGAGATACAAAGGAATGTATATATTTCAGGTTTCATGTTCTCTTTTGTAATTTACATGCAAATTGAAAATTGAAATCCAAAACCTAGTCAAACTTGTATTTCTGTGGTCAAACCTTGATATCTGGTGAACGAATTTATGTCACCCACTCACACATGTATCCTATGTGTAATAAATGAGCCATTTTCTATTTATAGTTGGATTTCCACTTTATTTCCACTCGTCCTTTATTACGCTTTGACTTGTAAATGACCCCTTAACTTTCGACCCCACTTTTCTTTACTTCTTGGGCACTTTTCGTGATTTCTCCTTCAACCATTTTGAGTTATTTGTAAGTTATTTTGTTTTAGTGAACTTTTTGAGGTTTTTCTCATTATTTATGAGGCTTATTTCCACATTTATTTGAGTATTTGTGGTTTTGGGTTTAGGTTTTGTCTTAGGCATATCATAACTAGGGTTTTCATTTAGTTTTCACCTGCCTACTTTTATGTCTTTTCTCTCTTTTCTTTTTTATCATTGTTTTATGTGAAAACAAGTTTAATATTTACCTAAGTGTTTCTCAAAGATCATAAAATAATGTGCTTCCTTCATTTTCAATTTGTTTTCAGGAGTCTCGATCTACAAAATAAGGTCTAAGTTCAACAAACACTAAGTCAGAAGTTCATAGTTTCATTACAATCCCTTACCTCCACCAATACCATTTCATAAGTTTGAACTTGCATTGTAAGTCCCCAATTTCTCTAAGACTAAGTCAGAAGTTCACAGGTGCAAAACAAGGTCTATGTTTCGTCCTTTATATTTAAGGGGTTAGCAGTTGCATCTCAGGACCAAACTTCTGCCATCAGTTTTAGGTGTTTCGAAAGGATTTTCAGAGTTTTTTTGAGAAAATTACAGAGTCTTCATTAAAAGGGAAGGTAAAAGCACTTAATTACAACTTCCTAGAGGTGAATCCCCCCTCAAACATCACATCAAACTTTGATAACATCAAGGACACCGATCTCGATCATATTGACCTCCCAAACTTTTGGAACATAAGTAAGGATCCATCCAAGTCCACTTGGATTACAAGTATTTATGATAGTGGTATACCTATGGTAGCAGCTTTCCCACCTTCTATACAGCTCCAAGATTTTATTTACACAACTATGCAATATGATTTCGAATCTCAGATAGTTAAGGATCAAGATGGAGCGGTAGTGATCATATCAGATATTGACTACCTTGAGGAGTCATTCAATCTCCCTAATGTTAAAGGTTATGTAATAATCTTTCCTAGAACAGCTATGGAGAATTTGAGTAATAATTCTAATACTTATACCATGATTATTAACAAGAGTTACATGACAAAGAAAAGGCCAATGGTCACTAGGTTACTATATACCATTCCTTGTTCTGACTTCTTTTAGGAAGTTAATGAATTTATTACCTTGATAAGAATATTTGT
The DNA here is from genome assembly GCA_019776745.2 of Taxus chinensis. Classification (NCBI taxonomy): domain Eukaryota; kingdom Viridiplantae; phylum Streptophyta; class Pinopsida; order Cupressales; family Taxaceae; genus Taxus; species Taxus chinensis. The sequence continues at coordinate 46,018,913 of CM034148.1, forward strand.
GGGCCTTATTTCTTCAAGGGATTTTTAGGAGTGGATGTACTAGTACATCTCTACTATCCTTAAGAATACCACCCTCATATGATGGGCTAAGCACATCAGCAATGCCTTGCATTCACAATTACTAGAGGATCAGACCACAGGGAATTTCTATATGACTTCTTACATTGTGTATGTCGTAGCATGGATGAGGAACTACATAAGGCTGACATCTGTTAGTTAAGGAAATCAAGTAAAATTATATGATTTTTATCCCCAATTGGCAATGAGGGAAGGACCACAACATTTCAGAAGGGTGAATGACGCCTTCTTTATGTCATTATATGTACATTTGATAAATACCTCTATAAATGTCAGGTCATAGATGAAGCCTAGAATGTGGTCAGAATATGGGGGTTATCTTCTTGTAGTTCCCAAACTTCAGGTACCTCAAAGTAGAAGGATTTTTAGGTGCTCCCTAAAATATTCGAAGGTTCCCTACTGAAACATGGGTATTGATGGAATTGATTAGACAACTGCTCCATCTCCATAAATATGAATAGAGAAAACAAGACGAAAGGAGTTCAATTTCCTGTCACATTAGGTCGATACGCATGAGTATTATCTTACAAGACCAAAAATGTTGAAGGATAAATGCAGTAGATGACAATCAAGACCTTCCACACATGTGTTAGCTTTTATTTCTGGTGTGCCATTACTAGGTTCGGGCCAGCTAGTGTTCATATGCCTCCAGTTAGAGGATATTAGGATAGGTTATAGAGATTGGGTAGCCATAAGGGAGAAAGATTATTACAGATTGACACTTGAACACCTGGTCAAATATGGCATCACAGATATTACTGAAGGCATCCATGATAATGAGGATGTCTTGGACCCTACATACACTCAAATGAATATAAAGGTGCTACCACTACCCTCGATAAATTGGTCACTCAAGGAGTTAATAATCACTAAAGAATGTGCAACAGGGATCCTTAACCACACCCACCAGTAGTTAATTTCATTGGGAGTTATTCCCAAGTATTCAGAGTAATCTACAACTTCCAAACCATAGGTACAACTGGAGGTGGGCCATGCTACAACTTCAAAAGAAGAAATTCCCCCATCCAAGCCACATAAAATCAAATTTATTTCCAAAGGTGTGGGACCTTCTTCTTCTTCCCCTTCCACCAAGTTTATTGAATTTATCCTTTCTCCATCTTCTACTACCCATGTGATCATCTCCTCTTCCTTCTTCCCATTTTCCATTCCTTCCGCTCCCCCTCTCACATTTCCTCCACTCACAACCTCTATTATTCATTTTTCTACATCCTCTTTTCCCATCTTGTCCACCTCCTCTCCTTCCATGGCTGAATTATTTTATTTCCTTCCTTCTCTTTCATCTAGAGATAGTTTGGCTTTGAGTTTTCCCTTAAGGACTTCTCTTCCCCATTTTTCCCTTCCCACTTATCCTATTATCACCTTTCTCATCTCATCCATACCTGTTGTTGGTGCTCAGATTTGTTTCACCCCATTTTCCATTATTTTCCCCTGATCTATGTGTTCTAAAAACTTTTACTTCCATTTGAAAATGCCTCGAATTGTTTTCAAAATCCATTGTCATGTCCCTCCTTGAAGAAGTCTTCAGTTTTCCCTATCTTTTCCCTAAATTCTTCAAAATCTGCGGGATATGTTGTGTTTCCTATTTTTCCTTGACCATAGAAGCTTGAAAATGGTTAATCTATAATTGTATGCCTTTGAAAATCCAAATCCATGGTAAAAAAAAATGCTCGAAACCATGATTCACTTGTTTTTGTTTCGAAAGAATTTTTATCCTTAGTGAAAAATTAGGTTCTTGGCATGAATGGTGATTTCTGTATTTTGACAGTCTAACGGGTGTCTTTTTGCTGTCAAAGTTATTCCTCAATGTTTGGAGGTCACGTGGGTTATTTTGGTTGGTCAGGGGATGATGGGAAAATGCTTTAACTTATCTCTTTTTTCTTTTTTGGTAAGATGTGCCATGGTGACACGTGGCATTTTGAAAATTCAAAAGGTCAGGGAAGCAGACCATCAAAGGCAACTTGGTTTTTTTGCCTCTTGTCATCAAAAGGATTAAAATCTCAATATGGCTTGCAAGCCCGAAAAGAAGGAGGTCAAAGTTAGTGTTGAAAATGTCAAAATGAGGGGAGGTGGGCCATCGAGGGTAACTTGGGTTTTTTTCCACTTGATATTCAAATGAATAAAATCATCAAAATGACTTGTGGGCCCGATAGAGAAAAGTCAAAACTTGCTCCAGTCAACAACAGAGGTACGGACCTTCGGAGGAAACTTGGAAAATTTTCCTTCTATGGAAAAGGAGTTAAAAGTGAAAAGGGAAGTGTGGTTCCAATGGGAGCCACATTAGGACACGTGTCAGGCCCATTTTTTAACAGCGGAGTTACGGGGAAAATTCAGAAAAATTTCCCTTTTCCAAAAAAGAGGTGAAATGGTAGAATTTGGCCGCAGTTCCTTTAGTGCCCACCTTACGAAATGTGTCAAGCTCATTTCTCAAGGAAGGAAACGTGGAGAAAAATGTGAAAATTTTACATTTTTCCAAAATTTGTAAAAGGAAGAAAGGAGCCTGCTGGCCCGCTCTAAAATTGGATCTCCCACATGGACGGTCCAAATTCAAAATAGAAATCAATGGCAGTTGTGTCTTTGTATCTAATTTTTCTGCCATTTTCACTCCAGAGCTCGTGGGGATGTGTATTCTTTTTATTTTTTATCATTTCTTGGAGTCTCCTACATGCCAAATAAAGAGGAACATTAATCTAGAGGGCTAGTTTGGTGGGGAAGGTCTATAAACATCTCTCGCCATTAATATGAAATTTGACTATTGGATTCAGCCTAATTTTTCTTTCCTTGGCATGTGAAGGACCTGTTGATATCTGGGTTTGGTGAGAAAAATTAGGGGATGTCTTCTACCATTAAGATGAGACCTAACCTTTTCGGCTCAATCTAATCTTCCATTTCTTCTTCCTAGGCACACACAGAACTAGATTAGATAGAATAGGGGTGGAAGTGGTTGGCGAGTAAAAGGAAAAGTGATCTACTAGAGGAAGGGTTGAATGCAGGATATTTTCAAAGAAATCTTCCCCCTTGAGCACTTGGTGAATTTTTACAGATCTGATTATGGGAATCATGATCGTGATCATGGCAAGCATTGGTGGCACTCAATGTTTGGATTTTTGGGGGGAAAAGGGCTCTATTGTAAATGTTATAAATGAAAAAAATTTATCGTGCAAATGGTTGGAGTGTGAGGGGTTGAGACTGATTTTCCTAATAGAAAAGGCTTGAAAGAGCCCATCCTTTTTAAGAAGCTGATTGAGAAGCATGTATATCTCTTTTGTATTGAATTTGATCATGTGAAGGTGGTTGCGAGTGTACAGCCATTGACAAGCTCTGAGATTTTTCTATAAACTTTCCCTTGTTAATAAATTTAATCAAACTCGAGCTATTCTGTGTGGATATTATGCAAAATGTGTGGTTTTACTTATGAATGTCTACAAATACTTTTTCTTGTTCCTGTTGCAATCTTGTATCAAAATTTGTCTCAATCACATAGGTCTCAATCCTTGTGATAGTTTAGTGGCATCTACAATTTCATTTCTCAGAAGAGCTTTCATCTGGGAGTGAAATAAATGATTTGAAATCACTTTTCTCTCATCTGTTAACAGAGATTGTCTGTAAGCCTTTGGGTGTACCTCAGGCGTGATTGGCCTCAGATCTTGTTGTTTTGTTGGGTTTTCCAACTCGAGCCTTCATGTTAGAATCTCATAGATTGTATGAAAAAGTGCTAATCTGGGCCTCCATTGAAGCACATATTCTGGTTAAAGAAACATTTTAGCTGCTCTTTAGCATTCTATTGGTTTAGTCTTCCATTTTACAAAAGTTCTCAAAGATTTGGTATAATCAACTTTATCCTACTTCACCTCCCACCAAATTCATTCAAAAAAATTAATCCTACCTGTACTACCCCTGTTTGTCATGTGTGTTACAAATGCACAAATTCTACTACCAAAACATGCAGAAACAATCAGAATTCCAAATGTCTTTAGTAGCTTGAACCTTGTCTAGAGAATATCTCCACTATCTGGAGTGACAACTCGTGAGAGTTATATTTTTTTACATTGATCATATTTTCTTCAAGGTCTCCTTAACAAGCTCATTAGGAAGGATATCTCCATCTCCTCCAAAAACAATAGGCTACAAAAGGGTTCTCTTACCTTGGTTCAAAGGCACAACCTAAAATAGTGAGGATAGGTCAAATCTTGTTGTGGGTGCTACCCATTTCTCCACATCTGAGTGACAAAGAGGAAGATGCATTTCATCCCTAGCTACAAAATGAAACATTACATGGTCTACTTTCCTCTAAGCTTCCTACCAGACCTGTGCTGCTTCTCAGCCTCTGAGGGAGAATCAATTTGGGTGCCAACACCTGCAACTGTGATGTCCATTCCTCCTCTGTTGGTTACTCCTTCCTTGCCACTTGTCACGATTACAGTATTTGTCCTTTCATCACCCATTATTTTAACCCCCATTATCTCTTCACCCTTTCCATCATATCAATAAATGATATCTTCCTCCACTCTTTCCTAGCTAATTGGCCAAACCCCTAAGAAGAAGAAGAAATTTTCCATTATTGATGATTTTGATTTTGCTCCCTGATGCCATCCAATGCAACCGAAGACCATATTTCATCTACAAGTGGATTAATCTAGGGAGAGGTTTGTTGAAATTATGACACATGATGCAGAAAAGTCCAAAGAACATATCATAACATTTGATTACCAGATATCTAAGGTCTCCTTGAGAAATGATACACATGAAGGCACAAAACAAGACGGCTAGATTGACCTTGGAAAGCTTCTGGAAAAGTTTGATAAAGATAATTTCAACAAGGATGAGCTCAAAACTAAAGTGGAGAAACTAACATCCTTACTTCATAAGATCACATAGCCCACTCATTCCACCGCCCTCGCAATCACAACAAGCCTTGACGCCAATTCCTTCTCTACAATAGAGAAAATTGGTCAACAAGGGTGAGCAGTTGGAGCCTAAGTGGACCATCTAATCTTGGAAGGGGAGACATTAATAAAAGATTCGGTGGTTATACAAAACCAACTCGAAACAAAGAAACGTATTGTGATAAAATTCTGCAATGTTTTGGGATATTAATGTGAGAACTGGGAACTCACTCTGGAAACTTGGAGAGAGTTACAAAAAAGAAATCTATATGTTCTCCTCAGCAAATGGTTCATTAATGATACTTATAAGCTCTTAAAATTGTTTGAGGCCATCGAGTTCCATATTTGAATGCTTAAGGAAGCAAATTATAAATTGGTTAATGTAAGGAATGAGGGGATTGATGACATTAATGATATCATCGACGAAATCGAAAAAATCCATTATAAATTCTAAGATGATGATCTAAACACACTCACAACCAATGATATAGTTAAATTCAAGAGCATAGTTCAAGAGGGTACATGAGTAACCCATATCTTTAATCTTCATTCTATTGACAAGATAGTGTTGTTGATTAACTAAAATTAAACTAAAACCTATAGAAGCTATAACAATAATTAATCTAAATAGGAGGACTAAAAAATTGTACAGTATGCTAAAATAGTATGGAAATAACTCTAAATAATTATACTAGGTGAAATAAAACCCTAAATATGTAAAGAAGTGAGGAAGAATGAATTACATAATTAAAGAAGACTATCGCAGGTTGTCGCAGGTCTGACTGTGAATTCCAGATGTAGGAACGATCACTCAGAAGTCCCAAAAATACCAAATTTGGAAGTTACGAAATGACTGAGGTTCCTGAGATGGTACTGGGGCACCCTAGGGCACCCAAGTCTGCAGATTAGGCACCCTGGCTCCTTTGAAAGCTCCGAATCTAATTTTTACACGGTCGTATGGTATTATGAAGTGTTCTCTATCTATCACATTGGATCTGTTGAATTGTGCCAAATGTGTTGAATAATTAAGTGATTAGCTATAAGAAATATATATAAAATTTACTAGCATGTGTGCATGGAATAGAATAAAATCCATCCCCCTATGTTGTGTGTGTTGATGCAGATCTCATAGCCTTGATGCATAACACTATATGAATGCAAGTGGTGCAATGGATGCACCTCTAGATGGAGTGATAGTAGTAGTGACACTAGGAACCTCATTATGGTCTTATAACATTATATTTATAAGGTTCTCTTGATCTAATTTCACAATTAATCCTGACATGGCAGACTAGGAAAAAGATAAGGATAAAAAATGACTAGTAGGAGCCCAAAAAGAGGCATGAAATTCATTAGAGGACTCGGGCGCCCCAGGTGGGATCGAGGCACCCTAATATAGGCCTAGGTGCCATGGTTTAGGCTAAAATGATAGGAAATTTGCAAAATAGCTGGGCATGCATGTAAAAATGTTCTGGAATGACGAATCAAAGATAAAATAAGATGGCCAAAAGGTGGGATTAATTAGTACTTTATTTAGTTAAAAACCCCCTAAATAGTAGTATGAAAACCGGGCTAAATAATGCCTAATGTGTAATACTTTTTGAGTACATTTTTCCCCCACTTTATGTTTGTGATTGGCTCAATAACATAAATTAGATAAGTGCTTACTTGGTATCCATGAAGAGTGTATAAGATACATGTTGATGGACTATAATCAAGAATAAAATGATAAAACGAATAAAGGTGGAGGAACGTGGAATTCTAGAGATGAAAAATGTGCATAAAAAGTGATGAGAGTGAACCTAGGACAAAACATATGTGTAGCTGTTGTGGTGTGTGGTGTACTTGCATGTTTGGTAAAGGCAAGTGTCATAGTTATTTGTCATCATTGTGGTATCGTTGCCATTGTTGTTGTTGCTCCAAATTTGACTGTTTTTTTCTCATACGGCTGGACCTGTAAGGAGAAAATGCTCAAGTAGTCAAATATGTATGTATAAAAATGCTATGTAAAATACACATGTGTATAGAAACGTGTAAAATAACCAAATGTAAATACATGAAAAACAGGGTTCATTTTAAGAGACCTCTTGGAAATTGGAAGCCTTTGGGTTGTACCTCAGGCGTGAGTGGCGACTCAGGCTCTTGTTGCTTTTTTGGGTTTTCCAACTTGAGCCTTCATGTTAGAGTCTCATAGATTGTATGAAAAAGTGCTAATCTGGGCCTCCATTGAAGCAGATAATCTAGTTAAAGAAACATTTTAGCCGCTCTTTGGCATTTTAGTTGGTTTAGTCTTCCATTTTACAAAAGTTCTCAAAGATTTGGTATAATCAACTTTATCCCTACTTCACCTCCCACCAAATTCATTCAAAAAAATTAATCCTACCTTGTACTACCCCTATTTGTCATGTGTGTTACAAATGCACAAATTCTACTACCAAAACATGCAGAAACAATCAGAATTCCAAATGTCTTTAGTAGCCTGAACCTTGTCTAGAGAATATCTCCACTATCTAGAGTGACAACTCGTGAGAGTTATATTTTGTTACATTGATCATATTTTCTTCAAGGTCTCCTTAATAATTTCATTAGGAAGGATATCTCCATCTCCTCCAAAAACAATAGGCTACAAAAGGGTTCTCTTACCTTGGTTGAAAGGCACAACCTAAAATAGTGAGGATAGGTCAAATCCTGTTGTGGGTGCTACCCATTTCTCCACATCTGAGTGACAAAGAGGAAGCTACATTTCATCCCCGGCTAAAAAAAGACACATTACATGCTCTACTTTCCTCTAATCTTCCTACCAGACTTGTGTTGCTTCTCAGCCTCTAAGGGAGAATCAATTTGGGTGCCAACATCTGCAACTGTGATGTCCATTCCTCCTCCGTTGGTTACTCCTTCCTTGCCACTTGTCACCATTACAGTAGTTGTCCTTTCATCACCCATTATTTCAACCCCCATTATCTCTTCACCCTTTCCATCATATCAGTAAATGATATCTTCCTCCACTCTTTCCTAGCTAATTGGCCAAACCCCTAAGAAGAAGAAGAAATTTTCCATTATTGATGATTTTGATTTTTCTCCCTAATGCCATCTAATGCAACCGAAAACCATCTTTCATCTACTAGTTGATCAATATAGGGAGAGGTTTATTGAAATTATGAAACATGATGCAGAAAAGTCCAAAGAACATATCATAACATCTGATTACCAGATATCTAAGGTCTCCTTGAGAAATGATACACATGAAGGCACAAAACAAGATGGCTAGATTGACCTTGGAAAGCTTCTGGAAAATTTCGATAAAGATAATTTCAACAAGGATGAGCTCAAAATTAAAGTGGAGAAACTAACATCCTTACTTCATAAGATCACACATCCCACTCATTCCACCGCCCTTGCAATCACAACAAGATTTGACGCCAATTACTTCTCTACAATAGAGAAAATTGGTCAACAAGGGTGAGCAATTGGAGCCTAAGTGTACCATCTAATCTTGGAAGGGGAGACATTAATCAAAGATTCGGTGGTTATACAAAACCAACTCGAAAAAAATAAACGTATTGTGATAAAATTCTGTAATGTGTTGGGATATTAATGTGAGAACTGGGAACTCACTCTAGAAACTTGGAGAGAGTTACAAAAAATAAATCTATATGTTCTCCTCAGCAAATGGGTCATTAATGATCCTTATAAGCTCTTAAATTTTTTTGAGGCCATCGAGTTCCATATTTGAATGCTTAAGGAAGAAAATTATAAATTGGTTAATGCAAGGAATGAGGGGATTGATGACATTAATGATATCATCGATGAAATCAAAAACATCCATTGTAAATTCTAGGATGATGATCTAAACACACTCACAACCAATGATATAGCTAAATTCAAGAGCATAGTTCAAGAGGGTACATGAGTAACCCGTATCTTTAATCTTTATTCTATTGACAAGATAGTGTTGTTGATTAACTAAAATTAAACTAAAACCTATAGAAGCTATAACAATAATTAATCTAAATAGGATGACTAAAAAATTGTACGGTATGCTAAAATAGTATGGAAATAACTCTAAATAATTATACTAAGTGAAATAAAACCCTAAATATGTAAAGAAGTGAGGAAGAATGACTTACATAATTAAAGAAGACTATCGTAAGTTGTCGCAGGTCTGACTGTGAATTCCAGATGTAGGAACGATCACTCAAAAGTCCCAAAAATACCAGATTTGGAAGTTACAAAATGAATGAGGTTCCTGAGATGGTATTGGGGCACCCATGTCTACAGATTAGGCACCCTGGCTCCTGTGAAAGCTCTGAATCTAATTTTTACACTGTCGTATGGTATTCTGAAGTGTTCTCTATCTATCGCATTGGATTTGTTGAATTGTGCCAAATGTGTTGAATAATTAAGTGATTAACTACAAGAAAGATATATAAAATGTATTAGCATGTGTGCATGGAATAGAATAAAATCCATCCCCCTATGTTGTGTGTGTTGATGCAGATCTCATAGCCTTGATGCATGACACTATATGAATTCAAGTTAATGGATGCACCTCTAGATGGAGCGATAGTAGTAATGACACTAGGAATATCATTATGGTCTCATAACATTATATTTATAGGGTTCTTTTGCTCTAATTTCACAATTAATCCTGACATGGCGGACTAGGAAAAATATAAGGATAAAAAATGACTAGAAGGATCCCAAAAAGAGGCGTGAAAGTCATTAGAGGACTCGGGCACCCCAGGTGGGATCGAGGCACCCTAATATAGGCCTAGGTGCCATTGTTTAGGCTAAAATGATAGGAAAATTGCAAAATAGCTGGGCATGCATGTAAAAATGTTTGAGAATGATGAAATCAAAGATAAAATAAGATGGCCAAAAGGTGGGATTAATTAGCACTTTATTTAGTTTAAAACCCCCTAAATAGTAGTATGAAAACCAGGCTAAATAATGCCTAATGTGTAATATTTTTTTAGTACATTTTTCCCCCACTTTATGTTTGTGATTGGCTCAATAACATAAATTAGATAAGTGCTTACTTGGTATCCATAAAGAGTGTATAAGAGATATGTCGATGGACTATAATTAAGAATAGAATGATCAAACGAATAAAGGTGGAGGAACATGGAATTCTAAAGATGAAAAATGTGCATAAAAAGTGATGAGAGTGAACCTAGGGTGAAACATGTGTAGTTGTTGCGGTGTGTGGTGCACTTGCATGTTTGGTAAAGGCAAGTGTCATAGTTGTTTTTCATCATTGTGGTATCGTTGCCATCATTGTTGTTGCTCCAAATTTGACTACTTTTTTCTCATACGGCTAGACCTGTAAGGAGAAAATGCTCAAGTAGTTAAATATGTATGTATAAAAATGCTATGTAAAATACGCATGTGTATAGAAATGTGTAAAATACCCAAATGTAAATACATGAAAAACAGGGTTCATTTTAAGAGACCTCTTGGAAATTGGAGGTGGAAAATACCTGGTGAATATCCCTGGAACCGGTTTCGTGGGAAAGTGAATTTTTTGGGGGTTGTATGCAAATTTTTCACCTGATTTTTAAGTGGTGTGACAAAAAGGATGCAAACACATGATAGGATATTTACTCTCATGCGAAAAAAAACTTGTTGTTACGCAACAAAAAATCATCTATCATCTGTCTGTAGCCTCCGCCCTCTAGTCTCGTGTCAACAAACTCTCTGTGTCGCTCGTCAACAAACTCTTTATCGCGCGTCTGCTGCCTCCGCACTCCTATCATACGTCAACAAAATCTCCATGTTGCACGTTAATAAACTCTTTATCACATGTCTGCAGCCTCCGCCCTCCTGTCGTGCATCAACAAAGTCTCTATCACGCGTCTATAGCCTCCGCCCTCTTGTCATGCATTTACTGTACTTGATAATACATATGCCCCTAGGTGTTATGAGTGAGCTAGTAGTGTTCTACATGGTGAATAATATAGGATTATATAGGGGATATTTTCAAGCATAGGCAAAGCCAACCCCTAAAAAATTAAACTATAATTTTTAGGCAAACATGTCACTGACCCTAGCTAGAAAATTCACCTTTTCAAATATTTCAAAAATGGAATATTCGCCACTAAAAAAATCATGATGAAAAGGAAAGTGTAAACGGAACATATACACTTGATCTATGTCGAAAGAAATGGTGTAGAAGGATATCTTGTTCTCTTTCGAGTTTTTCAGGTGATTTCACGCCACCCTAGATAAAGAAGTATAGGGAGGAAAATATATGTGTCTTCCAACCTTTAACAACTTCTGCTAAAATATGTGTGAAGAGATCTTTGTACTGTCCTAAGTTTTTAGGAAATCCTATGCCAACTCACTAAAGTTGTGTAGAGAGGCACACCCAATGTAACCCCTAAGCATGTAACTGCTTCTTAGAAATGGTAAGGACACCGTGTCCTATAAAATCTATTTTCTATGAAGTTTGTAGACTGGTCTAAACTCACTCGTTGTATGTAAACCCATAATGCCAAGGGTGGAAACTGCATTATGCTGAACTGGTGTAAATACATTGTGTTAGTGTGTCAAAACCATCAATGATGCCTCCCTCTTTGGGGGCACATGCAACATCGATGAAAGCAGAATGTGGCCCCAAATGAGGAGCTACCACACTCCGACCTGTATAACTCTATCCTGCAAGGGGAAATAGAAAGTGTTTGGTAGAAACCAAGGCGCGCACAAAAGGGGATGGCTATCCAAAACAAGTGTTAGTCTGAAAACACATGTATGCAATAAGACAAGTGTAAAATACGTAGACAAAGTATGAACTACCAGGCACAATAGTGCAAACATGTAAGAAAACAAGTAGGCCGCACAAAGTAGGCTGCAAACATGGGACATCACTCATGATGTCACAAGACATGCAAGTTCGTCATGGTTGTGAACAACAAACAAGTGTGCACAAAAGCAAAGGGAAAATCCCACATACAATGGCTAACAAAGAAGACAAGTGTAAAGATAAACAAACTAGTAGTCATGGAAACATGTAATCCTGCATTACAAGTGCTGCACATGGAACACCCGTTAGCATGTTAGAGCAATCACCAATATGTCAAAGCATGTATAAGATAGTAATGTAAGATGTTAAGTACAAATTGAAACAATAACACCTGTATAACACGAATGTGGATGCCCCCAGTGACCAGTATAGTAAGGGTAAAAGGCGAGCATCCATATCACATGTTAGATTCCTGTATCTATGATCACACTAGACAAAAGCGTGAACGTGCATGTGTGGATGATAATGACATATATGAAATCAATCTAACATGTGTAGTAAAGTGATCATGTTAAACACGAGCAAGAAAAATTAAATGCTCGCAAGATAATACAACATGTTGTGGATGGATGGAATGGAATGAAAGATGGAATGATAGAAGCAATGTGCCCCTGATTGTATGGAAGTGTATGCAATGAGGTTCATTTTGTTTTTCCCCTCAGTAGTGTATAATGAACCATAAATGAGAGTGCATCATCGGGAAATGGTCGAGTAGTGTTTGGTGTGTCAAGCGCGCTACGATGAATGTGTATATGTAATGATGATGAGATGCGACATGTGGAAGGTGTGCGTGAAACTTATAGTTGAAGCGTATATCACGACTTTATTGAATGGGTGAGTGATGAGTTATCCCTAAGTGTATATCACTATATGATGAAAGCATGGAGGGTGGTGATCTATCCTAAAGAGTATACCACTATATGATGCTAGGTGAAGTGATCATTTATCCCTAAGTGTATATAACTATATGATTAAAGAATGGAGGGTGGTGATTTAGCCTAAAGCGTATACCACTATATGATGTTAGGTGGAGTGATGCTTTAGCCCTAAGCATATATCACTATATGATGAAAACATGAAGGGTGGTGATTTATCCTAAAGTGTATACCACTACAATATGGAATGATAAATGTGGATGATGGTTTAGCTTAAAGCGTATGTTACTAGGTGTAGAAATGTAATAGGATGAAATGTCGCATGGTGAAGGTAAAGGTCCATTTTATTAGTAAACCCTTGGTAGTCGAGTATGGACCGAGGAACTAAAGTGCAACATAGGGTGGTGGATGTTGCGTGTAGAACAATGTAGTAGATGTAGTAATGTTAAGCTGTCTAGAGAATGAATAGAATATGTAAATGCACAGTGTATATAATGTAATGTAGGATATGTAGGGTAGATACTATGTAATGTGTGAAATACGATGTGATGTGTGTGGATAGAAACAGGATATGTAATGGTAAAAATGTAAAGTTAGACTCATATGTAATGTAACCTAGCGTAACATGTAGAGTATGGATGATGTGACTAAATTTGTAAATACCCTCATGGATATAATGTATAAAACTTAGAAGAATGTAAAATATAGAATAAGTGTGGAATGGACAATGTACAATGTAGAATTCCTAGTGTGGTGTGTGGGATTTAGTGTAATTGGAATCCCACAACAGTCGAGTGTGAACCAAAGCACAAGAGTGCATCATTGGGTAATGATGGTATTTTGATGTATGATTTAATATGCCTATATGAAATGAAAATAAATGAGAATGATAGAATCTATGACGTAGAACTATGTAACGATGCAGAAAATAAATGAGGTGCAGGGGTATGTAATGTGATATGCCCCATGCGGTAGAGTGCGTAGGGGACTATATGAACTCGTCAAGGAGATCGTCATCCTCGAGATCAAAATTGAATGGATAGGCATTGGTAACTTGATAAGCTATGGTATTAGGTTGATCATGCAATGAGCCACTGAGACATAAGTGATACATGCCCATAACATACTCCTCATCACTTAACGGAGGATGTGGGTAGTTGTGTCTGTACTAATGAGTGTTATTATGTGTATAACCTAAGAAAGAGCTATTACAGCTGATAGTGTGCCCAAAGGGCATATGAAAAGATATATTTGTATGATCTATATCTAGAGTGCCCCCAATATAGTCCAACCAGGAATGTCCTAATGTAAGCAGTGTATTAGTAGGAAGGCGTGTATGAAAAACATCAAGATGAAAGACACGAAGTCCATAGGCAGCTGTGACATAGAACAACCCGTGGTATAAATGAGGATGGTATAGAAGTGGATGAATATCGGTGATGGAGAAACCTAAGTGGGCTAAGACCTTGCGTGTACATATAATTTTAGGTGAACAGGGGTCTAATGGAATATTCTCCCAATACAAACCATGTATGAAGAGTGTGCAAGTGAATGGCGTGTGAATAGAAGATGGAGATGAAGACGGGACAACAACATCAATGGGGAGTGTAGGATGATATGGATTAATATATGTACTAACAGGTGGTGGAGTAGGAACAACATCTAGCAAACAAATATCTCCCTTAAGGGGTGGTAAAGGAGGTTTGTCATCTATAAGTTGAGGCTCGGTTGTAGTATCAATGCAAGGGATAGGAAGACTAGTGTTAATGTTGTGAACACAATATTGGAATGGTTCACTGTCCTGAAAGATAGTATACTCAATGTGTTCATGTAAGAACTTAACACAATGATGGACCGTGGAAGCGATAGCCTGCATGGCCTGAAGTCATGGCCTACCCAACAAACAATTGTAGGAGACAGGAAAATCTATAACAAATAGAACTGCAGGGAGAGTTTTGGGACCAACAGTAATGGGTAATGTAACATGACAAGGACATGGACGGACAGTACCATCATAAGCACGCAGTGAAATAGGACTAATCTCATGAGTAGACAACCCTTTAAAGCTAGAAGGAATGACATGGGGCACAAATTAAGCTTAGAACCATTATAAATTAGAGTGTGTTTAACACCAAAATTATAAATGCGACACATAATATGGAGAGGTGTTTCATTGTCTAAGGGATGAATTTCAGCGGAAGGATTGGCCTTAAATGCTATATGTTGGGAAAATGCATTGGAAAATGTGCTATACCTGGAATCAGGATGCATGGCAGCATAAACATTTATAGTAGCAAAAAGATGTTGGACACGATTAAGGACATCAGGATGAGTAAACAAACAATCATTGATAAAGATACTAATGATGGCTAAATGTAAATGTAAACCCTATAAGATGGTATAGAGAAATGTCAAGTTCACCAAAATGATTGACTAAAATTAAACTAAAACCTATGGAAGGTATGGCAATAGTTAATCTAAGTAAGAGGACTAAAATGTTGCAAGGTATGCTAAAATAGTATGGAAATAACTCTAAATAATTATACTAAGTGAAATAAAACTCTAAATATGTAAATAAGTGAGGAAGAATGACTTAGTTGATTAAAGAATATTGTCGCAGGTTGTCATAGGTATGAATGTGAATTCTAGATGTAGGAACGATTAATCAGAAGTCCCGAAAAGACCAGATTTGGATGTTCTAAACTGACTGAGGCACCTCGGAAGGTACTGGGGCACCTCGGGGCATAGTTGTCTGCAAATTAGGCACCTTGGTTCCTGTATATGCTCAGAATCTTATTTTTATAGGGTCATAGGGTATTCTAAAGTGTTCTTTGTCTGTCACATTGGATCTACCGAACTACGCCGAATGTGTTGAATAATGAAGTGATGGCCTACAAGAATGAAGTATAAAAAACCTAAGAAAAATAAAAGATGTAGAATGGATGGGTTGGACTGACCTTAGCCGCCAAACTAATGGTCTTTCTAGTGAGTGTTGCACTACATTTCGGACCCTGATGTACTTTTGGTGTGTGTGTGCATGTCGTTTCCTAGGTGCTCTAGTGCCAGTCACACTTTGTGAAGTAGCGAGCAATAATAACTATAGAAAATGTACTAGCATGTGTGCATGGAATAGAATAAAATCCCTACCCCTATGTTGTGTTTGTTGATGCAAATCTCATAGTCTTGATGCATGTCACTATATGAATGCAAGTGATGCAATGGATGCAACTCTAGATGGAGTGATAGTAGTAGTGACGTTAGGACCCTCATTATGGTCTCATAACTTTATATTTATAGGGTTCTCTTTCTTTAATTTCGTAATTAATCCTGACATGACCGACTAGGAAAAAAATAAAGATAAAAAATGGCTAGAAGGACCCCAAAAAGAGACGAGAAAGTCGAGAAAGGACCAGGGTGCCCCGGTTTAGGCTAAAATTATGGGACAATTGCGAAATAGCCAGGAATGCATGTAAAAATATGCAAGAATGACGAAATAAAAGATAAAATAAGATGGCCAAAATGTGGGATTAATTAGTATTTTATTCACTTAAAAACCCTTTAAATAACAATATGAAAATCGGGATAAATAATGCCTAATGTGCAAGATTTTGTGACTACAGTTGTATCAAGGATTTTTGGGCCAGCTTCAAAAAATTATGGGTAGGGTCAAAATATAGCTTGAAAGAAAGAGTTGGGTAACTAATACTATCGAACTCTTGAATTGTTATGCGTGCGGGCGTGATGACAAAAATGTAAAATAAATCATCAAATGATTTCTTGAGTATCGACATAAAAAAACTGAAGGATATATTAAAGAGGTTGATATAGTTGAAGCTCAGGGTGCACAAATAAAGGGCGACAACAATCCTAGTTGAAGTTCTGTTTGAGTCATCAAGTTTTGCACTTCCTCCAACGTGAAGACTAGTCAAAGTTGCACAACCATTTAACTATTTTTGAGGACTCTTTCATGGGTTTGAATGCACCCTATTTTTAGAATGTAATTAGTTAAGAGGTGTAGCTAATGTTGCTCAACCTCTTTGGGTATACATACAAGGATTTGCAATGTATTAAGGGACTTTTGTATCAATGGTGTAAGGAGGTTCTGTCCCTTTTGAGCACTTGTACACACGCTCATCCCTTAATATTATATACAAAACTAATATTTTGCCTTCTTGCACTTGCATATGTTGTGTATGTCAATGGTTGATTATCATACTTGTGAATCTTTCTTTCCGGGTACTTATATGATCCATTTTACTTTCATATGAAATTAGTTCTTCTCTTTACAGGTTGTATGTTGTGTTAAAATAGTCTTATCTGTGATAGTTTTGGAATCGCATGTGAATCCAATCTATTGTTATTTAAGTTTCTAACCTTCATGCAAAATACTTATGTTAAGAGTTTAAGATAGGGATTTGTGCATATTATTGTCTTTATGTCAAATGTTTTGTGCTTATACAGGACGGTCATTGTGTTCCTTCACTATCGGTGCATCACCACAATGTTACTTTCAATTATCCCCCTTCCCCTTTTCTCATAAAAGTATTCAATAAGTTGTATCTAGATTATTTCCAGTAATCATAGGTTCTGCAACTTGATCTTTAGTCAGATGCACGTAGTTTAGGAAGAAGTCGGCCTACTCCGGATGTTTATCCCAAGGAGCTAGGGTCCCACATGGATCAACTTAATGATCTAACGAGTGCACGATCCAAATGACAACAAGACACATGTACTATAATTTACCATATTGTCCTCCTAATCCTTGTTGATTATATGTAAAATGTCATCTCTAGGTTATATGAAGAAAACTTTACACTTTATATATTATATAACCGGTAGTTGTTTAGGGGTACTCTAAAATTTAAGATAAAATGTGGTCCCCAAAGTGGCAATGTCCAGTTGTTAATGACCGCTATTCCTTTTGTTTTAATATTATGTTGGCGTACATATTAAATTTCAAACGTCAAAGTGACGAGACCATCAGGTAAGTAATTTCTTTTGTACGTCTAATATTGACAGTGAAAATCCAACGCCACCGTGGGCCCGCGTGGAATTATCCTAACCTCAGGAGAAGCTATCATGTTCTCGCCCACTGTCTTTCCCACCTTTCAATGACACTGTAGATATACCTTATCTTCCTAATTTATTTTCACATCTGCTCTTCTAGCTCTTTCAGGATATATCGTAAATTCAATTATATTACTATCATGCCATCAACAGAGCTCATAGTTTTAATGGATATAGACGAGCACAGATTCCTCTTGAGCCTGGATATGGCATTGTTTCAACTGAAATCTGTAATGGTTGGGAACTTGTTTGGAATCCATGTAAATATCCAGGTTGAGAGGAATCTTGTGCTAGTTTTATATCTGATGCAGGGGTGTTGACCTCGGATGGGTTTCCCTTCACCTTGTTAAGGAAAGGTAACAAAACGTTTTGACATCGATGAGGGAAATGGGAGGTAAGGTATACAAAAAAGAAATTGTGTTCTATATTCTGTTGTACCATTTTGCACATGGAGTATTTAATTTAAAGATTTGTGTGTTAGCGATTCAAGTGAATTGCTGACTATTGCTGTGTAATTAGTTAGTTTTGAATAAAATGTAAATTTAATCTTGAACGAACGGTTTAATGATTGGATTGTTCTTAGAAATGATGCATATATAAACAAGGAATGTAAAGAGTTGACAATACATTGCATTTGATGTAAAATGCAAATGAAGAATGTTGAAGAGAGGCCTTACGATGGTATGAACTCTTTGAGGGTTTGGCGTGGCTCTACAAGGTGTTGAAATGTTGTAATTGATGTCTTTTAAGTCTCCAAAATGGAAAAGTGTCAATACAATGTGTAGGGATCCTCATTCAAGAATTTTGGTGAGTTTATATAGAATCACCAGTGACTAGGTAGAATCACTGGCCATCCAGAAAAACTAGGGAAAATTCAGTTTAAAGTGGTTGGAACCACCTTGAAATGGTGAGTTGCAGGTAAGGGGGGAAAATAAGGCGATTAAGAATGTTATGAGGAGGTTGGGAGGTTATGAAGGTTTTGGCCTTATTGGGCTAAAATGGGTTCAAGTGGTTTATGAGGTTTAGGAAGGGGTAAGTGACTATTTACATGAGTAAATAGGTGCTACGGTGGTAGAATATGACTTATGACTTACATATAGTGACTGATATATGGATATGAATTGTGTGGGTAGTGTGTTCAATGAAAGGTTTTGCAAAAGCTATTGAAATGGAGTAAGACCCCAAAGCTTTGTGCAAAGTCCCTCAATGGACCATATGATAAGGAATGAGCAAGGAATCCTATTTGCATGTATTAAAACTTGAAATAAACAAGAAATCTAACAAATAGCATTAACCTCTATTCTTGAAAGCTTAACAAAATATGCCTACTAAAGACTTAAGCAATTAGTTTTGTTGTTTACTCCATGAGGGTGAATGAATCTCACTAAATGGCTACATGGCCAAGTGTAGCTATTCCATTACTAACCTAACATGGGTGCAAAATGAAGCTATTTTAATGGTGGATAATCCAAGATCAAATACCTTATTAGCTTGGCTAATGCAAATGAGTTCTTAAGCTTTCTTAGGCTTGTTTTGGTTTTGTGTTATGTAAAGTTGTGAGTTTGAATGGGTAGGCTTAGCCTTATATTTATAGTTTTCCACTTGGGAGAGATTGGAATTTGGGTGGTGCATGTGGGACTAAAGCTCAAAAGGCACTTTTAGATTAGATTAGGATAAACATGCTTTAGGCTTAGTTAAGCTTGGTTTAGGCTAGTTAACTAGGTTTTAGGCTAGTTAACCTTTGATTAGCAAGTGATTAGAGACTTGTTGAGAGTTGGGAGGTGTCTGGACAATCAATTGTGACTGATAGATAGCCTACAAAGCCAATAGAAGTGGTCTAGAGAGAACTAGGAAGGTTTTGAGTGCTTGAAAGGATGAATGTTTAGCTAATAAGAGAGATATTAGCCAAAGAAGTTAATTATGGGAAGAATACAACTGAGAAGGTGTCGTAAATGGGCATCCGAGAGTGGAGTGAAGAAGGGTTGATTAATGAAGTGTCATTAATCGGTTGTATAGGAGGAAATGCTAAGTGTAAGCATGTTTTAGGTGTCTACATTTGCCCCTCTTTGAGATGTCATAAGAGACATCACTTCAAAGAAAGTAGACAATCATAGATAAGTAGAAAATTTTGAAGGAATAGAAGAAAAATGAGTAGAATGAAGGATGCCCCCTTGATTGTCGATGGGCTGATAGAAGAATTCAATTGACGATCGAAACGATGACAAAAAGAGAACAAAAGAAAGAATAGTGTGAAGAGAAATAAAAGGGATATAGAAGAAAAAAGAGTATGAGGAAGGGGGAATGAGGTAACATCCATCCAGTTACTTTTAAACAACTTTATTTTTCATCATATTGCTAGTGATCTTCATCGTCGGTCTTTTTTTTAAAAAAATGAACAAAAGTGTAGTATGACATGAAAAGCCATATACGGACAAATGTCCTGTTATCCAAAATTCACCCCCCAGGGTAATCTTGATAACATGCATCAGAATATTCAAGTCCCAGGTAGGTATATTGATTCAAGGCCCAAAATCGTGTTTTTTTGGGCCCCTCAGCTTCTTTCTAACTCTCTTGTCCAAGAAGAAAACCCAACAGGTTAGAAAAAGGTGAAAAATTTGCAAAAACTAAGCTTGGGGCAGAAAAAATGAAGAAAATCAGCTAAGTCCTAGTCTAGGCACTTGGGACGGTTGGGACGTCGGGGCGCGCACTGGCCGAAAAGCTTCCAGGTGGTCCATGCAGCAATTGGGACATCTGGGCCGTAGGTACGCGCGGGACGCGAAAAGCCGAAATGCCCGAAAGCAAGGAAAAAATGTCTATCTCGTTTCGCTCGATCTGGGACAGTTAGGACAAAAGTACACGCATGACGCGGATCGGCCGGTTTGGCGCAAGTCAGTCCATTTCGGGCGGTTTGGAGAAAACTGTCCCAGGCAGTCTGGGATAGTTGGGACAAAAGTGCATGGAGGACGCGAACCGGCCGGTTCGGCCGAAACAAGAGACTTTCGTCCGGGACATTTGGGCCAAAAGTACGCGGGGGACGCGAAAAGCCGAAGGAGCCGAGAGCCAATGAAATCTTGCCACGTGTCTTCGCTGTAAAGAGGGACAAGGAAGCCCGAATCAGGCGGTTCGGAGGAATTTTCCTAGGCAGTTTGGGACAGCCGGGCCAAGGGTACGCGAGGGACGCGAGGGACACGAAAAGCCGAAGGAGCCACCGAGGATGAATCAGAGCGTGCCACATGTCCTAAGGCAGGGGAGTTCGGAGCCAGGGAAAGACTTAGGAAAATTTGACAAAAGTCTTGGGCTAAAAAATTAAAAGAAAAGGATGACCCCGTGCCCCTGTCCTCCAACCAGATCACGCCACGTGTCCCAAGTGGCGGGGGTGCGGGGAAAAAATGGAAATTTTTCCAAAGTTATAGAAAGTCAAATTTTCAAAAGAAAACCCGTGGAAAGGGAAGGAGAGAGAATTTTGCAGCCAATCAATGCCTGACACGTGTCATCCAAGTGGTAGAGCGCGGGAAAAATTTCAATATCCGTTTTGGCCTGTTTTTGCCCTAAATCTTCAGATCGCCATAACTTTCGATCCAAAGCTCGGATTTTCACGATCTTTATATCAATGGAAAGATGGTGAATTTATCTACACGATTCTAAGGTCAATTTTTCATTTTGGTGCAGTTAGGAGAGAGAAAAGTCAAGAAACGTCTCTAGCGCGAGGTAATGGCTAGAACTGACGTTTCAACAAGCTGTTTTAATGCACATGGTTCACATTCTTCTTCAGCATGGCCAGAAGTGATGTTTCAACTACCAATTTTAATGAAGAATGTGTTTTGGTCAGTGGTTGGGTTGCTTGCACATTTTCCTACGTTTTTCTCTCTCCTGGGCTCGACCGATGCATTGTAAAAAGCCAGATTTGGCTCATTATTACGTGTGGTTCATCTTTTTAGCTCGGCTCTCCCTTCTTTTCTTCTCTAGGGTTGAAAATGGAGTTCGAACCTCCTCCCTTGTTCTGTAATGGCGTTTTTTGCCTTTTACTATTGAAATGATGTTCTGTGCAAACTTCTAGAGCAATAAAAAACGTCTTTTGTGATGCATCTATCCATCCTTGCTCGTTCTTTTGCTTGTTCTCTTCTTGCCTCTCTTCATTGCAGGTATTTGTGCATGTTCTAATGTTCATTGCAGGTCTGGAGCTATGTTCATGGAGTTTTGGGACATTTTCTGTGTGAAATCTATCCTTGGGCCTGTGATGCATCTGTCCATCCTTCCCATTGCTCACCTCCCTTTGTTCCATGGCAGTTTTGATAGATGTTCAACATTTTCCTTCTCTGGTGTATCACCGTTTTAGTGTAGGCGTTGTTTTTTCCCTTTTCTCTCTCTCTCTCTGTCCCCTTGGCATGGTTAGATTAGGATTAGATTAGCTTGCCTGCACTGGAATAGCTTGTGGCAGGTAGTTTAGGAAGAGGAACTAGGATTCTCTGGAGATTCCTTTCTCATTTGTATGAGTCCCACACTCAAGAAAGGATTCAATGTTGTGCAATCACACTGGATGCTAGAGTGATCAACCTAGAAACCTGATCAGCATCCAGGGGTGCTGTGATTTTGCACTAACAGTTTTGGCACACCCGGTGGGACCTTAGAGGTCTTTCACTTCATCTTTTACAGGTTGGTGTGTTCCTGTGAAGATTTCGGCCTTTGGAGGCACTTGCAAACACATGTGGCGACTCCATCTGATGAGCAACCCATTTCTAAAGTTGCAGACCTATTTTTCATCCATTCCCATCCATCATTCTTTCCATCCCTTTCATTCTGTTCCATTCCATGAAGTTGTGCAATCATGACTTCATTTCCATCATGGAACTCACATTTACAACAGCAACAATGTTTGCCACCTCCAACATGTTTTTTAAATCCTCCAAATCAGCATTTTAAACAAATTCAAAATCAGCATGCATACCCATATGAGCAGCAATGCCAAAATCAGTTTGGCTATGGAGCTTTCCAAGAGCAAGAGTATGCATATAATGAAGACAATCAGATGCAAGATGCTGGTCTGTTAGAGAAAATCCAAAAGATGGAGGTAAAGATGGTGCAGTCCAGAGCAACAGCTCAAATGAGAGCTTTCAGAATTGGTTGCAGGACTCCTTGTCCATGGGGAGGCCCTTTTCCAAGACACTTCAGCCCTCAAGAGAAGCTGGACTTCATGATGAAGACGCTGCCATTGCTTGCAAAGTGGATTGAAGAAATAGAGGTGTATGAGAGGAGTATTCAGCAACCTTGTCAACGGGTAAGCACGCCATCTCATGCCTTTCTTTTTCCTCTTTCCCAATCTGTTTTATCTCAGCAGTATCAAGTTTTAAACTCTCCATCTATTGTCCCAAATGTTGATCCCATGTCTCCACCTCTCAGTCTTCCACCACACCTCAATTCTTCTTTCCTTTTTTCTTCCAAACAGTCATCCCCTCCACAAGAGCTAACAGAAATACCCCCTCCTCCAAAGAAACAAGAGTTTTTACCTCCACCACCACGAAAAATTGCCAAGCCATTTGAGTTACAATCCACTTCTCCTCTTGTACTCCCAAATCCATGTTGGGAGGATGAAAATCAGAATGCCAGTCAAGGAAAACAACCAACAAGAAGAGGATCCCAACAGAAAAGAAATGACAGACAACTTGAGGGTTTGGGCTGCCAAATTTGGGATGGCAAAGATCCCCTTAATGGTTAAACCTACAGAAGATGTTGGAGTTGGAGAACAAATGGTGGTCAGGACTAATTTTGTTGCAGCAGAAGAAGAAGATCTTGCAGTCCCAACTTGTCTTCTAGAGCAGCAGATTGAAGAGTTTGACTTAACAAACTTCATGTTGGAGGAAGAGTTCAATCAAGAGCAAGATTGTCTTCAAACATTGGAGGAAGGAGAAGCTGCTCCAGATCCAAAAGAAGAGGAGCACATCCTAGTTGTGGAGGAGAAAATTACAGATCCAAGGGCTTTGAGCACAAAGCAAGCTACAGGAGAACCTTCAGTTCTTCTTTCTACTTCACCTCTCTCAATTTCTAGTACTGAAGAGGAGTTTGATCTCTCAAACTCAATGTTGGAGGGTGAAAGAAACCATGGTGGTCAAGTTATAGATCAAGAAGACACCATGGAGGAAGTGGAGCATTTGCAGCAGGACAGCCATGAGGCAATTTATCTGTTAGATTTGGAGGACTATTTTGATGGAGAAGAGCCGGTTGAGTTTCCACCATTCTCTCTTTCATCATCCACATTCCAAACACTTGAGTTTTAAGTCATGAAGGAGAACATTCATTTGCAGTAGCCTGCATCTTATAGCAGCTCTTTGGAATCAAGATTGGAAGATTTAAATCTTTCATGTTCTTCATTGGAGGAAGAGAAAGGGCAGAAGGGTTCTACCATTTCTTCAACACCATCCATTCAGGAAGGTCTACAAGAAGACTCCACTCTTGGAGTTGAAAATCAGAGCTATGGGCATATCAAACAGACCATACCTTGCCCAATCAAGTATTTGGTATCATTAGAACCAAAGGATAAGTCACAACCAGTCATGCTTGCTTCTGAGCATGAGGGTGAGCTACAAAGTACCAAGGATCAGCTGTCATACCTCTTCAATCCAAATGCAGAGCAACTAAAAGAGGTATTGAATTTTCCTTCAGCTGATACCTTGATGATTTGGGTAGAAGACTAGTTTCTTGTCGATTTTCCACTCATCCTAACAACCATGATCAGCTCCAAATCAATTGCATGGCTGCCACTTTTGAGAAAGGGAAGCTATTTCTCACAACCAATTGCAGGGTTTGTTTAGCTTGCCTTTACTTCCAGTTAGAGTAGAGTAGTTAGGTTTACTTTTAGCAGAAGAAGTGCTTGTTCACACTCTGCATGTTCCATTTGGGGCATGTATGATTTTCAGTTCTGTACATAGTTTTTGTGGTGCTGGTTTTGCTCTTGCACAGTTCGTTTTGGTAGCATTTTGGTGAGAGCAATTCCATGTTCAGTGGGTTTCCAAGTGGCTCAGAGAGGAGGTTTTCAAAGTTCAGATTAGTTTCTAGGCTACAACTCATGACTCCATGCCCAATGGATTGCTTCAGGCTACTGATCATTCATCTAGCAAGCAGATGACCCCGCTGAGTCGCCAAAACTGTTATCCAAAATTCACCCCCCAGGGTAATTTTGATAACATGCATCAGAATATTTAAGTCCCAGGCAGGTATATTGATTCAAGGCCCAAAATCATGTTTTTTGGGGCCCCTCAACTTCTTTCTAACTCTCCTGTCCAAGAAGAAAACCCAACAGGTTAGAAAAAGGTGAAAAAATTGCAAAAACTAAGCTTGGGGCAGAAAAAATGAAGAAAATCGGCTAAGTCCTAGTCCAGGAACTTGGGACGGCTGGGACGTCGGGGCGCGCACTGGCCGAAAAGCTTCCAGGCGGTCCACGCAGCAATTGGGACATCTGGGCCGTAGGTACGCGCAGGACATGAAAAGCCGAAATGGCCGAAAGTAAGGAAAAAATGTCTTTCTCGCTTCGCTCGGTCTGGGACAGTTGGGACAAAAGTATGCACGGGACGCGGATCGGCCGGTTTGGTGCAAGTTAGTCCATTTTGGGTGGTTCAGAGAAAACTATCCCAGGCAGTCTGGGACAGTTGCGACAAAAGTGCACAGAGGACGCGAACTGGCCGGTTCGGTCGAAACAAGAGACTTTCGTCCGGGACATTTGGGCCGAAAGTACGCGGGGGACGCGAAAAGCTGAAGGAGCCGAGAGCCAATGAAATCTTGCCACATGTCTTCACCATAAAGAGGGACAAGGAAGCCCGAATCAGGTGGTTCGGAGGAATTTGTCCCAAGCAGTTTGGGACAGCCGGGCTAAGGGTACGCAAGGGACACGAGGGACGCGAAAAGCCGAAGGAGCCGCCGAGCACGAATCAGAGCATGCCACGTGTCCTAAGGCGGGGGAGTTTGGAGCTAGGGAAATACTTAGGAAAATTTGACAAAAGTCTTCGGCCAAAATATTAAAAGACAAGGATGACCCCGCGCCCCTGTCCTCCAACCAGATCACGCCACATGTCCCAAGTGGCAGGGGCGCGGGGAAAAAATGGAAAATTTTCCAAAGTTATAGAAAGTCAAATTTTCAAAGGAAAACCCACGGAAAGGGAAGGAGAGAGAATTACGCAGCCAATCAGCGCCTGACACGTGTCATCCAAGTGGCAGAGCGCGGGAAAAATTTTAATATCCGTTTTGCCCTGTTTTTGCCCTAAATCTTCAGATCGCCATAACTTTTGATCCAGAGCTCGGATTTTCACGATCTTTATATCAATGGAAAGTTGGTGAATTTCTCTACACGATTCCGGGGTAAATTTTCCATTTTGGTTCATTTTGGAGAGAGAAAAGTCAAGAAACATCTCTGGCACGTGGTAATGGGCAGAACTGGCGTTTCAACAACCTGTTTTAATGCACATGGGTCACATTCTTCTTCAGCATGGCCAGAAGTGATGTTTCAACTACCAATTTTAATGAAGAATGCGTTTTGGTCAATGGTTGGGCTGCTTGCACGTTTTCCTACGTTTTTCTCTCTCCTGGGCTCGACTGATGCATTGTAAAAAGCCAGATTTGGCTCATTATTACGTGTGGTTCATCTTTTCAGCTCGGACCTCCCTTATTTTCTTCTCTAGGGTTGAAAATGGATTTCAAACCTCCTCCCTTGCTCTGTAATGGTGGTTTTTACCTTTTACTATTGAAATGATGTTCTGTGCAAACTTCTAGAGCAACAAAAAACGTGTTTTGTGATGCATCTGTCCATCCTTGCTCGTTCTTTTTCTTGTTCTCTTCTTGCCTCTCTTCATTGCAGGTATTTGTGCATGTTCTAATGTTTATTGCATGTCTGGAGCTGTGTTCATGGAGTTTTGGGACATTTTTTGTGTGAAATCTATCCTTGGGCCTATGATGCATCTGTCCATCCTTCCCATTACTCACCTCTATTTGTTCCATGGCAGTTTTGATAGATATTCAACATTTTCCTTCTCTGGTGTATCACCGTTTTAGTGTAGGCGTTGTTTTTCCCTTTTCTCTCTCTCTCTCTGTCCCCTTGGCATGGTTAGATTAGGATTAGATTAGCTTGCCTGC
Organism: Taxus chinensis; assembly: GCA_019776745.2. Taxonomy (NCBI): domain Eukaryota; kingdom Viridiplantae; phylum Streptophyta; class Pinopsida; order Cupressales; family Taxaceae; genus Taxus; species Taxus chinensis. The sequence goes on from CM034148.1 coordinate 46,045,756, forward strand.
ACTGGAATAGCTTGTGGCAGGTAGTTTAGGAAGAGGAACTAGGATTCTCTGGAGATTCCTTTCTCATTTGTATGAGTCCCACACTCAAGAAAGGATTCAATGTTGTGCAATCACACTGGATGCTAGAGTGATCAACCTAGAAACCTGATCAGCATCCAGGGGTGCTGTGATTTTGCACTAACATGTCCACTGCTAAAAACACCGAATCCATGCAACATACAAAATGCAATGCAATACGAGAAAGTAAAAGATGTCTAACTCCATGCAACATACAAAATGCAATGCAATACTAGAAAGTAAACAGGTCAAACCTAACAAAGAAACATGTACAATGTTTTTGTTATCGAGCTTCAATTCCGACCTGTGTGAGTTAATGACAAGGGTTGATGATGGTTCCCCAGGCAAGGATACATGCGAGGAGAATGATGGAGGACACTTTGGTCTGATGATAAACCAATGTGCACTTCGAAACAGTACAAGACAACTCGTTATGCCCCAGAGTATAGATGAAGTAAGCAGCCTAGCTTTTATTGATGGAGGTAGATCAAGATGATCCGTGAGTCACGCATATGAATAGGTGAGAACTAAAGAGCGACGTTTTGTAGGATGATTTTCAATTTTTATTAGTTTTTTGAAACATATTTGAATGTTTTGATTTTTCTAACATATTTGAATGTTTTTGTGATTTTTCTAACATATTTAAATGTTTTTGTTATTTTTTAAAGTTTTCTGAAACTATGTACAAGAAGACAAGGAAGCGTGGATGCCCCTAGTGATAGATGGGATGTACAAGGGCATAAGGCCACGTGCGTACAAGAAAGGTGAAGATGTAAAAATGCCCAAACAGCGATTAGGTGGGAGTATTCAAAGGCAAACTCTTCATGTGCAGAAGTGGGACCCAAGGCCATTATGAATAGGTTCAACATGATGATGAACATAAACCAATGATGTGATGGGAAGAAGCAAGTATGCCTCCAGTGTAAGTTGTCCTAAAATCACATGATAGAAAGGAAGGAGAAGATTGTTTTTGTGAAAGGGGACAAAAGTTTTTGAAAAACATGGCAAAAGGAATCTTATACACATGGATGTTTTGAACAAAGTAGAAGAATTATGAAAATGATATGAATGTATCTTAGAAGCCTCATGACGAATAAGTGATTATCCAAAGGAAAAAATTGTGAGACAAGATATGGGCTAGAGTAAGATTCCTGAACAAGGTCCAAGAAAAAGATAATTGGTAACATACTAATCCTGTTTTCTCTTAGAGATCCAATGTGTTCACATGAAACTTAATTAGCTTTTGAAGGAAATATTTAATAGAAAACAAGTGAAGACACCCTAGGCAATGTGTAGGAAGGATTTTTTTTTATAGGTGGTAGGTTATTCGTGAATGGAGGGTGGAAGGATAGCCGTACATTGCTCTGCTGCCAACCAAGCATCCATAGCCTTGACAAGGATGTATTTGAATCTAATCAAAACATTTCTCTACTGCCAACTCAGGAATCCATATCCCTCAATAGATTTTATTTGAAATTACCCCAAGAGATATTTATATAGCAATTTGCTTTTTGCTTTGTAGCTTTTAGATTTTGATTTTTTCATTGATTTTGATTCCTTTTTTTCTTTCTGAAAACTTATTTCAGCTCTCTTGTTTGACAAGTGGTTAAGAACTACAAATGGCTTGATGGAAGGTGGTGGAAGTGATTTTGATGATGACATTGGTTAGTGTCGACAAATATTTACAAAAGTTATTCACAACAATTTTATTAGATCTTGAATGTGGTGGGATCTCTAAGAGCTTAGTCGTTCTTTAATTTACCAAGGTGATAAAAGACTAGGGTCAAACGGATACCGTAGAGATAAAATGTCAGCAAAATGTGTGTGAATATGCTAACAAAAATATCACTGAAGGGATGAAAATGGAAGAAATACATTGCAAAAGAGTAACAAGGAAGGGAAGAAAGAAACATCCATGTGTACACAATACCTGATTGCAATGTTTGATCTTTGTACCTTTGATTTTTATTGTGTTTTGTCTTTTTTTTTTGTATTTTTGAATTGTTTTTTATTTTTAGATTTTTGATAGTTTTTGGAGGAGGTTGGGACCTAAAAAATGTTACTGTCCGTGTGATAAGATCCAACAACGATGTTTGTGACTTCCTTGATAAGGGAGACTAGCGTGTTTGTTTATCAAGAGTTTATATTATCCCCGATCTCGATGATCGTGGTGAGCTCATACTCAACAAATGACTATGATTTATCCTGAAACATAAGAATTGTTCATGCGGGATCTTGAGTTCCCTATGCATAGATGTTTCTGCACTTTCTGCCATACTTGATGGTTACGTTGATGTGCATTCTTGAATCATGCACTTGATTTAAAATTTTTGATCACTTGTTCGAGTTGTTGAGGGTCTTTCAAGCTCTTGGAAGTTTTTATGTAAGCTTGATAATGAACCTTTTTTAGGTTTCTTATAAGCTGAAATGTGACTTTGTTGATCCCTGAGAAGGAGAAGAAAGAGAACTGTTGATGATTTATGAACTGAATGTGAGAAATGACTGCGGGATTTCCAAAACCATTTATAAAAGAAAGGTGTGATTGATGAAAAGGATACGGTCCAAGAATTGAAGAGGATGGGCTACAAGGAGGTGAGCCACTAATAGAATATGATGAAGGGATGACCTAGAATATGGCCCTAAGATGGAATAAATTGGGCTATGAGGACATGGCCCAAGAATAAAAGAATAGGACGAAGGGTTTTCTAGGGCATGTGGCCCCAAGTATAGATGAGGAGGGAATACTCAGAGGCATCCCATAGATGGAAGAGGATGAAGGGCTACTAGGAGGTTACCCAATAATAGAAGGTAATGGGCTACCAAGAGGTGACCTATAATTAGAAAATGGAGAACTACTAGGATGTGGACCTAGGATAGAAGAAGATGATGGGATACTTAGTGAGTGACCCAAGGCAGGATTTTGATTGAGGAATAATGATAGATAAGGAATGATTTGGTAACGAGAAGATAGGCCATGGCTCAATGCTAGACCCTGACATCTCATCATGCTCAGAAGAAGGTGAAGATGGAATAGAAGAAGAATCAAGTTCTATGAACTTAGGCTCTTCATCTATATTATGACAAAAGGGATAAACTTCTTTTCCCCAATACACAAGCGTATCAAGTTCTAGAAAGAATCCTTGTTTGCAATCCTCTAAAGGGATATCTTCATGTACTCTAATTGTTCCTTCATTCTGAGAGAAATCAATTAGTAGAGGTTGTTGTTCTTTAGCCATAGAAGGTTGAATAGAAGAAACTAATTAATATAATGTAAAGATAAGACAATGAAAAGGTTTGGACGAGTTTTGATTGACTTAGAAGAAGATGACATTAATCAAGAGAGGAATGGTATGGATTGGAAAGGGATCAAGGGATGTCTCATGAATGTAGAAGATTTGGATTGGGTGTCCTATGATTTGTTTGACCTACATTTTTTCTAGAAGATGACGTAATGTAGGTTTGGAAAGTAGGATCACATATCCATCTGCGTTAATTTGTGATGTAGGAGTCAAATTAGATGATTGACTAGAGGAAATCTGAGTCATGGAACTCTTCGACAGAGGAAGAGGTCATTGAGACGACTTATGAAGGAGCTCTTGTGAAGAAAGGGAGGACCGTGACTCAAGAACCAAATTAGATGTTCGATTGATGGAACTTGGAGTCACACGAGTCTTCAAAGGAGGAAGAAGTCATTGAGGTGATTTGGAATAAAGGTCCTATGAAGGAAGGGAGGACCGTGATTCAAGATTTGATCTAGGGGTATCCAAACAATAGTTGGGATCCAAATCTTCAGAAGAAGAGTGGGAATCTGAATGGTATTTTGGATCTGAATCAGAAGAAGAGTGGGGGGAACTTGAATAATAATTTGGATCAGAAGCATCCAAACCATACCACCGAATATGAGCTGAAGGTTGGGAACAGGGTACCCGAACGGATCCTCTAGCGTGAAGAACCAAACGAGGTTTAGTCATAATGGGAATATTTTGATTTGAATTCCTAAATGTAGGTTCCATATTGTAGTAAGTGTGAGAAACCGTGCGATATTCAGTCATTGTTGGTGTTGTTTAAGCACAAATGTCTATCTCTAGATAGTGTCATGGAACTCCTTCAAAGGGAAGGAAGTGACATGTCGATTTGGGAAGCATAATGGAAACCAACTAGACATTTAGTAAGTACGGAGATGTGTGCATGATTTTTCGAAGAAGGTATAAGGAAAATAGACATTGTGATGATGCAATCTCGATGAGATCGAAAATGATTGTCCTAGAAAACAATTTTTCCAGATGAATAATCATAAGGAACAATCATGCAAGTGTGAAACACAAAGCCAATCAACAAGGAAATACACCCTATGCAAATGCATGTGCAAAGTGATAGTTCGATGCAAAGATGATCAACACAATGTCAATATTTACGTCAAGCTCGAAATGAACAAGGCGTAAATATTAACAAAGGGTAGATGTGACTCCCAATCAAAGGATACAATGACAAGTTCAACAACCAACAAGGCCAAAATGTTAAAGGGTGAGGATTACAAATGTAAGCCATGTAACCACACCAATTGGACATGTCTATCAAGCTTCGTGGAGAAGTGAGATATTAGTGCCAAAGTGGTATCGAAACGACACAAACAAAGTAAGTGACACTCTTCAAGATTTTGGACAATGTTTGAAGTAAAACCAAGTCAAAGTATACTAAGGATGTGCTAAAATGTGTGCAGTGTAATGCCACAATATGGATACTTAGATCACGTTTACGAAAAAACATGACATAAGTATCTTAATTATGTCGAGACAATGCAAACAAGGTAACACGTCAAAGGGAGATCAAATGATGAATCAATCCTAACTATGATGATGATCTTGAAATCAAGATCAAGTGGCCATCAAAGATATAAGGATGCATCCACGCACTTTAGACGTTTAACAACTCAGCCGCAAACATGGATGAGTGTAAACAGACAAAAAAGTGGTGAACACTATCTATGACAACACTCCCGAAAGATGCCTTCTCTTGCCCCAAATGGGAAACAAGAATGCAAAGGTGTAGATCAAAATATGGAAAATAAACTAAGCATCACTTGGGCAGAGTTTCACCTCGTCCGAAGGTGAGAAAGAAGCTAAGCTAAGTGAAACATGTTTCTAAATTTCGTGATGAAAGGCACTTAGATCTAACTTAAGTGGATTCTTTTCCTTGTTTGAAAAACAAGGTTTGAATCCAAACAAGTTATCACTTCATGATGGCCAAGATGTGATAAGGACTAGTAAAGTGGGCTCCAAGACAAAATGGCCTCCTTAATAAGATCTCTCAACTAGGTGTTACAAAGTTGTCTTAAGTGAGCACGATTTACCCAAAAAGTACGCAATGACTAATTTGGGAGTATCTCAACTTTACTTTACCCTCTTCAAGCACAGTGGGAAACTAAATGCGTCCATGTGTGTACTCCATTGGGGTCGCCATACAGACAACCGGTAACTCTAACTCACAAGGCGTACTAGTCAAGTGGGTAAGCGAGGTGCTTCCTGTTTCATCCACAAGGTTACACAATGGTGGAATACTTTAGGGTTCCTGAACCACCCCATTGTTGTAGCTTAAGGCGTTATGCCAAAGGGGTTATGTTCCAGTTGAGCGGATAGGGACGTACCCTTTTCTGAAACCTGAAATATAGTGTTTTGAATATGGTGTGTTTTTATCTTGCTTAACTTAAATGTGGTTTTAAGTAACACACCATTTGGCAACCTACAAGAACACGTGTATTAGAAGTTTTGTATGTTGTTTTTGATGTCTCCTTTTCTTTGACATGTGATTTTGGTCCTACATACCAAGGTTAGTAATTTTCCAAAATGTCATACAAAGGAGATAAGATGTTGTTTTTGATTTCCCAGATCGTCCTAAGACGCAAGGAAAGAGCATACGCAACAAGGTATCTCACTCAAATTTGTAATAAATGGAAAATTCCTAAGTACAATGTGAAAATAAGTTCCTTTTAACCAACTTCTGAAAGCTAATTAAACCATTTTGCAAGTATGAAGAAAGTGGTGAAACGTTTCTGATTCCCAAGATCACCTAGAAAGGCACGAGGGAAGAGCATACGTGTTTCAAATTTTCATGAATAAAGATGCAAATTTTTTTAAACAAGTTAGTATAAAATAAAATAATGCAAAGGAAACCTGTAAACCACTGTTAGAACCCTGCAAGAGTTAGAAAACCAAGAAAATCGAAAAATTCTAGAAATCCAATTTTTGCACTTTTTAACAGTTTTTAGTAATTTGCATTTTTGGAGGTCTCTGGGGAACTTTGAGAGTTTTTGTAATATAAGTAATTATACCAAATTTATATAATTTTTGGAAGTTCCCTCACAAAGTACGCTTCATTATATTTCTAACGCCTATTCAAACTTTGAAAACGAGTTAACGAGTCAAAAGATATGATCAAAACAAGGAGCACTAAAAATAAAACAAATGAATCCGGACTACACAGAGACACCTACGCGTCCAGAATGATGCATATACGTGCCCTAGCCAATAGATACGTGCCCAAGTAGGCAGGTATGTGGGAAAGGTTAAAATGCAAAGTCAACAGAGTGAAACAAGACATGCACCAGAATGACTCATATGGGATACATGCCTTATACCCTATGCGGGGCAAGAAAAACTGACAGAGGGGTCTGACACCTACACGGGATTTTCTGACAGGTACGCTAGGGTTCTAATGCAGACGCGCCTAACTCAATGGATACACCTGCAAAACAAATTTAGTAAAATCCACCAATATACCAAAAAACATAGCATGGTCCAGACAGATAGATGGCTTGCAACATCAGACGGAGATGCTGCAGGTTCTTTTTCAACGGAGATGCATGCCCAAGCATAAAATAGACAGTTTCAAATTTTTACACACAGTCAAGTTATTTACGCATACACGGCCAAAGAGGCAAATATGTAGCCTAGATAACGGAGACGCGTGCATGTCCCTGTAGAGAAAAATTTACAAATGATGAGGACTGCCAGACAGGTACGCGCCTGTTCCGACGGGGACGCTGGGGTTTCAATGTGTACGCACCCCTTGTTAACACCTATGTGCACCCTGTGAAAAACCTGTAAAACTCACAGATTTTCAAATTTTCAAGAGAAAACAGGTTAGTTGTTAGTCAAAGTGTCCTATTTCTATATCAAACCCACAAAATACATGTAAATGAAGGTCATTTATCTAGTGTTAGAAATGGAAATGAGGAAATAACAAGTGATTTGACCCAAAAACTTGAAAATGAACTTTGAAGAACTTAAAAGACCTCCATTAATGGAGGATGGACATAAGTGTCCCACTGGGCGTGCCAAATGTGTTCAATGAAAGGTTTTGCAAAAGCTATTGAAATGGGGTAAGACCCCAAAGCTTTGTGCAAAGTCCCTCAATGGACCATATAATAAGAAATGAGCAAGGAATCCTATTTACATGTATTAAAACTTGAAATAAACAAGAAATCTAACAAATAACATTAACCTCTATTCTTGAAAGCTTAATAAAAAGATGCCTACTAAAGACTTAAGCAATTAGTTTTGTTGTTTACTCCATGAGGGTGAATGAATCTCACTAAATGGCTACATGGCCAAGTTTAGCTATTCCATTACTAACCTAACATGGGTGCAAGATGAAGCTATTTTAATGGTGGATGACCCAAGATCAAATGCCTTATTAGCTTGGCTAATGAAAATGAGCTCTTAAGCTTTCTTAGGCTTGTTTTGGCTTTGTGTTATGTAAAGTTGTAAGTTTGAATGGGTAGGCTTAGCCTTGTATTTATAGATTTCCACTTGGGATATTTTGGAATTTGGGTGCATGTGGGACTAAAGCTCAAAAGCACTTTTAGATTAGATTAGGATAAACATGGTTTAGGCTTAGCTAAGCTTGGTTTAGGCTAGTTAACTAGGGTTTAGGCTAGTTAAATGTGATTGGCAAGTGATTAGAGACTCATTGAGAGTTGGGAGGGGTCTGGATAATCAATTGTGACTGATAGATAGCCTACGAAGCCAATAGAAGTGGTCTAGAGAGAACTAGGGAGGTTTTGAATGGTCGAAAGGAGGAATGTTTAGCTAATAAGAGAGATATTAGCCAAATAAGTTAATTATGGGAAGAATACGACTGAGAAGGTGTCGTAAATGGGCATCCGAGAATGGAGTGAAGAAGGTCTTGAATTCCTATGAAGTGTCATTAATTTGTTTCTCACTAGGAAGTTATGCTAAGTGTAAGCATGTTTTAGGTGTCTACAGGTAGGTCATCTAGGGGTGCCAAAAAACTAGTGTCTACAAATACATATATCAAGTGAATTCAAATTATTATTTGTAATTGTCTATACATACAAACCCAGTGAATTCAGGGAGGGATGATCCTGTCCTTCTTTATGGCTATAGGCTTGTGGACACTAACCTCCCCTAAACCTAATTATATATGTTAAAATGATGCATTTTGTAGGATTTCCTTATGGGGAGGAGGTTACAGAATCAGTCAAGTTATACTAGAAAAGGGGTCTTATTTTTAGAGTTCAATGGTTCCTACCATGGCCTTCCTTCTTTTCACAACCATGATTTATGTAGGTTAAAATGAAAACTGCAAATCGATTACTAAGATAATTGTCGTTTATTTATCCCTCTTCCATGGATAATTGTAAAATAGCATTATACTATGATAGTTCCTCAGATAAGGATTGGTATATTTTAGGAAAATGTTTAGAGTAATTTAGAAAGATTGCATCTAATCAAATTCTCATGAACTCCTAGGTTCCCTAACTCTAATCCTTTGCACTGAGACTAAAATTAATATCCATACCTATGTGGATAAGGTATTATACCTAATTTTAAAAACATATTGCACTTCTTAGGTGAGGATTGCTTCAAGGCTAGTTGGATGATGCTTTATGGACATAAGAGAATTAGTAAGTAGATCCAAAATTTTTAGAATCTTATTTGATGCCAAATAAGACACTTATTGCCTAGATTTTGGTGGACATGGATATGATGATTGAATTTTTGGATTAACCACAGAAGTTTACTAATTCAAGCATTATGAATATTGGACACAAAACCGTAAATTATGGAGGGTTTCCTTACAAGTATTTGTAAAAATTTTTTTTTTCTCTAGGACATCTATGGTTCTGATAGCCCCATTATTAAGAAACAAATCAAAGGATGGGTCTAGTGGTGGAAGGATTTTAATCTAGATAATTTAGTGGTGCATGCTCTTGAGGGACAGTGATAGATCAAGATGAATCAGTTTTCCTTATGGATGATCATGAAGAGAAGAATAGATGATATTATTTCATAATCATTCTACAACCAGTTATTGTTTCACAACAGGATGCAAGAAAGGGGGATCTTCTTTGTTGTGGTCCATTTAGACCTACGAAGAAGGAGGTCCTTGAACCTATTATCTACCTATCCACCTAGATGAGAACGTGGATCCTAATAGGAGAGATGGATTGGAAGGTAGCGAATTTAACAAGAAGTAAAGGAAAAATTATTAATTCTCCTCTAAATAATGGGCATCATATCTGCGCAATGGAAAAAACATGGTCAAGAGTATAGGTTTTGGATCAGACTTGGGCATATGGTCAAGTTGTTTTTACTAGTATGCTATATGTAGGGGCCCTTTCTCCTTTTTGGTTTTCCCTTCCTATGGTTTCTTTTGGCTTGATTGGATGTTTCTCATTGTAGCAGCTATGTGGCCTTGATCCATGATAGTCTCACTTGTTTACTTTGATTAACCTTTATATTTTGGTTGTACATGGGTATAACTGATCCCTTCAAGAATAATACTATTATTGAAACAATATTTCTAATAACAATATACATTTCATACCTAATTATTTAATCTATAACTTATATTAGGCATATGCTTACTAGCAACCCGTATACATGTAAAAATTTACCTATAAGTGGTGGATAAATTCAAGGAAAGCATCATACCTTGCTTGAGACTAGGTCTACATGGTAACATTAGAACTTTCACACTTCCTTTGCAGCCTGCCGCCTCTGCGCGCTCATGATCTTGGCACACACTTGAACTGAAGGTAGAAGAAGGAACACATCAACTTCTTATATGACCAAGCACTGTCGGGAACACATCTAACCGACGAGGATGGGAACATGCTCAGGAATCATCTGCTTATCAACCAGGCACTCTAGGGAACACATTTGACCTAGCAGTGTGAGAACTGTAGGAACACATCTAACAACCTTCAAGTTTTTAGGAGGCTAACCACACTAGGTATGAACAGGAACACATCTGACTGTTCTACCTCATCAAGCCTCATGATGCTGCGTTTCACTGTGTTATTTGTTCTCTACTATGTTTTTGCATTTGGGGAAATAGGAATAGCCACATACTCAAGTGAAAAACTGAAAATGGAACATTGGATCATGCTGATCATGTTCCCCCCTCAATGTGAACATTTCACTTATTCAACACAAAATAGGAACTTTGAAAAAGAATCACACTAGACATCAAATACTGAAAGCACACTCACACCATAAAATGTGCCACCATAGCTTCGTGCGGCCCCGTCGTTGGTGACTAACGAGAGGTCGTTGTCTGACCTCCAGCCTCCGATGCCTCCATCCTCCAGTGTCATGCTTCTAACTCAGCAAGATGTGAACATGAAGCGCATTTGTTTCCACATTGATCTTATTCTTTTCTTCCCTCTCGCAATGTGAAACACTTTATTTTTTCGGACGTCGGGTAACACCGAAAATGCGTCCGTGAGGCATTTTTTTTTTCAATATTTTGTCATTGACTCTTGACTCCACCTAAAATCACCTATTTGACACAACTTTGACAAAACAACAAGAACTACATAACATATGATGACTTTATGACACTTTGACACTATAGACTATGAGCATCAATTTGATGACAAAAATTAAAAAAAAAATTGACGTTAATGTACTCCATAACCTATTGTTCACCTAGACACATTTTGAAAATAAAATAACAATTATTTATTTTACATTGATGACTCAATTTAAAAAAAAAAACACCTAATCACCTATACTCGATTTTATCCCCTTGACATATAGTAAACCGAACCTTTATTTACTTGCGAGATTGTAATGGACATCCAAAGATTTGGATTTGACTATCTTAAATATTGGACCGACTAAAACAAATAACGCTTTGACCGACCATAAAACTAAGAATTTGATAACAACTAAGAAAAATCAAATTAGCTTAAAGGATGGACCTGTGTGGATCAATTTACGGTCTTTAAACCAAAACACGTTGATTGTTGAAGTTCCACCGATTGAAATAAAAAACTCTCTGTTGTTGGATATAAAGAATGGTAAATCCAACGCAAGTTCCCGCGATGTGGAGCCACCAAAAAAACATTGCAAATCTAGGTTGAAGTCGTCATAATACACCAATCAAAGAAGCCGTAACTGAGTGGAACTTTTTGATAGATGTGTCGTGTAGAGTGAGCCTGGCATAGGAGAATGGGAGAAGAAATTCGAATAGCTTGGATCTGACAGGAGAAGAGATTTGTGTGCTCAACTCTTCAAATATATTCTTTTCAATAGTAAATTGGATCTATCGTGGTTACAACAAAGTGAACTTAAAAACCCCAGATAAAACAAAGCACATTCTAACTACAGAGGATGGAATGGTTTATGCACAGATCTGCAGACAAATGTGGGAATCCCAAATGCAAACTACAAGCTATAAGACTGTCACACGCTAATTTTATGTTCAAACATAATCCTAAAGACTATTAATGAAAAATGTAAGAGCTAGATCTGCAGGAACTAAATGAAGCTCTCATTACTGGGGCATGTCAAACTATAGTGTTGCCCCTACATGAAAGTCACTCTTCCATTTGAACGCCCATCGCTCTGATACCAAATATAGGTTTTGGATCAGACTTGCACAGGTAAAATGCACAAAATAATTATATTATTTCTCTATTCATTTTAGTGCAATACATTAGGCTATTATATAGCCATCATAACAGCTAAAAAACCTCCAAGAAAATAGGAAGGAGTTACAATAATTAACCCGGAATGTTATTCACGGGTATAACAAACTCTAAGAATAATATATTGTTGAAACAATATATTATAACAATATACATTCAAACCTAATATTTAATATATAACAATATTAAATATTAACTAACAAACTATAATGTAAACATTAATATTTAATTTCCTAACAAAGAGAAACCCCCCAAGAAAATACAACCTCTTTTAAAAAAATCTCTAATGTGTGCGATAAAATATTACGATTTATGCAACGTGGTGTTTTAGGTTTTGCATGTGGCTACGTGTATGCTCTCTCTATTTCTATATATTTTTCTTTCCAATGTAATCCACTCAAACACGTTGCACATATGCCATATTTTCTTGTCTTCTACTGACATAACTTATCTTTCGTGTGAAATCATTTATCATTGAAAAACCATGGCACGAGCATGCAAAATATATTATTGCAACTAAACAGAATACTCATCCAATAGGCATTCCAACGAAATCGACAACAAATAAATATATAAACCTGGTAATATGTGCCGCGTGGTGCCCATGTGGGTATATCATATTTTCCTTGTTTTAGCTATGGTGAAGATGCCAACGATGATAACGATTCTCTCGATAGAATGCACCATCGATTCATGTTCCTATAGATTATATTCATGCTCGTGTATGCGCGGGTCCCACGGTCAGGGTTATTTTCATAATTTTTTTTAAAATATATTTGTTTCTATAAGAGTGGGTATTAAACAATAAGAGGTTATAGGGTTGAATTGTGAGAATTACAACTAAATTACTCTTTTTTCAACTAAAAATTACAACCAAAAAAAATGAAGTCCTAAATCGCTACATGCATTCTATCGATAAATAACCTTGAACAGAACAACTTATAAGATTTTGGCACCACTTCAATATTTTGTTTTTCTTTTCTATTACTAAATGAATACAAATATAACATTGTTATAAAGATGATCAATCCCCTATGTTCTGTATTAAATGTATATCTACAGGACATGGGTCTTTGTCTTGCAAGGGTACGACTTTAGATTGGTGGTTGAAATCATCTGCTTGTGTTGAGAACTATGCACCTACTTCTAACCCTATTCCCATGTCCCCTAAGGGCGACGATTCAAAAACTGGTCAGTTGGACTTTGTTAATGTTGCGTTGGCAGTGGATGGGGTTGGTGAGACTTCCTATCTCGCTTCCCCAGGGCATTCTAAGGAGCAGTCAACAGATAAGTCGGAGCCCCTTCCCGAGCCCTCAGATTTGGAAGGCAGTAGTGAGGAGGATGAGTCTCCTGAAAGAATGAAAGATGAGGACGAGGAAGGCTATGCATCAGAGGTTTCTTCAGAGTCTCTTGATGAATTGGTCATTGATTCGACAAATATTCTCCTTGAAAGAGAGGTCTCATATGAGGAGGAGCGATGCCGATGGGTGTATTACGAAAGGCATTATAGAGCGCTAAAGTCTCATAAAAAATCTAATAACACCAAACCTACTGTTTCAAATTTGGATATGCCGAATACCTCATTGGGTAAGTTGGAGGTGGTTCTGGAGTTCAAAAAGGAGGTTAATTTAAAGCACCAAAATTCTAAGGCTCTTTTAAATCCGGATTCCCTCAAGGTTCTAGCTTTCTGGGAGGGAGAGAAATACAAATCATACATCAAGGAGACTTTTGGGTGTGTTGAGGATCAAGAAGAGGGGTGACACATAGTGCTACCCAAAAGGGTTAAGTGGTGACTGTTCGTGGACTATTAGCCATCTTGGAGGAGTGTTTATCTCTTCCTCGTTTAGTCTTTTGTGGGCCTAGTCCTTTATCAAGTTAAGTTTTTTTTAACTCTTTATCTAGTCTTGTTCCTCCTTTCTGTCTATTGTTGGGGTTTCTCACGTTTGTATCTTTCGTTGTTAGGCCCCTGGGAGCCTTAATCCCAATTTTTTGCCGTATCTAATAAAAAAACATTGTTATAAAGATCTCAAGACTTTTAGCTTCTCTAACAAAATATCTCGACGTAATTGAAAATTATGTTGACAACTTAAAAATATGGAAAGATTTTTTTCCCTAAACATACATATACTAACATAATTAATACATATGTTCTTCAAAAATATATAAAATAAATTTAGAAAATTTCAAATTAATATATTTGCCAATTAAAGAGGCTGGTAGGCCAAATCAACTAATTCTACAATCTCCAACATATGCTCAAGTATTTAACAAAAATTGTAGAGTTTTTTTATTTTATAGTTGAAATTTTAACCATACAAATATTTAACCAAAGCGTAAACCAACACAATGTATATTTAATTTATTATTTGTATATTTCAATTCGCAAGGCCTAGGGGAGAGGGGCTAGTAGTGGTACACCCTAAGTTAAGGGGTCTATAAAATAAATTGTTTATCATATGAGATTGTAATTTTTTCCCTAATATGTAGTTTAGATTTGTATTAGCTTATATTTTTTCTTTGGAATGTTTAATTGGAGGAAAACCCATATTTTGAATTGATTTAAAATACTAAACTTGAGTTACACTAACCATGGTGGAAACCAATACTTGAATATGGGTGAAATTGGTTGAACAATGGACTTTTTTGTACTTGTACATGGGTGAGAGGTCTTAAATGTCATGATGTGATTTGCTACTCTACATAATTATTATGTCAAAACAAAAAAAAACTACTACATAGTACTATGACAACTATTGGGTATTGTGTGACCAATAGTCATATCAACTATTGATCCTTGTTCACTTATTGGCCCCTCTCCCCTATACTTCGTTCAACCAAAGCACAAGAAATTAGGATGCCTAATCACTATTGCCCAGAGTGGAATCGATCAACCTAAGTGTCACGTATGACACCTGACATCAAATAACTTTTTCCCAATATAATGCCAAAAAACTGCGTGGTGCACTGAAATGGTCATATGTGTGGCTGTCGAGCTGAGTTAAAGCCACGTCCCTCATGCTTTGCATGTTTTCCACGTTCCATTTTCCCATTTGATACGCTCAATCACACTGTAGATAAACCTTACCTTCCTATTTTATATTCAGATCTGCTCTTCTAGCTCGTTACAAAATGTATGGTAAATTCAATTTGAGGAAGCAAAGCTTCAAAGGATTGCCAGTTTTGTTCTCAAGATTCACAGTAGGCGAGAGGATTTGGAAAAGAACTTGGTTTCAGCTTAATGTTTCTGCTTTTCTTGGTCCCTTTGACTCTTTAGTCACGTGGACGTCATTAAAATCTTTCATTTCATTTCAATTATATTACTATCGTACCATCAACAGAGCTCACAGTTTTGATGGATATAGACCAGCACAGATTCCTCTTGAACCGGGATGTATGGCATGTTACGCTAACTGTCCCAAAATCCGTAATGGTTGGTAACTTGTTTAGAATGCAATGTAAACATTATCCAGGTTGAGAGGAATCTTGTGCTAGTTTTATATCTGATGATGCAGTCACCGAAACTGATGATGGGTTTCAACTTTCCCTTCACCTTGTTCAGGAAAAGGTAACAAAAAGTTTTGACATCGATAAGGGAAATGGGAGGTAAGACGTGCACGTAAGAAGATATTGTGTTATATATTTTGTTGTATCTTTTTGTGTATGGAACACTTAATTTAAAGATTTATTTTTGGCTTTGAAATGTGGCTACACATTTTTCTTGGTCTGTTCCTTTCTTTTGTTTATCCTCTTTTTTGGGTTGAGGTCTGTATTTTGATATTATTTTGATTGGCCTCTCTCTCAATGTCTTGTTGCTTAAAATGATTGGTATTATAGCCTGTGATTTTTTTCACCCATTGTTTGTACGTATCAGGGTGTTGTAACTTGTTAGTCACCCACTCAGGTTCTAATCTCCCAAGTCTTAAGGGATTGGTTACCTTCCATTTACACAGCTGGTTGGGAGGACCTCTGGTTGGGAGGACTCTAACCTGCATTAGGCTGTGCAAGAAGTATGATAGGTTTTTTAAAACTTTATTTTCAGGGCTAAAAATGTATGTTGCCTAAAAATTTGACTTATTAGAACAGTTTGTGAGTGGGACCCTACCAGTTTGTGAGTGCTAGATAGATAATTACCTGCTGCTGCAAGAAGTTTTAATTTAAGTAATTTATTATTACTATTTTAATCTTCCAGAAATCCAAGTTCTTCTTGCAGCACAGAATGATGCCAGAATTTTATCTTATCCCCAACCGCAACCGTGTGAGCAAAGAGTGAGGCCAGGACTAACAGTAGTTTGTTACTTCAAATGAGGCAAGTAAATGGATATTTTTTTACATGTCCAGGTTGAGAGGAATCTGTGCAAGGTATATAGCTGATGCAGGGCTGCAATCCAAACTAACATATAGCTTTAAGTGAGGATTTTAACAGGTAAATGACTGGTAAGGTGCACGAAAACCTCTGTGTTAATTTTTTTTGCTGCATCCTTTTGTGTATGTAACTAATTTTTGTTTTGTTTGTTTGAAGTACGAAATTTTCTTATGTTTATGCCGAGCTTCATTTTAATGGGATGAAACTCTGTAATGAATCATGTGGTTGGGGGTCAGCTGTGGAATGAATGATGAAAACATTGAAGCTTCTTGTTGGCCATACATCCATCTTCCCAAGAATCTATGGGACCTCTCCAAATGGGTCAAAGTATTAATTTTTTTAAAATAAATTAATAATATTTGTAAATTTATTTTAACTCTTTTATTTTATTTAATAAAATCATAGTTACAGTATTACAAATAAAATAGTATAATTATTTATTAAAAAAAAAACTTAAGTGGTATGAAAGTATTTTAGAAAAAGTCATATTAACTTGGAGTAATTTAGAAAAATATCAATACAAATTTGAAACATATATGGTCTTTTAAGTGGCAACCGTGAAAAAGACTTGAAGGAGAATCTTTGTCGTCAAATTTGTCTCAATTATTATATGGAAGATTGTACCTCTCAAAAAATGGGCTCCTTAGCCGAAGCTTTGTTTTCAATAATTTAAATGATGTCTTCATTTCCTTTTTATTCACTATGGCAGACTTAATTTAACAAATTGGTAATTTCAAATTTAGACATAATAATTTTCTTGTCATGATTAATTTTACCTAATAAAACTAATATAGTTATTAGGTCTAATATTGACCCACTATTTACCATTTTATACAATTCAACTAGAATTTATTGTTTATTTCATCTCTTTGTTTGTGTTTTTATTAAATTAGTTATCTTTTTCTTTATTTATAAATAATTATTAATTTTTAGGCGTTCTTGCATTCTTTTCTAAATAAACATAATTTATTATAATTAAAAATATATATTTTTAATTAATTAAAAATTAAGATGTATTACAAATTAATATAAAATAAATACAAGCACCTATTTAGAATTTATTTATTTACTTATATTTTTATTTTATTTAATCACTTATTTATTTAATTTTTTAAATAATATTTTAGATTTAACTACATGTTAGAATTTATTTATTTACTTATATTTTTTATTTGATTTAATCACTTATTTATTTTATTTCTTAAATAATATTTTAGATTTAACTACATGTTATTTTGAATTTATAGTAAAATATCATTACGTCGAAAGATGTTTCCCTTATGATAAAGACCTTGTGGTCGTTCACGCCACTGGGTTAAATTTGTGGTTGTATCCCTGAGTTGGCCTAATGGTAAAGAGCATGTGTTCTTGAAATAGAGGTCACAAGTTCAAATCCTGTAGGGGGTAGGGTATGTACGCCTCGTTTGTAACAAAGTTAGTTGCCTCCTGCATGTGAGTACGAGGTAGTCCCATATGCTATAACCCAGACCCAAAAACAGGCTGCACGGCATTGTGGACTGTAAAAACTTATTATTATTATTATTTATTTTTGACATTTTTTTTCGTGTGCTTTAATTTGATGTGTATTTTGGCGTTTTTTCTATTTTAACTATTTTCGCTGTTTTTAGTAGACTGAACTCTAGTTGCATGCGCTATTTTGTTCTAAGTTATATTTAATTGTAGTAATCTCGCAGTTGGCATTAATTTGGTATTTGGCAGGGCACGATCTAGCTTTTGAGCAGAATAAAAGGGGTAGAGTCTGGAGATGCCGTGTGAAGCCTATGCTGCCATTTCATAAATGTTTCCACTGCGAACACATCTTTGGAACAGCGTTCTAATAACGCTAGGGTTTGCAGACCTTATTTGAAAAGACTATTTTTTCGCAGAGCTTATTTAAAACGCAATTTGTGTCATTTTCGCTGTGATTCGAGGGCCATTTCAACTGCCTTTTTTTGCAGGGATTTGGGTAGTTTCTGTATTAAAATTTTTGATTAGTTTCTGTTAAACGTGGTTTAATCCATTCTTCCTGGTTTTGTGAGTCTTTTTAAAGGTACATCTTTATCGAAGCTCGCAATTGTCAGTGCTATTTATCTCTGCCCAAATCCGTGCATATTAAGTGTTCTTAATTTGCTGCATAGAGAATATCTGTGAATATAGTGGGGTTTTTGTTTCCTTAAATTTTTTAGTAAGTTATTAGTATTTTGTGTGTTCGTCCCAACATATTCGGCAAACTTTCTGGATCTCATTAGTGTTTCTGCCTTTTCTATCTTTCAAATCGTATGGGCTTCAAAGCTTATATTCTTTTGGTGAATTTTTTTAGTATTTATTCTTTTACAAACCTCAAAATCGTATGGGCTTCAAATCTTAATTTCTTTTATTAAAATTTGAATTATTATTGCTTCTCTACGGGGTTTGAATCGCAATGGATATTAGATCTTATTTTACTTTTATTAAAATTTAGGGGATTTAAACACCATTCAATTAATTTATATGGTACTTTATTTTATATTTTAATTTTTATAAAGGTTTTTTTCTTAACTTGAAGTGCTTCTATCGTTGGTTGATACAAAATCATCTTAATTTTAAAAGATTTTTTATCTTTTTTTCAAATGTTTAAAGAGTTTCCGCATTTACTGGATTTGAAATGTTGTGCATATGAAATATGAAATTTATTACGAGTTGTTGTGTTTATTGATTTTTAAAAATTTAAGTGGTATGGACATGAAATTCTACAAAATTGTAAGTACTGCTGCCTTTGAAATCATATGGACTCTTAAATCTTCTTTCCTTTTGTTGATTTTTTAAGCATTTAAACTTTTTTTAATAGGCCTTTCTAAACTTGATTTTTTTGATAACTGTTTTTTGAATTGTCATAATCATTTCTTCACATTTTAAATTAATTTTTTCATTTAACTGAATCAATTTTCTTGATAATTGTTGTTTGAATTGTCATAGTCCATGCTTCCTATTTTCACCCATTTCTTTTATGCATTTGCTAATTTCAATCCTCAAACCTTCCAAGTTATCGTCTCCACAAATAAAGAAAAAAGCATCTCGCCCCTGTTGTTAATGTCGACTCCAGATCATCAGGCAAACTACCTTTGCTTCTCACATCCGCTGTCTATTTTTTACAAAAAATATTTGTGAGGGCCTCCGAGAGAGCACCCCATTTCCTTTGTATCTAAAAATCTTGATTGAGTGAACATTATAGCATATGATTTCCATGAAAAGTGGAAGTCTAATCGCATTGGTGTTCGCGTGGCTTTGTACGATTCCCAATGTAATTCCAAGACTAGTTTTGACGTCCATTCGATCAAATTTTATTTGAGCCTACTATTATAAATGTAAGAATTTTGCTCATAAAAACAAACCAAAAAATGTGCTCATAAAAATTAAATAAAAATTATTTTTGAATATGTTTGTATTATAGCTAAGGAGATAATTGCGCCCTTATTGACACATGTAATGTATTTCAACATCCACTCTCACTTCAAATCACAAGACTATTATTTCGCTACCTCCACCTCCATACCACTACTCACCAAACTTTCCATTTCCTCCCCAACAAAATTCTCAACAAAACACAATTATTTTTGTGCCCACATATCCCTAGAAAAATAAATATCTTCATATGTTACCATGAGAATTCTCAACAACTATTTGAATTTATTCTACAATTAAATAATATATTGCATTAACTTAATGGTAAACTATTTGATTGAACATCGAACCTCACCACTCATTTCGAATGCATGTTAGTTTCCTTAAACAACATTATCTATGAATATAACATAACATTTTTTTCTCTCCCCTGTGCCCTTTAAAATTATGTTTGATAGCACTAGTGGCTACCTCAACTTCATCAACCCACCCACCGATAGAAGATCCTCTAACACAATAATGGGATGTATATTCGACAAATTTCGAAATGAGTGGAACAACAAATCAAACAATGTTTTCAATCCTCCATCAAATCCCTTTTTCATTTTCCATCATCTTCTCTCATTTTTTCACTTACTCATGTTTTAGTTATTCCATCCATTCCTTTTAATATTTCCATCATACATTTCACGAATGATTGCTAGGTATTACTCTATATTATCATTTATATTTCCTTTATATCCAAGTTTTATATCCAACTTCATGGTGTACCAACAAAAATAAAATAAAATAGTCGAGTAATCGTACACATTTTATTGTTGAAGAACATTATATTCACCATGTAATACATCTATTAAAGTTTATTGACGTGAAGGTCCTCGATGTTAGTATAATAATGTGTAATTTTTATCTAAGAAATAATTGGCTAAGGGTATGTAATATTGCAAACTTCCAAATGTGAATTCATGCCATGTGGCATAATATTGTGTGTGCTAGATTGAATATTCTGCGAATTTGTCTAACATGAGAGTGCAACTGTAAGCATTATCTACTTAGGATTCTCGAATACCCTCGATGCACAAAAACTTATCTATTCAATCGATGGGCACAAGTGATTATCTCTATAAGGTTTTACTCACTCTAAGTTAGAGATGAGACTTGAAGCCCGTTTCGCACATCTTTGGCATTTTTAAATGTATACATTCTAGTTTTTAAAATCAGTTAATTGTCTCCAGTGATTCGAATATGTTTATAGAAACCATCAATATTATAATAATATATCTATATTAAACAATATAAAATTAGTAATAATATTAAGAATGATTTTTTTTTCAAGGGATAGATTTTAAATAATAGACATTTTATTAAAAATAAACATACAACATATATATCTGTATGCGTACATACATACATATATCTATCTATATGTATGTATGTATATATATACGTATATATGTATATATACATATATACATACATACATACATATATACATATTCATATATGTATGTATGTACATATATACGTACATACATACATACATACATACATATATATATATATATATATAGACACACACACACACACGTACACACACACGTATATATATATATATATATATATAATATATATATATATATATATATATATATATATATATATATATATATATATATATATATATATATATATATACATACACATACGTACATATATACGTATATATATGTATACGTGTGTGTGTATAAATTATAATTAGACGACTATTTAAAATAATCCACTTATTCACAAATTTTTAAAATAGACTTAATATTACAATTAGACGACCATTTAAAATAATTCTCATTCACAATTTTTTTATGGGTGAGGCCAACTATCAAATTTCAACCATATTTCAAGTCTATTCGAAGGAGTGTTTGTAGAAAGAACAACCACCTAAACCTTAACTTCTTAAGATTACAGTAACATACCTAAACTTAATTTTCTACCATGTCTAATGTGTAAGCTTTAAGTGTCATTAAAGACTTTAGAGTCGGTAATGTTTGGAGAGGTTGTGGAAGAGATGTTAAAGATATATAATGGATGAGAGACACAAATGGAAGGATTTATTTCATTGGTAAATTTGTGCATGAAGATAAAGTTGTGTGGGTACATCAAATATTTTCCTAAATGAGATGGAATCTTGGTTTCTTTTTCATTTTTATCATTCAATCATTTTATGGTAATGAAATACATGCATTCTTAACTCATAAGGATTATGAAATACCCCCAATCAGGAGATATTCTTCCAAACTTCCAAAATTCATGACTTTTAACTTGAAGGTATTTTAAGAAACAGTTTGCATGCAATGTTTAGAACAATTATGAAAATGATCATAAATCCATCACATAATCATGAAAATATTAAAAGATTGCAGAGTTCCATTCCATTAAACAATTGGCAATCATCCCATTGAATTGTAGATGTCATTGACACTCTCATAAGCAATTAGGAAAACAAGGAATAAGACAATGACATTTTAATAAACATTTACCATACATCCAGCTGAAGCAAACATTCCAGTATATAGTGTTCAAATTAATAATTTAAAACCTCTTAAATGATACAACTATTCTTGGTAATATATTTCTAAGTTTCGTGATCCATGGTGTTGGCATGCATTTGATATTAAACTCAGAATTTATTACTAATTTTTGAACAATTGAGTATGGCTGAGTTATATACCAGAAAAATCAATCCTTTATAATGAATTATCTAATAAAAAACTGAATATGAATACTCAGAACAACTCCATACCATATATATGAAATTGAAAAAATATTATAATTACAACAACTGAGAATGAATTTTGTACAGTAATAAGAATAGTCTAATTTTTTGTTTGAAACTACAATAATACTTCTGAAGTAGCAATGCCAAGTAATAGATGGATATTAGAAAACCACGATGTTACTTAAATTCCCACGTTGCCTTCACAAATAAATTTTAGTAAACAGGAAATGGTTTTTAGCACCTGCAAATACAACTACTAGGGGTTGAGGATGAATCCTCTCATTGAAATAGACCTTCCATGTAGGGTCCAAAGTCTCATTTGCATATAAACTAGGAATCCCAAGAGAGTTCACTCCTTGAGAAAGAGAAATGAAGACGAAAGCTCAACAAACATTTGCCAAAAAAAATATCAAATGAATATCCTTGTAATTCCTTTGAAACCATAATCCAACACTTTTTCCAAAACTTTATAAAATAATCATTAATATTTCACGTAAGTCATAAGTCATGAATTAAAGCAACTTAATGTGAAATTATAATATAAAGTGCATTTAAAAAACATATCGACATAAAATTCTAACGTTAATGCATATAGGGGTCTAAATATTCCCTTTAAATCTCCAACGCCTTAGTTCCCAAGGGAATTACCAAGAAAAAGGATGGAAATATGATAACTAGGCCTCTGAGAATTTGCAAAGGGACATTACAATTTTTCCTTCCCAATATTTATTTTCCCCAAGAAATTTTAGATTAGGGTGCTGCAAAATATGTTCACCTTCCAATGTAGCATATTCTAATGGAAAATCCTTCCACCACACCAGATATTATGTGATGAATCGATTTTGTACACATAAAATATATGCATTTGGGTATATTTATAGGTCTTAAAGCATGCTAATTTATACATGATTCCTAAGAAATAAAACTAGGGGTAGACAACTCCTTTGTCCTTTTGCTTTATCTTTTGCATCCTTACTAGTCTTACACATCTTACAACTTTTTTGGTACTTGAATGATTTATTGTTTATGGCCTCAGACACTACCACCCAGTTAGGATAGAAGCGCTTAGGTGCTCATGTCCCTCATGGGTGCTCCTTACCCTCTCTATCCTTTTCTTACCCTTTTAGTTCTCTTTTTAATTCTTGCGCACATTTTAGTACTTCGGGTTGGATTTTCAATTTTCAATTACAAAATTCAAACAAGGGAATCATATACATACTTATTTATTGTTCTCAAATAAGGGGTCAAGAACTAAGAATTATCTGCTATCATTTAAACTTTCATCAAGGCATAAGAGAATTTCAAAGGCATTCATCTAGCACAATCTTACAATGGAAAAGGGTTGCATCATTCTACATACAAAACATAGGAGGGGATTTCATTCTATGCCATCACACACATTCTTCATACTTGGTACGTTATAGATCTAGCCCGCTATCATCATGTAACTTGCACAAGATCATCCAAGGACATCATTACACACACAAAAACAAAGAAATAATGGAGTATGAGATGTAGTGCAACACTTGGTCATAAGTTCACTCTTTTGGGGATTGTTGGGGTCAGTATGATTCCCCATTTTACATATTCTTTATTAGGTTTGATGTGGTTTGTGGGAAGTAGCGATAGATATATATTTTTTAGGTTACAGGTACGACCAATAATATTACAAAAAAAATAGAGTGACAAAAGAAGATAAAGAGAGAAGCTCCTCCAATGTAAAAAATGCCAGAACCTGAGCATCTAAGAACTCACTTACTCCCAGTCCAATCACTAGCTCCTAGGCATTCCTTTCCTCATTTGTGCGCTTCTATCCAACAAAGTTATGAGTTCAAAAACTCTTAGTGATCCTTTACAACACAATTTCCAATCTGTTCTAGAAGTCACTCAGTTCAGATCATATTCAGATTGCTCATAAATCAGCTAAGTAGCACTCCCTTCTAACTCACTCGTGGTTTTACATTTATAAAAGTGTAATGCTTGTGCATACTGTACATAATTATTCAAATATCATTTTTTACAATAGTTACTATGAAATCAGATTTAATTCAATTTAAATTAAATCATTTGGTGAACCTCAACTCTTGATCGATCATCTGGATCCTTATTTTTCCTATTATATCGATTTTTTTTTCTTAACCCCAAACCCTAGCTACAACACGTTTCATATTTTCATCTATTCTTCATAATTATTCCTAGGGTTTTATCCTTGGTCCTATCCTCTAGGTCAATTTCTAGGAATTTTATTTCACAACTTACATTTTTTTTTCATATCATGGCCTCTATAGTTACTCAAGTTTCCTTGTCTCAATTACTTAAAAAGTACCAAGTTTGCAAAGATGCTTTCAAACAGGCCTTGAACACAATGTACCTCCCTCGTGATACACCACCTTCATAAGTAATTGTAATTTTCAATCGTATTTTTGATCCCCTATTAGTCATAATAACATCACCAATCAATCCATCTTCGAGTCAATATAAGCTTTACATTTTTTTTTTCAAGATAAATTTCATGCTATGGAAACCACGATTACATCTCTCACAACTGAAATCCAACATCTCAAGTATGTTTCTCATTCACATACTAGTTCTTCTTCTACACCTTATATTGATCCCATGTCTATTACATATGATCATACAAGTGAAGTGAATGTCTTACCAAAACAAGCACCTCTCAAGTTTGATCAAAATGTTAAATAATAAGATATTCTCTCTAATCTTCTCAATCACCGGTTATTCACCTTGTTACCTACTCATCGCTACCCTCTTTATTAGCTTATAAAATACAACGGTCATCCATTTTCTAATTATCATAGAATTAATGGACATTGTAACAATGATTACTATGCTTTGGAATGAAGAATCGAGTAACTTGAGCATCAAGGATTTTTCATTTGCTACATGACATTCTGCTACACGCTCATCACCAATTACAAAACCCCACTAGGTTTTAAAATCTAATCCTTCTATGTCTAGCAACCATCACACAATAGTCACACCTGATCCTTCTCTAGTAATGCAAAAACCACCACATACCCCATCTAAGGCTAAACTGATGAACTAAAATGTGGAATTCTTCTAAGTTAATCTAATATTAAGAACAACAGTAAATAAAATCTAAGTAAAAGAAAGTAACCCAAGCCACTAAGAAAGTAGTAATGTGAAACCCTAAGGATAAAAGAGGGTTAGGAAGAGGTTATCTGATTTCATGATTGTTTGGGATTGTGTCATTGAATACACTAGATAAACAAAATGCAAATGCGACCACACAAAATCTCGATAAAACATTGATATAGAATAGTAGACTGAATTGGGGTTCCTAGAGAAGGACTGGAGCATTTTGGGAACTCGGGTTTGAGATCTGGGTGTCCTAGTCTATGAAAAAGCTTTGTAAACCTCTTCTGAGGTGTCACTGAATGACTGCCTACCTTTTTTTTTGTCGTGTTGATGTTGCTAGAATGCACTGGATGTCGCTATGAATCATAAATAAAGATTAGACCTACAATTGGAGTGGAATTATTTGGTGAGATCTATATATATCTAGGGACCCCTATCTAATCCATGGGGAAGAGTGTTAATTTAGAGGAATTGGTGGGGTATATATCTATCTCTATGGGTGATATTATATATGTATTTTTGTCCCATGATGGCTTGAGTAACATCGGTTGTAGGATAAGTAGCAGCTCCTCCCCATCCTCCTATATATATATATATATATATATATATATATATATATATATATAGATATATATATATATATATACTATATATATATATGGAAAGGCCAAAAACCATGGACCTATATATCTATTTGCCAAAGAACTGATGCCTATATATCAATATTGGATCCCAAGACAAGCATCAAATCCCTAAACAAATAAATATGCATATAAAGGGGTCAGATTGTACTCAACAGCCACAATGGTAGACATACTAGCTAAGTGTTGCACTATATCTTAGACCCAATGTAGTTTTGTGCATGTGTGTGTAATCCTTCCCTAGGTGCTCTTGTACCAGTCACACTTTGTGAAGTAGACGAGAAATAAAGTAGATGTCTAAATGTAATAAAACAACAGATGGAATATTATAAACTTGCCTTCTATGGATTGTGATGCTGATGAACCAACCTTGTGAATTGTGATGGAGTTATATGGATGCAAATAGATCCTTTGATAGATGCAACCTTAGGTTATGATAATAGTGCCTAGTGCTTGGTCTGTCATTATGGTGCATAACTTTATATTTATATGGTTCTCTTGTTCTAATTTCGTAATTAACCCTGGAAAGGTCCGACCACTAAAAATATGGAAATCCCAAACAACTAGAAAGTATGCAAAATATGGAGGTAAAGTAGGAAAAGGCTTAGGGGCAATCCTAATGGGACCATGGTGCTTAGGTACCCTAGTATGGGGTTGAGTGCCCTAGTCAGAGGTAGAATGGCATAAAATTAAAAAATAGATTGGGCAAGTATGTGTTGAGGTTGGTTGTGACACTAGAAAGAAAAGTAAAATGGCCAAAGGACATGGGTTAATTAGTACTTTCTTCACTCAAAAACCATATGAATAGTCGTATGAGAAATGGGACTAAATAATACCCCACTTTATGTTGGTAAGAGGAATGCTCAGTAGCAGTAACATAAAGTAGATAGAGATGCGTATTTGATGTCCAGTAGAGTGATTGATAGAAAGATATGCTGAAGGACTAGACAAAGCATGGAGTGAAAAAAAAAGGTAGCATGAAACGAAAGATGCAAAGAGGTGGTGACTTGCACGAAGTTGGGGGATAAAAGTGGACAAAAACCCAAAAAGAAAGAAAAACTTGGTATGATTCATTATAACCGATCATGTTTAATTCTAGGTTGGAAAATTTACCAAACCATAAGCATACGGTTATGTCTACTAAAAGAAGAAAAAAAGCTCGAATCATTTATCATTTTATCTCCCTCAAAAACAAGTTTCAGAAGTACCCCATCTAAGGCTAAACTGATGAAACTAAAATGTGGAATTCTTCTAAGTTAATCTAATATTAAGAACAACAGTAATAAAATCTAAGTAAAAGAAGTAACCCAAGCCACTAAGAAAGTAGTAATGTGAAACCCCTAAGGATAAAAGAGGGTTAGGAAGAGGTTCATCTGATTTCTTCATGATTGTTTGGGATTGTGTCATTGAATACACTAGATAAACAAATGCAAATGCGACCACACAAAATCTCGATAAAAACATTGATATAGAATAGGTAGACTGAATTGGGGTTCCTAGAGAAGGACTGGAGCATTTGGGAACTCGGTTTTGGAGATCTGGGTGTCCTAGTCTATGAAAAGCTTGTAAACCTCTTCTGAGGTGTCACTGAAGACTGCCTACCTTTTTTTTTTTTGTCGTGTTGATGTTGCTAGAATGCACTGGATGTCGCTATGAATCATAAATAAAGATAGACCTACAATTGGAGTGAATTATTGGTGAGATCTATATATATCTAGGGACCCCCTATCTAATCCATGGGGAAGAGTGTTAATTTAGAGGAATTGGTGGGGTATAATCTATCTCTATGGGTGATATCTACTATGTATTTTTGTCCCATGATGGCTTGCAGTAACATCGGTTGTAGGATAAGTAGCAGCTCCTCCCCATCCTCCTATATATATATATATATATATATATATAATATATATATATATATATATATATATATATATATATTATATATGGAAAGGCCAAAACCATGGACCTATATATCTATTTGCCAAAGAACTGATGCCTATATATCAATATTGGATCCCAAGACAAGCATCAAATCCCTAAACAATAAATATGCATATAAAGGGGTCAGATTGTACTCAACAGCCACAATGGTAGACATACTAGCTAAGTGTTGCACTATATCTTAGACCCAATGTAGTTTTGTGCATGTGTGTGTAATCCTTCCCTAGGTGCTCTTGTACCAGTCACACTTTGTGAAGTAACGAGAAATAAGTAGATGTCTAAATGTAATAAAACAACAGATGGAATATTATAAACTTGCCTTCTATGGATTGTGATGCTGATGAACCAACCTTGTGAATTGTGATGGAGTTATATGGATGCAAATAGATCCTTTGATAGATGCAACCTTAGGTTATGATAATAGTGCCTAGTGCTTGGTCTGTCATTATGGTGTCATAACTTTATATTTATATGGTTCTCTTGTTCTAATTTCGTAATTAACCCTGGAAAGGTCGACCACTAAAAATATGGAAATCCCAAACAACTAGAAAGTATGCAAAATATGGAGGTAAAGTAGGAAAAGGCTTAGGGCATCCTAATGGGACCATGGTGCTTAGGTACCCTAGTATGGGGTTGAGTGCCCTAGTCAGAGGTAGAATGGCATAAAATTAAAAAATAGATTGGGCAAGTATGTGTTGAAGGTTGGTTGTGACACTAGAAAGAAAAGTAAAATGGCCAAAGGACATGGGTTAATTAGTACTTTCTTCACTCAAAAACCATATGAATAGTAGTATGAGACTGGGACTAAATAATACCCACTTTATGTTGGTAAGAGGAATGCTCAGTAACATAAAGTAGATAGAGATGCGTATTTGATGTCCATGTAGAGTGATGTAGAAAGCATGCTGAAGGACTAGACAAAGCATGGAGTGAAAAAACAATGTAGCATTGAAACTAAAGATGCAAAGGAGGGGTGAGTGCACGAAGTTGGGGGACTAAAAAGTGGACAAAAACCCAAAAAGAAAGAAAAACTTGTATGCATTCTATTATAACACGATCATGTTTTAATTTCCTAGGTTTGGAATTTACCAAACCATAACGCATACGCGTTATGTCTACTATAAAGAAGAAAAATAAGCTCGATCATTTATCATTTTATCTCCCTCAAACACAAGTTTCAGAGCTTAACCGTGCCCTTGTCTTTTATCATTCACCTGGATCTCAGGCTCAAACGATCATCTCTAGATCGTTGGGAAGATTTGAATCAATGATGGCACCACTGAGAAGAGGTAGGCACAATTCTTTTCTCAAAATTGGATTGAAATTTTATAATTATAGAGTAGAATTTGAATTGAATACATTTTTTTATTGCTACAGTTCGAGGTCGAGGGAATCAACCACAACCAAACCCTTCTATTCCTATCATCTCTCCCAACCTTTCACAGTTTGTCAACATCCCCTAGGCAGTCAATAAGATTTAGCAGTCCACATAGTTGAAAACAAAATTTAAATTGAGGATATAATCAAAATAATGAGGGATTCACAATCTACAAACCCCCACCATGCCTCTCTTGCAAACACATTGGAGGTATTAGTTGCTCAAGTTGACACGAAAATGGGAAAAATTGATCATTGGACATCTTACAAAGAGGGTTGCAGGGTTTATTATTCCAACAAATTGTCATATGTTGATGTAAAGAAAAAATAAATTACAAAGGACGTCATATGTGCCTTATGCATGGACCCCCACACTAATTTTCTTGTTCCGCTGTCATGCAAATTGTTTCCCATCCATTGGTGCAATAATAATTTGATTAAAAATAATTTTTGGGACCAATGGTGGATGGTGTTTGATTTTCCACCTTGGAATTACAATGAGGTGCCACTATACTTTATGAGGAAACTCTATTGTGATTTTATTCTCAACGAGATCCCAAATTATTTTTGTTTTCGGGATTTCAAGGGCCAAGGAAAAGGATCTGCACAAGATCAACCATGTGCACAATGCGAACCTATTCAACAGAGTAGAGTCCCCACACAGAAGCCCCCTCTCCCTAAGAGTGTCCCTCCAACAATGAAGGAGACAATAGAGATTGATACACTCCACGTGTATCAAGGACAATCTACAACCCTTATTCGACATATGAGGGTTATTTTTGAGCCAGATGCTCGTGGAGGTATACAGAGTATTCCCTCAGGGATTACTATCACGATGCCACATCTTTACTCATCATTAGGTAGCATATGTTTGGGGCTCAATGAGGACTATAATTTCATGCATACTAATAATGTCACTATGTCAGATGCCTTTTTAAGTGAGACATTTGGATTATATTCATCGGCATCACCTTCACAGGTATTAATATGTTTTATTATGTGTGTTACAAAAATTTCGGAGTACTTGATTTACTTATATAAGTTAAATTTTTTAAATAATTGTATTTATACATGTACATGCATTGATATTATAGCGTGCGGGAGGTGCATCTTCATCCCAACCACATGCGGGGAGCACCATGCGTACACATGTTCAAATATTTTTGACACATTTTGAACAAATTCAATCGGAGATATGGTGAAAAAATCATGACTCCTGGAAGTTATCCAACTAGAATTGCCACGAAGGTTGTTGTCTCGATCTAATACACCTCAATATGTTTTCCAAGTTCCCTTTTTAGGCTTCAAACATAGAAGTTTTTTTGGATCCTGCCATGCTTATGTAACTCAAAAAAGTATGCAACTTTCCTAATTCGTCTCAGAATCCTATAAGACCTATAGAATTGTGGCTTCAATTTCACTGCACCACTCTTATTCAAGGAGGATTACCAAAAATGATGTAGGTGAAGGAGAACCAAATATCGCTCATAAAGTTATATCTCCACAATTTTCCTACCATCATCTGTCTTCTGCTGATTTTTTATCTGCTGTATATATTCTCCTTGAAATTTTTTCATGATGTCTCAATATTCCTGAATCCAGTAATAAGCTTTAGGAGGTCAACTATCTGATATCATAAAATCAAAAAATGATGAAACATCATGCTGATAAATTTCTCATAATGGTGTTATGCTAATGCTCATATGATAGGTTTTATTGTAAAAATGTTCACCCAGCTATAACTACTTAATCCATGCCTTTTGATGCCCTGCCACATAAATCCACTAATAAGCTTCTATCAATTTATTCACAATCTCTTTCTGACCATTGGTTTGTGGACGATAATTTGTACTTGATGTCAACTTTGTACAGGCTAACTTGAACAACTCCTTCCAAAATGTACTCATGAATTTGTTGTCCCGATCACTAACTATGTTCTTAGGAAATCCATGTAGCCTAAAACCCTCCTGAAAGAATAATGTTTCTACATGTGGTGCCATGTACTTAAAGGACATTTCGCAGAAGTGAGCATACTTGGTCAATATATCGAACACCACATAAATTCAATTCTTACCCTAAACCTTGGGTAAGCCCATAATGAAATCCATGGACATACTCTCCCATTTCAGGTCCATAATGGGTAATAGTTAAAGTAATCATGCCAAGAATGAGTATTTGGATTTTCTCTACTGAAAAATCACACACTCTATAATATGGTTAAATACATCATCCTTTAACCCTCTCCATGAAAATATATCCGATATATATATATATATATATATATATATATATATATATATATATATATATATATATATATATATATATATATATATATATATATATATGTGTGTGTAAGTATTGAAGTACCCTGCATGACCTGTCAATGGTGTTTCATGTACAAAATTAAATATTTTATTATTCATCCTCAACTCAGGAATAAGGTATACCCTACCCTTGTAGTAAGTCACATCGTCTACAAACTTATACCTATCATCCTATATCAATCCATCCATAATCTCACAAGTAAAATGATTCTTGGAATATTCAACCAAGATATGAAGCTTCCAATCACCTAAAATATCTGACATAGAGAAAAGGGATTTTTGGTAGGATAATGATTTAGTGACTACATTGTTAACTCCCTTCACATACTCTATATCAAAATCGTAAGGATGTATCTTGCTTACCCACTTTTGTTGATGATCATTGAGGTCTTTCTGCTCCATGAAATACCTCAACCTATTATGGTCCATCCAAACCAATAACTTGTTTCCTACCAAATACTGTCAAAATTTGACCAAGGCGTGCAAAAAAGCCAACATCTCCTTTTCATTAGTACTGTACCCACACTATATCATTATTATCTTTTAAATCCCATATGAAATGGGATTTTTGTTCGGCATCAGTATTACACCGGTACCCACACCCAAAGCATCAAATTCAAGAATAATTGGCTATGAAAAATTTGGTAATGCTAACAATGGGCATGTGTTCATCAACTTATTAAGGTGATCAAATACCTATTGTAAATATTTTGGCCAAGAAAATTTCCCCTTCTTAACTAAATTTTTCAATGGTGCTATCAACTGAGAGTACCCTTCACAAACCTCTTGTAATAGTGAAATATTCCTAGGAAGCCTTTCAAATGATTTAAAGTCTTCGTCGATGCCTAATAAATAATATGTATCTACATTGAATCCGCTTTGACTCCTCCTACTCCAATCACATATCCCAAATAAAGGACATATCATCTCATCCCAAAATCACACTTAGAATCATTCACATAAAGAGATTGTGCTCCCATAATAGAAAAACCTCATCAAGGTGTCTAAGATGATCCTCCCATGTTATTATGTATATTAGAATGTCATCAAAGAACAAGATGAAAATTTTCTGCAAGTGGCAGTTGAACACATGGTTCATAAAAGACATGAATGTAGCTGGAGCGTTAGTTAATCCAAATGACATCACCAAGAACTCATATTTTCCATAATAGAACCCAAATCTTGTCTTATGTATGTCCTACTCCACAACTATAATATGATGACATCCTAAATGTAGATCAATTTTGATGAAGTAATGTGATCCACGTAGCTCATCAAGTAACTCACTCATCTTAGGAATAGGACACTACTTCTTGATAATCTTCTTGTTGAGTGGACGATAATCAATACACATCCTCAAAGTCCCATATTTCTTCTTCACCAACACCACTGAATAAGTAAATGGAATAGAACAAGGCATGAAATTTCCATTTCGAGAATATCTATGATATTATTCTTGATATCTTCCTTAAAATGGAGAGGATGATGATAAGGAGTAGTGAAACCTATCCTAGCCCCCTCCTTCATCTCTATCACATGCTCACACCCTCTATCATGTGGTCTCCTTAGAGGAATCTCACCCAAAACCCCACTACGCTCATCCAACAAGGACTCCATGTCAATGTGGTAATCATTTTTATCGCTACCTTTGTTCTTCATTAAAATGAAGCAATGCACTACCCAATCTATATCACCATGCTTGAATGTCATCTCTATCCTTTTGGTCATAACCACTCTCAGAGCTATATTGGACATTCCTTGCAAAACCACATACATCCCATTCAATTTTAATTTCATATTCATAGTTTGGAAATTCTGAGTGAATTCTGAAGTGAATTTTTCCATTGAACACCTAGTACAATGTTGGTATTCCAAATGCCAACCACATTCAAACCAATAATCACTGTATTATTTCCCAATACAATATTTAGTTACTGGACACACTTTATGCATGTAATAGTAAAATCATCTGTTACAACCACATTGAAGCCCTCAAAGTCTTCATCTTGTACCCCTCATTGCATGATTAATGCCTTGTCAATGAAGTTTTTGGGTTGCTCCACTATCAATCAACACTAACACCTGCTACCCATGAAACACACCACGAACCATAAATGCATTGTACCTAGTAGTACCAGACAATGTAGCAATAATACTTCTTAATGGGGGATCTTCCGATCTTGTGTCTTTGTATGATCCAATTCCTCATCCTCACAATGCTCACTATGATTATCCAATACATCACTATCTGAAGCCTCAGTGTCCTCTTCCAAAACTAGCTCATTGTAGTGAATGCTTTCCTTTCCCTTGCACTCGTGTCCTAGTTCCCATGGGTATTTTTATCTAAAACAAAAATTCTTCCTCCATAACTCATCTCTGGCCTTATTTTTCATGTAAGGCTTCTTCAACAATTTAGGTCCCTTATCCTCCTTTTGTGGAATAGGCTTCGTAGGAAACTTCAATGGATATCTTAGCTTGGGAGTATAGAACTCCAAGTCTCATTCTAACATGATAGTATCTTGTAGTGAAAGTGCACAAAATTCCTTCACCAAACCCCAAAATGGATCTATCAATCCCTTGATAAATAAGGAGGTAAATCATCTTTCAGAAACATCCAAAAACATGATTATCAACATCTAAAATTCTACAATGTAGGAATCAAGTGTGCTAACATGTCTCAAATGTGTTTGATGTCTAAGAAACATCTTAGGATGAACATGTCTATCAACCTCTACGTGAATTCTCCATACATATTAGTGAACCTATGTCTTTAGGTTACTAACCCATAGTGCCACCAATCATGTGGCTCTCTTTTCATATGAAGGGTAGAAAACTTAATCAGCTCTATTTCATGTATGGGATTTAACTCTAAATATGTGTCCATATTTTCAATCCATGCCCTCACTATGCACTTCTGCAATCCATAAAATTTTGGTAGGGCATATTTTTTTAAATATATCTACATATCCTTATTAAGAAAACCTATATCATGTTGTGGTTTAGTTCTATACTTCCACCTATAATAATCAAGAAAAGGAAATGTTACTTAAAAAATCATCCCGCAACAACTAGTAGGTTCCCTAAAACACCATCTCCTCTAGTTTCTCTAGTTGTTATTGTCTAGTTGGTGTTGCCTCCTGTAAAAAGGTAGGCATAAATGGTTTTGATGGTACACTAGATGAATGAGTTGTGTTAGGGGTAGTATGACTTGTCCCCCAATTGATAGCTCCACCACTATCATTCTTGCATACCCTTGACATATGTGTAAGTTGACTCAAGTATAAGTTTGTTTATTCCTATTTCTTGACCATTGTCATGAGCACCTATTTCATGATTTCACCATCAGGATCGCTTACAAATGATTCCTTTCCTCTATCCTCAGTCATCTCTTTAATCCCACCCCCAACTAGAAAATCAGGAGGGACTCCCGTTGTATTACCTTCAGCATTCAACAACATTCTTCTTAGATAATACCTGTTCACAACTATACTTGGATGCATATCAATTTTTATGTTTCTATAAAATCATTTAAACCCTATGGGATGGGAAGAAAAACAACTTTAATACAACCAAAATATCCACAACTAGGAGATATTGTTCCAAAATTGCAAAGATTCGTGATTTTTAACTTGACGATAGTTTGTCAAATAGTTTGCATGCAATGTTTA
Source organism: Taxus chinensis (assembly GCA_019776745.2). NCBI lineage: Eukaryota > Viridiplantae > Streptophyta > Pinopsida > Cupressales > Taxaceae > Taxus > Taxus chinensis. The sequence continues at coordinate 46,081,360 of CM034148.1, forward strand.
GAATAATTATGACAATGATCACAAATCCATCACATAATCATCAAAATATTCAAATATGTCATAGTGTCATTCCGTTAAACATTTGAAAATAATTATATTGAGCTGAAAATGCCATTAATACTCTCATAAGTAGTTAGAAAGACATGAAATAAGGAAAAGACAATTTAACAAACATTTACCATACATCTAGTTGAAACAAATATTCCAATATATAGTCTTAAAATTAATAATTTTAGATTTCTTAAATGACATAGATTTCGTTGGTAATATATTTTTGAGTGTAGTGATCTATGGTGATGGCATGCATTCAATATTAAAATAAAAAATTATTATTCCTTTAAAAAACTGAGTATTGTTGAATTGTACAAAAGAAAAATCAATCATTTGCAATGAATTATCAAATATAAAACTGAATATGAATACTCAGAACATCTCCATACAAAATATGCAAAATTCAAAAAACATTATACTTGCAAAAACTAAGAATGAATGTTTGTACAACAGTAATAATAGTATAATTTTATGTTTGAAACTGCCTTAATACTTTTGAAGTAGTAGTGCCCAACAATAGATGGATATTAGACAAACTTGAATTTTCTTGAAATGCCCACGTTGCCTTCAACAAAAAACTCTTTTATGCAAGAAATTGTCTTCAACACCTATAAATACGTTCTACTAGGGATTGAGGATGAATCCTCTCACCAAAATAGCCCTTCCAACTAGGGTCCAAAGTCTCCTTCACAATGAAACTAGGGATCCTAAGGGATTTCACTCCTTGAGCAAGATAAATGAACAAATAAGCTCACCAAAATTTTAAAAAAGAAAATAACAAATGAAAATCCTTATAAATCCTTTAAAACCCTAATCATGCGTTTTTTCTAATGCCACTTTATAAAATAATAATTAATAGTTCACTTTAGTCATAAGACGTGACTTAAAGCACCTCAAAGTGAAATTACAATATAATGTGCATTAAAAAACATCTCTACGTAAAATTATAACGTTAATGAAAAAATCCCTGTACATCTCCCACGACCCATTTGTCAAGGGAATAAACAAGGAAAAAGGGTGGAATAGGTCAACTGGACCTCTGAGTATTTAGAAAGATACATTATATATTATCTAGTGTGGTGATCCTAGAATTGATCTCATGTGGCTTTTTCCAAGAGAAAGTGTGTTGAGATCAATGCCAGTGTATCAAGCCTAAATATTGATTCAAAATGGTCTCTTTCTCCACCATTTTTGATTGATTGGATATATATATGTATGTATGTATGTATGTATGTATGTATATACACACACATACATACATACATACATACATATATATATATATATATATATATATATATATATATTCTAAATTATTTCCTAACAAATGTTGGTTATTTTTTAATATTATATATTTAGTTTGATAATAACAACCCCGTAGAGGCAATTTGTAAATAAAAAACACCTATACTCTATCTAAAGCAATTGTGTTTTTATGTCTGTACATAGAAAAAATTATTAGGAAAATAATTGATAAAATATTTTTTGTTAATTTTTTTTAATAAAATATAGAGGAATTTTATGATAAAATTGTTCCTAGAGTCATTTTGATAACAAATAATACTTACAAAAAAACTAATGGGATAATAAGAACCTATAGTTAATATACAAATGTAATGGAATATGATTATTTTCAACAGATGTTATGAAGCACAAAAAAAGAGAGAGGAAGATTGATTTCATCCCACAACTAACCAACCTTTTATCCTAAATTTAGGAGGGTCAATTATTTATTGATAAGGATAAATGGAAAGGGTTTTGAAAGGCATCCATAACCTTTCCAATGAATTAAAGTTACAACATTAAAGAAGCACACGAAACAAACTCAAAATAAGGTCTAGATCAACAGCTAAGGAGAAACAATTTTTTTTGCAAATAGTCAACAAGCTTACAACCAAACAAAGTACCAGCTCCAACTAGTAACCCAAGTCACTACCGATGCATACTACAGAAAATGTAATGGAATTTTGCCTATAATAATTAGCTTGTCTATTAAGCTTTTATTCTAGGAGGTCTTTTCCTCGTTTTTTATAGTTGTCGTACTTGGATGTTATCAAGATCAACATCACATTGAAGAAAAAATTCCAAAGACTCAATCTAATAAAACATTTTAGAAGGTAATCCTTCTTCCGATATAACATCTTGGATGGCTACCAACTAGACCCCTATAATTGTCTCAGAGGTCTCAATTGGTTGATGTTTCGCGAGGTCCCCAACTTCCGTAACCAGTTCAAGCCACTTTAGTATGGCGTCAACTTTATTTAAGTTTAACCTGATCATGGTATATCATGGTTTTTATGTTGTCAGGGACAAAACTTACCAACATATGTGAAATTAATTTTGTTGAATGAATGTGGATTTTTAGAGTCCAAAAATAATTCCAATTTTTTTTAGTAATGTTTTTAATTTGGAGAGTGAATAATGAGTTCTATTTTCGTAGAAACATTTCCAACAATAATTAAAGAGACGTGCCCAACTTAAAATAATAAAACATATATTGAAAAATAATTAAATAAAATTTTAATTACTCTATAGAGTAAAACCAAACTGATAAACAAACAAACAAGCACAATTATCAAATTAATAGACACATATATTCATTCAACAAGCATTATAAATATTTAAAAAGTAAACTCTACACCTAGCTTTCCAAATATTAAAAAAACATTATACACCTAGCATTGCATGTTACACTAGAAAGTATCCAAGCTTCGAGAGTACCTCAAGAACCCCACACATGGAGCAAAAAAACCATGATCCAAGTGCACTCAGGGGTGATATGTGTGCATCTGTATGCGCTATTCAAAATCAAGCACTCCTGTTGAGATATGCTCAGGAAAACCCAAATACTTTGTACAGTTTTCTGATAATTTTGTTACATCTTAAAAATATTCACCAATCAAAATATGCCACATAATTGATTCACTATTTTAATAACTATTTAATATCTCAAAAAATATATTATATGGAATATTGTTAACTATGCTTTATTCTGTCGAGATCCACACATGATAGAAATGTCGAGTCAGGGATGAGCCCTCTCTATTGACGTCACTAAGCATTTTTGTTTGGTTTGCATACATGATGCATTGCAAGAAAACTCATATTTATATTTTTTGACGTGTCAACATTTAATTGAAAATTTTGAATAATTTTTTTTATTGAAATTTCTTTAAACATTTGTATAGGGCTCTGGATGGACCTGGGCTGAAGTGAGTGTGCAAGAAATGGAATGAAATGAAAGATTTTAATTACATCCATGAGACCAATAAGTCTATGGGACCACAAGATAGTACTCAACCGCCTTAGACCAAAATGGGCTTTTTTACCTCTTTTAGGAGGTTGTTCCTCTGCCGGCTGATCTGTGACAACATTTCACCCAAGCTCTTTATTCTGTTTTCCTCAAATAGTGCCACCATGGACATGCTAGTTAGGATTTCTTTATATTTGGATCGAATACCCATGAACTTAGGACATGGAGAATGAAGTTTGTTTCCGTCTCAATTTCCCATGTATTGCATATTACACAAGTTATCTCTTCCCACTGCTCCTTAGGTATTGTCCACCTCCTTGTTTCACACCTAAGATTGTGAGAGCTAGTCCTTCGCTGAGCAATGAGGATCTTCTATTGCCATTTTATTTCAGCCCCTATATAATCATTTTCTTTGTGGTCACAAGTTGGGTTAAACTCAGTAATTTAATGTTGACGCTTCCTGCTTATTTTCTTTTGCCACATCATCAATTTAAACTTTTCATTTACATAGTTTTTGATGTCTTTGTTAATATGTGGTCATTCAATGAGGTTGATATCCCATTTTTTCATCCATTTGTAGTTATGATTCATCCACGTGTTCTTTCGTCTATGTAACTCTTCATCCAATGCAGCCTTAGGCCATCTATATGCTTGCATGTTTCCAACTTTTTTTAGGTAACCTATGAGCCTGGTCATAGAAATTGCCTCTCGGGGGAAAGAACCTATTTCAACCATGATGATTTCATAGGGAACTATAGCCTTGATTTTGAAATGGTGTGTTATAATCCTTTTTTGGATTCTCTCTAGTTGTCTCCAATTTGAGTTTGTCATTCCACTAGCCCATACCTTGCAGCCATATAACAACACTAGAATGACAAGAAACTCAAATAGGCTCTTAGTGGTCTTCCAATCCCATAATTCAGCGTTTCTGTACCTGTTTTGGAGTGCAAAGAGGGCTCTCTAGACTCCTTGTATTTGTTTCATATTGCTTATGTCCCACTTGAGCTTGTTATGGAAATAAATGTCTAGATATTTGTACTATGAAACTATCTCCAAAGGCTCACCTTCGAACTGAAATTCTAGCTCCTAGTTTGTCTTCTTCACAGAAAAATCACAATTTTGGTTTTTCCAATGTTTACATGCATTCCTACTTCTTTGTAGAAAATCTCTAATGAGCAAAGGTGGATCCTTAGGTCTTGGATTGTTTCTACAATTAGAATTAGATCATCTGTGTATAGTAGGAGTTTCACCACATACTTAGCCAAGTGCACTCCATTAACTCCAAATTTTTTTATCCACTCTTCCAATTTGTCTATATATAGCCCAGATAAGGTTGGAGAGAGAGGGCGACCTTTCTTAACTCCTATATCACTCCCAAACCCTTGAGATAACCCTACAAGTGTTTTGATTTTAGCTTTCACTTGCTCATACAGTCTATGAACGACAACCCTGTAATGTGATGGAACCCCTGATTCCTCCATTTTGTTCCACATTTTGCTTCTTAGTACCGTGTCAAAAGATTTTTTGAAGTCCAAAAAACAACAATAAGCATCCTTCTTTCGATCCCACCCATTTTCCACTAGATGTATGAGTGTAACACAATGATTAATGGTTGAGTGTTTGGGTCTAAAACTAGCTTGCCCTTTTTCTCTCTTTCCTCCACTCTCCACCCAACTACTGATCCGGTGCTCTATCATACTCCCAAATGATTTTGCAAACAGTGGGTTGACCATGATGGTTCGATAATTTAAAGGGTTATTTGCGTCTCCATTTTTTAAGAATGGTATGGTTTGGCTAGTTGTCCATTTTTTGGGGAATTCACGCTAAATAACCCCATTGAATATTTTCTTAATTTCAGGTGCCAAAATGTCTACCCCCCATTTTAGGTTTTCTTCTTGAAGGTTGTCTATGTCACATGCTTTACCTGTTGTAAGCTTTTTTATCCCTAGCATGATGTCTTCATCTGTGAAAAGACGTCATTAACCATGATATCAATGGGAGGAGGTATTTTCTCATTTTCCCGTTCATACAAGTGCTTAGAGTATTCTAACCATTGGTTTGATGTTATGTTGTTCTCTGTTTGCATTTTCTCCTTACAAAGTTCCTTCCAGAACCTCTTTGGATCATATTTCCCTAAATAAATTAGTTCCTTCCTTCTGGATTTAGTATACTCTTCTTTTTTCTTTCTCACTAACTGCTCATATATTTTTCGGTTTTCCTTTGTTCTACCTGTTGATTTTAACATCTTTCATGTTGCTTTACATTCTTCTTCATACCATGGGTTTGTTGGGAAGCTATTTGTTGTCTTCTTTTTAGGCTTTTCTCTCTTGCACCTGTTAAGGGCTTATTGTATAACATGCACGAGCCACTCGCTCCTTGTACAATCTACAACTTGTTCTCCCTAATTTTCTCTTTCTTCAAGTTCGTCTTGCAATGCTGCTCTAAAAATTTGTTGATTTTTCTTAGTCAAAAGAATGCTTCTTTGAAACTGCAGTTTACTTTGGCTAGACATAACCTAATTTTCACTGTGCTTGTCCGTTATACATTTGATTTTCATAGAAATTGGTATGTGGTTTGATTTAAGTTCCATTGGAAATTCTTCTACTTCTAGTTCTTCTATTCTAGATATACATTTTTGTGAGCAAATGAAATAGTCAATTACACTCTTCCCATTGTGAGTCTCATAGGTGTATTTTCCTAAACCTTTCCATTTTCTCATACCATTACATACAATCAAGTTGTGTATGCTGCACATTCCTAAGAGCTCCTCTCCATAATGTGTCATGGCTCCATACTTGTCTTCTCAAATTCTGAGCCATCGTTGCTTTTCTTCTTCTGTCTCCCAAATAGGATTGAAATCTAGATTGTAATTCATTCTTACAATGTTTTCTTGTTTGTTTGTTGTCCTTGCATTGAAATCTCCTATTAGCACAATTTATCTACTCTTGTTATATTCTAAGATGTCCTTTTTTAAGGATGAGTATGGGTCTTCTTGGTCTAGATCATGTTTCCTATAGAATGTAGAATTCTTAGGTGCAAAATAACATGCAACTATGTGAAGGATATTGTTATTTTCTATGATTTTTATCCACATGTATTGCTTATTTTCATCTTGCTTGTCTATGATGATATTTTTGTCCCACATGTCCTTTATTAACACCATTATACCTCCACGACCCTTTCCATTCTCTGTTGCTTTATTCCAAATTGTTGCTTTCCTGTAACCCAAAAATTTGGTGTTTTGCATCCATCATATTCATGTGTTTCTGTTAGAATGATTATATCTCTATCTCTGGCTATGGGCCCTAGCCCAGGTCCTCTTCTCCAAGGGTAACCTCTACAGTTCCAACTTACCAACGTAAGGTGTTCTCGGGCGGGCCATACTTCCTATTTGTTGTAGGTTTGTGTCTATGTAATACATGCTTTCCCATTTTTTAGGTAAGCCCAACACCCTCCATTCCTTGATGCCTTCACATTTTTCCATTCTTTGTTTCTCTCTCGTAACTGCTCAAATGTGATATCTTCATCTAAATAGAATTTTGAACCTCTTAGCTTGCCTTTATTTCTTAGTAGTCTTGTTTTATCTTCATGATTCACCAAAGTAACACGAATATGTCTATCCCTTCCTCCTTTGAACTTACTGATTCTGCTTGCTTGCTTGATTGTCCCTTTCCACTGTAATTGATATGATAGAAAGTTCCTTGTTAGGTTGAAAGTGTTTTCTCCTTCTCCAAATTCTTTTGCCCCTTTGATGATGATGTTTAATATTTTATCTTGACATTCTCTTTCTTCTATCATTTGACTCTTGATTTGCTTTTCTATCATCTCTTTATGTTTACTTAATGGTTCTTTAACCACTTGTGCCCATGACTAAGCTTCTTCCAACTTGCTGCGTAATTCATTTTCTTTGGACTGTATGTTGTGAAGTGTTTCCTTTACCTCTTCAATTTTTTTTTCACTTCCATCTGTGGCAGGGGTTGAGTGGATGTTTTTTTTAAGAGAGTGCCATTCCTATTACCCAACTTTTGTTAAATTCTGCAGTTTTTCCGCTTGTGTTTTTAAGTTGTTTTCTTCACTCAGCCTTTGTGTGATGTTTGTCATCTCCTCTATTTTCTTAACTTGCCATGTTTCTCTTGCCTCCATGTTTTCTATCATTACTTTTAGATTCATTAACTCTTGCACATAGATTTTCAAGGACCAAGTGAGTGGGATCATTGTGGGACTGTACGTTTCTTCACCCTCTTGATGATCTGTGCTTTCTGCATTGGGTGCTATTCTATTTTTTTTACCTCCTTTTTTCCCTTTTTGTGGGGTTCTTTGTTTGTTTCCTTTGCCACTCTGAGTTTTATTATGTCTTGTTTTGTTGTGGAATTTTTCCTTTTCATTTCCCTCATTCGTGCTTTCCAGCAACTTAAAATCCCCCAATACTGCTTAACATTAACATATATAGGCTGTATGGTCATCACTGGTGGCAATGACATATTAAAATTTTGCAGGAGCTCATCCTATTGTGGGTATATAACTGGTAGTTCCTTATTCTTATATATTCTAGTGGTCCCTTCGGTGATCGAGTATGGGTGCAAAAATGCTGGGACTTCATGTTGTTTTGTGGTGTCCTTCGGTGCTGGATTTACTGCTAGTTCAACTTGGTTCTCATTAAGCCCCACCTGTTGTTTTCTTATCCCCAAATTTACCAATTGTTTCCTTGCTTTGGGGTCTTCTTCCATTATGCATGTTAGCCCTTCTGTCTGTACTCTATCTCTTGAATTCAAGATCTTAACAAGGATTCTAAGATTTGGATTTTTGGATTCCAAAAAAAATAGCAAAAAACCCCTGTACTCTTGATATGTGTAACATTTCTCCTACACAGAAGGGTTGTCTTTCCTTTATTCCATTACACCTGTGAGCCCTCTTGCTTTTACTCTATCCCTATATTCTGTCTTGCCCTGTCCACTACTCCATAGATTCCTTATTGCTAGCTTTGAGTCTCACCTTGATCTTAACTGCCAGAGTGTCTCTTTTGTCTTGATTATGTTTTTTTTGTTTTGTATGGTTTGAGAGTCTCCATCGACAAAATGTGCAAAGGGAGGGATTTGATAGTTTGCAATTTAAAGAAATGAACAATGTGAGCTAGGTATACAAAAACATACCTGACCGATGCCCGCTCTTATTACAAGTAGTTTCAAAATAAAAACCACAGTCCCATTTGAAATCATTGTAGCAAAAGCCGGAGCCTTTTCGGCTGAAGCGACGACGATGACCCAACTATTAGGATATTTGAAAAAGGTAGAAAGCATGGAGGATTCCCGGTGGCCTAAAATAGCAATTGAGGAAAAGTTAAACATGAGGAAGAAAAAATGGATGAAGCAAAATGGCGAGTGGATGAGCAAATGGGGCATTAACATGCAGGAGTGCCCTAGCACTAATGAAGAAATAAAGAAGTATGTAAGAGAGAAGTTCAGAAATACCATGTGAAATAATTATCTTGGTCGAAAAAGAGAATACTATGTCAAGAATTTTAATCCCACTTGTGATCACAGAAAAAAGCACTACATTGGAGCGATGATAAAGTGGAAGGCTAAAATGTTAATTGTACAGCTTAAAACTAGTTCACATCACCTTAGGTGTGAAGCCGGGAGATGGAAAATGCCCAAGGAGGAGTGGTCTGAAAAGGTTTATCAATTTTGCAAGTCGGGTGCAGTGGAATCAGAATGACACTTTGTCATGGAATGTGTCACTTACGAGGACATAAGGAGAAATTACATGGATATTTTAACAAGGGTTGATCTCACAACTTTGTTTGAAGAGGAAAGGGTGGCAAAGACAACAGAATAAAAATTCATAACAGACGAAGCAAAAATGGCAAAGAGCTGGAAGAAAGGTTGAAGTAGCATTTTTCTTGGGCGTCTTTTGGTGTATGGATGTCTTGCTCATGTTTTCCTTTGGGTCCCATAAACTGCTTGGTCTCGTGGACATCATTAAAACCTTTCATTCATTCATTCATTATCAGTTGCTTCCTCTCCCGCTGCCACTTCTTCCTCTCCGCTGCAATCCTTCTATCCCATGGATGCTTGTGATAAAGCAGTGGATACCTTCGAAAGAACAGAGTACCAAAACAATAATATACCATTGACTACCCATCACTGAAAAATGCACCACTAGGGTGCATCGCAGCCGTCTATCGATACACCCTAGTGGTGCATTTTCAGTGATGGGTATCCCTTTCCAACAATTATTGGACTAGAAAAGCCCGTACCACCGCATTCAAGTGGGCCAGGAGCGTACTAAGGGCCCAAATTGTCCCTCATGTGCGCAGGAGAGAGTGAAATACTATGTGACGTGACGAATATTTCTGGATGAGTATTATGTTCATGTGTGCTGTACTTCAATGAGCTGGTGCTGAGTGCAGCAACCATGTCTCAGTATAAGTAAAGCTGCACTTAGCACCAAATAAACATAAAACGTTTATAACAACAAATAAAAATAAAACCTAGTGACATGTGCCACGTGATGCTTCCTGTTTTGAACTATAAGCCCATGTCGGTATACTATATTTTCTTATCTCCTATTTACAGTCTAATTTTAATTTTAATTTTAATTCTACCACTGTATACGTAGATGTTAAACATCCCTACCGACTTTTTCTTTTGTGGGAGATAATTTATCATTCGGAAACAATGGCATCACAGATAGTGAGATAATTTAGATAATAGTCAAAGAAAAGTGGACTGCCCATTGGGTTCAAATTTTGTCTCATGTTTCTCAGCTATGGAACATATTTCTTTCCATGTATGAAGCTCAGCCGTACATCTTTCTTTCTAACTATGAATCAGATCTTTCGAAAAGAATTATTACAAATCTCATAAAGTAATATTTAAAGCATTTTTTTTTTTTTATTGTTTAAATTGTAATTGCTATTTTATTATAAATTTATGGTATCCATGGCAATGTATAACACATAATGCTATTCATTTAAGTATTATGGATTATCAATCTTTCATAGTTTATTTGCTAACACTTATTAAATTTATGAGGTGTTTATGGCAGAAAATTGATGTGGACCTAACTACAAGAGGTTGAAATGCCTCCCAAAACAAAAAAACACACACACACACACACACACACACACACACACACACACACACACACACACACACACACACACACACACACACACACACACACACACACTTTATAAAAACTCCTTAAGTTTTAAAATAGTTTTCTTATCATTCTTGAATCAACATTGATCGTTTACAATATTACCGTCTCCCTTTTATCTCCCATTATATCTAAAAAAAACCCTATAATGCAAACAAAAACTCTAATACACAAAAAAACCATTCTTTCAAAATATGAAGCTTTGAAGTTTGAACTAGCTATACATCTTTCTTCCCAAGTATGTATTGGATATTTTGAAAAGAATTATTACAAATTTCATATAGTAATATGTAAAATCCTTATTTATTATTATTATTGTTTAAATTGTAAGTCCTATTTTATTATAAATTTATGATATCCATTGCAATGTATAACCTGAAATGATATTCATTCAAATATCATGGATTCTCAATGTTTGATAGTGTTTTTTGCTAACACGTACTAATTTCATGAGGTGTTAATGGCATAAAATTGATATGGACCCAACTACAAGATGTACAAATGCCTAAAAAATAGACACATACACACATTTTACAAAAACTCTACATGCTTCAAAATATTTTTCTTATCATTCGTAAATCAACAATGATCTTCTACAATAGTAACATATCCATTTTATCTCCCACTATTTATAAGAAAAAACCTAAAACACAAAGAAAAACGTAAAAAGTATAACACTTTGGATGGATATCAAATTTTTTGTATAAAATATGCCTTCATAAATAAAGGCTCAAGTCAAATCTTGGCTTATTCTATAAAGCAAAAAAAAAGATATTAAAACTCTAAGTTCTACAAAAATCTAAAAAATGGTTCAGAGCCAAGTTTAGACCACTAGACGAAGGATTTTGGCCTTGAAAAATAAGCCAAAATGGAAAACAACATTTGTGAAGAGTTTGATAGTGACATATTACTAATTGAGATTTAACTCCCTAGAAATTTTCAAGACATTATGATGGCAGATTAAAAGTTATGGTCTTCGAAGATATGCTCCCTCATCATTCTCCCCTATTTGACAAGAATTCTACTCATGCGAATTTAGTTGATAGAATTCATCCAATTTTCCATTGTAAATATTCTTTAACTACCATGCAATACTCTAAGTATTTTCTTCCTGTTACAAACCTTCCCAATGTACCAAATACTTGTTTTATCCACCATGCATAATAGAGACTATTTATTTGTCTAAGACACGCATTACCCTCTCATTTTTATTCTTTAATTTGCTCCTCCCAATTTACTTCTTCCTCATCTTCAACATTTTGATCATGACCTGGAAACTTATACAAGTCAGAAACGTTAAAAATTGGTGAAATAGAAAAGTTGTTAGGTAGCTCTACATTGTAGTCATTATCACTCAACTTCTTTAAAATCCTACATGGCCCAATCTCCTTATACTTTAGTTTATTATGTCCCCTTTGGAAACCTCTCCTTTATGAGATGAATCATCACCATATCTCCTTCTTCAAATGTATTTACTCTCCTACTTTCATATGTAGCTACTTTATATTTTGCATTGCTATCTTTCAGCTTCTCCCACACTTCTTCCTGCAATTGTAGCATGTGTTCTGCAAATGCTTCTACATCATCACTAATTTTATCTTCACTAGGAAGCACAATTACATATAACACTCCATTGGGATTCCTACCATAGGCAACCTGGAAAAGGATGCCTCCTTGTTGACATATTTACTAAGCTACTATAAGAAAACTGAGCATTTTGTAAAGCCAAATCCCATTATTTTTTCTTTTCTCTAACTATGCATCGTAGAAGATTTCTCAAGCTCCTATTGACTAATTCTATCTATCCATCATTTTGGGGGTGATATCCACTACTGAACTATAATTTTGTTCCCCATCTTCCTCCATAGAGTCTTTCAAAAATGACTCAAAAACTTTGTGTCTCAATCTGAAGTGATCATTCTTGGAAATCCATGCAACCTAACAAATTCTAAAACACAAAATCTGTAACTCGAGAGGCATCATTAATTTTCCTATAAGAAATAAAATGTTACATTTTAGAGAATATATCTACCACAAAAAAGATAAAATAATTTCCTCATTGTGTGTTAGGAAGTCCTAACACAAAATCCATACACAAATCAACCCATGGTAAGGACAATTAATGGAATATATAGCCCAATATTATGTGCATGTCCCTGATCCATTTGACACACTTTACACCTTAATATGATCATAATTATGTCCTTCTTTAACTTGAGCTAGTAATACTTCTCTACCACAAGATTAGTCGTCTTACTTATACTAAAGTGTCAAACCAAACCCCCACTATGCAGTTCCCTTTGAATATTTTTTCTCATTTAACAAAAAAGGATACACAATTGCTTTTCCAGATGAATAAATAACCACCCTGCATAAAATAATCATAAGAAACACTACCCAGTGTAGGGTCCTTACATTGTATCAAAATATTACGAAAATATGAATCACCTTCATACAATTTTGTAACTACCTCAAACTCACAAATTCATTTTCCATTGGTATCAACAACACTACATGCCTACTCAAGGAACTACAAACTTGATTCTGCTAACACAATTTATACTTTAAGATAAAAACATATTCTTGCAAACAAGAAACCCAATTTACATCCCTATTATTTAGTTTCATCTATTTTTTTAAATACCTCAATGCCTCATGGTCAATAAAGAGTAAAAATTCCTTAGGTACCAAGTAATTTCTCCAATTCCTTAATGCCTAAACAATACCATTAAACTCCAAATCATATGAACAACATTCCCTCCTGAACCCATTCATATTTTCACTGAAGAATGCTCCAGGATGTCCTTTTTGACTGAGTACTAGTCCAATCTCGACATGTGAAGCATTAAAATAAAAGACCTTGCTAAAACCAGGCAATACCAAAACAGGTTCCTTTGGAAATTTATTCTTCAATAATTCAAAACTATATGTTTCTACCTTTGTGCATACAAACTACATTCCCTTCGTGCACTCCATTATGGGTGCAATAATGATACTAAAATTTCTAATGAACTTCCTATAAAATATTTCCAATCCATGAAAATTGTGAATCTCTATCACATTCCTTGGAATAGGCCATTCCAAAAGTGCCTTCAATTTTTCCTCATCGATCCTTATCCCATCCTCTAAGATGAAAAACCCCCAAAATTCTAGACTTTTATTAAGAAATATACATTTTTGTAAGTTTGCATACAAACTATATTTTCATAACACTTCTGACACAAATTTCAATTGCAACTAGTGTTCTTCTACTGTCCTACTAAATAACAAAATATCATCAAAATAAACAATCACAAAAATCTACTTCTATTACCTTTTCTCATTTTTTTTTCAATATTTTAAATTTTCCCTGTCTTTTACATCTTCTAGCTTAGTAAGTTCTTCCTGAATACTTTTTTATTAATAGTAATTTTTTTTTTGACTGGGGTCCTACACAAGAGAAACAACAAAGGGTCAAATCCCAGATAAAGTGATAAAAACTTGAAAAACAACAAGAAGACAGCTACCCAACAGCCAGAGAATTAACAAGAATCACCACTACTACCCAACAATGCATAAAAATATAAATAACAACTATAAAAAAGCAAAAAACAAGGTAATCAACCTAGAGAAATAGAAGATCTTTTTCGATTTCCTTGATTGCAGTTTATTCCATCCCTCTTCCTCAAGTTCATGTTCAATAAGACCATTGCGATTCCTGAAACCAAAAGTTTGGAAGATGCATTCTTGATAATGTGAACCTTCCCAAAAATTAATAATTTTAATCATGTTAGGATCATCTGGAACCTTCGACACGATTGTCTCAAACTGTATAGAATTATTCATCGCAAAAATCTCAGGTTCGTTAAAATTTAACACTATTTTAATAGTCCCAAGAGCCATACTATAAATAGATGTTGCAAACCTCTCCACAACAACCAATGAGCTGTCTTCAAGATCAAAATTAGAAAAATCAAGGCACTTATCCCCAAACTACTACAAGGAAGGAATGGGAAGATCAGGAACTAAGTCCAAGTCAATATTGTTAAAGTTTTTAATCTTCGGGACATCCCAGACATATCTTAGTGTCCCTAACATCATATGACCCCAATATGGACACAACCAATTCAAGTCTGATCTCCTCCATATCCAAGATTTTCTTTCCCTTTGAGACACTGACCTCCTTGCATTTGTCTTCAACAAAAATTCCACCTGTTACACAATCTCCAGATTCATATTGGTTGTCAAACGCAAAGGGTAAAGGTGTGTCCACCAAGTCCAATGATTCTTTCCTGGACACCAGTGTCGTGTGCCTTTCTAATCCAAAATGTCCTTTGTCCTTTGTCACAAAAACCTGTTAATCCAAGCTAAAGGATTTTGGAACTTTAGCTTCCTTTGACATAGGAGAAGGAGCCTCGAGATTTCTCCCATATTCCTTAGCTACATCATCACTGCAATCCAAACCCACACTAGTCTTGAAATCGGAGCTAGAAAGAGGACCATTGGTTGTTCCTTTCCTTTTCCATTCATTAATAGGATTCCTGCAGCACGCAACACAATGGTCGACAGTCCTATACCTTCAACAAAATATAGGGGAAGATTCATGCTTGAGTGTTTTTGCTAGTCTCAAAATCTAGAAGAAAGGAGGATAGCTGAGGGATGTGGTTTAATAGGGGATGCATTAACACATAGTCTTGCATAAATAAACCTGGATCAAACAACCATGGTTGGATCCACAACATGAAAACATCCCAAAGCATTGACAATGTCATGGTAGACATCAAGATCCCAATATTCAAGAGGTAGATCCTATAGCCTAACTTAGACAGGGAAAATGGTAGGTGTCTGGGGAGGGGAACCAGGGGTTCACCTGCTGAAAGAGAACACCATTTTTCCCTTAGAACCAGCTACCCTATAAAACCTTCAAAAGGTATTATTCCAACAAAAAATTAAACAAGATAGAGCTACTAGAGATGGCCACAATATCAAGGTGCCCTGACAACCTCCACTTTCTACTAGCACAAGCTCTAACAAAATCAATACGTCACCTTAAACAAGATAACTTACCAGTGAGGGAAATTGTATCTATGGTGTGCCATGGATGCCAATTCATCTAAGACTGAGAGCTCTGGTGATACATCCTTCCAAGTGGGGGACACGGGTAAGAGTTTCAAAGTTTGTTTAAGGCAGAGTCGTTCAGACCATGATAGGGTTCTGCAACCCACAGCCACGTCCTCCACTTTCGTGAGCCCAATTTTAATTTCCTTCTCGCTCCCATACTCATTTCCATCCATTCCTATAGAATATAATAATTTTTTATTGTCCTTTCACTTTTCAAATATACAAATCAATGTCAACCTAGGTAAAATTTAATTGTACTTTTTGTTTTATTTATATTTACATAAACATTAGATCATCAATATTACCATTATTCATAGGGTAATTGCACCAATATGGGGTCCAAAAAGCGGACATAAATATGAAAATAGGAAAAATGACATCCGTATTTTTAAATAACACGTATTTGTTTTAATTTGTTGGGTTTGGTATTTTCTGAAAGTGTACATGTTACCATAAAATATAAATTAAAAAATCAAATACCTTCCTCACTTAATTTTCCCCAAACGTAAATTCTTGAGCAAATCCTACAGTCCTGTTTTATTTTCAATCATTTAGCTCCAAAGATCATCTACAAATTAGCACAAAGGTTGGATTTAGGTGGAATTGACAATGACATCATAGAGAAGAGGTAGGGGAAATTGTTTTCTTTGAGTTACATTGAAATTTTGTAATTATATTGTTGATTAAATAATTAAATACATGTTTTTTTATTGCTATAGTTCCACTAAAACCACAAAAAAACCCTACAAATCCTATCAACCCTCCTAGGTCTCATATAATTGTTGAACATCCCCAAGGTAGTCAGGAGGATTTAATAACCCATATAGTGGAGAATAAGATTGAAATTTAGGAATGAATTAAAACAATAAGGGGTCCCCATTCTACAAACCCCCACAATGTCTCACTTGCAAACACATTGGAGGCATTAATGGCTCAGATTGATGTGGCGATTAGACAAATTGATTGATGCACATCTTACAAAGAGCATTGTAAGGAATATTAAAATAATAAATTATCATATGCAGATGTAAAAAAATTACAAAGACCTCATATGTGCATTATTCACGGACCCCAGAACAAATTTGGATGTTCCATTGTCATGCCAACAGTTTCTAATTCACTAGTGCAATAATGATCTGATAAAAAAATATTTTTGGGACTGATGGTGGATGGTATTTGATATTCCACCTTGAAATAACAGTGAGGCTCCGCTGCGCTTTTTGAAGAAACTATATTGCGAGTTTATTCTCAACGATATCCCAGACTATTTTAAATATCATGAGCTTCAGAGATGAGGAAAAGGATCTACACATGATAGACCATGTGCACAATGTGCGCCTATTTAGCATGGTAGACTCCCCACATAAAAGCCCCCTCATCCTGAGACTATCATTGCAGCAGTGAAGGATACAATATATATTGATACATTGCACACATTTCAAGTGCTCTCTAATACCCTTGTTTGACATACGAGGGATATTTCTTATACTGATTATGGTGGAGGTAGACATAGTGTTCCTCCAGATAGTAGTAGCATTAGGCCAGATCTTTGCACATCTTATGGTAGAATATGCTTAGGACTTGATGAGGATGATAGTTTCGTAAAGACTAGTGTTGGTGGAGTTTCTGTTGATGGTAACATGATAATGTGGCTAAATAAACACTTTTTTGAGTGATACATTTAGATTTCAGTCATCGATGACACCTTCACAGGTATTTTTTATTTTTATTACATATTACAAGAAGAACTGAGTACTTGATTTACTTATATACATATTAATTTTTTAAAATAATAGTATTTGAACTTGGTCAAATTTATTAACTTGTAACACATACATATTTACATGTATGCATTGATATTAAAGTACGTGGGAGGTATATCATCATCCTAACCATAGGTTGTGGTATCTATTTTTACACACCCCTTCCAAAATAGATCAACCTATAGGTCTGGGCATTGATAGTTAATGGAAGCAGTTTAAAAGGTATCTCACGATGAGCTTACTCACCACGGCGAAGGTTTGGAGCAGGATTTGCATTAATGATCAAACTAGAAAAATGTACAGATTGTCTCCTTGTTGACATGTGTCAACTGCTTCCTCTTGTCGTGCGTCAACCACACCTTGTTGACACACATAACCTGCTTCCTCCTGTCGTACGTCAACCACACCTTATTGACGCACATCAGCCACTTCCTCCAGTCACGCGTCAACCACACCTTGTTGAAGCATGTCAAATGCTTCCTCCTGTCACGCATTAACAGGTTCTTCTTGATGCGCAAAAACATACCTTCTTGTCATGCGACAAGATCCCTTCCTCGTGCATTGTTCTATTCCCCATCACCGCCACCCTCTTGTCATGTGTCAGCATTGCATCATATCATGCATCAACCTCCCCTCGTTGTCATACGAAATTATTATTCTTGTCATGCGACAAGTCTTTTCCTCATCGGTTGAGAATCTTTACTTCTTTCCATGCGTCAACTAGTGGTTTCCGTTGGGTGAAAAAAAAAAATTTCAGATACGGCCATACCTTAATGACATTGTACAAGGTAGTTTAACAACCGGTTTATTGAGGTAAGACACCCCTGTTTACCATGTAAGAAAAGTACCATTGAAAAATGAACCATCATGGCTTCCCATACCTACGTATAGGCATTTAATAAAGGATGTTGGTCGGTAGCTCCTTTAATCTCTATATATATGTAAATTTCCCTCATTTGAAGGCGGGAGGGATTTCAAAATTGTAAAGGAACTCTGCCAAAATTGTTCCAACACTTTTGTGAGCTGTATGCCTCAAATTTATGCATTTTTTGAAGTATTATTTCCTTGTACCTATACTATAATGGATTGTGCATCATTTTAAGAAATAAAATTAGTGTTTTGTAGCTCTTCTGGCCCTAGCTTGATTTATATTGCATTTTTTGCCTTCTAGATAATATTTTGTGTTATGTTTGTGGAGCCTATTTGCATGTTAGAATGTGGTACACCTTCTATGTGTTACACTTGGGTATTTTTACGGGTGGTTTATTAACCCATGGGTAATGGGTAACCGTTATGGGCTGTTTTTGGGCCCATGGTTTTTTCGGTCTTTTGCCCATTGTTTTGATACCCATGGTTTTTGCCCTTGGTTTTGATACCCATGGTTTTGTATCAAACTACTTAAGTAGTTGTCTATTTATATGGTCTTATGCATATGATAGATGTACAAGTAAATGTATTGCAGATGTGTTTTGAATTCGGGTGTGAATTCTATAGAGTTTGTTGAGCATAGCTCCAAACGGATCTGGGTATTGTATTGAGAGAGTGGAGGCTTGTAATAAAATCTAAGCAAGTGATTCTTGGTGGACGTAGCCCAAATTGGGTGAACCACGTTAAATCTTGTCTTTCTATGTTGTGTTATTTATTCTGCACTTTTATTTGAGATCTGTAATATTTTCTGCATATTAGTTTCTACTGTTGTGATTCTGTAAGGGATTATTCCACATATTTTATCTCTTATTTCCTAACAATTGGTATCAAATCCTGGTTTGGTTTGCTGAAGTGTTGAATTGCAGGGAAAGTTTTTAGCTTGAGTGGGAGCTATGGCAGATGAAGGAAGATCTAGGGTTGATAAATTCAATGGGTAGAATTTCAGTCTTTGGAAGATGCAAATGGAAGATTACCTTTATTAGAAGGATCTTTATACTCCGCTATCTGAGAAGGTGAAAAAACCCTCGAGTATGACATATGCGGAATGGGATTTGCTGGATAGGAAGGCACTTGGGACAATCCGGCTGTGTCTTGTATCTTCGGTATTATTTAATGTTTCAAAGGAAAAGACTAAAAAATATCTAATGAATGCATTAGGGAAGTTGTATGAAAAACCCTCTGCCTCTAACAAGATATTTTTAATGGAAAAGTTATTTAATATGAAGATGTTTGAGAATAGTTCAGTAGCAGATCATTTAAATGATTTCAATACGGTTGTGAATATGCTAGCTTCGGTTACAATAGAATTTGATGAAGAATTTAGGGCTTTATTAATTATGTGCTCTTTACCTAAGAGTTGGAATAGCCTGGTAATGGTGGTAAGTAACTCGGTTCCAGCTAACTCGAAGTTGAAGTTTGAGGATGTTGTAGGGGTGATTCTAAGCGAGGAAATGCGAAGAAAAAGCTCCAGGGAATCTTCTACTTCAAGGAATGCTTTGACAGTGGAAACTAGAGGGAGAGAGAAGAATAGAGGAAATCGTGGAAAATCAAAAGATCGGGCAAGGTCAAAATCCAAGAACAAGATTGTATGCTGGAATTGTGGAAAGCTTGGGCATGCAAAGGACTGTTGGGAGCTTCGGGATAAGAAGAAACAACAGGAAGAAAACAAGGAGGAAAATGTGGCATGGGGTAATGTATGTCAGGATGCTTTGATTCTTTCTTTGCATAATATTATTGAATCTTGGGTTTTAGATTTAGGGGCTTCTTTTCATGCTACTCCACATATGCATTATTTTGTTGATTATGTTCAAGGGGATTTTGGGGATGTTTTTCTTGGTGATGATGAGCCTTACAGTATAGTTGGAAAAGGTTCTGTTCAGGTTAAGACGCAGAATGGGAATACATGGCTATTGAAGGATGTTAGACATGTGCCTACATTAAGGAGAAATTTGATATCGACGGGGCAATTGGGAAGTGATGGTTGTACTGTGATATTTACAGCTAACTCTTGGAAGGTTAATAAGGGTGCTCTTGTGGTGGCAAGAGGTAAGAAGGTTGGAACCTTGTATTTAACCACTGATAGTACTAATGATTGTAATCTTGTGGCTTCAGATGTAGATACAACATTATGGCACTATAGGCTCAGTCATATGAGCCATAAGGGCATGGACATCATAAAGAAGAATTTTCCTGGATATACAGAAATAGGTTTGGAGTTCTGTGAGGACTGCATATATGGGAAACAAAAGCGAGTAAAGTTTCTCAAGGTTGGACCTACAAAGGAAGAGAGTAAGTTAGAGCTGGTGCATTCTGATGTGTGGAGGCCAACTCAGGTATCATCTCTTGGGGGTTCAAGTTATTATGTTACTTTTATCGATGATGCAACAAGGAAAGTTTGGGTTTATTGTATTAGAAACAAATCTGATGTATTTGACACTTTTGTTAAATGGAAAGCCTTGGTAGAGAATGAAACAGGTCTTAAGCTAAAATGTATCAGGTCAGATAATGGAGGGGAGTATTGTAGCAATGAATTTAATGATTACTGTTCTAAGAATGGAATCCGTAGGAAAAAGATGGTTCTAGGAACTCCGCAGCAGAATGGGGTATCAGAAAGGCTGAACAAAACAATAATGGAACGTGCTAGGAGCATGAGGTTACATGTAGGACTGCCTCTTTTTTTTTGGGTAGAAGTGGTGAGCACAGCGGTGTACTTGATAAACAGAGGACCCTCAAGTGCCTTGGATGGAGGCATACTGAGGAGGCTTGGTATGGTAAGAAAGTTGATTATTCATTTCTTAGAGTCTTTGGATGTGAGGTGTTTGTTCATATAGAAAAGGATGATAGGACCAAGCTAGAGGCTAAATCAGAAAAATATACTTTCATTGGTTATGGTGGTGATGAATTTGGATATAAATGTTGGAGTATTAAGGACAAGAAAATAATTCGATCTAGGGATGTGGTCTTTAATGAGAAAGTCATGTATAAGGAGTAGTTGTAGGAAAATAGGGAAGAATCCAAGAAAGAATATGCAGTGGTAGAGGATCTTCCGGATGGGAAAGTGACACATGAATCAATTCAGGAACCCCCTCAACAGGAACCCAAAACTCCTATATTGAGGTCTTCTAGGGTAAGAAGAGAACCTGAACATTTTTCTCCTTCTCTTTATTATTTATTACTCATTGATACTGGAGAGCTAGAGAGCTTTAATGAAGCAATGAAGGTAGATTCTAGGAAGAAGTGGGAGCAAGCCATGGATGAGGAGCATCAGGCTCTCATGGAGAACCAGACATGGGATTTGGTGAAGCTACCCGAAGGAAAAAGAGCATTACAGAATAAGTGGGTGTTCAGAGTCAAAGACGAAGAAGGAGGAAAGAAAAGATATAATGCTCGGTTGGTGGTCAAGGGGTTTGCACAGAAAAAAGGTATAGATTTTGATGAGATTTTTTCTCCTGTAGTAAAAATGACTTCTATTAGAACTGTTCTAGGAACAGTTGCAGTATAAGACTTGCACTTAGAACAGCTTGATGTAAAGACTGCATTTCTCCATGGTGATTTGGAGGAGGAACTATATATGTAGCAACTAGAGGGCTATGAGGTCAAAGGTAAAGAGGAGATGGTTTGCAAACTGAAGAAAAGCTTGTATGGCCTGAAACAAGCTCCACGTCAATGGTATAAGAATTTTGATAGCTTGAAGATGGAGCAAGGTTATATCAGATGCCATTCTGACCATTGTGTGTATACATGGAAGTTATATTATCCTGTGTTTGTATGTTGATGACATGCTGGTTGTAGGTAAAAACATGCAGGAAATAAAAGTACTCAAGAAGCAACTAAGTGAATCCTTTGCTATGAAGGATTTGGGTGCAGCGAATCAAATCCTTGGTATGAGGATATCTCGAGATAGGAAGGAATGGAAGCTGACTTTATCTCAGGAAGAGTACATTAAGAAGGTTTCGGAGAGGTTTAATATGCAGGATGCTAAACTGGTTGGGACTCCTTTGGCAGGCCACTTCAAGTTATCAAAGGAGCAGTGTCCTAAGACAGAGCAGGAAAGAAACCAGATGTCAAAGGTACCTTACTCATCAGCAGTTGGTAGTTTGATGTATGCTATGGTGTCCACTAGGCCTGATATTGCCCATGCAGTGGGAGCTGTGAGTAGATTTATGAGTGATCCAGGTAAAGAGCATTGGTAAGCAGTAAAGTGGATCCTTCGGTATTTGAGAGGGACCATGGGGACAATTTTGTGTTACAGTGGATCAGACACCACTTTACGTGGTTATGTAGATTCAGA
The DNA here is from genome assembly GCA_019776745.2 of Taxus chinensis. NCBI lineage: Eukaryota > Viridiplantae > Streptophyta > Pinopsida > Cupressales > Taxaceae > Taxus > Taxus chinensis. Next base: position 46,103,906 of record CM034148.1, read on the forward strand.
CATGGCTGGAGATGTAGACAACAAGAGGAGCACAATAGGTTATATTTACACTGTAGGTGGGACAGCAGTGAGATGGATTTCACGACTATGGAAGCTGGTGGCTTTGTCAACCATGGAGGCTGAGTATGTTGCTGCCACAAAGGCAAGCAAAGAGATGATTTGGATACAACAATTTCTTGAGGATTTGGGGCATAAGCAGGAGGAATGTAAGCTATATAGTGATAGTTAGAGTGCTATACACCTAGCTAAGAACTCTGCTTTCCACTCCAGGATGAAGCATATACAGTTGAAATATCACTTCATTAGGACAGCTTTGAAGGAAGATAAATTGAAGTTGGAGAAGATTCATACCAGTCAAAATCCTGCAGACATGATGAACAAGGTGGTCACAAGGGATAAACTAAATCTATGTTCAGCTTTGGTTGGCCTTCGCAGATGACAGTGAAGGGTTGAGAAGCTTGCTCAGTAGAAATCAGTCTCCAAGTGGTAGATTGTTATGTTTGTGGAGCCTATTTGCATGTTAGAATGTGGTACACCTTCTATGTGTTACATTCGAGTATTTTTACGGCGGTCCCGCTCGCCGATGAGCAGGTCAGGGCAGTTCGGGGGCAAAGCCCTCAAAGCAAATTTTCATGGGTGGTTTATTAACCCATGGGTAATGGGTAACCGTTATGGGTTTTTTTTGGGCCCATGGTTTTTTCGGTCTTTTGCCCATTGTTTTGATACCCATGGTTTTTTCCCTTGGTTTTGATACCCACGGTTTTGTATTAAACTGCTTAATTAGTTGTCTATTTATATGGTCTTATGCATATGATAGATGTACAAGTAAATGTATTGCAGATGTGTTTTGAATTCGGGTGTGAATTCTGTAGATTTTGTTGAGCATAGCTCCAAATGGATCTGGGTATTGTATTGAGAGAGTGGAGGCTTGTAATAAAATCTAAGCAAGTGATTCTTGGTGGACGTAGCCCAAATTGGGTGAACCATGTTAAATCTTGTCTCTCTATGTTGTGTTATTTATTCTGCACTTTTCTTTGAGATCTGTAATATTTTCTGCATATTAGTTTCTACTGTTGCAATTTTGTAAGGGATTATTCCACATATTTTATCTCTTATTTCCTAACATTTTTTAGGTATATTGTGCATATTGTGTTCTATTGCAGGGCTTAAATTTAGTTTGCTCGATGAGATTGGAGGTTTTAATGTGTTTTGGGACTGTGGCCATTTATTTTCCCTCTTCTTCTCCATTTCCCTCCACTTTCGATCACTAGGAATCTCTCTAGTCTTGTTGTGGTGCTATCGCCTCCCTTAGTTTAGGATTTACATTTATGTATTTCTCTCTCTCTTTGGTCCCTTGGAATTGAGATTTTATGAGTGTTTTAGCATTAAAATAGGCCAGGAACTAGCCTTCTTTGGAGGTTTTTCTGAATTGCAAGGGTCCCACACCTTGAGACAATCCCATGTGTAACGTCCACATTATTCCCACTGAAACTCACGCTACACCCGACAACAAACTGCGAAGAAAAATTATGGAACATTTTTTTTTTGATACGAGGCATTAGTCGAGATTCAATCTAATCTGGATTATAAAATTTTAACGTTTACAAGACTTCGGAAAAATTATCAAATAATTAAGATTGTCCCAATTTTTCAAAATTAATATTACATTTGATTCTTTCACTAACAAGGCTCCAATATTTTAGTTAAATAATCTTCATTAGCCTTTCAAAACATAACTCCATTAATCCCTTTTAAATTAATTTTATTTAAGGTGCACAATTTTATATTAATTAATACTAGATAATATTCTTGCACTATTAAAGACATGCACATTTTTATAAATTTATTTTCCATAAGTTCAACATATACAATTAGTCCAAACCCCTCTTAGGCCCCATTTACTAAAACACACCCATCTTTTATTTATTTCATCCCCACCTAAATATCCCATCACTCAAGTGATGTAGTGTTCATCCTACACCCTTAGATCTAATCTTTCTCAACCCTTAGATTTAGGTTTGGCAAAAGCAACCCTAGAAATCCTTATGGGATCTCATATATTCAGTTTCTAACCCTTATAATATTTCATTTCTCTTGTTTTGTTTTACAAGTTAAGGAATGAGGAGAAGAAAATAAATCCATGGAGGCCATTAGAGAGGATTGGAAGCTTTTATTGATTAAACTTTGTGCTTAAGACATGTATCTGTTCATTTCCTCTTTGTGGGTATTATTTTCTCTTATGTATTTATTCATTGGAAGTATTTATCTTGTAGATTTAAGGTGTATACTTTTTGAGCATACCCATTTAGGTAATACCCGAAACCCTACAAATTTGATAAGATAAAATACATCCATTTTTTTTTATTTCATTTAAAAAAATGCCCTAAGATTAAGGGTTTTACTTAATATCTGACTGTATTTTTATGTTTTTTTTGTTTTAAAAAATATAAAACCCAAACTAGATATATATATATATATATATATATATATATATATATAGCTGAATCTGATAGTCAGATTGCATATTAATGGTGAGAGACGTTTACAAAGATTTACCACCAAACTAGGATACTAGATTAATGCGCCTCTTCATTTGGCATGCAGGAGACTCCAAGAAATGATAAAAAACCATCAGAATACGCATCCTCAGGATCTTTGGAGTGAAAATGGAAGAAAACTTAGATACAAATGCACAACTGCCATTGATTTCTATTTTGCATTTGGACCATCCACATAAGAGATCCATTTTAGAGTGGTCTTGCGGGTTCGCTTTTTCCTTTTGCAACTTTTGGAGAAATGTAAAATTTTCACATTTTTCTCCACACGTCCACTCTTGAGAAATTAGCTTGACATGTGTCCTAAGGTGGGTCCTAAAGGAACCACGGCCAAATTCTGCCATTTCACCTCCTTTTTGGAAAAGGGTAAACTTTCCAAGTTTCCCCCACAGCCCCGTCATTCCACTTCTAGTCTCTGATGTGGATCCCAGTGGAACAATGCCTACCTTTTTACTTTTAACTCCCTTCATCTCAAAAGGAAAATTTTCCAAATTTCCCCTGAAGTCCGTACCTCCACCGTTGACTGGGGAAAAACTTTTACTACTCTCTATTGGGTATGCGAGTCATTTTGATGTTTTAATCCTTTTGGTAACAAGAGGAAAAAAATCCAAGTTTACCTCAATGGTCCACTTCCCTGGCCTTTGATTCTTCAAACTACCACGTGTCACAGTGGTGCACTTTGAGATGGTCCCCAAAAGTTGAGAACCTAAATGAGCGTGGGCTCGCCATGTGTCATGGCCCAAAAAAATTCTTTGAAGGCTTAAAGCTCAGTGGAAGGTTCCATGTGTTAGGCTGCGAGGCAATATCCTTTGGTTGTTTAAAAAGTCCAAGAAAAAATGCAAATTCAGTGGAGCCCTCCAAGTGTCATCCTGGCGCTTCTTTAAAATGAAATTCAAGGGCCATTTTTCAAACATGCGCGGTCATTATGTTGGTACCCAAATTGATTCTTATTTAGAAGCTGAGCAACATCATAGGTTTAATAGGAAGCTTAGAGACAGATAGATCATGATGAGTCATTTTGTATCTGGGGATTGGATCTAACTGGCCCTTAATCACTCAGATGTGGAGAAATGGATAACACCCTCAAGAGGATTTGATCTATCCTCACTATTTTAGGTTGTGCCTTTCAACCAAGGTAAGAGAACCCTTTTGTAGCCTGTTGTTTATGGAGGAGATGGAGATATCCTTCCTGATGAAGTTGTTAAGGAGACCTTGAAGAAAATATGATCAATGCAGCAAAATCTAACTCTCACGAGTTGTCACTCTAGATAGTGGAGATATTCTCTAGGCAAGGTTCAAGCTATTGAAGACATTTGAAATCCTGGTTGTTTCTGCATGTTTTGGTAATAATATTTATGCATTTGTAGACACACATGACAAATAGGGGTACTATAGCATAGGATTAGTTGTTTTGAGTGAATTTGGTGGGAGGAGAAGCAAGGATAAAGTTGATTATTCTTAATCTTTGAGAAATTTTGCAAAATGAAAAACTAAACCAACAGAATACCACAGAGCAACTAAAATGTTTCTTTAACCAGAATATGTGCTTCAATGGAGGCCCAAATTAGCACTTTTTCATACAATCTATGAGATTCTAACACGAAGGCTTGAGTTGGAAAACCCACAAAACATCAAGATCTGAGCCCAATCATTCGCTTGAGGTACACCCAGAGGCTTATAGACAATCTCTGTCAACAAATGAGAGAGAAGTGATTTTAAATCGTTTATTTCAATGCCATATGAAAGCTCTTCTGAGAAATGAAATTGCAGATGCCACTAAACTATCACAAGGATTGAGACCTGTATCGATTAAGACAAATTTTGACACAAGATTGCAACAGGAACAAGAACAACTATTTGCAGACATTCAAAAGTAAAGCCACACATTTTGCATAAGATCCACACATAATAACTCCAAGTTTGATTAAATTTATCAACAGTGGAAAGTTTTTGGAACAATTTCAGATCTTGTCAATGGTTGTACACTTGCATAACCACCTTGACATGATCAAACTTCAATACAAAAGAGATATACAAGGCTTCTCAGATCGGCTTGCTCAAAAAGACAGGGCACTGTCAAGCCTTTTTCCTCTTGGGAATTTTCAGTCCTGACATCTAACACTCCAACCTCCAATATTTTGCACGAATAAATTTGTGTCATTTATAACATTTACAATCAGAGCCCCTTTTCCCCCAAAAAATCCAGACATTGAGTGCCACCAGTGCTTGTCCATGATCACGATCGTGATTCCCAGAATCAGATCTGTAAAAAAACACCAGGTGCTCAGGGGGGTAGATGTCTTCAAAAATCTCCCGCATTCAACTCCTTCCTCTAGCAGATTCACTCTTCCCTTGTATTTTCGCCAACCACTTCCACCCCTACTCTGTCCAATCTAGTTCTTTGTACGTGCCCGAGAAGAAGAAATGGAAGATCAGATCGAACCCCAAAGGTCAGGTCTCATCTTAAATGGTAAAGGATGTCCTCTGGATTTTCCTCACCTAACCAAGACTATCAACAGGTCTTTTGCGTACCAATGAGAGAAAAATTGGGCCGAATCCGGTAGTCAGACTACATATTAATGGTGAGAGACATTTACAGAGCTTTCCTACAAAACCAAGATACTAGATTAATGCTCCTCTTCATTTGGCTTGCAGGAGACTCCAAGAAATGATTAAAACCCATCAAAATACGCATCCCGACGAGTTATGGAGTGAAAATGGTGGAAAAATCATATACAGATGCACAACTACAGTTGATTTCTATTTTGAATTTGGACCGTCCACGTGGGAGATCCATTTTTATAGAGTGGGCCTGCAGGCTTCCCTTTTGAATTTTTGCAACCTTTTGGAAAAATGTAGAAATAATTCATATTTTTCTCCGCACCTTCTCCCTCGAGAAATGAGCCTGACACGTGTCCTGAGGTGGGTCCCAAAGGAATAGTAACCAAATTCTTCTATTTCACCTTTTTTTGGAAAAGGGAAAATTTTCCAAGTTTTCACTGCAGCTCCACCCTTGAAAAATGGGCCTGACACATGTCCCAATGTGGGTCCCATCAGAACCCTGTTTCCTTTTTTACTCTTAACTCCCTTTTTCCATAACAGGAAAATTGTCCAATTTTCCTCCGAAGGTCCACATCTCCTCCGTTGACCGTGGAAAAACTTTAACTATTCTCAGTCGGGTTTATGTTCCATTTTGATGTTTTAATCCTTCTTGTAGCAAAGGGAAAAAATCCAAGTTGCCCCCGATAGCCACTTCCCCGGCTTTTGACTTTTCAAAGCTAACCTTGGGCTCCTTTTTGTTAGGCCTGCAGGCCATTTTGAGATTTTAATCCTTTTGATGACAAGAGGAAAAAAATCTAATTTTCCTCCGATGGTCCACTTCCCCGTCATTGACTATAGCAATTTTTGACTTTTATCTATCAGGCCCATGGGTCATTTTGATGATTCCATCTCCTTCGAACATCAAGGGGAAAAAAATCCAAGTTTCCCCCACTGGCCCGCCTCCCCACCTCTTAACATTTTAAAAGCCACAATTTGTTTCAACTTTGTTTCACTTGTAGAGCACAAAACTAGGACCATCCCCCATAAATGAACAAAGAAGCCAGCAAAAACCGGCCACCAGGGGCTAGAACAAACAAGAACACGAAAGATAAAACAAACCAACAAACTTTACACTGTACAGATAATGTTCACCTTGATTCTACGGAATCAATCCAAGAAATGCTTCAAATTCCTTCCAATAACAGGAAATTTGAGAAATTCTCCATCCAAATCCTTCAAGAATAAGGTATGCTCACCAATCTGAATATCTATCGAGTAAGGGCCCATCCACAGTGCATCAAATTTACCATGTTTTCCTTTATCTTCATGCCTACTATCCCATAGTAGCACAAGACCTCCAACATTGAAAGATCTTGGGGTGAAATTCTTGTCGAACAACTTCTTTAGCTTCTCTTTGAACTTTACATACATTTGGTGGGATGCCCTCCTTTCTTCATCAAGCTCAACAATCTAGTTAATGCATTTATCGTATGGACTTACCTATTAATCTTCCATTTGTTGCATGAACTGATGTGAGGATAATTGCATATGCAGGGGAAAATAGGCTTGGGTTCCATACACCAACTCAAATGGGCTCTTTCTAGTGGCTCTTTTAATAGTAATGTGGTCTGCCTAGACAATAAACTTCAACTGCTCACCCCATTTTCTCTTGCTCGGCTCCAAGGTTCTTCTAATAATCCTCAACAAATTTTTATTACTGGACTCAGCTTGTCCATTTCCTTAGGGATTTTAAATAGATGCAGTCAATTTGATCCCATATTATTTACACATTACCACCAAAGGTTTAGCTCTAAAGCTCATGGCATTGTAAGTAACAATCTTGACTGAAACCCCAAACCTATAGATGATAGGTTTCAATAGAAAATCCTTTACAACTTGGTGTGTTGCTCTTTTGGTGGGGATTGCCTCCACCCACTTGGTGAAGTAATTAGTGGCTACAAAAATCCACTTATGGAAATCACTTGAAGGGTCTGAAATATCACCAATGAAATCCATTCCTCATTGCTTTAATGGAGATTCAATTGATACAAGATGTAAAGGAAGGGAGCCTGAAGCTTTGAGTCTTCTAGAGAAGCGTTGGAAACTCTCACATATTCTAACCAACAAGGTTGTATCCTTGAAAATATTTGGCCACCAATAACAAGCCCTCAAGATCTTGTGTGCTATGACTCTTGCACCAAAATGCCCCCCACAAACTCTTCCATGTAGATAATAAATTATCTTGGGGGCTTCTTCTTCAGTAATGCACCTTAAGAGGACTCCCTCATGGTTCTTCCAAGCTAACCCATAATCAGTAATGACATAGTTCTGGGAATCCAACTTAAGGGTTCTTTTCTGGTTCTTACTTAAATACTCAGGGTAGTTTAGATCTCTAAGATAAAAAATTACATCTTTGTACCACTCAGAACTCATCAATTTTTCAAAAACATCTACCCTACCTTTGTCTACCTCATTTACCTCAATAGTTTGAAAGTTGCTCTCAGCCATAAGCTTGGCTAAGCCCAAGCATCTCACCAGCTTCATGGTTTGGATTTCCATGTCATATGCTTGAAACTTGTTTACCCATCTACATCTTTTACTTGAGAATTCCATGTCTGATAAGATGTATTTCACCATGGTGTGGGGAACATAAGCAACAATCTTAGAAACAAAAATGTAAGCCCTGAAAAACTTTGTTGCTTTTACAAAGGAAAATGCTTCTTTTCCATAATAGTGTATTTACACTCAACCCCTTGCAATGCCTTACTAGAAAAGGCAATTGGCCTCTCTTCCCCATCATCATCCTTCTGCAGCAGTACAGAAGCAATAGTGTTTTCTAAATAAAAAGAGAACAATTGAAATGCCCTCTTATAGTATGGAGTTTCTAGAACAGGTGCATGATTTAGTGCCTCTTTAATCCCATTGAAATATTGGATGGAAGCCTCCTCCCACTTAATGACCTAGTCCTTCTTTAACATGGAAGTAATTTGAATGGTCAACTTAGAAAAATTTGATATAAATTTCTTGATGAAGTTTATCTACCAAAAGAAAGACTGAATTCCTTTCTTGGTCCATGGAATCGGGACCTTACTGATGGCCTCTACCCTTTCTGGATCAATCATCACCCCATCTTGTGATAGGATGTGGCCAAGAAAATTTTCCTTCTGCACTCCAAAATGATTTTTTTTTGGATTGAGTGAGATGCCATATTCTCTACATCTTATCAACATATTCTCCAAGTGCAGCAGGTGATCACTTCTCTTTCTAGAAAATATAGTTACATCATCTTGATACACCGCAAAAAACTCATTTATGTATCTAGCAAAAAAACATCTATTTCTCTTTGAAAGGGGGCTCCAGCATTCATCAAACCAAAGGGCATCCTGACATATACATAGGTTCCCCAATGGGTGATAAAGGCTATTTTAATCCTCTCAGATTCCTTCACCACAACTTGGTTATAACCATAGAAACCATCTAGGGTAGAAAGTAGCTCAGAACCAGTCACTAGCTGCAGCATGTTTTCCTTGTTTGGTAGAGGATAATTATCCTTCATTGATGCTTTGTTTAGATTTCTTAAATCCACACACAGCCTAATGTCACCATTCTTCTTTCTAATTGGTACTAGTTTTGCAACCCAAGAAGAATACCTTGTGGGCTAAATAATCCCTTCATCCATCATTTTCTTTAGTTCCTCTTGCAGCTTAAGAGATAAGAGTGGATTGATTGGCCTTTGTTTCTTCCTGAAAGGCTTTGCATTAGACTCCAAGGGAATCTCATGTTGGAACAGATCCTCTTTGTATGCCTTTATCTCAGAATAAGTCCAACCCATGCAGTCCTCATACTTTTTAAACAACTGGATGTATGACTGCTTCTCCTCCTTGCTAAGATTGCTGCCTAACCAAATTTTCCATGGCTTCTCCTTTGTACTAATATCATGCTCCTCAAAATCCATCGCGGCTTCCATATATCTATTAATAATGCAATTGGCATTATCAAAATTTGATTCAAGAGCAACAAGCCCTCAAGGAATGGTATTAGTCTTTAGATGGATGATTCCTTTACCAAACAAGGTTTCTTTACCCTCTAATATGCACACCATTGGTTCCCAATCAATATTCTGATAAGAAAACTCCTATTTGTTTTGTAGAAATCTTCTTACCTGAGCATCATCATCAAAAACTTGCCAGTTTTTAATATTGTCAGGTATAGATGGCCTTGTTAACACCTCAACACCATATTCACAATATGGAGACACTGCACAATCATAAATCTGAGATCCTAGTACTACAAGTTTTTCTTCCATATCATTTAACTTCATATCATGATGCACAATGTTGAATGAAACAAACATCTCAATGAAATCCCAAACTGCATGTTTGTATTGTTTCATTCGCTAATTTTTTGTGGCACACAATTTTCTGACTTGCTTTACAATTAATTCTGAATCTCCCATGACAATGATGTCTTTGAAACCATACTTCCAAACAATTCTTAAACCCAACAACAACACCTAATACTCAACAATGTTGTCATTGCACTCAAAGTTGAGTTTGAAGGAAAAAAACAATTCCTAACCTAGAGAAAACAGAACAACACTAGCACCATTACCAAACTTAGAGGAAGCTCCATAAAAAAATAGAGTCCAAGGAGATCCCGTTTGTTCAAGGAATTTACATTCTTCAATCTTGTGCTCCTTTCCATCAGCAAATCCTACAAAGTTATCAATATCAACACTTGTGTACAATAGTTCATACGATGCATTGTTAGGATCTTCCATAAGGTGTAACATCTTATTTTCCTTATACAACTTGATGAGGCTTCCTTCAATTGGTATGGTGGCATGGGACATATCCATTTGAACACTCCCATGAAAAATTACAGCCAATTTTCTAGAAAACAACATACCCCACTTGGCTAGGCAATCAACAATAACTACATCAATCTTCAAGTCCCTACCTGGATAGGCAGCAAGTTGTAACACTAGACCCTTCACACATCCACCTCTAGCACCTCTCTAGAATCCATGGTAGTACACTTCCCATATGTTGTTGTTACTTTGATATTCAGCTCATTCATGACTTCTAGAGGCATAACATTGCATGATTCCCCTGAGTTAAACATACAGTTGTGTAACAATCTATCTTTAATACTAAAAGTGATGAAGAATGGATCCAAATTCACCTCAGAATCTACCAAGGATGTTCCCAAATAAACCTCAGGGGGTTCATCTAGCTCTTATAACACTAGTGGTGCTTCTAGTTCTTCAATGATTGGAGGATTCTCTACAATGTTTATGTTTTTACCTAGGGTATTCTTCTCCTCTTTCAGCCCCAAATACTCAAGAGCCCATTTTTTGTGCTCAGGAATCCTAAGCATCTCAACAATTGGAATTGAGATCTTGATCTGACTCAAGACTTGGGAAATATCATAATGGATAGACTTTGGCAAGGTGCAATTGCAAGGAAATTTGACACACTCATTAGGTGGCATAGGATTTTTGATAGCTTGGGCATGAGGAGAGTTATGATTTTTTTTTGGGATAGCACGGACCTCGGCATATGCATCTTTCTTAGGAGCCTCTTTAGGAATATTGGAGAGTAATGGAGATTTTGGATTGGGTTGAAGCCTTGTCCATTTAATAACCCTACTTCTTGTGTTGTACTCCTTCCCTTGAGCCATGTTATCCTATAAAATTGATGAGGGCAATTTTTACAGGTAACCATACCAAAATTTTGTTCTGTTTCCTCATCAGGGTCCCTCAGTGTTTGGAATGTTGTAAAATCCCTTTCCAAGAAATCTAGTTTTCCGAGCTTAGTCATTTTTGTCCCTTTTTGGCTGGGCGCGCCTTTTACCGATGCAACACAGGATAAATTTGTGCCCCCTTTATTTCCTTTGACACGCCCTTTGAAGTGTTGACACAACAATTGTTGCACCTTCCCGTGATGTGCCTTTCTTTCCTATGCTAAGGCACATGCACCTTTCTGTCAACAACAAAAATGTTATGCCATATTTTGGTGTTCCAAGGCGCTCCAAATCCAGTGTTGACAGTACTAAATTTGCGCCGAAGGCGCAGATAATTCCATGCTAACAAAATCATATCCACGCCAAAGGGTGCAAAGTTTTTCATGTCGACACGTGTTTTGGTGCGCCCCTTTAAAAAGTGGTTTGCACATTTATTACACTTTTGGCTATATATAGGCGCATCCGCTTTGTCACTTTCACAATAAAAAACATGTGAAAATATTTATTTCTCTGCACCTATCAGCGTGCTCGTCATCCTCATGTCGCGTTCATGGACCCCACTTCGTTTCTCTCATTCTATATATTCCTGGTAAGTGGTCCTTGCTTCTCTTGTGTTTTTGTTTTTGTTGGTTGTCTTTGAAGTATGATGAAAAGAATATGAGGAAATCATGAACCCCTCCTGCCCGTTTTTGCAAATCTTTCCTCCCAAGCCATTTCCACCCTCTTTCTAGATCTGCTGGCCAAGAGGGCTCTATCTCAAAAATGAACCCAGATCTCTTTGCTATGTTCCCCTCACTGTCGAATCATGATGATAAAACCTAAAAAATCACAAACTCAAGAGGAGAGAAAACCTAAAAATTTATCATTTCCATCCATGGTTTTCCTTTGGCACAAACGCCATTCCTGTTACATAAAACACAGTCGTGCCAAGAAGGCACACTGACCCCGATTACATCATGCCAATTTCCTGCGCCATACAAAACTAGGAACTACCTTTCTCAGGCACTGCCGTAATCCCACTTACAACAACAAAAGTGCCATCCAATATTTTCCTACGCCGCACCAAAGGCCCCCTTTGCGCACATAAAGTTAGTGTTATACGCATTGACCCTGCGCCCCTCGGCACACCAAAATTACCTATTACATGTTACGTACATGTGCCATTGAAGCATCCTACTCCCATGCAACACCAAACTTATCTACACCTAGTATAAAACTTCATATAATGGCACAGGTGCACATCTGTTTACAACAACAATGATGTTATCTGTAAAATCCCTGCGCCCTGCACCCTTTGGTGCTGATTTCTTCCTTGCAACACTTTGCTTCAATGCGCCATACTTTTAACCCTGTAGCCTGCACTCTTCCTGTGCCCTGTGCCCAGAGGCTTTAAATTGCTAACTCATCATTCTGTAAAGCTTTGATGGAAGATCTGATAGCTAACATGGCTCTTCTATGTTGGACTTCGCTCCTTCTTCTTGCAAATCAGCAACTGAACTCAGATCCACATATGTCTACATCAAGCAAAATACCAACCAAGTCAAAGGGTAAGGCTAAACTCACGGAGGAAGAGATGAAATACAAATATCAAAGGGTCAGAATGCTCGAGTCCCAGGCAGAATGTGACCTAGATATCATAGATTCCAAACTTGGCCACATTGACATGGAAGATTTCTGGGCCAAAACCAAAAGGGTTACATGCAGTCCTTGGATGGACAAACTGGTGGGCAGTGGTCTGCATTTTGCTGAGGCAATCCTCGTCAGTGCAGTGAATAATGAGTTTATGATTGTGGTGGCCCACTTTTATAACAAAGACACAAGGTGTGTCGAGAATGAAAAGGGAGAGGTCATAATCAACCTCACTACCCGGCACTTCGAGATCATGCTAGGCATTCCCCACCACCGACATTTTATGGCTATAAGCCAAGAAGAGTGCATCAAGGCGTCGGAGGATAATGAAGACAAATGCATGCAGCTGATGAACGAAGTGTATTTGAAGAATAAGAAGGTGATAACCAGGTGGCCACAGGTTATTCACCGCAGTGACTTCTCTGAGGAACTGAGCGATACCATCACCTTCCTAAGTAGAGTATTTGGGATTTCTAATGCCCATTACTTTCACAAATGGATGCTCAAGTACCTGGAAACCATAAATAAGAACGTGCCTGATCAGCACTTTGAGAGGGCAGAGATCATAAGCAGCACAATCTCTGAGAAGATCCAACAACTCACCACAATGGGGAGGTTCTACATGAACTCCTACGTAGTCTATGTTGTAGCCTCAGAGAGGGATTATCCAGCACTAAGCCGATGTGGGGTTTGGCCTCAGGTGAAAATATACGAATACTACCTGGAGTTGAAGCTGGAGAACAACATCTCACAGTTTACCAAGATCAATGATGCTTTCTTCTACGGCATCATCTACCTTTTGAGGCAAAATATGACTCATGGTCGGATGACCAAGAGCATAGTCATAGCAACTGAGAAGTGGGGTGAATTATTTACCCAATTCCCCACCTTCACCTATCTTAGAGTAGCCAACTTCTTAGGGGAGCCCACAAAATTTCCAAGGTATGCTAGCCCTAAGTTGATCCTATTGGAGTTGTCCAGACAGTTCATAACTTATCATGAGAAGTGCATGAAAAGGAAGAAGGGTGGAACTCCTTTCCCCCTCACAGTGGGCAGGTATACCTACATTTCTCACACCAAATCCCGAGAAATGTTAGCAGAACTGGAGCTGCTTAACTTAAAGCACAATTTCCCGACAAGGCCCACCTTTGATCCAAGAAATGTCCTCCCAAAGGAAAAACTCGATCTGATCCATGTTCCACAGATCGAGGACATCTACATCAACATGTATCACGAGTTCGAACTCAGGAGAAAGGATCACTCCCGCCTGGCCCTAGTAGAGATTATTCAATATGGCATGGCCATTGTTCCAAAAGGTTACCAAACAACTGATCAAGAAGTTGATCAGGTGTATCTAGACATGGATGGGGACAACTGGCCATTTTCTGAAATTGACAGGACAAAGGCACCTTAGACCATTGAGGTAATGGTTAAGGAGACATTGCAGCGAACAGAGCATTGGTGCAGAATGAACGGCCTTATCTACCTTGGAGTAGATTTAACCACATCCCCTTTGGCCAACGTACCTATCAGGACAAAACATCTTCCAAAAGACAAAGGCAAGGATAAAGAAGGAGAATCGAGCTCCACTCAAGAAGAAGCTCCTGAGAGTCCTCCCTCCGCCACACAGGACCAGGTTGTAACTTTGGCATCCCCGGAGAAAGAAGCGGCAGAGAGTGTTCCAATGTGCACATCCACTTAGGATGTTTCCACTGCTACAACCATGGAGGTTCCCACCGTCCCTTCTCCCCCTCCTCATGAGACTTAAGTGAGCGTTCCTTTGGTCGTATCGTCTCCCACATCTTCTATTGTTCCCCCTTCTTCTTCCTCCATTTTCTCTTCTCTTGTGGAGCTGTCCCCCACCATTTCTTCTCTCATTTCTCAGCTCCCTTCCATTCCCACGAAAACCTCCCCTGTAGTATCTCCCCCTCCTGTGAGCACATTCTTGGCCTCTCTCTCGATGCCACCACAAAGTGTCTCTACACATTTCCCCTCATCCACTGTAGCTGCTCCCTCTTCCACCTCTGGTCCCACTCCCTTAGGTCCAACATGGCTTTCTCAGCACCTGAGCTAGCATAAGAGGAAAGTCCCTATTACACCTATGGACTTCTCCGTCATCCCAGCAAAGGGGGATAAGAAGCAAAATCTGATAACCCTCTTCTCTCAGAGTGCATCGGGAGAAAGGGTAATGGAGATCACGTATCCCGATCCCTAAAAAGATAAAAAGGATCTATACCCTACAGATTACATAGTGATGTAGGTCACAATGGGAACGTCATCTAAAATCCTTCAAGGAGAGGCCCTATCTGCGGTGGATGCCCTTTGCAAGAAGCTTCAAGAGGCAAAGGAAGAGAAGAGGCTACTAAAAGAACAGAATAAGCATCTTCTCCACGCCCTACAGAAAATGGGCAGTGCACCTCCTACAATTGCCACTGAAACTCCTTAGGTCCTAAACCAGGATAAGATAAATGAATACACCAAGATTGGCAAACAAGGTATGACACTATCCACCTGGAGAGACCAGATCCTCAAAGACAATGATGAAGTAATTGTAAAGTTCACCGAATTATATAAGAACATTGGTCGGGCGAACAAGGAACTCCAGGTGATTATAGGACCTATCTCCGAAGAGTTGGACCATGCTAGGTTACAACATGAGACATTCCAGAAGATGCTCAACTGCTCGGCTGATGATTTAGTTGAATTCGACATCTTCGATCACCCCAGGGTACCCAACAAAATCCTTACTGCTTTGGATTACCAGGTTGATCAGATGGAATTTGTCTTGGAGAAGATAGACAAGGTCAAGGAGGAAGCCCTGGATGCAATGCATAAAATGGAGAAAATTGTCCTAAGAATGTCTTTGGGCTTGCTCACTCCTTCATTCACTTATAGGAAGGTAGATGAAACTATTTGAAACTTCAAGGAGATCATCTCACAAGGGCTAGGGCTAGAAGTCACTTTTGACACTGAATCCATCAATAACCTTCTGGCCTGCTACGATTTTGTGGGGTACCTGATGGAGGTAGGTAATGAATATTTAAATCTCCCCAAAAAACTCAGAGATGAGTGGGAGACTTGTGAGGTCATTGGTGATCATACCAAGGGTCCTTCCCAGGATCATCTTCAGCCAATGGTCAGTAAATTTATGGAATATCGGACCCAGTTCCACATTACCTCTCTCGAACAACAGTAGAAGCAAGATACTTCCTTTCAGCCGCGAGATGATGACAAATAGCCTTCTCCCTCTTGGCTTTCATTTTGTAAATATCTAGGAGTATGTTGGCACAAATGATGACATCATCCATGTTGCACCATGGGATGTTGTCATCCACCAAGTTGCCCAAGTCAACAGTTGACTTTTAGATATCTTGTAGATATTTTGTTATTAGTTTTTGGTTTATTTTTGCCTTCTCTCTTCTCCTCCTATAAATACTTGAATAATTTTTGTATTAAAGGAGGTGGTGAACACTTTTTAGATAAAAAATAGAAGTGAGGAGAAAAGGCTTTGTACTTTTTGTAATAGAAGAAAACATAATACAAATATTAAGACTTTGTGCTGAATATGTGTGTCATGGGCATTTGATCTTTCTTATGTCATATCTATGCGTTTATTCTGTTGGATGCATCTCTACTTTTTTTTCATTTTTTCATCATTATTGCTTTGTTCATTTATGCAAGTAGGTTTGGATCCATTTATTACCAATCCCAAAACATAAATCCTCTGAACTTTCTACTTTGGAATTCATTTCTTTTCTCCCTTTAGATTTATCTTATCTCCTCTCCCCACTCCATTCCCTTCCCTTCACAGTCGGAAATAACCCAACTGGGATGAGATCCCAAACTCCCGAAGGTAGAATATTGTGAGAAATGCACAGATTCCTACTAGTAGAATAGCAATAAACCAGTTTCACTTTGTTGTCTCAAAGACGGGCTATGCCCTGCACATTATTGGCTCGTCTATCCATAGATCTGCCCAACCAACAGATTTTAGGACCAACATTTTTTGGTGAATCCACTGGGAATTGAAACAGATCTATGGTTGTGGTATGTTAGAAAATTAGTAAGAAATCAAAAAATCACTACATGTTTGCAAAGTTTAACTTTTTTTCAAAATCCAAATTTTTTGTAAAAATGCTCCAAAATGAAAATTTTCTTCAGAGATATATAGATTTGGACTAATTAAAGATCTTTAGTTCACTAATTTTTTTCAAAGACCTGTATTTTTCCTTAGATCTGAGATTCTGATAGTTTACAAAAAAATTCAAACCCTTGCAAAAATTCAACTCTAAGATCCAAAAATCAGCTTGCTAAGTTTTACCACTGTTTTATCCTCGTTGATCTTTATCATTAAACCGCAATCAATTTTCAAAAGAGGGATAAAATTAAATATCTAAAAAAGTACATGCTGCTGATTTTTGTCAATAAAATTAGAAAATCAGCAAGTACAATAAAAAAGAGTTCTTTAATCTACTCCGAAATATTACAGATCTTGAAGTTACACTGGCGGGTGAACCATTTACTCGTAGCAGGAGAGCTCATGGAGAAGTTGATCCTACTTTCAATCTACTTCAAAGGCATAACTTTAGTGTTACACCAACACGCTTCTCGTCGATGAGTTCAACTGATCGGTCAGCCAGAAGTGTATCGCCTCCACGAAGGTATCATTCCTTACAAGGCACATCCACATCCCTTTGCAGTACTTTTTTACTCAGTGGAACCGTCCTCCCGACTCACGTCATTTTTCCATATTTTCAAATGGTAGTACCGTGGGGAAATGCTATGGGCCCTCTTACTTTGCCACATCCTGTTCACGCGCTCCCTCATGGAAACCGAAATAATTTCCCAAGATTCGATGGGAGTGGAAACCAAAGTATGGATTCACACATATCTACATTCATCATGTCATGCAGCATTCTAAATGTGACCCATGAAGATGTGTCAGTTCACCTTTTTCTAGAGACCTTGCAAGGACCTGCAGCATAATGGTTTCAACATTTGCCAGCTGGATCAATCACTAGTTGGGCTACATTACAAACTGCATTTGAAGACAGGTATAAGCCTTCAGAAGACGCATTTACATTACTATCAAAGATCACTCACTTGAAGAAGGAGGTCAATGAGACCATGCGTGATTTTATCACCTGTTTCAATTCACTAATCAACCGTGTTCCACCTGCCATGCTGCCAACACCAGAAAATCAAAAGTGTTTCTTCGTAAACACCATGAGCTCAAAAGTAAGTTTCTTACTCTTGCAAGAACAAGTCGCTACTTTGGTTCTCGCCCAAGCTGCTGCCATACGGATTGAAGATAAATTGCTAATATTTGGTGAATTAAAGTGAGAACCATCCAAGCCTAAAGCTTTGATTCCTTCTCCTACCACTTCATATGATCCGGAATTTCAAAAAATGGTGAATGATTTTCTCGCATTGAAAAAGCAGCTAGGTCAGGCTTCCCCGAGCTCTTTATACCGAGATATCCCACGAAGAAATTTCACTTCCAACAACATCCCACAAAGGCCGCGTTTACCTACAACTGCTCCACGGTTGGCTCTTGAGGCTCCTCTGGTCAATGCCTTAGTCGAGATCGAGGATGAGGAGTAGAATTATGAAGATCCTTCATCGCCAGGTGAAGATGATCAAGACGTCAGTGAACTGACTAGCGACTCTACTATCGGGTATATGGAATTTGATGAGGAGGAATCTGATGAAGAAGAGGGTAACTGAGGATATGCGAGTGAACAATCTTATGTTGTTTTTACCCGCTCTCAAGGAAAAGAAGCAGGAGTTGCTTCCAGGATACAAAAAGAGAGGGCCGTGTCAAACACACCTCCAACCATTACAAAAAGAGGTAATCCCCTTCATGCTCAACCAGTTATTAAGTCTTTTTTGAAGAAATATTTTTCCCCTATCTACCCTTCAAATCAGCCCTCTAATATCCCTATCAAGACCAGTAATCCTACCCTACCATCGCGAAATGAGGGACTCATTCCTTCATCGATGCAACTCTCTACCATGTTTGACATAATTGATCACGCTAAAAAGACCAAGATCCAAATGTCTGAAGTCGAGTATCTTCAGTCAAACCCCGAGCAACTTGTAAGGTTGACCAAATACATTCAAAGCCTAGCTAACATAACTTCTCACGTCTCCCATAAAGGAATTCTTTCTACTCCTTCATCTCACATAAATATTACCTCGACTTCCGCATCAGGCAAAATAGAACCTTTCTATCTCTCCCTCCTGATTAATGGTCACAAACTAAGCAACTACATAATTGATTATGGGGCTTCCGATAATGTCATGCCGAAAAAAGTAGCCCATGCTTTGGGCCTCACCCTTACCAAGCCTTTTGGTAGATGTTACTCCTTGGAAACCAAACAGGTTCTGTTGATTGGTCAGATCAAAGATGCACAGTTCACATTTGCAGTGTTCCCAGAGAAAAGAGTAAAGATGACCGTCCTCATTGCCGATATTCTGGCAGCATATGGAATTCTACTAGGAAGGAGATTTTGCAGTGAAGTTGGTGGAGAGATTCATATGGACTGGTCTAAGGCCAGGATCCCCGTCAAAGGTGTAATGCAAACATTGGAGCCGGAATCTCAAAAGAAGTACTTGGTTACTAATTCTGATGATCCTAAAGACCAAATTATTTTCAAGTCATCAAGGATGGGCAACTATTTCTTATCGATAGAGTCTGATATAATGGATATTCTCATCCAAGAGAAGGATCTTAACAAGATATGGATGTTGCAGTTTGATGGTAGCTGTGCAACTAGTGGATGCAGTGCCGAAGCTGTGTTAATTTCCCCGGAGAAGGAGATTATTCCTCTCTCTTTCAAGTTGTAGTTTTTCAACATGAATAATACTGCTGAGTATGAATATTTTCTACTCGGCATGCAGGCTACAAAATAAAGGGGGATCAAGAACCTAAAAGTACAAGGTGATGCAGAGCTGGTCGTAAATCAAGTAAAAAGGATATACCAAGTAAAAAATGAAAGGCTCAGGCATTACCGCAATGCGGTATGGGACAACATTGAGGAGTTTGATGATTTTTCAATAAAATCCATTCTAAGATCTTAGAAGGACATGGCCGATTCATTAGCCGTCTTGGCATCCCTCATGCTCCCTCACCCAGGTTTGAAAACAAACACATATACCATTGAGGTAGTTTTCCGCCCAAGTGTGCCAGACAACTCTCAGTACCGACAGGTATTCAATGATGGCAATCAACTTACTACCTTCCTGGAAAAGGAAAAAAAAATCAGTGAGCTTCATTTTGAAGGATCCACTTCTGCATGCCGTGAATTGGTTACGGATCAAGATGAGGAATCAAAAGGAAGTGACAGCATATGTCAGCTCAAAGGAAATAAAATTCCAAAAGGTCTAGTTTCTCTAGAACGTTTGTTTGACAGACATGATCGTTTTGTCAGGGAGAAAAGGTGAAATAATCCTAACTCCTCTCCAGAGACCGAAACGGTCAATTTAGGTTCGGTAGAACATCCACAGTTTGTGAACATCAGAAAATGTTGCACACCCGAAGAAAAGTAGAAATTCGTCAAATTGCTGAAAAAGTATATAGATGTATTGGCATGGTCTTATGCCGATCTAAAGTCTTTCAAGCCAAAAGACGTCCAGGATGACATCTCGTTAAAAGAGGGTGTCAAACCCTTTCACCAAAAACAGAGGCACTATAATCCCAAGATCTCAGGTACCATCTAGAATGAAATACAAAAGATGTTGGGTGTAAGGATCATTTTTCCTATCCATCACAGTACCTTAGTCGTGAACATTTTGCCAGTACGCAAGAAAAATGGCGAGATACGCATATGTGTAGATTTTCGTAACTTAAATCAAGCGTCCTTGAAGGACGACTACCCGCTTCCCATAATGGATCAGGTTCTACAGGCAGTAACTGGTTCAAAAATGTTGTCCATGCTTGATGTTTTTTCGGGCTATAATCATATTGAAGTCTCACCTGAAGACCAATTCAAAATAGCATTCACTACCCCCTGGGGCACATTTTCCTATAGTAGGATGCCTTTCGGCTTAACCAACGCTGGCGCCACCTTCTAGTGGGCAATGGACTTCGCTTTCAAAGGTATGATGGGGAAGGTCATCATAGTTTATTTGGATGAATTAACTATGTTCTCTAAACAGTGAAATGATCATTGTGATCATTTGGAGTAAGTATTGACTAGATGCCGAGAACATGGGATTTCCTAAAATCCAAAAAATTTTGTTTTTAGGGTCACGGAAGGAAAATTGTTGGGGCAGGTGGTGTTATCCCGTAAAATTGGCAAGGGCAATTTTACAGATAACCATACCGAAATTTTGTTCCGATCCCTCGTTAGGGACTCCTTGCGTTCGGAACATTGCAAAATCCCTTCTCAGGAAATCTGGTTTTTCGAACTTAGTCATTTTTTGGTCTTTTTGGCCGGGTGCATAGAATGACTATGCAACATCAAATTTTGATGCACCCCTTTAAAACCTTTGGCACATGTTTTCTTGTGTCAGCAGGCTTTTTGGTGCACCTCTGCTTGTTAAGGCTTCCCTGCGTGCGCCGAGGCGCATGCGCCTTCCTGTCGACAGATCACTTGTTGCGCCTCTTTTTGGTGCGCCAAAGGCGCACATTTTCCTCTGTCAAAACCACTTTCGGTGTGCCATAGGTGCACATATCTTCATGTTGACAAGTATTTCGGTGTGCCAAAGGGTGCATGTTTTCTCATGTCGACAGCTCATTTGGTGTGCCCTTTTAAAAATTTGGTGGCACATTTATTGCTACCTCACCTATATATAGGCGCGTCTGTGCTGTCATTGTCACCAATGCAAAACACGTGATTTTTCTTTGAGCTTGTCAGCGCACCAGCCCCGTCGCTTTCGAATCACTTTGTGAACCCCTTTCGTGCATTCTTTGTTATAAAAGTCGGGTAAGAGGTCCTCTTTCCTTTATGCTTCGTGTTTGCAGTTTTTGGTTGTTTGTGGGTGATTTGGATTGAAAAGAATAAAATCATTTGTTTTTCCCCTCCCCCCCTTGCTGTCTTTTCCATATTTTCTTCCCCCTCTTTCTAGATTTGTTGGTAGAGGAAGCTCTGTCCTAAAAAAGTGATGGTCTAAAACCTCTTTGTTTAAACCTTTTCATCACCTCAATGAGCCTTGCAGAAGGAACTAAGCCATATGCGGAAACCCTCTGAAGAATTAAAGCCTTGAAAAGGAACCCGTATTTTCTTTTCTCTTTGGCGCATTGGCACACCATGCATTATCAAAAATAGTCACGCCCTTGGCGCACCTGTCGCCCCAGTTACATCATGAAAAGCCGCGCCAATGGCGCACTTCTCTCGCTTGCTGCAAATGCTTCCCATGTGCCCCTTGGCGAATCAAACTTGGACGCAACATAAAGATTCCTGTGCCCTTTGGCACATCCAACATTCATGTAACAGCCCTTTCATATGCGCCAAGTACTAAGCTATAAAGGTGCAGGCGCGTTCCTCATCACAACAACATCATGTTGTGCAAACCCTCCATGCGCCGCGCCAATTTCCCTTATAGCGCGCTAAAAGCACATGTTACACAAACTTAATGTGCGCCCTTTGGCGCATTGATGTTCCGTGCAACATGAAAGATCCATGCGCCATGGGCGCATCCTGTTCCCATGTAACATAAAGATTTCGTGCACCCTTTACAAAATGCATCCACATGGCGTAGGCGCACTTGTCCTTGCAGCAACACAGAATGTACCATGCAGTGTCTATGTGCCATGCGCCCTTTGGCGTTGATTTATCTCCTGCAACACCCTTTTCCTGTGCGCCTTGCCTATTTAGCTCTGCAATCAGTAATATTCATGCGCCATGTGCCCTGAAGCCTCAAAATTTCTAACTCTTTCTTCTGTCAGCATTTCAATGGAAAATCAAGCAGCTGACACGGCTTTCTTCGATTGGGTTTCACGTCTTATTCAATGGAAAATCATTCTCAACATGTCTCCAGGGCTACTTACTCCTTCCTTCACCTTAAGAAAAGTCGATGAAACCATCCAGATCTTTAAAGAGATCGTGTCACGAGGGCTGGGGCCAGAGGTCTCTTTTGACACAGAGTCCATCAATAACCTGCTGGCCTGTCGAGACTTCATCAGGTTCCTCATAGAAGTATAGAAAGAGTATTCCAAACTCCCAGAGAAGCTCATAGACGAGCGGGAGACTTGCGAGTCGATCAGTGAGCGACACAAGGATCCTTCCCAGGATCAACTAGGGCCCATGATCAGCAAGTTCATGGAATACCGTGCTCAATTCCACATCTCGTCACCTGAGCAGCAAAAGTAGGCTACTCCCTTTCGGCCGCAGGATGACGATGATGAATAGTGGCTTCTTCTTCTTCTCTCTTCTTCGACTTTCTTTTTGTAAATATTTGAAGTATGTTGGCACAAATGATGACATCATCCATGTTACACCATGAGATGATGTCATCCATCAAGTTGTCAAAAGTCAACATGACTTTAAGATATTTTGTATCTCCTTGTAGATATTTTGTAAATATCTTTGTAAATAGGTGGTTGGCTCCTTTTTGCCTTCTTTTCTCTCCTTCTTCTATAAATACCCCAATACTTGTTGTGGTGTGCATGAGTGAATATCTTTCAGATGAAAAATAGAAGGAGAAAAGACTTTGAGCTTTTTGTAACAGGAAGAATTATTAATACAATATTTAGACTTTGTGCTGAATACATGTGTTATTTGCATTGGATCTTTCTTACGTTGGATATGTATGTTTATTCTGTTGAATTTACTTCTGTTTTACTGTCATTTATTCATCAGTATTGCTTTGCTCATTTATGTAAGTAGGTTTGGCTCTGTTTACTACCAATCCCAAAACATAAACCCTCTGACCTTTCTGCTTTGGAATTCATTTATTTTCTCCCTTCAGACCTACTCTTTCTTCATCCTCTCTTTCATTCCTTTCTCTTCACAGTCGGAAACACCCCTACTGGGATGAGATCCCAAACCCCTGAAGGTAAAATATTGTGAGACTTGCACAAGATTCCCACTGGTAGAATAGCAATAAACGAGTTTCACTTTGTTGACTCAAAGAGGGGCTATGCCCTGCACACTGTTGGCTCATTTATCCATAGATCTACCCAAGTGACAGATTTTTCAGACCAACAGTTTTTGGCGACTCTACTGGGGAACGAACAGATCTATCAGATCTATGATAGTGGTAGGATAGAAAATCAGGAAAAATAAAAAAAATCACTATCTGTTTGCAAACTTGAACTTTTTGTTAAAAATCCAAAAATTTTCAAAAGTGCTCCAAATTGAAAATTTTCTTCCAAGATCCATAGATCTGGCCTAGTTGGAGGTCTTTAGCTCGCTGAGTTTTTATAAAAATCAGTATTTTGCCCTAGATCTGAGTTTTTGACTGTTTACCCGAAATTTTTTCTAACTCTTTGAAAAAGGTCAAATTTAGATTTGAAAGTCAGCTTGCTAATCTTCACTGTCATGTTATCCTCACTGTTATTTGTCATTAACCACAATCAGTTTTTAGAAGAGGATAGTTTTTAAATATTTAGAAAAGTGCATGCTACTGGTTTTTGTCCGAAAAGCCAGAAAATCAGCAAGTACACCCAAAAATAAATATTAAATCCACTTCACAACATCACAGATTTGGAAGGTACGCTGGTGGGTGAGCCATTTTCACGTGGCAGGCGAGCTCATGGAGAAGTCAATCCTACTTTCGATCGGCTTCAAAGGCACAATTTCAGTGTAGCACTGGCACGCTTTTCATCACTAAGTTCAGCTGATCGGTCAACCAGAAGCACCTCACCCCCACGGAAGATCCGGTTTTCACAAGGAGCCTCTACATCCCTTTGTAGTGCTTTATTGCTCAGTAGAACCGCACTCCCAGCCCGCGTTCTTTTTCTAGCTGTCCAGATGGCAGTACCATGGGGAAATGCTATGGGTCCCCTCGCATTACCACATCCTGTTCATCAGCGCTCCCTCACGGAAACTGAAAGAATTTTCCCAAATTCGACGGGAGCAGAAACCAAAGCATGGATTTGCACATATCTGCATTCATCATGTCGTGTAGTATCTTGGATGTAACTCACGAAGATGTGTTGGTTCGCCTTTTTCTGGAAACTCTATAAGGACCTGCAGCTGAATGGTTTCAGCATTTGCCAGCCGGATCTATTACCAGTTGGGCCACCTTGCGGGATGCTTTTGAAGATAGGTACAAGCCTTCAGAAGATGCATTCGCATTATTATCACAGATCACTCACCTGAAGAAGGAGGCCAATGAGACCATGCACAATTTTATCGCCATGTTCAATGCATTAATCAACCGTGTCCCTGTTGCTATGCTTGCAACACCATAAAATCAGAAGTGCTTCTTTGTGAATGCTATGAGCTCGAAAGTAAGTTTCTTGCTCCTACAAAAGAAAGTGGCTACCTTGATTCTCACCCAGGCCACTGCCATCCGAATTGAAGATAATTTGATAATATCTAGTGAATTGAGAAGGGAATCCTCCAAGCCTAAATCTTCAGGCCCTTCTCCCACTACTTCGTCTAATCTGGCATTTCAAAAGATGGCAAACGACTTACTTGCATTAAAGAAGTATTTGGCCCAAGCTTCTCCGAGTTCCTCATACTGGGATATTCCATGGAGGAACTTCATTTCCAACAATGTTCCTCAAAGGTCGTGCTTACCTGCAACTACTCTGCGGTTGGTGCTTGAGGCTCCTCCGGTCAACGCTCTAGCCAAAATCGAAGAAGAGGAACAAGATTATGAAGAACCTTCATCTCAGGGTGAAGATGATCAAGATGTCGGTGAGCTGACTGGTGACTCTACTATCAGGTATATGGAATTTGATGAGGAAGAATCTGATGAAGAAGAGGGTACCCAGGGCTATGCGAGCAGACAATCATATGTTGTTTTTACCCATGTTCGCAAGGAAAAGAAGCAGAGGTCACTGCCCATGTGTAGAAGGAGAAGGTCGTGTCAAACGCGCCTCTAACCATTGCTAAAAGAGGTAATCCTCTTCCTACTCAACCCCCTATTAAGTCTTTTACAGGGAGATCTTTTCCCCCCATCTCTCCTCCAAATCAGCCCTCTCATATTCCTATCAAGACCAGTAATCCTACTCCACCATCACGAAGTGAGGGACTCATTCCTTCACCAGCGCAACCCTTGGCCACATTTGATATCATAGATCACGCTAAAAAGACCAAGATCCAAATGTCTGAAGCCAAGTACCTTCAGTCAAATCCCAAACAACTTGTAAGATTGACTAAGTATATTCAAAGTCAAGCTGTTATATCTAATCAGGTTTCCCCAAAAGGAATCCTTTCCACTCCTCCTGAATCCCACATAAATGTTGCCTCAACATCTGCATCAGGCAAGATAGAACCTTTCTATCTCTCCCTCCTAATCAATGGTCACAAGCTGAGTAACTGCATAATTGATTCCGGAGCTTCTGATAACGTCATGCCGGCAAAAGTCGCCCATGCTTTGGGCCTCACCCTTACCAAGCCTTTTGGTAGATGTTATTCCTTGGAAACCAAGCAGGTTCCGTTGATTGGTCAAATCAAAGACGTGTAATTTGCATTTGCGGCGTTCCCAGAGAAAAGGGTAAAGATGACCGTCCTCGTTGCCGACATTCCAGCAGCCTACGGAATTTTGCTGGGAAGAAGTTTTTGCAGCGAAGTTGGTGGAGAAATTCATATGGACTGGTCTAAGGCTAGAATCCCCGTCAAAGGTGTAATGCAGACCTTGGAGCCAGAATCACAAAAGAAGTACTTGGTTACTAGCTCTGAGGACCCCAAAGCTCAAATTCTTTTTGAATCATCAGGAATGGGGAACTATTTCTTGTCTACCGAGTCTGACAAAATGGTTGTTCTCGTTCAAGAAGAAGATCTTAATAAGATCTAGACTTTGCAGTTTGATGGCAGCTGCGCAACCAGTGGATGTGGCACCGGAGCCGTGCTAATATCTCCCGAAGAGGAGATTATTCCTCTCTCTTTCAAGTTGCAGTTTTTTAATATGAATAACACTGCTGAGTATGAATCTTTGTTATTTGGCATGCAGGCAGCAAGAGAGAGAGGGATCAAAACTCTGAGAGTACAAGGTGATGTAGAGCTAGTTGTAAATCAAGTTAAAAGGATATATCAAGTGAAGAATGAGAGGCTCAGGCATTACCGTAATGTAGTATGGGACAACATTGAAGAGTTTGATGCTTTTTCAATTGAATCCATTCCAAGAGCTCAAAATGACATGGCTGATTCATTGGCTGTTTCAGCATCCCTCATGCTCCCTCACCCAGGTTTGAAAACAAACAAATACACCATTGAGGTGGTTTTCCGCCCGAGCGTGCCAGACAATTCTCAGCATTGGCAAGTGTTCAACGATGATAATCAACTCATTGCCTTTCTAGAGAAGGTGGAAAATTTTAAAGAATTACACTTTGAAGGATCTACTTCCACTTGTCGTGAATCAGTCACCAATCAAGATGATGAATCCGAAGGGAATGACGGCATATGTCAGCTCAAAGGAAATAAAATTCCAAAGGGCCTGGTTTCTCTAGAGCGGTTGTTCGACAGGCATGATCGTTTTGTGAAAAAGAAGAGGCGAGATGATCCTGACTCATCCCCAGAAACTGAACCGGTCAATTTAGGTTCGGTAGAACACCCGCAGTTTGTGAACATTGGAAAATGTTGCATGCCAGAAGAGAAGCGGAAGTTTGTCAAACTGCTGAAGAAATACATGGATGTATTGGCATGGTCCTACACCGATCTAAAGTCTTTTAAGCCAAAGGACGTCCAGCATGACATCCCGTTGAAAGAAGACGTTAAAGCCTTTCGCCAGAAGCAGAGGCATTATAATCCTAAGATCTCAGGTACTATC
Organism: Taxus chinensis; assembly: GCA_019776745.2. Taxonomy (NCBI): domain Eukaryota; kingdom Viridiplantae; phylum Streptophyta; class Pinopsida; order Cupressales; family Taxaceae; genus Taxus; species Taxus chinensis. Next base: position 46,131,262 of record CM034148.1, read on the forward strand.
CAGGCTGAAATTCAGAAAATGCTGGATGCGAGAATCATTTTTCCTATCCATCACAGTACTTGGGTAGCAAATATTGTGCCAGTGCGCAAGAAGAACGGTGAAATACGCATATGCGTAGATTTTCAAAACCTAAATCAGGCTTCCTTGAAAGACAACTACCCCCTTCCTATAATGGATCAAGTTCTACAAGCAGTCACTGGATCGGAAATGTTGTCCATGCTTGATGGTTTTTCAGGCTACAATCAGATTGAAGTTTCACCTGAAGATCAATTTAAAATAGCATTCACTACTCCCTGGGGTACATTTTCCTATAGCAGGATGCCTTTTGGCCTAACCAATGCTGGCGCCACTTTTCAGCGGGCCATGGACCTGGCATTCAAAGGTATGATGGGGAAAGTCATTGTCATTTATCTGGATGACTTAACTGTGTTCTCTAAACAATGAAATGATCATTGTGATCATTTGGAGCAAGTATTGGCCAGATGCTGAGAACATGGGATTTCCCTGAACCCGAAAAATTCTATTTTTGGAGTCACGGAAGGAAAGTTGCTAGGGCATGTGGTTAGCAAAGAAGGAACGAAGATAGATGCCGAAAGAGTCAAGGCTATTCAGAGCCTTACTCTACCTACAAGTAAGACTGGCGTTCATTCTTTCTTCGGAAAGGTGAACTTTCTCAGGTGTTTTGTTCCCGACTTTGCTGAGAAGACTCGTCATATATTGGACATGATGAAGGGGTCACCAACTTTCCGGTGGAGCGAGGAAGGAAAAAGGTCGTTTGAAGAAATAAAAGCTTCCGTTGCTCACGCACCAGTCCTGGTATGTCCCGATTTCTCCAAGGACTTTATCATGTATAGTTATGCATCTGAGCATACTGTGTCTGCCATCTTGATGCAAAAGAATTCAGAGAATGTTGAATCTCTGATTGCGTTCATGAGCTCTCCCCTTAAGCCTCACGAACTAAAAATGTCTCAATTGGAAAAGCATGCCTTCGCCGTTGTCAAAGCAGTAAAAAATTTCAGGTATTACATTTTAAACTCTCATACGGTGGTGTTGGTCCCTGACACGGCAGTCAAATCAATTCTAACTCAACAGGAGTTAGGAAGCTTGCGAGGAAATTGGATTGCAAAGGTCCAGGAGTACGACCTGGATATAAAACCAACCAAGCTGGTAAGAGGCAAGGGCCTATGTCAGCTTATGGCTGAAAACAAAGATTCAGAAAGTCCTGAGGAAAAGGATGATTGTACCAATGAAGCACAAAGTCAGTTGGAGAAAGCCCATTCTCTGCCTCTGGTCCTATTTGTTGCGACTAGTGATGAGTGGTATTCCGATATTGCTTTCTTCCTCACCTACGGTGAATGTCCAGCTCACCTAACTGCAAAGGAGAAGCGCACTATAAAGCTCAGAGCAGCGAAATATGTCATCTGGGATGATGGTTTATACAAACGTGGGATAGATGGTGTCTTCTTGCGATGTGTCGACAAGCCACAGCAGGTGAAGTTACTTGAAAGTTTTCATAATTCAGCCTGTGGAGGCCATTTCTCCTCCTCCGTGACAGCACACAAGATCATCCGAGCTAGGTACTATTGGCCGACGCTTTTCCAAGATACAGCTACCTAGGTAGCAAAATGTGAACCTTGCCAGCAGTTCGTCGGCAAGCCCAAGTTGGCTACTTTTCCCCTCAGGCCGGTTGTTGTCAACGAACCATTCAGGTAGTGGGGAATTGATTTTATTGGTGCACTCAATCCCCAATCGAGTGCCAGACATAGTTATGTCCTTACAGCAACGGATTACTTCACCAAGTGGGTGGAAGCCATACCTGTCAAACATGCCACTTCTGAGGTTGTTTGCAGTTTCATTAAAGAAAATATCATTGTCAGGTTCGGCGTTCCAAACAAGATTGTTGCTGATAATGCTTCTAACTTCTCCTCATGAGAAGTTATTAGTTTTTGCTATGAATATGGGATAACTTTGGCTCACGCCTCAGATTATTACCCTCAGGGAAATGGTCAGGCAGAATCCAGTAACAAGAACTTGGTGACCATCATACGAAAACTGGTGGATGAGAATCAACGAATGTGGCACAAGTCCTTATACGACGCTTTGTGGGCAGATCGGCATTACTCCCAAGAGGTCTCTCGGTATGTCACCTTTTCAAGTGTTATATGGCACTGATGCCGAGCTTCCCATTTCTGCTGAAATCCCTGCTCTGCGCTTGGCATGAGCTATTGAAGATGAAACTTTCCAAAATTCTCTTGAAAAGAGGATCATGTATCTGACAGAACTCGAAGAAAAGAGAGTAAGAGTGGTCGACAGGATCACCGAACATCAGAATCAAGTCAAGAGACTGTTCGATAAAAAAGCTAAGCAAAGAAATTTCCAGGTGGGAGACCTCGTCCTTCTGTGGGACAAGCGAAGAGAGCCAAAAGGCATGCACGGAAAGTTTGATTCCCTATGGAGAGGACCTTTCAAGATCAAGCAGCTCAATGGAGAGAATAGTTTCTATCTCTCATATCTGGATGGAACCGAACTCCCGCTTCCCTACAGCGGGCAGCATCTGAAAATTTTCAGGAAGTAGAGCTTGCTCTCTTCTTTGTACAGTTTTCTTTAGTTGTGTGTTTGTTTTCGTCGTGTGTTTACTTTCCATTTGTTGTGTGTTTCCTTTGTTCTCCCTCCGGTTGCCCTTGTTTTTGACTCTGTTACCCAATGGATAGGCACATGAGATCTGGGATTCTCTACCCCCGAGTTTGCTCAGGGATAGTCCCCAGAAAGAGCCAGCTGTTATCCCGTAAAATTGACAAGGGCAATTTTACAGATAACCTTACCGAAAATTTTGTTCCGATCCCTCGTCGAGGGATCCTTGCGTTCGGAACATTGCAAAATCCCTTTCCGGGAAATCTAGTTTTTCCAACTTAGTCATTTTTTGGTCTTTTGGCCTGGCGCATAGAATGACTATGCAACATCAACTTTTGATGCACCCCCTTTAAAACCTTTGGCGCATGTCTTCTTGTGTCAACAAGGCATTTTGGTGTGACCTCTACCTATGTTGAGGCTTCCCTGCGTGCGCCAAGGCACATGCACCTTCCTGTTGACATATCATTTGTTGTGCCTCTTTTTGGTGCGCCAAAGGCACACATTGTCTTCTGTCAACACCACTTCCGGTGCACCATAGGCGCACATATCTTCATGTTGACAAGTCTTTCGGTGCGCCAAAGGGTGCATGTTTTCTCATGTCGACAGCTCATTTGGTGCGCCCCTTTAAAAAGTTGGTGGTGCATTTATTGCTGCCTCGCCTATATATAGGCGCGTCTGCGCTGTCATTGTCACCGATGCAAAACATGTGATTTTTCTCTGAGCTTGTCAGCGCACCAGCCTCGTCGCTTTCGAATTGCTTTGTGGACCCGTTCTCATGCTTTTTCATCATTATATATCCTGGGTAAGAGGTCCTCACTCCTTTCATGCATTTTGTTTTTGTGTGCTTGGCTGGTTTTTATCTATTGGTTCAGCTGGTTGGGTTTAAAAGAATAGATTATGATGTTTTTATCCCCCTGTTGCTGTCTTTCCACATTTCCTCCTCTTTCCAGATCTGCTGGAAGAGGAAGCTCTGTCCTAAAAAATGATAGCTTGAAAACTCTTTTGGTATAGCACCTCTTCATCATCCTACAATGAACCTTGTTAAAAAGAAGCTAAGCCATATGTGGAAACCCTTAGTGAAGAGAGAAGTCAAAACTAAAAAGAAAACTGTTTTCTCCTTTGGCGCATGAGCTCCCCATGCAACATAAAAACAGTTGCACCCTCGGCGCATCTGTCGCCCCTTTAACATGAAAGATACACCAATGGTGCGCTTTCCATGCCTGTTACAATAAAGAAGATGCACCCTCATGGCGCACTTCCCTCACATGCTGCAAATGCTTCCCATGCACCCCTTGGCACATCAAACTTGGATGCAACATAAAGAATGCCTTTGGCATACCCAGCACCCATGTAACAGTTCTTTCATATGCGCCAAGTGTTAAGCTATAAAGGCGCAGGTGCGTTCCTCATCGCAGCAACATCATGTTGTGCAGACCCTCCATGCGCCATGCCAAGTTCCCTTAAGCGCACCAAAAGCACATGTTACACAAACTCATATATGCGCCTTTGGCACACCGAAGTTCCATATAAGAGTCATGCGCCACGGGCGCATCCTGTTCCCGTGTAACATAAAGATTCTGTGTGCCCTTTACAAAATAACATCCACATGGCACAGGCGCACTTGTCCTTACAGCAACACAAAATGCACCCTACGGTGTCTATGCGCCATGCGCCCTTTGGCGCTGATTTATCTCCTACAACACACTTTTCCTGTGTGCCTTACCTATTTAGCTCTGCAATCTGCAATATCTGCGCCATGTGCCATGCGCCCCGAGGCCTTTAAGTTGCTAACTCTTTCTTCTGTCAAGCATTTCAATGGAAAATCAAGCAGCTGACACGGCTTTCTTCGATTGGGTTTCACGTCTTATTCTTGCAGATCAGCAATTAAGCTCAAAAGAACATATGTCAACATCAAGCAAGAGACCTACCAAATCCAAAGGCAAGGCCAAGCTCACAGAGGAAGAAATGAAATATAAATATCAGAGGGTCAGAATGCCCGACTCCCAGGCCGAGTGTGACCTGGACATCAGAGACTCAGAGTTGGGTCATATTGATTTGGAGGAATTCTGGGTCAGGACTCAGAAGGTCACAAGAAGTCCATGGATGGACAAGCTAATAGGCAGTGCCCTGCACTTTGCTGGAGGAATCCCAGTCAACGCTGTTAACAATGAATTCATGATGGTGGTTGCCTGGTGCTATAATAAAGACACAAGGTGTGTCGTAAATGAGAAGGGCGAGGTCGTAATCAACCTCACTGCCCGCCACTTTGAGATAATACTCGGCATTCCTCATCACCGGCACTTTGTGGCCGTCAGCCAAGGAGATTGCATCAAGGCATGGGATGACAATGAAGATCAGTGCATGCAGCTGATGAACGAAGTCTATCTGAAGAACAAAAAAGTAGTGACCCGTTGGCCACAAATCATTCACCGCAGTGATTTTTCAGAGGAGCTCAGTGACACCATCACGTTCCTGAGCAGGGTCTTTGGGCTTCCTGACACCCACTATTTCCACAAATGGATGTTGCGGTACCTTGAAACGATGAACAAAAATGTGCCTGATCAACGCTTCGAATGGGCAGAAATTATAAGCAGCACGATATCAGAATAGCTGCAACAATTCCCCACAACTGGGAAGATTCTACATGAATTCCTATGTTGTTTATGCTACAGCTTCTGAAAGGGACTATCCAGCTCTGATGCGGAGTGGGGTTTGGCCCCAGGTCAAAATATATGAATACTATCCAGAATTGAGGCTGGAAAATAGCATCCCTCAATTTACCAAGATCAACGATGCATTTTTCTACTTCATCATCTGCCTGTTGAGGCCAAATATGACTTACGGTCGCACGACCAAGAGCATAGTGACAGCCACTGAGAAATGGGGGGCCCTGTTCACCCAATTCCCCACATTCACCTATCTGAGGGCAGCTAACTTCTTGGGAGAGCCAACTAGACTGCCAAGGTATGTTGGACCAAAGTTGATTCTGCTAGAGCTGTCAAGACAGCTGGTCACCTACCATGAAAAGTGCCAAAAAAGAAAGAAGGGTGGAACTCCTTTCCCCCTCACAGTGGGTAGATATACGTGTCTAACTCACCACAAGGCAAAAGACATGTTCGCAGAGTTGGAGCTGCTCAATCTGAAACATGACTTCCCAGCAAGGCCTACCTTCGACCCGAGAAATTTTCATCCTAGGGCCAAGCTTGATCCAATCCACATCCCTCAGATCGAGGATATTTACATTGACCTATATCATGAGGTGGAGCTTAGGAGGAAGGACCATTCTCGATTGGCCTTGGCAGAAATCATCCAGTACGGGGTAGCCATCATCCCCAAAGGCTACCAAACTACTGAGGAGGAAGTGGATCAAGTATATCTTGATACAGGTGGGGACGATTGGCCTTTTGCGGCGATTGATAGAAACAAAGCACCTCAGACAATTGAGGAAAGGGTCAAGGAAACTCTGCGCAGAACAGAGCATTGGTGCCGAATGAACGGACTCATCTACCTCGGGGTCGATTTCACAACCTCTCCGTTGGGTAACACACCTCCTAGATCAAAACAGTAGCCTAAAGGCAAAGGAAAAGGCAAAGAGGGTGAATCCAGCACCACTCAAGAGGAAGCTCCTGAAAGTCCTCCTTCCGCTGCACCAGAACAAGTTGTAACTCTGGCTTCCCCAGAGAAAGAAGCAGAAGAAGATGTTCCAATAGGCCCATCCACTCAGGATGTCGGCACTGCTACAACAATCGAGGTCCCTTCTGTTCCCTTCTTCTTCTCCTCCTTCCCCTCCTCGAGTGACTCAAGCGACCATCCCTTTGGTCGTGTCCTCTCCCCCTTCTTCTACTGTTCCTCCCGCTTCTTCGTCCATCTTCTCTTCTCTTGCGGATCTGTCCCCCTCCATTTCTTCCCTCATCTCTGAGCTCCCTTCCCTTCCTATGTCTTCCTCTCCTGCAGTATCTCTTCCTCCCGTGAGCACTTCTTCGGCCTCCCTCTCGATGCCGCCTCCAAGTGTCTCCACTTTTTTCCCTTCTACTACTGCAGCTGTCCCCTTCTCTGTTTCTGGCCCTTCTCCCATAAGTCCAGCCTGGATCTCCCAGCACTTAAGTCAGCAGAAAAGGAAAGTTCCCATCGCTCCGATGGACTTTTCCGTAATCCCATCCAAAGGGGCAAAGAAACAGAAGCCTGTCACACGCTTCTCTCAGAGTGCTTCGGGAGAGAGGGTAATGGAGATCGCATACCCCAATCCCCTCAAGGATAAAAAGGATCTGTCTCCTACAGATTACACAGTGACTCAGGTCACAATGGGTACGTCTTCTGAAAGCCTTCAGGGAGAGGCCCTATCTGCAGTCGACGCCCTCTGCAAGAAGCTTCAAGAAACAAAAGAAGAGAAAAGGCTATTGAAAGAGCAAAACAAACATCTGCTCCAAGCCTTACAGAAGATGGGCAGTGCACCTCCCACAACTGCCGCCGAGACTCCTGAGCCTCTGAGCCAGGATAAAATTAATGAATATGCAAAGATCGGCGAGCAGGGTATGGCAGTTTCCGCTTGGAGGAGCCAGATCCTCAAAGACAGTGAAAAAGTGATTACCAAGTTCTTTGGTTTGTATTTGAACATCAACAAGGTGAATAAAGAGCTCCAAGCACTAGCAGGACCCATATTAGAAGAGCTGGACCATGCTAGGTTGCAGCATGAGACCTTTCAACAAATGTTCGACTGTTCAGTCGAAGATCTGGTCAAGTTCGGCGTCTTCGGCCATCCCAGGGCCCTCAATAAAGTCATTTCCACTCTGGACTACCAGATGGATCAACTGGAGTTTGTCCTTGAAAAAATCGATAAGGTAAAGGAAGAAGCCCTGGACACGATGCACCAAATGGAACAAATCGTTCTCAACATGTCTCCAAGGTTGCTTACTCCTTCCTTCGCCTTAAGAAAAGTTGATGAAACCATCCAGATCTTCAAGGAGATCATTTCACAAGGGCTGGGGCCAGAGGTCACTTTTGACGCAGAGTCCATTAATAACCTGCTGGCCTGTCGGGACTTCATTGGGTTCCTCATAGAAGCGGAAAAAGAATATTCCAAACTCCCAGAGAAGCTCATAGACGAGCGGGAGACTTGCGAGGCAATCAGTGAGTGACACAAGGATCCTTCCCAGGATCAACTAGGGCCCATGATCAGCAAGTTCATGGAATACCGCGCTCAATTCCACATCTCGTCACCTGAGCAGCAAAAGCAGGCTACTCCCTTTCGGCCGCAGGATGATGATGATGAATAGTGGCTTCTTCTTCTTCTCTCTCTTCTTCGACTTTCTTTTTGTAAATATCTGAAGTATGTTGGCACAAATGATGACATCATCCATGTTGCACCATGAGATGATGTCATCCATCAAGTTGTCAAAAGTCAACATGACTTTAGGATATTTTGTATCTCCTTGTAGATATTTTGTAAATATCTTTGTAAATAGGTGGTTGGCTCCTTTTTGCCTTCTTTTCTCTCCTTCTTCTATAAATACCCCAATACTTGTTGTATTGTGCATGAGTGAATATCTTTCAGATGAAAAATAGAAGTGAGGAGGAAAGACTTTGAGCTTTTTGTAACAGAAAGAATTATTAATACAATATTTAGACTTTGTGCTGAATACATGTGTTATTTGCATTGGATCTTTCTTACGTTAGATCTGTGCGTTTGCTCTGTTGAATTTACTTCTTTTTTATTGTCATTTATTCATCAGTATTGCTTTGCTCGTTTATGTAAGTAGGTTTGGCTCTGTTTACTACCAATCCCAAAACATAAACCCTCTGACCTTTCTGCTTTGGAATTCATTTCTTTTCTCCCTTCAGACCTACTCTTCCTTCGTCCTCTCTTTCATTCCTTTCTTTTCGCAGTCAGAAACACCCTACTGGGATGAGATCCCAAACCCCCGAAGGTAGAATATTGTGAGACTTGCACAGATTCCTGCTGGTAGAATAGCAATAAACTAGTTTCGCTTTGCTGACTCAAAGAGGGGCTATGCCCTGCACACTATTGGCTCGTCTATCCATAGATCTGCCCAAGCGACAAATTTTCGGACCAACACGTGGTCAAAAAAGAAGGGACGAAGATAGATGCCGAAAGGGTTAGGGCTATTCAGATCTTTACTTTACCCACGAGCAAGACCGGTGTTCACTCCTTCTTTGGAAAAGTGAACTTTCTCAGGTGCTTTGTTCCGGACTTTGCTGAAAAGACTCGCCGCATATCAAACATGATGAAAGGGTCAAAAAAATTCCTGTGGAACGAAGAAGGAAAGAAGTCATTCAAGGATATTAAAGCCTCCGTCGCTCATGCATCAGTCCTGGTATGTCCCGATTTCTCCAAGGATTTTATCATGTATAGCTATGCATCGGAGCATACTTTATCAGCCATCTTAATGCAAAATAATTTTGAAAGTGTTGAATCCCCAATTACATTCATGAGCTCTCCCCTCAAGCCTCATGAATTAAAGATGTCTCAATTGGAAAAGCATGCCTTTGTCATTGTCAAAGCAGTCAAGAACTTCAGATATTATATTCTAAAATCTCATATAGTGGTGCTAGTCTCTGACACGGCAGTCAAGCCAATCTTAACTCAACATGAGTTAGGGATTTTGTGAGGAAATTAGATTGCAAAGGTTCAAGAGTATGATTTAGATATAAAACCAACCAATCTGGTAAGAGGCAAGGGCCTATGTCTAGTCATGGCTGAAAACTGAGATTCAGAAGACCCTGAGGAAAAGGATGATTGCAACGATGGAACACAAAGCCAGCTGGAGAAAGCTAATTCTCTACCCATGGTTCTATTTTTCATGACTAGCAACGAATGATATTCTGATATCGCTTTCTTTCTCACCTACGGTGAGTGCCCAGCTCATCTAACTTCAAAGGGGAAGCGTGCTATAAAGCTTAGAGCAGCCAAATATGTCATTTGGGATGATGGTTTATACAAATGTGGAATTGATGGAATCTTCTTGCGATGTGTTGACAAGCCCCAACAGATAAAGTTACTTGAGAGTTTTCATGATTCATCCTGTGGTGGTTACTTCTCCTCTTCCGTGACAGCACACAAGATCATCCGGGCCAAGTACTATTGGTCAACGCTATTTCAAGATATAGCCACCTAGGTAGCAAAATGTGAGCTCTACCAACAATTTGTCAGCAAACCAAAATTGGCTACTTTTCCCCTTAGGTTTGTCATTATTAATGAACCATTCAGGCAGTGGGGAATTGAATTTATCAGAGTACTCTATCCCCAATCAAGTGTCAGACATAGTTATGTCCTGATAGCAACAGATTACTTCACCAAGTGGGTTGAGGCCATCCCTTTCAAGAATGCCACCTCTAAAGTTGTTTGTAATTTCATCAAAGAGAATATCATCGTGAGATTTGGTGTTCCACACAAATTCGTTGTTGATAATGCTTCCAACTTCTCCTCACAAGAGGTTTTTGGTTTTTGCTATGAATACGAGATAATCTTGGCCCACGCCTCAGATTATTACCCCCAGGGAAATGCTTAGGTAGAATCTAGTAATAAAAACTTAGTAACTATCATACGGAAGCTAGTTGATGAGAATCAGAAGATGTGGCATAAGTCATTGTATGACGCTTTGTGGGCAGACCGTATTACTCCCAATAGGTCCCTTAGTATGTCCCCTTTTCAAGTGTTATATGGAATCGATGCCAAGCTTTCCATTTCTGCAGAACTTCCTACTCTGCACTTGGCACGAGCAATTGAAGATGAGACTTTCCAAAATTCTATTGAAAATAGGATCATGTATCTAGCAGATCTCAAAGAAAAAAGAGTAAGAGTGGTCGACAGGATCACCGAACATCAGAATCAAGTTAAGAGACTGTTCGATAAAAAATCCAAGCAAAGAGATTTCCAGATGGAAGATCTCATCCTTTTGTGGGACAAACGAAGAGAGCCAAAGGGCATGCACAAGAAATTTGATTCTCTATGGCGAGGAACTTTCAAGATCAAGTAGATCAATGGAGAGAATAGCTTCTATCTCTCGTATCTAGATGGAATTGATCTCCCTCTTCCCTATAACGGGTAGCAGCTCAAAATATTTAGGAAGTAGAGCTTTCTCTCTTCTTTGTACAATTTACTTTATGTTGTGTGTTTGCTTTCGTCATCACCCTTTTTTTTACTCTGAATCCCAATGGACAGGAACATGTTGATCTGGGGTTCTCTACCCTTGAGATTTGCTCAAACATAGTCCCCAGAAAGATCCAGTTGTTATCCTGTAAAATTGATGAGGGCAATTTTACAGGTAACCATACCAAAATTTTGTTCTGGTTCCTCATTGGGGTCCCTCAGTGTTCAGGAATGTCGTAAAATCCCTTTCCGAGGAAATCTAGTTTTCCGAGCTTAGTCATTTTGGTCCTTTTTTAGATGGGTGAACTTTTTATCTATGCAACATAGGATAAATTTACGCCCCCTTTTTTTCCTTTGGCGCACCCTTTGAAGTGTTGGCACAACAATTGTTGCACCTTCCTGTGATGCACCATTCTTACCTGCACCAAGGCACATGTGCCTTCCTGTCAGCAAAAAAAATGTTGCACCCTATTTTAGTGTGCCAAGGCACTCAAAATCCAGTGTCGATAGTCCTAAATTTGCAGCTTAAGGCACAAATAATTTCATGTTGACAAAAACATATCTGCGCCACTGGGTGCAAAGTTTTCCATGTCGACACATGTTTTGGTGTGCCCCTTTAAAAAGTGGTTGGCACATTTATTACACTTTTGGATATATATAGGCACATCCACCCTGTCACTTTCACAATAAAAAACACGTGAAAATATTTATTCGTCTACACCTATTAGCGCGCCTGTTATCCTCGTGTCGTGTTCGTGGACCCCACTTCGTTTCTCTCATTCTATATATTCCAGGTAAGTGGTCCTTGCTTCTCTTGTGTTTTTGTTTTTGTTGGTTGTTTTTGAGGTTTGATGAAATGAATATGAGGAAACCATAAACCCCTCCTACCCATTTTTGTAAATCTTCCCTCTCAAGCCGTTTCTATCGTCTTTCCAGATCTGCTGGCCAAGAGGGATCTACCTCAAAAATAAACCCAGAACTCTTTGTTGTGTTCCCCTCACTATTGAATCATGTTGAGAAAACCTGAAAAATCACAAATTCAAGAGGCAAGAAACCTAAAAGTTATCTTTTCCACCCATAGTTTTCCTTTGGCACAAACATTCCATTCTTATTACAAAGAACACAGTCGTGCCAATGGTGCACTGACCCTGATTACAGCACACACCTTTCTTGAGCCATGCAAAACTAGAAAAAAGAACCTGTCTCAGGCACTTGTGCAATCCCGCTTAAAACAACAAGCCTATTATGCAATCTTTTCCTACACCACACCAAAGGCCCCCTTTGCGCACATAAAGTAAGTGCTACACGTATTGATCCTGCGCCCTTTGGTGCATCAAGATTCCATGTTACATGTTACATACCTGTGCCATTGGCACATTCTGCTCCCATGCAACACCAAAATTATTTACGCCCAGTATAAAAACCTCATATAAATGGACATAGGCGCACCCCTATCTACAACAACAATGATGTTATATGCAAATTTCCTTGTGCCCTGTGCCCTTTGGCACTGATTTATTCCTTGTAACACTCTGCTTTAGTGCGCCATAATTTTGACCCTACAACATGCAAATTTCCTGCACCATGCGCTTAGAGGATTTTAAATTACTAACTCCTCATTCTGTAAAGCTTTAATGGAAGATCTGAAAGCTAACATGGATCTTCTGTGTTGGACTTCGCTCCTTCTTCTTGCAGATCAACAACTAAACTTAGATCCACATATGTCTACATCAAGCAAAAGGCCAACCAAGTCAAAGGGTAAGACTAAGATCACAGAGGAAGAGATGAAATAAAAATATCAAAGGGTCAGAATGCCCGAGTCCCAGGCAGAATGTGATCTAGATATTAGAGATTCCGGACTTGGTCACATTGACATGGAAGATTTTTGGGCCAGAACCTAGGAGGAGTCACAGGAAGTCCTTAGATGGAAAAACTGGTAGGCAGTGGTTTGCATTTTTCTTGGGGAATCCCCGTCAGTGCAATGAACAATGAGTTTATGATGGTAGTGGCCCGCAATGTTATAACAAAGACACAAGGTGTGTTGATAATGAAAAGGGTGAGGTCATAATCAACCTCACTACCTAGCACTTCGAGATCAATGCTAGGCATTCCCGACCACTGACATTTTGTAGCTATGAAGCCAAGTAGATTGCATCAAGCTGTGGGAGGATAACGAAGAAAAATGCATGCAACTGATGAATGAACTGTACTTAAAGAATAAGAAGGTGATAACTAGGTGGCCATAAGTTATTCACCGCAGTGACTTCTCCAAGGAACTGAGCGATACCATCACATTCCTAAGTAGAGTTTTTGGGATTTCTGATGCCCATTACTTTCATAAATAGATGCTCAGGTACCTGGAAACCATGAATAAGAATGTTCCTGATCAGTGCTTTGAGTGGGCATAGATCATAAGTAGCACCATCTCTGAGCAGCTCCAACAACTCACCACAACGGGGAGGTTCTACATGAACTCCTATGTAGTCTATGTTACAGCCTCAGAGAGGGATTATCCAGCACTGAGCTGATGTGGGTTTTGGCCTCAGGTAAAAATATATGAATACTACCAAGAGTTAAAGCTGGAGAATAGCATCCCATAGTTTACCAAGATCAATGATGATTTCTTTTATGGCATCATCTACCTTTTGAGGCCAAATATGACTCATGGTCAGACGACCAAGAGCATATTCATAGCAACTGAGAAGTGGGGGGAATTATTTACTCTATTCTCCACCTTCACCTATCTCAGAGCAGCTGACTTCTTGGGGGAGCCCACCAAATTACCAAGGTATGTTGGCCCTAAGCTGATCCCGTTGGAGCTGTCCAGATAGCTCATAACATATCATGAGAAGTGCCTGAAAAGGAAGAAGGGTGGAAACTCCTTTCCCCCTCATAGTGGGTAGGTATACCTGCACTTCTCACACCAAAGCCTGAGGAAATGTTTACAGAGCTGGAACTGTTACTCAATCTAAAGCACAATTTCCCGGAAAGGCCCACATTCGATCCAAGAAATTACCTCCCTAAGGCAAAACTTGATCCGATCCACATTCCACAGATCGAGGACATCTACATTGATTTGTATCATGAGGTCGAACTCAGAAGGAAGAATCACTCTTGCCTAGCCCTGGAAGAGATTATTCAATATGGTGTGGCCATTGTTCCGAAATGTTATCAAAAAACTGATCAAGAAGTTGATCAGGTGTATCTAGACATGGATGGGGACAACTAGCCATTTGTCGAAATAGATAAAACAAAGGCACCTCAGACCATTGAGGTAAGGGTTAAGGAGACACTGCAGTGAATAGAGCATTGGTGCAGAATGAATGGCCTTATCTACCTCGGAGTAGATTTCACCACGTCCCCTTTGGGTAACGCACCTGTCAGGCCAAAACATCTGCCAAAGGGCAAAGGCAAGGATAAAGAAGGGGAATCGAGCTCTACTCAAGAAGAAGCTCCTGAAAGTCCTCCCTCCACCGCACAGGAACATGTCGTAATTCTGGCATCCCGGGAGAAAGAAGCGGTAGAGTGTGTTCCAATGGGCACATCCACTCAGGATGTTGCCACTACTACAACCATAGAGGTTCCCACCGTCCCTTCTCCCCCTTCTCATGTGGCTCAAGTGACCATTCCTTTGGTCGTATCCTCTCCCCCCATCTTCTAATGTCCCCCCTTCCTTCTTCCTTCATTTTCTCTTCTCTCGCGGAGCTGTCCCCCACCATTTCTTCTCTCATCTCTCATCTCCCTTCCATTCCCACGTCTCCCTCTCCTGCAGTATCTCCCCCTCCCGTGAGGAATTTCTTTTCCTCTTTCTCGATGCTGCCACCAAGTGTCTCTACGCATTTCCCCTCATCCACTATAGCTATGCTCCCTCTTCCACCTCTGGTCCTAGTCCCTTAGGTCCAGCATGGATTTCTCAACACCTGAGCCAGCATAAGAGGAAAGTCCCTATTACACCTATGGACTTCTCTATCATCCTAGCAAAGGGGGCTAAGAAGAAAAAGCTGATAACCCATCTTCTCTCAAAGTGCATCAGGAGAAAGAGTGATGGAGATTGTGTATCCTCGATCCTTCAAAGGATTAAAAGTATCTATCCCCTACAGATTATACAGTGACACAGGTTAAAATGGGAATTTCATCTGAAATCCTTTAAGGAGTTGGCCCTATCTATGGTGGATGCCCTTTGTAAGAAGCTTCAAGAAACAAATGAAGAGAAGAGGCTACTAAAAGAACAGAATAAGCATCTTCTCCACGTCCTACAGAAAATGGGTAGTGCACCTCCTACGACTGCCACCGAAACTCCTAAGGTCCTAAGTCAGGATAAGATAAATGAATACGCCAAGATTGGTGAAAAATGTATGGCAGTATCCACCTGGAGAGACCAGATCTTCAAAGACAACGAGGAATTAATTGTCAAGTTCACCGAATTATATCAGAACATTGGTCGGGTGAACAAGGAACTTCAGGTGATTATGAGACCTATCTCCAAAGATTTGGACCATGCTAGGTTCCAACACGAGACATTCTAGAAGATGCTTGACTTGTTGAGCTGATGATTTAGTTAAATTCAACGTCTTTGATCACCCAAGGGTACCCAGCAAAATCCTTACTACTTTGGACTACCGAGGCCGATCAGATGGAATTTTTCCTGGAGAAGATAGACAAGGTCAAGGAGGAAGCCCTGGATGCAATGCATCAAATGGAGAAAATTGTCCTAAGAATGTCTCCGAGGCTTTATCACTCCTTCATTTTCCTTCAGGAAGGTAGATGAAACTATTCGGATCTTCAAGGAGATCATCTCGCAAGGGCTAGGGCCAGAATTCACTTTTGACACTGAATCCATCAATAACCTTTTAGTCCTGCCATGATTTTGTGGGGTACCTGATGGAGACAGGTAATGAAGATTTCAATCTCCCCAAAAAACATAGAGATGAGCGGAAGGGTTGCAAGGGCATCGGTGATCATACCAAGGGTCCTACCTAGGATCAACTTCAGTCGATGGTCAGTAAATTCATGGAATATCAGACCCAATTCCACATTACCTCTCCCGAACAACATTAGAAGCAAGATACTCCCTTTCAACCGCAGGATGACGACAAATAGCCTTCTTCCTCTTGGCTTTCATTTTTTAAATATCTAAGAGTATGTTGGCACAAATGATGACATCATCCATGTTGTAGCATGGGATGTTGTCATCCACCAAGTTGCCCAAAGTCAATAGTTGACTTTTAGATATTTTGTAGATATTTTATAATTAGTTGTTGGTTTCTTTTTTCCTTCTCTCTTCTCCTTCTTCTATATATACCTAAATACTTGTTGTATTCAAGGGGGTGGACACTTTTTAGATGAAAAATAGAAGTGAGGAGAAACGGCTTTGTATTTTTGTAATAGAAGAAAATATTAATACAATATTGAGACTTTGTGATGAATACCTGTGTTATGCATAAGAACTTTCTTATGTTAGATCTGCATGTTTATCCTGTTGAATCTACTTCTACTTTTTTTTGTCATTTGTTCATGAGTATTACTTTATTCATCTATGCAAGTAGGTTTGGCTCCATTTATTACCGATCCCAAAACATAGACCTTCTGATCTTTCTACTTTGGAATTCATTTCTTTTCTCCCTTCAGATCTATCTTATCTTCATTTTTCCCTTCTTTCTTTTCTTTTCACAATTGGAAGTATCTCTACTTGGATGAGATCCCAAACCCCTGAAGGAAGAATATTGTGAGACTTTCATAGATTCCTGTTGGTAGGATAGCAATAAACCAGTTTTTCTTGCTGACTTAAAGAGGGGCGATGCCCTGCACAATTTTTGATCGTCTATCCATAGATCTATCCACCCGAAAGATTTTCAGACCAACAAGCCACAACTACATTCATCAACAACTGCTTGTCCTCCTCAGATGGGATTCCTCCATCATACTTCTGTATCATTAAAGCTCTCAAATATTCAAATTCATTATTGGGAAATTCAAAATCTTGTACAGTATCTATTTCTAAAATATGAGAGGGAGGAAGATTGGGTACCCGGTGGATGTAATCCCAAAAATCAGCTACAGTTCTAGAACTTATTACTTCAGTGGAATTTTCCCCTTGTTATGATCTTGTGGACCAACCCATCATGCAAACATCATCATCATTATCATCACCAACTTCTTCTTCTTCTTGTTGATCTTCCTCACAAGGAGCATGGGGCATGAAACATCTATCACACCAATAAATGACATATGTCTCCTCCACAATACCAACTCTGGTAGCCAAAGGATCATGTACCATTCTATTTTCCCTTGCTTGAGACTTCCTATTTCCAAATCCAATAGGTCCCTTACCTCTATCATCAGATCTTTGGTGATTTGTGAACATGTCCTAGCCTTGCTTCTTGTGTTGACCTTGTGAGCTCTACCCAATTCCTTTCTCATCTCGGGCTAGTTTTTTGGAAATTTCTTTGATAGCCCTTTCCAAAGTTTTCACGACTTCTTCTAAGTCAATAGCCTTGCTTGTCTATTGTTTTTCAAGGTTAATTAGTTTTACACCCTCCCTTTTTGGAGGCTTTCCAATTGCCTTGATGTTATTCTCAATTTGCAGGGCCATGGTGAATGCCTGCCTCAAATTAGTAGGGTTTTTTTCCATCAAGTAATAAGCAACCTTTTTATCAAATGCATCTCAATTTTTGATCAAACACGATTCATCACATGGCCTTATCCTAAAATGAAATCTCCGTAAGGTCTTATTAAACTTTGGTGTTGAAATCATGTACTGAATTATTAGGATTCTTTTGATATTTTCAAATTCTATCAAAAGAAAGCTAGGGTCAGTTCTATCACCATAATGAAATCTAAATGCATTGCTCATCTCTATCAAAAAATCAATGGAATTATCTGGAAAAGGTATATACCAATCCCTTGCATCCTCTTCTAAAGTATGGATAAACAGTTTGATATATACATCTTCATGTTCAATCTCAAATTATTCCATCATATTGATAAGCAACTTTAGATATTGATCACCAGTTATAGCATTGTTTCCTTGGAACTTAGGTAGTTTGTTCCTTACTTCTTGGGGAACTACATTTGGATAACCAGCCATCCCTACAAAATTTATAGGTCCAAAGGTATTTACAATAAATGGAGGTCTGGGTGGGGGTAGGGCCATGTTGTTTTGAGGAGGTGACCCTGGAGGGGTGAAAAATTGATAAGGGGCAGAGGGTATTTGAAATACAAGAGTATAAATTTTAGAATGGATATCCCCCAAAGGCCTTATTTCTTGAAAATCCCTATCAAATTCTGAAAATATAGGGTCAAAATGAGAAGAAAATTTTTCAAAATCAAATGAAGGCCCCTCTCTAGTTGGAGAATTCAATTCCAAAAAGAGGCTACCTGATTCAGAAGAACTTGAGTTGCACTCTTTAATGATAGGGCAATCACTTTCATTAATGGAGATCCCTTTTCTTGTCTGCTGATCTCCAACAACTCTCCATGCTTTTATTCCTTCCAACTTTGTTTTTCCCAGCTTTGGAAATAATGTCCTAGCAGGATCCCTAGCAAAGAAAGATCTTCTTCCTTCCATCTTTGCAAAGGTTAGCAACAACTGTCACTTGATAGATATTAAGACACTGGTACTTATCAAGAATCAGATCAAAGGGAGTCGCCACTAAGTATTTCCCCCTTAATTGTGCAAATGTACTAAAATATGATATGTAAAATGTTTGTTAATACTAGAAGCTATAAATGGGATGCTATGACTTTTATTTACCCATATTTATCAATGAAAGATGGTGCATTAGGAGTAGGAACTAAAAGAATTACACACAAAAATTTGAGCAGATAAGAAATTTGTTACCAAGGTCTGAATATGAACTACACTCACAATCTCCCTAGCAAAGGTTCCAGTAAGGTGTTGGTACAAAAATTGATTCTTCTTCAAAAGCTGTGTAGCATCACAGGTTTAGTAGAAAGCTTAGAGAAAAATAGATCATGATGAGTCATTTTATAGCCAGGGATGGGATCTAACTGACCCTTAATCACTCAGATGTGGATAAATGAATAACACCCTCAAGAAGATTTGATCTATCCTCACTATTTTAGGTTGTGCCTTTCAACCAAGGTAAGAGAACCCTTTTGTAGCCTGTTGTTTATGGAGGAGATGGAGATATCCTTCCTAATGAAGATGTTAAGGAGACATTGAATAAAATATAATCAATGCAATAAAATATAGCTCTCATGAGTTATCACTCTAGATAGTGGAGATATTCTCTAGGCAAGATTTAGGCTACTGAAGACATTTGGAATCTTGATTACATCTCCATGTTTTGGTAGTAAAATTTGTGCACTTGTATACACACATGAAAAACAAGGGTAGTATGGGTAGGATTAGTTGTTTTGAGAGAATTTGGTGGGAGGTAAAGAAGGATAAAGTTGATTATTCCTAATCTTTGAGAAATTTTGCAAAATGGAAAACTAAACCAATAGAATGCCATAGAGCAGCTAAAATATTTCTTTAACTAGAATATGTGCTTCAATGGAGGCCTAGATTAGCACTTTTTCACACAATATATGAGATTATAACACAAAGGATAGATTTGGAAGACCCAAAAAAACATCAAGATCTGAGCCCAATCAAGCCTGAGGTACACCCAAATGCTTACAAACAATCTCTATCAACAGATGAGTGAAAAGTGATTTTATATCATTTATTTCACTCCCAGATGAAAAATCTTCTGAGAAATGAAATTGCAGATGCCACTAAACTATCACAAGGATTGAGACCTGTGTGATTGAGACAGATTTTAACACAATATTACATCAGGAACAAGAACAACTATTTGTAGACATTCAGAAGTAAAGCCACACATTTTGTATAAGATCCACATAGAATAACTCCAGTTTGATTAAATTTATCAGCAGGGGAAAGTTTCTAGAAAATTCTCAGAGCTTGTCAATGGTTGTACACTCACAACCACCTTGACATGATCAAATTCAATACAAAAGAGATATAAAGGTTTCTCAATCAGCTTCTCAAAAAGGGTGGGCTTTATCAAGCCTTTTTTCTATTAGGAAAATCAGTCTTGACCCCTCACACTCCAACCATTTACATGATAAATTTGTTCCCTTTGTAACATTTACAACCGAGCCTATTCCCCCAAAATATCTAGACATTGAGTGTCACCAGTTCTTGTCATGATCACGATCATGATTCCTAGAATCAGATCTACAAAAATTCGCTAGGTGCTCAAGCGGGAAGATCTCTTCGAACATCTCTTGCATTCAACTCCTTCCTCTGGTAGATCACTTTTCCCTTCTATTCACCAACAACTCTCACCCCTAATCAGTCAAATCTGGTTCTTCGCATGCCCAAGAAGAATAAATGGAAGATCAGATCAAGCCCAGAGGTCTGATCTCATCTTAAATGGTAAAATATGTCCATGGATTTTCCTCACCCAAACAAGATATCAACAGATATTTTACGTGCCAAGGAAAGAAAAATCAAGCCAAATCCGACAATTAGACTATATATTAATGGCGAGAGACATTTGTAGACCTTTCCCACCAAACCAAGATACCAGATTAGTGTTCCTCTTCATTTGGCGTGAAAGATAATCCAAGAATTGATTAAAAAACATCAAAATATGCATCCCCAGCAGTTCTAGAGTGAAAATGGTGGAAAAATTAGATACAAATGCAAAGCTTCCATTGATTTCTATTTTGAATTTGGACTGTCTATGTGGGAGATCCATTTTTAAAACATTCCTAGGGGGTTCCTTTGAATTTTTATAACGTTTTGAAAAAATAGAAAAAAATTTGATTTTCTCTGCACCTCCACCCTCGAGAAATGAGCCTTACACGTGTCCTGAGGTGGGTCCCAAACGAACCACGACCAAATTCTGCTATTTCACCTCTTTTTGGAAAATGTAAAATTTTCCAAGTTTTCCCCGCAGCTCCACCGTTGAAAAATGGGCCTGACACATGTCCCAATGTGGGTCCCATCATAACCCCGCTTCCTTTTTTACTCGTAACTCCCTTTCTCCATGAAAAGAAAATTCTTCAATTTTCCTCTGAAGGTCCACATATCCACCATTGACTGGGGAAAAACTTTGATTATTCTTAGTTTGTTCTACAGTCCATTTTGATGTTTTAATCCTTCTGATAGTAAGGTGCAAAAAATCCAAGTTGCCCCCGATGGTCCGCTTCCCCAGCTTTTGAATTTTTAAGCCAACCTTGGGCTCCCTTTTTTCAGATTTACAGGCCATTTTGATATTTTAATCATTTTGATGACAAGAGGAAAAAATTCCAATTTTCCTCCGATGTTCCGCTTCCTCGATGTTGACTAGAGCAAGTTTTAAATTTTCTCTATTGGGCACGTGGGTCATTTTGATGATTCCAGCTCCTTCAAACATCAAGGAGTGAAAAATCCAAGTTTCTCCCACTGGCCCACCTCCCCACCTCTTAACATTTTCAATGCCAACCTCGACCTTCTCCTTTTTGGGCTTGCAGGCCATTTTGAGATTTTAATCCTTTTGATGGCGAGAGGCAAAAAATCCAATTTTCCTTCAATGGTCCACTTCCCCACTCCTTTGAATTTTCAAATAGCCACGTGTCACAATGGTGCATCTTGAGATGATCCCCAAAAGTTGAGGCCTTGAATGAGAGTGGGCTCGCCACGTGTTGTTATGACGCAACTTCAAAAAATTTTAAGGCTTCAAGATGATTTGGCGGGGGTGCACTTGCATTTTATAATATTACTACACTTTTTCAAAAGGGAAAAACATTCAAATTACCTCTGAAGGCCCGCACCTTCGCCATTAGCTTTGTCCCGTGTCCTCCTGTGGGGTCAAAGTAAGATTTTTTCCCTGCCACTTTGAATTTTTCTTTAATCAAAGCCTGGCAGGGCCGTGGGTCAGGTTCCAAATTTTTGCCAAATTATCCAAAAGAACAAGTTGGAAAAACAAACCCTTCATGCCCCATCCAATCAGAAGAATCTGCATAAGCATAAAAAAAACTATCAAAATTGAGCGGAGCTATAGGACCAAATTTGCCTTTTTGCCAAAAAATTAAAAAGAGATAAGTTAAAGCATTTCCCCTTCATCCCCTGACCAACCAAAAGAATCCACGTGACCACTGAATGCTGAGGAATAATTTTTACACGAAAAAGACACTCGTCAAACCATCAAAAACACAAAAAATTACCATTCATGCCCAAAACTAGTTTTTTCGCTAAGGATGAGAATTTTTTGAAACATAACCAAGTGAATCATGGTTCTGAGAATTTTTCGACCATGTGTTTTTATTTTTAAAGGCACACAAATGTAAATTGATAAATCTCGAGCTTCCATGGTCAGGGAAAGATAGGGAAAATGGAAAAGCCCGTAGATTTTAAAGAAATTAGGGCAAAAAGAGGGCAAACTCAGAGACTCCTTCAAGGAGGGACATGACAATGGATTCTAAAAACAATTAGAATCATTTCAAATGAAGGTAGAATATTTTAGAACACCCAAATCGAGAGACAAAACATTTCAGAACACGCAGATCAAAGGAAAATAATGGCAATTGGGGCAAAACAAATCTGAGCACCAACACCCTCCACGTGTCCCAGGCCTCTAAAAACCTTTTGAAAAAAGAATAAGTATGGGAAACCTGGTGGAAGCCTCCATGTTTCTTCATGGCACAATCATATACACCAAAAATGGAGATCCTGAACAAGTGCGGGCTCACAATGTGTCCATGTTCTGCCAAACTGTACCATCTGCATAAAAATTTGTCTAACTCTAGGAAAAGCAGTGGAAACCTCCACGTGTCCTCCCAGTGCAACTCTAAGGCCAAACAAAAATGTAAATATTCAAATGAATATCATTCCTCCATGTGGATGATTTTTGGGTAAAACTTTCCACAAAGTTTAGGAGTGCCCTGCCAAGCCGCATCAAATAAAAAATGAACACGTGCACACCCTCGGGGTGTAAATAAGAAATTTTCCCCGCCACTTTAAATTTGATTTAATTAGAGCTTGGTGGGGCCGCGATATGAGTTCAAAACTTTTTCCAAAGTATACAAAAGGAACAAGTTCCAAAATAAACTCGACGCGCCCCATCTAATTAGAAGAATCCACATAAGCAATAAAAGAACCAATCATAATTGAGTGGAGCCACGAGACCAAGTTTTCCTTTTTTCCAAAAAATCAAAATGTGATAAGTTAAAGAATTTTATCGCCATCCCATAACCAACCAAAAGAGGCCACATGACCACTGAATGCTGAAGAATAATTTTGACAGGAAAAGGACACCTGCCAGACCATCAAAAACACAAAAATTCACCATTCATGCCCAGAACCTAATTTTTTCGCTAAGGATGAATTTTTTTGAAACAAAACCAATTGAATCATGGTTATGAGAATATTTTTACCATGGGTTTGTATTTTCAAAGGCATAAAAATTTAAATTGATCATTCTCGAGCTTCCATGATCGAGGAAAGATAGGAAAAATGGAAAGGCCCATGGATTTTGAAGAAATTAGGGCAAAACAGGGCAGACTCAAAGACTTCTTCAAGGAGGGACATGACAACGGATTCTGAAAAAAAATCAAAACATTTCAAATGGAGGAATAATTTTTTAGAAAACCCACATCGAGAGACAAAATGTTTCAGAACACGTAGATCGGAGGAAAATAATGGAAAATGGGGTGAAACAAATCTAAGCACCAACATTGGCTTTGACTCGGGGATGGGCACTCCTTGCGAGTTCCATAAGAACAAAGGTAAAACAAGTTCCAAAATATACATTAGGCAAAGGAGTTAGCTTGCAGAGCACAAAAACAGGAACGTCCCCCAAAAATGAATGAAGAAGCCAGCAAAAACAGACCACCAGAGGCCATAACGAACAAAAAACACAAAAATAGAAAACAAACCAACAAACTATACACTATACAAGTGATGTTCACCTTGATTTTGGGGAATCAATCCAAGAAATGATTTAGGTTCCTACCATTAACAGGTAGTTTGAACAATTCCCCATCCAAGTCCTTTAACAAGAAGGTATGTTCACAAATTCTAATATCAATGGAGTAAGGGCCCATCCATAATGCGTCAAATTTGACATGCTTGCCCTTATCTTCATTCCTGCTATCCCATAGTAGCACGAGATCTCCAACACTAAAAGATCTTGGGGTGACTTTCTTCAGCTTCTCCCTTAACCTTACATGCCTTTGATGGGATGCTCTCCTTTCTTCATCAAGTTCAACAATCTGATTAATGTGGGAATCATATGGACTTACCTCATGATCTTCCAGTCGCTGCATGAACTGATATGAGGATAATTGAAAGTGTAGGGGTAGTAGGGCCTGAGTTCCATACACCAGCTCAAATGGACTCTTTCCAGTGGATCTTTTAACAGTAATCTGGTATACCTAGACAACAAACTTCAACTGCTCACCCCATTTTCTCTTGTTCAACTCCAAGGTTCTTCTGATAATCTTCAGAAAATTCTTATTACAAGACTCAGCTTGTCCATTTCCTTGGGGATTGTAATTATAGGAATATTTCAAGTTTATCCCATATTCTTTACACATTGCCACTAAAGGTTTAGCTCTGAAGATCATGGCGTTATTAGAAACAATTTTAACTGGCACTGTAAACTTGCAAATAATATGGTTCAACTGAAAATCCAAACTTGGTGTGTTGACCTTTTGGTGGGGATTTCCTCCACCCACTTGGTGAAGTAATCAGTGGCTATAAGAATCCACTTATGGCCAACACTTGAAGGGTCTGAAATCTCACCAATGAAATCCATTCCCCATTGCTTGAATGGAGCTTCAATTGATACAAGATGCAAAGGAAGGAAGCCTAAATCTTTCAGTCTTCCAGAGAAGCATTGGAAACTCTCACATCTTCTAACCAAAAGAGGTGCATCCTTGAAGAGAGTTGGCCACTAATAAATAGCCCTCAGGATTTTGTGTGCTCTAACCCTTTCAGCAAAATTTCCCCCACAAACTCCTCCATGGAGATCAACAATTATCTTAGGGGCTTCATCTTTAGTAATGCACCTTAAGAGGACTCCCTTAGTGTTCTTCCAAGCCAACCCATAATTAGTAATGACATATTTTTTGGAAGCCAACTTAAGGGCCCTTTTCTGGTATTTACTTAAATACTCAAGGAAGTATAAATGTTTAAGATAAAAAATCACATCCTTGTACCACTCAGAAATCATTAGTTTCTCAAAGGCAACTGCCCTCCCCTCTCCTACCTCATTCACCTCAATAGTTTTCATATCGCTCTCAACCATAAGCTTAGCCAATCCCAAACCTCTCACCAACTACGTGGTTTGGATATCCATGTCATATTCTTGCAACTTGTTCACCCATATGCACCTTTTGCTTGAGACTTCCATCTCTGATAAGATGTCTTTCACCATGTGGGGAACATAAGAAAAAATATTGAAACTAAAATGTAAGGCCTGAAAACCTTTGTTTCTTTTACCAAGGCAAATGCTTGCTTCTCCATAATAGTGTATTTCAGAAAAAGGCAATTGGCCTCTCAGCCCCTTCATCATCTTTCTGCAACAGGACAAATGCAATAGTATTATTTGAAGCAAAAGAGAACATTTTAAATGGATTCCTATAGTCTGGAGCTGCTAGGACAGGAACATGCTTTAATGCCTTTTTAATCCCATTAAAATCTTGAATGATATCCTTTTCCCACTTGATGGCCTGGTCCTTCTTTAACATGGAAGTAATTTAAATGGTCAACTCATAAAATTTTGATATAAATATTCTACTGAAGTTTATCTACCCAACGAAATACTGAATTCCTTTCTTGGTTCTTGGGATTGGAATCTTGTCAATGGCTTCTACCCTTTCTAGATCAATCATTACCCCCTCTTGTGACACAATGTAACCGAGCAACTTTGCCTTCTGCACTCCAAAATGGCAGTTCTTTGGATTAAGTGAGATTTCATACTCTCTACATCTTATTACCATCTTTTCCAAGGGAAGCAAGTGATCACTTCTCTTTCTGGACAACACAGTTACATCATCTAGGAAGAAAACAATAAAATCATTGATGTAACTAGCAAAAGCAACATCCATTGCTCTTTGAAAGGTCACTCTAGAATTCATTAGACTAAAGGGAATCCTGACAAAAACATAAGTCCCTTAAGGAGTGGTAAAGGCTGTTTTAATTCTCTCTGATTGCTTTACCACAACTTGGTTATAACCAGAAAAGCCATCTAGGGTAGAAAGTAGCTCAGAACCAGTCACTAGATACAACATGTTCTCCATGTTTGGTAAAGGATAATTATCCTTCATTGATGCTCTATTTAGGTTTATTAAATCCACACACATCCTAATGTCACCATTCTTCTTCCTAACTAGTACTAGGTTTGCAACCTAGCAGGAATACCTTGTGGGCTGAATAATCCCTCCATCCCTCAATCTATTCAATTCCTCTTGCATCTTAATAGATAAGAGTGGATTGATTGACCTCTGTTTCTACCTGAATGGTTTTGCATTGGACTCTAAGGGAATATCATGTTTAAACAGATCCTCTCTATATGCCTTTAGCTCAGAATAAGTCCAAGCCATGCAATCTTGATACTTTTTCAACAATTGGATGTATGACTGCTTCTCCTCCTTGCTAAGATTCCTTCCTAACTAAATTTTCCTTGGCTTCTCCTTTGTACCAAGATCATGCTCCTCAACATCCCTCAAGGATGCCATATGTCTATTGATAATGTAATCAACATTATCATAACTTGATTTAAGAGCAACAAGCCCTCAAGGAATGGTATTAGTCTTTAGCTAGATGATGCCTTTTCCAAACAATGTTTCTTTACCCTCTGTTATGCAAACCATTGGTTCCCAATCAATATTGTGATCAGAAAACTCCTCTTTTTCTATAGAAACCTTCTGACCTGAGCATCATCATCAAAAACTTGCCAGTGTTTAATATTGTTAGGTATAGATGGCCTTGTTAACACCTCAACATCATATTCATAATATGGGGACACTACACAATTATAAAACTGAGATCCTAGAACTGCAAGTTTCTCTTTCATATCACTGAACTTCCTGTCATGATGCATAATGTTGAAGTAATCAAACATCTCAATGAAATACGAAACTGCATGCTCGTATTGTTTCATTCACTGATTCTTTGTGGCATATAGTTTTTCTGAATTTCTTTACAATTAGTTCTGATTCTTCCTTGACAATGATGTCTTTGAACACCATACTTCCAAGCAATCCTCAAACCTAACAACAATGCCTCATACTCAGCAATGTTATTAGTGTAGTCAAAAATTGAGTTTGAAGGAAAAGGAAAAACTTTCCTAGCTTGGGAAGATCAACACCACACCAGCACCATTCCCAAATTTGGAGCAAGCTCCATCAAACAATAAAGTCCAAGAAGAGCCTACTTATTCAAGACATTTGCATTCCTCAATTTTGTACTCTTTTCCATTAGGAAATCCCATAAGTTTATCAACATCAACACTTGTATACGAAACTTCATAAGATGCATTGTTGGGATCCTCAATAAGCTTTAACATCTTCTTTTCTCCATATAATTTGACAAGGCTACCATCAATTAGGATGGTGGCATAGGAAATATCCATTTGAACACTCCCACCAACACTTGCAGCCCATTTTCTAGATAACAACATACCCCACTTGGGTGGGCAATCAAAAATAACTACATCAAGCTTCATGTCCCTTCCTAGATAGGAAACAAGTTGTACCACCAGACACTTCACACATCCCACTACTAGGATCCTCTCTAGAATCCATGGGAGTACACTTCCCATATGTTGTTGTTACTTTTATGTTTAGCTCATTCATGACTTCTAGAGGCATAACATTGCATGATGCCTCTGATTCGAACATACTGTTGTGTAACAATCTATCTTTAATTATCAGTGTGGTGAAGAATGGATCCACATTCGGCTGGGAATCTACCAAGGATGTCCCCAAATAAACCTCAGGTGGTTCATCTAGATCTTTTGATGTTGGTGGTGCTTCTAGTTCTTCAATGATTGGAGGAGTCTCCACAATGTTTACGTTTCTACCTAGGGAAGTCTTATCCTCTTTCAGTCCAAAATACTCCAATTCCCTCTTCTTATGCTCAAGGATCCTAAGCAACTCAACAATTGGAACTGAAATCTTGATATGACTCAAGACTGGGGTTTTATCATATGAGAAAAACTTTGGAAAGGTGGCATTAGAAGGAAGGTTGACACTCTCATTAGATGGTACATGATTTTTTACAACTTGGGCATGAGGAGGGGTATGATTTTTGTTTGGGACAACAAGGCCGTTGGAAGATGTATCTGTCTTAGGATCCTCTTTAAGAATATTGGATAGTAATGGATCTTTTGTCTTAGCTTAAGGCCCTATACCTTTGACAACCCTACTTATTGTGTTTTACCCCTTCTCTTGAGCAATAAAAAAATTCATCAACAACTTCCTATCCTCCTCAGATGGGTTTCCTCCATCATACTTCTTTATCATTAAAGCCCTTAAACACTCAATGCCATTATTGGGAAATTGAAAAGCTTGTATAGTATCTACTTATAAAGTATGAGAGGGAGGAAGAATAGGTACACAGTGGATGCAATCCCAAAAAACAGAAGTCGTTCTAGCACTTATTACCTTAGTGGAGGTTTCCCCTTGTTGTGAGCTCATGGAGCAACCCATCATGTAAAAATCATCATCATTATCATCATCAACTTCTTCTTCTTCTTGATGATCTTCCTCACATGGAGCATGGGGAATGAAACATTTGTCACACTAATAAATGACATCTGTCTCCTCCACTACAACAACTCTGGCAGCCAAATGATCGAGTACCACTCTGTTTTCCCTATCCTAGGAATTTTAAGTCCAAATCCAATAGGTCCCTTACATCTGTCATCAGATCTTTGGTGATTTGTAAACCTGTCGTGGCCCTGTTGCTTGTGTTGACCTTGTGAAATCTTTGCAATCCCTTTTTCTACCTGGGCTAACTTGTATGATATTTATTTGACAGCCCCTACCTCGAGTTTTCAGAACTTCCTCCAAATCAGCAGCCTTACTTGTTTGAGGTTTTTCTGGGTTAATTAGTTTTACAACCTCCATTTTTGGAGGATTTCTAATTAACTTGATGTTGTTCTCTATTTGCATGGCCATGGTGAAGGCCTGCCTCAAATTAGTAGGGTTTTTGTCCCTCAAGTAGTAAGCAACCTTTTTATAAGTGCATATGAATATTTGATCAAACATGATTCATCACATGGCCTTATCTAAACATGAAATATCCTCAAGGTCTTATTAAACCTTGTGATGAAATCATGTAATGAATCATTAGGATTCTTCTTGATGTTTTCAAATTCTAACAGAAGAAACCTAGGGTCAGTTCTATCACCATACTGTAATCTAAATGCATTGTTCATCTCAGTCCTGCAGTCAATAGAGTTATCTGGCAAAGCTTTGTACCAGTCCCTAGCATCTTCCTTGAAAGTATGGATAAATAGTTTGATATACACATCTTCATGTTCAATCTCAAAGTCTTCCATCATGTTGATAAAAAGATTTAGATGTTGATCACCAGTTATAGCGTTGTTTCCTTGTAACTTTGGTAATCTATTCCTTACATCCTGTGGGACTGCATTTGGATAACCAACCATCCCTGTAAAATTTATAGGACCAAATTTATTTACAACAAATGGAGGTATGGGTGGGGGAAGGGCCATGTTGTTTTGAGGAGATGACCCTAGATGGGTGAAAAATTGGTGAGGGGTAGAAGGTCTTTGAACCACATGAGTATAACTTTCAAAATGGATACCCCTTAAAGGCCTAGTTTCTTGCAAAATCCTATCAGCTTCTAAAAAGATAGGGGTAGAATGAGAAGAAAACTTTTCAAAATCAAATGAAGGACCCTCTCTAGTTGAAGAATTCAGTTCCACAAAGAGGCTACCTGATTCAGAAGCACTTGAATGGTGGTATTCAATGATAGGCCGATCACTTTCATCAATGGAGATCCCTTTTCTTGTCTGCTGATCTTCAACAACTCTCTAGGATTTTCTTCCTTTTGACTTTGTTGATGGGTCATTGTATTACGAGTCATTTAACCAACTCATAGACAATTTGGTGTCATTATAACCAAGGTGGTGTCTAAATTTGTATGCAAAAGGAGAAAGGAAAATCTTATTCAACTATACTTCTTCCTAAGAAAACATACAAAAATTAAACATGCATGAAAAAGAAACACACAACAACTAAACTATTGAAATAAATCTTCATTAAATAAACTATGCTAAGAAATAAAAGAAAAATCTTCCTCCTTGGGGAAGAGCGGATTTTGGCCATTCTCTTCCCTTTGGATTTGGAGAAGCTACAATTAACTTTTAAAACTACACTTGTACTGATTCAAAACTGATTTACAAAATATGCCCCCTTTTCCAAATATGTGGAAGAGGTATTTATAGAAATTACTCCTAGTTTACTTGGTCCACACTCCAAGAACTAAAAACCTAATCTTGGGTGGATTTATTAAAAGCAACAAATACTAAACAAAATTTACTACAACAACCCACTTATCATGGAGAATATTTCTACAACTCATCCCTTTAATCTAGGAACACAAAGTGGGAGAGTACTTATTCAACATTCCTAATACTATTCCACCATTTGCTCATCCTTGAAACATGGAGAGAAAAGGGAGGAGTGCTAAGTCCATGACTTTGAATTCTTCTTGGAATGCCACATGCATTCATGACTTTGGATTGCCACATGTTTGGATCTATATTCTTGGTTGATGTCTTGGAAGCAAAGAGTAGGCTGAATAGTTCGGTGCTCCTTTACATTATTTTGGAACAAACCAAAATAATTTCACTAGCTAGTCATTTCTATACCTGTGTGAAGAATTTCCATAGCTGGGAATTTCCGTAGCTATGTGAAGAATTTCCATAGCTTGGCATTTCCGTAGCTGTGTGAAGACTTTCAGTAGCTACAATCTACGAACTTGGAGTACATTTGTTTATGACCTATTTTCTACACACTATTACATTCCAACTTTAGAAGAAATATCAAGAAATAACAACAATTAGATTACAAATAGATTTCTAAAGAGATGATAAGATAAATTCTATATTCTACCTTAAATATGATATTTGTTATTAAAACTACATCTAAATTCACTTGAAAGCTTTATTTTGAGAGAGAGAATAAGAATGTTATTTGGTGATATAATGAGACATATTTTGGTCTCATCATTTATTTTTCCTAGCTCTAGAAATAATGTTCTAGCAGGATCCCTAGAAAAGAAATATATTCTTCCTTCCAGTTTTCCAAAGGTTAGCAACAAATCTCATTTGACACAGGTTAAGACACTGGTACTTATAAATAATCAAATCAACAGGGAGTCACCACTAAGGATTTCCACTTTGGTTATACAAATGCACTGAAATATGATTTGTCAACAATGGAAGCTGGAAATGGAAAGATCTAACTTTTCTTCACTCAGATTTATCAATGAAATTTGGTGCACTAGGTTTAGGAACTGAAAGAATTGCACATAGCTCATAGAGAATATAAGAAATGTTTTCTAGGGTTTGTATATGCACTGCAATCTCAGTGTTCCTGGTAGCAGTCCCAGTGAGGTGTTGGTACCCAAATTGATTATCCCTCAGAAGCTAAGTAGCATCACATGTTTGACAGGAAGCTTAGAGTAAAGCAGAGCATGTAATGTGTCGTTTTGTAGCTGGGGATGAAATGCAGCTTGCTCTTTGTCACTCATATGTGGAGAAATGGGTAGCACCCATAAGAAGATTTGACCTATCCTCGCTACTTTATGGTTGTGTCTTTCAACCAAGTTGAGAGGACCCTTTTTTTAGCCTATTGTTTATTGAGAAGATGGATATGTCCTTCCTTGTGAAGTATTAAGAAAACCTTGAAGAAAATATGATCAATGCAACAAAATCTAACTCTCACAAGTTGTCACTCTAGATAATGGAGATATTTTTTAGGCAAGGTTCAGGTCACTAAAGACAATGAAAACCTGATTGTTCCTGCATTTTTTGGTAATAAAATTATGCATTTGTGTACATACATGACAAAAAGGGGTAGTATGGGTATGATTAATTGTTTTTGAATGAATTTTAGTGGGAGGTAAAGAAAGATAAAGTTGATTATACCAAATCATTGAGAAATTTTACAAAAATGGGAAGCTTGAATAGCTACGTGCTTTCAGAGTAGCTAGGATGTTCCTTTAACTGGAATATGTGCTTCAATGGATGCCTAGATCAACACTTTTCACACAATCTTCAAGGATCCAAAATGAAGGCTCAAATTGGAAAACTTAATTGAACATTATCAATCTCTATTTCATCATGCCTAAGATACCCTCAAAGGATAACAAACAATCTTATAGTCATGCTAGGATTCATAGTGATTTTAAATTTGTTTATTTCACTATCAAATGAAGGCTCTTCTGATAACTGAAATTTTAAATGCCACTAAAATATCACAAGGACAAGATCTTGTGTGATTCACGTAGATTTAGATGTAAGAATGCAACAGGAACAAGAAAAACTAATTGTAGACATTCAAGAATGAAGAAAACAAAATTTTTTCCCAAGAATAACACAGATTAACTCGAGTTTGGTTAAATTTATCAACAGGGGAAAGGTTCTTAAACAATCTCAGAGCTTTTTAATGGTTGTACACTCAAAACCACCTTGACATGATCAAATTTTAACACAAAGGAGATAAACAGGCTTCTTCAGATAGTTTCTTCATGAAGACAGGCTCTATGAAACTTTTCTCTTCAGAAATCAGTTTCCTAATCCTAACCCTTTTCACAGAAAAATCATGCCTATTTATAAAATTTCACAACAGAGCCTTTTCCCCCCAAAACAAGAGACATTGAGTGTACTAGTGCTCACCATGATCTAGATCGCGATTCCTAGAATCAGATCTATAAAAAGTTGTCAGGTGCTCAGGGGGAAGATCTCTTCGAAAACCCCTGCATTTAAATCCTTCCTCTGGTATATCACTTTTCCCTTTACTCGCTAACCACTTCTTCCCCTATTTTTTCCAATCTGGTTGTTTGCATGCCTGGGAGGAAGAAATGGAGGATCAGATCAAGCCCAGAGATCAAATCTCATCTTAAATGGTAAAAGACGTCCCCAAATTTTCCTCACCCAACCAAGATATCAACATGTCTTTTATGTGCCAAGGAGATAAAAATCGGGCCGAATTCGACAATCACATTACATATTAATGGTGAGAGACGTTTACAGAGCTTTGCCACCAAACTAGGATTCCAAATTAATGCTCCTCTTTATTTGGTGTGCAGGAGACTCAGAAATGATAAAAAATCATCAGAATACGCATCCCTTGGAACTCTGGAGTGAAAATGGAAAAATTAGATACAGATTCACATCTTCCATTGATTTATATTTTGAATTTAGATCATCCACGTGGTAGATCCATTTTAAAGCGGGCCTGCGAGTTCCCTTTTTCCTTTTGTAACTTTTGGAAAAATGTAAAATTTTCAAATTTTTTTCCGCACCTCTTCCCTTGAGAAATGAGCCTGACATGTGTCCTAGGGTGGGTCCCAAAGGAACTGTGAAAAAATTATGCTATTTCACCTCCTTTTTGGAAAAGTGAAAATTTTCCAAGTTCCCCCTGCAGCCCCGCCCTTCCGCTTCTAGTCTCTGATGTGGGTTCTAGCGGAACCACTCTTCCCTTTTTACTTTTAACTCCCTTCTCCTCAAAAGGAAAATTTTCCAAATTTTCCTAGAAGTCCGCACCTCCGCCATTGACCAAGGCAAAACTTTGAGTACTCTATGTCGGGTCTGTGGGTCATTTTGATGTTTTAATCCTTTTGGTAAAAAGAGGAAAAAAATCCATGTTTCGCCGATGGTCCACTTCCCCATCCTTTGACTCTTCAAACTACCAGGTGTCACAATGGCACACCTTGAGGTGGTCCCCAAAAGTTGAGACCCTAAATGAGCACAATCTCACCACGTGTCCTAGCCTGACAAATTTTGTTTGAAGGCTTAAAGCTCCGTGGAAGGCTCTGAGGCAATCTCCTTTGGCCGTTTGAAAAGCCCAAGAAAAAATGAAAAGTGAATGGAGCCATTTAAGTGTCACCCTGGAACTTCTTTAAAATGAAATTCAAGGGCCATTTTTCAAACATGCACGGTCCCTTCAAGTGTCTCAGGCCTCTCAAAACCTTATGAAAAAAGACTAAGTATGGGAAACCCGACGGAAGCCTCCACGTGTCTTCATGGCGCAATCATAGAGACCCAAAGTGGAGATCATGAACAAGCATGGGCTCACCACATGTCCCTGTTCCGCCAAACTATACCATCTGTATAAAAAATTGTCTAAGCCCGGGAAAAGTAGTGGAAACCTCCACATGTCCTCCCGGTGTAAATCTAAAGCCAAACCAAAAATAAAATCTTCAAATGAGCACCATTCCTCCACATAGAAAAGTTTTAGGTAAAAATTTCGATAAAGTTTAGGAGTGCCCCACTGAGCCGCATCAAATAAAAAATGAGCACGTGGACACCCTCAGGGCACAAATAAGAAATTTTCCCCGACACTTTAAATTTTCTTTAATCAGATCTTGGCGAGGCCGCGGGGCAAGTTCAAACCTTTTTATAAATTATCCAAAAGGAATAAGTTCAAAAATAAACCCATCGCGCCCCATCTAATTAGAAGAAGCCATGTAAGCACTAAAAGAACTAATCAGAATTGAGCGGAGCCACAGGACCAAGTTTTCCTTTTTGCCAAAAAAACAAAAAGCAATAAGTTAAAACATTTTCCCTCCATCCCCTAACCAACCAAAAGAGGCCACGTGACCACCAAATGCCGAGGAATAATTTTTACAAGAAAATGACACCTGCCAGACTGTCAAAAACACATAGAAATTCACCATTCACGCCCAATACCCTATTTTTTTCTAAGGATGAAATTTTTGGAAACAAAACCAAGTGAATCATGGTTTCGAGCATCTTTCAACCATGGGATTAGATTTTAAAATGCATACAAATGTAAATTGATCATTCTCAAGCTTCCATAATTGGGGAAAGATAGGGAAAATGGAAAGGCCTATGGATTTTGAAGAAATTAGGGCAAACTAGAGAAAAATCGAAGACTCCTTCAAGGAGGGACATGACAATGGATTTTTCAAACAATTCGAAGCATTTCAAATGGAGAAAAAATATTTTAGAAAACCCACATCGAGAGACAAAATGTTTCAGAACACGCAAATCAGAGGAAAATAATGGC
Organism: Taxus chinensis; assembly: GCA_019776745.2. Lineage (NCBI taxonomy): Eukaryota > Viridiplantae > Streptophyta > Pinopsida > Cupressales > Taxaceae > Taxus > Taxus chinensis. The sequence goes on from CM034148.1 coordinate 46,166,252, forward strand.
AAATGGGGCAAAAAAAATCTGAGCAGCAACAGGCGGGGTTGGTGACCCCCCCCCCCCCCCCACGAATTCTTTTTACCTAAATAGGTGCAAGCCATGGCCAATACGGCTACCACAAATCAACTTTTTTTTGTTTAGTTTTCATTCTAATTAGTTAATTTTTCATTTAATCTAATATATATATATATATATATATATATATATAGACAAACACACACACACACACACACACACACACACACACACACACACACATACATATATATAAACAAAAATATCTAAATACAAGATATTAATATTACCATTAATATCAAAATTAATGGTATTTTAATACTAAGACTAATATCAATAAGTAATGATATTTTGTATTATTAACTAATTTTAATCCTACACTTACAAATTTCCTTTAAACATGTGATGGAAATATTATCAAGTGATAGATTATAACTATGTTTCACCTAACTCTACCTTTTTTGATATTTGGTTTAAAATGAACTTGATTTAGCTTAATAACTGATCTATATACTCAATAGATCTAAGGTCTATTTGTAACTATGAAATTTCTTTACTCAACTAGAATCGGAAATTAACCTACTTCACTAGTCAAGTAAATGACAATTATAATTTAAGTTATTTCCATCTATACATCCAAGTTTTGGCTTTCTATCAAACAATACAAGAAAATGCATAAAAATAGTCTAACTTTTCCATTATATACCTTTCAAGTAATACAATTAAATTAAATATTTCCTTCATACAAATTTCCAACACTCCCATAAGAAACCTTCAACAATATTTCCAATAATTTTAAAACAAGAATGACTCACCCATGTTAGGTAATAAATCAACTTAATAGGGGCAAGTTTCCTTCTTGTCAATTACATTTCCATTATAATAAAACTACATTTACTAAAATGTCTTTCTTTCATTTACAACATACAATACAATCTTAATAACTAATAATCAATACAATTTTTCTTCCAAAAATAATACAATAAATTTTGCACTTGAAGTGGGAATTTTTGCAAGAAGGTAGCTACAATAGAGAAATGTTTAGTCTTTTACAAGTGCTCCAAGATTCAAATCTCCACAACACTCCATCTTTCTTCACTTGAATCACAACAACCAAAAATTGGGGAGAGGCAACACTCTTCACCCAACCAAAACTCCAATGAGAAGAAGAAGTAATTCTTCTCATTGTCCCCAAGCCCCAATGAAAAGGAAATAAGGGATGGATCAAACACATGACAACTATACAATGCCTTGACACTTACTTTCAAACAATAAACACACAAGAAAGAGAACGACATAAAAACACTTATTTTTAAGCACAACAACTTTCCAAAATAATGGCTCTTAAATAAGCCAAGTAGAGATAGGAACATGGGGGTGCCCTTGTGCCTCCTAAGGGTTTGGAATCCCACCTCTAAAATCCTCCACAACACAATCAATCCTAGAATGTCTTATGCCTCCCCAAAACAACAAATCTATGTCTCTTATGCCTCCCTCTCTCGTATGCCTCCCTCTCCCTTACGGCTCCCACAATACACAAAATAAAAAAATAGAACAAGGTGGGGCCAACAAAACCCACTCCCTCCTAAACACACAAAGAAGATCTTATACCTCTCAACATATTTCATCCCCATTTCCAAATCTCAACACAACCTAAGGTAAATTTACTACTTAACACTTCAAACAAGAACACACATCCATACACCACATAACATACAAGAAAACAAAAAGAAAACAAGAGTGCCAGATTCTACCTTGCCATGGTAAAGCTCCAATTTTCAAGAAAGTCCCAAAATATTTCAAACTAAAGTGACTCCAAGATCCCTTCTACTCTAACAAGTAATCACTCCCAAAAAATCTAAGATCAAATGCTAAGCAAGTAACCCCATTTATTCCAAAAAAAATTAATAAATAGAAAAGAGGAGGAGGGAGATGATGTCACTCCATGTATGATGCCACATCATTTCTTCTCCACTCTAGATCACCCAAGTCAAACCCATACTCGAAGGAAAAATAAATGGGTGGTTGAGAGGTATGAAAAACCTCTTACACACACCACTCCAACCCATACTCCTTTAGGACAAAAATTAAACACATGTAAGAAAATGCAATTAAAAATCACCTTTTTCATTTCAAAACACATAATGGGGTCTTTGTTTTACCCCCCAAACCATAGGTAGGGTTGGTATAATAAATCAAGAGGTGTGGGACAAGTTGAACTTGTCTCACAAGCCTCCAAAATTGGCCCTTACTGCAAAATCCGAATTTATAAGAAGAGGTAGAGTATACAACACCCAAGATCACATACACTCAAATTAAAACACATAAACCAAAGAACCATGTAATCTAATAAATGAATTATTTTTGTCCCATACATAATTAGTTTAGGAACATTATTAATTTACTAATTTAGACAAATAAATTAATTAATGATAAAAGGGAAATACATCACCATAAAATCACATATACTAAAATTAAATAAAGTAAAATAAAAGAACAACACACAAACCCCTTGGTCATAATTGGAGGTAATCCCCATTAAAAAAAAAAAAAAAAAAAAAAAACATAACACAAGTTTTCATGGTGGCCATTGTCGTATCTACCCATTATTCTGTTGTGGTTGGTCTCCAATCCCTCTCTGATTTTTGTGATATAATAACCTGGAAAACACACAATTCCTTCTTCGGCCTCATGGCCACATCAAAACATCGAAGATAAAATATATGCATATAGGTCAACAATCATCCATACATAAATTAAATCATCATCTAGGAAAATAATGTCACTATTTTCAAATTCCAACAACATCTCAATTATATATTTCATCAATACCAGTAAGATCACAAGATTAGTTCACTACTAAATCCTACTCGATATGATTAAAATGTTGAATGTCAGAAATATATATAAGTATGTCAATAACACATCATCATCAATAAAAAATGTCTCTCTAATAAAGCCACAAACATCATACTATGAATCAAAATCCATCAATAATCAAAGTATCTCTATCATCTAATCATCATGCTAAGCCAAAATGATATAATAATATCCATGTATATAACCAAAAGTAATCAAAATCAAAATGTAATTAGTGTTGAAGGGAAGTGGGCACTACAACATCAACATTATCCTATATTTCATAGGGTGTCTCTTCGAATTATTTTGGGTCTTGTGCTTCATCATACCCAATCTCTAAGATCATTATCAATATTTATATGTTATTTCCACATCTTTGGATTCTCTTCCTACTCTTGGTCACCCTTATGCTCAAGTCTGTGATATTCCTCGATACACTTTTTTATATTTTCATACCTCTCTGTCATTACTCTATAAAATTTAAACTGCATAATATACATCTAGAACCAATTGTGCTTAGGCCCAGAAAGTAAAAATATTCTTTATTTATCAAGTTAAAATACATTAGTGTTGGTCAATATTGTAAAATGTCAATATTGACCCTATTGTATGGTTTTGGAACAACATGTATTGAATTAGTTATTTTAATTATATAATATTTTTATGGAAACATATCCCCCCTTATTTGGCCTTTCATGACATAACAACCTTTAAAAATATATATATAAGAAAGTAAATCATACCTAATTTGGTAACTTGACACATTATGAACTCCTCATGTAACAACAAGCACTAAAGGAAATCAAATCTCCCCAGAATATAAAATAACTCACAAAAATTCATTATGGAAGTGCCCTCTACTAGTGTGAAGTATGATTATAGGTATAAAAATATCCATATTCATCTTAAAGGAAAACAAAGTGACAATTCAAAAGTATTTAAGAAAGTTTGAAATTCAAACACGAAGCATTATTAAAATATCAATAAGTTTCCAAATGTCAACTAAGAATGGATCCCATAGTGAACCCTAATGGATCCCATAGCCCTAAACTCAAAATTTAAAAAAGAGGTGGTGACGGAAATAATTTACTACATAAGAATAGCTAAGGGGAAATCTTCAATGTGGTTGTGGTTGCAAATAAGGGTGCATTTACTTCTCGACTAAGCCTTTGGAAAAAAATGGTCAGGGCAAGAAGGGGATCCCTGATAGTGTGATTTCATTGGTTACACATGGTGGTGGATCTCACCCACATAGTCCTCATAGAATTGATGGAGGTATCAAGTCATCTTAGGACACCTGTGGTGTAGCTGGTTGTGGGCCCGCGTCTGGTTTGGTCAGAGGGCACCAAGAGAATAAAATAAAGGTAGGGATATTTTTGGCCACTAACCCAAGGTGAAATTAATTTTTTACAGATGTCATAGAAAATACAAAAGGGAACCATCGGAGGTCATTTCCCCTAGAACCCACACACAATATCTCTCAGCTAATATTTGAGGATGATTTCCTCAAAAATATTTGAGAGCGAGAAGAACATTATAGTAGGTTGGGTCTCAACTTTATATTCAACCATCTCTGGCCTAAGTTACCTCATTTGCATGACCAGAACTTAGAGAAATAGAGTCTAAAAATCATGGGTAATACTAAACTCTTTCCATGCTCTAAAGCTTGTTTCATAGTTTTTTTTTTTAATTTTTTGAGGACATAGATATCATTGATAATGTGTATTGGGTTTGTGTAGATATGTATGGTCTCATGGAAAAATGTCGGTATGCTGATTTTGACCAATTAAAAGACTCATTTGACATAATTCCTATCTGGGTAAGTCTCCCAAGTCTTCCCCTACAAATTTGGGATGAATCCTATCTCAAAGCCATTTGAAACAAGATAGAGATGTATGAAAAATATGAATATGCAACCACTCAACAATTGCACACAACCTATCCTTATATTTTAGAGGATATTGAATTATCCCTAAAATTACTTGATAAGATCAATCTATGAATTGGAGATAGCATATGGTATCTATTTCTTGACTAAAAGAGGATGATCTTTTGTTGTCACTAATGTTATGAAACTGGTCATTTGACACTAGAGTGTGGGTGGGCTAAGAGAAAAAAATGGGGTTTCTCTAGTTTGGTGGAAGGACTCTCTCCCTTCTCACTTCATTGTTAAGGCCTCATCTAACCCTTCTAGTGTTTCTTCTTCTCATACCTACCCTTTGAGGTTAGATTTTTTTGAGAGCCCCATTTTGATTCATATCAAGGAACTGGTTCCTCTCACTCATATTACAATGAAATTTTTTGGGTTGGACAGGGAGAGGGAAACCACCTCTTCTCTTATTGCGACTCAATTTTGACCTATTTCCTCTATTGAGGTTCTCTTCCCATGTGGACCTATGAAAGACAATGAGATTAAGAAGGAGGAAGGGACATTGGTCCAAAACAAGAAATTTATCTCTTCTAAGTAGAAATTAACTCCTTATCACATGATACTTAGGTCACAATCTTCTGTTTTTAGTTGATTGTTGTTGGGTTGGTTTTGGTGTTGCATTGGTTGTTGTAGACTAAAAATCATGAACTTTAAACATTATTTTGTCTTGGTCTCATATTACTATTTAAATGGTTTTTGAGTGAAGAAATTACTATTTAACCCCCATCTTTTGGCCATCACAAATTATTTTATTTCTTCATTCCTAACCTTTTACACCTACATGCCCAGTTATCTTTCATCACTTTACGTTATTTTAGCCTTGACCGAGGAACCCCAGATAGTACTAGGGTGCCCATGGGTGGACTGGTCCCACCAAGGGCACCCAAATCCTTTCCACACATTCTCGTCACTTTTTGGGCCCTTTCTACATGTTTGAGATCTTTATATTTTTGGTGGTCGGCTATTTTGGGGTTACTTACAAAATCAGATCAAGAAATCCCTATAAGTGTAAAGTTATGAGACCATAATGAGGCACCAAGCACTATTCACTACTATCATCCACCGATGTTTGTATCCATCTATTTCATTAGATATCACTTGCATCCACATAGCTCCATCACAAGGAAGAAGGATAAGACATCTTAATCACACACAACATAGCCAGAGGATTCTATTATATTCCATGTACACATTCTATTACATTTTCTAGATGTAGTTATTTCTTTCTACTTCAAAAAGCGCAACTAGAACAAGAGCACCTAAGGCACGTTATGCACATGCACTGGAACTACATTTTGGTCTGAAATATAGTGTGACACTTAGTTAGTAAGACAATTGTTGTGGTAGCTGAGGTCGGTTAGACCCATTCATTTGGTTTTTTATTTTTTTAGGGTTTTGATACTTTTTTTGTCTTTTCAAAATCTTGGATTATTAGTGACATTCAACAAGTTAAATTGAATCTGATATGATAAATAGTGAAGGCTTCAGACAATCTTTCAGATGTAGAAAAATAATTTTCAGATCTTTTACATGGACTAGGGTACCCATTCTGAAAAATAGAGCACCCACATGCACACTAGTCCCTCTCCAGGAGCTCCTGTGTAGCTAATCATTCTAGATCCATACTTTTAGGGATAGTTCATATTCGTGTGTTCCTCCTATTTCTCTAGTTATTCCTACGACACATTATCGCAATATCATCAAATCAGATGAGTTCCTTCATCTTCTCTCTTCCACACTATAGTTATAATTTCCTTTTGTATGGTTTCTTGGATCATTTACATACTGCTTTATTGCATTCCATTTATTGTATTTACATGTTTCTCTTTAATATTTAAACTATAGGATATTCCACATTATCTCTCATTTTAGTCAATCACTTGTTGTCTCGTAACGTGTTTCTATTTTGTTTCTTCTGTGCTTCAATGTCTTCTCTTGGTTGTTTACATTTTTACTCGTGGGTAAGAACCAAGTAATAACACCTTTATCCTTAGTAAAAAAGGTTCCAATTGTCTTCAAATAAATAATATTAAATTCACAATCAATATAAATCACAAATTCTTACTTATACATTTGTTGGATATATATGACACCAATGAATAGATAGGAGGTGGAAATTCAAGAGGCCAAATGGAGAAAATATAATGCATAGGAGAACAATGGAATATATAAAAATTTCCTCCCTTATTTAATTAATTATATAAAGGTACCCCAAAACATCATCATCTTCTTCTGATTTTGGTACTCCTTTTGAGTTATTATCTTGTCGAGTCGTGACATGTCCTTTCTACTTATTTGGTGAGACAATGTCTATATTTTTGTGAATCACATAACTAGATGTTCTCTCATTGAAAGAGTTACAGATGAAGAGGTGGGCTCAGTATTCTTATGTAGTGAGATGTGGATGCTCCTGGGGGAGTTCTATATTATGTTTGTCATCTACATCATAACCTTTCTCAAGATTGGTATGAATCTTCTCTATATCGTATCAAGTACATTAAACAAGACTTAGTCACACACTATGTCCTTGAATTATAATTTTTGGAGTGTTTTAACGAATTAAAATTCAAAACCATATCTCTCTTGGGCTTGGATTTGATCTCTCAAATGTTGGACATCTATATGGTTTATTATATTATTGCTAGTATTTCTTATCACGATTTCCATGTGATTAGATTTCTCAATGGTATCATAGGATTTACCTTACTATCATGTTGGTCATGTTCTACAGGAATATGTTTTTATTTTTCATATTCATAGTGAAATTGATCAAAAAATGAAGTTTGGGATTTGCACTGAAATTTGGTTCTTAAATTAAATCCTCTTTAACTTATATTCATAATACATCCTCACACCTTTGGATGAAAATTCTCTCATTCTATAGGTCATTAAAAGATTCTCCTTACACGTTCCCTGAGTATTCTTGTGTTGTAGTTTTCTTGGTATTCATAGGTTTCTCCTAAAATAGTCACTAATATTTTATCATATTCTCTACCTCCACACATCTCCATGGGTCAACTTTTCCTCTACTGTCAACTTTTTTTTCATCCATGCATAATTTTTTTCAATCCTAGGGTGTATTGCTAATATTCCCATGCAGGTTTCTTTCTTGCAAACCATACAGGTAGGATTATCTAGAGAGGCCGCTTGTTCAATGACCAAATAATTTTATGTCAAATAAGGGAATTTCTGATTAGTCACTAGAATATTTCTATAGCTACTTTCCACTAGTTCTCAATGTTGATTTTAGGACACTACTACCCTATTTGTTGGAAGGTCTTGTTACCTCCTCTTCATTCTCTCATGCCCAGAAAAGTATTCAAAAAATTTCCATTATTATTATTCCATCCATGAGAAGACTTAAATACATATTCTTCTCCATTCCAATAGAAAATGTCCAAAACTACCAATCCACAAGAAGATACAAGTCACTTTTAGGAAAGAGAAAGAAGGTCTCAATTTTTTTTTCAAAACTACTCTAATGATCTAAAAGTAGGTGAGGTAAATTTTCACTTATAACCATTTCCAAGGATATGAGGAACTCAACATCAAATTATTGGTTCAGTTACCCTAAAATTGATAATTTCCTTTATTTGATTTACACCTCAGTCTGAATTTTAATCACAACACTGAAATGTGCATTTGTGGATTATGAATACTAAAATCAATTTCTAAGTCCAATTTCTTATTTTTAAGGAATGATGTATTAATCAAAATAATTAAAACCTATCACTCATTTTACCTGATCAAAAGTTTCATCCAAAAACTGAAATCAAATCCACAATGCAAGTTTTATAACCGAGTTGATCCGAAGGCTACGTATCTAGATTCTTGAAAAGATAATCAATCTATTATTTCCCAAAAAAGTAGACTTAACCCTTAAATAATTAAAAATATACCATTATACATGTGAATCAGCTAATCCAATACTCGAGGAACTATGTCAATTACAAGAAACTATCCTGAAGTTGATCCATGGCTCCTACAGTTCTTCCACAGTGTAATCCCCTTGAAAATACAATAAAAAAATTCAAACAAATAGATATTTGAAAACACTAAATGAAAAAATAATTATATATCTGGAATCCTCATGAAATTGTGAGCAACTTACCTTTTCACACCATTCCCTGGTTCAGCCCCTAGGTGCTTGAAAAACTCAGATCTCTTCATTCTCCCAATGCCATTTTCATGCAAAATGTGATGGAAAATCACCTACACCAGAAAATAGGTAACACTTCATGGGGAAAAAATTACATATTTGAATTCCTCTGAAGAATTCTGAGCAACTTTCATTTTTTCACTACGGAAAAATTTGCAATTGAAGCCTTAAAAATGGCCTTCTTTGCAAATAGGTCTATTTTACCCTAACAAAGTTAGGTCAGTGTCCCTGTTTAAATTCCAGTGAGACCATTTTATAGCATGTAGAGCTCTTTTGGTGAGCTAACGAGTCATATTGGTTTTTTAGTACGAGGTCGGGGTTTCAAATCCTGCCTCCATCTCCTTAACCTCTGATTTGTTTTCCATACACTGGGTAAATCTCACATGGATGGCCCAAATGAGGAGATAACTATTTTAATATAGGCATGAATTCTTATCTATGCATGGAAATATCCACATTATCCCTTTTTCCAAGCCACATAATCTATACCAAAATGTTTAATTAGCTCTAGAGATATGTTTTTTGAACATGATATGGGACGAGATAAGTGACTTCACCATGTTGGTCTAGTTGTGCCTTAAAAGGTGTCGAGCTATGTACATCCAAGACCGGAGGTAAAAACCAAATTTTAACCTTTTTCACCTTTTACCAAAATTTCCACGTGTCAATGTGTGATTCACCACTTGACTAAATTGGACTGTTTTCAAACCAAAAGGTTGACCCATGATAACTTCTCCACCTAGAATCCGTTTTTGAAATTTTGCATACCATTGGGAAGGTCTCTAAATGATATTCCATGTGGTAATGGTTTAAGGAGGTTTAGGAAAATTATAACACCAGAAAAATCCTCTAGATCACTCCTCCTAACTGAGAATGCTCTTTTTCCACAAAATGTTGTGTAATAACCCTCAAAATGTGCTATCTCTTTCTGCGACTACACAAACATATACATGAACTTGAAATAACATCATAGGTTAATCAAATGAAAAAATTTGATTAGCTAGTCACATAACTGATCAGATAATAACACCATTTGAAGCTATTGTCCAACTGAAACATTGTAATCTTGTCAACTCTACACACAACTGTGAACTATCAAATACCTTTTGATACCATCACAAATAACTAATCAGATAATAAGACCTAATTGAGCTAGTTTTCAATTGTCACTTTGTGATACGACCAATTACTATAAGGTACAATTCCATAACACAGATCAGTATATTAGACATCTAAATTTCCCCTAATTAGGCTAGTGTCTAGTTTCTATCTGAAACTATAAAAATAAAAATATTCACTATCTAGTATAGTTAGACTACAATGCCAAAATATATATAGTAAAAAAACTAAATCCACGTGAATCTATGCAAAACAATGTAGTTCCACCACAAATAATAAGTCAAATAATAACACCCATCTATAACAAAAGCTAGTGTGCAACTAACATCTTGTGATTATGTCGATTACAACTACAAATATTAACTATCTAGAATAATTAAACCATCAACACCAAAAAATGGCTATAGTCTAAATCTAAATCAATGTGAATCTACAAATTCTATCCATACACACTAAACTATAAAAGGATAGATCAAATTGTATTTATGCTTACCCAAAATGGTGAACTTCTCAATTCTGCAAATGATCACCATACATACCAGAACACATGTTTGCTATTGTAAATAATGTACACTTAAATTGTTACTACATAGAGTAGTCACAAATAAACACCCTAAAAATAAGGGTAGTCAAGAAAGTGCAACTACCCTGTGAATAAAAAATGGATTTTTATATTACCTTCAAAATAAAAAAAGTCTCACATACTTACACAATGCAATTTAACAACAGTACTTAAGAATTCATTTCAAAATTAGACATCATTCATCACATGTGCACTGAAACTACATAACTACTTCTAAAAATTGAAAGTGGTATATTGTTATCCTTTAGCATGTAAGAAGTAAAATCCGATAATTTTAAACCTATCTCCTAGATCCTCTTACAGGTGACCCCATTTTCCAATTTTAAGGTAATTAAAATAAGATGTGAATTATTCCTTCATCATACACCAGAAATCCATAAAATTGCCTTGAGAATTTTTATTGTTGAAATCAAGCTAAACAAAGCTAACCAACTTACATGAGCCTTCATTCTATGTAAAAAAACTGAATGGAATCATAAGTGATTCAACAATGGATAGAGGTTGATTTCAAAAATGTGGTTCAAAAATTCCTTTAACTTGAATCCAAATTTTCTTACCATACTCTGGATAGTTTATTGCATGAATTTTCCATTAGTTATCAAACCATGCCTCATTTGAAAAAATCTGCAACTACCCATAGGGCACCTACACCTGTTTAGCCACTAAACTCAAATGTACCAACTGAATAAATCACTGTTAATCAGATTAAAACTAGAGGAAAAATATCCAGCTAAAAATAACTTTGATGCCAAACTTGATAAGACAATGGGTAAGGTAAATTTTCACTTATAATCATTTGCAAGGATCCGAGGAACACAACATAAAATTATTGGTTCAATTACCCCAAAATTGGTTAATTCCTTTATCTTATTAGGACCTCATTCTAAATTTTAGTCACAACACTAAAATGTGCATTTGTGGATACTGAAATCAATTTCTAAGTCCTTTTTCCTATTTTTAATGAATATTTTCTTAATCAAAATAATTAAAACCTATTACTTATTTTATCTGATTAAACGTTTCATCCAAAAACTGAAATCAAATCCATAAAACAAGTTTCATAACGGAGTTCACTCGAAGGCTACGTCTTTGGATTCTCGAAAAGAGAATCAATCTATTATTTCCCACAGAATTACAATTAATCCTTCCATAATGAAAAATAGACCATTATACCTGCAAATGAATTGATCTAAGACTCATGGAACTCTACCAATTACTATAAATTATCCCGAAGTCGATCTGTGGCTCCTAAAGTGCTTCCATAGTGTGATATCCTTGCAAATAAGATTGAAAAATGCCTACAACTAGATATTTAAAAACACTACATAAAAAACTATATATGTAGAATCCTCATTAAATTTTGAGGAACTTCCCTTCTTACACCATGGCATAGTTCAGCTCCTAAGTGCTTGAAAACATCAGATCTTTGTTAGCTCAGAGTGCCCTTTTCATACAAATGTAATGGAAAATCACCTACACTAGAAAATATATATCACTTCATGGAAAATAAATTACATATTTGGATTCCTCTCGACATTCTAAACAAATTTCATTTTTGTATTGAGGCAAAATTCGAACCAGAAGTCCCTCAAAAATAGGCTTCTCTCAAAAGAATTCCATTCTTCCTTAAAATAGTTAGTCCACTGTCCTTGTTTGAATGTCAGTGATCCCATTTTATATCTTGTTTAACTCCTTTTGCGAGCTGGTGAGTCGCATCATTTTTTAGTGCAAGGTCATGGGTTCAAATCCTTCCTCCATCTCCTTAGCCTCCGCTTTCTTTTCTATATAGTGGTTAAATCACACATGCATTGCATGGACGAGGGGTGGAATACTTTAATATAGGAATGAATGTCTATCTATGCGTGGAAATAGCCACATTTTTCCCTTTTTCCAGGCCACATAATGTTTTCCAAGCCTTTTAATTAGCTATCGTGATGTGTTTGTTGAACACGATATGGGTCAAGCTAAGTGGCTTTTCCTTGTTGGTCTAACTACACCTTAAAAGGTGTTGAGCTATGTACAATGTTCCAATGCCCAATATAGGACCGAGTTGGTAATGTAATCCACTGATATAGAAGCCCATTTGTTTATTGAATAGATAGGCTTCAAAGTCATGGATAACATAATATCCCGAGCAATGTGAAAATAGATAACCATGTGGAATGTAATCATTCAATGCGGTGATAAACCCAAACAATGTGGTAAAGAAATGGGATCAACTCGGTGGGGAGTTGATCACCCCAACGAGCTAGGAATATAGCTCGCCTGAGCCAAAAGTGTAGAAATTACTCTGATTTAATACAAAGAATCCATGAAATAACTACATAGACAATAATTGAAATCAACAACTCTATATTATATTTTTAATTATATATTCACTATTTCATTACACTCCATTATATAGGAGATGTAAAATAACAATCCTCACAACAACATTTGTCTTCATATACAACCATACACTCGTATGGTTTCAACCTCTCACCAATATAATAATAAAACAATACTAATTGTTTTATTATTCTAACTTACTAACTTACCACATTTTACATTTACTATTTACATTTACATAGTAAATGTACTTTCACTAATTTACCAATTATTTTATTATTCAAGCATTAGAAAAGACTGAGGATAGCTTCATCAGCTCATTTTCCAATACCAGATCATCCCAACTGAGCCTTATTGTCACTACCACATTCCTTGGACCTGAATCTTCATCAAGAATGAGTAAGTAGTTTCTTGTATGTTTCTAAGCACCATTTCTTGAGCCTTTTGATTGATAGTATTTATAAGCTTACTCCTAGATCTACCACCTGCCAGCACCCTACACTTAACCTTCATCCATACATCCTTGTATTGCCCAGAAGACAATTTTATCACACTCTGAGTCTTCCCCGTCATCTCACTATTCCCCTCAGCCATCCACCAGTCTTAAAAACCCCACAATCACCCTGCAACTAACCTCCATCCAGAAGAACCTAGATTACTGACCCTACCGGTGTCAGTTATCCCCTACCGGCAGTGGTTCTCTAACCGCGGTCGGTTATCCAGTGACCAGCATCGGTCACTGTGACTTATACCCAAAACCTTCCTCTCACCTATTTGTCTCCTAACAACCTCAGATCCAGTCTGGTTTATCCCTGTAACTTGAGCTGAACGTATCAACGACCATTGACTAAACAAACAACATGACGTTTTATTATTGGTAGTTTAGTCTCTATTGCTTTGTAACGAGGTACCTAAATCGTGATTTCACAATAGCTTCTTTATTATCATTTGTGTTAATTCGTATTAAAAGGGGAACTGACCACCTTCGAAAGGAAGTCTAATATTTCTTGGGCCCAAGGTAGTTCCCTCATTTATTGTCTAACTAAAATCTGGTGGTCTTGTATTCTTACTTGCAGGTAGTCCTTCCCAGACAAAAAGGAGTTCTTCGCAATCGATCTGATCTCTCTCTATGGTACGCGCACACCCTCTCAACATTCAACAGGTATTCCTCCTAGCCCTAACCCTTATCTTTTTCTCAAAAGAATGAAAGGATAAAAGAAACTCTATTCCCGGAACGGAAACATTCTGTGCGAAACATTTTGGCACGCTCGGTGGGACCCATTTTGGGTTTCTTTCTTTCTTGCTTGCTTTCATATAGGGAGCACACTTGTTATTTTTCTTCTTCTAAAATATTCACAAGATATTTTGTTATTTTGGTAAAATAATTTGTCTTGCTTTCACATCTTTTCATTAGTGAAAGTCATCTTCTTTGCTTCATTGAATATCATTTTCGGTTCGGGTTTAAAACACGCGCATCACATTCTTGTTTGCTGTTTTCAATTCTAGTGAACGTAGATTAAGTAACAGGTCATACATGTGGGGGTGATATCCATGGTATTGACAAGAAATTAATCTTACTTTCACTGCGCAACACATACCAAATCACATCATAATTAACACAACAGCTCAAACATCCCCCCTTTTCCGCGGTATTCCTCCGCTCGATTGAGGTAACCTTATAAGCCAAAACAAACTTGACATCTCCCTTAGGTCTTTTGTTTAGGATTGACATCATCTTGCGTATAAAGGCATAAGCCCACAATAATTAAAACTAATCCTAGGGTTAGTCTCTTGATTTGCTTGTGCATCTTGCTTGTTTTAGTTTTGTTTCTCTGTCATACACTGTTCAGTGATCACTTCAGAATAGTTTGGTAGGCATACTAAGCATTGTTAACCCCAAATCAGAAACTTCTTATAGCTTCTTACACCAGTCCTATTCTACCGACATCGGTTAACTTACTGACGCCGGCTATAGTCTGACCGACATCGGTTACCTGACCGATATCGGTTACTGTCTTTCACAGTTCCCAAAACCAACAACCTACCAGTTTCAACCTTTTTTGGCTGTTTTTGATCCTAATAGATTGCATCCCTACTGTGTACCCTTGTCCATGGTTGTTTACACTCGGAAACAAGCTACAGCCATGGTTTCACATGCCTGCTCTGTGCCTTTGCCTGAATCGCCCCCTTCACATTTTGTGGGGAATCCTACGGACACCAGCGAGGTTCCCAAAATCCCTGTAGGAGATAAGGAATTTGTGAAATTTTTGGACGCTAATACTAGCATTGTACAGTACCATTTTTCTCATGCCCCTAACCGTACACCCAACGGTCAACTCCTTGTTGGTATGCCTATTAGTATAGCTACTCACTTAGCTCCTTCCCCACCTGATAACTCTGCCTTGCCTTCTTCATCCTTAGCCCCGTCTCCCAACTCAGCGGCTTCAAGGGTTCATACGGCACATATTGGCTTTCCTTTGGTTAACTTAGGGCCCCACATATCATTACCACCGACAGCTCCTACCTCGTCTCTCTCGTAGACTGCTCCTTTCATAACTTGCTCTCTACCACCTATCCACACAAGCCTTCCTTCTCAAGCTCCGCCCACCTTTTCATTTCCACACACGTATCCAGTGACTTCAACATCTTATATAGGACATCCCTATTCGGTCACCTCAACATATTCATCCTCAATACCTTATCAACATTTAACCCCACCATTGTCTAGTGGTGGCCCTTGGCTCAATCCTCCTCTGTTTACGACAACCGCACCATCATCTCATCCAACCATTGATTTAATAAAAAAAATGATGGACAAGATGCAAAATCTGGTGGCTTCTATTTCAGGAAGCCATAGCACCTTGACATATGAGCAAGTTTGTCAGAAGCCTATTCATCCTTTTGTCCCCCTTCATTCATATCCTCCTCAATGGGAATTACCAAAATTTACTCGTTTTAATAGTAAGGAGGATCCTCAACAACACTTGCGATCATTTAGATATGCCTGCTATCTGATTGCTCATGACGATGCCTTACTACTCCGCACCTTTCCCATGTCCTCATCAGGACCCGCCTTGGAGTGGTACAGTGCTTTAACCCAGCACTCAATCTTCTCTTTTAACCAATTAGCCCAATCTTTCTTGGATCATTTCTCCATTAACATTGCTAAGAAAGTATCTATCACCGACCTCTATGCCATCCGACAATTTGAAGATGAATCTATCGCAGATTTCGTTGGACAATGGTGGGGCCTTATCAACCAACTTACTTATGCCTTGCCTCAGGCCGAACTTATCGAACTCATTACGCGGGCCTGCGCTAAGCACATTTCTCCTACCCTCCAAATTCAAACTTTCCGCACCTTTGATGAGGCCTTTACTATGGCTCAGAAACTAGAAATTCGAGCATTAGAGGAAGAGAAATTACGGTTGTGTAACAAAACCCTAATTTCCGAACCCAAGAATCCACCAACAAACCCAACACCACCAATTCTCACGCATCGACTGCTTCGAAATCAAAAGGAGCTGTACACGCGGTGATGGTCAAATCCCAAGCACCATCTAATACCCCGCCAAAAACCACCTATAAGTATAAAGCCGAGCCCATCAATTATACTCCCTTGGGAGAAACTTATGGTGTCAGTTTGGAAAAATTGCTCAAAGCAGGAGCTATCACCTTACCTCCTGTTAAACCTCACTCCGGGTTTGATTCCACCCGTGCTATACCTTCTTGGTACAAAGAAAATGACTTCTGTAACTTCCACCGTGTGAAGGAACACAGTCATGAAAACTACAAGATGTTGAAAAACATAGTGCAGGAAATGGTTGATGCAGGGGATATAACCCTCGATAATCCTAATGCCCCTGCTAACCAAAATTTTAAAATCTTCAACAAACCATTCCCAACCCACTCTTCTAATAGTAACATAAACCAAGATATCTTAACCGAGGAGAGTGTTCATGAAATCCATGAGGTCTTCGACTCCCAACAAAAAGATCCCATCAAAGAAATTCTGAATCGAGCCTCTTCACTAACGCAGGGATCCGAACCCCCTCCACCCCCATCAAGACAAAATGATAATCTTGTCATTCCTTTACCCATAAAGGAATTAACCGCCCACAGTTCTCTTCTCACAGATGAGCCTTCTTATACCACATCCCTGCAAGACTGTGAGCAGATGTTATCTAACTTATCTATTTCTCAAACATCTCCTTCTACCACTCTTGTTGTACAAGAGGAAGGCTTGCCACTTTTTCTATCATCCTTAGACGAGAAACCCCTCAAACCAACATCACTAAATTCTTTAATCATGATGGATCTGTTGTCACCAATCCGGCACTATGATAATTCTTCACCGGGAACTCCTCGTGTTATGATTATTTACTAATGCACAGCCTTTAGTTTGGTGGATGTAATCTGGAAACAAAACAACAACATAACACAAGAATACCATCGACTATGATAAGACGGAATGATGACAAATATGAAGTATCAAAGTAAATAATAATATTAACATGAAATTGTTACAATCTCACCCATGAGGTCCTTCAAGTGTTATTGACTTCACTTGCCTTTCACCAAGACTATGGGAGAAACTTTACAATTACACCTCTTAATGGCTTCTTCAACACACCTTTAAACTGATGGCTTCCTTCGCACACTTCCTACAATATTTCTCACTACTTCTTTCTATGCTAAATGAGGGGGGTAGCCTCTCTATTTATAGAACTTCCAAGCTTATCCATCTTATCTCTAAGATAGGATAAGAAATCCACTCTGACGAATCATATTCCATTCCTTAACTCTTATCTGTACATGTAAGCTTATCTTCTAAGATAAGATAAACCTTATCATTTTACATGGGTTCCACATTTTTAGACTTTTTACAAATAAAATACACAAAATATTTATGACCTCACTCCTTGTCCTTATTACCAATATAATATTTCTAATTCCTAATCACGTAGACCCTACTTCTCTAATTACCCAAACTTTGACATTTTAACATTACCGGACCACTTACGAAAAATATTTACTTTTTACAACATTCCTATTGTACTATGACTGTTACAGTACTCCACATTATTGGCGGCACCGTACTGATGGCGCCGTTATCTTCTATCAGACGCTACTACTAATTATACTTAACAACATCATATTCCTAATACATACATTAATGAAATAGAAATTACGAAAAAAAAATTTAGTGTCGACATCTTCCCCCTTCCTAGCTTCTACTCCGTCCTCAGAGTAGAATTTTCTGGTGCTTGGAAAATCTTCAACTTGTCGTGGTTGACCCATTTCGTAATGGGAGTGCCATCCAATTCCTCCAGTCGGTACGTACCATTTTCATGCACAGCTGCTATTTTGTAGGGCCCCATCCATTTTGCAAGAAATTTTCTCTGTCTTCTTTTTTTGTATCTGGAATCATATACTAGAACCAAGTCATTCACATGAAATGGAGACCACCAGATCTTTTGATCAAAGTATTCCTTCTACTTCATTTTCTTCTTATGGCTTGTATCCTTTGCTATTTCTCTCATTTCTTCCAGTAAATGAAGATGTAACAACCTTTCTTTTACTGAATCACTTTCATCCATCCTTTCATTTTTCATAACTCTCACAGTGGGAATATCAAACTCAACAGGAAGAACTAGATCAATGTCATAGGCCAACTGAAATGGGGAGTATCCTATTTCTGACTTTGATGTTGCCCTATATGCCCACAATGCTGCATGAATCCTTTTATCCCACTTATGTACCTGCAAGGCTGCATCTTTTGCTAGAATTTGGCACAATACAAAATTTGTTCGTTCCACCTGTCCATTTGTGCTTGGCTTGTATGTTGTTGCCTTCCTATGCTTAATAGAAAACTTATTGACTAGGGCTTCTACCACCTCATTAATGAAGTGGCTTCCTTGATCTGTTAAAATTTCTAATGGACAACCAAATCTGGTGACAATGCGTTCATATATGAACCTTGCCACTTCATCCATGGAAATTGTTTTCAATGGCCTAGCTTCAACCCACTTGGTTAAATAATCTGTGGCAACTACAATATACTTATTTTGCCGTGAGGTAGTTGGAAGTGGACCTACAATGTCTATTCCCCACTTTTCAAAAGGACCAAGTGGAAGAATAGGGCATAATGGAGCTGATGAAGTCTTACGGTTACCATGTATTTGATAAATATCACATGTCTTACAATAATTATAACAATCTTTAAAAAGAGTGGGCCAGTGATAACCTGCATCCAAGATCCTTCTTGCTGTAAGTTGTCCAGAGAAGTGCCCTCCACATGTACCATTGTGGAATTCTTTTAGCAGTTCCTTCCCTTGATCACGTCCAACTGCCCTCTTGTACTGTCCATCCGGTCCTATTCGAAATAATACTCCATGCAGAATAGAATATGGACGACTGGCTTGAGTAATCTTGCTCTTAGTCTTTGCATTGGCACCATCAGGAAAATTGAATTCATTCAGATAATTCCAAATATCTATGTATTCACTAGGGATTGTGTCAAGGGATAACAATGCTGCATCGGGGAAATCATCATCATCACAAGATGATCCTAAACCATCATAGGCTCGAGAGAGTGCATATGCATTGACATGCTTCTTTCCTGGCCTATCTATAATATCAAATTCAAATTCTTGTAGCAAAATTATCCATCTTGCTATCCTCCCTGATGGATTAGGCTTATTTACAATATATTTGAGAGCCTGATGATCTGTTACAACTAGAAATTTTATCCCTAGCAAGTAATTTCTAAACTTCTTTACAGAAAAAATGATAGCCAGAGCCTCTTTTTCAGTTACAGTATAATTTACCTCAGCACCGCTCATTTGTCTGCTCCCAAAGTAAATTGGATGTTCATTCCCATTTTCATCCTTTTGGCTCAAAGTACTTCCTAGTGCTGCATCTGAGGCATCAGTGTACACAATGAATGGCTTGCTCCATTCTGGATTCTTCAAAACAGGTGAAGACACCAGGGCTTCCTTCAGTTGTCCAAAAGCTTCATGTGCCTTATTTCCTGGTTCATGAGTAACATCCTTCTTCAAGAACTGGTTTAGTGGCTGTGTAATCTTTGAGAAATTCTTGATGAACCTTCTATAGTAACCCACATGGCCTAAAAAATGATCTCAACTTACTTTTATTCATAGGAAATGGTAAATCTTTGATTTTTGAAACTTTATCAAGATCAGTACCAATACCATCTCTGGATACAACATGCCCTAACAAAACGCCTTTAGAACATCCAAAGACACACTTTTTAGGGTTTAGTGAGGCTTGTGCTTCATCTAACCTTTGAAATGTTGTCTCCATCTGGTGCAGGTGGTCCAACTTGCTCCCATAGATACAAAAATCATCAAGAAATACTCTGATGAAGGTCCCAATGTAGGGTTCAAACACCCTATTCATCAAATACTGGAATGTTGCTGGAGCATTACACAACCCAAAAGGCATAACTCTATAAGAAAATGTTCCCCAAGGAGTGGTGAACGTGGTCTTCAGTTGATCTTTCTCTGCTATATGAACTTGGTTGTAGCCGCTATATCCATCAGCAAAACTATAGCACTCCTGGCCAGCTACTTCGTCCAAGATCTAATCTTAAAATGGAAGAGGGTAATGATCCTTCTTTGTTGTCTTATTGAGCTTCCTGTAATCAACACAAATGCGTAGCTTCCCATTCTTTTTTATTGAGATCACAATGGGAGAAACCCATTCTGAATTCTCCATAGCAAATATGAATCCTGCATCAAGCAACTTATCTATTTCTTCTTTTACAGTCTTGGAAAAATTAGGATTCATTCTATATGGCATTTGCTTTATGGGCTTAGCACCATCTACCAGCTCAATAGAATATTCTACCCAACTTACTTGACGGAGTTCCTTGTAATCAAAAGTGAATAGGTGTATGTACCTTCGTAAGAGCTGGAGGTAGGATTCCTTCTTACTCTCCATCACAGCATCACCAATCTTTATTTGTTGGAGATGATCATCAACTTCTTCTTCAGATAATTTTATGGGGTCATGAGTTGGTGTGACTGGAAGGATATCCATGACTGAAACATCAACCTCACTTTCTTCATCTTCAATGTCCACTTCACTGGTACTAGAGTAATCAGAGGATGTCCAATCATCAGTTTCATCACTTGAATCCACATGTTCTGCCTTATGATGTCAAGGGATCACATTTATCTTCACCCTCTCTCTACCACGTCCAAGTGTCATGAAACCTTCATTCTAGTAGTTTCTTGCATGAACTCTCCTTAGCCATGGTCTTCCCAGCAGCATTGGGTACGCAACAGTACCATTTTTTATCACTTGAAAGTCTACCACACATACAACACCCATAACAGATATTGCCACATTTGAAACTAGACCTTCTGGTTTAGTTTTTCCCTTATTTAATGACCTTAATGTAAGTGTTGAAGGGCGATCAATTTTTAAACCCAACATATTCATTACAGACTCGGTCATTACATTAACTGCAGCACCTCCATCAACTAAGACATCATGAATTGAAATACCATTACATAATACCTCAGCTTGTGGAGCATAGGGATCTGCCTCTGCCTCTAAAACAGGGACCTCAACCTCCTTCCTTCTTCGACCATTGAGTCCACTTCGCAACTCCCGCCTCTTCTCAGAAGACATAGCCAAGAGTTGACCTTATATAATATTTGCAGGCCTTTTGGACAGATCTTCCAAGATGGAGTATGGTCCTTGCCCCTGTGAAATCAGAAAATCCTGCACACCCAACTTTCTTCTCCTATGTTTCTTACTAGTTTCTTCTTTCATCTTCTTAGGATCATTTCCATCTTGATTATCTTTTTCTTTCTTTCTTTTTGTTACAAACATATCTACTTCATTATTTCTGCTCTTATCTACTACATCAAAAGAATTCACAGGTGCTTTTCCTTTATCATTATCTCCTTTACCAGATGTAGAAGCTCTATCTGGACAATTATACTTATAATGACCCTTTTTATAACAACTATAACAAACAAATTCAGAAATATTTATTTTTGGACCTCTATCTCCTCCCTGAGAACTAAATTCCTTTCCTTGAAGAAGATTAATAGTTAACTACGCATCTTTTTGAGTAGATCTTCGTACTCAGTAGATGTACTAGGAGAAATATTTGTGCTCACCGGGAGTGGTTGTGGATTCTGGACTTTAGCAACAATTTCTTTGGGATCCTCTTCTATGCTTTCTTCTTGCCTTCTTGCAATCTCCTTTGCTTGTTTAATGGTAACTGGGCGGTCATACTTCACTCGTTGTCTGATCTCTGGCTTCATCCCAAGAATGAAGTGCTTACAGAGGAGATTATCCATGCCATTCATCAACCCATCCGTTAATCCTTCCTTCCGGATATGGGCATCGAGCTTCCTCCTTAGCTCTAGAACACGAGCATGATAATCCCTTATCTTCTCCTTCTCTCCTTTGGTTAGCTTTGTGATATCGATCATGAGATCTGCATATCTCTGTTGTTCACCAAATTCGTCAAGAAAAATTTCAGTTAATAAATCCCATGAGTTTTTCACATTATCACCTAGTGTTTTAAACTACCTAAGTGCTGAACCATCCAAAAAGGTAGGAAAAAATTCATTCCATTGTTCCCTTCTTATGAGGCCATTACAAATACAAGATCGTTTAAACTCTTGAATGAAAGAAGAAGCATCTTCATTAGATTGAGCTGAAAAAACAGGAATCTTTCCCATTTTCAAAAGTAACCACCGTGAAATACCAACCCACAAGTACAATCAACAAGACTTATGTGCACCAATAATTGGAACCACTATACTAGAAAGTGACTTTACACCTTTCTACAGTAAAATAGAAATGACCACGGTAAACTATGGTAAAACTTGACTTACTGCGGTAAAAACTAACTTTACTGTGGTAAACACTATTCATGGTAAAAAGTGAAGTTACTACGCTAAATACTATTCACGGTAAAAAGTGAAGTTACTGCGGTAAATATTATTCACGGTAAAAAGTGACTTTACTGTGGTAAATACTATTCCCAGCAAAAATGACTTTACCATGGTAACTACTATTCATGGCAAAAATGACTTTACCATGGTAACTACTATGAACAGTAAAAAGAAGGTTACCCTCCAATTGATTTTTGACTAAGTGGAAATATCTCTCCAGAAAATCCACCAATGAGGAATGGTCCCGGCAACGGAACCAAAATGTTGTCACCAATCCGGCACTATGATAATTCTTTACCGGGAACTCCTCGTGTTATGATTATTTACTAATGCACAACCTTTAGTTTGGTGGATGTAATCTGGAAACAAAACAACAACATAACACAAGAATACCATCGACTATGATAAGACAGAATGATGACAAATCTGAAGTATCAAAGTAAATAATAATATTAACATGAAATTGTTACAATCTCACCCATGAGGTGCTTCAAGTGTTATTGACTTCACTTGCCTTTCACCAAGACTATGGGAGAAACTTTACAATTACACCTCTTAATGGCTTCTTCAACACACCTTTAAACTGATGGCTTCCTTCGCACACTTCCTACAATATTTCTCACTACTTCTTTCTATGCTAAATGAGGGGGGTATCCTCTCTATTTATAGAACTTCCAGGCTTATCCATCTTATCTCTAAGATAAGATAAGAAATCCACTCTAACAAATCATATTCCATACCTTAACTCTTATCTGTACATGTAAGCTTATCTTCTAAGATAAGATAAACCTTATCATTTTACATGGGTTCCACATTTTTAGTCTTTTTACAAATAAAATACACAAAATATTTATGACCTCACTCCTTGTCCTTATTACCAATATAATATTTCTAATTCCTAATCATGTAGACCCTACTTCTCTAATTACCTAAACTTTGACATTTTAACATTACCGGACCACTTACGACAAATATTTACTTTTTACAACATTCCTATTGTACTTTGACTGTTACTGTACTCCACATTATTGGCGGCACCGTACTGACGGCGCCATTATCTTCTATCAGACGCTACTACTAATTATACTTAACAACATCATATTCCTAATACATACATTAATGAAATAGAAATTACAGAGGAAAATTTTAGTGTCGACAGATCCTCTCAAACATGCTCTCCTACCTATTAGTTCTTCATCGCCTAAATCTTTTCAGCGACCGTTTAACCTCTTAATGCCCATTGATACAGTGCCTCATTTACCCCCTGTATCACACCCACAGTGGACTGGGATCACAACCCAGCTCTCTTCCATACAAAATTTCCTATTCACATGTGAGGATTGTCACCCCTCAGAAGATAGACAAGTCTTATAGGAACGTTTGAGTACACCATACTCTACTCAAATGCAAATGACCGATCCAGACACCTCTACCATATACCCGAGGTGTTTACAAAAGCTCAAAATTTCTATGTCCTTATCTTCATCCCCCTCATCCCTACCGAACACCTCATCCACCTCTACTAACCTAACCAAACCTTTCCCTACGCTTGGGACTTTACCAATACCCAACCTAACACACCCACCTAAACGATTAGATTTATTCAAAAATAAAGTCGTCCATCCACCTAAGAGACAAACCCGATCCCCTCAAGTCCAATCTATGCCTCTGTCACAACTAAAACCCTCGCCGTCACACCTACCTTTTATATTGGGACCTCACGCCTCCACCTTGCCTCAATACATCATACCTCCTGCGTTTTCTTTAAAACGACCTGCAACTTCTACACCCATGCAGAGATCCATGGGTGTATCAACATCGTCACCCCAAGTATCTTGTCCACCTATCAACCCTAAATAAAATCCATCATCAAAGTATTTGTTTGTTGTCACTCGTCTTTCTCCGTGGTTGTTTCCTGCCATCACGTCATCTGTGGCCTCATCATCTAACCAGCTAAGCATAAATTCTACGCAGAAGAAGCCACGTTTAGTTAAATCTAATTATCAAAACCCCTTGTCTAAATCACAACCCGTATGAACCAACCATACCCAAACATTACCAAAACCCACCCAATCAATAGCCTCATTTTACTCTGACTTTGACCCGCTCAAAGGATCTTACGCCAAGATCCTTGATATGTTGGTGGAGAATGTGACCATTCCCCTACCCCCACTTAGACCCTATGATCCATCTAAACCTCGACCTATAGGTTATGATGAGTCTAAAATTTACGCTTACCATCGCACACCAGGACATGATGTAGAGGGATGCAAAGCTTTAAAAGCCATCCTTCGTCAGTCACCTCTCTCGGATAGAAATGTTAAGAAAGACAACTTACGAAGGGAGAAACTTTTAGCTTCGATTCCTTCTCCTATACCACCTATCCCCGCCTCGCCAAAATCTATCATTATTACAACCCCACCTCTCGAAGATAATGACTTATCCCTACAGTCTTCCTCCTCTCATGTTCACGAGATCAACATGATTAGTGTTGCTACTCGAGGGCAGAAAAACAATGGGAAAGCTAAAGAAAGCACACATGCGGCCTCTCTTTCTCCATCCACCATCCCGATCACACCACCACCTAAAGTGGTTATTAGTGGACCTGCCTACCCCGTCTCTGATGGATTTTCCCACCGAACCATGATCAAACAACTTCACCAAACACTTGTAAAAATGACAGTGTATGATCTCATTCAAACCTTTGAATCTCATCGCCAAGCTCTCATTGAAATCCTTCAAGGGATAGAAGTCTTAGCTAATGAAACCTTTCCCGTTACCGCCATCTTAACACCCAACCACATTGCTTCTCTCACCAAATAATCTACCACTTCCGTCCCTATACAGCAAACCGCTGTGTTAGTTTCTCCGAAGACGAAATTCTCGACTTTGGTGCAGAAGATCCTGACCCCGCTCTTTTCATCTCAGCTTACGTCTGGGACATTCGAGTACGTCATGTTATGATCAAAGGGGGTGCTAGCTTAAACATCATCTCTTCCAAATCCTTCCAACAAATGAATATCCCTTCTAGCTGCATGTGTGCCAACCCCACCATGTTGCGTTCATTTAATGATGCTATTACTTCCACCTTAGGCACCGTGATCTTTAACATTCGTGTAGGGCCACGTACTTTACCTGAACTCTTCTATGTCCTTGAGAGAGAATTCCAATACAACATGTTGTTAGGCCGCCCTTGGATCTAGGCTATGGGATGCGTTCCCTCCACCTTACATAGATGCATAAAATTCGTGTATGAGAGGAAGTCCTACACCGTAAAAGCTGACCCTCCCCCCTTCAAAACCTGCAATATGTTATATTGCCCTAATGATGTGCTTGTACCAGTCAAGACACCCATTCATCCAACCCAACCATCTATTTCGACCACACCTCAACCATCCACCTCAACTACACCTACACCTTCATCCAATGAAACCGCCGCCGCAAATACCGCATCCTTCCCCACGGACAACATCTCAACCTCAGATCCCTTAGTAGATGTTTTTCAACACCTTACGCTGGGGGAGTATCGCCTATATAACGTTAGCACTTTCCATACCCCACAAGAGTACGGACAGTTACATGCGCACCCTACCTACGACCGTCGTGTGGGGGAAGTAATCTCCTACATAGCACCTAATTGCCACACCAACCTAACGTATGGGGGCATCGACGCATCCTCCATTACCCCTAAACCTCCCCTTGGTGTAGTTCTCTTCAAAGCTAATTTTCAATATCTAACTAATCGTCGCTTCGCCCTCACCTTCTTGACACGCTGTGCTTGGAAAGGTTTTGGTTTTGGTCTTTATGAACAAGGCCGACATACAATCATTCCCGTGACTACACGCAAACACAAAGATCGTAGTGGTCTTGGATTTTCTGAAACACTTACACCAAAGAAACCTTGTATCAGTTGTATCTGGGAAGACGACAATGTCACCCCTTCTGAACCATCATCACCCATTTTTCCATCGTCACCCACAGAGTCGATAGACCCTGAATCTATCCCTCCTAACTTTTTTTTTTCATAAACGCTATCTTCCTGGGTCCTCTCACTTATCAATGCGATAATGAAGACCCATCTTCTCTTCCCCTTCTGTATCCAGACATGATTGAAGAGGACTCACCTTCAATTAATGTTGTTGAGTGCCAAGATGACAACTCCATCCTCACTTACCTAGGCACGGATGACTCTTATATTCTGCGCGCCTTACCATCTAAAACTCAAACCATGTTGAATGAGTCGACTATAGAAATCAACATCCACACAGAGGACGATCCTCACATTGTGAAGATCGGACAATCTCTTAATGCATCAGAACAAACTGCCTTCACTACCTTCCTCCGTTCCCACAACCAAGCTTTCGCTTGGTCCTACACTGACATGCCAGGAATTGATCCTGACATTGCTATCCATAACATTACCCTGAAACCTGATTCCAAACCAGTTAAACAGAAACTGAGAAAAATGCATCCACGCATTTCCCTCTTGGTCAAAGAAGAGCTTCAACGACTCCTTTCTGTTTCCTTCATCTTACCTATTGACTATCCTCAATGGATTTCTAACATCGTACCTGTTACTAAAGCAACGGGGGGACTTTAGATATGTACGGATTTCCGGGACCTTAACCTCGCTTGCCCAAAGGATGACTTCCCCCTCCCAAGTATTGATCAACTTTTTGATCTCATTGCAGGCCATGAGATGCTTTCTCTCATGGATGGCTTCTCGGGATACAATCAAATTTTGGTAGCCCCGGCCGATCAACATAAAAACACCTTCATAACTCCTTGGGGAACCTTCTGCTATTGTGTCATGCTGTTCGGCCTTAAGAATGCTGGTGTGACCTATCAGCGGGCTATGACTTACATTTTTCATGACATTATGCACACTATCCTTGAGGATTATGTCGATGATCTTCTTGGCAAATCTAAACATTGCAGTGAACATCTCGATGTTTTAACCATTATTTTCGATCACCTGTTACAATATTGTGTTCATCTTCAACCAAAGAAATGTGTCTTTGGTGTCCTTTCGGGAAAACTCCTTGGTTTTATTGTCTCTTTGTGTGGCATCGAGGTTGATCCAGCTAAAGTCAAAGCTATCCTAGAAATGCCCCCACCTACTAACCTCAAACAATTACGTAGTTTGCAGGGAAAACTCCAATCTATCCGGCGTTTCATCTCACAACTCTTGGATCGATGTCAACCTTTCCATCATCTCCTTAAAAAGGACATTGTCTTTCAATGGAGTGAAGAGTGCCACCAAGCCTTTGAGGCTCTTAAAGCCTATCTCTTGCAGCCACCCGTGCTTATCCCACCTCAAGATGATCACCCTTTCTACCTTTACCTTTCTGCCACCGACCATGCTGTAGGAGCCATGCTCGTACATCGTGACTCCAAGCATCGAGAACAAGCCGTTTATTACATAAGTCGTACTCTGGTGGATTACGAGACTAGGTATACACATGTAGAAAAGTTGTGCCTAGCCCTATCATTCATGGCCACCAAACTCCGACACTACCTCCTGAATCACAAAACTTTTGTCATCACCAACGCGGAGCCCATCCATTATATGTACGCCAAACCTCATCTAAACCAACGCATCGCCCTATGGCTTATGCTCCTCGCTGACCTCGACCTTGAGTTTTTACACCAGAAATCAATCAAAGGACAAACTATCGCATACCAACTCGCAAAAGCCCCTTTCCCTGGGGAGTAGTTTACTAATTTTACTTTCCCTGACGAACGCATTGCCACTCTTTCACTCAGTGAGGAGTCGTATCCAATGACCGTCTTCTTCGATGGATCCAAATGCCAGTGCGGTGGTGGGGCCGGAATTGTTCTCATTCCTCTTGATGCTGAACCTATGCCTCTTTCATTTCATCTCGATTTCCCATGCACTAATAATACAGCGGAATACGAGGCCCTTTTTTTGGGTCTCCAGGTTGTGTTACACTTAGGTGTAAAGTCTATTAACATTTTCAGTGACTCTCAACTGGTTGTCAATCAAGCTATGGGCATCTACCAATGTAAAAATGAGGAACTTCAAAAGTACAAACATTACGTGGGTTCACTTTTGACCTTATTTACTCATTATTCTATCCAAACCATTCCCCGCTCTACTAATAAATTTACGGATACTATGGCTTGCTTAGCCTCGCAAATTCCTACCTCACCAACCGACTCTGACATATTTGTCTTGGTCTAACAACTCTTTGCCCCATCTTACTCAGCCCCGGATGTTTGTATGATAAATAATGTGTCTGCTGACTCGCAGGATACTTGGTATCACCAATTTCATGACTACCTTACAACCTCTGTTCTCCCACCCGACCTTACTAGTAACGGAAAAAGTGCTTTTCTTAAAAGTGTTTCTCGTTATGTCGTCATGGGGGGACTCCTCTATAAACGTGGCTTTGATGGCATCCTCCTTCGATGTCTAATCGGCGCGGAGGTTACCTATACCATCCAACAAGTCCATGACGGTATTTGTGGTGGACATTTTAGTGGCCTTTCCGTGGCCAAACGGATCCTTCGCCTAGGCTATTATTGGCCTACTCTTAATAACGACTGCTACGAATATGTTAAGCATTGTGTTATGTGTCAACAACATGCCAACCTTCAACATACTCCTAGCCATCCACTACAGGTCACACGAGATCTTTGGCCTTTCTCACAATGGGGTTTAGATCTTATTGGTGAGATTCACCCACCCTCTTCGCAACGTCACCGTTGGATAATCACAGCAACTGAATATTACACTAAATTGGTGGAGGCCATTCCACTCATTTCAACCAAAAAAGAAAAAATCATAGAATTCATTAACCATCACCTTATCTGTCGTTTTGGTGTTCCTCGTCACTTGATAACAGATAATGGAAAATCTTTCAAAAATAAGTTGTTACAAAACCTTTGTGACAACTTTGGTATCAAACTTAGCTTTTCATCACCTTATTATCCACAAACAAATGGTCAAGCCGAATCTTCTAACAAAACCATGACCAAAATTCTCATGAAAGTCGTTAACGATTCTGGAAAAAATTGGCATGATCACATCCCCTTTGCCCTTTGGGCTTATCGTACCAGCATTCGTACCTCCACTAATGCCACACCATTTTCTTTGGTATATGGTACCGAGGCTGTCTTGCCTCTCGAAATATAAATACCCTCCCTAAGAATATCTCTTCAGGATATTCTCACCAATGATGATTTCCGCCAAGAGTGATTAGCCCAATTGGAGCTTCTTGATGAGTGTCGTCTTATAGCTCTTGACCACCTTAAATCTATCAAAAGCGCATCAAGCATGCTTATGATAAGTGACTTCATGAGCGTACCTTTAAGGTTGGTGATCTTGTCCTCAAAGAGAATCAACATGTAACCAAACTAGAAAAGAGCAAGCGTGGAAAATTTGCTCCAAATTGGATTGGGCCTTACATTATCACTCATACTTATGGATTAGGCACTTACCATTTAGCTTCGCTCAATGGTAAACCTGAGCCTGAACCCCTTAATGTCTTACATCTTCGGCCATTCTACTGTTGAATTTAGTGTTATATCACTTCTTATCTACCTTGCGCTTGTCCCTTGAGCTCATTTACCACCTCATACACTTTGTTTCATGCATATCAAAATAGAATCAAGCTCACATGGTTTGGTCATCGCCTCCTCTTAAAGATATCTTCCCCTTTTTAGTCTGGTCCATTACTTAAAAGTATCAAAATAACATGTTCTCAATTGTACACTTATGGGATATTCTTGAGTCAAACTTCCTACAAAATTAGATGCTTTATGCCAAACGGACATCTAGACATCTAAGTTATACATAGACTGCTCCCTCGAAGGACAGCTATGTGCAAAGCCATATCTTCTATTATAAATAGACTGCTCCCTCGAAGGACAGCTATACACAAAAGCCGCATCTGCTACTATAAATAGACAGCTCCCTTGAAGGACAGCTATACAAAGTCAGCCTTTATCAGAAGCTTCTCGCATTGATCAACTTTTTGAAGACCTCAAGAACAACAAAATACATATCCCATGTAGACTTCCCGCATCGATCAGTCTATATCCAGAAAAATAAAAAGCAGTATTCAAAAGCACTTTTGAGTCATGGACTTGTCTATTTAGGTTTGGTTTTTCTTTTGTCAGCATAATCACCTTATAACAAGTTCTCTGCACCCCAACTATATCAGCCACCTCACCTCACCATTCGTTAAAGCAAAAAAACTCAAGGAACGTGACGTATATCTGATATATTGTGATTATACAACTCTTTTCACCTATTGACTTCTCGCATATGCAAGGTACCTAGGGATTCAAGCTCATCCTACATTTATATGTGGTTTGTTTAGCTCTTCTCAACTACAGGACACTTTTGCCTCTTTTACTCGAATCTAGGATTATGTGTTGACCTTAATCAGGACACAGTTCCATACTACTTGGGTAAGCTAACTTTCGCTTCACCTATACCTACACCAACATCGCCAAATCCTTACCAACACCAACAACATTACCCTACCAATATCAATATTTTTTACCAACCAACAAATTGCCTAACCACAATCAAATTGCCTGAATTCACCTCTCCCTGGTCCTAAGGGAGAACTACATCGGTCTGAGGCCCCTCCTTGCTTTGAGCAATGGGCTATGTAGGCAGCACTTAGGAGACATGGGGTCTCCCAAGGTTAGCTCGACCATCCCCTACCATAACCTATCATGTGTGGTAAATATAAATCTTTTTGTGTATTTCTATTTGATCACATTCATCTTTATCCTTTTTAAAAAAAATAAAACATTCAAAACACAACCATTCTTATTATTATCATAACTCAAATCAACATACATATTCAGTTTTATTTAGATGTTAAACAAATACATCTTCTCTATCATCGACACACAGGTCAGCATCCTTATTTATTCTTATACCCCTATGAAATTCCCTTAGACCCTTGCGCCTCCTCCTGAATCAGGTGGTGATCATGATCGTCGACGCCACTCACCTAGCCTCTCCATCCTCAAAGGTGCCAATGCTATTGGTTCCTCCCACTGATCTGCCAATGTCTCCTGTAACATACGAATACTCCCTCTCGCGTGGAGGAATCTTGCCTCTAGTCTCTCCACTCATAACTGCGAAACCTCTAACAATCTTGTTGTCTCATTCACTTGTGTTTGAAGCTAGTGAACCAAATCTTGTAGGCGGTCTCTCTCCGCTATAATCACAGCTATGTCAGGATGATTGGCCCTCTCACATACACCTCGTAGCTCTGATACCCACCATAATCTATAAGCCTCTGTCGCTCCCGCATCCATTACCCTGCGATCGGCTACTATCTCTTCTGGCCCTTCTGGAGGTGTCGGCCGAGGAGGTGAGAATGATGCCTCGACGTCGATCCTCATGTATGGTCTATAAGCCATGGGTATATCCTGAACAAATCCAAATTGTCGCCGCACGCGATCTAGAGGAATCCTCTCATACTCACCTGGTCTGTGCCCTGCAATCCACCTCAATCGCTTTACACCCCTCAACTCCTCAGCTATGTTCTCTGTCACCATATAGTTCCCGTAAGGCCTCCAAAAAATATCCACAATCGTCACCATCTCCCACATCTGCCTATAATACTCGAGGTCATCTGACATGGCCTGGGATCTCGCCTCTTGTTCTGTTTGGACCCATCGTCTATATCTCAACCTCTGCACTCCTGTCTCTCTTTCCTGGATTGGTTGGCCTATTGGTTACACACACACAATGTGCTCATAGGCCCAACAATGTAATAAGTATGCAAAATCCAGTGTCATCCTGTGATTTCACCTGCAGGCCCATAAACCCCTGTATAGCTCCGCCAGATATGCGGGTGCCCATGCGAAAGTCACACTCCTTTCTATCATTTCCCAAATAATACACATCAATGCTTTTGGAAATCTTCCCCCATCCACCCTCGGTAATGCATAATACCCCACTGCAATCATTAATACCACTGCCAACCTTGTTTCCTCAGGGTGTGTTGCATACATTGTACCATAAGTGAATGTCAAACCTCGCTGTGTCAAATCTCGTGCAGCTGAACCAAATACTGATGTTATCACTCCCCACGCCACACTAGGCCTCACCTGTTACACTGGTCTTCCTGTAATTGGGAGCCTCAAAATTCTAAACACATCTTCCAACATCACTGTCATCTCCCATGTCGGCAAATAGAAGGTATTCTTTTCCGGATTCCACCTCTCAATCAACACCTACAACATAGCATGATTGCGTGTGATTCGTGAATAATAGCGGATTCCACTTAACCCCACATGGTTTATCAATGCCCATTTAGCTGGTGTTACATCCATTCGGACTCGTGACAACAAAACTGGTACACTATCATTCATCCTCAAACTTGCCTCTACCTGCATACATCAAATCAACAAACAAACCATTCAATAAATCAAATCCCCAGGTGTTTTTTTTCTCACATTCTGGAATTTCATACAGTAACCAATATCTGTTATAGATAACCGATATCGGTTGCCTAACCGATACCGGTTATCTCTAAATGATAGCGGTCACTGTCAAACATATACAACCTGCTTAAAAACATCCCCTACGATAATTATTTTGCTTGTTTACTCCTCTCTACACCTACAAACATACGCAAAAACCCTGCTTACCTACCCCATAACACTCACCCCATCCCAAACCCTTACCTATCACCTTTTCTTTCTCGTCTCTATCCACTTACCTTCTCTCATCCTATTCATAAAACATGCAAGAATTAAATTACAACCAAACAATTTACCTCTTGGGACGCAGCAGCTTGTGGTGGAACCTGTCTTCCCTCTCGTCTCTGCCTGCTGGATGCTTCTCCTTGTTCAGCCATGTTCACCACCCTCTTCAATATAACTTGCCTTTCTACCTTCTTAATCTCAGCCAATCACTTTACCTATCTCTTTCTTCCTTATCACGTAATTCTTCATGCAATTACCTATATCAGTCGTCAAACAGCTTCGCATTCTCATATTTAACTTATTGCATGCCTCTAAAAATAAGAACTCAAGTTGTCTCCCAAGCTTTTCTATTTTTAGAAAATCTTGTTTTAGCATAACCGATATCGGTTACCTAACCGGTATCAGTCATATATCTACCGGCATCGGTTAACTAACCGATATCAGTCATATGTCTCCCTTTGCTTAAACCTAGGCCTTTTCTTCATTTTTTGCAAATTTTTGGTGGCGCCTGCCTCTTTTTCCTGCATAACGACATCATTATCAATATTTGTCATCAAAATCCCATCAACACATATACATATCATCACAATTTCATCAACATCATCTATCTACATTAAATTTCAAAAACCATCGACAAAATACATGCGACATTTTAATATATACATCAAACCCATCATTATACACACCATGTGGATCAAACTCATCATCTATATACATTAAATTTCAAAAACCATCGACAAAACACATAAGACATTTTTTTTTTTACACACCATGTGGATCAAAATCATCATCTATATATATCAATGTCAAAATATACAACTTGCCCTACATGGGGGCCTCTGTGATCTAAAAATAATACAAAGCTGGCACGCAGGCCGCTATCCCTGTCAAAATCTCGACTCGGCTCGCAGGCCGGTATCAACTATACAACATGTACTCGGCTCGCAGGCCGACATATACAACAAAAATGAATAAATAAATAAATCATATGTGGGCACGCAGGCCTCTATATACATATCCGGTTTGCAGATCGGTGTCTATATCCAATATCAAAAACCCATCGCTGCTCCCAGGATGTCTCAGCTCTCTCCACCACCCTCGGCCTGTCTCCCTGTTGGTCCCTGTGCTGGCTCTCGCCTCCTCCCTGTAACAGACCCACCGGCTGTGGCTGCACCCCCCTGGGATCTCTGGCTCTAGGATGTCTCAGCTCTGTGCACCACGTATGATTGATAGTCAGCCCTGGTACCATCGAGGACGTCTTGATAATACCGGGCCTCTGTTCTTGCCTCCATATAGCGGGCCCGTGCCACCATGGCTGCTGGGGCTGGTCCCCCGACTCTTAATAGTAGTGGCCCCTATCTTGCCGGTACACCCTGTGCCTATGGCAGTACCTATACATGCCCCTGTGGCAGTGCCTGTGGCTGTACCGGTGCCTGCGGCTATGCCTGAGCCTGTGCCTAGGCTAACTACCCCTGTAGCACCCCAATTTGTGCCTGTGCAGCAGCAAGCTACCCCTGTAATAACTGCACCTGTCCTAAGAGCCAGTCCCTCTCTGCTATAACAGCCGCCAAATCTGGCTGTACGGGCTGTGCTCTCCTGGCTGCTCTCTCCCCTGCCCACCAAACCAAAAAGGCCCCTGTCACTCCAGCATCATCCACTGTATCATCAGCCGGTCTCTCTACTACCCAGTCGGGGTCAACTGGCCACGGTGCAGGCAGTGGGGCCTCTACATCATCCCTCTGGTACTGTGGGAAGGGAGGTGGCTCATCCTGTCGCAAGCCCAACTACCGTCGTACCCTCTTTAGGGGTATCCGCTCATACTCCCCGGGCCTCTGTCCAGCTATCCAGAAGCTATACTGGATCCACGCATCTGTGCTCGGGCTCCTCCTCAGGGCTGATGGCCTCTGTAGGGCCTCCATATAATGTCCAGTGCGGTCAAGCCCTCCAACATATGATGGTAGTAGGCCACATCCCATCCTGTGAGCACCGCTCGTGGCTGGCCCACGACCCCCAACCACCTCTGAAATCCATATCTATATACAATTTGTGGCCCTGGCTGCTGAGGCAGCCCTACTAGTTGTATACAAATGATGTGCTCGTATGCCCAGCAGTGTAACAAAAATGTCGAGCAAATACCGAATCTCGTCATACGGCGATAACCCCACAACTCTATGTATAGCTCCACTAGATACACTGGTGCCCAGGCATAGCATCTATGCTCCTCTACCATCTCGTGCAAAACCCCCATCAAAGCCCGTGGGAAGCAGCCTCCCTCTGAGTCCGGGAGGGTGAAGCAGTTGATACCTATCATCATCAACACGGCAAGCCATGTCTCCTGTCGGTGTGCGCGATACATGTCGTCATAGGCAATGCTCGCGCTGTGATAGGTCAACAATGGGGCTGCATCCCCGAATACATGTAGGATGCTGTCCATCGTTGTCTCCGCATCCACCTGGAACACTGCCTCACCTACGATCGGCAGTCTCAGGATGCGATATACATCCTCCAAAGTAATCGTCATCTCTCCAGTAGGGAGATGGAAGACATTGGTTTCCGGATCCCATCTCTCGATGAGGGAAACCATCAGGCTGTGGTCCCTATCCACAACCCTATACCGCTGGACTCCGTTGAGTCCAACCTCTCGTATGATGCCCCACTGCGCTGCGGACACATGTGGCCGCATCCGCCTCAATAACGGGGGCATCCGATCCCGCATCGTAAGCTGCTGGCATACTTGCAAAAACAACACACTTCATCAGGCCTACCATTTACAATAACAACTACCTTAACTCTCTATATCCACTTAAGATCTACTCTAGACATCTAATTATACCCCCGCCAATTTAACACCTTTTACTTCATACCCAACACCTAATCTATCCTACCCAAACCAGCCCCCCAACAACCCCATTTCCCCCCACCCCAATCACGTTTCCTATCAACTCTACTCCCTCCCCCTTCACCCCCAAACAAACAAACAAAACAACACGACAAAATTCTAACAACAAACAAAAACCATAACTCCTATCCATGCTGACCGGTACCGGTCACCCTCGACCGCCATCGGTGCCCCCCAAGTAAATTATGTGTACCGATGCCGGTTGACCTATGACCGATGCCGGTCTTTACCTAAACAACGTATACAAACTATTTCTGTGACCAATGTCGGCCACCCAGTGACCGACATCGGTCACTGTCCGATTGCGGGGCTGAACCCAAAACGGCCCGCAAAACCCCTTTTTCCCTATTTCTCCCCTTTTACCCACAAGAAAACCCTAAAAACCTACCCAGCCTGCCGTTTTGGCCTCACTAGCCTACCTACCCACTCCATTTTACACATTAGCTCCATTCATTCCTTATTTTATTAAAATTAGGATTCCTACCCAAAACCCACATTCTAAGTTAAACTCATTAAATTCACATAGGTAAGAGCTCAGAGTCTACCAGTACGACTACACGTCGTCATGGTGGGATAGGTGGCGGTGGTCCAGCTGGTCCAGCACCTCCTGCTCCTCCTGGTTGTGCCATGACCCCAAATCTCCTCAGCTGGGTTCTCCACCAATCAAACTCTGCCTCCTGATCGCTGGGGTCTACCAAGCACTCACTCCTCCACTCAAATAATGCCAACTCAGCCCACAAACTCAACACAATCACTTCCCACCTTAGACAGCTAAATTTGGATGCTCAAATTCACAAAGTGACAATGACAGGCCGTATTTTTTCTTTTTATAGGTTTTGACCTATAACCGATACCAGTTATTTTGCACCCTAGAATACCGGTATCGGTCTTCTAACCAATATCGGTCACACATAACCGATATCAGTTATTTACTTCCTTTACCTAACTCCCGCCCTTATCCACCAATCTCCACTTTTTTCCCCATCACCTACCCCTGGCTTTGCTGACTAGCCTTATTTTGACCTCAATCAGGCCTGACCTAAGGCCACACCCAACCAATCAGGCCCGACCCAAGGCCGCAACCAACCATTTGGCTCGTCCCACGGCCGCAACCAACCATTTGGCCCGACCTAAGACCGCAACCAACCATTAGACCTGACCCAAGGCCACAACCAACCATTTGGCCCGACCCAAGGCCGCAACCAACCATTTGGCCTGACCCAAGGCTGCACCAATTACGTACCTCACCCAAGACCCACCAATTACGATTTTATCCACCCAATCATGTAGCTTTTTGTTCAATTGAGCTCACTTGTTCGTGTTTTAGCATGATTAGGATACTTGACTTGATCAGTCGACCAACTTTGCCTAGACCGAGACCATCACGTTTATCTCAACAAAACCAACCATTTGGTACTGCCGAACATGCCTAAACGTTCTTGTACCTTACCCGTTATATCCCCTGGAGCTACTTCCTATGCCTTGGATACCAGGATTATATCAACCTTGTTTGGATAAACTATCGACCTTTGCCTATGTATTGCTTGTTTGCTCTTCAAATCGTGTACCCTGGTCGCACTACTACATTTCAACGTGCGTCTGCTTCCTTGAACTTACCCCACCATCTTACCATTAGCCCAACACCATTTATCCTTTATCAACCCTATCCTTGATTTCACGTCGCCTCAATCTGTGATAGATTTGAGGGGGATTACCTATACCTTTAACTGGGGCAATCACTTCTTATTAATTGTCAGTGCAGCTTTACAAGACAAGCTACACGACAACAAGGGGCTAATGTAGACACCAAATTTGTGTCTTACGAAACCCTATGCCCCGCATCTCATTTTGCAACCTAACCTCACCACCTAAACCTTGCACAATTATTTATTAATTACCTTATAATTAATAAATCCACATCTCCAAACCTGCCACCTCATTTCGCCACCTCATCATGACCTAGCCTTAACCCTAAACTAACCTAATTAAGACCTATAACTTGGTCTACATCCACACCCATGACTAATTACTCCTCACCCGCGCCAAAACCAACCTAATAATGACTTGACCAAGCCCACAACTAATCCCTCAAGAGAAAAGGAGGGAAAGTTGCCTATTTTATTAAAAATAGCCCACTTTGACTTAACCGACATTGGTTCATACTCGACTGCTGTCGGTTACGTAACCGCCATCAGTTCCCTGCAAATGACCTCCCCCAACCAAAAACAAAGGCATCGGGAATTCATTTGAAGGATCTGGAAATTCACTTGGCAAAGCAGAGACAAGTGAAGAAAAGAGAAGAGCACCGAGCCGAAGACTGCAACTGAGCCACTGGATTTCTGTCACCCCCGTTCAAGCATTGGAAAAGACTGAGGATAGCTTTATCAGCTCATTTTCCAATACCAAATCATCCCAACTGAGCCTTACTGTCACTACCACATTCCTTGGACCTGAATCTTCATCAAGAATGAGTAAGTAGTGTCTTGTATGTTTCTAAGCACCATTTCTTGATCCTTTTGATTGATAGTAGTTATAAGCTTACTCCTAGATCTACCACCTGCCAGCACCCTGCACTTAACCTTCATCCATCATCCTTGTATTGCCCAGAAGACAATTTTATCACACTCTGAGTCTTCCCCGTCATCTCACTATTCCCCTCAACCATCCACCAGTCTTAAAAACCCCAAAATCACCCTGCAACTAACCTCCATCCAGAAGTACCTAGATTACTGACCCTACCGGTGTCAGTTATCCCCTACCGGCAGCGGTTCTCTAACCGCGGTCGGTTATCCAATGACCGGCACCGGTCACTATGACTTATACCCAAAACCTTCCTCTCACCTATTTGTCTCCTAACAACCTCAGATCCAGTCTGGTTCATCCCTGTAACTCGAGCTGAACGTATCAATGACCATTGACCAAACAAATAACTTGACGTTTTATTATTGGTAGTTTAGTCTCTATTACTTTGTAACGAGCTACCCAAATCGTGATTTCGCAATAGCTTCTTTATTATCATTTGTGTTAATTCGTATTAAAAGGGGAACTGACCACCTTCGAAAGGAAGTCTAATATTTCTTGGGCCCAAGGCAGTTCCCTCATTTATTGTCTAACTAAAATTTGGTGGTCTTGTATTCTTACTTGCAGGTAGTCCTTCCCAGACAAAAAGGAGTTCTTCACAATCGATTTGATCTCTCTCTACGGTACACGCAAACCCTCTCAACATTCAACAGGTATTCCTCCTAGCCCTAACCCTTATATGTTTCTCAAAAGAATGAAAGGATAGAAGCAACTCTATTCCCGGAACGGAAACATTCTGTGCGAAACACTTGGCTGAGGGCCCTCGGCTAGCAAATAGTGGGGTCCACCAATTTTTTACCTCATATGTCGAAGACTAGAGGTAAAAACAAAATTTTAACTTTTTACCTTTTGCCAAAAATTCCATGTGTCAACGCGTGATTCGACAGTTGACTAAATTGGACCATTTTAATACCAAAACTTTTACCCACGATAACTTCTACACCCAGACTCTATTTCTAGAGTTATGTATATTGTTGGAAAGGTATCAGAACAATTTATAGTGTAGTAATGGTTTAAGGAAGTTTAGGAAAATTCTAACACCTAATATTTTCCTTCACACACAACAATAAAACATTGACATGCATCTAACCACCATTTCCACATATATCTTCGAGGTGTACTCAGGTCGCTAGTTTGAAAAAATTATAGGTCTAAGAAAAGAAAAAGCACTTATAATCTCCCACGCAGGTACACTCCACACAACAAAAAAACACTTCTTTTTCCTCCTATGAAAAGGTTGCAAGGGTAAATGACTCTGATATAACTGTCTTCAAGTAAATAATTTTCAATTCATAATCTATATGAATCATACAAGTTTATTTATATATTTGTTGGATAGAAAGGACACCAACAGACAAACATGAGGTGGAAGTTCAAGAGGCCACATGGAGAAAATATAATGTATAGGACAATAATGGAATATTCCAAGACCAATACTTGAGCCATGTGTTGTATTATTACCTTTAACAAGTCCAGATTAAGGGATTTGAGTTCCTAGACAATACTAGAAAGTAATGTATCCATTTAAATTTTTACAAAAGTGTTACAGTGGAAGTTTTAGCAACAAAAAATTAAGGTTAAAAGGTTTATTTATGCTATAGTTGAAAACAACTTTATTTTATGTTTCGTTTTTTTAATAAAATAAGTACTAATTCATCTATTCAATTTATCTATTATAAATAAATTATCCCACCAAATTATTATCAAAACTTTATATTCTTGACATAATCACATGTGGAAAAATTATAAACGAACTAATATATTTTAGAGAAGATATAACATGTGTTTGGTCATGCGTGTGTGTGTGTCCGTGTGCGCGAACACTCGTGTGTGTGTGTGTGTGTGTGTGTGTGTGTGTGTGTGTGTGTGTGTGTTCCTATGAATATGTAATTATTCTAACATTTATACAATTTATGTAGGCTACAAATAAATAACAATATGGAAGATAAAACTAAAAAGTTACAAAGTTTATAGATTAATATTGATATAGTTAAAAAAATACAACTTATTTTTTTTGCATGAACTCCTTACACTACAACGGTTTCAAACTTGAAGAAAAGATTACAAAGTCATTCTAAAGGTGAGTGAAGAAGACTGACACACAATGACAAGAATTTCTATTAAGGCGAAGCATTGAGGAAGTTTATAACCCATATTTTAAGAAGTTCCAAGACTATACATAAGGGTCATGACTGTACAGATACTTTAGAGTGAGTTATACGGTGTTGACAGAGCTTAATTTCACGTTATAGTTTCATCAATGAAGTATTTCGCGTTCCATATCTAACTATTAATGCACTCAAATCAACGAAAAATCTTCTAGATCCACAAATAATCAACTAAGTGCTTCAACTATTTACCTCTTGTTTTGGCTTTTTTTAAACCAATAGTCACTTTTGAGAAACATTATTATGATTTGTACAATTAATGTTGGAAGTTAGTTAAATTAGAATATCCATGTATAAAAATATACATCGTTTTTATATATGTATAATTAAAACATATATCACTTACAAAGGAAAAAAAGATTCACTTTCTCAGAAAAGTTAAAAAAATTGGTGAAGCCGAAATTTCCTAAATGAACATCATATCCCTAACACTTTTGGCCTTAAGTTTTTATATGACATTCATGGCTGATTTGTTTGCATCAACATTGTTCTATATTTCTATAGGGTTTCTCTTCTATTATGTTGGGTCTTGTGCTTCATAATGTCAAATCTATCAGATCATTATCGATATTTATATATCTTATGCACATATTCTTATTCTCTTCTCACTTTTTCTCACCCTTGTGGTCAAGTCCATGATGATCTATTTTCTAATGCTACTTTTACTATTAATATGGATCATGCGCAAGGTGATTGTTCCAATACTAATTTCTACCACCATACATAAGACCTTCCTCAAAGTGTGACTACATGCTGAGGTATATTTTCCTTTAACCATGTAATTTAAATTCATACATGAAGGAAGAAAATGTAGAAATTCAAATTTTACAATCTATCATTTGACAATGTCAATCTTGACATTGCACACTTTCATGGAAAAACCCACCCTCCGCACTCTTGTTTAGCACACCCTGATATACCTTTATGCACTTGTTTATCTTTAGAAACATATATATAATTATTGTATGAAATTTAAATTGAGTACAATACATCCATAAACATTCATGCTTAATCCCAAAAAGTCAAAATATGTTTTTCACTCTCCTGTCCAAAACATGAGTTTTGTTCGGTATTGTAAAATGTTAATCCTAAACCTATTATACGGTTTTATAGCAACATTTATTGAGTTTATTATTTCAATTCTATAACATTATTATGCAAAAATATCCCCCCTTGGCTAGCCTGTCATGATATAATAACCATCGGAAGCATTTATAAGAATGTATCATAGTTTAGTTTCTAACCTAACACTTTATGAAGTCCTCATGTAAAATAAAGCACTAAAAAAACTCATAGATTTTTTCAATGTGAAACAAGTCATACACATCCTTTAACGCAGAACCATCTACTAGTTTGAAGTCTCCTTCTAGGTCTAGGAGTCTCCATCGTCATCCTACAATGAAACAAAGTGAGCCTTCCCAATTATTTAAGTAAGTGTTAACATGAAGTAAAGAAGTGTCAAAGCATGATTTTCAAGTTTTATTTCACTATGGTAGATATCGCATGTGTGGAGAAAGGTGTCCTGTTTGATTCCTCTTCAAAGTAGTGGTGACATTGACGAGGTATAAAGGTACCCACAACCTAAACTAGCTTTGTTATGTATGAACACCTTGCACTACAATGGTTTGAGGGTTTGAAGAGAGTTTATAGAGTCATTCAAAATGTGAGTGAAGAATATAGAAACATAGCGACACGCATTTGCCGACAAATGAAGCACTAAGGAAGTTGCAGATCTAGATTCCAAGCACGTCCAAGATGGTATAGAAGGGTTAGGATCATATAGATGCTTAAGAATAAATTTTACGATTTTGATTAGGATAAGTTTCATGTTCCAATTCCCTTACTGAAACATTTCCAATTCTGAATCTTCTTATTCCCTCAATTGGATAACTCAAATTCTTTAAGATCCACATAGAATAAGCTAACTACAATCTTTCCCTCTTGGTTTTGCATTTGTTAAATCAATGGTCACTTTGAAGAGCATTATTTTAATTTATGTAATAAATTTTAGAAATTAATTAAATCAGAATATCTACCTATAACAATATTCATTCTTTTTATGTATGTTTAATAAAAGCATCTAAACTTCAAAAAGAAAGAAATATTCACTTACCAAAAAAATTGAAATCACTTTATATTATATCTAAATGTGAGAGTTTTAATAATAAAATGGGACATTGCGCTAATTTCAAAATGGAATTCAAATTAATGTTTAACCAACAATCTATTTTAGATTTTGATTTAATACCTATCAAGCTCAAAAAATAAAGAATATTTAACCTTCTTAATCGTGATATGAAAGGATACTAAATTTATTAGTAATAAGTTATTTGTGAACCAAAGTTATTCACTAATAATGAATATATGAAATTTAAAAGAAATGTTACATTTAAACAAATTAGACAAAAAAATAAGAATAAGATTCCAATTTCTCGAGCTGTGTGTCGTGAAGGTAATGCTTTTCTTTTAATTTTCACAAATGTTTTACACTAATTTTTTTTGCAAAAACAAAATTAAAATTAAAAAAATTATTTCTTCTATAATTAAACACGTGTGCAGTTAATTTTGGTAAGAATTAAACACCGATTCATTTATTAAATTTATATATTAAAAAAATTTAACACAAATTATAATCGAAAATATTTTTTGAGAAGCTATAACATTTGTGTGTCATATTTTAGAAAACAAAACCCACTAGATGCATTGGATCCTATCCGGGTATTGATTCTAGAGGACTCTTGGAAATATCCCAACCTCAGAAGCTTAGCAGTCCTCTTCTCTGTCAACACGTATTTCCTCCAACCAAAATTACCAAAATTACTGACTATTACCAAAATTGGAATCATCATATGTTATCATGTATGTGGCCGGTGTAGAGCTAAAGTTAAAGCCACGTCTCTGCTGCATGCATTTTCTTATTTAATACACTCATTCCTACTGCACATAAATAATTCTATCCACAATTGCTTTCTGCTTCTCTCTATCAGCAAGACTGAGTGAGAAATTAATTGTTTTACAATCGAGGTGTCAACACAGCTCAAATTTTTGATGGATGTAAACGAGCACAAGATTCATCTTCAACCTGTATATGGCATGTTATGTTCAAGTATTTATCCCAAATTAAAGGGAGTTCGTGTAACAGGATTGAAATCTATAATGTTTGGGATAATTTTGAAAATACGTGTAAATATCCAGGTTGAGAGGAATCTTGTGCTAGTTTTATATCCGATGATGGAGGACCATTATCCTATGAACCGAAACCG
Organism: Taxus chinensis; assembly: GCA_019776745.2. Classification (NCBI taxonomy): domain Eukaryota; kingdom Viridiplantae; phylum Streptophyta; class Pinopsida; order Cupressales; family Taxaceae; genus Taxus; species Taxus chinensis. Next base: position 46,210,797 of record CM034148.1, read on the forward strand.
AGTTGGGTTTCGAAATTCCCCTTATTATAGTCGAATAAATACAGCTTTTAAGTGTCAATCTCAAGGAAAATGGGAGGTACAGTGAACATAAAAGTTTTTTTTTACTATAATTTTTTTGTGCCATTTCGTAGGATGTTTTTTTTCAGCTTAACTGGATCGTATTGGTTTCTGCCAGTATGGTGAGGAAGATGATGCAAAATGTTTAAGATTAAACTTTTTGATACGTTATTTTCTAACCCCTACTTATTTCAGAAACTTTTCATGGCAGTAAAGGCAAACTGCTTCTGGGTAAGTTATGTTTTCAAAGTTTGTTTTATTTCCACCGGAAGCATAGCAGCAGAAAATGAAGCGAGAACTACCCGCTATTGTTTCTATTTAATATTTACGCTTGAATGTTGCTGGTAGGGAAATTTTTGGTGAAGTTTATATTTGCAGTATTTAGGTTTCGAAAATGTGAGTAGCATTGAATGGTGTTTTCTGTCATTTTCTTAGCTCTCTAACGTTTTGAGTTTTATTTGTATTGAAGCATATTGTGCTGTGCAATTGTTCTCTTTTCACTGAACTCCCCTTCACCTTCCGATCATGAAACAATAAAAGTTAGTATTGATTCAATCGATTGAAGTGGGAGTCTTAAAGATCCAAATAAGGTGGATGTGGAAAGAGATTTCGTTTTTTTGCGTTTTCCCTCCACCACTATATCAAACACCAAATATTTCTATGTTTGAATAGTTCAATACTCGGGAAAAACAAAAAAATAAAAATTTGCCATTGACAGAAATAAAAAAACTTCTCTAAAACAGATCTGGAACTCTTGTTATTATTAGTAATATAAGTTTATAACAGCTGTTTATTATTAATTAAAAGTACCAGCAGTATAAATAGAGTAAAAACTGATTTTTTTATATATATAATTTATGGTATTTTTGTTATTATTATATTTTATTTATGGTCCGCTTTTCTTCCATATTTTGTGTCTAAAATTGCTACCTTTAATACTCTCCATAACAAAGTTGCTACCTTAAAAGGTGAAATATATATATATATATATATATATGTTAGAAATTTTGTTGCTTATTTTTTTTTAAGGGAACCACTATTTATATCCAATTTATTTAAAAATAGTAATTTTAAAATTATTGGAAGGACTTTCCTGATTGCCCAATGTCATTCGATCTTATCTGTAGAATGAATGCCGAAAGCACTGGAGTTCTCCACTGGGGGCAGTAGTTTTTTACACTTATCTATATAACCTCTTCAAGCACACAATTATTAATACAATAAATGAAAAATTAATTGTTAAATATACTTTCCTCAGAGTTTGCTAAATTGCAACTCCAATTCCATTATTGATATATGGTGAGTTCGTCAAAAAAAAATAAAAATTATTACTCAAAATATTGTTCTTGAAGATTAAAATCTCGATACTATATATTCCAACTCCTATTTATTTGAGGAGCCATGACTGAAAGCAAAGTTCTTTGTTACACCACAGAATGAGGCGAGAATTTTATCTTATCCGCAAAGAAAGAGGCCAGAATTCACAGCTCGTTTGTTACTTTAAATGTATTACAGAGAAGAATATTCCGCATACATTTCATACACTTTTTACAAATAATAAAGTGGGTTATTTTTTCCAAAAAAAATCGCCAAATTTTTAAATGTTTAACCAAATTATTTGGTATTTTGAATCTTGCAAATCCGTCATCATCATTGTTTGTATGAATTTATATAGAAGCTATATAAATATATATTTATAAAGTAACATAGATATAAATATATAATTTTATTTTATTTAATATTTAGTGTATAAATAACACAAAGAGATATAATGTTTTAAATTTGAATTAATTATGTATATAATTTAAATTTTTTATGATTGTGGATTACTCAATTTTTTGTTTTTCCACAACAAATTTTTAATGTAAATAAATGATTTAGTTTATTTATTTAGTCAATATATTAAATTATATTAGAAGAAGGGATAAAATTAGTCCATTCAAAGTGAAATGTCAATCAAATTATTAAAAATAGAAAGTTTGATTTAATAATGAAATATTATATAACAAAGAGTTGTGGAATATTCTGCAAATATTTCATACACACTTTACAAATAATAAAGTGAGTTGTCTTTATAAAAAAAGGGTTTAACCAAATTAATTGGAATGGTGAAGCTCATGTTATCAATTGTTAAATTCTTAAGAATCAAAATTCACTATGAGTTATGAACTTTAGATTCATATATTGAATTAAAATCTAGAATACAAGAAGTAAAAGATTATTCAAGAAAAGAAAATGTAAAGATAATAGAATTTTATACATTGAATTGATAATATCTTTTCTAAAAATATATCTAATAATATATTATCACAATTGAAATATTATAGAGAAAAGGGGCAATAACAATTATCATTGAGAAAATAGTGAGAGAAAAAAACATTATAAATGTAGTGCCCATTTCCCTTCGACACCTTTTTTGATACTAATGATGATACTACTAGTTATATTATGAACTTAATTGTGGACCTTATTATAGTATGATGTCAAATGTTAGAGCACGGATTATTGTTAACTTGATTCAGTTATGATGCATGATGATTATTAGAGGCACTTTGGATATTGATGTTGATATACTGTTTGACATGGTTATACTATGGATGTTGTACGGACATGTGATATTTAAATATTATGAGTAGATTTAGAAATGGAAATTATTTGATGATGATATAGTGGTTGAGTAAAATTGCAAATGATCTTGTTGGTTGCTTGGATGTTGTTGAGATCCATATATCTAGATGATTTTACGAATTTTAATTATATTATTTTGGATGTTATGATATGGCCACGAGGCCGAGGGAGGTATTTGTGTTTTGCAGGTTAAAAACATCACAACAAACATCAGAGAATTGGAGACCAACCACATTGGAATTCTAGATGAATTCAACAAGGTCACCATGGCAACTAATATTTGTTTGTGTGTGTTAGGGATTCCCATAGGGGGATCACCTTTAAATGTGACCAAGGGGTTATGTGTTTTTATTTGTTTGACCATTTTGTTTAAATGTTTCATGTGTTTATTTTGTAATGCATTTGCCCTTTTCTTTATTTATTAAATGTTGTATTAATATTGTGGGTAAGCATGTTATTAGTATTAATTAAATAAAAGAGGTCATAAGAAAGTAATTAATAGAGTTGTTGGCCTTGATTTAAAGTGTTGTAAGAGATGTGTAAGTGATGTGTAAGTTAACTTTTGAGTGTGAAACACTCCACCTTCTTGGAAATTCAAAATTATCCTTGGAGGATGATTTTGGAGGCTTGTGGGACAAGTTAAACTTGTCTCATACCTCTTAAATTTAACTATCAACCATACCTACGGTTGGAGAGTTGAGATTAGAATTTTATAATACATTTTGAGAAGGCTATTTGTAAGTTTTAATTACACTTTTCCTACATGATTTAATTTCAGTCCTTTGGGGTGTGGGTTGGATTTGAGTGTGTAAGTAAACTTTCATCTTATTCACCCACCTATTTATTATGTATTAGAGAATGAAGTTGACTTTTGGGGTTGGGGTTGAGGATGTGTGATGTGGCATCCTACATGGATCCACATCATCCTTGTCCCTTTCCTCTTCTATAAAATTCAAATTCCTTGCCTTGTTTTGGGTTGCTTTACTTTGGAGACTTCATTCTGGGGTGAATTCTTTTATTGTTTTAGAGCTCTTGCTTTGAATAAGTTTTTGGAAGATTGTTGCATGCTTGTGCTTGGCTAATTTGGACTACTTGCATTGGGATAAAGCTTGTTGTTTTGGAACTTGGAACAACTCGATCATGGAGAGGTAGGAGCTTGGATCTGAAAATGCTATTATTTTATGAATGTATATGTTAATGTATGAATGTTTTGGCATGTTTGTGGGCTATTGGGTAGATGGCCTAGGAATGGTGTAGGAGAAGACTATGGGGTTTATTTTGTGGGAGGCACAAGTGTGTTTTAGGGAGGTATAAGGGTGGAGGGAGTTGGGATTTGGGTTCCACCTTATAAAGAAATAGCTTGAATTTCTTTACTCATTATGGGGTGCCATAAGAGGCTGGAGAGGCATAAGGAAATTTGAGGAATAAGGGGTACTTTGGGGAGGCATAAGGAATGTCAGGGCTTTGATATACTATATTTTGGTGGGTTGTAATTCAGGTGGTGATATCCATTTCCCCTTTTGGGAGGCATAAGAAGCATCCCCCATAGTTTCTTTCTCCTTTGGCTTGCTTGAGGAAGCCTTATTATTGTTTGTCATGCTTTAATGTAGTTGTAAACTACATTCTATTCTAGACTATGTTTTTATTGTGAAAGTGTTGCTTGTGTGTTTGTGGAATCCTGTTGTTGCCATGAGTTGGATCACATCTTTTATTGCATTATGGTTGGGACTCAGGGGCCAATGAAGAAGGATGGCTTCTCCTCTTCATTGGATGTCTTGGTTGGGTGGAGAGCATTGCCTTTCCCCTACTCTTATTGTGATCAAAATTTGGAAGAATGAGAAATATGCATGTTGTTGTTCTAGAGCTGAGAAAAAAGATAGTTTGACAGTCCCTTGTGAAATGAAATCTTATTGTAGCCCTTTCCCACTTTAAAGTGGATGATCTATATATTCATTATAATGGAAAGATACTTTTTATTGAAAATGAAAGTTGAAAATTGAAATGTAAAAGAGCTATACTCTGTTTTCTGTTGTTGGAAAGAATGTGAAAGAATGATACGTATTTTGTATGTTGTATTTTGAAATCAAATGGAAAGGAAGTTCTAAGAGTTTCATTTGAATTAATGGAAGTGTTTTCCTTGTTTATATGCTTTTATTTCCATTGGAAATTTGTGTTTAACATGTACTATGAAATCCCTGTTTGGAAAGTGGAAAAGTGAAACACATGAGGAGAAAATGTATTATTCTGCCCTGTATATAATATATGATTTTGAAAAGAATAAAAGTTGCATTCTTGTCTTTATCCTTTGATTGAAGGAATGAAACCTTTTGAAACTAGCATAAAATAAATTCGTTTGCAAGGCAAGTAAAATGAGAACCATAGAGCTAATTTTGTTGTTTTCGTTTTTGCTTCACGTTAAACTCTATAACTTTTACCATAAATGAACAGACCGAACCTGTAATAAAAAAATAATAATGAAACATTAAAATTGAACATGCTAGGATATAAATGAGTTCAATTAGACAAAACCACTTAAAGGAAATCTTTCAAAACCTGGCAAAACCGAGTTCAAAGCTTTCGCATTCGTTTCGCTGTCAAAATTGTAAAATTTCAAATTGGAACTCAATCAAATAGATCTACCTCAAAAAATTATCCTAAATCCATCTAAGAACAATTATCCATGTCTATTTGACATGTTGAGAAAGGAAGAAGATCAAATTGAACAAATCTCACAAGTTGACATTTACCAGTTTGCACTGTAAAAGCCTGCATATTGTTTCCTTTAAATTGACACCTTAAATTTTATCAAAATAAAAAATTAATGATTTATGAGTAAATATGATGTCTAGAGATTTACAGAAAGTCATCGTTTGCCCAAAACTGATCCATTTATCAAAAGTTATGGCCTTCTGAAGTTTCTCTTCACTTGGCGTCAAAAAAAATAAATTGGAAAAATTTTCTTGGTGGCCCCGCGGGCCCGAATTTTTCCCTTAGAGCTTCGGAAAATTTTTGAGAAATTTTTTTAATTTTCGCCTCCGCCCGGCCGACCCACAGCTAATCAAAGGCTACCACGTGGCACCGCAAGGTGTCAGCAGAGGGGTGGATCCCTTTTTTCACTTAGTGCTTCTAGAAATTTTTGGGAAAATTTTCCAAATTTTCCCCATCGGCCCGCAGCCAATCAGGAGCCACCACGTGGTGTCGCGTTGCAACAACGGAGTAGCGGGTCCCCTTTTGCCTTTTTGTGTTTCAAAAAAATTTGGAAAATTTTTCCATATTTTCCCCGCCACCCCGTCCACCGCAGCCAATCAGGAACTACCACGTGGCATCGCATGGTATTCGTAGAGGCGCGGGTGAAAGTTACCCTTTTTGCCCATCGGGGCGTTAAACAAATGTTCTCCCCACTGCCCCGCTTGCCCCGCGTTGGCTTAGGGGATGCCACATGTCCCTCATGGACTCGCAGAAGCATGGGTGCAAAGGTGCCTTTCCGCCCCTTGGGAAATTTTTCTCCCCGTGGCCCGCCGACCCACCCTTGGGGAAAAATTTCTCCCCTGGGCCCGCAGGCCTACTCTTGGGGAAAATTTTCACCCCAACGCCTGTCGGCCCATAACTTGAGAAATATAAGGAGTTAGGAGGACTTATTTATGGAAATGTGAGGAAATTTTCTATCCATTGAGAATGATTTAGGGAAATTTTGAATGCTTCAAATTTGAGAAAAATCAAGTTGAATCTTTAAAGCCTGTTAGAGATTAGGTATGGTGAGGAATTACCCTCTAACCCTAATTGAACTTTCTAACCCTAAAATTTTGGGACCTTGTGACCTCTAATAATTGTTAATTAAAGAAAATAATATTCTAGTGGATTAGAGTTGATCTAGAACTTGTTACTGATAACGGTTGTCTTGTAGCCTGGTTGTAGACTCTTTTAAACAAAAGAAAAATTATTCCATAAGTTTTCCTAACTAATTCTAGGTTGTTCTTGGGTCTCAAGTGGGTTGTTTTAGTTGGCATCACAATAAACATCAAACACTTGTGTAAGATAAATATGTAATTAAACAAATATTACATTACATATTAAGTTGTTCCAAAATAAAAAATTGCTTTAAAAAAACCAATTTTCTCAAAATTTTATATCAATAAATTTAATTTGGAAAATATATTTATTTTGATAATAGTTTGAGCAGCAAAAACCTTATAAGACTTGATTTCATTTGTTATTTTTTAAATAAAATAATATTTTTTAACTCTACATACTCATGGATAACATTGTATATATGTTTGTTCAACACTTGAAAAAACAATTAATCTTTAAGTTCCAATTTATACATAAATAATTTGATTTGGGAATAAAATTCTAAAGACATCATTTCATTTTTTTTTTATAATAAATAAAATATTTATCTTTATTTGCTCACTCATGTGTTTAGAGTTCTATAGTTTGTTTTTATGTAGTGTTTTGTCTTCCGGTGTTCTCAGTTTTCTCTTTGGGTGTTTTGTCATACCTTCGTGGTTTTCTTTAGGACCGTGAGTAGTCTAGGATCCTCTAATCTTGTAAGTCTCTTATATTTTAATTATTATAATGAGAGGTTACAATTATAAATAAATAATTTTATTTGGGAAAAAATTTTAAATTATATAAATGATTTATAGGTTAGCAAAAGTAAAAAAAGAGTTGTTATTTTCAAAATAGAATGACTAAAATAATTATTTATTTAGTATTGATTTATGTGATTGCCTAGCGATTTTGTGCATGATTTGTATAAAGTAAATAATAATTTTTTGAATATAGAAAATAGAAAGACACTAAACATAATTTTAGTTTCTCTAATTATTACTTAATTTTATATCCAATAAAATTAAAAATAACTCAGTATTAGATTTACATGATGGGTGTTTTTTGAAGTCGATTCTTCTAATGAAAACTTAACATATTTAACTTTCTTATATTGTTGAGGTGTAATTTAAAATTTCATAATCTTTTTAATTGTCAATTGTTTATCACCCTTCTCTACCAAATGGAAAAATGTTTGAAGGACATTGAAGACTTCAAAATTGATCCTTAGTAGAGAGAAATAATTGGAAAATTAAATTTTGATAGTTTTTTTTTACAAACAAAAATTCTCAAATAAGTAAATATCACATCAAACTAATTCATCAGCACATAGACAATATCAATGATTGTTTTTGTCCTTTCCTACCTAATCGTTCATAGTTTAACTATTGTTTATTTAGATTTTCCAACATCGTCCTTTTTCATAACGACCACATTCTTGGTAAAATGTAATGAATAACATCATCCTAAGATTGTGGAAAATAAAGTGGATTCCATATAAATATTCTCAACATCCTAGGAAATTGTTTCTCTTCAACGAATTAAAAGTTGATTTAATGTCAATGTAGCATGGTATATCTAAAATAGTTTCATTTCTTTTACTCTCATCACCATCTTAAATCAAATGTAACACCTTAAATCACTAGCAATCCCATGAGAGAAATGCATTGCAAATTTTAAAAGGGATTAGTTGAAGAAGTGTAATTCGAGGAAGAAATTTTTTTTAGGAGGAATATGAGTGTTAAAAAAGTGATTGAGGGAGGAGATGTTTAGGAGTGGGGAAAATGTTGGTTGGAATTTATGTGAATTTCTTTTTTATTATGACAAAATAAATATGAAACAAGCAATATTTGTGTCAATCATTTGAATGAAAAAGGTGTGTGGCGAAAATAATGTCCAGACAACGTATTTTGTAGATATTTAAGGAATTATGGTCTTGTTGATTGAAATTCCCAATCTCAATAGTTGATTTTTGTAATGTTATCTCTTCTTTTTCGGGGTAAATATAAGATTTGAAAATTTCATGGGAATTCAATTCTATGTTTCAAAAGACACTTTAAAGATTGAAAAATTTGGAGGGGATTCAGTATCCTATGTAGAGGCATTGTAGTAGATGAATTTGATAACCAAAAAGCATGGGAAATAATTTTCTTTTCCACAATTTTTTTTATTAGAGGTAAAATTAGGGTTAAGGGGAACCTACCCCATACAAAAGGGGAGGAAAAGATATATCAATGAGGATCAACTAAGACAACCTCTACCAGTGGAAAAGAGAAAAAAAAAAAAACAACCAAACCAACATTCCATCAAAAAAACAACACAAAAACACTAAATATCATATTAGACCACCAAATATATAAACCATTATATTAGACCATTCTCCATGCTTTCACATGAAATAGTAAATATCATCAGCGAGAGTTTTCGTTAAGGATTTGTACTTAACATTTCCACCTCTGGCGTTAATGGATCATTTTTGATAAGGAATTTGTATTGGAAGGTATCGAGACCCACATCAGTTCTCCATCAATAGAATTCATTATCATTAGTAAACAATACTACAATTAATTAGAGTCCACAAATAAAAATAATATAGGACTCGTCTAACATGAAGTATATGTAATAAAGGTGCACCATATGGATGATAGTGACAAGGTTATATGGTGAAGACCAAATAAAACCAAGCAACTGGTTTCTATGTTGCTTGAGTTTCTAGATTTTTTGACGTGGATACAAAAATAAAGATAATGGTTTTACCCTAGAATATATTTTGTACCATTTATTTGGGCATGCAAATGATTCAACTGAGATACACATTTAATAGTTTATTTTCTCTCTACTTTCCATTATAATGGATTTTCTGTAATATATTAGATATGCAAATTTGGAAGGGTAAGTATCAAGTCTATAATATGAAAATAAAGATTAATATCCATGCATATAAAATGTTGAACTCAATTTGCTTTGGCCGACCTTCTTTGAGGATCCCTTTATCATTTGTGGTTTTTCCCTACTTCTCTCTTTTTATCTTATTTGTCGGCTTCACCTTGGGCTTGTAGGGCCTTGTGTCTTGAAGACTCTTTTTTGTGCCTAATTTCCTTTCTTTTGGTTGTAGAGGGTTCGCAATCCCTTCAAAATTAGCTTTATTACCCTATCTAATTAAACATAATTGTATTGAAGTTCAATTTAGTTATTCTTGTGCGGTCACCCTAAAATAAACATATCAAGACAATAATGTTGTTTTTCTAGGTAATGAAACAAAATTTAATTAAGCAAATAGAAAGGAACTAATCTTGTTTTGACTAGAGGTATCAACACATAAAAAATACTATGATAATTTGGAACAATTTTTTGGAAGCAAAATGACACCTACACAGTCACGTAACTTCCTATTCATGAACTAAGATAATAATAAATGATAGAAATAGTTTTATTATTTAAGGCAATATTCATTGAGTATTAAATCTTTCTTAAGACTGACCAACCTAAAACTATTTACTTGTCAATTGTTTGGTAAAATTTAGGGACTTTTCTAATTACATTATTATGTATATTGATAACATAAGCATAGAAATAATACAAAAAAAACTATAAAATGCGATGAAAATGAAGAATAATTAATAACATAAAAAACATGTTTTATTAAGAACAAATTTCATGATATATTGTAAGCATAGAAAACTTTGGATAAGTTCTAGTATTATTTAAAAAAATAAATGTTAAATATATCATAGTACATGGATTAAGAATGAACACAAAGTTTTATGGAGTTGTAATTCATAGTGAAATGTATGCTATATTAAATTTTTGTAAGCTTGTGTGATAGGGTTCAGAGAAAAATGTTATATAACTAAAACACTTGAAAAAAACACTTCTTATTATGGCTTGATGAATGTTCATACCCTGTTGCAATGATCTTTTTTTCCCACATCCCATATGTATGCTTACAAAGACGAGTTTATCAGGTTGAATATAAGTTTAATGCATTTTTTGTAACAATTGCAATGGCTCTTGAGGATAAATATGGATTATGTCATTATGATATACCATGAAAATATATCTTGTTTCATCATTTGGCAAAACATCTATAATCCATCCACTACAGATACCTTTAGCATTTAAATGTTCCTAAATAATTCTCAGAAATCACATTTTGTGAATATACTCAAATCATTTCATTCCATGAGATGAAATCTCTTTGCGGAATTTTGTCAAACACTTCCTATTACTTGTTTATGCTTCCACATTTAACAGATATTTCAAATAGGGAACCTGCAACTACAACATATAACAAAAATACTTTGTATTAATCATCGATGGATGTATGTTTACTATATTTGGTTAAATAATTTCAATGAATCCCACTTAGGATTTGGTATAATAGTGTGGTGCCCCGTCTAAAATAAATAAATAAGGAATAAATTAAATTAAATTGTAAAACAGGGGGGACAATTGAATGTGTTTGGTGGGCAAGTGGGTGGGAGGTAGCATGTTGTAGGAGTTATCAGTGGAGCATTCAGCCATTCAGACCTGCCATCCCTTGCAAAATGATACGCATACTTATTGAGATCTATAGACGTTAACCTCGATGGGACTCAAGTTAACTTTTTAGATTTAGTAGTATTTGGATATTGGAAGCCACGAGAGTGTTGTGGAGACGTGGCATAGTATGGTTGTAATGCACAACTGCTTCATTTTCATTTTTTGTCTTTTAGAACAAAGAAAACATACCCACACAACCACCATAGGTTTACTTGGCATGTGCAATTCTAGGATGTGTCAAAATATGAGTGCACACACAGACAATGGACATGTTAGTGCTCAAAATAGTTTCACCTTGTTTTGCCTTTGAAAATCTATCAATTTACAGCCTCTGCCATATTTTATCTCCTCATGTTGTTCCTAAGAATTCCTGCATTCCTTTTGTTTTCGTAATCAATCCATTCATGGGTCGAGGGTCACGTATGGATCCATGGTTTTTTCCTAGTTTCTCTATTTGTCTGGAAAAGGTCTTTATTTGGGTGTAAAACATGGGTTGTCCCATGTTTTCCATTTTCCACAGTCGGGATTTGTTGTCCTTGTCATTTTTCCCTAAATACTTGAGGAAAAATGAATGGATGTAGTTCGGAGGAATGTATTTGGGCCTTGTAACATTTCTAAATTCTCTATCCTTGGAGAAAATTTCATCTTCAGGCTCGAATGGTCGTTCTTCTGCATTTTACAATTTGACAGGAATTTCTCTCGATCAAATTTACATCCTTGCATCAACAGGAAACGTGGCTTCTTTTGTTTGGTTTGGGGATGGCAGGTAAATGCTTTAACTTGTCGCTTTTTGATTTTTTGGCAAAAGGGAAAATTTGGTCTCGTAGCTCTGCTCAATTCTGATTGGTTCTTTTGGTGCTTACATGGCTTCTTCTGATTGAATGAGGCGTGACAGGTTTGGTTTTTGAACTTGTTCTTTTTGGTTACTTTGGCAAAAAAATTTGAACCCACCCCACGGCCCCGCTAGGATTTGATTAGAGAAAAATTTCAATGGCAGGAAAAAATTCTTACTTTAACCCAGCAGAAGGACACGTGGCAAGGTTAAAAGCAGAGATGCGGGCCTTCGGAGGTAAGTTGGATGTTCTGCCCTTCTGGAAAAATGGATTAAAATTATAAAATAGAATCGCGCCCCCACAGAGTCATTTTGAAGCCTTGAGGTCTTTGAAGTTGCTCCATAACGACACATGGAGGTCTTCATTAGGTCTTCTTTCCTTAGAATTTTCAATAACTGCTTAAAGGTCTGAGACACGTGGTGAGCCCGTGCTCATTCAAGGTCTCATCTTTTGGGGACCATCTCAAGATGTGCCATTATGACGCGTGGTAGTTCAAAAAGTCAAAAGACGGGTAGGCAGCCCATTGGAGGAAACTTGGATTTTTTGCCTCTTGTCACCAAAAGGATTAAAGCATCAAAATGGCCCGCAGACTCGACATAGAATAGTCAAAAAATTTCCTCGGTCAATGGCGAAGGTGCGGACTTTCGGGGGAAATTTGGAAAAATTTATTTTTGTGGAGAAAAGAGTTAAAAAGATTAAAATAAAGCATGGTTCTGCTGGGACCCACATCAGGGGCTAGAAGCCAAGGGGCAAAGCTATGGGAGAAACTTAGAAAATTTTCCTTTTTCCAAAAAAGAGGTGAAATAGTAGGATTTGGCCATGGTTCCTTTGGGACCCACCTTAGGACACGTGTCAGGATCATTTCTCAAAAGCGGAGGTGCAGAGCAAAATGTGAAAATTTTACAGTTTTCCAAAAGTTGTAAAAGGAAAAAATGAACTCATAGGCCCATCTTAAAATTAGATCTCCCATGTGGATGGTCCAAATTCAAAATAGAAATCAACGGCAATTGTGCATTTGTATCTAATTTTTCTACCATTTTCACTCTGGAGCTCTTGGAGATGTGATTCTTCATGATTTCTTGATATTTCTTGCACGCCAAATAGGAAAGGGGAGTAAATTTGATATCTATGTTTGGTGAGGAAGATCTGGGGATTTCTTTTGCCATTAAGATGAGATCTGACCTCTGGACTTGATCTGATCTTTTGTTTTTTCTTCCCAGGCATGCAAAGAACCAAATTTGATAGATTAGGGGTGGAAGTGGTTAGTGAGTAGAGGGAAAATTGATCTACCAGAAGGAGTTGAATGCGGGAGATATTCGAAAAGATTCACCCCTTGAGCACCTGACAAAGTTTTGCAGATCTAATTCTTGGAATTACGATTGGATTCATGGCGAACACGAGTGCATTAAATGTTTGGATATTTTGGGGGGAAAAAAACTCTGTTGCAAAATGTTATAAATGGCATGATTTTTTCCATGAAAAGGTTTGGAGGTTGGAAGGTTGGAGTGTTAGAGGTCAGAACTGATTTTCTAAGAAAAATCTTGATAGAACACGTCTTTCAGAGAAACTATCTGAAGAAACCTATTTATCTCGTTTGTGTTAAATTTGATCATGTCAAGGTGGTTGCGAGTGTACAACCATTGACAAGCTCTGAGATTGTTCAAAAAAATTTCCCCTGGTGATAAATTTAACTAAAGTTGAGTTAATCTGTGTTATTTTTGGGAAAAAATTGTGTTTGCTTCATTTCTGAATGTCTACAAGTAGTTTTTCTTGTTCCCATTGCATTCTTACATTGAAATATGTGTGAATCACACAAGATCTTATCCTTGTGATAGTTTGGTGGCATTTACAATTTTATTTATTAGAAACGCTTTCATTTGATGGTGAAGTAAACAAATTTAAAATCATAGTGACTCCTAGCATGATTATAATATTTTTTGTTAGCCTTTGAGGGTATCTTAGGCGTGAAGAAATTAAGATTGACAATGTTCAGTTAAGTTTCCCTTTGAGCCTTCATTTTGGATCCTTGAGATTTGAGTTAAAATTGTTGATCTAGGCCTCCATTGAAGCACATATTCTAGTTAAAGGGACATCCTAGCTAGTCTGAAGCATTCTGTCATTCGAGCTCTCCATTTGTTGTAAAAATTATCAAATACTTGGTATAATCAACTTTATCCTACTTTTCCTCCCATAAAAATCTTTCAAAAATAGTTAATCCTACCCATACCACCCTTGTTGTCCTATGTTTATATAGATGCACAATTTATATTATCAAAACATGCAGAAACACTCAGGTTTTCATTGTCTTTAGTGCCCTGAACCTTGCTTAGAAATTATCTCCATTATCTAGAGTGACAACTTGTGAGAGTTAGGTTTTGCTATATTGATCATATTTTCTTCAAGGTCTTCTTAAATACATCACAAGGAAGGAATTCCCCATCTCCTCCATAAACAGAGGCTACAAAAGGGTCCTCCCACCCTAGTTTAAAGGCACAACCATAAAGTAGTGAGGATAGATCAAATTCTCTTCAGGGTGCTATCCATTTCTTCACATCTGAGTGACAGAGGGCCAGTTAGTTCCCATCCCTGGCTACACAATGACTCACTATGATCTGTCTCTAAGCTTCCTGTCAAACCTGTGATGCTACTCAGACTTTGAAGGATAATCAATTTGGGTACGAACACCTTACCGGTGTCGTTTCCGAGGACATAGTGATTGCAGTCCATATTCAAACCTTGGTAAACACTTCTTGTATGCTCAAAGTGCTAAGACATCTTTTTAGGCATCATCCTATGTTTAGGCCTATAAGAAGTTGCAAAGTTACAAGTGCTATGTCCAATATTTCCATTTTCTACAGTTATTGCACTAATTTTCATTGATAAATCTAGGTAAAGAATAGTCAAATCTTTCCATTTCCAGTTACTAGTATTGACAGACATTTGACAAATCATATTTTTATTCATTTGCACAACTGAGGTGGAAATCCTTAGTAGTGACTCCCATTTGATCTGATTTTTGATGAGTACCAGTGTCTTAACCTATGTCAAGTGAGTTTTGTTACTGATCTTTGCAAATCTATAAGGGAGAAGATATTTATTTGCTATAGATCCTGCTAGAACACTATTTCTAGATCTAGGAAAAACAAAGTCAAAAGAAAGAAAAGCCTGGAGAGTTGTTGGAGATCAACAGAAAATAAAAGGGATCTCCATTGATGAAATTGATCGGCCTATCATTGAAGAATGCTATTCAAGTTCTTCTGAATCAGGTAGCCTCTTTTTGGAATTGAATTCTCCAACTGGAGAGGGGCCTTCATTTGATTTTGAAAAGTTTTCTTTTCATTTTACCCCTGTCTTTTCAGAAGTTGATAGGGTTTTCCAAGAAAAAATGTCCTTTAGGGGATATCCATTTTGGAAGCTATACTCCCGTGTTTCAAAGACCCTCTGCCTCTTATCAATTTGTCTCCCCTCCAGGGTCACTTCCTCAAAACAACATGGCCATACCCCCACCCAAACCTCCTTTTTTTGTAAACACATTTGGTCCTATAAATTTTATAGGGTTAGCTAGTTATCCAAATGCAGTTCCCCGGGATGTAAGAAATAGATTACCAAATTTCCAAGGAAACAATGTTATAAGTGGTGATCAAAATATAAAGCTTTTTATCAATATGATGGAAGATTTTGAGATTGAACATGAAGACGTATATATCAAGTTGTTCATCCATACTCTAGAAGAGGATGCAAGGGATTGGTATAAATATTTGCCAAATAATTCCATTGGTTCTTGGACAATGATGAATAATGCATTTAGAGTGTAGTATGGTGATAGAACTAACCCTAGCTTTCTTGTATTGGAATTTCAAAATATCTAGAAGAATCCTAATGATTCAGTACATGATTTCAACACAAGGTTTAATAAGACCTTGAGGATATTTCCTATTAGCTTAAGGACATGTTATGAATCATGTTTGATCAAATATTCAGATGCATTTGATAAAAAACCTGCTTACTACTTAAGGGACAAAAACCCTACTAATTTGAGGCAAGCCTTCACCATGTCTTTGTAAATTGAAAACAACATCAAAGAAATTGGAAAGCCTCCAAAAAGGGAGGGTGTAAAACTAAATAACCTAGAAAAGCCCCAGACAAGTAAGGCTGCTGATTTGGAGGAAGTTGTGAAAAATTTGGTCAGGGCTGTCAAAGAAATATCATACAAATTAGCCTGGGCAGAAAAATGAATTGGGCAGAGTTCACAAGGTCAACACAAGAAACAAGGCCAAGACAAGTTTACAAATCACCAAAGATCTGATGACAGAGGCAAGGGACCTGTTGCATTTAGAAATAGATAGTCCCAAGCTAGGGAAAATAGAATGGTACTTGATCCTTTGGCTGCCAAAGTTGTTGTGGAGGAAAAAAATGTCATTGAGTGGTGTGACAGATGTTTCATGACCCATGCTCCATGTGAGGAAGATCAGAAAGAAGAAGAAGAAGTTGATAATAATAATGACAATGATGTCTTCATGGTGGGTTTCTCCACAAGCTCACAACAATGAGAAACTTCAACTGAGATAATAAGTGCTAAAAATGCTGCTGATTTTTGGGACTGCATCCATTGGGTACCCATTCTTCCTCCCTCACATAATTTAGAAGTTTATATTGTACAAGCTTTTGAACTTCCCAATAATGACTTTTAAAATCTAATGACTTTAATGATAAAGAAGTATGATGGAGGAATCCCATCTGAAGAGGATAGGTAGTTGTTGATGAATGTTGTTGTGGCTCAAGAAAAGGAACATAACACAAGAAGCAGGGTTTTCAAAGGGAAAGCACCTCAGGCTAAGCCAAATCTCCATATCTTTCAAATATTCCTAAAGAGGCTCCTAAGAAAGATTCATCTGCCAAAGGCCTTGCTACCCCAAACAAAACTCATACCCCTCCTCATGCCCAAGTTGTCAAAAGTCATGTGCCATCTAACGAGTGTGTCAGCCTTCCTCCTAATGTTTCCTTGCCAAAGTCTACCCCTTATGATTTTGCCCAATTCTTGAGTCAGATCAAGATCTCAGTTCCAATTGTTGAGTTGCTTAGGATTCTTGAGTACAAGAAGAGGTATTTTGAATATTTGGGGCTAAAATAGGAGAAGACTGCCTTGGGTAGAAATATAAACATTGTGGAAATTCCCCCAGTCATTCAAGAGTTAGAAACACCACCAGTGTTGAAGGAAATAGGTGAACCACCCAAGGTTTATTTGGGGACATCCTTGGTGGACTCTCAGCTAAATTTGGATCCGTTCTTCACAACTCTAATCATTAAGGACAAGCTGCTGCAAAACTACGTGTTTGACTCAGGGGCATCATGCAATGTCATGCCTTTGGAAGTCATGAATGAGTTGAATATTAAGGTAACAACAACATATGGGAAGTGTACTGCTATGGACTCAAGAGAGGTGCCAGTGGTGGGATGTGTGAAAGGTCTGATGGTACAACTTGCAGCCTATCTAGGCAGAGACCTGAAGCTTGATGTAGTTATTGCTGAATGCCCAACCAAGTGGGGTATGTTGTTGTCTAGAAAATGGGCTACAAGTGTTGGTGGGAGTGTTTAAATTGATATGTCCTATGCCACTATCCTAATTGAGGGCAGCCTTGTTAAGTTGTATGCTGAAAAGAAGATGATGCACCTTATTGAGGATCCCAACAATGCATCCTATGAGGTATTGTACACAAGTGTTGATGTTGATAACTTCATAGGATATTTTGATGGAAAAGAGCAGAAAATTGAAGAATGCAAGTATCTTGAAAAGGAAGGCTCTCCTTGGATTTTATTGTTTGATGGAGCTTGCTCCAAATTTGGAAATGGTGATGGTGTTGTTCTGATCTCTCCATGCCAAGAAAAGTTTTCCTTTTTATTCAACCTCAACTTTGAGTGTACTAATACCACTTATGAGTATGAGGCATTATTATTAGGTCTGAGGATTGCTTGTAAATATGGTGTTAAAGACATCATTGTCAAAGGAGATTCAGAATTAATTGTCAAGCAAGTCAGAAAATTGTATGCCACAAAAATCAGCAAATGAAATAATACAAGCATGCAGTTTGGGATTTCATTCAGATGTTTGATTCATTCAACATTGTGCATCATGATAGGAGGTTCAATGATTTGGCAGATAAGCTTGCTGTTTTGGGATCTCGATTTGATAATTGTGCAATGTCCCCATATTGTGAATATGATGTTGAAGTATTGACAAGGCCATTTGTCCCTGACAACATTAAGCATTGAAAGGTTTTTGATGATGATGCTCAGGTCATAAGATTTCTACTGAATAAAGGATAGTTTCAGGTCAAAATATTGATTGGGAGCCAATGTTTTGTGCAGTAGAGGGTAAAGAAAGCTTGTTTAACAAAGGCATTATCTAACTGAAGACTAATACCATTCCTAGAGGGATGGTTGCTCTTGAATCCAACTTTGATAATGTTGATCACATTATTAACAGATGTATAGCAGCCTCAAGGGATATTGAGGAGCATGACCTTCGCACAAAGGAGAAACCAAGGAGGATCTGGCTAGGAAACAATCTCAGTAAGGAGGAAAAAAAGTCCTATGTCCAATTGCTAAAAAAATATCAATATTGCATGGCTTGGACTTATTCTGAACTAAAAGCATACAAGGAGGATCTGTTTCAACATGAGATTCCCTTGGAATCTAATGCAAAACTATTCAGGAAGAAAAATAGACCAATCAATCCACTCCTATCTCTCAAAATGCAAGAATAACTGAAGAAGCTGGGAGATGGAGGGATTATTCATCCCACAAGATATTCTTCCTGGGTTGCAAATCTAGTACTAGTTAGAAAGAAGAATGGTGACATCAGGTTGTGTGTGGATTTTAGAAATTTGAACAGAGCATCAATGAAGGATAATTATCCTTTACCAAACATGGAAAAAATGTTACAACTAGTGACTGGTTCTGAGTTACTTTCTACCCTAGATGGTTTCTCTAGTTATAACCAAGTTGTGGTGAAGGAATCAGGAAGAATTAAAACAACCTTTACCACTCCTTGGGGGACTTATGTGTATGTTAGGATGCCCTTTAGTCTGATGAATGCTGGAGAAACCTTTCAAAGAGTAATGGATGTTTCTTTTGTCGGTTACATCAATGATGTTATTTTTGTTTACCAATATGATGTGACTGTGTTCTCTAGAAAGCGAGGTGATCACTTTTTGAACTTGGAGAAGATGCTGATGAGATTTAAATAGTATGGCATTTCACTCAAACCAAAGAAGTGCCATTTTGGAGTGCAGAAGGAAAAGTTGCTTGGTCACATTATGTCACAAGAGGGGGTAATGATTGATCCAGAAATGGTAGAGGCCATCAGCAAGGTCCCAATTCTAAGAACCAAGAAAGGAATTCAGTCTTTCTTTCGGCAGATAAAATTCATTAGAAGGTTCATATCAAACTTTTTTGAGTTGACCATTATAATTACTTCCATGCTAAATAAGGACTAGGTTATTAAATGAGAGGGGGATGCCATTCATGCTTTCAATGGGATCAAGGAGGCATTAAAGCATGCCCCTATTTTAGTAGCTCCAGATTATAAGAAGCCTTTGTAACTATTTTCCTTTGCTTCAAAAAACACTATTGCATCTGTCCTATTGCAAAAGGATGATGAAGGAGCTGAGAGGCTAACTGACTTTTTTAGTAAGGCATTGCAGGGGGCTGAGCTGAAATACACTATTATGTAGAAACATGCATTTTCTTTGGTGAAAGAAACAAAGGTTTTCAGGCCTTATATTCTAAGTTCCAAAATTGTTTCTTATGTTCCCCACACCATGGTCAAAGACATCTTATCAGAGATGGAGGTCTCAAGCAAAATATGCAGATGGGTGAACAAGTTGCAAGAATATGACATGGACATCCAAACCACAAAGTTGGTGAGAGGTTTTGGCTTGGCTAAGCTTATGGCTAAGAGCAACTTGTAAACTATTGAGGTGAATGAGGTAGAAGAAAGAAGGGTAGATGCCATTTAAAAATTAATGAGTTCTGAGTGGTACAAGGATGTGATTTTTTATCTCAGACATTTATACTACCCTGAGTATTTGAGTAAGACCAGAAAAGGGCCCTTAAGTTGGCTGCCCAGAAATATGTCATTATTGATTATGGGTTAGCTTAGAATAACCTTGAGGGAGTCCTCTTAAGGTGCATTATGGAAGATGAAGTCCCCAAGATAATTACTGGTATCCATGGAGGAGTTTGTGGGGGAAATTTTGCTAGAAAATTCATAGCACACAAGATCTTGAGGGCTGGTTATTAGTCACCAACTTTATTTAAGGATGCAACTCTTTTGGTTAGAATATGTGAGAATTGTCAGTGCTTCTCTGGAAGACTAAAATCTTCAGGATCCCTTCCTTTGCAGCCTGTATCAATTGAATCCCCATTCAAACAATCGGGAATGTATTTCATTGGTGAGATTTCAGACCCTTCAAGTGCTGGCCATAAGTGGATTATTATAGCCATTGATTACTTCACCAAGTGGGTGGAGGAAATCCCCACCAAGAGATCAACACACCAAATTGTCATGGACTTCATGCTGAACCATATCATCTTCAAGTTTGGGGTGCCAGTCAAAATTATTGCTGACAATGCCATGAGCTTCAAAGATAAACCCTTGGTGGTAATGTGTAGAGAATATGGGATAAATTTGACATATGAATCTAATTATAATCCCCAAGGAAATGGATAATATGAGTCTAGTAATAAACATTTGCTAAATATTATCAGAAGAACCTTGGAGATTAACAAGAGAAACTAGGGTGAGTAGTTGAAATTTTTTGTCTGGGCTAACCAAATTACTGTAAAAAGAGCCACTAAGAAGAGTCCATTTGAGTTGGTATATGGAACTCAGGCCCTGCTACCCCTACATATAAAATTTTCCTCATATCAGTTCATGCATCAACTGGAAGATCAAGAAATAAGTCCATATGATGTCCGCATTAACCAGATTGTTGAACTTGATGAAGAAAGGAGGGCATCCCACCAAAGGCATGTAAGGTTCAAAGAAAAGTTGAAGAATTTGTTCGACAAGAAGGTCACTCCTAGAGATTTCAATGTTGGATATCTCATGATGCTATGGGATAACAGACATGAAGATAAGGGAAAGCATCGACAATTTGACGCATTATGGATGGGCCCTTACTCCATTAATATTAGGATTTGTGAACATACCTTCTTCCTGAAGGAATTAGACGGGAAAATACTCCAATTGCTTATTAATGGCAGGCATTTGAAGCATTTCTTGGATTGATTCCCAAGAGTCAAGGTGAGCATAATCTATACAGTGTATATTTTTTTGGTTTGTTTCCTTTCTTTTGTGTTTTTGCTCTTTCTGGTCCTTGGTGGCATGTTTTTGTTGGTTTCTCTGTTCTTTTTTGGGGAGATGGCTCAATTTATCTGCTTAGCAAGATGACTCTTTTTCCCAATGGATATTTTTGGCACTTGGTCTACCTTTGTTCTTGTGGCACTCGCAGGGAGTGCCCGTCCCCGAGTTGGAGCCAATGTTGGTACTGAAAATAGTTTCACCCCATTTTTCCATTGAAAATCTATCAATTTACGGCCTCTGCCATATTTTATCTCCTCATGTCATGCATCAGAAGTCCTTTCATTCCTTTTGTTTCCATAATCAATCCATTCATGGGTCGAGGGTCACGTATGGATCCATGGTTGTTTCCTTGTTTCTCTATTTGTTTGGAAAAGGTCTATATTTGGGTGTAAAACTCGGGTTTTCCCGTGTTTTCCATTTTCCACATCTAGGATTTATTGTCCTTGTCCTTTTTCCCTAAATAATTGAGGAAAAATGAATGAATGTAGTTCAGAGGAATGTATTTGAGCCTTGTAACATTTGTAAATTCTCTATCCTTGGAGAAATTTCATCTCCAGGCTCGAATGGTTGTTCTTTTGTATTTTACAGTTTGATGGGAATTTATCCTGGTCAAATTTACATCCTTGCATTCAACAGGAAACGTTTCTTCTTTTGGTTTCTTAGGGGACAAAGGGAAATGCTTTAACTTGTCACTTTCTGCATTTTTGGAAAAAGGGAAAATTTGATCCCGTATCTCCACTCAATTCTGATTGGTTCTTTTGATGCTTATGTGGCTTCTTCTAAATGAATGGGGGACGAAGAGTTTGTTACTTGAACTTGTTATTTTTGGTGAATTTGGAAAAAAGGTTTGAACCTACCCCCCGGCCCTACCAGGATTTGATTAAAGAAAAAATTTAGTGACAGGGAAAAAATCTTACTTTGACCCCACAGACGGACACATGGTAAGGTTAATGGTGGAGATGCGGGCCTTTGGAGGCAAGTTGAATGTTCTTACCTTTTGGAAAAATGGAGTAAAATTCAAAAATGGAAGCACGCCCCTACCGATTCATTTTGAAGCCTTGAGGTCTTTGAAGTTACGTCGTAACGACACGTGGAATTATCCACCAGATCTTCTTCCTTAGATTTCTCAGCAACTTCTTAAAGGGCCCGAGACACATGGTGAGCCCGTGCTCATTCAAGATCTCAACTTTTAGGGAGCATCTCAAGATGCGCCATTGCGACGCGTGGCAGTTTGAAAAGTCAAAAGGCGAGGAGGTGGACCATCGGAGGAAACTTGAATTTTTTTTCCTCTTGTCACAAAAAGGATCAAAGCATCAAAATGGCCCACAAACCTGACAAAGAATAGTCAAAAATTTTCCCCGGTCAACGGAAAAGGTGTGGAATTTCAGGGGAAATTTGAAAAAAAATTCTTTTTGTGGAGAAAAGAGTTTAAAAGTCTAAAATGAAGCGTGGTTCTGCTGGGACCCATATCAGGGGCTAGAAGTGGAAGGGCGGAGCTATAAGGGAAACGTGGAATATTTTTATTTTTCCAAAAAAGATTTGAAATAGCAAGATTTGGCTGTGGTTCCTCTAGGACCCACCTTAGTACACATGTCAGGCTCATTTCTCAAAGGCGAAGGTGCGGAGAAAAATGTGAAAATTTCACATTTTTCCAAAATATGTAAAAGGATAAAAGTAACCCATAGGCCCATCTTAAAATTAGATCTCCCACATGGATGGTCCAAATTCAAAATAGAAATCAATGGAAATTGTGCATTTGTATCTGATTTTTCTGCCATTTTCACTCTAGAGCTCCTGGAGATGTGATTCTTCATTATTTCTCGACATTTCTTGCTCGCCAAATTGGAAAGGGAAGTAAATTTGATATCTAAGTTTGGTGAGGAAGATTTGGGGATGTCTTTTTCCATTAAGATGAGATCTGACCTTTGGGCTCGATCTGGTCTTCCTTTTTTTCTTCTCGAGCACGTAAAAAACAAAATTTGACAAATTAGGGGCGGAAGTGGTTGGCGAGTAAAGGGAAAAGTGATCTACCAGAAGGAGTTGAATGCGGGAGATATTCGAAGAGATTCACCCCTTGAGCACCTGACAACTTTTTAAAGATCTGATTCTAGGAATCGCGATTAGAAATTTGGCGAGAACTGGTGCATTTAATGTTTGGATTATTTTGGGGGGGAACTCTATTGCAAAATGTTATAAATGGCATGATTTTTGCAGTGAAAAGGGTTGTAGGTTGGAAGGTTGGAGTGTTAGAGGTCAGAACTGATTTTTTAAGAGAAATCTTGATAGAACCCGTATTTCTGAGAAACTATCGAAAAAAACCTAATTATATTTTTCGTGTTAAATTTGATCATGTCAAGGTGGTTACGAGTGTACAACCATTAACAAGCTCTGAGATTCTTCGAGAAACTTTCCGTTACTAATAAATTTAACCAAAGTTGAGTTAATCTATGGTATTTTTGGGTAAAAATTTTTTTGCTTCGTTTCTAAATCTCTGCAAGGATTTTTTATTGTTCCCATTGCATTCTTACATTGAAATCTTTGTGATTCACACAAGATCTTATCCTTGTGATAGTTTGGTGGCATTTGCAATTTCATTTATTAGATCTTTCATTTCATAGTGAAGTAAACAAATTTAAAATCACCATGACTCCTAGCATGATTATAAGATTTTTTGTCAGCCTTTGAGGGTATCTTAGGCATGAAGACAAAGAGATTGATAATGTTTAGTTAAGTTTCCCAATTTGAGCCTTCATTTTGAGTCCTTGAAGTTTGTGTGAAAAGTGTTGATCTGGGCCTCCATTGAAGCACATATTCTAGTTAAAGGGACATCCTAGCTACTATGAAGCATTATGTCGTTCAAGCTCTCCATAGTTTGTAAAAATTCTCAAAGACTTGGTATAATTAACTTTATCATGCTTTACCTCCCACCAAATCATTCAAAAACAATTAATCCTACCCATACCACCCTTGTTTGTCCTGTGTGTATATACATGCAAAATTTATATTATCAAAACATGTAGAAATACTCAGGTTTTCATTTTCTTTAGTGGCCTGAACCTTGTTTAGAAAACATCTCCATTGTTTAGAGTTAGGTTTTGTTGTATTGATCATATTTTCTTCAAGCTCTTATTAAATACTTCACAAGGAAGGAATTCCCCATCTCCTTCATAAACAACATGCTACAAAAGGGTCCTCTCACCCTGGTTGAAAGGCACAACCATAGAGTAGTGAGGATAGATCAAATCCTCTTCAGGGTGCTATCCATTTCTCCACATCGGAGTGACAGAGGACCAGTTAGATCCCATCCCTAGCTACAAAATGACTCACTATGATCTATCTATCTCTAAGCTTCCTGCCAAACCTATGATGCTACTCAGAATTGGAATGAGAATCAATTTGGGTACCAATAGGACATCCATCAAAGCATAATGGAAATATCATTTATTTTTTATAGCTTCTTCCTAGCCCACGCTGAAGTGGGGGATTTTTCAGATGATTTATTTTCTAGTGCCCTAGTTAATATGAATACAAAATGTTGGAGCACATGTGTGGTATATGAACTGTTTGACTGAGTCTCTTAAAAAAAAAGAAAAAATGTGGTTTCATGTAATGCATTGGCTGCAAGATTTTCTTGGAATGAAATTGTTGTAAATGCCTTTGAAACTTTTAAGCAAATGCAGTTTTAGGTTTAAAGCCATATTTCATCCACCTCTGCCAGCATCTCCTAGCCTGTGATAAAATGAGATCTTTGGAGCAGGGTTTGGAAGTCTATAGATTTCCTTCAAATCATAAAAGATAGAGAATTTTTTTTAGATGTTGTTATTGCTATGGTCCTGGTAGGCATATTTGTAAAATGTTGTAGTATAGATAGGTACATGCTCTATTTTTCAAAATATCTTAAAAGGACGTGGTTTTGTGAACAACGTTGACTACTAGCTATGCATAAAATGGGTTTGTTGAGAAGGCTTAGAAACTTTCAAGAAAAGGTAACTGATAGCAGTAAGCCATTTTCCATAGCTGTTGTCAATATCCTTCATATTTGTGTGAAATGGAGACATTGGAACAGGTTAAAGGACTGCATAAGCATGTGATCTAATGTTTTTTAGCCACTTCATTATCATGTGACCACTTAGGTGCTTAAGTTGGTAATTTGAGGCTTCAAACACGCCTCGAAAGTTATGTTAGGAAGGATAATAGCTTCTTTAAGTTGTTGCAGCCACGTTGGATTGGATTTGTTGGCAAAGTGTGTTGATTTTTGATTATAGGAAGCCCAATGTTTGTGAGGGATAATGTGTTGGAATGACGACATGTATTTTGTGGTGAGTTGATTTTAAGGAAAGTTCATTCATTTAGTGGAGCTAATCATGTTTTCTGGTATCACTCATATATGGCCTTATATGTTTTCATTAATGGTACAAAATGAAGAGGTTACCGAAGAACGTGAACTATGTGGCAGAATGCTAAAAGAGAATTGGGGCCTTATGGAATACGAATGAACCCTCTTGGAGCAACTCTTTCCCTATGGACATTAATATTGTCAGGCATGGTCTCCCTTACCTTTTCTTTCATAATTTTCGTAATTTAGGTTCTTCATTTGCAATGCTATAGAAACGTTAAACTAATCGATAATCTTACAAATGAATATGTAACTAAATTTAAATAGTGTAAAGAAATAGAACTACACCGTGTAATGTTTGAAACCAATTTACAATTTAAACATTAATTGTGGTCACTACCATAACCCTATATGATGATTCTAGAATATCCGAATTAGGTGCTCACATCTAGTGGTATTGGCGAGAGTTAGATGATGTCGTCAAATCAAACAATCTTTTTACCTACCATTTAAAGTTAGGAAGAGAAAAACGTAATTTTCCAAGACTCGCAAAACAATACTCTAAGCCACGTAAAAGAAAAGTCAAACATCATATGTGCTCCTTGTTATGTAAAGAGTAACGTCAAGCATTAGCCCAACCCTGTGTGACCATTTGCACTCTCGTTCCTACTCTCTAGGAGCCATGTTACTCCATTTTCTTCTTTGAAGGGAGCTGTTAAAACTGAAAAGGTGGCTTTCATTTCAAACCACCATTTGGTCCCTGAGCAATGAAATGCTTGACCACCTTCGCAAACCTCTAGTATTTTTACTATACAAATGCATGGAACCTTCGGTTTAATAAAAATACATCCCTAGTGATTTTAGCAAAGGGGTATTGTAGGCCTCTAATCACTGTTTGACTAGGTCAAACTAACTAAACTACGACATGTGGCTCTGAAAAACCCGTCGCCGTTTGAAATTTGTCTGTCAGTTCTCTATTCCGTCGACTCTGACAAATTCTCCATATTTAGGGAAACTTGTAGGAAATACCTTGATGCACTTTCTTCCATAAAACCTTATTTTTGGATGTGGTTTTGTGATCCCTCAAGCTAAATTTTAATCATTTACAACTAGGCCAATTACGATCGATGGCCCCAAGAAACTAGTCATCGATCGCAAATCGTTTGCTAGTTTTGAATTCCGACAGTTCGTATGAATCTTGGTATATAAGTGGACACATAGAAAATTAACCATGGTGTGTTTTCTCATTGGAAGACAACATTTGAAAGTGAATTCTTAGCCTCCGAGCCTGTTTTGAACATTTTTGTAGCTAGCAAGAAAATGTACAAAATAAAGTTGTAGGACCCCTATCAGGTTTCCAAACCACTATGGAACAATTTGACACATGTAAATAACTATTTGAAAACTCTATAGTGTAACTTTATGTGTGAAATAGAACTTTTCAGAAAATGGTGTTTCTCTCTCTTCCTTTCTCTTTCTCTTTCCTTGGTTATGAAGTGAAGTGAAATGAAATGAACTGAATATATGTTTCTAAACCTTTTCTTTCGAGTGCAAATTTAAATTATTATTACATGTAAATGGGAAACTAAAGAAATTAATTGTGTTAGATTAGGGTGGATTCCATACCAGCGATTTATCGCTGATTTTATGCTCACATGGTTTTGCAGGATGCAAGAAAGATGGCGAAAGGGTGATGTGTGATTCAATAATAATTATTGTAATTTTTATAGGTCATTGTAAAATGAATATATGTATAATGTAGTATCATGCTACAGAAATGTTATATTTCAAAATTACTAATATGTATGGGATGCTAGTCTTAGGGATATCTTAAGAAATGTGCATTTAATCACAAGTTCAATTTGATTCATAGTTGCGTATGGTAAAATGGTTTGATATATATATAGTAAATGAATTTGAAGTTAATAGATTATGGGGCATTTTTTTAGTGTTTAATAAATGATTAATTATTTAGTGTGTTCTATTCTTACCTTGTAAATGTAATAAAGAGATTTAATCGAAACAATCAACCCTAGTATAAGATCTATGTATAAATTGTCTTAGTGTGTGAGATCCTTCGTAGCGTAGAAAAAAAATTGAAACAATAGAATAAAATTAAACCTTGTACTCGATGGCACCTTCTAGGTTAGGTAAATAAAACCCATAGTTGAAGTTTACCATCATAGTCATTATGTTTAGCAACATTATCGTGAACACATATTTTAGGAATGACATGGTCCAAATTTATCCAGAGTATCTGGTTTCCTTCTAGTTTTGGTAACCGTGAGGAGAATGTCCTCTCTTTAGGCCCAACACCATGTTGATTGATCAAGACCACCTTGGGAGTCAACTTATGATTCCTTGTTTGAAGCAACGACTATGCAGTGTAACCTTACCATCTGTGGGGTAGGTAGAGCTAATACTCCCTTAGTATCCTTTTGGATTGCTATGTCTTACGTGATTAGATCTAGAAATTAACTTCATCAGTGAATGAAGTCCTTGTTAGATCCAGACGAGATAAATGGAGATCGTGAAATACTTGTTTTAGGTCTTAAACTCTTGTTAATGAACTCCTTAGTTCCTCTCAGTTAAATGTGTTACCTTGGTTTCTATCAACATATCACCTTGGTCTTTTCTTGAAGGTGGTTAAGCATAACTATGTCCTCTTGCCTTAAACTCATATATAGTTGATGCATTGATCATTAGGTGCAGTTGGAATTAAACCAAACCTTAGTTGATTAGGAGGTTAACTTGGGATTCGTGTGTAGTTATAATACTTGCAATTTCATAGACATATTCAAAATGTTAAATAAGTACTTTCATAACTCTTTATGTTATAAAGTGACACCAAAAAAAGAGACCTAGAAAACATTGTAAATGAAATGAGAAACAATAGTATGTGTGATAATGGTTTAGGAACAAGTAAAATCACTTCAAGTCCTTATGGATGATTTAGGCATTGAATTTTTGTTAATAATGGATATAAATTTATTCTTGGTGTGACTAGGCCTTTGAGCCAGTTTAGAGTCCACTAAAAATACGATAAAATAAAATTATGTCTTGTAAATTCTTAACTGAATCAAAATAAGATTGATGCTAAAACAACCATAGTACGAAAACAAATGTGCTTCGAATGGAAGGAAGTTTATAGGAAAGAGAAACTTGAACCTTCACCTTCTTTGATGTGTATTTTTTCCCTTGACAACTTCTGGTTGGTCCCCTTGCATAGTGAGGGTAAAATTAAATGTCAACTAAACATATTTTGAGAAAACAAACCTTTAGCATAAGAACGAGAGAATTAGGAAATTTGTAGGTAATTGGAAATATGAAATTTAATTATGTAAGTTATGCAAATTGTCATAAGGGATAAAGAGAAAATTTAAATGGTCGAACAATAAGTTGAATGTGAAATGAATTGCAGAATATGTATGTGGAAAATGGATAAAATCATCCTTGTATAAAAATGTTCCTGGAATTCTAATCATAACTAAGATGTAATCATGGAAATGATGTGTTGTGGGGTTTCCAGTCCTTGAGTGCCTTTTTCTTGTGGTTTGGTTTTTCTAGCATTCGTTCATTGGGGAAGGTGTGCCATCGACATGCATATGGTGTTGTCATGTGTCTATGTTGGTCGATGGCTTATGTAAGTGTCATATGTGTTATGGAGTTTTCCTTAGTTGGAGCCTTTGTGGCATTGTGTAGTGAGCAATGTAAGTAAAAAAATATATTCCTAGTATTTTACCGTTGTATTTGTGTGTATAAATTGTGAGCATTACAAATAGTTTGTGTGACCAAAAAAACCTCCTACAACCTTTGACAGTTGTGAATTGGCTAGGATGTATGTACTCTAGAGTTGACAGGTCATGGTTGTCAACAAATTTATTTATTTTAATTTGACACAACTAGAAACACTCATAATTTTTTTTTAAATCTTCATAATTTTTCTTGCAAATGAAAAATAATATTCCTAAAATGAAAGCTTTAAAATGAAAGCTTTAAAATGAGTCAAATTTTATTTATATCTAAAAACATAAGCAAGAGTAAATTTGTTGTCAATATTAAATACAAGTTGTAATCGTGATCACAATGTCTCCCTCACCTTAGACATATAGAACG
Organism: Taxus chinensis; assembly: GCA_019776745.2. Classification (NCBI taxonomy): domain Eukaryota; kingdom Viridiplantae; phylum Streptophyta; class Pinopsida; order Cupressales; family Taxaceae; genus Taxus; species Taxus chinensis. Next base: position 46,240,504 of record CM034148.1, read on the forward strand.
AGCAATCCAAAAGTCAACAAATATTCCACCAAGAATATGGCAAAAAAAATATTTTGCCTTAATAAGCCATGGTCTATAAACAATACAAATACATCCTATTAGTATTGATTAAGTTAAAAAACAAGAACAATATACATTAGAAAAAGAAAATCATTAAGATTAAAATGGATTAATTTCCCCTTTAGGTGTAAAGTTCGAGAACAATCCATTGACATGTGTATTTTGGTGTGGGTGGAGGGTAAAACATTCAAGTGCAGCTAAAACTCTCAAAATAATATTAGGTTCTTTAATAATTAATAAATATTTAAAAACATCATTTTTATCTGTATTTGTATTTGACTAAAGCTCGTTTTTTCATACTCATAAACCGGTTTCTTTCTTTTTTTTAATTTGTTTTTCATCTATGTGGATTTTTTAAGATAGTTTGGTATGCACCTAAAACATGAAGAAGCAGGAAAACATAGTCTACTTCTATCATAAATAGGAATATCGATGCTTTTCACAACATAAATAGATCCTAGATGTTAAGGAAAAAAAGCATTGTTATAATTCTCATGTTTTAACAACTAAAAAAATGTTGTTTCTAAAGCATTTTCAATAGACCCTATTTTTTGGCATATCTTGTAATCAATCTAGTCCATGAGATCACATATCTTTTAGGATTTTTATAGAATATATCATGTAAATTTTGTATGCATCCACATTTTGCATACATGTATACTAGGAACATGTGAATATATATTAAAAAAACTAGCTTTCTTTTAATGGATTTACATGTGTTGTTTTAATTCTCTTTATTCTAGGCATTTAGTTGAATAGTTCACATGCCTTATGCATGATTCCAAATTTTGAAGACATATATCTCAGGGGTACCAATAACTACAACATCTACCAAAATTTCCTTCTCCATAATTCGTCGAAAGATGTCTAGGGCTCGTTCTAATGCTCCATTTTTTACATAGGCTAGTAGGTATGCTAGAAAAGTTCATCCAGCTAGATTATCATTATTTCACAAAATTGTGTATTCTCTATGAACACTATGCCATGTGTACGATAAAGGTAGGTTCATACATTGATGACCTAATCAATCACGATATTTGGTGCCTCTATCACATGTCAATTGTAACCCCCCTAAATTAGTTTTAAATACACATTTCAACGAATTTTTTGTTATAATATTATTTTTAAAAATAATATTCTTTAAATATATAATCAAAACATTAATAAGGTAGAAATAAAATTAAAATTTAATGTATACAAAAATATATATTTTTATCTTAAAGAGTTGTCATGATGTAAATTTTAAAATAGGATTCCCCCAGCAAAGAAAAGTCATTCCTTTCAGGGGCCCTTAAGTACAACCATGCAATCCACCAATTAACTAAGGTTCCTTCTTAATTTTCCCTTCATAAGGATGCCTAAGGTTTTATGAAGGTGAAATTTAATAATAGATACATATTCATTCCACGTCCATTATTATTCGCAGCTGCTAACATATGTGTGGAACTTATTATAGAAGGTTTTTGAATTATATAAATTTTAGTGTAAATATATTTATCCACTTATTCTTTCTGTATTATAGTGGTTTCATTTTTTTAAAATAAAGTTTTGTATGGAAGAGGAGCCAATCATGGAGCATGGACCAATAATGGTAAGGGTAGATGTAAAGTGAAGGACTAGTACATGTCAATTTCTCACTTACAATTCAAACAAATAAAAAAATCAATAAAATTATTCACATCAAATCACATCAAACTACCACCCAATCAAATGATGTCACATAAGTGGAAAACAATGCATGACATAATTCCTTATAAATTGTCCCCCATAAAATTCTTTGCATGGAAAACTACTTGATTTAAATACCTTAGAAACACTTTCCATTTAATATAAATGCTCAATATAAATTATTTAGATTAAAAATTAAATAAAATCTATTAAAGGATAATATTTTTTTTCAAATTTTATGGTACTTATATATGGTCGTATGTACACCCCTCAACTTAGGGTGCACAACCACTTGCTCCTCTCCCTTATTCGGTGAAAACAATATTCAATAAAATGTGTGTGTATAACATGAGGAATGATGGAAATGGTGAGGGTTATGTTGACTTAGTAAATCAAAGTTCAAATTTATCACACATCCTGACAATATGTTAGGAAAAGTGAACTTCCACAATGAACGCATATATTCAAAAAAATATATAGCTCTCTAATCAATTTGTGCCACATGTACAATAAAGATACATCCTTACATCAAAAACCTAATGAATCGAGACCTTTGATGTTTCTACAACATGTCGAATTTATCCCCTCCATTCTAGTTTGGAGAATGCCTTTTAGCATAAATTGTAATTACTTTAATTCCATTTATCTAAAACGTTACAACAAAGTCCTAAAAACTAGTGAAAATAACATGTTGACAACAATAATAAAGTATCCTAGTACATATGGCAATACGTCCTTTCTGAATCGAATTAAGAATATGTGGCATCAAGTTGATGGGATTGCAATTAAATAGTACAAGACACTGCCACCAAATAAGATTAAGTGTTGAGGTATTTTTTTATATTTGTGATGGTCTAAATTGTGCCTTTTCTTATGATGTATGCAACATGTGTATGTGTGTGCGTGCGGTGCGTGCGTTCGTGCATGCGTGTGTGTATGCATATGTGTGTGTGTATGCATATGTGGGTGGTGATTCTACACCAGAACTCAATGTGGTCAATTGTTTGCACCAAAAAATGATTCGTATGTGGATTTTGGTACATGAAAGTATTGTGTCCCACAAGCTTAGGGAAGATGGTACAATACTTGATCATGGTCTAATATTAAGCGTGAGCCTTGATTACACATTACCCAATAGTTTTCATACTACCACTTAGTACTTGTCATGGGATTAACTAATGGTTATTTAATTTTGACATGTAATAATTGTGTACAGTACTCAATGAAATCACGACATGTAAGATTCACAATTATTGAATATCCAATGTCCAATGATTATCACCCACATGTACAAGTATTGGTTTCTACCATGATTTTAGTGTAAATCCAATTTATTTTTTAAAATCAATTCAAAATATGCCTTTCCCTCCAATTAAACAATCCAAAGAAAAAATATAATAAATACTCTTGAGATACATGTTGGTGAAACATTCAGGATCCCACATGGCATAGAATAGAGTTTGTGGACCCCTTAGGTTATGGTGCACCACTACTTCACCAACCACATGTATGTTAATACATTTGTTCGTTCATTCTTGCTAGAACTCAAACCTTGTATGGAAATTGGGGTGGTTGGGTTTTTTTTTTATAAAATGAAGTCAATTGCTTTTTATTTGGAAAAAAATAACATGTCACGAAATATATGGTTACTAATTTCAATTACGCCATTAAAATCTCTACCATTTTTAAAAAACACTAAATTATTAATATATGTATAGCATGAATGGGGCTATGAGGCAAACATGAGTTGCCGTAGGAAATTTTCGGAGTTAAGTCATCTCCCCTTCATCCTAAGAAGGCTCTCGGCCTCTCCACCATCAACCTCTGGGTGGAAAAATGGTTTCCATTATTTATATGACCTTCTAATAAATAAATCAACAATTCTTACTGTACTCTTATGTTTTTTCAACTAATGACGGGTCTAATTATATTAACTTGAAACGTTAGAATTTTATAAATCTACTATGTAGCTGTCCGAATACATTTGTGCAATGCTTAGCTATGAAATCCTCATAATATTAATTATTTCTATTTATGGAAGGGTTCTTGCAGATAAAGTATGTATTTTTGAAAATATGAGGATAAAATACTCGAGACACATTCCTTGTTTAAAAAGCCTCTAAGCAATTTAACTCTGGAATTTATAGCCTTACCAAGATTCATAAACATAGCGATCCTATGTTTGCGATAGTTAAAGCCATCTACTCCCCAAATTAACAAATTCCCACCTTCGTTAGTAATAAACTTAAACCTCTTTTAGGCTTCACATCATTGTATTTCAAATATTCTTTTTCCTTTCTTGAATTTATAAAGAGAAAAAAAAGTGTATTTTCGTTAATATATCATAAGATTTGATGTGGTTTCCCATGCCACCAAAATCCTCATTCATGAATTGATTCAAATTACTATGAAAATCACATATATAGAAACTACAAAGCTAGTTGAAATTTTCTTACGCTCTTATATTCATGAATAAATAGGTGGTATTGTTATGGGTTCCCGACTTTTCCCAATAAATCGATATATGAAAAAATTTGAAATGACGGTAATTGAATCTTACCCTCTATAACCATCTTGGTGGAAAAAAAAAATTTATGACGTCGATGCCGTCTAGATTTACGAAGTGGATACACTTAAGGAAATTCTCTCTCACCTAAAATAACCACCACACATTTAATTCACAATATAATTAGAAATTGAAAATTTTATTCCTTACCTCAACATCCTATTAAGAAGAAAATATAATGGGTTACTCTCTCATGAGGTATTTTAGAAGTAAAACACACATTGATTGTTACATAAGTGAAGAATTGTTGGCAAAATGTAGTGCAAAAATAACAAGGACAGGGAAAAACACAACCATAACACACAAAAAGTATATTTTATTAGATTTAAAATTACTTCATACAAATTTCTAAGTTGCAGTTCTGTATATATATATTTTTTTTCCTTCTACAATGCTTCTCTTCGAGGTGTTGCTCTATATTCTCCTCTATGTATATTATTTTTGTTCCTCTTCTTTGTCTTCTTATACTATTGGTTGAAGTGATATATATACTGCTACATGTTGCTTAAACATAGATGACCCATGACCCAAACCCGAAAGCTATATAGTTTGTGCTTTATTCCATCAACTTCATGTCCAACGGAGTCCATCTCCTTTGTGTGTGACGGAATGCTGCCACATGTCACACCTTTGGACCGTTGATCACAATTTGTTGACTTTGCCTTGTCCAACTATGGACCTAAAATAATTATAGAATGCGGCTCATTCATTGAGCTTTACGACCTCTCAAAGAATTTCATTGGGAGACTGACAGAATGGTGACGTGTGTCATAGACCCCCACTCTAGAACCAAACGTTATATCAACTGCAAACGATCCTTAGTCATGCTTCAAACAAGCATCCACTCAGGTGTAGGTAATTCAAATATCAAACACTTAAGAACATGTATTTCATTAAGGGATTTCCAAAAATATCTTGAATAATCAAGAGGTGGATATTGAGGTTGTTTCTCCTCAAATCGAGGTCATAGATAGGATTCAAGTAGGATCTCATGATGTTGAGAATAATGAGAATATTGATTTGAGTTGTAGGGTTTTGTATGCAAAAATAGTGCATGATACTCCTTCCTGGGTTGATTCTGAGGTAAAGAAAAGGAAGAGGGTTGTCAAGGAAATTGAAATTGGTTTTGATGCCCTTTTCAAAATTTTAAATGACATCATTCAAAATAAGCCTAAGGTGCTTTCTCAAATAATGATGGATAGTGATGAAAATAGGTTTGCGGATCTCATCATCCCATAAGTTCATAAGGAGCGTGATGCCATGACACCTGATGATTATGAAGTTTCCAAACTTGGAATTGGGAGGTCTACATTAGAAAGTGACATGGCAATGGCTCGAGATTTAATTGATATCGTGCTAAAGAGACTTGAGAAATATAAGTCTCAAAACTCTCAGCTCAAGGCCGAAAAGAATCAATTGGTGGAATATGTTCAACATTTGATAAATCCCATATCATCCACTTTCCTAGTACCTAATGCAGTGGCTGCCCCAGATGAAGAGACTCAATTTTTCAAAATAAATAAACACATTAGGCCATGTCACTAAAACTTGGCTTTCAAAGATTCTCATTTTAGGTCAAGAGACGATCAAGACTGTGATTAAGATTCATGAAGATGTCAGTGCGTATCTTGATCCAATTCTTTCTTTCAAAGAAACATTTTTCTAATATATCAAATTTGGATGAGATATTTCCTAGTTTGCAAGAGAAGACAAGTATGGAATCCTCAGTTTTAGCCATTGAAGGAATTCTCGGATTTGAACATCGAGGGACATGTTTTCTTTGGTGTCTGCATCTTAAATCAAGGAAGATGATTCTCAAGGATTCTATGATCCGTTATGAGAGCATGTGCAATGAAGCCTTCACTTCACTTTCCTTGATTCAAGAATTCATACATGAGATTCCTTGCAACCTCGTAAATGAGCATAATCAAAGGTATTCATTGGAGTAGGTGGAAGAGTAATTTTCACAATTGTTTAAGGACATGTACACTCCTGCCAACAATTTCTCGTCAGTTTCAATGGAGTGGTGCATCAAATTAAAGAACTTGTTTGAGAATGCTCAATCCAAAAATTTTAATTTAAATGATATGCCAAGTAGGATTCTTGAATTGTAGGTATTTTATGAGGCTATTCTTTGACCAAATGAACCTCCAGAAGAATAAAATATGTTTGAAACTTTGGGAAGGTTTAGATCCTTTCAACTGGAAAAAGCGGCAGATCCTAATTTCCCTTATGGTTCAAGGAGTTAATTTTCTTGGTATCTAACAAAGTGGGAGAGTCCATTTCTCATATGCTTGAGATAGGTGGACCCCATTTCAATGGATAAGGAACTGGTTATTATTGTATATTTTAAAGGGTGTTGTTATTTACTTTTGAGAAACTATAGATATTTTAAGTAATTTCTATTTTTGGGTTGTCTTTAATAAAGTTGGTTGAAAAAATCAAAGGTCACTTAAGTGCCTTATTTAATTATCATGTAAAACCCTAACTACTTCCAAATTTTGGGTTATAAAAGGAAGTGAGGGGCTCATTTTTAAAGGGTGACTTTGAGAGAGGAGAAGAAATTCTTTTGTGTGTAAGCTTTTTTTCAGGAAGAAACTTTGTGTTCTTTTGTGAAAAACATTTTGGAGTTAATAAAATACAAACTTTTTGTCTCATTCATTGTCTCTTGTAACATTTGATGTTCTTATGTTCATTATATGTTAGGTGTTTGAATCTTGCATGCAAATATTTTCTTTGATCTTATTGTCAACATTATTAATCATTTGTTCTAGTTCACAGTGATCAAGATCTTATTATCTACTTGCTCATGTGTGTTCCCTTTTACACGTTCTTGTTTGGCTAACTCAAACTCCGTTTTATTTGTGTTAGTTATTCATCTTTCTTCTTTGTGCAATATTAGGTTCTATGTTTACCTAACTCTTGCATGTTCTTTCAGTTCATTCCATTTCACTCCTTTCCTTCATCTCATTCCATCTCCCCCATTCACTTTTCTTTCCATTGATGTTCCAAAACACCCCCTACATACAATTTTGAATGTATAGATGTAAATATAGTTTTGGTTTTCAATAAAGGTAGCCTCACCTTCATTGAGGAGGGACTTCGTTCCCACACTATTGCATGTCATTTGCATGCGTACAAATCCATATGCTAACAACTTAGTACTTTACATTACTTGATTATACACGCTTTTGACATACTAGTTATATTTCTAACATGCTAACAGGTGCTTCATGTGTAACATTCACTATGCAGGGATATTTTCTTCCATAATTATTTTTTTTACATTGTTTTCTATTGTTTTCTCTTGTTTGCAGGCCTTGCCCTATGTTTGGTTTGCACACTTATTTGTTGTTTCCAACCATGATGGCCTTGCATGTATTGCAACATCATGAGTAATGCCCCATGTTTACATCTAACTTTTTGTGACTTACTCGTCTTCTTACTTGTTTACATTAACGCTTTGCTTGTTATCTCTTACATTGTTTCTGTAGCTTACACATTATTTTCTATATTCATGATTGTTCATACTAACACTTGTTTTGGCTAGTGTGTGCAACGTGGTCTCTACTACATGCATTCCCTTCCCCCTGTAGGGAAGAGTTTATGTTTCATATGGTTGTTCCTCTTTTTGGGCCACATTCTCCTAGAAACAACCTCGCATGGACCCCTAAAGAGGGGGGAATCATTTGGGGTTTACATAATAACACATTGCATTTACACCAGTTCAGTTTAGTGCACTTTCCACCCTTGGGAATGTGGGTTACATACATCGAGTGGGTTTAGACCAGTCTACAAACATCGTACACAATGTATTTTATAGGACATGGCATCCTTAGCATTCTGGGAAGTAGTTACATGCTTGGAGGTTACAGTGGGTGTGCCTCCCTACACTACTTCAGCCAATGGTTTTGGATCACCCAAAAAAATAGGACGTACAGAGATCTCTTCACACATATTTAAGGAATAACTTAGAGTTTAGAGGATACATCAAAATTCCTCCCCACTCTTCTTCAAACTATGGCATCAGATCACCCAAAAAATCTTGGCAGTAGAGGATATCCTTCTACATTCTCTTTCTCGATATGGATCATTTGCACATGTTCCATTTACACTTTTTCATTTTCATATTTTACATTTACATGCATATGCATGCATATTTTTGCATTTCATTTTTACACATACATACATACATATTTGACTACTTGATCATTTTCTCTTTATAAGTCATATCGTATGAGAAACAAGTAGTCAAATAGGGGCAACAATTTCAACAACAACACTTTGCAAAGGAACACACTATACTAACCATGCAGGTACATCACACACATCAGTAGTAACACACGTGTTTCCACCCTAGGTTCACTCTCATCACTTTTTCTGTGCATATTTATCTATAGTTTCCATGCTCCATCATATTTTTGTCATTCTGCACTTTGGATAGTCCATTGATGTGTATTCTACTACAATATTCATGGACATTAGGTACACATCTCTATCTACTTTTTGTTACTGATATTTCTACTCACCAACATAAATTGGGGGAAATATGTAGTCAAAAATTTAGGCACTTTAGATAATATTTAATCTCAGTTTTATACTACTATTTAGAAGGTTATTAAGTGAATAAAGTACTAATTAACCCCTGTCTTTTAGTCATCTTGTTTTATTTTTATTTCGTCATTCTTGACCTTTTACACCCACATGCCCTATCAGTTTTCATTTCTTGGCAATATCTTAGCCTTGACTGGGGTGCCTAGGCTAGTAATGGGGTACCCACAGGCACCCTGGTCCCACCATGGGTTCCCCGATCCTTGTTGCACTTTCCTGCCACTTTTTGGGATTTTTCTAGCCATTTGAGATCTTTATATTTTTTGTTGGTCAGCTATTACAGGGTTGATTATGAAATTAGATCAATAGAACCCTATAAATATAAAGTTATGAGACCATAATGAGGGACCAAGAACTAGTCACTACTATCATCCACCTAGAGTTGCATCCATCTATTGCATTGGAGATCACTTTCCACATAGCTCCATCCAAAGGAACAAGGCTAGGACATCTACATCACACACAACATAGGGAGAGGATTATATTTTATTCCATATACACATTCTATTAAATTTTCTACATCTATTTATTGCTCGCTACTTTACAAAGTGTGACTGACACAAGAACACTTAGGGAACATTATGCACACACTCACTAGAACTACATTTAGGACCAGAATGTAGTACAAATCTCAGTTAGTAAGCCCAATATTGTGGAAGATGAGGTCATTCTGGCCCATTCATATGCATTTTCCTTTTTAAAGGTTTTGATACTCCTTTTTGGTCTTTTACAGGTCTTTTCATCAGCTTGAGTTATTAGAGACATATAATACAAGGGAGACAATCTAATGTGACACACAATGAGGGATTCAAACCACCTACCATCCACTGTGAAATTTAGTTCCAAGTCTTTTACAGAGAACCTGGCACCTATCTGCGAATCAGAGTGGGCATAAGCATCCCATTCCCCTTCCAGGAACTCCAGTATAGCCATATATTCTAGATCCATTCTTTTTAGGGCTTTGGCACAGTCATTCACTAGGTGGACGAAAGTAGTGGAATTAAAAGAAGCTAATGAGAATTTCATTTTGGAGTTCCTCGAAGGAATAATAGTAAGGTTTGGTGTTCCCTTCAAAATCATTTCAGATAATGTCAAGGCCTTCATGGTACACAAATAAATGAATGGTATGTGAAACATAGTGTCAAACTAAAGAATTTTTCAAACTATTACCCTTAAAGTAATGGACCGGTTGAGTCTAGTAACAAAAAATTGATAAGAATCATCAAGAGAACTATAGAAAATCCAACATAATCAACTCAAGACCACCCTCTAAGCTAATAAAATCACCCTGAAAAGGGCCATTGACAACTTCCCATTCATGCTAGTATATGGGAGGGAAGAAAAAATTCCTTTATCTTATGGAGTTACCATCTCTAGAATCAGCACAATAGCTGGAAGCAATGGATAATGATCATGTAACAGTAAGACTGACTGAGCTAATGGATCTAGATGAAACAAGTAATCAAGAAATGAAGATACTTGAGCTTCATTAAACTCAAATAAAGAAGACTTCTGATAAGAAGTCAACTGACAGATCTTTTCAAGAAGGAGATCTAGTTCTTAAATGAGATGCAAACACCCTTCATCACATTAACCTAGCCATGGCCCCCTTCACTCCACTAATATTAATTTAATTAATTTAATTAAATTAATTCATTATCCTCACCATATTTATTATTTAAATATCTTAATTAGGGATAATGTCCACATACATCTCACCTAGACACCTCATCAAGCCAACTCACCCTAAGACCTATTCTTAGTAAGTTGCCATAACTAACTAAGACTTACCCAAACCCTAAAAATCAATGCCTACATTCCCTCTAACCACATTCCCACATGCTTACAAGAAGCTTCCAGTCTAATCCATGGGTGAATGACATGAGATCCCAGAAAATCAAGGGGATCTACCTAGTTTAGTAAACCTAGGAAATCCCACCTTGACCGATGCCGGTTACCCCTAACCGTCACTGGTTAAGCCAGAACCACCATCGGTCACCTTTTAATCCCCAAAACAACCTTATTTTGGAGGTTGGAAAACATTGGAACATTCCTGAGAGATATCACATCTTCTGAGAATGAATTTCAGTGAGAACACACATGCAAGGAAGGAGATCAAGCATTTCCTCTTGCACAGGCATCCAAAAATCATCCAATAACCATCAAGCATTCACCCCAGCACAGATTTGATCCAACCAAGAAAAAGAGAATGCACATGCAGCCCATGCAGGAGCTTTCTAATGTTTGGTGATCCTCAACAGCATTCAACCCCTTTCCAGTACCTTCATTCATCACTCACAGACACCCAGGACCAGATTTCAAGTAAGTGGAACAGTTTACTTCTTTGGTTCATTGGTTTCATCATTATATTGTCATCCTTTGTTTCCTTAGCCACCCATTGACCTCCATTCATACTCACCCCTCCACATACCCATTAAAACCTCACCAAACCCCACCCAAACAGCCTAATACCTCTTTCCAACCAATCAATTCCTTTGTGCAATCATAAGGGATATCCAGAGCCCATTCTGTGGCATTCCCAATATTCTACAGTAATCGGCACCGGTTTTCCCCAACCTGGCGTCGGTCACCCTTAACCGGCATCAGTCTCTGTATTTACCCATACAACCCAGAATAGTGACCTATCCACCTATTCCCACATCACCCTTAATCACCTGTGACCTGCCTGAGACCTCTGTCAGACCTGCAGAGACCCAGAACCAGTTACTTGACCTTCGGATCTTATTTTAACTTAGCCTGTTAGATTAGATCTTTCTTATTGTATTTTGGATGAGATACCCAAATCATTTTAATTGCAATAGGATTTACTTCATTACCTGCATTAAATTGTTTTGAACAGTGGACTGACAGCCGTCTAGGAAGTATCACACTTCCCGGATCTAGCACACGCTAGGCAGTTCACTGCACATATTGTTTAACTCTTTCTGGTGGTCTTGCTTTCCATTACAGGTAGTTCCTCCTAGCCAAAAGGAAGTTCTCACGATCAGCTGTGGATCAAGGAGTCAACACGCGCGCAACAACCCATCAACCAACATTTCAACAGGTATTCCTCCACCCGTTACCCTACCTGTTTCGTCAATATTTCAAAGAAACGTCTAAGAATCAGGTGAAACATTTTGGCACACCCGGTGGGACCCATTCGGGGTTCCTTGCATTTTATTCATTCCTAGGAAAAGTTGTGTGTTTGTTTCCCTTCTGAAAAGCATACACATTAATTTTCTTCCTTGGTAACCTACCTTTTCTTTCTATTTTCTCTAAAAGAAATCTTTCTTTTGGTGTACTTAAAAAGAACCATTTCTTCATGTTTTTCTGCATTTTAGTGAAAGAGCATCCCTCTTCCTCTTCATCTATTTGTGTCATCCAACTTCACATTTTGATTTGGGCTTAAAATAAGTGCATTGCATTCTGATTTATCGCATTAGCTCACATTAATTAAGGGCAACCTATACGCTGGAAGTCATTCCCAGCTGATGGTTGACAAATGAATCGTAGAAAGCACATCTCTTTCTCTCTGAGTCTTGCCACATTGCACAAATTCAAAACAAATACATATTCTTAAACAACATCTTTCCTGGGAATGCCTGTCAATGATCGCACTGATATGAGGATTGGTAGGTACTCCCCAGCTCGCTGCTCTGTCGAGTCATACTTCAGAGTGAAGCCCGCCCCCACCATAACATACCTGAAACCTCACCTTTTAGATCTCCTTCTTTGTAGGAAGCCATCCTCACAAAAAATTCTATTCTACAGTTCATGAGTCAGTCCTTAAATAGCATAAGCTAAACAAACATAATAGAAAAGGCACTCTTAGGATCGCATTTTTCTTAGTGTTTCTGCTTGGCTTGCGTTTTGAGGTGAGAGGTCACGCTCTTCATTTATTTTTGTTTCTCCTCGCATGCTCCTCATCATAGTTGGTGTATTCCAACTCTTTTTGAGTGTGCCTGGACCATATTCTCATCATTCTCAGAATTCTGGGTTTGATTCCTCATCAGATTTTAATTCACAACCATTTTCCTTTCATCACTGTTTCAATTTCACAGTGACCGGTGTCGGTCCAGTGACCGTCATCAGTTACCCTCTCACCGTCGTTGGTTATACCAAACCGGGCATCGGTTCGAGGTCCTTTTGTTAACCTACCCAAAAGGACATTTTATTCATCTTCTTCAGCTTTTCAGAGTCCCTGTCACTGCTATCATTCCCATTGGCCTTGTAAAACTCATCAGATTTGGCATACCTACCAGATTTGACCGTATACCTTGTTTTTCACTCACTGTCCATTTCCCACAGTGACCGGCCGTGGTTACCTGTAACCGGCATCGGTTTACCCTAACCGACATCGGTTAGCCTGTGTCATTTTCCAACTGACATTTAGTACCTAATCCACTTTTTACCACCTGTTTCACCTGTCCCTGCTATTTTTCTGTGTCATTTACAGAGAACCGGCCCAGCCTGATCAGTACTGGTTCACATGGTGTTGACCCAAAGACAAGCAAGTGCACTCGTATTCCACGCCAGTTGTCAACCACTCCCACCTAGTCCTTCACCACCTTCCATTTTATCACTAGCCATGGATCCTATCCAACCTATCACTATCGCTACCGGAGATGAGGAGTTCACATGACTCCTTGACCAAAACCCTGTCGCCTTACAGTTTTATCTTTCCCACTCATCCACTCGAGATGCCTCGGGTCAGTTGATATACGACATGCCCATATCTATCCCCCCGACTCTCACTCCCACTCCTACGTCAGCCCCATCTGGCTCTGTGCTGCCCGCATCTACCTTACCCCCAGTCATTTCACAGCTAGGTCCTATACCCGCTATGACTGCCGCATCTGCTACATCCGTGACACCCGCCACATCCACCATACCTTCGACAACCACCCAAAACACAACCTCATCCACCCCTATGGTCTCGCATATACCCGTAGCTACACTACCACCTTCTGCGTCAGTGACCCCTACCCCTTTTCAAAACATTGTCCTTTCTATTCCACAGTCGTTAGCCCCCATTGCCACTAGGGTTACCATGACCCTTCCACCTCCATATACGTACTATCAGCAGCCTCCTGTTTCATCTGTTATTCACTCTGGGTACGTACCCCCTATTTCACTACCTCCTTCTCAATCTACCTACACGGCAAACACCATATACTGGAGTGCCACCCCCGTTATATGCCCAAAACCAACCCTCTCACGCTACAGGAGGCACCCAATCATCGCAACCTACCAACGACCTAATCAAATTGATGTTGGACAAGATGCAGACATTGGAGGCATCGGTTTCTGGCTCCCACAACATCTCACCTATGATGAAATTTGCAACGAGCCCATCCACCCATCCATTCCTATTCGTCCATACCCCGTACATTGGGAGATGCCTAAATTCAACCACTTCAATAGCAAGGAAGACCCACAACAACATTTGCAGTCGTTCAAACATGGGTGCTACCTAATCGCTCACGATGATGCTTTGCTCCTAAGAACCTTTCCCATGTCTCTGACTGGACCTGCATTAGATTGGTATAGTGGGTTACCTAGACACTCTATATTCTCATTCAATCAGGTAGCCCAAGCCTTCTTGGATCACTTCTCCATCAATATCATCAAGAAGGTTACCATGACTGACCTATACTCCACGCGTCAGTATGAGGATGAATCTATCGCAGATTTTGTTGCTCGTTGGCGTAGCCTGATCAATCAACTCACCTTCCAACTACCACAAACAGAACTCATTGAGCTCTTCACGCAGGCTTGTGCTAGACATATCTCACCAACCCTGTAGCTCTAAACCTTTCAAATATTTGATGAAGCATTCACCATGGCACGAAATTTAGAGATTCGCACCATCGAAGAGAAGAAAATCCAATTACGGAGTAAAAATTCAGCATTCAAGTTGAATGATACTTCTTCTTCTTCCAAACCACAAAACAATTATTCAAAGGCTAAGGGCACCGCTAACGTAGTGGTACTCAAAGCCAGTCCAGCTCATCCATCAAATCAGGCTACCCCCTCATCTAATCTCTCACCCATCCAAACTTTTCAATTCAGACGAGAACAATGGAAATACACCCCAATCGGGGAGCCTTACTCTTCTGTCTTAGAAAAGCTTATCAAAGTTGGGGCCATCACCCTTCCACCTATAAAACCACACACTGGTTTTGACCCTACTCGCCCCATGCCCACATGGTATAAAGAACATGACTTCTGTAACTATCATCGAGTAAAGGGTCATAGTGATGTAATTGCATCACTTTCAAAAACATTGTCCAAGAAATGCTCGAGAAAGGTGAGTTAACCATGGATAATCCTAACGCACCTACCAACCAAAACCTACACATCTTCAAGAAACCATTTCCTAATCATGCCCCTTCATCTGATCAAACCGGTGAGACCTCAACTCATGATACCCATACCCACGAGGTCCACGCTATTTTTAGTGACGCACCTGTTGCTTCCCAGTTACCCCATATTCCATCCATAGAGGAGATTCTAGCCCGAAATCCTCCTTCCACATCGGAACCAACCTCCCCTGTTCCTTCACCCACAGAGGAACACCTTTCACCTCCTTCCTCACCTATGGAGGAGTCTTCCGCTAACATCGAGACCATTTCACCTTTGGCTTCTCCACCTAGGGAACCGATACCCACAATGCTTCTTCAGTTCATGGAGGATACTTGTTTGCCTCCTCCACCCACAGAGGAGCTCCCATCATCTCCTCCACCTATAGAGGAGCACCTATCATCTCCTCCACCTATCATAGACCCAGTTGAGATACCTTTGCCTCTTGGTGAGCATTCTCCATCAGCTACCCAAGATCCTGCAGACCTACTTTCGGCTCTCTTACCCACAGAAGCTGAAGCTAGCCAATTCCCCATCTCTAAGACACATTTTATGGGAATAGCCATTAGGTCCTCATCAACTCCACCTACAGACGTGTCATTCTCATGTTTGGCCATGATCACTTAGATTATGTGGATAGGGCCTTACTTTGGGGGCACCTTTTGCTTCCTGTCTCAATGCAGATGCAGATGTCACTTGCTGATACCTCCACTATCTACCCAAAAATATTTCGACCAATCCAAATGAACACAACTACCTCTATCACAACTTCTTCCACAACACCCATCATAGCTCAACATACACCCTTACCCATAACTCAAATTACATCTAAACCCAAACCCACACCTACAACATCTTCCTCGAATAAACCTATTACCACTTTAGGGGTCACCCCAACCACCAGCCTTACTCATCCACCTATCAAACTGGATTTAGCTACATCCTCCAAAGTCAACACCACACCTACTCTGACACCCAAACAGAAGAACCAAACCCATAGACCTCATAGCCCGGCTGCGCCGATCACACCTGCACCTGTCCCATCCATCTTAGGACCTCAGCTTCCCAACATGGTTAAGAAACCTCTACCCATCAATAAACCAAAAACACAACAGCCCATCCCTTCCTCACAAACCTCTAACCTACCCAGGCACTCGACATGACTTACACCCACACCTGCAGCATCTTTACCACCCATACCTCCAATACTCTTTGCAACTTCTTCACTACCCACTACACTTCAGTCTTTGTCTCTCACACCCCCTACTTGACCTGCATCATCTACCTTCATAGCACCTCTGTTATCCCTGTGGGTAACTTTCCCTCTTCCCCCATCTGCTTTTCCTTCTAGATCTCGTACACCCATATCACCTTTACCCAAGAAGGTGCAACATAAAAACAAAAATCTGCAACCCTCCAATAAGGTAGTCAAAGCAACCATACACCCTCCTACCCATTCATCTACCATACCCCTACCCAAACAAACACGACCAACACCCAAGACCACTCCAGCACCCAAAACCATAGCTCAACCTATTCCCCCTCCTGCGAGGACTGTTCCTCAACAATCAGTCGTACCTACACCCAAACCCACTTTCACCTCTCATTGCGACCCACTAGCGGGGTCCTATGCCAAAATTTTAACCAACCTCCTTGAGACCTCTGTTATCACATTGCTGCCACTCAGACCTTACGACCCCCTCAAACCCAAGCCAAAAGGGTTTGATGACACTAAAATTTGTGCCTACCATCGTGTGCCAGGGCACGATGTGGAGAACTGCAAGGCCTTGAAAACCATCCTTATCCAGTTGTGTCCTCCGGAAGCCAACTTTGATGATGACGACCTTCTCAATGAGGACCCTGCCTCACTGACACCCATTCCCACACTACCCACTCAACAACCACAACCTCCACCCCCACAGCTCCTAGAACCACCCCCAAGATTTGAAATTAACATGGTTCACATCAGAGAACTTGCCACACCATCACCCAAATGTCATTGTGCCCAGCTCACCTCACAGGGTTTTTCTCCTCCGGTAGGTTTCTACCCGTCATGTCATTATACCACTCACCCTACACCTTCTCCATTTGCCAACTCCCCTCATATCAACATGATCCACATTACTACCCGTGCTCAGAAGGATAAAGGTAAAGAAAAGGTGACTGACCCACCAACCAATCCTATACCCAACATACCATCTGCACCCATACCTAAAATCACTATCCATGGCCCCACATACCCCATTTCTAATGGAGTCACACATCGCACCATGCTCAAACAATTACACCAATCTCCCCTCAAAATGTCCTTATATGACCTCATCCAAACCTCAGAATCCCATCATCAAGCTCTCATGGAGGTTCTTCAATCTATTGAGGTTTTACCCAATGACCCTACACCCGTAGCCTCCATTATCACACCCCATCATGTAGCCTCTCTCACCAAATTACCACCTTTATCCACACCGCACTCTACTCACCAAGTAGCCTCCCTTAGCTTCTCAGAGGAAGAGATCGCACCACACCAAAATGATGACCCAGACCCAGCCCTCTTCATCTCTGTCCACATTGATGACATACGGGTGTGATGTGTGATGATTGATGTGGACACTAGCATTAACATCATTTCATCCCATGCATTCACTCAAATGCGCATACCTGACAATTACATGCATAAACATCTGTCATGTTGCGTTCATTCAATGATGCTATCACCTCTACATTAGGCACTGTCATCCTCCACATTCACATGGGCCCCCACACTATTCCAGAATTATTTTATGTTTTGGAGGGGGAATTTCAATATAACTTGTTGCTTGGCAGACCCTGGATTCATGTCATGGGTTGTGTTCCTTCCACTTTGCATCATTGTGTAAAGTTTGAGCATGAAGGGCACACCTACACTATCCCAGCTGATCCATCACCTTTCAAAACATGCAACATGCTCTACCGACCCAATGATGTGCTCATACCCATTAAAGCGTCTACCTCTGTGACCACCACGACTTCATCTATACTTCCACTTACCAGTACAGTCGCCACCTCCACCACACATACCTCTTCCACTCCTACCACTGCCACAACCTCCACGGCCAACCCATCAGTCTCCCAATCTGTTAACTCCACCTCCGCATCGACCTCTGACACATCATCTATTCTAGCTACCCACATACCAACCACCGATCCCTTGGAAGGTGTTTTTCAATGCCTCACTCTGGGGGAATACCGCCTATATAGTGTCAACACATTCCTTACTCCACAAGAGTATGGGAGTCTTCACCAACACCCTCGCTATGATCACCACATAGGAGAATGCCTCCTTTATGGTCCTCCTCATATTCGTACCAGTCTCACCTATGGGGGACTTGATACTACCATGTACACACCCGAACCACCATCACAAACCCACCCATTTTCCGCTGACTTCCAGTCTCTTACCAATCACCATTTTTCCCACACCTTCCTGCACTGATGTGCATGGAAGGGTTTTGGTTTTGGATTTTACGAGCAAGGCTGCCATACCATTATTCCATGTACCACCCACAAACATAACGACCGTAGTGGTATCGGCTTTCCTGAACCACCTACCAAACAAGCCCGCATTGAACCCATCGAGGACATCAGCCCTTCTCCACTTTCTTCACCCACTCCACCTTCATCACCACCTTCACTGACGGAGTCGATGGATCCAGAATCTATCCCTCCTAACTTTTTTTTTCATAAACACCATTTCATTGGGGCCTTTGACTTATCAATGCGAGGGCGAGGCTCCTTCCTCTCTTCCCTTCCTGTATCCTGAAATGATCGATGATGATACACCTTCAATTAGCATCATCCAATGTTAGGATGATGAATCCATACTCACCTACCTTGGTGCAGAAGACTCATATATTCATCAGTCGTTACCCTCTGAGATGCAAACCATGTTGAATGAATCGACTATCGAGATCAACATTCATACTCAGGATGACCCACACATCCTAAAGATCGGTCAATCTTTAGATGCTGCTGAACAGGAAGCCATCACTTCTTTTCTCAAAGATCATAACCATGCCTTTGCTTGGTCTTATGCAGACATGCCTGGTATTGACCCCACCATAGTGGTCCATAATATCGTAACCATTCCCAATGCCAAACCCATCAAACAAAAGTTAAGGAAGATGTAATCTCACATTGCCCTTCTCGTCAAAGAAGAACTTCAGTGCCTTCTTTCTGTTTCCTTCATATTACCCATTGATTATCCTCATTGGATTTCTAACATTTTCCCTGTCACTAAAGTGATAGGGGGACTCTGCATTTGCATGGATTTCTGTGACCTCAACCTAGCCTACCCAAAAGATGACTTTCCCTTACCTGGTATTGATCAACTGGTTGACCTTACCACTGGTCACGAGATGCTATCACTCATGGATGGCTTCTCAGGTTATAACCAAATCTTGCTTGCCCTAGAAGATCAACACAAGACCATGTTCATCACCCCTTGGGGGACCTTCTGCTATCGAGTCATGCCTTTTGGCCTTAAAAATGCTGGTGCCACATATCAGCGGGCTATGACTTACATCTTCCATGACATCATGCATCGCATATTGGAAGATTACGTGGATGACCTTCTGGCCAAATCTAAATGCCACTCCGAACACCTTGCCATCCTCAAAACCATTTTTGACCACCTCATTAAATATTGTGTTCACCTTCAGCCTAAGAAGTGTGTCTTTGTGGTTCTCTCAGGAAAGCTCCTGGGATTTATTGTTTCCTTACGTGGTATAGAAGTTGACCCTACTAAAGTCAAGGCCATTCTGGAAATGCCTCCACCCACTAACCTTAGAAAACTCGTAGCCTGCAAGGTAAGTTATAGTCTATTCACCATTTCATTTCACAATTATCTGATCGGTGTCAACCATTTCATCATCTGCTCAAGAAGGATGTCTCCTTTAAATGGGATGATGACTGTCACAAAGCTTTTGAGGCCCTAAAACAATACCTCCTCCAACCACCCATACTCATTCCACCTAAAGACGATCAACCTTTCTACCTATACATCTCAGCTACCGATCACTCCTTAGGAGCCATGCTCGCTCATCGCGATGAACAACATAGGGAGCAGGTGGTTTATTACATAAGCCGTACTCTTTTGGATTACGAAACCTGATACACCCATCCCAAAAAACTTTTCTTAGCCTTAGTTTTTCATTGCCACCAAACTCCACCATTACCTACTCAACCAAAAAACCTATGTTGTGACCAACACCGACCCCTTACACTTCATGTATGCCAAACCTTATCAAAATCAACATGCCGCACACTGGCTTATGCTTTTAGCTGACCTTGACCTCGAATTCATTCATCAAAATTCCATCAAGGGCCAAGCCATCACTGACCAATTGGCTGATGCACCTATTTTCCAGGGATCAACCCTCTAATTTTGACTTTCCAGATGAGTCAATTGCTACCCTTTCCCTGGACGAACCCCCCTACCAAATGACACTCTTCTTCGATGGTTCAAAGTGTCAGTGTGGGGGTGGGGCTGGTATTATCCTCATTCCACTTGATGGTGAGCCCATGCCTTTGTCTTTCAAACTAGATTTTGAATGCACAAATAATATCACCAAATATGAAGCACTCGTATTAGGTCTCCAAGCCGCCTATGCCCTAGATGTCAAATCAATCAACATCTTTGGTGATTCTCAATTGGTCATAAACCAAGTCAATGGTATATACCAATGTCGTAACGAGCTACTTCAAAAGTATAAACATCATGTAGACATACTTTTGACCACCTTTGACCGTTACACCCTTCAAACCATCCCACGTTCAACCAACAAATTTGTAGATACCATGGCCTGCTTGGCTTCCCAAATACCCACTTCGCCCGTCGATTCTAAAATATTTGTCACCATACAACAACTCCAATCACCTTCTTATTTACTTTGTGAAGTTTACTCTATCGAAACCACTACCCCTGGACCCGAGTGACCTTTGGTACAAACAATACTCTGACTATCTTTCTCTCTCCATCTTACCTCCTGATCTCACCCGTAACGGACAATGTGCCTTCCTTAAAAAGGTCTCTCGTTACGTCATCATGGGGGGCCTCCTCTATAAGTGTGGCTTTGATGGTATTCTCTTACGATGCCTCACAAGTTCTGAAATTCCTTATACCATTAAGGAAGTTCATGATGGCATATGTGGAGGTCACTTCAGTGGCCTTGTTGTTGCTAAGTGTATTCTTCACCTAGGCTATTACTGGCTGACCCTTAACTATGATTGTTGTGACTACATCAAACGTTGTGTAAAATGCCAACAACATGCCAATCTTCATCATACACCCAGTCACGCCTTACAGGTCACCCGTGACCTTTGGCCCTTCTCTCAATGGGGTTTGGATCTTGTCGGAGAGATCAACCCCCATTCTTCCCAATGACATCAATGGATCATCACCACTACCGAATACTATACAAAATGGGTTGAAGCCATACCACTCATCTCCATGAAAGCCAAGAAAATATGTGAGTTCATCAATCATCACATCATTTTTCGCTTTGGTGTTCCTCATCACCTCATCACTGATAATGGAAAACAATTCAAAAACAAAACATTGCAAAAACTTTGCGACGCCTTCGGCATTCAGCTAAGTTTCTCATCACCTTATTACCCATAGACCAATGGCCAAGCTAAATCCACTAACAAAACCTTAAACAAAATTCTCATGAAAGTGGTTAACGATACTGGGAAGGATTGGCATACGCACATTCCTTTTTCCCTATGGGCATACCGCACTAGTATTCACACTTCCACTGCTGCCACACCATTTTCTCTGGTCTATGGTACAAAGGTTGTTCTACCTCTCGAAGTCCAGATTCCCTCACTCCACATTTCTCTCCATGACATGCTTAATGATGATGACTTTCGTCAGGACCGTTTAGCACAACTGGAGTTATTAGATGAATGTCATCTTAACACTCTTGATCACCTTCAAGTTTACCAAAAATGTATAAAATGTGCCTACGATAAAAGTGTCCATGAACGAACCTTCCAAGTCGGTGACCTTGTCCTGAAAGAAAATCAACATGTAACCAAAGTAGAAAAAAGTAATGGGGAAAATTTTCTCCTAATTGGCTTGGACCATACATCGTGACTCATACTTACGGATCAGGTGCTTATCGTTTATCTTCACTCGATGGTAAACCCGAACCTGAGCCCCTTAACGCCTTGCATCTTCGACCATTCTATTGTTGACTTTTAGTCCTACCTCACCTTTTGTCTCTTTCCATGCTCATCCCTTGAGCGCTATCCACTTCATACACCTCACCAATGATTAAACAAGAATCATGTGAGTACCCATCACTTGTTATCTTCTCTTGAATATGTGTACCATGGTGCTGCACATAGCATGATTCTCATGGATACTTTTCATCTACCTTTAGATGAGATCCCATGGTCATTTCACCCTACTTTTTGAACAAGAATCTTATTCTTCACCTTGGTCTTGTCCATGACTTCAAAGCCCTCACATGGGACCCAACTCCTTGAGTCAAACTTCTAATATAAAAGATGACTCCCTCAAAAGGACATCTTCCTCTCGACAACCGCTGCTATAAATAGACTACTCCCTCGAAGGACAGCTATGTAAAGCCCTTACAAAAAAAACAAACAAAAAAAAAATGAGAAAATTTGAAGCTTCCCGCATCGATCAGCTTCACGAAGACCTCAAGGAGTTAAATTCCTCATCCCATATAGACTTCCCACATTGATCAGTCTATCTCAAATACAAGTCAAAATAGAAAAAATTTTAGTCATGGACTTGCCCATTGTGACCTTGGATCTCTTGCTGAAGAACATGCTACCTCATGCCATATAAAAAATTAACCACCTTTCACCCTTCTCACCATTCCCACTCCCATTTCTACCGCCTCAAGGGACCTCTTGGAAACCAAGACATTTGGTGATCATGTGACTACTTTTCACCTTAGAACAATCAATCATGCAATGTCTTTAGGGTCTTACATTCATCACCTCCTCCAAGGTATGATCTACTCGGTATGATCCTAACCAATCAGGTGGCTTTATTGCCCCCTCTTATCTTTTGACCATCTTTATTTACATTTTGATTACCTTATACAGGATTTGGTCCTTGACACTTACCTTTGGGGTATTCTTCTTCTTTTGCCACAATCGACATCACCTATACCAATTTTCCTATAACCCACCCACACCTAACAGACCTAAACCCACAACATACCTAAAACCTACTAACTCATTTTCATACCTCATCCTATTCTTCCCTAGCTCATGGGAGAACTACATCGGCCTGAGGTCCCTTTTCACTGGGACTATGTAGGCAACACTCTGAGGGCATGGGGCCCTTGGAGGTTAGCTGGCCACTCTCTACCCTAACCAATCCATCTTTCATCTTCCTCAAATACATTCTACCCCACTTAGTTTCCTCTTTATATCAACAATTGAAAATCAAACCAAACAGACAACAAGTTGCTTAACATTTTTATCATCATCACAACATACATTTCTTATGACTACTATTTCTTTACCATCATCATACATATATTATAAAGCATATTAACAATAGCCCATATTATCATTCATTATACAAATTAATGAATCACAACCCCAACCACTTTAAAAATCAATCATGCCTAAACAAACCTGACTCCACCATGCCTAAACCAACCTAACTCAACCATGCCTAAACAAACCTAACAATCCACCTAACCTAACCATCCATGCCTAAGACCTGACTCAACCATGCCTAAACCAACCTGACTCGATCCATGCCTATGACCTAACCTAACTTCATCATGCCTAACTCACCTAATTTCCGTCCATATCAAAACAACAAATCAAAAGTCTCATCAAAACATCAACAAATCAAGAATCTCATGTATCTCATCATATAAATAAATGTGTATCTCAATACAACATACATGGATATCCCATCATGTCCATCATCTCAAAATTGTCAGCACGCAGGCTGATACTCAATACAAAATGTCATCGGCATGCAGGCCGGTCTCATATACAATAAAATAATGAATCAATACAAAATCTCTTCGTGCACTCAGGCCTGGTATATGCTCAAAATATACAACAAAAACTCTCGTACATCCTCACTATCTTTGGCACGCAGGCCGGTATATATCAAAAAATGACTATAATACATCAAAAATCAAAAGCCACATATCAGGCATCTCAGTGGATATCCTCCATCTCTGTATCACCTGTACCCTCTACCTCCTCCTGCCCCTGTCTGGTGACCTACTAGCATCTCCCCACCCATCATAGGTGGTGGCTGAGTCCCTGCTGGTGCCTCACCTGGAGCTGGTCTCCATGCACTGGTAGCCTCTCCCTGATCTGGCCTCAGAGCTCGATGGCCCCCTGTGCTCTCCACACTATGAGTGTGGGATCTAGTCCTCTCACTCGATGCCTACTGTGCCCAGTACTCTCCATAGGATAGAAAGTCTATCCTGGCCACCATCAGCTGGTCCTGGTAGTATCTGGCCTCACCTAGGGCATCCCGTAACCTAGATATAGGCATGGTCTGTGGTGGCCCCATAGGCCTCGGCCCCTGTACCTATCCTGCGGGACCCTATCCCGCTCCTGCCTGTGAACTAGGACCCGGTCCCGGTGCTTATGGTGGTGCCCCTATCCCTGTGCTTGTATCTGGACCTGTAAGGCCCCAATCTGTGCCTGGGTTGTGGCCAACTGGCCCTGCAAACCTACCACCTGTGCCTATAAGGCTGCCACCTGACCATCATCCTCCCCTCCATCTCCATCCCCACCATTGGCCATCTGGGTCTACAGACTGGCCACCTGTACATGTAGCTTTGCTACCTCTGCCTCTGAGCTCACCAGCTGTGTCTATACCATACCCAACTGGGTAATCAGAGTAGCCACCTGCCCCTGTAGGGAATCTCTCTACACCATGATGGTGGCTAGATCTAGCTGCCCTGGTCTGGGTGGTATGGCTCGTAAATGTGCCACCCACCACTATCTATACCTGTCTGTGACCCCAACATCATCTATCCACCGGTCCACTGCCTGCTCCTCTTGCCCTGTGGGCACTATAGGCTATGGTAGAGGTAAGGGCCTCTCCATGTCTCTCCTATACTATGGGAAGGGCGGAGGTACGTCCTGTAATAGCCCAAACTACCACCTAACTCTGTCAACTAGGATCATCTCATGCTCCCCGGCATGGCAACCCTGTATCCATCTCACTAGCTAGAGCTCAGCTAGCTCCTCATGCATATGCCTATATGAGGGGAATCCCACATACGACCTCCATATAATGTCCACTCTGGACAACCCCTCCAATAACCACTAGAAATAGGCCACATCATGTGTGGGCCTGTCTGATCTCCGCTCTCCAATAGCTGGCACCCATCACCTGTACCCCACCCACACAAATCTCAGTGGGAATGCATCTCCTCGGGGCATCCCTACTAGCCACACACAAGCTATGTGCTCATAAGCCTAGCAATGTAATAAGAAGGTACATCATAGGCTGAACCTGTGCAGCCACCCATATGCCCATAACTCTCTGTACAGCTGCACCAGGAATGCTGGCGCCCAGGAAAAGTGGGTCTCATCTATCATCATGTCATGGAGTACCCCCATCAATGATTGGGGAAAATGTCCACCCTCTGCATCTGGCAGTGCAAAGCAGCACACTACCTCCATCAAAAGAACCACTAGCCTCGTCTCCTCCGGATGGGCTAGGTACATCTCTCCATATTGAATGCTGGCACTATGGAATGTCATCTCGGCCATCCCCTCACCAAACACCATCAGCATCAGCTCCTCTGAGGCCTCAGAGGAGATAGAGTAGACCTGCGTACCCAATATGGGTAGTCATAGAATCCTAAACACGTCCTCTAGGGTGACAGTGATCTCACCTGTCGGCAGGTAGAACATGTTGGTCACGGAATCCCATCTATCGATGAGCACGGCCATCAAACTAGGCTTTTGGACTACATGTCGGTAGCTTCAGACTCCACTCAAGCCCACCACCTCCACATACTACAACTCCTCAGGGGTCATTGTGCCATGCACTATCACGAGCAGGGGCAGAACCCTGTCCCACATATGTAGCTGATCTCTCCCCTGCATCTAATATGAAAAACACATTAATCTACATTTTTACACCCATACTTTCCCCCTATCATTTCCCAACAACCTATTTTACCCCTACCCATCTTAATCACCCAACTTATTGCACTTTTGACCCCTTTCTCTCCACATCCTGATTGGTGCCTGTTATCTATAACCGGCCCCGGTCACCCCTTAACCAACATCGGTCACCTATTTGGTGATCGATACTAGTTACACACTACTGACGTCAGCCACACTTGACCGATGCCAGTCACTATCGCAGTGAAAACCCGTGACCCCCAAACCCCCCTTTTCTTAAAAAACTTCCCACCTTGACCCTTTTACCCACCTAAAAACACCTACACCTCCCTTACACCTCATCCCCTCCCCTCCTCTCCCATTTATTTCTCTCCCCATTCCTATTTTACCCACTTTACCCTCCCATTTCCAAATTTAATTTATTCCCCCACCCAAAACAAAAACCACAAACCAATTTACAAATCCCTAATCTATCTAACCAAATACAACTAGAGTTGGATGCTTACCTCATCATGCTTCCATCATCGTGGTGGCACATCTAGCCACTGCACCGGTGGCCCACCTGATCCCTCTCTGGCCTCTGCCATCACCAAATCTCCACCCGTGTCTCCAACCAATCGAATCACACACACCGAATCCTGTGGACCCACCTCTCACCAACCAATCACCCGCCGTTCACACTGCCAACTCAATGCTCCGTTTCGTCTGGACACTTTTCCCTCTTTTCTCTCTCTTTTGTCATTTTCTCAAATCATAATATGACAAATAAATAACACAAAAAACATGGATTTTTTTGTTTTTATAACAAACCCGACCTAACTGATGTCGGTTCACCTTCACCGGCATCAGTCACATGCCCTACCTTACCATGGTCAGTTTCCCTATACCGGCATCGGTTACCCTTGACCGGCATTGGTCACCCTCTCTTGCACCAACCCAACATTTTACCCTATTACCCTACCCATCACTCTTTTTATTTCCACACCTAACCCTTACCCTGATCATTTTCCCCACCCAACCTCTACCCAAACCATTTACCTCACCCTCCTACCCTCATCATTTCCTACCTAATCTCATCCTCCTTTGGGGACTCCTTATTTTACCCATACCTCAGCCTTACCCACGCCGTGACCTAGATATTTGGACCTGGACCATCGCTAGTGACCTTTGACCTCATGTGTTCATTATACCTTGCGGCACTATTACCTGTGTTGTTGACCTAATGACCTTACCTAGCCTATTGTCGTGACCATTTATCCTGACCCTACCTTTGGTGTACTGGAACATACCTAAACGTTCCTGCACCTAACCTACGTTGTGTTTCCTGACCATATCCTATACCTTGGATACCGGAATCACTTCAACCTTGTTTGGATAAACCTATCAACCTTAGACAATGTAGAGTTTGACTGCTCTTCAACCCAGTAGCGTACTGTAGTTTATACATGTGCATGCATTTGACTATTACTACCTTTGACCCTGACCCATTACCTAGATTTCCCAAGTAGACCTTTAGCTCCTTTTTCCCCTGTTACCCACCTTCCTTTTCATCACATTTACCTTTTATCAAACCACTCACCGATTTTGCCTTCTGCCTCGTCAGTTCCTGGTTTAAGGGGGATCACCTTCACCCACACATGGGGCAACCACATCTTATTTTTGTTAGTGTCGCTTACCAATACAAGCTACGTAACAAAAAGGGGAAAAATGTAGACACTAAAATTAGGTCACACTCCCCTTTGGTCCCTCGACAAATAAACACCCTTCATCACATTAACCTAGCCATGGCCCCCTTCACTCCACTAATATTAATTTAATTAAATTAATTCATTATCCTCACCATATATATTATTTAAATATCTTAATTAGGGATAATGTCCACATACATCTCACCTAGACACCTCATCAAGCCAACTCACCCTAAGACCTATTCTTAGTAAGTTGCCATAACTAACTAAGACTTACCCAAACCCTAAAAATCAATGCCTACATTCCCTCTAACCACATTCCTACATGCTTACAAGAAGCTTCCAGTCTAATCCACGGGTGAACGACATGAGATCCCAGAAAATCAAGGGGATCTCCCTAGTTTAGTAAACCTAGAAATCCCACCTTGACTGACGCTAGTTACCCCTAACCGTCACCGGTTAAGCCGGAACCACCGTCGGTCACCTTTTAATCCCCAAAACAACCTTATTTTGGAGGTTGGAAAACATTGGAACATTCCTGAGAGATATCACATCTTTTGAGAATGAATTTCAGTGAGAACACACATGCAAGGAAGGAGATCAAGCATTTCCTCTTATACAAGGCATCTAGTAATCATCCAGCGGCCATCCAGCATTCACCCCAGCACATATTTGATCAACCAAGAAAAAGAGAATGCACATGCAGCCCATTTAGGAGCTTTCCAATGTTTGGTGATCCTTAGCTAGCATTCAACCCCTTTCCAGTACCTTCATTCATCACTCACAGACACCCAGGACCAGATTTCAAGTAAGTGGAACAATTTACTTCTTTGGTTCATTGGTTTCATCATTATATTGTCATCCTTTGTTTCCTTAGCCACCCATTGACCTCCATTCATACTCACCCCTCCACATACCTGTTAAAACCTCACCAAACCCCACCCAAATAGCCTAATACCTCTTTCCAACCAATCAATTCCTTGTGCAATCATAAGGGAGATCCAGAGCCCATTATGTGGCATTCCTAGTATTCCACAGTAACCGGCACTAGTTTTCCCCAACCTGCATCGGTCACCCTTAACCGGTGTCGGTCTCTGTATTTACCCATACAACCTAGAACAATGACCTATCCACCTATTCCCGCATCACCCTTAATGATTTGTGACCTTCTGAGACCTCTGTCAGACCTGCAGAGACCCAGAACCAGTTACTTGACCTTTGGATCTTATTTTAACTTAGCCTATTAGATTAGATATTTCTTATTGTATTTTGGATGAGATACCCAAATCATTTTAATTGCAATAGGATTTACTTCATTACCCACATTAAATTGTTTTGAACAGTGGACTGACAGCCATCTAGGAAGTATCACACTTCCCGAATCTAGCACACGCTAGGCAGTTCACTGCACATATTGTTTAACTCTTTCTGGTGGTCTTGCTTTCCATTACAGGTAGTTCCTCCTATCCAATAGGAATTTCTCACGATCAGTTGTGGATCAAGGAGTCAACATGCGCGCAACAACCCAACAACCAACATTCCAACAGGTATTCCTCCTACACCTGTTACCCTATTTGTTTCGTCAATATTTCAAAGAAACTTCTAAGAATCAGGTGAAATAACAAAGGAATGTATATATTTCAGGTTTCATGTTCTCTTTTGTAATTTACATGCAAATTGAAAATTGAAATCCAAAACCTAGTCAAACTTGTATTTCTGTGGTCAAACCTTGATATCTGGTGAACGAATTTATGTCACCCACTCACACATGTATCCTATGTGTAATAAATGAGCCATTTTCTATTTATAGTTGGATTTCCACTTTATTTCCACTCGTCCTTTATTACGCTTTGACTTGTAAATGACCCCTTAACTTTCGACCCCACTTTTCTTTACTTCTTGGGCACTTTTCGTGATTTCTCCTTCAACCATTTTGAGTTATTTGTAAGTTATTTTGTTTTAGTGAACTTTTTGAGGTTTTTCTCATTATTTATGAGGCTTATTTCCACATTTATTTGAGTATTTGTGGTTTTGGGTTTAGGTTTTGTCTTAGGCATGTCATAACTAGGGTTTTCTTTTAGTTTTCACCTGCCTACTTTTATGTCTTTTCTCTCTTTTCTTTTTTATCATTGTTTTATGTGAAAACAAGTTTAATATTTACCTAAGTGTTTCTCAAAGATCATAAAATAATGGGCTTCCTTCATTTTCAATTTATTGTTGACTTCCTTTGGGAATGCATCGATCTGACAATTTTGAAGTGTATAAGTTCTAATTTATCTCACTTAGAGTCATTGAAGTTGTTCTCAAGTATATTATTGACAATGGATTACCTCCACCAATACCATCTCATAAGTTTGAACTTGCATAGTAAGTCCCCAATTTCTCAAAGCAATACAGTCATTGAAGTTTTATTGGTGTTTTAGATTTAAGGTAAATGTTTCAAACTTTATAATTAAATGATTAGCAGTTGTATCTAAATATTCAAAATTATTATCTTGAGTAACTTTAGGTCTATTCTTAAAGTATTAAAATGAGTGTTTTTTTATATAAGTTACAGATTTTTCATTAAAAGGAAATCATCAATTATAGCACGTAATTATAACATGATGATGTGGTGAATCCCCCATCAAACATCCCTATCAGATCTATGATGGCATCAAGGACACCCCTCCCCCTATCATAGATGTGCCCTCTCCAAACTTATATCTGGGAATCTATAATCAAGGTTCCATCCATATCTCCCACATCTGGATATAGGAGGAGGCGTCCCGATTATATGATTAGTTGGTGTCTCATATTCCTTTATAGGTAGCAGCTCGTGCCCCATATCTCTCTATACAGCATCCCAGATTATTGAGGGTCACATCGGGGGCCTATCCATATATGGGGGGATTTGGAACCCCTATAGATAGTTAATTTGATCAATCGATGGCAGGGGATGGAGAGGTGATGATAACACCCATATATGACTACCTTGATGAGTCACCCGATGACCCTAATGGCTTTAGGTTATGAAAAAGAGGGCATTTACATATTACAGAGATGGTGTGATTTGAGTAATTTTTTTATTTCTAGTTTTCACATGATTCAGGGAAGGCGGAATATTGAGTCACATGACAAACTTATGATGCCTTTGGGCAACTAGGTTACTATGATACAACTTCCGAGATCTGACTTCTTTGAAGAGCACGAGGACTAGTTGAAATAATGACCTTCCTAAGAATATTGGGGAAGGTCATTATTTAATTCGAGGGATTATAGGTAGGATTTGAAGAAAGTATTAGGTACATGGTCTAAAAACATTTAAGAATACCACCCTAAATATGGTATGTGCTAAGTGTACAGGTTAGCAATGCCTTGCATTCACAATTACATAGAGGATCAGACCACATGTGGAATTTCTATATGACTTGGTACATTGTGTAAGTCGTAACAAAAATGAGGCTAAAACTTCAACAAGTTTAAAAACAATAATTTTTTTCTCGTCATTTTAATTTATAAAATAATTTTAGACTATTATATTATCTTTATGGGTTTGGGGTCCATCTTTTATTAGCATATTTGTAAAAATAATTGTAAATAATGTAGTGTTCAAAATGGAATAAATAAAATATATGTTAAATTAATTAATGAAACTTTCTATCAAGAAAAAACTAGTGATTTTTTTGTATTAGTAATTTTGTATAAAAAAAAACATTTGCCAAAAAATATTGTGTGTATCAACCTTCCAAAAACACATATGGATGTTGTTGTTAGTCCTAATTTGTCTTTGACTTCATTATGGAATACAACATTGATTGAATTTCCTATCACATTGGGTTGATACGCATGAGTATTATCTTACAAGACCAAAAATTTTGAAGGATAAATGCAGTAGATGACAATCAAGACCTTCCACACATGTGTTAGCTTTTATTTTTGGTGTGTCATTACTAGGATTAGGCCAGCTAGTGTTCATATGCCTCCAGTTAGAGGATAATAGGATAGGTTATAGAGATGGGGTAGCCATAAGGGAGAAAGATTATTACAAATTGACACTTGAACACGTGGTCAAATATGGCATCACAGATATTCCTGAAGGCATCCATGACAATGAGGATGTCTTGGACCCTACATACACTCAAATGAATATAAAGGTGCTACCACTACCCTCAATAAATTGGTCACTCAAGGAGTTAACAATCACTAAAGAATGTGCAACAGGGATCCTTAACCACACCCACCAGTAGTTAATTTCATTGGGAGTTATTCCTAAGTATTCAGAGTAATCTGAAACTTCCAAACCATAGGTACAATTGGAGGTGGGCCATGCTACAACTTCAAAAGAAGAAATTCCCCCATCCAAGCCACATAAAATCAAATTTATTTCCAAAGGTGCGGGACCTTCTTCTTTTTCCCCTTCCACCAAGTTTATTGAATTTATCCTTTCACCATATTCTACTACCCATGTGATCATCTCCTCTTCCTTCTTCCCATTTTCCATTCCTTCCGCTCCCCCTCTCACATTTCCTCCACTCATAACCTCTATTATTTGTTTTTCTACATCCTTTTTTCCCATCTTGTCCACCTCCTCTCCTTCCATGGCTGAATTATTTTATTTCCTTCCTTCTCTTTCATCTAGAGATAGTTTGGATTTGAGTTTTCCTTTAAGGACTCCTCTTCCCCATTTTTCCCTTCCCACTTATCCTCTTATCACCTTTCTTATCTCATCCATACCTATTGTTGGTGCTTAGATTTGTTTCACCCCATTTTCCATTATTTCCCCCTGATCTGTGTGTTCTGAAAATTTTTACTTCCATTTGAAAATGCCTTGAATTGTTTTTAGAATCCATTATCATGTCCCTCCTTGAAGAAGTCTTCGGTTTTCCCTGTCTTTTCCCTAAATTCTTCAAAATCTGCGGGATCTGCTGTGTTTCCTATTTTTCCTTGACCATGGAAGCTCGAAAATGGTTAATCTATATTTGTATGCCTTTGAAAATCCAAATCCATGGTAAAAAAAATGCTCGAAACCATGATTCACATGTTTTTGTTTCGAAAGAATTTTTATCTTTAGTGAAAAATTAGGTTCTTGGCATGAATGGTGATTTTTTGTATTTTGACAGTGACAGGTGTCTTTTTCCTGTCAAAGTTATTCTTTAGTGTTTGGAGGTCACGTGGGTTGTTTTGGTTGGTCAGGGGATGGCGGGAAAATGCTTTAACTTATCTCTTTTTTCTTTTTTGGTAAAATGGAAAATTTGGTCCCGTAGCCCCGCTTAAATCTGATTGGTTCTTTTGGTGTTTACGTGGCTTCTTCTAATTGGATGGGGCATGGCGGGTTTTTTTTTTCAACTTGCTCTTTTGGCCACTTTGGCAAAAGGTTTGAACTCACCCCACGGCCCCACCAAGCTTTGATTAAAGAAATTTTTAAGTGTCAGGGAAAAATTCTTACTTTGACCCCGCAGGAGGACACATGGAAAAGATAAAGGTAGAGATGTGGACCTTTGGAGGCAAGTTGGATATTTTTACCTTTTGGAAAAATGGAGTAAAATTATAAAATGGAGGCGCACCTCTACCAAATCATTTTGAGGCCTTGTAAGGTTCTTGAAGTTACGCCATAGCGACACGTGAAGGTTTCTACCAGGTTCTCTTTCCTTAGTTTTTTCAGCAACTTCCTAAAAGGCTTGAGACACGTGGTGAGCCTGCGCTCATTCAAGGTCTCAATTTTTGGGGGCCATCTCAAGATGTGCCATGGTGACACGTGGCATTTTGAAAATTCAAAAGGGTAGGGAAGTGGACCATCAAAGGCAACTTGGTTTTTTTGCCTCTTGTCATCAAAAGGATTAAAATCTCAATATGGCCCGTAAGCCCGAAAAGAAGGAGGTCAAATTTGGTGTTGAAAATGTCAAAAGGAGGGAAGGTAGGCCATCGAGGGTAACTTGGGTTTTTTTCCACTTGATATTCAAATGACTAAAATCATCAAAATGACCTGTGGGCCCGATAGAGAAAAGTCAAAAACTTGCTCCAGTCAACAGCGGAGGTGCGGACCTTCGGAGGAAACTTGGAAAATTTTCCTTCTATGGAAAAGGAGTTAAAAGTGAAAAGGGAAGTGTGGTTCCGATGGGATCCACATTGGGACACATGTCAAGCCCATTTTTCAAGGGTAGAGTTGCAGGGAAAATTCAGAAAAAATTCCCTTTTCCAAAAAAGAGGTGAAATGGAAAAATATGGCCGCGGTTCCTTTAGGGCCCACCTTACGACGTGTCAGGATCATTTCTCAAGGAAGGAAACGTGGAGAAAAATGTGAAAATTTTACATTTTTCCAAAATTTGTAAAAGGAAGAAAGGAGCCCGCTGGCCCGCTCTAAAATTGGATCTCCCACGTGGACGGTCCAAATTCAAAATAGAAATCAATGGCAGTTGTGTCTTTGTATCTGATTTTTCTGCCATTTTCACTCTAGAGCTCCTGGGGACATGTATTATTTTTATTTTTATCATTTCTTGGAGTCTCCTACATGCCAAATAAAGAGGAACATTAATCTGGAGGCCTAGTTTGGTGGGGAAGGTCTGTAAACATCTCTCGCCATTAATATGAAATCTGACTATCAGATTCAGCCTGATTTTCTTTCCTTGGCATGTGAAGGACCTGTTGATATCTGGGTTTGGTGATAAAAATTTGGGGATGTCTTCTACCATTAGGATGAGACCTAACCTTTTCGGCTCAATCTGATCTTCCATTTCTTCTTCCCAGGCACACAAAGAACTAGATTGGATAGAATAGGGGCGGAAGTGGTTGGCGAGTAAAAGGAAAAGTGATCTACCAGAGGCAGGGTTGAATGCAGGATATTTTTGAAGAAATCTTCCCCCCTGAGCACCTGGTGAATTTTTGTAGAAATTAATCTGATCTAATACAAAGAATCCATGAAATAGCTACACAGACAATAATTGAAATCAACAACTCTATATTATATTTTATTTAATTCATTATTTCAATACACTCCATTATATAGGAGATGTATAATAACAATCCTCACAACAACCTTTGTCTTCATATACAACTATACACCCATATGGTTTCAACCTCTCACCAATATAATAATAAAACAACACTAATTGTTTTATTATTCTAACTTACTAACTTACCACATACTAACCACATTTTACATTTACTATTTACATTTACATAGTAAATGTACTTTCAGTAATTTACCATAATAATAATTACACATGTAATTATTATTCACCCATACAAATGGAGCACTAATATATATTTCCTAACATTCCCCCCCTTAGTGCAAACATGGGGAAAACCTGCCTTATACTTGCACCTGCTCATGATCTGATGATTTTACAAGATGATCATAAACCTAATAGATGGTTTTTCACAGGGTTGACCATAAACCGAAAATGATGGTTTTGCAACTGGTTTACCACAAACCAAAAAGGTGATAGTTTTTCATAGGGTTTACCAACAACTGAAAAATGGTGTTTTTACAAGTGGTGTACCACAAACCAAAAGGGTGATGGTTTTGCATAGGGTTTACCAACAACTGAAAATGGTGGTTTTACAACTGGTGTACCACAAACCAAAAATGAAGGTTTTCAAGCGGTTTACCTACAACCACCTCATGATATGCCAAGTATTATTCTTAGCCCTCATCACATCTCACTACAGGGAATAACATAGGAAATTCTGCTGAAATCTGCTGCATATATAGAAAATACCAGAAATGTAGAAAACTAGAAATGGAACATTGAGATCATGTTCCCCCCTCAATGTGAAATTTCCTTTATTCTAAAAAACACAATAAGAACACTGTAACCAAACACTCTGCCAAAAATACAAAGAAACAACAGGAACACATTGTATAAAAAATAATCACCATAACTGATACGGCCCCGTCGTTGGTGACTGACGAGAGGTTGCTGAATGACATCCAACCTCATGTGCCTCCTTCCTCCAAGAAATTCACTTAGTATATACATTCTTCATAATTATAGTCAATTTCATTTGTTATTTGTTCATCTCTAGTTTCCCATTCTACAATTTTACTTACATCTATAGGTGCTTTTTCGTTTCCATCTACTATCCTCCATGGATTTTTATTCATTAACTGCATCTGGATTTTTAGTCTCCATGTATGGAATTTCAGCCCATTAAATTTATCTAATGGTGTATCCATTTTTTTGAATCTAAATATCTAAAAAAAAATGAATGTAGATTTGAATTACCTTTGATTCTCTAATTTCTTCAAAAAACAACAGTGATCAATGTGTTGTATAGTAAATTGCACTTTTCTCCCAAACAACAAACTAGGTTTGTCTGAAATTTCTACTGTAGCTTCCTGTATAAGCGATCGTTCTACACGCAAATTTTTTGAGAAACCCAGATCGCGAAACAAAAGTTAGGAGATCGTCTTTGAGACATATTTAACTTGCTCTGGTACCAAATGTAGAAATTAATCTGATCTAATACAAAGAATCCATGAAATATCTACACAGACAATAATTGAAATCAACAACTCTATATTATATTTTATTTAATTCATTATTTTAATACACTCCATTATATAGGAGATGTATAATAACAATCCTCACAACAACCTTTGTCTTCATATACAACTATACACCCATATGGTTTCAACCTCTCACCAATATAATAATAAAACAACACTAATTGTTTTATTATTCTAACTTACTAACTTACCACATACTAACCACATTTTACATTTACTATTTAAATTTACATAGTAAATGTACTTTCAGTAATTTACCATAATAATAATTACACATGTAATTATTATTCACCCATACAAATGGAGCACTAATATATATTTCCTAACAATTTTTACAGATATGATTCTGGGAATCACGATCGTGATCATGGCAAGCATTGGTGGCACTCAATGTCTAGATTTTTGGGGGAAAAGGGCTTTGTTGTAAATGTTATAAATGACAAAAATTTATCATGCAAATGGTTGGAGTGTGAGGGGTTGAGACTGATTTTCCTAATAGAAAAAGCTTGATAGAGCCCATCCTTTTTAAGAAGCTGATTGAGAAGCATGTATATCTCTTTTTTATTGAATTTGATCATGTGAAGGTGGTTGCGAGTGTACAACCATTGAAAAGCTCTGAGATTGTTCTAAAAACTTTCCCCTGCTGATAAATTTAATCAAACTTGAGTTATTCTGTGTGGATATTATGCAAAATGTGTGGTTTTACTTATGAATGCCTAAAAATAGTTTTTCTTGTTCATGTTGCAATCTTGTATCAAAATTTTTTTCAATCACATAGGTCTCAATCCTTGTGATAGTTTTAGTCACATCTAAAATTTCATTTCTCAGAAGATCTTTCATCTGGGAGTGAAATAAACGATTTGAAATCACTTTTCTCTCATTTGTTAACAGAGATTGTCTGTAAGCCTCTGGGTGTACCTCATGCATGATTGGCCTCAGATCTTGATGTTTTGTTGGGTTTTCCAACTTGAGCCTTCATGTTAGAATCTCATAGATTGTATGAAAAAGTGCTAATCTGGGCCTCCATTGAAGCACATATTCTGGTTAAAGAAACATTTTAGCCGCTCTTTGGCATTTTGTTGGTTTAGTCTTCCATTTTACAAAAGTTCTCAAAGATTTGGTATAATCAACTTTATCCTACTTCACCTCCCACCAAATTCATTCAAAAAAATTAATCCTACTTGTACTACCCCTATTTGTCATGTGTGTTACAAATGCACAAATTCTACTACCAAAACATGCAGAAACAATCAGAATTCCAAATGTCTTTAGTAGCCTGAACCTTGTCTAGAGAATATCTCCACTATCTAGAGTGACAACTCGTGAGAGTTATATTTTGTTACATTGATCATATTTTCTTCAAGGTCTCCTTAATAATTTCATTAGGAAGGATATCTCCATCTCCTCCAAAAACAATAGGCTACAAAAGGGTTCTCTTACCTTGGTTGAAAGGCACAACCTAAAATAGTGAGGATAGGTCAAATCCTGTTGTGGGTGCTACCCATTTCTCCACATCTGAGTGACAAAGAGGAAGCTACATTTCATCCCCGGCTAAAAAAAGACACATTACATGCTCTACTTTCCTCTAATCTTCCTACCAGACTTGTGTTGCTTCTCAGCCTCTAAGGGAGAATCAATTTGGGTGCCAACATCTGCAACTGTGATGTCCATTCCTCCTCCGTTGGTTACTCCTTCCTTGCCACTTGTCACCATTACAGTAGTTGTCCTTTCATCACCCATTATTTCAACCCCCATTATCTCTTCACCCTTTCCATCATATCAGTAAATGATATCTTCCTCCACTCTTTCCTAGCTAATTGGCCAAACCCCTAAGAAGAAGAAGAAATTTTCCATTATTGATGATTTTGATTTTTCTCCCTAATGCCATCTAATGCAACCGAAAACCATCTTTCATCTACTAGTTGATCAATATAGGGAGAGGTTTATTGAAATTATGAAACATGATGCAGAAAAGTCCAAAGAACATATCATAACATCTGATTACCAGATATCTAAGGTCTCCTTGAGAAATGATACACATGAAGGCACAAAACAAGATGGCTAGATTGACCTTGGAAAGCTTCTGGAAAATTTCGATAAAGATAATTTCAACAAGGATGAGCTCAAAATTAAAGTGGAGAAACTAACATCCTTACTTCATAAGATCACACATCCCACTCATTCCACCGCCCTTGCAATCACAACAAGATTTGACGCCAATTACTTCTCTACAATAGAGAAAATTGGTCAACAAGGGTGAGCAATTGGAGCCTAAGTGTACCATCTAATCTTGGAAGGGGAGACATTAATCAAAGATTCGGTGGTTATACAAAACCAACTCGAAAAAAATAAACGTATTGTGATAAAATTCTGTAATGTGTTGGGATATTAATGTGAGAACTGGGAACTCACTCTAGAAACTTGGAGAGAGTTACAAAAAATAAATCTATATGTTCTCCTCAGCAAATGGGTCATTAATGATCCTTATAAGCTCTTAAATTTTTTTTGAGGCCATCGAGTTCCATATTTGAATGCTTAAGGAAGAAAATTATAAATTGGTTAATGCAAGGAATGAGGGGATTGATGACATTAATGATATCATCGATGAAATCAAAAACATCCATTGTAAATTCTAGGATGATGATCTAAACACACTCACAACCAATGATATAGCTAAATTCAAGAGCATAGTTCAAGAGGGTACATGAGTAACCCGTATCTTTAATCTTTATTCTATTGACAAGATAGTGTTGTTGTTGATTAACTAAAATTAAACTAAAACCTATAGAAGCTATAACAATAATTAATCTAAATAGGATGACTAAAAAATTGTACGGTATGCTAAAATAGTATGGAAATAACTCTAAATAATTATACTAAGTGAAATAAAACCCTAAATATGTAAAGAAGTGAGGAAGAATGACTTACATAATTAAAGAAGACTATCGTAAGTTGTCGCAGGTCTGACTGTGAATTCCAGATGTAGGAACGATCACTCAAAAGTCCCAAAAATACCAGATTTGGAAGTTACAAAATGAATGAGGTTCCTGAGATGGTATTGGGGCACCCATGTCTACAGATTAGGCACCCTGGCTCCTGTGAAAGCTCTGAATCTAATTTTTACACTGTCGTATGGTA
This sequence comes from Taxus chinensis, assembly GCA_019776745.2. NCBI lineage: Eukaryota > Viridiplantae > Streptophyta > Pinopsida > Cupressales > Taxaceae > Taxus > Taxus chinensis. The sequence goes on from CM034148.1 coordinate 46,280,231, forward strand.
TTCTGAAGTGTTCTCTATCTATCGCATTGGATTTGTTGAATTGTGCCAAATGTGTTGAATAATTAAGTGATTAACTACAAGAAAGATATATAAAATGTATTAGCATGTGTGCATGGAATAGAATAAAATCCATCCCCCTATGTTGTGTGTGTTGATGCAGATCTCATAGCCTTGATGCATGACACTATATGAATTCAAGTTAATGGATGCACCTCTAGATGGAGCGATAGTAGTAATGACACTAGGAATATCATTATGGTCTCATAACATTATATTTATAGGGTTCTTTTGCTCTAATTTCACAATTAATCCTGACATGGCGGACTAGGAAAAATATAAGGATAAAAAAATGACTAGAAGGATCCCAAAAAGAGGCGTGAAAGTCATTAGAGGACTCGGGCACCCCAGGTGGGATCGAGGCACCCTAATATAGGCCTAGGTGCCATTGTTTAGGCTAAAATGATAGGAAAATTGCAAAATAGCTGGGCATGCATGTAAAAATGTTTGAGAATGATGAAATCAAAGATAAAATAAGATGGCCAAAAGGTGGGATTAATTAGCACTTTATTTAGTTTAAAACCCCCTAAATAGTAGTATGAAAACCAGGCTAAATAATGCCTAATGTGTAATATTTTTTTAGTACATTTTTCCCCCACTTTATGTTTGTGATTGGCTCAATAACATAAATTAGATAAGTGCTTACTTGGTATCCATAAAGAGTGTATAAGAGATATGTCGATGGACTATAATTAAGAATAGAATGATCAAACGAATAAAGGTGGAGGAACATGGAATTCTAAAGATGAAAAATGTGCATAAAAAGTGATGAGAGTGAACCTAGGGTGAAACATGTGTAGTTGTTGCGGTGTGTGGTGCACTTGCATGTTTGGTAAAGGCAAGTGTCATAGTTGTTTTTCATCATTGTGGTATCGTTGCCATCATTGTTGTTGCTCCAAATTTGACTACTTTTTTCTCATACGGCTAGACCTGTAAGGAGAAAATGCTCAAGTAGTTAAATATGTATGTATAAAAATGCTATGTAAAATACGCATGTGTATAGAAATGTGTAAAATACCCAAATGTAAATACATGAAAAACAGGGTTCATTTTAAGAGACCTCTTGGAAATTGGAGGTGGAAAATACCTGGTGAATATCCCTGGAACCGGTTTCGTGGGAAAGTGAATTTTTTGGGGGTGTTGTATGCAAATTTTTCACCTGATTTTTAAGTGGTGTGACAAAAAGGATGCAAAACACATGATAGGATATTTACTCTCATGCGAAAAAAAAACTTGTTGTTACGCAACAAAAAATCATCTATCATCTGTCTGTAGCCTCCGCCCTCTAGTCTCGTGTCAACAAACTCTCTGTGTCGCTCGTCAACAAAACTCTTTATCGTGCGTCTTCTGCCTCCGCACTCCTATCATACGTCAACAAAATCTCCATGTTGCACGTTAATAAACTCTTTATCACATGTCTGCAGCCTCCGCCCTCCTGTCGTGCATCAACAAAGTCTCTATCACGCGTCTATAGCCTCCGCCCTCTTGTCATGCATTTACTGTACTTGATAATACATATGCCCCTAGGTGTTATGAGTGAGCTAGTAGTGTTCTACATGGTGAATAATATAGGATTATATAGGGGATATTTTCAAGCATAGGCAAAGCCAACCCCTAAAAAATTAAACTATAATTTTTAGGCAAACATGTCACTGACCTAGCTAGAAAATTCACCTTTTCAAATATTTCAAAAATGGAATATTCGCCACTAAAAAAATCATGATGAAAAGGAAAGTGTAAACGGAACATATACACTTGATCTATGTCGAAAGAAATGGTTTTGTTTAGAAGGATATCTTGTTCTCTTTCGAGTTTTTCAGGTGATTTCACGCCACCCTAGATAAAGAAGTATAGGGAGGAAAATATATGTGTCTTCCAACCTTTAACAACTTCTGCTAAAATATGTGTGAAGAGATCTTTGTACTGTCCTAAGTTTTTAGGAAATCCTATGCCAACTCACTAAAGTTGTGTAGAGAGGCACACCCAATGTAACCCCTAAGCATGTAACTGCTTCTTAGAAATGGTAAGGACACCGTGTCCTATAAAATCTATTTTCTATGAAGTTTGTAGACTGGTCTAAACTCACTCGTTGTATGTAAACCCATAATGCCAAGGGTGGAAACTGCATTATGCTGAACTGGTGTAAATACATTGTGTTAGTGTGTCAAAACCATCAATGATGCCTCCCTCTTTGGGGGCACATGCAACATCGATGAAAGCAGAATGTGGCCCCAAATGAGGAGCTACCACACTCCGACCTGTATAACTCTATCCTGCAAGGGGAAATAGAAAGTGTTTGGTAGAAACCAAGGCGCGCACAAAAGGGGATGGCTATCCAAAACAAGTGTTAGTTTGAAAAACACATGTATGCAATAAGACAAGTGTAAAATACGTAGACAAAGTATGAACTACCAGGCACAATAGTGCAAACATGTAAGAAAACAGTAGGCCGCACAAAGTAGGCTGCAAAACATGGGACATCACTCATGATGTCACAAGACATGCAAGTTCGTCATGGTTGTGAACAACAAACAAGTGTGCACAAAAGCAAAGGGAAAATCCCACATACAATGGCTAACAAAGAAGACAAGTGTAAAGATAAACAAACTAGTAGTCATGGAAACATGTAATCCTGCATTACAAGTGCTGCACATGGAACACCCGTTAGCATGTTAGAGCAATCACCAATATGTCAAAGCATGTATAAGATAGTAATGTAAGATGTTAAGTACAAATTGAAACAATAACACCTGTATAACACGAATGTGGATGCCCCCAGTGACCAGTATAGTAAGGGTAAAAGGCGAGCATCCATATCACATGTTAGATTCCTGTATCTATGATCACACTAGACAAAAGCGTGAACGTGCATGTGTGGATGATAATGACATATATGAAATCAATCTAACATGTGTAGTAAAGTGATCATGTTAAACACGAGCAAGAAAAATTAAATGCTCGCAAGATAATACAACATGTTGTGGATGGATGGAATGGAATGAAAGATGGAATGATAGAAGCAATGTGCCCCTGATTGTATGGAAGTGTATGCAATGAGGTTCATTTTGTTTTTTCCCCTCAGTAGTGTATAATGAACCATAAATGAGAGTGCATCATCGGGAAATGGTCGAGTAGTGTTTGGTGTGTCAAGCGCGCTACGATGAATGTGTATATGTAATGATGATGAGATGCGACATGTGGAAGGTGTGCATGAACCTTATAGTTGAAGCGTATATCATGACTTTATTAAATGGTTGAGTGATGAGTTATCCCTAAGTGTATATCACTATATGATGAAAGCATGGAGGGTGGTGATCTATCCTAAAGAGTATACCACTATATGATGCGAGGTGAAGTGATCATTTATCCCGAAGTGTATATCACTATATGATTAAAGAATGGAGGGTAGTGATTTAGCCTAAAGCGTATACCACTATATGATGCTAGGTGGAGTGATGCTTTAGCCCTAAGCATATATCACTATATGATGAAAACATGAAGGGTGGTGATTTATCCTAAAGTGTATACCACTACAATATGGAATGATAAATGTGGATGATGGTTTAGCTTAAAGCGTATGTTACTAGGTGTAGAAATGTAATAGGATGAAATGTCGCATGGTGAAGGTAAAGGTCCATTTTATTAGTAAACCCTTGGTAGTCGAGTATGGACCGAGGAACTAAAGTGCAACATAGGGTGGTGGATGTTGCGTGTAGAACAATGTAGTAGATGTAGTAATGTTAAGCTGTCTAGAGAATGAATAGAATATGTAAATGCACAGTGTATATAATGTAATGTAGGATATGTAGGGTAGATACTATGTAATGTGTGAAATACGATGTGATGTGTGTGGATAGAAACAGGATATGTAATGGTAAAAATGTAAAGTTAGACTCATATGTAATGTAACCTAGCGTAACATGTAGAGTATGGATGATGTGACTAAATTTGTAAATACCCTCATGGATATAATGTATAAAACTTAGAAGAATGTAAAATATAGAATAAGTGTGGAATGGACAATGTACAATGTAGAATTCCTAGTGTGGTGTGTGGGATTTAGTGTAATTGGAATCCCACAACAGTCGAGTGTGAACCAAAGCACAAGAGTGCATCATTGGGTAATGATGGTATTTTGATGTATGATTTAATATGCCTATATGAAATGAAAATAAATGAGAATGATAGAATCTATGACGTAGAACTATGTAACGATGCAGAAAATAAATGAGGTGCAGGGGTATGTAATGTGATATGCCCCATGCGGTAGAGTGCGTAGGGGACTATATGAACTCGTTAAGGAGATCGTCATCCTCGGGATCAAAATTGAATGGATAGGCATTGGTAACTTGATAAGCTATGGTATTAGGTTGATCATGCAATGAGCCACTGATACATAAGTGATACATGCCCATAACATACTCCTCATCACTTAATGGAGGATGTGGGTAGTTGTGTCTGTACCAATGAGTGTTATTATGTGTATAACCTAAGAAAGAGCTATTACAGCTGATAGTGCGCCCAAAGGGCATATGAAAAGATATATCTGTATGATCTCGATCTAGAGTGCCCCCAATATAGTCCAACCAGGAATGTCCTAATGTAAGCAGTGTAGTAGTAGGAAGGCATGTAAGAAAAACATCAAGATGAAAGACACGAAGTCCATAGGCAGTTGTGACATGGAACAACCCGCGGTATAAATGAGGATGGTATAGAAGTGGATGAATATCGGTGATGGAGAAACCTAAGTGGGCTAAGACCTTGTGTGTACATATAATTTTAGGTGAACAGGTGTCTAATGGAATATGCTCCCAATACAAACCATGTACGAAGAGTGTGTAAGTGAATGGCGTGCGAATAGAAGATGGAGATTAAGACGGGACAACAACATCAATGGAGAGTGTAGGATGATATGGATTAATATATGTACTAACAGGTGGTGGAGTAGGAACAACATCTAGCAAACAAATAGCTCCCTCAAGGGGTGGTAAAGGAGGTGTGTCATCTATAAGTCGAGGCTCGGTTGTAGTATCAATGCAAGGGATAGGAAGACTAGTGTTAATGTTGTGAACACAATATTGGAATGGTTCACTGTCCTGAAAGATAGTATACTCAATGCGTTCATGTAAGAACTTAACACAATGATGGACCATGGAAGCGATAGCCTGCATGGCATGAAGCCATGGCCTACCCAACAAACAATTCCAGGAGACAGGAAAATCTATAACAAATAGAATTGCAGGGAGAGTTTTGGGACCAACAGTAATGGGTAATGTAACATGACCAAGACATGGACGGACAGTACTGTCATAAGCACGCAGTGAAATGTGACACATAATATGGAGAGGTGTTTCATTGTCAAAGGGATGAATTTCGGCGGAAGGATTGGCCTTAATGCTATATGTTGGGAAAATGCATTGGAAAATGTGCTATACCTGGAATCAGGATGCATGGCAATAGAAACATTTATAGTAGCAAAAAGATGTTGGACACGATTAAGGACATCAGGATGAGTAAACAAACAATCATTGATAAAGATACTAATGATGGCTAAATATAAATGTAAACCCTAGAAGATGGTATAGAGAAATGTCAAGTTCACCAAAATGATTGACTAAAATTAAAATAAAACCTATGGAAGGTATGGCAATAGTTAATCTGAATAGGAGGACTAAAACGTTGTAAGGTATGCTAAAATAGTATGGAAATAACTCTAAATAATTATACTAAGTGAAATAAAACTCTAAATATGTAAAGAAGTGAGGAAGAATGACTTAGTTGATTAAAGAATATTGTCGCAGGTTATCACAGGCATGACTGTGAATTCCAGATGTAGGAACAATTAATCAGAAGTCCCGAAAAGACTAGATTTGGATGTTCTAAACTGACTAAGGCACCTCGGAAGGTACTCGGGCACCCCGGGGCATAGTGGTATGCAAATTAGGCACCTTGGTTCCTGTATATGTTCGGAATCTGATTTTTACAGGGTCATAGGGTATTCTAAAGTGTTCTCTGTTTGTCACATTGGATCTACCGAACTACGCCGAATGTGTTGAATAATGAAGTGATGGCCTGTAAGAAAGAAGTATAAAAAACCTAAGAAAAATAAAAGATGTAGAATGGATGGGTTGAACTGACCTTAGCCACCAAACTAATGGTCTTTCTAGTGAGTGTTGCACTACATTTCGGACCCTGATGTACTTTTGGTGTGTGTGTGTGCATATCATTTCCTAGGTGCTCTAGTGCCAATCACACTTTGTGAAGTAGCGAGTAATAATAACTATAGAAAATGTACTAGCATGTGTGCATGAAATAGAATAAAATCCCCCCCCCCCCTTATGTTGTGTTTGTTGATGCAAATCTCATAGTCTTTATGCATGTCACTATATGAATGTGAGTGATGCAATGGATGCAACTCTAGATGGAGTGATAGTAGTAGTGACGCTAGGACCCTCATTATGGTCTCATAACTTTATATTTATAGGGTTCTCTTTCTTTAATTTCGTAATTAATCCCGACATGACTAACTAGGAAAAAGATAAAGATGAAAAACAGCTAGAAGGACCCCAAAAAGAGACGGGAAAGTCGAGAAAGGACCGGGGTGCCCCGGTTTAGGCTAAAATTATGGGACAATTGCGAAATAGCTAGGAATGCATGTAAAAATATGCAGGTATGACGAAATAAAAGATAAAATAAGATGGCCAAAATGTTGGATTAATTAGTATTTTATTCACTTAAAAACCCTTTAAATAACAATATGAAAACCGAGATAAATAATGCCTAATGTGCAAGATTTTGTGACTACAGTTGTATCAAGGATTTTTGGGCCAGTTTCAGAAAATTATGGGCAGGGTCAAAATATAGATTGAAAGAATGAGTTGGGTAACTAATACTGTCGAACTCCTGAATTGTTATGCGTACGGGCGTGATGACAAAAATGTAAAATAAATCATCAAATGATTTCTTGAGTATCGACATAAACAAACTGAAGGATATATTGAAGAGGTTGATATAGTTGAAGCTCAGGGTGCACAAATAAAGGGCAACAACAGTCCTAGTTGAAGTTCTGTTTGAGTCATCAAGTTTTGCACTTCCTCCAACGTGAAGACTAGTCAAAGTTGCACAACCATTTAACTATTTTTGAGGACTCTTTCATGGGTTTGAATGCACCCTATTTTTAGAATGTAATTAGTTAAGAGGTGTAGCTAATGTTGCTCAACCTCTTTGGGTATATATACAAGGATTTGCAATGTATTAAGGGACTTTTGTATCTATGGTGTAAGGAGGTTTTGTCCCTTTTGAGCACTTGTACACATGCTCATCCCTTAATATTATATACAGAACTAATATTTTGCCTTCTTGCACTTGCATATGTTGTGTATGTCAATGGTTGATTATCGTACTTGTGAATCTTTCTTTCCTGGTACTTATATGATCCATTTTACTTTCATATGAAGTTAGTTCTTCTCTTTACAGGGTGTATGTTGTGTTAAAATAGTCTTATCTGTGATAGTTTTGGAATTGCATGTGAATCCAATCTATTGTTATTTAAGTTTCTAACCTTCATGCAAAATACTTATGTTAAGAGTTTAAGATAGGGATGTGTGCATATTATTGTCTTTATGTCAAATGTTTTATGTTTATACAGGACGGTCATTGTGTTCCTTCACTATCGATGCATCACCACAATGTTACTTTCAATTATCCCCCTTCCCCTTTTCTCATAAAAGTATTCAATAAGTTGTATCTAGATTATTTCTAGTAATCATAGGTTCTGCAGCCTGATCTTTAATCAGATGCACGTAGTTTAGGAAGAAGTCGGCCTACTCCGGATGTTTATCCCAAGGAGCTAGGGTCCCACATGGATCAACTTAATGATCTAACGGGTGCACGATCCAAATGACAACAAGACACATGTACTATAATTTACCATATTGTCCTCCTAATCCTTGTTGATTATATGTAAAATGTCATCTCTAGGTTATATGAAGAAAACTTTACACTTTATATATTATATAACCGGTAGTTGTTTAGGGGTACTCTAAAATTTAAGATGTAATTTACAATTAAAGTCACAAAAATATGGTCCCCAAACTGGCAATTTCCAGTTGTTAATAACCGCTATTCCTTTTCTTTAAATATTATGTTGGCGTACATATTAAATTTCAAACGTCAAAGTGACGAGACCATCAGGTAAGTAATTTCTTTTGTACGTCTAATATTGACAGTGAAAATCCAACGCCACCGTGGGCCCGCGTGGAATTATCCTAACCTCAGGAGAAGCTATCATGTTCTCGCCCACTGTCTTTCCCACCTTTCAATGACACTGTAGATATACCTTATCTTCCTATTTTATTTTCACATCTGCTCTTCTAGCTCTTTCAGGATATATCGTAAATTCAATTATATTACTATCATGCCAATCAACAGAGCTCATAGTTTTAATGGATATAGACGAGCACAGATTCCTCTTGAGCCTGGATATGGCATTGTTTCAACTGAAATCTGTAATGGCTGGGAATTGTTTGGAATCCATGTAAATATCCAGGTTGAGAGGAATCTTGTGCTAGTTTTATATCTGATGCAGGAGTGTTGTCCTCGGATGGGTTTCCCTTCACCTTGTTAAGGAAAGGTAACAAAACGTTTTGACATCGATGAGGGAAATGGGAGGTAAGGTATACAAAAAAGAAATTGTGTTCTATATTCTGTTGTACCATTTTGCACAAGGAGTATTTAATTTAAAGATTTGTGTGTTAGCGATTCAAGTGAATTGCTGACTATTGCTGTGTAATTAGTTAGTTTTGAATAAAATGTAAATTTAATCTTGAACGAACGGTTTAATGATTGGATTGTTCTTAGAAATGATGCATATATAAACAAGGAATGTAAAGAGATGACAATACATTGCCTTTGATGTAAAATGCAAATGAAGAATGTTGAAGAGAGGCCTTACGATGGTATGAATTCTTTGAGGGTTTGGCGTGGCTCTACAAGGTGTTGAAATGTTGTAATTGATGTCTTTTAAGTCTCCAAAATGGAAAAGTGTCAATACAATGTGTAGGGATCCTCATTCAAGAATTTTGGTGAGTTTATATAGAATCACCAGTGACTAGGTAGAATCACTGGCCATCCAGAAAAACTAGGGAAAATTCAGTTTAAAGTGGTTGGAACCACCTTGAAATGGTGAGTTGCAGGTAAGGGGGGAAAATAAGGCGATTAAGAATGTTATGAGGAGGTTGGGAGGTTATGAAGGTTTTGGCCTTATTGGGCTAAAATGGGTTCAAGTGGTTTATGAGGTTTAGGAAGGGGTAAGCGACTATTTACATGAGTAAATAGGTGCTACGGTGGTAGAATATGACTTATGACTTACATATAGTGATTGATATATGGATATGAATTGTGTGGGTAGTGTGTTACATGAAAGGTTTTGCAAAAGCTATTGAAATGGAGTAAGACCCCAAAGCTTTGTGCAAAGTCCCTCAATGGACCATATGATAAGGAATGAGCAAGGAATCCTATTTGCATGTATTAAAACTTGAAATAAACAAGAAATATAAAAAATAGCATTAACCTCTATTCTTGAAAGCTTAACAAAATATGCCTACTAAAGACTTAAGCAATTAGTTTTGTTGTTTACTCCATGAGGGTGAATGAATCTCACTAAATGGCTACATGGCCAAGTTTAGCTATTCCATTACTAACCTAACATGGGTGCAAAATGAAGCTATTTTAATGGTGGATGACCCAAGATCAAATACCTTATTAGCTTGGCTAATGCAAATGAGCTCTTAAGCTTTCTTAGGCTTGTTTTGGTTTTGTGTTATGTAAATTTGTGAGTTTGAATGGGTAGGCTTAGCCTTGTATTTATAGTTTTCCACTTGGGAGAGATTGGAATTTGGGTGGTGCATGTGGGACTAAAGCTCAAAAGGCACTTTTAGATTAGATTAGGATAAACATGCTTTAGGCTTAGTTAAGCTTGGTTTAGGCTAGTTAACTAGGTTTTAGGCTAGTTAACCTTTGATTAATAAGTGATTAGAGACTCGTTGAGAGTTGGGAGGGGTCTGGATAATCAATTGTGACTGATAGATAGCCTACGAAGCCAATAGAAGTGGTCTAGAGAGAACTAGGGAGGTTCTGAATGGTTGAAAGGATGAATGTTTAGCTAATAAGAGAGATATTAGCCAAAGAAGTTAATTATGGGAAGAATACGACTGAGAAGGTGTCGTAAATGGGCATCTGAGAGTGGAGTGAAGAAGGGTTGATTAATGAAGTGTCATTAATTGGTTGAATTAGGAGGAAATGCTAAGTGTAAGCATGTTTTAGGTGTCTACATTTGCCCCTCTTTGAGGTGGCGTAAGAGACGTCACTTCAAAGAAAGTAGACAAGCATAAATAAGTAGAAAATTTTGAAGGGATAGAAGAAAAATGAGTAGAATGGAGGATTCCCCCTCGATTTTCGATGGGGTGATAGAAGAACTCAATTGACAATCAAAAAGATGACAGAAAGAGAACATAAGAAAGAATAGTGTGAAGAAGAAAGAAAAGGGATATAGAAGAAAAAGGAGTATGAGGAAGGGGGAATGAGCTAACATCCATCCAGTTACTTTTAAACAACTTTATTTTTCATCATATTGCTAGTGATCTTCATCGTCGGTCTTTTTTTTTTTTAAATGAACAAAAGTGTAGTATGACATGAAAAGCCATATACGGACAAATGTCCACTACTAAAAACACCGAATCCATACAACATACACAATGCAATGCAATACGAGAAAGTAAAAGATGCCTAACTCCATTCAACATACAAAATGCAATGCAATACGAGAAAGTAAATAGGCCAAACCTAACAGAGAAACATGTACAATTTTTTTGTTATCGAGCTTCAATTCTGACCTGTGCGAGTTAATGACAAGGGTTGATGATGGTTCCCCAGGCAAGGACACATGTGAGAAGAATGATGGAGGACACTTTGGTCCGATGATAAACCAATGTGCACTTTGAAACAGTACAAGACAACTCGTTGTGCCCCAGAGTACAGATGAAGTAAGCAGCCTAGCTTTTGTTGATGGAGGTAGATCAAGATGATCCGTGAGTCACGCATATGAATAGGTGAGAACCAAAGAGTGACATTTTATAGGATGATTTTAATTCTTTAGAAGTTTATTAAACATATTTGGATGTTTCTTGAAACATATTTGAATGTGTTTTGATTTTTCTAACATATTTGAATGTTTTTGTGATTTTGAAAGTTTTTTGAAACTATGTATAGGAAGACGAGGAAGCATGGATGCCCCTAGAGATAGATGGGATTTACAAGAGCATAAGGCCACGTGCATACAAGAAAGGTGAAGATGTGAAAATTCCCCCAGTGATTAGGTGGGAGTATTCAAAGGAAAAATCTTCACATGTAGAAGCGTGACCCAAGGCCATTATAGATAGGTTCAACATGATGATAAACGTAAACCAATGAAGTGCTAGGAAGAAGCAAGGATTCCCCCAGTGTAAGTTGGCCTAAAATCACATGATAGAAAGGAAGGAGAAGATTGTTTTTTTGAAAGGGGACAAAGGTGTCTGAAAACATGGCAAAAAAAAATCTTATAGACATGGATATTTTGAAAAAAGTAGAAGAACAATGTGAATGATATGAATGTATCTTAGAAGCCTCACAATGAAGAAGTGATTAGCCAAAGGCACAAATCATGAGACAAGATATGGACTAGAGTAAGAGTCTGAACAAGGTCCAAAAAAAAGACACTTGGTAACATACTAATCATGTTTACTCATAGAGATCTAGTGTGTGCACGTGGTATTTAATTACCTCTTGAAGGGAAGATTTAATAGACAACAAGTGAAGAAACCCTATCCAATGTGTAGGAATGATTTATTTTGAAAGGCAATAGGTGATTTGTGAATGAAGGGTGGAAGGATAGTCGTACATTGCTCCGTAGCTAGCCAGGTGTCCATAGCCCCAACGGAGATGCATTTGATTCTAATCACAACATTTCTCTACTTCCAGTCAAGTGTCCATAGCCCCGATAGAGATTATTGGAAATACCCCAAGAGAGAGTAATATATCAATTTTATTTTTCTTTGTAGCTTTTAGCTTTTGATTAATTGATTTTGTTTCTTTTTCTTCTTTCTGAAAACTTATTTCAGCTCTCTTGTTTGACAAGGGGTTAAGAACCACTGATGGCTTGATGGAAGGAGGTGGAAGTGATTATGATGACGACATTGGCTAGTGTCAACAAATATGTCCAAAATTTCTTCGCAACAAGTTTATTAGATGTTGAATGTGATAGGATCTCTAAGAGGTTAGTCATTCTTTAATTTACCAAGGTGATAAAAGACCAGGGTCAAACGGATACCATAGAGATAAATGTCACAAAATGCATGTGAATAGGCTAACCAAAATATCACTGAAGGGATGAAAATGGTAGGAGGACTTGCAGAAGATTAGCAAGGAAGGGAAGAAAGAAACATCCATGTGTACATAATATCTAATTGCAATGTGTGATCTTTGTACCTTTGATTTTTGTTGTGTTTTCTCAATTTTTTGTATTTTTGAATTATTTTGATTTTTATATTTTTGATAGTTTTAAGAGGTTGGGACTTAACAAAGTTACTCTACATGGTAAGATCCAACAACGATGTTTACAAATTCCTTGATAAGGGAGACTAGGCGTGTTTGCTTATCAAGCGTAATATTATCTCCAATCTCGATGATCATGGTGAGCTCATACTCAACAAATGATTGTGATTTATCTTGAAACATGGATTTCGTATACGGGATCTTGAGTTCCCTATCTAGAGGTTTATGCACTTTACGCCATACTTGATGGCTACGTTGATGTGCGTTCTTGAATCGTGATTGATTTTTAACCTTAAGATTATTTGATTTGTTAGGAACTTTGGAGCTTTTGGAAGTCTTGAATTGAGTTTGATAATGAACCTGTTTGGGTTTCTTATAAGCTAACACATGACTTGTTTGATCCCAAGAAGGAGAAGAAAGCAAACGTGGACATTTAGAACTGATGTGAGAAATGACTATGGGCTTTCCACAACCATTGATAGAAGAAAGATGTGATGGATGAAAAGGATACGGTCCAAGAATTGAAGAGGATGGGCTACAAGGAGGTGAGCCACTAATAGAAGATGATGAAGGGATGCTAGAATATGGCCCTAAGATGGAAGAAATTGGGCTATGAGGACATGGCCCAAGAATAGAATAATATGACGAAGGGCTGCTAGGGTGTGGCCCAAGTATAGACGAGGAGGGACTACTCAGAGGTATCCCATAGATAGAAGAGGGTGAAGGGCTACTAGGATGTGGCCCAAGAATAGAAGGGAATGGGCTATCGGGAGAGGACCCACAAGTACAAAATGGAGGGCTACCTAGGGGTGGCTCCAAGATAGAAGAAGATGATGGGTTACTCAGCAATGACCCAAGAAAATATTTTGATTGAGGAATAGTAATAGATAAGGAATGATTGGGCAATGAGAAGATAGGCCACGGATCAATGCTAGACCCTGACATCTCATCATGCTTAGAAGAAGGTGAAGATGGAATAGAAGAAGAATCAATTTCCATGACTTTAGGATCTTCCTTTATATTATGACAAAAGGGATAAAATTCTTTTCCCCAATACGCGAGCGTATCAAGTTCAAGAAAGAACCCTTGTTTGTTATCCTCTAGAGGGATATCATCGTGTAGTCTGATTGTTTCTTCATTCTGAGAGAAATCAATTAGTAGAGGTTGTTTTTCTTTAGTCATAGAAGGTTGAATAGAAGAAACATGTTCGATAAGGAGGGAAGATTAATTGACAGATGAAGATGACTCAAGAGAGGAAGTAGGATTGGAGGAAAGTGTCTCATGAATGAATGATTTGGATTTGGACCTAGATTAAATTTTCTAGAAGACTATGCAATGTAGGAGAGAAAATAGGATCGCATAGCCATCCATTAAGTTGTGACGTAGGAGTCAAATTAGATGATTAACTAGAGGGAATCTGAGTTGTGGAACTCTTCGACAAAGGAAGAGGTCATTGAGATGACTGATGAAGGAGGTCCTACAAAGAAAGGGAGGACCGTGACTCAAGAACCAAATTAGATGTTTGATCGATGGAACTTGGAGTCACACAAGTCTTCAAAGGAGGAAGACGTCGTTGAGGTGAGTTGGAATAAAGGTCCTTTGAAGGAAGGGAGGACCATGACTCAAGATTTGATCTAGGGGTATCCGAACAATAGTTGGGACCCGAATCTTCAGAAGAAGCATGGGAATCCGAATGGTAGTTTGGATCTAAATCAGAAGAAGAAGAGTGGGGGGAACCTGAATAATAATTTGGATCAAAAGCATCCAAACCATACCACTGACTATGAGCTGAAGGTGGGGAACAGGGTACCCGAATGGGCCCTCTAGTACGAAGAACCAAACGAGGTTTAGTCGTAATGGGAATCTTTTGATTTGAATTGCTAAACCTAGGTTCTGTATTTTAGTAAGTGTGAGAAACTGTGCGATAGTCAGTCATTGTTGGCATCGTTTAAGCACAAATGTCTAGACCTAGATAGTGTGATGGAACTCCTTCAAAGGGAAGGAAGTGACATGTCAATTTGGGTAGCATAAGGGCAACCAACTAGACATTGCGTAAGTATGGAGATGTGTGTGATTTTCCGAAGAAGGTCTAAGGAAAATAGACATTGTGATGACACAATCTCGATGAGATAAAAAATGATTGTCCTAGAAAACAATTTTTCCAGATGAATAATCACAAGGAACAATCATGCAAGTGTGAAACACAAATCCAATCAACAAGGAAATACACCCTATGCAAATGCATGTGCAAAGTGATAGTTCGATGCAAAGATGATCAACACAATGTCAATATTTACGTCAAGATCGAAATGAACAAGGCGTAAATATTAACAAAGGGTAGATGTGACTCCCAATCAAAGGATACAATGACGCATTCAACAACCAACAAGGCCAAAATGTTAAAGGGTGAGGATTACAAATGTAAGCCACGTAACCACACCAATTGGACACGTCTATCAAGCTTCGTGGAGAAGTGAGATATTGGTGCTAAAGTGGTATCGAAATGACACAAACAAAGTAAGTGACACTCTTCGAGATTTTGGACAATGTTTAAAGTAAAACCAAGTCAAAATTTACTAAGGATGTGCTAAAATGTGTGCAACGTAATGCCACAATGCGGATACTTAGATCATGTTTCCAAAAAACACGACATAAGTATCTTAATTGTGTCGAGACAATGCGAACAAGATAACATGTCAAAGGGAGATAAAATGATTAATCAATCCGAACTATGATGATGATCTTGAAATCAAGATCAAGTGGCCATCAAAGATATGAGGATGCATCCACACACTTTAGACATTTAACAACTCATCCACAAACATGGATGAGCGTAAATGGACAAAAACGTTATGAACACTATCCATGACAACACTCTAAAAAGATGCCTTCTCTTGCCCTAAAAAATGGGAAACAAGAATGCAAAGGTGTAGATCAAAATATGAAAATGAACTAAGAGTTACTTGGGCAGAGTTTCACCTTGTCCGAAGGTGAGAAAAAAAGCTAAGCTAAGTGAAACGTCATCCAATTTCTGTGATGAAAGGAACTTAGATCCAACTTAAGTGGATTATTTTCCTTGTTCAAAAGACAAGGTGTTGAATCCAAACAATTTATCACTTTGTGATGGCCAAGACATGACAAAGGACTAGTAAAGTTGGCCTCAAGACAAAAAGGCTTCCTTAATAAGATCTCTCAACTAGGTGTTACAAAGTCGTCTAAGAGTGGGCACGATTTACCCAAAAAGTTGCACTGACTAATTTGGGAGTATCTCAAATTTTCCCCCTTCAAGTACAGTGGGAACTAATTGCGTCCATCATGTACTCTTGCCAGGGCCGCGATATGGATAACTTTGTAATGCTAACTCACAAGGAAAACCAGTCAAGTGGGTAAGAGAGGCGCTTCCTGTTTCATCCACGAGGTTACACAGCGGTGTATTACTTTAGGGTTCCTGGAACCACCCCCATTATTATAGCTTAAGGTGTTATGCCAAAGGGGTTACGTTCCAGTTAAGTGGAGAGGGACGTACCCTTTTCCGAAACCTGCAATACAATGTTTTGAATATGGTGTGTTTTTTATCTTTTTAACTTAAATGTGGTTTTAAGTAGCACACCATTTAACAACCTGCAAGAACACGTGTATTAGAAGTTTTTTATTTTGTTTTTGATGTCTCCTTTCTTTGACAAGTGATTTTGGTCCTACATACCAAGGTTAGTAATTTTCCAAAATGTCATATAAAGGAGATAAGATGTTGTTTTTGATTTCCCAGATCGTCCTAAGACACAAGGAA
Organism: Taxus chinensis; assembly: GCA_019776745.2. NCBI lineage: Eukaryota > Viridiplantae > Streptophyta > Pinopsida > Cupressales > Taxaceae > Taxus > Taxus chinensis. The sequence goes on from CM034148.1 coordinate 46,296,663, forward strand.
AGAGCATACGCAACAAGGTATCTCACTCAAATTTGTAATAAATTGAAAATTATTAAGTGCAATGCGAAAAGGAGTTCTTTTTAACCAACTTCTAAAGTTAATTAAATTGTTTTGCAAGTATGAAGAAAGTAGTGAAACGTTTTTGATTCCCAAGATCACCTAGAAAGGCGTGAGGGAAGAGCATACACGTTCACAAACAAAGATGCAAATGTTTTTGGTTAAGTTAGTATAAAAAACTTAATGCAAAAGAAACCTGTAAACCACTATTAGAACCCTGCAAGAGTTAGAAAACCAAGAAAATCAAAAAAATCTATAAATCCAAATTTTGTACCATTTTTTAACAGTTTTTAGTAATTTGCATTTTTGGAGGTCTCTGGGGAACATTTGAGAGTTTTGTAATAGAAAATCGGTATACCAAAGGTATGATAACTTTTGGAAGATTCCCTCACAAAGTAAGCTTTATTATCTTTTCTGACGCCTAATTCAAACTCTTGAAAACAGGTTAATGAGTCAAAAGAGTATGATCAAAACAAGGAGCACTAAAAATCCAAAACATGGATAAATCCGGACTACACAGAGACACCTACGTGCAGCCGGTTAGAATGAGTAGGCATATGTGTTAAATTAAAACAACAATGGATACATGCCCAGAATGATGAAGCACCCCAACGCAATATACGCACCCTAACCAAATGACGGGGTAAGAAAAACTGGTTCAAGGGGGATACCACCTACACGGGATTTTCTGACAGGTACGCTAGGGTTCTAATGCAGATGCGCCTAACTCAATGGATACACCTGCAAAACAAATTTAGTAAAATCCACAATATACCAAAAAACATAGATGTGTCCAGACAGACTTAGACGCTTGCAACTCGATGTGGACGCTCAGGGTTCAATGGAGACGTGCCAAAGCATAAAATAGACAGTTTCAAATTTTTACACAGTCAAGTTATTTACGCATACACGGCCAAAGAGGCGGATACATGACCCCTCTGATAATGGACTACGCGTGCATGTCCCTGTAGAGGATGCAAAAAGATATTAAATGATAAGGACTGCCAGATAGGTACGCACCTTGTTCTGACGGGGACATCTGGGGTTTCAATGTGTATGTAGCCCCTTGTTAACACCTATGCACACCCTGTGAAAAACATTTTTAAAACTCATGTCATTTTAGAAATTTTAAAGTTAGTTGTTAGTCAAGTAATCTCCTATTTCTAAATCAAACCCACAAAATAGATGTAAATGAAGGTCATTTATCTAGTGTTAGAAACAGAAATGAGGAAATAACAAGTGATTTGACCCAAAAACTTGAAAATGAACTTTGAAGAACTCAAAAGACCTCCATTAATGGAGGATGGACATAAGTGTCCCACCGGGCATGCCAAATGTGTTCAATGAAAGGTTTTACAAAAGCTATTGAAATGGAGTAAGACCCCAAAGCTTTGTGCAAAGTCCCTCAATGGACCATATGATAAGAAATGAGCAAGGAATCCTATTTGCATGTATTAAAACTTGAAATAAACAAGAAATCTAACAAATAGCATTAACCTCTATTCTTGAAAGCTTAACAAAATATGCCTACTAAAGACTTAAGCAATCAGTTTTGTTGTTTACTCCATGAGGGTGAATGAATCTCACTAAATGGCTATATGGCCAAGTTTAGCTATTCCATTACTAACCTAACATGGGTGCAAGATGAAGCTATTTTAATGGTGGATGACCCAAGATCAAATGCCTTATTAGCTTGGCTAATGAAAATGAGCTCTTAAGCTTTCTTAGGCTTGTTTTGGCTTTGTGTTATGTAAAGTTGTGAGTTTGAATGGGTAGGCTTAGCCTTATATTTATAGTTTTCCACTTGGGAGAGTTTGGAATTTGGGTGCATGTGGGACTAAAGCTCAAAAATCACTTTTAGATTAGATTAGGATAAACATGTTTTAGGCTTAGTTAAGCTTGGTTTAGGCTAGTTTAGGCTAGTTAAACTTTGATTAGCAAGTGATTAGAGACTCATTGAGAGTTGGGAGGGGTCTGGATAACCAATTCTGACTGATTAGATAGCCTACGAAGCCAATAGAAGTGGTCTAGAGAGAACTAGGGAGGTTTTGAATGGTCAAAAGGAGGAATGTTTAGCTAATAAGAGAGATATTAACCAAATAAGCTGATTATGGGAAGAATACGACCGAGAAGGTGTTGTAAATGGGCATCCGAGAGTGGAGTGAACTATGGGGAATTAACGAAGTGTCGTTAATTGAATGGATTGAATGAAATTCTAAGTCTAAGCATATTTTAGGTGTCTACACTCCTTTTTTGAAACCCCTCATTCCTCACTTTGTCAAACATAAAAAGAGGTAAATGTGTGTGTAAGTATGATGATCCAAAGTGAATTCAACCCCTAACTAAGTCTTTCCAACATACAAATTCCTTGCAAAAGTATCATTCTCATGTGCTTCTCCCTCTCATTGAATATATGAAAATATGCATTAAAATGTAATTGAAAATCCCAGATAAATCCTTCAACACTTGAAAATCAATTTTGCCTCGACTCCAAAATTTAAGCCTAACTTTTAAAAGTTTTATGTATTTGTTCTAAAAGAGTTAGGTTCAAGTATTCAATTAATCTATTACTATTTTTCTTTGACATCAACTTTTGAGCCTTAGTCCTAAGGTTAAACCTTTTGTGGTGGGTGGGGGCATGAAACTATTTTTGGGGGGGCGTGGGGGGTGAAATCACCTTTGAGTAGACTTTTGCAACAGTTTTACTTCCGAGTTAATTTCCATGACAACTAGTGTGTATGTGGAAGCAATAGGATCAACTAGCATTTTAACCCCACGCTGGGAATCTAATGTTGCATAGGACAAGCAATGCAACTCTTCCAATGTTATTACATGAAAAAAAAAACGTACAACCCTTCCCAACATTAGTTTTTTAAATGAAATTATTAGAAAATTAAAGGTTTGAATATTGGCACAAGCCTTCCAAACATTTTTCTTAATGACATTATTGGAAAATGAAAGACTCTCTACCATGATATCAAAAAACACCTCACTACTCATTGGAATGCAAGTGTCATACATATGATCATGGATTGAGCTTAAAAACAAGAGAAACAAGCAAATGCAATGCATCAAAATTACTGACTTGGTACATACTAAATTATATAGAGTTGTCAAAATTAATGAAATGATCCAACAAAGGGACTTGGTACATACTAAATTATATAGAGGGCAATTGAGAATTTTCAGAATCTGGAATGCGTAAATGATTCATTGTGCTTGTTTGTCCTGCATTGCTGGCTTGTTTCTAATCAACAAACAAATTCTCATTTTATTTTATTTTTAATGTACACAGAAATCAGTTGCAATGTTCCATTAATAATTATATTTTATTGAAATGAATAGATTTACTCTTGGTATAATCCACAGTTACCAAATATGATAAAATCTTAAAGATTTTCCGTTTTTTCAATTCAACCATACATAAAATTCCGTATTTTCAGGGGTAAAATATTAAAATGTAAGCTCTGGAAAATTTATGTTATTTATTATTATTTTATACCACAAATATTTAAATTATGAACATTTCCAAGATTTTATAGTCAGCAACTAAAAGGATATTCACTTTTCAGTATTGTTTACAAGGTTTTCAACAGTCCCTGAAATATTAGTATTTATTACCTTTTCTATCATAAACGTATGAAGACAATTTTTTCGTGTTAATCATATTTTTCAATTGTCTGTAACTTTTTCCATATTTGAAGACAATCGCTTCATACTCTCCGTACGAAACTTTCTACCTTAGTATAATCCAACAACTTTCCCACCAGTCCAACCTCCTCCAAAGCCGCCCCCTTCCTATGACATAAAACCTCTAAACCCCCCCTCCGTATGAAATTTAGTATTTACTATTTAGTAATAGTAGGTGGCTGTAAAGGAATATTTTATCTTCTCATGCACACTTGAGCCCCTCTTGCCTACAGTTTTCTCTCACAATTTTTTTCTAGCGCTCGTCAAGTACGATAAATAAATTCACAATTACCAAAAATCTCTCCCATGCTCGAATCACAATTCATGCTAACTGAAAAATATTCTCATGATCAACTCACAACTCGTGATTTGCCAATAAGATGCTCAACCAAAAATACTAAGAATTCTCCTACATCTGTTGTCCATGGGCCACAGGGATGCGTACCTTTGTGCAATTCAGAATACCTAAAGAATTTTTTTGCAATGCTAATTCATTTCAAGAAGAAAGATATCAAATTTCAATTTGTATGCTTTTACAAACCTAAAGAATTTCATGCTAATTCATTCAAGAACAAAGATAGGAACTTTAACTAGAATAATTCTAATGCTTTAACACACGAACATACCACAAAATATTTGTATGCTTTTACAAGTGTCGGATTCCTTTAGATGAACAAAGAAATGAGAGATGATTTGATTCAGTGTTTTGATTGAGTATCATTCAATATACACTTGCACATTCATTACATCACAAGTCAAACAGTATCTTCCAATTACATTGTTCATGGCAAGAATGTGACCCTGGTGGGATCTACATTAGCCATGCCCGCTTTGACAATTTTATTTTGATAATTAGTTCACTTTCACAAAAACAATCACTAGGATACATTCCCTAGTGGGGGAAGATTGTCGAGCTTCCTGAAATCACAATCTGTTCCGCAATTAGGTTCAGTACATTGTGCACAAGGAAACAAATATTTGCAGTGATGCGTGAAAAATAATACAATCATATTTTACACTCATTTTGAGGGTGTCATACCATGACATTTAAAAAGAAAAAATTAGATATATATTTACAACTTCTTTAGCTCTTTGCAAGGGCTCTAAAAGCTGCCTTTCAAGCTCCAAACTGCTTACTCCATAACTTCTTTAGCTCTTCTGCAAGCTGCCTTCCAATTCAAGCTCCAAGCTTCACTGCTTAAAACTTTATGTAATGCCCATAATTCATTTGGCCTTGCTCTTTTGAATAGTTTTTCGAGTACAACATAAACATTTTCACTCGAGCTCGCATTTGCAAGATTGGGTTCTGCTTGTGTCAGTTCAATTTTAGTTGATTCGTCCCTCTTTATCATTTCAGAAGGTACGTCTTTCTTTAGTGATACCGTTGAATCCCTAACAATTCCAAAATCTAATTCATGACGTTCCACGGGAGTTCTACCTCTGCCAACACACTCCCTCGGACTTGCATTGGGCCTTGCTGCCCAATATTCAGTACATCGATGACCATGGTCAAGTGTCTCTATTGCCTGTAAGAAATGTCCTCAGTACTGGAAAGACTGAACAAATATCCTAAAGCTCTATAAAGGTGTAACAGAATGTCTAAGAATCTCACGTCTAGCTTAATCCAATGACTACAACTTACAATGAACAATTGAAGGCAATGTAAAGCCAAACATTTCAAGTCCATTAAGACTCTCAAGAGGTTGCAAGCAAGGAAAACTCTCTCTGCCAATGCTTCGCTGTCGTGTGATTTCTTTGTTCAATCTCTCCAACACTAGTTCCCAGCACTTGTTTATGGATACATGCATGAACACTTCTGTCAGGTGTCCTGCAACCGTGACCTGCAAAAATTGCATAAATTCATATTCATAAATTGCAATCAGCACCAGTAACACTTAGACTAATGGTACCAATTTACTCAATAGCATCGCCTCCTCAACAAAAATCTTCCGCCTATTCCCTCTTCCCATCAAGATTAATCTATAGTTTTGCAACTCATTCAACATCATTTCAATATTCATGTTAACATTTTCAAAATTATATAGTATATTGTGACCATGAAAATAGAAGTAAACAAAACAATCTAATAAGCAAAGCCCGCAATGATTTGAAAGCAACATTTTGGTACGCAATGGAGGCCATACATCTTCATGAATACATCTTCAAATGTGTCATTTCTCAACTCTCATTCTAGCTAAGCAGAGTATCACATCAATTCCTTTCAAATGCAAATAATTTGTTATTTCAACTTATATATATCTATATATATAAATGATTGCTCAGACAAAGACATAAGAGATAAATGCTCCTAATATCTGACAACCTAAAGTGATTCATGAAAAAAAATTGCATATTTAATATATAACAATATTAAATATTAACTAACAAACTATAATGTAAACATTAATATTTAATTTCCTAACAAAGAGAAACCCCTCAAGAAAATACAACCTCTTTTAAAAAAATCTCTAATGTGTGCGATAAAATATTACGATTTATGCAACGTGGTGTTTTAGGTTTTGCATGATTTATCATTGGAAAACCATGGCACGAGCATGCAAAATATATTATTTCAACTAAACAGAATACTCATCTAATAGGTATTCCAACGAAATCGACAACAAATAAATATATAAACCTGGTAATATGTGCCGCATGGTGCCCATGTGGGTATATCATATTTTCCTTGTTTTAGCTACGGTGAAGATGCCGACGATGATAACGATTCTCTCGATAGAATGCACCATCCATTCATGTTCCTATAGATTATATTCATGCTCGTGTATGCATGGGTCCCACGGTTAGGGTTATTTCATAATTTAAAAAAAAAAATATTTGTTTCTGTAAGAGTGGGTATTAAAGAATAAGAGGTTGTAGGGTTGAATTGTGAGAATTACAACTAAATTACTCTTTTTTTAACTAAAAATTACAACCAAAAAAACGATGTCCTAAATTGCTACATGCATTCTATCGATAAATAACCTTGAACAGAACAACTTATAAGATTTTGGCACCACTTCAATATTTTGTTTTTCTTTTCTATTACTAATGAATACAAATATAACATTGTTATAAAGATGATCAATCCCCTATGTTCTGTATTAAGTGTATATCTACAGGACATGGGTCTTTGTCTTGCAAGGGTACGACTTTGGATTGGTGGTTGAAATCATCTGCTTGTGTTGAGAACTATGCACCTACTTCTAACCCTATTCCCATGTCCCCTAAGGGCGATGATTCAAAAACTGGTCAATTGGACTTTGTTAATGTTGCGTTGGCAGTGGATGGGGTTGGTGAGACTTCCTATCTCGCTTCCCCAGGGCATTCTAAGGAGCAGTCAACAGATAAGTCGGAGCCCCTTCCCGAGCCCTCAGATTTGGAAGGCAGTAGTGAGGAGGAGGATGAGTCTCCTGAAAGAATGAAAGATGAGGACGAGGAAGGCTATGCATCAGAGGTTTCTTCAGAGCCTCTTGATGAATTGGTCATTGATTCGACAAATATTCTCCTTGAAAGAGAGGTCTCATATGAGGAGGAGCAATGGGTGTATTACAAAAGGCATTATAGAGCGCTAAAGTCTCATAAAAAATCTAATAACACCAAACCTACTGTTTCAAATTTGGATATGCCGAATACCTCATTGGGTAAGTTGGAGGTGGTTCTGGAGTTCAAAAAGGAGGTTAATTTAAAGCACCAAAATTCTAAGGCTCTTTTAAATCCGGATTCCCTCAAGGTTCTAGCTTTCTGGGAGGGAGAGAAATACAAATCATACATCAAGGAGACTTTTGGGTGCGTTGAGGATCAAGAAGAGGGGTGACACATAATGCTACCCAAAAGGGTTAAGTGGTGACTGTTCGTGGACTGTTTTCCATCTTGGAGGAGGTTTTTTCTCTTCCTCGTTTAGTCTTTTGTGGGCCTGGTCCTTTGTCGAGTTAATTTTGTTTAACTCTTTTTCTAGTCATGTTCCTCCTTTCTATCTATTGTTGGGGTTTCTCATGTTGTATCTTTCATTGTTAGGCCCCTGGGAACCTTAATCCCATTTTTTTCTATATCTAATAAAAAAAAAAAATTGTTATAAAGATCTCAAGACTTTTAGCTTCTCTAACAAAATATCTCGACGTAATTGAAAATTATGTTGACAACTTAAAAATATGGAAAGAATTTTTTCCCTAAACATACATATACTAACATAATTAATACATATGTTCTTCAAAAACATATAAAATAAATTTAGAAAATTTCAAATTAATATATTTGCCAATTAAAGAGGTCGGTAGGCCAAATCAACTAATTCTACAATCTCCAACATATGCTCAAGTATTTAACAAAAATTGTAGAGTTTTTTTATTTTATAGTTGAAATTTTAACCATACAAATATTTAACCAAAGCGTAAACCAACACAATGTATATTTAATTTATTATTTGTATATTTCAATTCGCAAGGCCTAGGGGAGAGGGGCTAGTAGTGGTACACCCTAAGTTAAGGGGTCTATAAAATAAATTGTTTATCATATGAGATTGTAATTTTTTCCCTAATATGTAGTTTAGATTTGTATTAGCTTATATTTTTTCTTTGGAATGTTTAATTGGAGGAAAACCCATATTTTGAATTGATTTAAAATACTAAACTTGAGTTACACTAACCATGGTGGAAACCAATACTTGAATATGGGTGAAATTGGTTGAACAATGACTTTTTTGTACTTGTACATGGGTGAGAAGTCTTAAATGTCATGATGTGATTTGCTACTCTACATAATTATTATGTCAAAAAAAAAAAAAAAAACTACTACATAGTACTATGACAACTATTGGGTATTGTGTGACCAATAGTCATATCAACTATTGAACCTTGTTCACTTATTGGCCCCTCTCCCCTATACTTCCTTCAACCAAAGCACGAGAAATTAGGATGCCTAATCACTATTGCGCACAGTGGAATCGATCAACCTAAGTGTCACGTATGACACCTGACATCAAATAACTTTTTCCCAATATAATGCCAGAAAACTGCGTGGTGCACTGAAATAGTCATATGTGTGGCTGTCGAGCTGAGTTAAAGCCACGTCCCTCATGCTTTGCATGTTTTCCACGTTCCATTTTCCCATTTGATACGCTCAATCACACTGTAGATAAACCTTACCTTCTTATTTTATATTCAGATCTGCTCTTCTAGCTCGTTACAAAATGTATGGTAAATTCAATTATATTACCATCGTGCCATCAACAGAGCTCACAGTTTTGATGGATATAGACCAGCACAGATTCCTCTTCAACCTGGATGTATGGCATGTTACGCTAACTGTCCCAAAATCCGTAATGGTTGGTAACTTGTTTAGAATGCATGTAAACATTATCCAGGTTGAGAGGAATCTTGTGCTAGTTTTATATCTGATGATGCAGTCACCGAAACTGATGATGGGTTTCAACTTTCCCTTCACCTTGTTCAGGAAAGGTAACAAAAAGTTTTGACATCGATAAGGGAAATGGGAGGTAAGACGCACGTAAAAGATATTGTGTTATATATTTTGTTGTATCTTTTTGTGTATAGAACACTTAATTTAAAGATTTATTTTTGGCTTTGAAATGTGGCTACACATTTTCTTGGTCTGTTCCTTCTTTTGTTTATCCTCTTTTTGGGTTGAGGTCTGTATTTTGATATTATTTTGATTGGCCTCTCTCTCAATGTCTTGTTGCTTAAAATGATTGGTATTATAGCCTGTGATTTTTTTCACCCATTGTTTGTACTATCAATGTTGTAACTTGTTAGTCACCCACTCAGGTTCTAATCTCCCAAGTCTTAGGGGACAGGTTACCTTCCATTTACACACTTACACACTTGGTTGGGAGGACTCTAACCTGCATTAGCGTGCTAATTTATTTTTTAAAACTTTATTTTCAGGGCTGCAATTTATTTTTTAAAACTTTATTTTAGAACAGTTTGTGAGTGGGCCCTACCAGTTTGTGAGTGCTAGATAATAATTACCTGCTGCTGTAAGAAGTTTTAATTTAAGTAATTTATTATTACTATTTTAATCTTCAGAAATCCAAGTTTTCTTGCAGCACAGAATGATGCCAGAATTTTATCTTATCCCCACCGCAACCGTGTGAGCAAAGAGTGAGGCCAGGACTAACAGTAGTTTGTTACTTCAAATGAGGCAAGTAAATGGATATTTTTTTACATGTCCAGGTTGAGAGGAATCTGTGCAAGGTATATAGCTGATGCAGGGCTGCAATCCAAACTAACATATAGCTTTAAGTGAGGATTTTACAGGTAAATGACTGGTAAGGTGCACGAAAACCTCTGTGTTAATTTTTTTGCTGCATCCTTTTGTGTATGTAACTAATTTTTGTTTTGTTTGTTTGAAGTACGAAATTTTCTTATGTTTATGCCGAGCTTCATTTTAATGGGATGAAACTCTGTAATGAATCATGTGGTTGGGGGTCAGCTGTGGAATGAATGATGAAAACATTGAAGCTTCTTGTTGGCCATACATCCATCTTCCCAAGAATCTATGGGACCTCTCCAAATGGGTCAAAGTATTAATTTTTTTAAAATAAATTAATCATATTTGTAAATTTATTTTAACTCTTTTATTTTATTTAATAAAATCATAGTTACGGTATTATTAAAAAAAAAAACTAAGTGGTATGAAAGTATTTTAGAAAAAGTCATATTAACTTGGAGTAATTTAAGTGGCAACCGTGAAAAAGACTTGAAGGAGAATCTTTGTCGTCAAATTTATTATATGGAAGATTGTATCTCTCAAAAAATGGGCTCCTTAGCCGAAGCTTTGTTTTCAATAATTTAAATGATGTCTTCATTTCCTTTTTATTCACTAGCAACTTAATTTAACAAATTGTAATTTCAATTTAACATAATAATTTCTTGTCATGATTAATTTTACCTAATAAAACTAATATAATATTAGGTCTAATATTACCCACTATTTACCATTTTATACAATTCAACTAGAATTTATTGTTTATTTCATCTCTTTGTTTGTGTTTTTATTAAATTAGTTATCTTTTTCTTTATTTATAAATAATTATTAATTTTTAGGCGTTCTTGCATTCTTTTCTAAATAAACATAATTTATTATAATTAAAAATTAAGATGTATTACAAATTAATATAAAATAAATACAAGCACCTATTTAGAATTTATTTATTTACTTATATTTTTATTTTATTTAATCACTTATTTATTTTATTTCTTAAATAATATTTTAGATTTAACTACATGTTATTTAGAATTTATAGTGAAATATCATTACATCGAAAGATGTTTCCCTTATGATAAAGACCTTGTGGTTGTTCACGCCATTGGCTTAAATTTGTGGTTGTACACCTGAGTTGGCGTAATGGTGAAGAACATGTTTTCTTGAAATAGAGGTCACAAGTTGCATGTGAGTACAAGGTAGTCCCATATGTTATAAGCCGCTTGTAGACCCAAAAACACGCTGCCCGGCTTTGTGGACTGTAAAAACTTATTATTATTATTATTTATTTTTGACATTTTTTTCATGTGTTTTAATTTGATGTGTATTTTGACGTTTTTTCTATTTTAACTATTTTAGCTGTTTTTAGTAGACTGAACTCTAGTTGCATGCGCTATTTTGTTCTAAGTTAAATTTATTTGTAGTAATCTCGCAGTTGGCATTAATTTGGTAGTTGGCAGGGCACGATCTAGATTTTGAGCAGAATAAAAGGGGTGGAGATGCCGTGTGAAGCCTATGCTGCCATTTCATAAATGTTTCGACTGCTTACACATCTTTGGACCAGCGTTCTAATAACGCCATTCGTTGCCTGCTATTGCGGCTAGGGTTTGCAGACCTTATTTGAAACGACTATTTTTTTTGCAGAGCTTATTTAAAACACAATTTGTGTTATTTTCACTGTGATTCGAAGGCCATTTCAACTGCCTTTTTTAGCAGGGATTTGGGTAGTTTTTGTATTAAATTTTTTGATTAGTTTCTGTTAAACGTGGTTTAATCCATTCTTCCTGGTTTTGTGTGTCTTTTTAAAGGTACATCTTTATCGAAGCTCGCAATTGTCAGTGCCATTTATCTCTGCTCAAATCCGTGCATATTAAGTGTTCTTAATTTGCTACATAGAGAATACCTGTGAATATAGTGGGGTTTTTGTTTCCTTGAAATTTTTAATAAGTTATTAGTATTTTGTGTGTTCGTCCCAACATCTTCGGCAACTTTCTGGATCTTATTACTTAGTGTTTCTGCCTTTTCTATCTTTCAAATCGTATGGGCTTCAAAGAATTCTTTCGGTGAATTTTTTTAGTATTTATTCTTTTACTTATCCCAGAATCGTATGGGCTTCAGATCTTAATTTCTTTTATTAAAATTTGAATTATTATTGTTTCTCTACCCGGTTTGAATCCAGTGGATATTAGATCTTATTTTAGTTTTATTAAAATTTAGGGGATTTAAACACCATTCAATTAATTTATATGGTATTTAATTTTATATTTTAATTTTTATAAAGGTTTTTTTCTTAACTTGAAGTACTTATATCGTTGGTTGATACAAAATCATGTTAATTTTAAAAGATTTTTATCTTTTTTCAAACGTTTAAAGAGTTTCCGCATTTACTGGATTTGAAATGTTGTTCGTATGAAATATGAAATTTATTACAGAGTTGTGTTTATTGATTTTTGAAATAGTAAGTTGTAAGGACATATACAAATTGTAAGTATTATTGCCTTTGAAATCATATGGACTCTTAAATCTTCTTTCATTTTGTTGTTTTTTTAAACATTTCAACTTTTATTAATAGGCCTTTCTAAACTTGATTTTTTTTATAACTATTTTTTGAATTGTCATATTCGTTTCCTCATATTTTAAATTATTTTTTTCATTCAACTGAATCAATTTTCTTGATAATTGTTGTTTGAATTGTCAATAGTCCATGCTTCTCTTTTCAGCCATTTCTTCTATGCATTTGCTGATCTCAATCCTCAAACCTTCCAAGTTACCGTCTCCACAAATAAAGAGAAAAGCATCTTGCACCCGTTGTTCATGTCGACTCTAGATCATTAGGCAAACCGCCTTTGCTTCTCACATCCGCTGTCTATTTTTCACAAAATTTATTTGTGTGAGGGCCTCTAAGAGAGCACCCCATTTCCTTTGTATCTCAAAATCTTGATTGAGTGAACATTATAGCATACAATTTTCACGAAATATGGAAGGGCAATCGCATTGGTATTCGCGTGGCTTTGTACGATCCCCAATGTAATTCTAAGACTAGTTTTGACGTCAAACCAAAAATTGTGCTCATAAAAATTAAATAAAAACTATTTTTGAATATGTTTGTATTATAACTAAGTAGATAATTGCGCCCTTACTGACACATGTAATGTATTTCAACATCCACTCTCACTTCAAATCACAAGACTATTATTTCGCTACCTCCACCTCCATACCACCATCCACCAAACTTTCTATTTCCTCCCCAACAAAATTCTCAACAAAACACAATTATTTTTGTGCCCACATATCCCTAGAAAAATAATTATCTTCATATGCTACCATGAGAATTTTCAACGACTATTTGAATTTATTCTACGATTAAAGATTAGATTGCATTAACTTAATGGTAAACTATTTGATTGAACATCGAACCTCACCACCCATTTCGAATGCATGTTAGTTTCCTTAAACAACATCATTTATGAATATAACATAACATCTTTTCTCTCACCCGTGCCCTTTAAAATTATGCTTGATAGCACTAGTGGCTACGTCAACTTCATCAACCCACCCACAAATAGCAGATCCTCTAACAAAATCATCAGATGTGTATTTGACAAATTTTGAAATGAGTGGAACAACAAATCAAACAACGTTTTCAATCCTCCATCAAATCCCTTCTTCATTGTTCATCATCTTCTCTCATTAATTATTCCATCTATTCCTTTCGATATTTTTATCGTACATTTCACGAATGATTGCTAGGTATTACTCTATGTTATCCTTCATATTTCTTTAATATCCAAGTTTTTTCTCCGAAAAAACCCCAAAATAAATAAATAAAGTAAAAAAAAAAAAAAAAAAACGTGTTAAGTAATCATACACATTTTATTTTTGAAGCAACAAGGTTAGAAGTTCATATTCACCATGCAATAGATCTATTAAAGTTTATTGACGTGAAGGTCCTTGATGTTAGTATAATAATGTGTAATTTTTATCTAAGAAATAATCGGCTTAAGGGTATGTAATATTGCAAACTTCCAAATGTGAATTCATGCCATTGTGGCATAATATTGTGTGTGCTAGATTGAATATTCTGTGAGTTTGTCTAACGTGAGAGTGCAACTGTAAGCATTATCTACTTAGGATTCTTGAATACCCTCGAAGCACAAAAACTTATCTATTCAATCAATAGGCACAAGTGATTATTTCTACAAGGTTTTAGTCACTCTAAGTTAGAGATGAGACTTGAAGCTCGTCTTGGACATCTTTGGCATTTTTAAATGTATACATTCTAGTTTTAAAATCAGTTAATTGTCTTGAGTGACGTGAATATGTTTATAGAAACCATCAATATTATAATAATATATCTATATTAAACAATATAAAATTAGTAATATTATTAAGAATGATTTTTCTTTTTCAAGAGATAGATTTTAAATAATAGATATTTTATTAAAAATAAACCTACAACAATACAAATTTTGTATGTTTAACACATTTAACTTTAAAAACATATATATATATATATATATATATATATATATATATATATATATATATATATATATATATATATATATATATATATATATATTACAATTAGACAATTATTTAAAATAATTCACCTATTCACAAATTTTTAAAATACACTTAATATTACAATTAGGCGACCATTTAAAATAATTCACATTTACAATTTTTTAATGGACAAGACCAACTATCAAATCTCAATCCTATTTCAAATCTATTCGAAGGAGTGTTTGTAGAAAGTACAACCACTTACAATTAGACAACTATTTAAAATAATTCACCTATTCACAAATTTTTAAAATACACTTAATATTACAATTAGACGATCATTTAAAATAATTCACATTCACAATTTTTTTATGTACAAGACCAACTATCAAATCTCAATCCTATTTCAAATTCATTCGAAGGAGTGTTTGTAGAAAGTACAACCACCTAAACCTTAACTTCTTAAGATCATAGTAAAATACCTAAACCTAATTTTCTACCATGTCTAATGTGTAAGCTTTAAGTGTTAGTAAAGACTTTAGAGTCGGTAATGTTTGGAGAGGTTGTGGAAGAGATGTTAAAGATATTATAATGGATGAGAAACACAAATTGAAGGATTTGTTTCATTTGGTAAATTTGTGCATGAAGATAAAGTTGTGTGGGTACATCACATTTTTTTCTAAATGAGATGGAATCTTGGTTTCTTTTTCATTTTTTATCATTCAATCATTTTATGGTAATGAAATACATGCATTCTTAACTCATAAGGATTATGAAATATCCCCAATCAGAAGATATTCTTCCAAAATTTCAAAATTCATGACTTTTAACTTCAAGGTATTTTAAAAAATAGTTTGCATGCAATGTTTAGAACAATTATGAAAATGATCATAAATCCATCACATAATCATGAAAATATTAAAAGATTGCAGAGTTCCATTCCGTTAAATAGTTGGCAATCATCCTATTGAATAGTAAATGCCATTGACACTCTCATAAGCAATTAGGAAAAAAAGGAATAAGACAATGACATTTTAATAAACATTTACCATACATTCAGCTGAAGCAAACATTCCAATATATAGTGTTCAGATTAATAATTTCAAACCTCTTAAATGATACAACTATTCTTGGTAATATATTTCTAAGTTTCGTGATCTATGGTGTTGGCGTGCATTCAATATTAAACTCAGAAATTATTATTACTTTTCGAATAGTTGAGTATGGCTGAGTTATAAACCAAAAAAATCAATCCTTTATAATGAATTATCTAATACAAAACTGAATATGAATACTCAGAACAACTCCGTACCACATATATGAAATTTAGAAAATATTATAATTACAACAACTGAGAATGAATTTTGTACAGTAATAAGAATAGTCTAATTTTTGTTTTAAACTACAATAATACTTCTGAAGTAGCAATGCCAAGTAATAGATGGATATTAGAAAACCACAATGTTCCTTAAATTCCCATGTTGCCTTCACAAATAAATTTTAGTATACAGGAAACTATTTTTAGCACCTGTAAATACAACTACTAGGGGTTGAGGATGATTCCTCTCATTGAAATAGACCTTCCAGGTAGGGTCCAAAGTCTCCTTTGCATATAAACTAGGAATCCCAAGAGATTTCACTCCTTGAGAAAGAGAAATGAAGACAAAAGCTCACAAAACATTTGCCAAAGAAAATATCAAATGAATATCCTTATAACTCCTTTGAAACCATAATCCAACACTTTTTCCAACACTTTATAAAATAATCATTAATATTTCACTTTAGTCATAAGCCATGAATTAAAGCAACTCAATGTGAAATTATCATATAAAGTGCATTTAAAAAACATATCGACATAAAATTATAACGTTAATGCATATAGGGGTCTAAATATTCCCTTAAATCTCCAACACCCTAGTTCCCAAGGGAATTAACAAGAAAAAGGATGGAAATATGCCAACTAGGCCTTCGAGCATTTGCAAAGGGACATTACAGTTTTCCCTTCCCAATATTGCTTTTCCCTAAGAAATTTTAGATTAGGGTGCTGCAAAATATGTTCACCTTCAAATGTGGCATATTCTAATGGAAAATCCTTCCACCGCACCAGATATTCTGTGATGACTCGGTTTTGTACACGTAAAATATATGCATTTGGGTATATTTATAGGTCTTAATGGATGTTAATTTATACATGATTCCTAAGAAAGAAAACCAGGGGTTGACAACTTCTTTGTCCTTTTGCTTTATCTTTTGCATTCTTACTTGTCTTACACGTCTTCCAACTTTTATGGTACTTGAATGATTTATTTTTTATGGCCTCGGACACTAGCACCCAATTAGGACAGAAGCAATTAGGTGGTCATGTCCCTCATGGGTGCTCCTGACCCTCTCTATCCTTTTCTTACCCTTTTAGTTCTGTTTTAAATTCTTGTGCACATTTTAGTACTTCGGGTTGGCCTTTCAATTGTCAATTACAAAATTCAAACAAGGGAATCATATACATACTTATTTATTGTTCTCAAATAAGGGGTCAAGCACTAAGAATTATCTACTATCATTTAAACTTTCATCAAGGAATAAGAGAATTTCAAAGGCATTCATCTAGCACAATCTTACAATGGAAAAGGGTTGTAGCATTCTACATACAAAACATAGGAGGGAAGTTCATTCTATGCCATCACACACATTCTACATACTTGGTACATTATAGATCTAGCCATCTATCATCATGTAACTTGCACAAGGGCATCCTAGGACATCATTACACACACAAACACAAAGAAATAATGGAGTATGAGATGTAGTGCAACACTTGGTCATAATTTCACTCTTTGGAGGACTGTGGGGGTTAGTCTGACTCCCCATTCTACATATTCTTTATTAGGTTTGATGTGGTTTGTGGGAAGTGGAGATAGATATCTATTTTGCAGATTACATGTACGATAAGTAACATTACAAAAAAAATAGAGTGACAAAAGAAGATAAAGAGAGAAGCTTCTCCAGCGTAAAACATGCTAGAACCTAAGCATCTAAGAACTCACTAGCTCCCAGTCCAGTCACTAGCTCCTAGGCACTCCTTTCCTCATGTGTGTTCTTCTATCCAATAAAGTTCTGATTTCAAAAACTCTTAGTGATCCTTGACAACATGGTTTCCAATTTGTTCCAGAAGTCACTCAGTTCAGATCATATCCAGATTTCTCATAAATCAGCTAAGTCACACTCCCTTCTAACTCACTCATGGTTTTACATTTCTAAAAGTGTAATGCTTGTGCATACTGTACATAATTATTCAAAATCATTTGTTACAATAGTTACTATGAAATCAGATTTAATTCAATTTAAATTAAATCACTTGGTGAACCTCAACTCTTGATCAACCATCTGGATCCTTATTTTTCCTATTCTATTGGATTTTTCTTTTCTTAACCCCAAATCCTAGTTGCAACATGTTTCATATTTTCATCTTTTCTTCATAATTATTCCTAGGGTTTCATCCTTGGTCCTATCCTCTAAGTCAATTTCTAGGAATCTATCCTCTAGGTCAATTTCTAGGAATCTTATTTCACAACTTACATTTTTTTCATATCATCACTTCTACAATTACTCAAGTTTCCTTGTCTCAATTACTTCAAAAGTACCCAGTTTGCGAAGATGCTTTCAAAAAGGCCTTAAACACAATGTACCTCCCTCGAGATACACCACCTTTATAATTAATTGTAATTTTCAATCATATTTTCGATCCCCTATTAGTCATAATAACATCACCAATCAATCCATCTTCGAGTCAATACAAGCTTTACATTTTTTTTTCAAGATAAATTTCACGCTATGTAAACCACGATTACATATCTCACAACTAAAATCCAACATCTCAAGTATGTTTCTCATGCCCATATTAGTTCTTCTTCTGCACCTTATCCTGATCCCATGTCTATTACATGTGATCATACAAGTGAAGTGAATGTTTTACTAGAACAAGCACCTCTCAAGTTTGATCAAAATGTTAAATAATAAGATATTCTCTCTAATCTTCTCAATCACTGGTTATTCACCTTGTTACCTACTCATTACTACCCTCCTTATCAACTTACAATGGTCATCCATTTTATAATTATCATAGAATTAATGGACATCGTAACAATGATTACTATGCTTTGGAATGAAGAATCAGGTAACTTGAGCATCAAGGCTTTATTTCATTTTCTACATGACATTCCACTACACGCTCATCACCAATTACCAAACCCCACCGGGTTCCCAAATCTAATCCTTTTATGTGTAGAAACCATCACACAATAGTCACACCTAATCCTTATCTAGTAATGCAAAAACCACAACACGCCCCATCTAAGGCCAAACTGATTAATTAAAATGTGGAATTATTCTAAGTTAATCTAATATTAAGAACAACAGTAGATAAAAGCTAAGTAAAAGAAAGTAACCCAAGCCACTAAGAAAGTAGAAATGCGAAACCCTAAGGAGAAAAGAGGGTTAGGAAGAGGTTATCTGATTTCATGATTGTTTGGGACTATGTTGTTGAATACACTAGATCAGGGTTTATTTTAAGACACCTCTAGGAAATTGGAGTTGGAAAATACCTGGTGAATATCCCTGGAACTGGTTTCAGTGAAAGGTGAATTTGATAGTTTTCTAGAACCAAATTTTTGCTAAGTTTTTTTAGCTAGAGAGACTATGGATTTTCAGACACTAACACCTCATTGAGGTGTGTCAACAAGGACCATTGATGTCATGTTGACGTGCGTCAACAAGGGCCATTGATGCACATCAACCACCCTTTTTGACACTCATCAACACGGTGTTAATGGTCCTTGTTGATGCGTGTCAATGGTCCTTGTTGACACGTTTCAATGGCCCTTGTTGACGTGCATCGATAAATGTCATTGACCCTGAATTTGTCCTATAAATACCCTCTCGTCGGCCATTTTCACGTTTACACTTTCTGACTCTCAATTTTTTTTGAATACAGGAATCCATCATTCTCAAAGATTCAAGCACAACTATAATGGCGACTACAAGTGCATCCCAACTGTAAGCTCAAGAAAAAAATCAAGAGGAAAATCCAGTCCCATCCACAGGCAAGATCATCTACAGGAATCCTTTGTGCCCCCACATCCAGACTGTTTTACAAATGACTTCCGAATACAAAGATTTTATCGATGCATGTGAGTTTAGTGGGCTCGTTAAGATGCTCCATTTCGAAATAGACCCAGATATTTTGAACTACCTTCTCTCGTCTTACAATACAAAGGATGGAATGTTTTATGTTACTATGAATGACAATCGATTGTTTCAATTTGGTATCGACGCAACTAACATCCATCAGTTTGCGGGCCTTCCATTCAGAAATTTACCTTTTGTTACAACGAAGGAAACACTCGTCAAAGATGATAAGAAATATCTCGAATCGATGTTCGGTTTCTATGTTGATTGTAAGTATAATTCATTTTCATTCGTCATTTTTATTTAGTTTTTGATTGTGATACAATTTAATGTTATATTAATTCCCACTATTTTTTGGCATTTGTAGTTCATGACAATAAATCCAGGCATGGTGTGGATACGCAAGCAATTGCACACCACTTTCTTGCTGTAATGATTTCCTTTTTTCAATCCAGAATAGTTTTTCAGGGTCGACAAACATATATACCAAACTGGGCCATTGCATACATTGTTGCAGCTATCACAAAACAAAAATTTGATTGGTGCACCTTTTATAAAAAAATAAGAACTGACATAACAAATGCAAAGCTTTTAGAAAAACCTATCATTTACTCCACAAACTATTTCATTGGCCTTTATTACAAGGATCTTTTAAATTTAAAAGACAAAACAATTCCCACTTGCAATGGCGAGGCGTTGATGAAGTTGTCAATTCCATTTGAAGAACAACAGATATAAACTATTAAGTTTGTATTTTGACATTACACTGTTCACAGGTATTAACAATTTACTGTTTTCAGAGAAGATTTATGGAAGCCCTTCCCTGAAAAAATGTGTTATCAAGAGGAAGAGGCCAACAACACGTTGATGCTTTGGGAGATTCTCAATCTGAAATGGAAGCTCACTCCTCTCTGAACCCCCAACAGCTTGAATTCGTTAAACGCTAGAGAAGTAATTCCTTTTCATGTATTATTTACAAATTTCAAATCTGTATTTTCATTTTCCAATTTAAATTTTACCCAATTGAATTGACATACAATTCAATGTTGATGACATTGCAGGGACTTTGGACCATACACATGTTTAAAAAACTCAACCATCTTCCCCAACTCACTCAGTACAGTCGCGTGCATTTGTATCTTATCAACAACCACCAATTACTACTCCAACACGGCCACCCTAAGCACCGTGACAAGCTACCCCTCAACAACAAGGTACAAATTTTGAATACTACTTTGTTTAATTTCATAGTTTTTGCATTGTTTTGTAGTTTATCATATGTTTTTTCTTGAACTTTTCAGCACATTGCAGTCCTTCTGTTCAAACAATGGCACTGATCCCCCCTCAACCAATAATATTTAAAATGCCAACCAGAGGAACAGGAAAAAAGAACATTGGTAAACGCATGCCAATTACTCCGGCCCTTAGCGGGACACTAAACATTGCCTCCTCCTTTCGAATTCCAACCCTCTCACTTGGTTGCTTGCCTAGTGCAACGGGCATATTGGTTTTGAATAATATAAATTTAGATTAAGATTACTTGGGAATTGATAGCAATGACCCAACTAGTTTTTTCAATACCCGTGAGATGATTCAAGGCCAGCAGGTATACTTCAATTTCAACATAATTTACCATATTGAATTACATTTTGCTTTAGTTTTATTTGTCTAAATCTTGATTAATTTGATCAAAAACAGGATTAGGCCACCCAAAGGTAGAAACAAGTAACAATTGATCTACTTGCAAGCCCCCATACCTCTCCAGCGAGATCATCTTCATCAGATACAGATGGTGAATAGTTGCTACCTTTTCCTTTGGAGAAATTAATTGGTTATGATTGTCAATCCCATGTCAGTGAGTTTATTCTACCTCATATCAGTTAGCTCATAGAATAGGAGAGAAGGGCTAAAGTACTTATCAATGAGATTATTAGTTGTTATGAAAATTATTGGCAAAGGGATAGTTTATACGCTGCAGTCTAGAATCAACCTACGAAGATGGATTCCTTACTTACCCAAGCAAGAAGTGGGACTGTCACGTATAACAAAAACTATAAAGATGACATTTTGGATAAGACATTAAATAAATTGGAAAATATTAGTGTTGAGGCCCAAGAATATTTTAACAAATGGTCTAAGGACAAGGATTTGGTAGCAGTTGCAAATGCTGAGAGAGATAGAGCAGTCGTAAGTATTATCACTTTCAAACAATAATTTTGTTAATTTAAAGTTTTCTTATTTTAGTAATATGTTGAATTGACATTAATTTTTTTGTGCAGTTGAAATATGAAAATTTGAAGAGTCAAGAAAAGGTTTTCCAAGTTCACTTGGAAACAACAAAGAACAGTTTATCCGCAGCGAAGAATTTGAATGAAATTATTGTTTTGGTTAAAAAACAAAACAATACACTGAAGCAGATAATTAAAGAGCGCGACTTTGACCCTAAAATATTATTCAAAGCTAAGGTAGTAGCTGATCCAAAAATTTTGTCCCATGGAGATGTGACAAAGCAAGAAAGAATTTTTAAAAATCTAGATAGTGTTGCAGAAGATCTCATAAGTTCTTGGGTTATTTCTGCCATTGGGGAAAGGGGTGCAGCCACAGGTGAAGAAACCATTGGGGAAAGGAGCACAAGAGTTGAAATGGATACAGAAAAAGAGGGTTGGAAATTTTTATTATTGAGTGTGGAAATTTGAAATATTGAGTCTATATTTGAAAATTTGAAACATTGAATGTTGTGGTCATGGCATTTGAATTTTATTATCTAGATTTGATAGCCTTTGAAAATTTGAAATACTATATAATCTTTAATTTTATAACTTCCTATATATTATGTATAGAATTTCTAGATTGTATATGGAGTTCATGTTTTTTGGTTTACTTGTAATGATGATTGCATTAGATAGGGATAATGAAGTATGTTTCTTGTTTACTTGGATTATCATGAATTGTATGTGGACGTAGATTTAGCTTCAAGCATGATAATTCTTCTTCTCTAGACATTTAAAATTGTTTTAAGATAACTCTTCTTCTGTATACTTGTAATGATATGATCATGATGACATTATAATGGATATAGATGATGATGAATGATGATAATGGATAATTGTTTTTAAAAAATGGATTGTCTTAGGACAGAGAAATTTCTTTAAATTTAAAATAGATAAATAATTGTTTTAATAATAATTGTAGTGTCAGGATTATGATAATTATATGATGATGATATGATATCAGATATATATGGATGATGAAGAATTTTATGTGGACATAGATTTATCTTCAAGCACGATAATTCTTCTCTAGACATTTAAACTTGTTTTAAAATCATGATGACATTAGAATGGATATAGATGATAAATAAATGGAATGTGTTAAAATAGATATAGATGACATTAGAATGGATATACTTGTAATGATATGATCATGAATTATTTTAAAAAAATGGAATGTGTTAGGACAGAGACATTTCTTTAAATTTAAAATAGATAAATAAATGTTTTAATAATAATTGTAGTGTCAGGATTATGATGATGATATGATATATATGGATGATGATGAATTTTATGTGGACATAGAATTATCTTCTAGCACGATCGTGGATGACAAATTGTATAATGGATTGTGGATTACGAATTGTATAATATGGAAAAATCTTCCTCTGTAAAATTTGATTGTGTCATTTTATCCCACAAAGTTTAAAAAATATATCAAAGCATTTTGCAAATAAAAAAAATAAATTAAACATAATTGTAAGAAATCAAGAAAGATGATATGATAGGGTTTAACTTACCTCTAGTGTTTTAGATGGCTGTGAAATCATCACTGGTAATGTGCTAGATATTTATTTTAAGAAAACTCAACACAAGAAATGGATTAGTAGATAGATGGGTGAGTTGCATGACATTTTCAGTCCTGAGAAGTACCAACTTCCTCGGATGGATGTCAAACCATGTTTTCAAAAAAAATAAAAAAATTATATTTAAATAAATGTAAATATATATACATGTAACATCTTTAATGATAACAAGTGCTGAAAAAAATTTAAAGTGACAAAAAATAAGATTATAGTGAAGAAGATACCTATTTAAAGTTGAAACAATCCATTATCAATAGCTTCTTCAAACTCGATGTTCTCTTCTGTAGAGTGTGACAATGAGCCAATTCCACTCTCAACATTGGGAACAATTGTACTTGTAGTTGTATTATTCACATCTCTTCTTTCGCAAAGGGAATTCCAATGCACAATTGCTCTGTCGAAAGGAAAGTTTTCCATGGAGTATCGAGATACATAGCACCTCATGCAACTTTCCAAATTTTTATCCAACCTGTTTCTCAGTTTTTATTTTATAAATGATAATGCACTGAAAAACCTTTCGTCCTCCACAGACCCCAAAATCATTGTTTGGTATAACTCATATAATCTGAAATATTCACTGATATCTTCTTGTAAGATAGAACTTTGATAGATTCCTCGCCATAGCCTTGTAATAGCACCACTTTCAGAAGGTTTGTCTAAATTTTTATATTGGTTCCTCATTGTTGTTGCAAAATTGTTTGATTGAAATATTAATAAATCAGCATTCAGTATACCTATGATTTCCGTACCCTCGAACTTTGAAGTCTTTGCGAAATGTTCCATTATTATACCCATGGATTAATGGAAATGATTTCTTACAAAGTCAGCATGACGACCTTCAGTATTCCAAAAAATAGGATTCATCACACCCATGGCTTCAAGAATTTTATCTTTGGAGAAACGTTCTCTAATTTCTTATGATAAGGATTGTGAAAGTTTTTAAAGCTTTATTCTTGTTTCAACTATAATAGACTCAAAGAGATTACATGTCACGAGAACATCTTCTCATTCCAATCCTGTAATATCTTGACATTTTTGCAAAATGTGCAATGGTATGTCCCTCCCGTTAACAGTGATGCAGAGGTGATTGTGGATATTAAATCTCAAATAGTTACTAGGATTTTTAAGATCTAATAAAGCTTTCTAATTCTAAAAAACAGTTGTATTAAAACTATCTTGGGAACAATAAAAGATATCAAGACTTTGACATACCATTTTTCTCATCCGTATAAAATCCAAAATATAGATTAATCTCCCCTGTGCATGCTTCATCAGTGTATTGATCTCCTGCAACATTGGAAGAATACCAACCAATGTAAGCAATGTCTCCAAATCAGTTAAACAGAACAACAAGTCCCTTGCCCTATCAACCTCATGAAAATATTTGTGCATGAAATGAACCAACGAAGGATACTCCTCACGAACTCTGCATGCAGGTTCATACAAAGAGATCCATCTAGTCTCAACATCTTTTAGAAGTTTTTTGCATCTGTAATTCCAATTGCAAATTTCTGGAACTCAAGAAATCACTTTGGTATGCTTTCCATATAGGCATGAAGTTATCTTATAATGTCTTCTAATTTAACAACATTTTCATGGTTACTTACCATTTTATGCGCTAAATTCATTCTGTGAGCCATACAATGAATTGGTAGCTTAAATGGGGCCACTGTTGTTTGTAATCTAACACACAACCCTGTTCGATGACCCTACATGACAGATGCACCATCTACTTTGATGCATACCAACTTTGCAGAAATTTCATAATCAGTCATTCCAGCAATATCTTTCAAATGAGAAAAAACTATTTTATGTAGGTTTTCGGCATTACAGTTTTCAACCATTTTCATAACACCCAACATATGAGGTGTCCTTATATGATTTTATAAAGTTTAGACGTGGATAGATACCCATGCAGTGTTGTCGACTGATGTCACTTCATTAAACTGTTTCAAATCCTCCTTCTCTATCATCGAAAGGCATTTTGCCATTTCCCATCCACTACTTTCAGACCAATGAGATTGAGGTACGTTCAGCATTCCATTATATTGATAAAAAACTTTTAAATCAAGGAAATCCAAAATCGGTCTTCCTTTCTTTAGTATGTGAAATAAAGTAGAGAATTGTATGAGTTTTGCATGTAGATTTGTTTTATTCATCTTACCAATTTGTGATGTGATCGTTCCTCCCTTTTCCACAAGATGTCTACATTTTTCTGCTTTGCCTCATAATCTGCTACGTATCTAACATGCAAGCATTCTTTTTCAGGTTTCCATCTATGTGTTTTGATTTTTTGGCCATCCGCCCCCGTTACAGTTAAATATTGTTTTCCACAATGTTTTTCTATAGTTTCTAGCTTCATTTGCATTTTTTTTGCTTTCCCAATTTCCACGTACATATTATATATGTACATTTAGATGGGATCTCTTCAGAATTAGATGATTTTATAGGTTCGATAAATGGAAATTTAGCTGCCTAATCAAACTTGTATGACCTGCCAATGGTCCACATATTCTTGTTCGTTTTCAATGTTTTAATTTTTTGAGTAGAATTTTGAGCAATATCACAATCACCTAGTTTCCTCTTTCGTGAATTGGAATTTGAATTTGATTTATGTGTTCCATTTTGTTAAGTATTATTATGTGTGATATCTTGAAGCACTTCTAGTTACACCCCAACAGGAAGAATATCTTCAAGATATGGCATATTATCTTACGTGTCATTTGTTTGATACTGTGCAGAATGCATGTCCACCTCAATAATACCTTCCACACAGTCAGTATTCTGATTATTTCTGGTGGCATCTATATGGTTATTGGTATTTTCAATATTTGTATCAGGAGAGTTTCCAAAATACTTGAACAGTGATTTCTGAGATTTCTTAGTTACTTTTAGGGTCTTCACATTCTTAGGACTAACACCTTATATTATTTTGAATAGAGTCTTGCATCAGCAAAAGAACCAAGTAGCGATTCAGCAAGTCAGAGTCAAAATTATTGTCACGTGTCAACTATGGTAATCCCTGTCGTACGTCAACAACTAACCCTTTGTCGTGCATCAACAATACGTCAGCTATCCTTGTTGTGCATCAACAAGGCATTGAATGTCTCTGTCGCGTGTCAACTCTATCCTTGTCATGCATTAACTGCTTACGCCCTTATCGTGTGTCAACTCTCTCAGTCACGCGTCAACAAGGCATCATTGTCTCTGTCACGCGTCAACTCTATCCCTGTCATGTGCCAACTACTTACCCCCTTGTCACGTGTCTATAATATCTCCTTGTCGCGCATCTATAATACCTCTTTGTTGCGCGTCAACTATATCCCTGTCACACATCAACAACTAACCCTAATAGGCTAACAACAATCTCTGGTGCTTAAGAGTATGCGAGTTCAAACTTCACGACATTGGTAATTTGGTAAGCTACTTATGGTAGTACCGTAGTATACTACCCGACAAATCACCTAGGTTTTTATAGGAGATGTTTTCAAATGAAGGTGAAGCCGACCCCAAAAAAAATATATACTGTAAATTTTAGGTGAACAGGACACTGACCCATTCCAAAAAAATCACCTTTTCAAATTTTCTTAAAATGAAATTTTTACCATATTACGAATATTCACCACTAAAATTATCCCTTCACTAAATAAACAAAATGCAAATGTGATCACAGAGAATCTTGATAAAGCATTGATCTGGAATAGTAGGCTGAACCAAGGTGTCTGGAGAAGGACTGGAGCATTTTGGGAACTCTGGTTTGAGATCTGTATGTCTTAGTCTATGAAAAAGCTTTGTAACCCTCCTCTGAGGTGTCACTGAATGAATTCCTACCTTCCTTTTATGTCATGTTGATGTTGCTAGAATGCACTGGATACCGCTATGAATCAGAAGTGAAGATTAGACCTACAAGTTGGAGTGGAATTATGGGGCGAGATCTATATATATAGAGGGGCCCCTATCTAATCCATGGGGAATAGTGTTAATTGGGAGGAATCAATGGGGTATCTATCTATCTCTATGGCTGATATTATATATGTATGTTTGTCCCATGATGGCTCGAGAAACATCGACTGCATGATAACTAGCGGCACTCCTGCCCCTATCTTCCATATAGATATAGGATATAGAGATACACCACACACACACCATATACAAGATTGTAGTAGATACGATACTACATGAGACATAGTACAGAGATACAGAAGATAGTCGATGTAGAGATAGACCATAGAGACACAGGAGACCAGACACACACACCACACACACACACATCTATATATATATATACAGATATAGAGAGTATACAGATGAGTATATAGTAGATAGTAGCTGTATTATATATATATATATAACGATATCCCACACACATTATTATGTATACAACCACACACACACACCCCACACAACACACACAACACAACAACACACACACAACACCACACACACACCACACACACACACACACACACACATATGGATAGGCCAAAAACCATGGACCTATATATCTATCTACAAAAAATTTGATGCCTATATATCTATATTGGAGCCAAAGCAAGCATCGAATCCCTAAAAAAAGAAATATTCATAAGAAGGGGTCAGACTTTACTCAAAGGCCACAATGGTAGACTTGCTAGCTGAGCATTGCACTATATCTTAGACCCAATGTAGTTTTGTGTATGTGTGTGTAATCATTCCCTAGGTTATTTTATACCAGTCACACTTTGTGAAGTAATAAGCAATAACTAGATGTATAAATGTAATAAAATAATAGATGGAATATTATAAAATGACTTCCTATGGATTGTGATGCAAATGAACCAACCTTGTGCCTTTTGATGGATTTAGATGGATGCAAATGGATCTTTTGATGGATGCAACCTTAGGTTATGATAATAGTGCATAGTGCTTGGTACCTCTTTATGGTGTCATAACTTTATATTTATATGTTTCTCTTGTTATAATTTTGTAATTAACCCCGAAAAGGTCGACCACTAAAAATATGGAAATCCCAAACAACTAGAAAGTGCCCAAAAGATGGAGGTAAAGTAGGAAAAGGCTCAAGGTGTCCCAATGGGACTAGGGTGATTGGGCGCCCTAATACTCGGGGCTGAGCACCCCAGTCAGAGGTAGAATGACATAAAACGAAAAAAATAGATTGGGCAAGTATGTGTTGAAGGTTGGTAGTGATGTTAGAAAGAAAAGTAAAATGGCCAAAGGACATGGGTTAATTAGTACTTTCTTCAGTCAAAAACCATATGAATAGTAGTATGAGACTGGGACTAAATAATACCCACTTTATGTTGGTGAGAGGAATGCTCAGTAACATAAAGTAGATAGAGATACATATTTGATGTCCATGTAGAGTGATTTAGAAAGCATGTTGAAGGACTAGAAAAAGCATGGAGTAACAAAACGATGTAGCATGGAAACTAAATATGCAAAGGAGGGGTAAGTGCACGAAGTTGGGGGACAAAAAAGTGGACAAAAACCAAAAAAAAAGTAAAACATGTACGCATTCTACTATAATGCGATCACATTTTAATTTCCTAGGTTTGGAATTTACCAAACCATAACACATACGTGTTATGTCTGCTATAAATAAGAAAAATAAGCCCATCATCTATAATTTTATCTCCCTCAAACACAAATTTTAGAGCTTAACCGTGCCCTCGTATTTTGTCATTCAGCTGGATCTCAAGCTCAAACGATCATCTCTGGATCACCGGGAAGATTTGAATCGATGATGGCACCACTGAGAAGAGGTAGGCACAATTCTTTTCTCAAAATTGCATTGAGATTTTATAATTATAGAGTAGAATTTGAATTGAATACATTTTTCTATTGCTACAGTTGGAGGTTGAGGGAATCAACCACAACCAAACCCTTCTATTCCTGTCATCCATCCCAACCCTCCCACAGTTTCTCAACATCCCCTAGGTAGTCAATAAGATTTAGCAGTCCACATAGTTGAAAACAAAATTTAAATTGAGGATATAATCAAAAGGATGAGGGATTCACAATCTACAAACCCCCACCTTTCCTCTCTTGCAAACGCATTGGAGGCATTAGTTTCTCAAGTTGACACATAAATGGGGAATATTGATCATTGGACATCTTACAAAGAGGGTTGTATGGTTTATTATTCCAACAAATTGTCATATGTGGATGTAAAGAAAAAATAAATTATAAAATACGTCGTATGTGCCTTATTCATGGACCCCCACACTAATTTTCCTATTTTACTATTATGCAAATGGTTTCCCATCCATTGGTGTAATAATAATTTGATTAAAAATATTTTTTGGGACCGATGGTGGACGGTGTTTGATTTTCCACCTTGCAATAACAATGAGGTGTCACTATAATTTCTAAGGAAACTCTGTTGCGAGTTTATCCTCAACGAGATCCCAAATTATTTTGATTTATAGATTTCAAGGGCCGAGGAAAAGGATCTGCACAAGATCAACCATGTGTACAACAAGCACCTATTCAGTAGAGTAGAGTCCCCGTACAGAAGCCCCCTCTCCCTGAGCGTGTCCCTCCAACAGTGAAGGAGACAATAGAGATTGATACACTCCACATGCTTCAGAGACTATCTATGACCCTTATTCGACATACGAGGGAGATTTCTAAGCCATATGATCACAGAGGTACACAGAGTATTCCCTCAGGGAGTACTAGCACGAGGCCACATCTTTTCTCATCATTAGGTAGCATATGTTTAGGGCCCAATGAGGACGATACTTTCATGCATATTGATTTTGGTGGAGTTGGTGCTAGGGGTGCACATGATAATGTCACTATGTCAGATGCCTTTTTGAGTGATATATTTAGATTATTGTTAATGGCGTCACCTTTGCAAGTATTTGTTATGTTTTATTATGTGTGTTACAAAATGTTCGGAGTACTTGATTTACTTATATATGTTAAATTTTTTAAATAATTGTATTTATACATGTACATGCATAGATATTACAACGTGCGAGAGGCACATTTTCATCCCGACCACATGTGGTGAGAACCATGCATACACATACATTCATAGAAGTAATTTAGAATGTTAATTGTGTAAAATTTTCACATACATGAAAACATATATATAATTTTGAAGTCAAATATATGTATGTTCATGTATGTTCATCTAACTCACGTGATACATGTTTGATAAAGATGTTGAATTCACTAGACACCCCACCATCTCTACAACAAGTACAGAAATATGTTGCCGTGTGCAGCAACTCACTGAGGTGTTTAAAAAAATGTAAATTTCATTAAATTTATCGTGTAATTCATATTGTGTTAAATTACATGTTAGTAATGTCTTTCATTATAGAATTATTAAATTATGTTAATAATGTCCTTCATTGTATATATGCAGGAGTTACCTGTGACAGGTAGCAGCCTTGTTCATTTGATTCATAGGCATGGTGGGGTAAAAATAATAGTTATATATTGATCAAATTAGTTAAAATATTGTCATTACACATACATGTACTTAGTTCTATTTTCTCTAATTCTGATGTTAGATTTTTTTTATGTGTATGCAAGGAACTTCAACCCCCTTCATTTTGACTTTGAGGGCATGGAATCCTCCATCTCATCATCTTCATACCCCCGTTCATACTCCAGGAGCTCTTGATGACTCATCTAAGCGTGAGATGCAAATTCAGAGTGATTGATAGCTTGCGATAAGTTTGTGTATTTATGTAAATACTTTCATTCTAGCATGGTCTTAAATACATGTTTAAAACATATATAAATTAAGTTTTGACAAAACAACATTGTTTGCATTTAAATGGTTCAGCTACATGCAAGTATTCAGTGGAAGAGGACTCATATCATAGTCTCAGACGATCCAAAGTCATCTCATAGATCTCCATCTTTGTCTAAGGGAGGACCTTCTTCGAGCATGGCCAAGAGAGGCATATATTTTTATGATTAGGAAATACATATGTCTTATATGACATTTGTTTTGTATGCCTATGTGAATGGAATTGTATGCACACCTATATGGCATTTGAACTTGATGGTATATGACTTATTTGGGAATTTTTATATTTATTATGCACATTAAAATACTATTTGGAACTTGATATTTTTATATGAGACCTTACATTTCTGAGATTATTTTTGCATGAAACTAATATTATGCGCACTTAACAATATTTAAGACATTATATATATTTTTTCACTTATTGGTGATGTACATGTGTTAGCGTTTTCAATGTCTAATATCCATCAAACTTTGGAAATAAATATTAATATAATGTATGTATATAAAGATTTATCTAATATGAGTAATTATTCATTCAATTTATCAATGTGTATATGTGTATTTACCTTACTTGTGCTTCTCCTTGCTCATGGTATTGTTGTACTAGTTCCTATCTTATCATGCATGTACTATATTATTCAATGCTTCTTAGTCTTCTACCCTGTTAAAACACCCGAGCATATAAAAAAATAGGACCATCATCAAAAAAATGTTTTTTGCAAAAAACATGGATAAAAAGATATAAGGATGCCCATAAAGTCTTACAAGATTAAATAGTTCAAAGAGAGTTGTCACAATTTGATGCATTTCATATGTTGATATTTTGAGAATCTCTCTCCATATGCATTACTCCAATGCTCAAGAATGTCTCCAGATGCAATGACATTCTGATTTGGACCCTCAATGATTCTTGATTTCCTAATCGTGTCCAATTCTTGTTATTACCTTTAAATCTATAGCCATTTGAAGTTATTTGGAAATCACATCACACCCTTCACTAGGCTTGATGACTACCCCTATATTTTTAAAGGTTCTTTTGAAAGCATCCATGAGTTTATCATAACATGAATTATCAATGAATGAAAGGTCACTAAGCCATATGCCAGTTGACTCCCATTCAGAACTAAACAAAAAATATTTACTAGGCGATTGATAAATCCCGTGTGTTCTTAGAAATTCCCCTATCAAATTCATTCTTAAGCCAATATATTCATTGAACAAGAACTCCCAGATGAGGTTTCAAATCTGACAAGACGTCTCTAGGTCTCATGGAGTCCGAGAAATCATTTATCGAAGATATAACACACTCATACAAGGTTTGCATCATTTGTATACACAACACAAGAGGAGAGTTCATTATATTCTATCAAAAACATTCTACATACTTAGTACATCCTAGATTTAGACCTCTATCATCTTGTAACTTTCACATCCTAGGGCACAATTACACACACAATAACAAATAACTACATGGATTCTAATATGTAGTGCAATGCTCAGTTGTAAGTTCACTCTTCAAGTGACCGTTGGGGTCAATCCGACTCCCCATTTAGCATCTTTTTTATTTGGTTTGATTTTGTTTATGGGCATGTGTAGATAGATATATATTTTGTAGGTTACATGTATGAATATCGACATTACTGTGAAATGAGAGTGACAAAATAATATCAACAACAAATCTCCTCGAGCTTAAAAAAGGCCATAACATGAGCATATAAGGAGTCACTAGTGCTCAGTCCAACCAATCATGCCTATGCACTCCTGTTCTCCTATGGGATCTTGTTTGTAACACAATTCTGATTTTTAAAACCCTTAATGATCCTTGACGACACATTTTCTAGTTTGTTCTAGTATTCACTCAGTTCATATCATCTCGAGATTGCACGAAAAATAAGCTAAGTCACCTTCCCATCTCACTTGCTTATGTTTTTACATTTCTAAATTATTATTTCTTGTGAATAATGTACATAATTATTAGAATAACATTTTTTTACAGTAACTACTCTGAAATCATATTTAATTCAATTTAGATTAAATCGGGTTCCTCAGTTTCTTCTCTCGCACCTCACTAATTGATTCAGGAACTAGAATCAAATTTCTCTCCTCACCCAATGATAAAAAATCAATAGACGTAATAAAAAACTTGGGGGTTTTGGGATTAAAGGAAAAACTAATAATTGTACCAGATGTAAACAAAAAAATATATCTTTGAAAAAGAGATATATATTGCTCAATTTTTTTTATTATAATAGTTATCTCTGCAAGGAGATTTATCTCTTTCCCTTCCAGGTTATATCTACTTGTATACTAATTTTGTAAATATTAAGAGACATCTGGAAGCATTTGGAAGGTCTACAATCTCGAGAGAGATGAGGTGATTCACATTCTGTGAATTACATATGCAAATTTTTTTTGAACTTTTTATTTTTAGACAAAACTACAAAAATTGCACTATAAAAGTTCCGCATCATTTCCCCATCTTATACATGTTTCAATATTTTTGATGCATTTTGAATGAAGTTAATCAGAGCTATGATGAAAAATTTATGACTCCTAGAAATAGACCCACTATAAATCCCACCAGGGTTATTGTCTGGATCATTCATCCCTCCTTTAGAAGCAATGGTATCCATTAGACCAATGAGTCCCATCAAGTGTATAAATTGATTATTTATTTGGTATATGGTGAGTCACTAACCTTGTTGATTGAGATTTATTTTCTTGATCACCCAATAGATATAAATAGGATGTCCTATGGTGGTCTTTTTCCAAGAGTCCACAATCTAATCTTCTTCAATTGGAAAGTGGATAAAATATTTCTGGGTTGAGTTTGGATATGTCCAACTGTTCTACTATGAATGTGGCCTTGAGTTTGGATATGTCCAACTATTCTACTATGAATGCGGCCTCCAAAAGAGGTGGGTGATATGGTTTATGGAGGTCCACATTGAATATAGGATGAATACCAAGGTAGGGTAGAAGATTTAACTTAAAATCATTTTCACCTACTTGTTTGGTGATAGTGTAAAGACCATGCCATAGAGGTAAAATTTTACTATGTCGACCTGCAATCCTTTCCTTCTGAAGAAGTAACCAAAATTTATCACAAACCTTCAAATGATGTGGAACCTTGTGTTGATCAAGGCATTGTTTATAAGTTTTATTCATCTTCTATAAAATATCATTGACCTTCTTGAGAGTGTCTCGAATCTACTCAACAAATCTTGTTTCCTTTTCTACTTAAAATTTTCCATGAGACATGTATTCAAGTGTATGCACATGAATGCATAGATCCTTTTTTGTGCCATATGTTGGAATCCATAACAAACTTGAAATGTAATTTGTTTGGTGGAGCTATGTAGGGTTTGATTTTATCCATGGTGTATGTAGGGTACAAAATCATCCCATGTATGTGGGTGTTTGGAGATACATATGAAGCATATGGAAATTTAGGTGGTTCAGCACCTCTTTCTTTCTATTAACATCTATGGGTGGAAGGATTTAGACTTCATCAAGTTAGTTTCAATCATTCCCCATAGGGTGGACTAGGATATGCTCAAGAACTTGTTGTCCCTATCATAAATGATAGAGTTGGGAATCCCAAAGGTGATCCATACATGACTGAAATTGATTTTAGAATTTATTTAGAAGAAATATTTTTTTCAAAAAATAAATCATTCAACCATTTTATTAAATCAAACAACTACAAAAAAGAACAATCATTTCCATGTTTTGAAGTTGGAAAACCTGAGAGTAAGTCCATTGAGATGGAGAAACAAGGATTGGTTGTTTCTAGAAATGGCGTATACAATCCATGTTTCTTATTAGATAGTTTGGAAATTACACAAAGGGTACAGGAGTTAATGTCATTCCCCACATCATTCCTTAGGTTGGGCTAGTAAAAGTTCTTTTTAATTATTGTCAATGGTTTGTCCATGCAAAAGTATCTCGGTGTCTTGTAAAAGTGTGCCTCCCATAACATCTTCTATTGTTCACCAGCTAGAACATAAATGTGTCCCATGTGGAAGAGAAGGTTATCTCATAGATAGAAATTAGGGACATGATTCCCTCCTCTGAGGGCATGATATGTAATAGAAAAGTGAGGATTCATATCATATAAAGTACATCAACTAGAATTCTCATGTCCGCAAAGGTCAAGGATAGTTGTGAGGGATGCAATTAGAGGGTAGCTCAGAAAATATGTTGTTGAATTGGAACTTCCCTTATTATGTTTTATTATTAGGTGGAATTACTATAGGTATGTGACCCAATATTGGTGTATTTCATTCCTTATTTTTCTCCGCATCTAAAGGAAATCCAAAGGCCTATGGTCTGTGTGGAAGAATATATCCTTTCCCATAATGTATTGATTCCATTTCTTACAGGCTTGGACGATGGAATAAATATCATTATCATATATTAGGTACTTCCTAAATGTGTCATTTAATGTTTCACTATGATATGCAACAATGTGTCCTTGGTTCATGATACCATCTCCCATGGTATACTTAGATGCCTTTGTCATCAATTCAAAAGGTTGATGTATGCCAGGTAAGGAGATAACATAAACCAATCATAATATTTCTTTCAAAGCCTCTAATTCTCTCTACTACACCTTCCCTCATCAGAATGCAGCATTTTTCCTCCTTTAGTCACTTGGTTCAATGGCTAAGAAATATGGGAAAACCCTAAGACAAACTGACGATAAAAATTAGAAAGACCCAAGAAGCCATGGAGTTCTGTAAGAGTCTTTGTAGTATGCTATTTCTGAATAATCCGTGTCTTTTCTAGGTAAACGTGTAATCCTTCTTCATCCACAATGTACCATAGGTACTTAACCTTCCTCATCCCAAATGTGCATTTATCTATACTTGCATACATCCTATACTTTTTAAGGGTTTGAAGTACTTCTCGAACATTTTTGTAGATGTTTATCCCACATCTGACTATAGATGAGTATATCATCTAAACAAACAACCATAAAGGAATTGGTGTGGGATTGCATGATTTTATCCATCATCCTCATGAATGTTACAAGAGTATTAGTTAGTCCAAAGGGCATGACCAACCATTTGAATAGACCTTCCCAAGACTTAAATGTAGTCTTCTAGACATCGCTAGGCTGAATGGAAATGTGGTGATAGCCAGAATTGAGATCAATTTTGGTGAATATTTTTTCACCACAGATTTGGTCCAAAAAATCATCAATCCTTGGAAGGGGGTATATTTTCTTCATAGTAATTTTGTTTAAGACCCAATAGTTAATCAAAAGTCTTGATGTTCCATATTTATTTTGTGCCAAGACAATTGGAATTCTAAAGGGTGAGGAGATTGACCTAATGTGTCATTTTTGAATCAATTATTTGAGATTCCTCTTGATCTCTTCATTTTCAAGGACTAGCCTACGATACATTGGGATCTTGGGTAGAGGAGATCCCGGGACTAAATCAATAACATGTTTTACCTCACACTCAAGTGAAACTCCTGTGGGTGATTGGAATACATCATCATAATCAGATATGATTTGGTCCATCCTCTTCTTTTGTTGCATTTAATGTGTGTTCAAGGTGGCTATAACAATATTTTTGGTATTTTCTGGCTTGATCATCTATATGAAAAACTTATATGTTTTATCCACTAGCTTCTTACATTGCTTGGCACTACTAATGAAAAAATAATTGGAGGGAATGAACTCGGGGATCCTATGGCGTCTACTCCTAAAGGTAACAATGACCCTTAAAGGCTGCGATTCATAGATGTCATGTCTATTCCACATGAATGGCTAACCCATGAGCACATCACAAAAATCCAATGGAAAATAATCACATATGAATTCATCATGGAAGTGGTTGATTGCATATGGGAGGATGCATTGTTGTGTGGCCTAGAGAAATATTTTTTGGTTCAACCACTCGATACCATATGGTTAGGGATGTGGCTTTACAGTAAGGTTTGGAATTTTCACAACATCAAGAGAAATTAAAGTCTTATGACTTCCACTATCAAGAATGAAATACAAAGGCCTAAATTTTACCCAAATCTTGGAGTGAAATATCCCTTCCTTCTCATCCATGTTCTTGACTTGTGAGGTGGAAATTATCACATTTGGTCCAACATCTAAAATTTCATCTTCGTCATCTCTAACCTCGGGGTGTGTCACCAGTGGAGTAGTGGGTGATGAAGATAACGACTCAACGAATAAGCACTTGATGACTTGATATTATTCCTTGGAATGATTATTATCTTGCGGAGGTTGTTGTACGTACCCAAAATTGTAAGGTACTGTACTGCCAAAATAACGTAACAGGTGCCCCAATGATGATACAGGTCTCCTCGCAAGGTGTTCGGGATCCAGAAAAGATCTCCAAGTGTGCGTTAACATCCCGCATGCCCCGCTTAGCCCCCGCGTGCTTTGTTTTTCCCTTTTCCCCTCTTTTCCTGGCCTTTTTCTCTTCAATGATGAAACCGTCGCCCTGCCTGGGCGGTGGTCCTTTACGTGTTTTCCAGAAAGCTATTTTAACACAAATCACGTAATTTCAATGTTTTACCAGCTTTCTTTCACCGCCATAAGCTTGCATTTATGATTCTGGTTCCATGGAATAGTGTTTTTCCATTGTTTATAGTTTAAGAGTTATATTTGGCTTTTACCTTGGGTAAATGCAAATGTTATAAATAGTTGGCTTATGCTCAAGCAAATGGCCCCTCAAATTTTCCTCTGAATTTCTCTTTGAAATAGATTTAGTTTTCATTTTTCTTAGAGTTCTTAATTTCTTTCATTGCATGCCTAGCTAGTGTTGTTTTGCTGTTAGTAAGCCACATATCCATCTTATGCAAGTACTGTTGTTATTTCATCCAATCCATTGGAATAGGATAGTCTGTTTATCAATAGGAAGCCATTAAAGTTGTAGGTTTTGTTCTTAAAATAGGATAGTTTCAGGTTCTGGACGTTTCATGTTGCATGACCCGCAATAAATCCCGCTAGGAATTGCATAAGCCAATCTCTGTACTCTTGCGCTATCCCTCTTCTACTCGCATTGTATTCGGTCTGTATCTTGAGCTACTTTAGTCCCAATATCTACTTCTGTTGATGCTAGCATTACACACTTTTCTAGATCCACGTGAACACGAAGGAACGAGGAGATCACACTGAGGGGACAAGATCACACACACCATCGGGTTCACCACTGTTCTGAAGAATCCAGGTTCTAGCTTTCAAAGTTATAGTTAGAAATATATCAAATAAAGTAGCCAATCACTTTATTTCAATCAATTCTACCCTCGATATTGCCAGGGAAGCTATGGGGATTGATAGTTTCTGAGAAACTACGATTCATTCCTCACTTATGAGGTAGGATTAAGAGCCTTACAAATAGATTAGATCAGTTATTTCATTATTAGAGTAGATCTACAAATTACATAGACAAATAGCTATACTCGGTTATCTTGTTTGTTTTAAATTGTTATCTTGGCTATCAATTTATAGATGTATTAAATTAGTTGCTAAATTCATTCGAATAGTTCATCAGAAAATATAAAAATAGAGAAATCATATATGCTATAGATATATTCAACGTAGTTAAATTTTATTTTTCTACAGTTCGTTTTACATTGTTACTTTTGTATGACAATCACGGGACCTAGGGAGCCCAGAGAATACATATTCAATCCAATCGTGCCCTAGCCCAATCTCATTACAGCAATAACTTACATAGATCAAAATCTTAGGATCTAAGTCTTTCGAACAACGGTAAGCTTACAACAAATCAATTCCCAGTTGAGTGGATTAAACATAGAAGACGACCAAGCGCACACGTTTTGGTCAAATCAACCAAACTACAGATTATCCTAGGTAACATCCATATGACTGTAGAAGGGGTTGAAAGAGAACAAACCCTTGGTTGCGATCCTTTGGTCCCACAGCCAGACGCAGGAGACACTCTTACAGATATAGATACCAGCCTAAGAATTTAGGTTACAAGAACACCTGTGAGGCACTCTGAGAAGATCACACAGCTATTAGTTTTAAATATAGAGGCTCAGAAAACATACGATTACTGGGTATTAGGGATTAGGAATTAACTCTACGCATGACCATAGCAGGACTACAACAACCAAGAGTCTACAGTTGTGTTCCACAAATACCGCAACCCAAAGAATCCATAAGTCAATCAGACATAGACACTGGCCTATGCACACTAGTATTCAGATCCACTCCCCTTCCACCTATCATCATCGAACAGTTGTCCTTACTAGATGCAGCAGCTAACAAAGCTAGAGAATTCTAGACTAGGCCAGAGAATCATCCATAGAGTCAACTATATTTAACATCCACCATATGACCTTATTTGGAGACATACACAATACTATCCCACGTCATTTTCCACGTATTCCAAAACCCATAGATCAAATCACACTAGAGCTTGATATTGATTGGAGCCTTCAAGCAGTCATCCTTGTCGATCGATCTATCGCACCAGTTCAGGTTAGGAGGGCCTTCTTTGCCTTAGATTCACAAATTCCACTAGTGCGTATTGAAGACATTAGATTTCCTAACTAGTTTGTCTGCATCCCATACATATTCCATCCCCACCAACTATCTTGGCATGACCTCAGGAGGTCGGGTGCGAGGAAGAGTTACATGTAGATTCCCACACTCGCTTGTCACTTTTCCATCATACAAAATTGGTGAACCTGACGTGAAATTTTCTACTTTCTAGTCTGGAGTCATATTTCTACTAGTTCTTCATCTTTACTACCTCATTAGCTTTCACCATCACCTTCTCTCCTTCCCATTATTCTGCGGGTATTCTTATACCCCCCGAATATGTCAGGATTCGATGCATATGGCAGGCCCCTCTTGGACCTTGAGACATACTACGCCCAACAAAATAGACAATCATCACCCTCACTCTTAGTATGGGGTGATAACTACTCAACCAACCAGTTGTCAACACAAACTCCAAGGATCAAATATAACTCATCTTTTCAAACTGAGAAGTTAGATCAGCTCACTCAAACACAACAAATAGAGCCTTCAGGCTCAAATAACATGATGTTCACCAGAGAATCTGGTTCATCTCCTCAGGTGTTGCTTAGACCACAAATTAGTAGACAATCAGACTCATACCGAGGTTTAGACAATGAACATTCAGTATGTTATGCCAAGAACAACCAACGTTCTCGAAGTATGTACCCACCTATATGAGGTTTACAAACACAACCCAAGGTCTCTTTTCAAGAAAATACCTCCATCCCACTACATATAAGAAATGCCCTCAGTGAAACTTGGCAGGGCAGCGATCAGTTCATAACAGGATATCACATGCCTATACAACACCATGATATACAACAAATGCCACTACGGAAAAACATAGTGACTTCACCAAATGAAGTCATTTCAACGTTAGTAGAAAAGGTG
Organism: Taxus chinensis; assembly: GCA_019776745.2. Lineage (NCBI taxonomy): Eukaryota > Viridiplantae > Streptophyta > Pinopsida > Cupressales > Taxaceae > Taxus > Taxus chinensis. The sequence continues at coordinate 46,337,364 of CM034148.1, forward strand.
AGAGGGTTAGAACTTGCTCAAGCAAATCAACATTCTCAATTCATACAAATAGGAAATTCTAATCCTCCACACCATCCTAGCCAAGTAGACCTCCTCACAGGAGTAGGCACGTTAGGCATGACTCCTCAGTATTCAAAAAAAATGCCAACTAGACCCACCATCTCTAACGTTATTCCTCCCGGTCTAGTACAAAACAATCCATTCCTGGACAATACCTCGTCATACCTAAACATGTACTCCAAATCACCACAAGGGGATATGTTCTCCTCTCTCGGCATGGTTCCTCAAGCACAGGGGTTTCCTTATTACCCTGCTAATGTATACGCTATTCCATATCAACAACCCATTCCACCTCCGCTCCCTCAGCAAGCACCATCAATGGTCGAAACCTATGCGATAAGGATTTATTCAGAATATTTAAAAGAACCCTTAGATTTCACCATACGAAGCGTCATGCTCCCAAGACCTCTTCTCGACTTGCCCAAATACAAAGGTGAGGGAGATCCAAACGCACATATCAAAGCTTACGCTACGGTCATTCGAGAACTACTCCCATGGGATGGGGTTGTTGCTAAGATATTCCCAAAAACCTTGGAAGGCATCGCTCTCGATTGGTATTATAGAATACCTGAGGCTTCCATCCATTCGTTCAAGTAGCTCGTGTCAGAATTCATCAAGGCCTTTGACATGAATAAACTATTAAGGACAGGAATCAGGGAATTCTTGCACATTAAACAAGAACACAATGAATCTGTCGTCCATTTCATCCAGAGGTGGCGTACACTTCTTTATTCTTCAGCAAGTGCTCCAAACATGCATCAAATGGAACTATGTGATTTATTCCTTCATTCTCTTAGCAGAGAGGTGAAGGAAGAATTCCAAAAGTTCCCATTAAGAACTTACGATGAAGTACTTGAGAGTGCTCTTTGAATAGATCAAACAACAATCGATAGTGGTCACAAAACATATGGAGAAAATGGGAGGTTAGTCGCCTCCAACCAGAACACTACAACTTATCCTACTACCACGAATGTCAGTCAAGGACCTAAAATCCTTAATAAAAATTGGGGTGTAACAATAGATGGAGTAACCGACCAGCCTAAGAAGGTAAATATTGTCAATACTCCATGACAAATAAACAACCAACGAAACAACAACTTTACCCTGACAATCAATACAGTGGATTTTAACCATCCACAACAACAATAACAACAACAATGGTGAAATCCCACACAGGGTCCAAGCCAAAATTCAACTAGATACCAAAACTAGAATTCGGGGCCATGAAACTAATTCGTATTGTGGTTTCCACAAAATTCGGGGCCATGAAACTAAGACGTGCCGTGACTACAATAAATTCATGCAACGCTTGCCAGATGAACAAAGAAAACTTTTCATGAATATTTTCTTGGCAGATCCTACATCACCAACATCAAATACCTTTTCAGGGGTAGTTTCCCCTCAAAATGCACCCCTGAAGATCTTTAATGATCCATTCCCAAATCACGATAACAACAGGCTAAATCTAACCGGGACAAACAAGAGTGTAATAACAGGAAACAATGATCATGAAGCTTCAACCTCGCTAAATCCATTAGTTGTGCCACAACTAGGAAGTCAGCCACGGCCTAAGGTAGTCGGTTTAGTGGAGTTAGACGCCGAACTACCCATCGAAGCTGTAACAAGGACACGAGAGTATTTCTCTCAGATTTTGAACACCTTTCTGAATTAAAGAAAATACCAGGCGTGCACTAAGATTTTGAACTCCCAAAAAACCAACTTAATAAACCTATCGACGCAAAACCAAAAGAAAAGTTGGTACCTACGATAGATCTTGAAACTATGAGCCTAGCCAAGGCAACCCCAACCCCCAAAGATGAGGCTAACACTGTAGAAATAGTATCATTAGGAACTACTACAAAAATAGTTGAATTAATAGAACAAGATTTACCAATGTTCTTACCATTTGATTCTGTAGGCGTGGGATATTCCTTGGGTGTTGGTTCTCTTCCAGCAGAGGATCTTTGTATGGTGGAAGTAGAATGTGTAAACACAACAGATACCTCACCATCCACAATCCCAGCTAAATATTGGATGCTCCATTTTGATGGAGCTAGATGTCGTTACGGAGTGGGGGCAGGTGTAATCTTTACTTCCCCTGAAGGGAAATTCCTACCATTTGCCTTTAAACTAAATTTTGAATGCACAAACAATGGCACTGAGTACGAAGCCCTCCTCCTTGGCCTCATCTTAGCTAAGAGAATCAGTGTTGATAACATCAGAGTCTTAGGAGATTCACAATTGGTAGCAAACCAAGTCTTTGAGATATATGAAACCAAAGTTGAGCACTTACAGCTCTACAAAACAGCTGTGTTGAATTTAAGCAAGGAGTTTGACTTCATATCAATTGAAGCAATCCCGCGAGAGAAAAATCTTCTCGCTGATTCAATAGCAACTTCAGCATCACGTTTTACTCCAAACAATAAGTTAGAGGATACTCGTTTCATAGTATCCCTTCGTGATGAACCATTGATAAAAACAAAAACAAATTCTCTTTTAAACCAAAATGAAAACAAATCTACTATCCTAGACCACATTGATAGTGATATGGCCACTCTGAATTACTTAAACACCTATGCGACATTACATCTCTCCTATCATATGATAGATTTTTCCTTAATCCCACATTCATCTTCCTACTTCGGAAATCCCAAGATGGAGCTTCCCTCGCAAATAGAGCCTAGCATAAACACAGTAGAAAATGGGGACGATTTGGACTGACCTCCAGCCCCACCCGAGTTTGAAGAAGGTAATGCCTCTTTAATCGAAGAAACAATTGATGTTAACATCGGAATGGAAGATGAACCAAGGATATTAAAGTTAGGATCCTCGTTAACTCCATTAGAAGTAGAAATACACACTCAGATACTCAAAGAACATCAGAAGGCTTTCGCGTTCAATTATAAGGAAATGACAGGGGTTGCACCCCACATTGTGGTGCACAACCTCGTCACTAAATCAAGTGCAAAACAAATTAAACAAAAATCAAGACCCATGAAACCCAAGGTAGCTCTCATGGTAAAAGAGGAGGTAATGAAACTCCTCCAAGTAGGATTCATCAAACCAATAGATTAATCTTAATGGGTATTGTACGTACCCAAAATTGTAAGGTATTGTACTGCCGGAACAATGTGACAAGTTCCCCAATGATGATACAGGTCTCCTTGTAAGGTGTTTGGGATCCGGAAAATATCTCCAAGTGTGCGTTAACATCCCGCATGCCTCGCTTAGCCCCCGCGTGCTTTTTTTTTCCCTTTTCCCCTCTTTTCTTGGCCTTTTGCTCTTCAGTGATGAAACCACTACCCTGCATGGGTGGTGGTCTCATGACCGCCGCCTCGATCAGGGTGGCGGTCCTGTAACCGCCGCCCTGCTCAGAGCGGCGGTCCTTTACACGTTTTCTAGAAAGTGTTTTCAACGCGACTCATGTAAAAATCAATGATTCACCAGCTTTTTTTGCCGACTTGGGCTTGCATTTATGTTTTTGGTCCCTGGAATAGTGTTTGGCCATTGTTTATAGTTTTAGAGTTCAGTTTGGTTTTGATCTTTGGGTGAATGAAAAGCTATAAATAAATGGCTTGTGCTCAAACAAATGGTTTGCCCCTCATTCACTTTTCATGCTCTCATTTTCAATAGTTAAGTCTATTATTTTGCTTAGAAGCCATACTTTCAATTCTTTGCATGTTTAGTTAGCATTTTTCAGCTGTTGGTAAGCCACATATCCATCTTGTGCAGGAAGTGCTGTTATTTCACCCAATCCATTGGAGTAGAATAGCTTAGGAAGCCATTACAGTTGCAGGTTTTGCTCCTCGAAACAGGATAGTTTCAGGTTCTGGACGCTTTATGTTGCATGACTCGCAATAAATCCCGCTAGGAATTGCATAAGCCAAGCTCTGTACTCTTGCGCTATCCCTCTCCTACTTGCATTATATTCAGTCTGCATTCTGAGCTTCCTTTGTCCCATTATCTACTTCTGTTGATGCTAGCATTACACGCTTTTCTGGATTCACGTGAACACAAAGGAATGAGGAGATCATACTGAGGGGAAAAGATCACACACACCATTGGATTCGCTACTATTCTGTAGAATCTAGGTTCTAGCTTTCAAAGTTCTAAAGTTAGAAATATATCAAATAGAGTAGATAATCACTTCTTTTCAGTTAAGTTTACTTTCGGTATTGCCAGGGAAGCTGTGGGGATTGATAGTTTCTGAGAAACTATGATTTATTCCTCACTTCTGAGGTAGGATCGAGAGTCTCACAAATAGATTAAGCAAGTTATTTCATTATTTAGAATAGATCTACAAATTACACAGATAAATAACTACACTCAGTTATTTTGTTTGTTTTAAGTTTTATCTTAGTTGTCAAATTCTAGATACGTTTAAATAGTTGCTTTCTTAAATTCTTAAGGTTTCTCATAAAATACAAAAATAGAAATTATATATATGTTCTAGATTTATTCCACGTAGATAAAATTTTCTTTGTTGTAGTTAGATTTACATTATTGTTTTGTATGACAATCACGGGACCCAAGGAGCCCAGGGAATACGTATTTGAGCCAATTGTGCCTCAACCCAATCTTGTCATGGCAATAGTTGACATAGACTAGAACCTTAGAATACAAATCTTCTAAACAACAATAGATTTATGACAGATCAGCTCTCAGTTGAGGGGATTAAATATAGAAGACGACCAAGCACACACGTTTTGGTCAAATCAACCGAACTACAGATTACCCTAGGCAAACATACACATGACTGTAGAGGGGTTCGAAAGAGAACAAAACTTTGGTTTTGATCCTTTGGTCCCACAGCCAGATGCAGGAGACACTCTTCTAGATATAGATACCAGCCTAAGAATCTAGGTTGCAAGAACACCTGTGAGGTACTCTGAGAAGATCGCGTAGTTATTGATCCTAAATATAGAAGCTGAGAAAGCATATGATTATTGGATACTAGGGATTAGGACTTGATTTTGTACATGACCATAGTAGGACCACAACAACCAAGACTCTACGGTTGTGATCCACAAATCCCGCAACCTAACGAATCCATAAGTCAATCAGACATAGACACTGGCCTACGTATATTAGTATTCAGATCTACCCCACTTCCACCCACCATCTTCAAAAAGTTATCCTTATTAGATATAGTGGCTAGCAAAGCTAGAGAATTCTGGACTAGGCCAGAGAATCATCCGTAGAGTCGATTGTATTCATTACCCACCATATGACGTTATCTGGAGACATACACGAAACTATCCCAGGTCATTTTCCACGTATTCCACAACCCATAGATCGAATCATGCCAGATCTTGATATTGATAGGAGCCTTCGAGCATTCATCCTTACCAATCGATCTATCACACCAGTTTAGGTTAGAAGGGCCTTCTTTGCCTTAGATTCACAAATTCCACTAGTTCGTATTGAAGACTTTAGATTGCCTAACTAGTTTGTCTGCATCCCACGGATATTCCATCCCCACCGACTGTCTCGACACGACCTTGGGAGGTCGGGTACGCGGAAGAGTTACCTATAGATTCCCATGCTTGCTTGTCACTTTTCAGGCGTACAAAATTGGTGAACCCGACGTGAAACAAAAAAAATTAGTGAAGCTGACGTGAACTTCCTACTTTCTCATCCAGAGTCATAGTATTATCTTTTCTTTCAAGTTTAGTTTACTTTTCATCTTCTCTACCTCATTAGCTTTCACGAATCATTTTCGCTCTCTCCCATTATTCTCCAGGTATTCATATACCCCCCGAATATGTTGAGATTCAATGCATATGGCAGACCCCTCTTGGGTCTTGAGGCATACTACGCCCAACAGAATAGACAATCATCACCCTCACTCTCGGTATGGGGTGACAACTACTCAACTAATCAGTTGTCAACACAAACTCCAAGAATCAGATATAATTCATCTTTTCAAACTAAGGAGTTAGATCAACCCCCTCAAAAAAAACAAACAGAGCCTTCAGGCTCGAATAATATGACGTTCACCGGAGAATCTGGATCATCTCCTCAGATGCTACTTAGACCAAAAATTAGTAGACAATCAGACCCATACCTAGTCTTAGATGATGAACAGTCAATACGTTATCCTAGGAGTGAACAACGCTCTCAGGGTATATACCCACCTGTAAGGAGTTTACAAACGCAACCCGAGGTCTCTTTTCAAGAAAATACCTCTATACCATTGCATATAGGAAATATTCTCAGAGAAACTTGGTAGGATAGCGATCAGCTCATAGCAGGATATCACATGCCTATACAAAACCATGGTATACAACAAATGCCACCAAGGTAGAATATCGTGACTTCACCAAATGAAGTCATTTCAATGTTAGTAGAAAAAGTGAGAGGGTTAGAAATTTCCCAAGCAAGTCAAAATTCACAATTCATGTAAACAGGGGGTTCCAATCCTCCATGCCATCCTAGCCAAGTAGATCTCCTCACAGGAGTAGGCACGTTAGGCATGCCTCCTCAGTATCCACAACAAATGCCAACTAGGCCCATCATCTCTAACACCATTCCTCCCAGTCTAATATCAAACAATCCATTCCTGGACAATACCCCATCATACTTAAACATGTACTCCAAATCACCACAAGGAGATATGTTCTCCTCTCCCGGCATGCTTTCTCAAACACAAGTGTTTCCTTATGCCCCTACCAACGCATACGCTGTGCCATATCAACAACCCATCCCACCACCACTCCCTCAGCAACCACCTTTAATGGTCGAAACCTATGTGATAGGGACTTATTTAGAATATTTGAAAGAGCCCTTAGACTTCGCCATACGAAGAATCATGCTTCCAAGACCCCTTCCCGATTTACCCAAGTACAAAGGTGAGGGAGATCCAAATGCGCATATCAAAGCTTACGCTATAGTCATACGAGAACTACTCCCTGAGGATGGGGTTGTTGCTAAAATATTCCCCAAAAATTTAAAAGGCATTGCTCTTGATTGGTATTATAGAATACCTGAGGCTTCCATCCATTCATTTAAACAACTCATATCAGAGTTCATTAAGGCATTTGACAACAACAGGAATCAGGGAGTTCTTACACATCAAACAAGAACACAACGAATCTGTCGTCCATTTCATCAAAAGGTGGCGTACAGTCCTTTATTCCTCGGCAAGTGCGCCAAACATGGATCAAATGGAACTATGTGATTTATTCCTTCATTCCCTTAGCATAGAAGTGAAGGAAGAAGTCCAGAAGTTCCCATTACGAACTTATGATGAAGTACTAGAGAGTGCTCTTCGAATAGATCAAGCAGCAATTGATAGTGGTCGTAAGACATATGGAGCAAATGCGAGGTTAATCACCCCCAATCAGAACACTACAAATTATCCCACCACCGAAAACGTCAATCAAGGACCTAAAATCCTTAAAAAAAATCGGGGTGTAACAACATATGGAGTAACCGACCAGCCCAAAAAGGTAAATGTTGTCAATACTCCATCACAAACAAACAACCAACGAAATGACAACTTTACCCCGACAATCAATACAATGGATTTTAACCATCCACAACAACAACAACAACAACAGTGAAATCCCATACAAGGGCCAAGCCAAAACTCATTTGGTTATCAAAACCAAAATCAAAGCCAGAAACAACAAATGCAAAAATTTAATCCTAATAGGCAACAATTTGATCAGAGTTTTAGGCCACAATATACACCAAACCAACAAACCAGGAATTACAATCCCAATTCATATTGTGGTTTCCACAAAATTTTATGTCACGATACTAGAACGTGCCATGACTACAATAAATCCATGTAACATTTTCCAGAAGAACAAAGATAGTTCTTCACAGATTTGTTTTTGGCAGATCTCGTGTCACCACCACCAAGCACGCTCACAGGGGCAGTTTCCCCTCAGAATGCTCCCCTCAAGATCTTTAATGATCCACTCCCAAATCTTGATAATAACAGACTAAATCCAACTGGGACGAACAAGGGTGCAATGACGGGAAACAATGATCATGAAGCCTCGACTTCACTAAATCCATCAGTTGTGCCAAAATTAGGAAATCAACTGAGACCCAAGATAGTCAGTTTAGTAGAACTAGACGTTGAACTACCTGTCGAAGCTATAACAAGAACACAAGAATATTTCTCTCAACCAAGCCCAAGTCACCTACCAGAAATAGATAAGAGTCAACAAATAGTAGAAAAACCCGTGGGTGCCTATGATTTAATTAACGACCTAACAAAAACCTTCTCTCACATTTCATTTTTAGACTTACTAAAAAACTCTCCTGCTCACAGGGCTGCTCTTTTATAAGCATTAGGTTTAGGTCATTTAATTAACATCACTCCACCTCCTGAAACACAGGTAAATCATGTAGACTTTGATGTTCATCCTCCAGGACAGCCGGACAAGGATGTCGAATTCATATTCGAAATAAGTAAAATGCCTACAGATGTTGAGATTGCACGCCGAGGCGATCTAGCCTTACACTTACAAGTATGGGTTTATAATAACTACGTAAAACGAGCAATGGTTGACAATGGGGCTGTAGTTAACATAGTCCCCTTCTCTTTCCTTCAAAAATTAGGATATGGGGAAACAAACTGTTCCACCACTCGAAATACATTGAGAGGCTATGATAGCCTTAAAGCCACTTCGATTGGAACTCTAATACTACCGGTCACCTTAGGACCCAAAACAATCCTGACTGAGTTTTATATTATAGATCGGGAAACCAATTATAATATGATGCTCAGCCGACCATGGATACACTGAATGAATGCAATCCCTTCTACGTTATTCCAAGAAGTAAGATTCTTTCATCTAGGAAAGGTGTTTGTAGCCAAAGGCGATCCAAAACCTTTCGATATACACCTAGCTGACTTGAAGAAAAGTCTAGGTGTGCACTCAGAATTTAAACTTCCAACAAACCAACTTAATAAACCCACTGACGCAAAACCAGAGGAGAAGTTGGTACCTACAATGGATCTTGAGACTATGAATCTAGTCAAGACAATCCTAGCCTCAAAAGGTGAGGCTAACATTGTAGAAATGGTATCATTAGGAACTACTGCAAAAATCGTTGAATTACTAGAATAGGATCTACCAATGTTTCTACCATTTGATTCTGTGGGAATGGGAAATTCCTTAGGTGTTGGTTCTCTTCCAACTGAGGATCTCTGTATGATGGAAGTAGAATGCGTAAATACAACAAATATCCCAACATCCATATTCCCAGCTAAATATTGGACTCTCCATTTTGATGGAGCTAAATGCCGTTATGGAGCGGGGGCTGGTGTAATCTTTACTTCCCCTGAATACAAAGCTCAATTTCTAATGTACAAACAACAGCACTGAATACAAAGCTCTCCTCCTTGGCCTCATTTTAGCCAAGAGGATCGGTATTAATAACATCAAATTATTAGGAGACTCACAATTGGTAGCAAACCAAGTCTCTGAGATATATGAAACCAAAGCCGAGCATTTACAACTTTACAAAAATGCTGTATTAGATTTAAGCAAGGAATTTGACTTCATATCAATTGAAACAATCCCGCGAGAAGAAAATATTCTCGCTGATTCAATAGCAACTTCTACATCACGTTTTACTCCAAGCAATAAATTTAAGATAAGTCATCATACGGCTTCCTTGTATTACCCTCAAGCCAACGGACAGGCTGAAGCGACAAACAAGACACTGAAAGCCATTCTCCTTAAAACTGTGAAAGAAAACAAATGAGATTGGCATTTGAAGTTATATCCAGCCTTGTGGGCCCACCAAACGTCAATAAGAACACCAATGGGAGTAACTCCTTTCTCACTAGTGTTCGGGGCAGAGGTAGTTCTCCCACTCGAGGTTGAAATACCCAGTCTCCGCATTTCATTACAAGGGATTCTGGATGAAGACGCTTACAGAGAAGCATGTCTTTCCCAACTAGAAAGCCTAGATGAAACTAGGTTAGATGCTGAATAGTGACATAGAGTTTATGCTGACCGAATGTGCCAGCAATACAACAAGAAGGTCTATGAACGTGACATATACGAAGGTGATCTAGTTCTAAGGCTAGATAGCCAGATCGACAAGAAGACCGGTGAAGGAAGGAAATTCCGGCCCAAATGGTTGGGCCCATACCAAGTCATGAAGGACTATGGAAACGGTGCATACCTCTTATGTACGCTAGAAGGTGAGGAATTTGGTGAAACAGTCAATTCCCTGCACCTCAAGTGGTTCTACACATAAGCAGCTAGCACTACTTATATAACTATCTACATTGCATTTTCATACAGATTAGGATCATGTTGTCCATTTTTTTTGTACACAAATTGTGATCAAGGAATCTATTCTCAAAGAAATTCATTACAAACTCATGATGTTGTTGGAATAAACTCTTTAATCGTACCTCTCCATTTTCATGATGTCATCAAATTATCTCGGAATCATTTTATCAAATAAAGCTAGATATGACAAAGTCTTAAACGGTAACCATACCAAGATCTGCGGGCTTGTTCTCACTTTTAGTTTCTTCTTAGGATAGGTGTCTTGCCTATGGTCTGTTATAGAAGCTTCATGGTGTCACATCTATCCCATATATATGTCTCTTTGGAAATAAGCACATACTGACGTTTTACTCAAGAAAACAAGTCAAACGTTGATCAAACAGAAAATTTTAATTTTACACATTTCCTTGCCCCACCAACCTTTGGTGATGAGCTTGTGTCTCTTACTAGTGACGTAGGATTGGGAAAGGATGGAAATGCCCTTACTCGCCTATGCTTTTCCCACGGTGTTAAACCCATGCTTCTTACTAGTAGCATGGGGAAAAGTGTAGGGGGTCCTCTTGACAAATAAATGCAAATGGTCATACACAAACAATTCAAAATTTGAAAATTTGAGTAAAAAAAAAATGAATTAGATGTTCAAAATTCTAAGAGAGTTAAAATCCTAAAAACCCAGATTTTGTCTACTATGTGGCCATCTACGGATCTAAGTCTAGATAAACCGCAAAGTAATTTGCATTCTAAACTATGAAGTCACTCGGGTAGAGTAAGCTTGTAGCTTCCAATTTGGTTCCACCAAAGCTTTGTCTATCTTTCATCACTATCATTTTAGCACATTTCATAACTTGTGCCCTTCTTGACTCTTGGTGATAAGCCCTCGCATCTTACTAGTTGCATGGAGTTAGGAGTGGGGAAAGTTTATCTGTTCATCGCACTAGTTTGTATTCATCACTTTGCAAAACAAACATGAGGTATCCAAAATTGCTTACAAAAGCTAAGATTCAAAATCACATTATATCTACATCACCATATATCAGCATCATGAAACACAAAAGGAAATAAAAACATTTACATCATTTGTTCTCCATTGCATACATTCTAAAAAGCATATAAACATACATCGTAGTATACATAGGGAAACTGGAAATAGAAAGGAAACCATGAGTGCCAAGATTTTGATCCAAAATAAATACGTATATATAAATGATCAATGTTTATATATAATGCCATCATGCACTAAGCATGGTCAAAACGCTCAAAGAGCCCGGGATATACAAATAATATATAGTATAAAATCTACGAGAGCCAAGTGGCCTCTCAATCCCTATGCGACCCCTCTGAAGGTGCACGCCCATGCCTAGGACTTCGGCTACGCCGGCGCTCTGAATGTATGGAGGGCTCAGGGTCCCGAGGAGCAGCCACAGTCTCACCATGAGAACAGCTCCTCATAAGATGCTCAGCTGTCCGGTACCCCACTAGCTCGGTGCGAAGGGTCGATACCATCCTGGCCACATGCCAGACTGGAGCAAAGACGTCGGTATGCCTACCGGCTGCTGAAGGCTCCCCAATGTCTATGGATAGCTCTGCACGGGTCCTATCCATGGGGATCATCAGGGAATCAGTACATACCCTGCAGATCAAATCCCGCCACTCATCAACAGTCTTTGCAAACAAAGGAGAAAACAAGTTAGAAACCAAACAAGAAATTAGGAATACAAAATAGTAACTAAGGAGAGCCTACCAGAAAACATTAAAAGGGAGAAAGGGTAACTTACTTGGATCACCAGGCCTCTAGGATGGGTTGCTGGGGCTGGCACCTGCCGCAGATGCCACTGCGGACTGAGGGGCTGCTCCTGTGGCGGGAGCAACGTATCACCCCACAATGGACTCATCCTCTCTACCACGGCCCTGGGAGAGTGGCTCCTTTAAAACTAGGGTCACCCTCTCTGCGCTCTACTCAGCCCTCTCTACTTGCATAATATTTTGAGTGTCATGCCACTCAGGATCGCTGTCATCGGTCTCCTCCTCTGTTCCTCCCTCTGTGAACTCCTCAGAGTCAGAGTCAATATCAATAGGGTCATCGTTGCTATGAGCAGGACCCACAGCAATTTGAAGCAAAGGTGCCCGAGGTGCACCGGCTCTCCCTCTAGCATGTACTATCCTCCTGGCTGCACTGGGAATGCCAGGAGTAACCACTATCCAACCTCGGCCTCTAGGCCCCCCTCTGGCCTCACGAGTTGATCTGTAGATTGGCGCCGCTGGAGGAAGCATATCCGTGTATGGTAAGCCAAACTTCTGAGGAACTCGGCCAAAGGGGTACATCTCCACACGTCCCACTCTATCAATAAGCTTCCCTGTCGTGGAGCAAGAGATCAAGGTAAGAGTCTCCTCACCCCATATGCCCGCCATAGTCTAATATGGTGTGGCCTCCATGTCAGCAGTAGTCAAGGAGGCAACTGGATGATGAGGTGCTCTAAGCATTGACATGTCTGTCCATCTGGCTGCCCTCACAGCCCCAGGATCTGCCACCTCCACACCCCTGCCATAAGGGATGAAATGCTCATAGACCCAACTCATGACTAGAGTCGGGTGGCTCAATGACTTCCCCTGTAAACGGAATACCCTGTATAAGTCATGGTAGGTAGTCCCAAGGATGTCTTCCCCCCAGGCATATTTCTAACCATGCCCCTCTATCTGTGTAATAATGGGGGCCCAACAGTATAATAATGTGTCCCCTCTCTTGTCCCCGATCAATCTCGAGGCAAGGATCCCCATGATGGCCTGGCGAAGTAAGGGTATGGGCAAAGAGGGAATAGATCAAACTCTCACCCCCTTCTTCGACCCCGTGGAGATGACTGCATCTCCCATATATGTGGCCCACTGTGTAATATGTGCCCGTGAGCCTACTATCTCTAGGGTAAGTCGTCTCCCAATGATCGGGACCCCCAGAATACGATAGACATGCTCCAATGTAATGGTCCACTCACCACGGACCCCTAGCAATCGAAAGGTGTTCCGATCTGCATCCCAGTATGAGAATAGGTCACAAAGGATGTGACTAGATGGTGCAACATGAGGCACGCACGATATGCACAGTATGCCAGCCCTCTGAAGTGTGTCCTCCTCACCCTGTGAGAGGGCATCTAGTACCCCTAGGAGCCAATCACACTCCCTCTCTCTACTCCATCGGATGTACTCCTCTCTCTCCTGCATACACCAAAAAATGCACAAAACAGAGCAAGTTAGCATCCGAGTAATACTAGAAAAACCATGTAAGCACGTAGAAATGCTAGAAAAGTAAAAACATTTTCAAAAAAAGGATTCTTTTGCATTCTGTGCAAAACTGCCACCCTGAGCAGAGGGGCGGTTTTGTAACCGCCGCCTTAAGGGTGAAGGTCATGCAACCGCCGCCCTAAATAGGGCAGCGGTCGTGTAACCACCGCCCTAGGAAGGGCGGCGGTCGTGGTCCGAAAACCCATGCGGGTTTTAAATGATAAACAAGCCTAAAAATGCAAAAAATGACCCCTTTTCCTAAATACAAAGCCTATCCAGTTGGCGCCCCCCCTAGGTGGACCTTTTGACACTAGCATTTTCAAAAATGATCCCCCCATGACAAAGATTTTAACATTTCAAAATTAAGGGGGGAAAAAGGAAAAACTGAAGAAAACTAACCTATGATCTCGCCAGTCGATGTTCCGCACGTGGAGGCATGATCGCTATCTCGTCGCGGATGTTTTGACTCTACTCACGCAAGAAACCGTCACCGTGGGTCCGAGAGCTCAAAATCAATCAAATCAACTCACGCAAATGAATAGGAAAATGGGCCCACTTTCATATATATAGCACTCTGTTTCATTTTAAAATGATTTTTTCACAGGTTTGGAGCACTGATGGAGGTAAGTTCCTATCCTCACAAAAATGGTACGTTCTCATTCTCTATTATCTTAGTGTTTATTTTTCAAACTATTGTATCTATCTGCACTTGAGTTCTCTTTTCGTTTTGCAGGTAGCGGGAATTTTGGATGGCGTCATTTCAACACACGAACGTGTTAGGTATAACTTCTAACTTCCCATTTCGGGACTTCCATACTCAGACCCACCGTTTTATGCCTCTCCATGGCTAAAATGATTCTCCGAGGGGGCAATATGTACGTACCCAAAATTGTAAGGTACTGTACTGCAGGAACAATGTGACAAGTGCCCCCATGATGATACAGGTCTCCTCGCAAGGTGTTCGGGATCCGGAAAATATCTCCAAGTGTGCGTTAACATCCTACATGCACCGCTTAGCCCCCGCATGCTTTGTTTTTCCCTTTTCCCCTCTTTTCTTGGCCTTTTTCTCTTCTGTGACAAAACCGCTGCCCTGCATGGGTGGCGGTCTCGTGACCGCCGCCCTGATCAGGGCGGTGGTCCTATAACCGCCACCCTACACAGAGTGGCGGTCCTTTACGCATTTTCCAGAAAGTGTTTTTAATGCGACTCATGTAAAAATCAATGATTCACCAGCTTTTTTTGCCGACTTGGGCTTGCATTTATGTTTTTGGTCCCCTGGAATAGTGTTTGGCCATTGTTTATAGTTTTAGAGTTCAGTTTGGTTTTGATCTTTGGGTGAATGAAAAGCTATAAATAAATGGCTTGTGCTCAAACAAATGGTCTGCCCCTCATTCACTTTTCATGCTCTCATTTTCAATAGTTCAGTCTATTATTTTTCTTAGAAGCCATAGTTTCAATTCTTTGCATGTTTAGTTAGCATTGTTCACATGTTGGTAAGCCACATATCCATCTTGTGCAGGCAGTGCTGTTATTTCACCCAATCCATTGGAGTAGAATAGCTTAGGAAGCCATTAAAGTTACAAGTTTTGCTCCTCAAAATAGGATAGTTTCAGGTTCTGGATGCTTTATAATGCATGACTCGCAATAAATCCCACTAGGAATTACATAAGCCAAGCTCTGTACTCTTGCGCTATCCCTCTCCTACTCGCATTATATTCAGTCTACATTCTGAGCTTCCTTTGTCCCATTATCTACTTCTGTTGATGCTAGCATTACACGCTTTTCTGGATTCACGTGAACACAAAGGAACGGGGAGATCATACTGAGGGGACAAGATCACACACACCATTGGATTTGCCACTGTTTTGCAGAATCCAGGTTCTAGCTTTCAAAGTTCTAAAGTTAGAAATATATCAAATAGAGTAGATAATCACTTCTTTTCAGTTAAGTTTACTTGCGGTATTGCCAGGGAAGCTATGGGGATTGATAGTTTCTGAGAAACTATGATTCATTCCTCACTTCTGAGGTAGGATCAAGAGTCTGGCAAATAGATTAAGCAAGTTATTTCATTATTTAGAATAGATCTACAAATTGCACAGATAAATAACTACACTCGGTAATTTTGTTTGTTTTATGTTTTATCTTAGTTGTCAAATTCTAGATACGTTTAAATAGTTGCTTTCTTAAATTCTTAAGGTTTCTCATAAAATACAAAAATAGAAATTATATATATGTTCTAGATTTATTCCACGTAGATAAAATTTGCTTTATTGCAGTTAGATTTACATTATTGTTTTGTATGACAATCACGGGACCCAGGGAGCCAAGGGAATACATATTTGAGCCAATTGTGCCTCAACCCAATCTCGTCACGGCAATAGTTGACATAGACCAGAACCTTAGAATACAAATCTTCCAAACAACAACAGATTTACGACATATCAGCTCTCAGTTAAGGGGATTAAATATAGAAGATGACCAAGCACACACATTTTGTTCAAATCAACCGAACTACAGATTACCCTAGGCAAACATACACATGACTGTAGAAGGGTTCGAAAGAGAACAAACCTTTGGTTGTGATCCTTTGGTCCCACAGCCAGATGCAGGAGACACTCTTCTAGATATAGATACTAGCCTAAGAATCCAGGCTGCAAGAATGCCTGTGAGGTACTCTGAGAAGATCACGTAGTTATTGATCCTAAATATAGAAGCTGAGAAAGCATATGATTATTGGATACTAGGGATTAGGAATTGATTTCATACATGACCATAGTAGGACCGCAACAACCAAGAGTCTACGGTTGTGATCCACAAATCCCGCAACCTAACGAATCCATAAGTCAATCAGACATAGACACTGGCCTACGTATATTAGTATTCAGATCTACCCCACTTCCACCCACCATCGTCGAATAGTTATCCTTACTAGATATAGCGGCTAATAAAGCTAGAGAATTCTGGACTAGGCCAGAGAATCGTCTATAGAGTTGATTGTATTCATTACCCACCATATGACCTTATCTGGAGACATACACGAAACTATCCGAGGTCATTTTCCACGTATTCCACAACCCATAGATCGAATCACACCAAAGCTCGATATTGATTGGAGCCTTCGAGCAGTCATCCTTGCCGATCGATCTATCACACCAGTTCAGGTTAGAAGGGCCTTCTTTGCCTTAGATTCACAAATTCCACTAGTGCGTATTGAAGACATTAGATTTCCTAACTAGTTTTTATGCATCCCATTAGTATTCCATCCCCACTGGATGTCTCGGCACGACCTCGGGAGGTCGGGTTTGCGGAAGAGTTATCTATAGATTCCCACGCTTGCTTGTCGCTTTTTCGGTGTACAGGTATCTAACATCGTTCCCATTCTAAAAAAATGGAAAGATACGCATCTACATAGACTTCTGAGGCATTAATAAAGCGTTTCCTAAGGACGACTTCCCGTTACCATCCATTGACGTCATTGTTGATGCGACAGCTGGAATTGAACTTTTGTCTCTCATGGATGGATTCTCGGGATACAATCAAATCAGAATATCTAAACAAGATCAAACTAAAACCACGTTTATAACTCCTTGGGGAACTTATTGCTACATTGTTATGCCATTTGGTCTCGAGAATGTTGTCACTACATACCAGTGAGCTATGACATATATATTTCACGATCTAATTCATAAAATCATGGAATCCTACGTAGATGACTTGTTGGCTAAGGCCAAGAAGTGTTGTGACCATCCGGAAATACTCCACATCATTCTTTCACATCTGATAGAATACAGACTCACGCTAAATCCAGAAAAATGCATCTTTGATGTAATAGGAGGGAAGCTCCTAGGATACATCATATCATCATGAGGGATAGATGTTGACCCAACCAAAATTTGAGCTGTCCTCGAAATGGTTCCACCTTCGAATGAATCTGGAATCAGGTCATTTCTCGGAAAGC
This sequence comes from Taxus chinensis, assembly GCA_019776745.2. Classification (NCBI taxonomy): domain Eukaryota; kingdom Viridiplantae; phylum Streptophyta; class Pinopsida; order Cupressales; family Taxaceae; genus Taxus; species Taxus chinensis. The sequence goes on from CM034148.1 coordinate 46,354,923, forward strand.
TTGGTGCAATCCGGAGATTCATCCTAGACTTAGGTTTTTCCATTCATCCAATCAACAACCTACTCAAGAAATATTATAGCATTGATTGGACTGAAGATGGCAATGAAGCTTTTGATGCAGTTAAGTGTTTCCTGTTATCACCACCTATGCTAATGCCACCTAAGCTAGATCTCTTATTAATTTTATACTCGTGAGCTACCAATTTCTTGTTAGCCTGCATGCTGGCTCAAGAAGACGACGACAAGAGAGAATGTGTGATTTATTTCATTAGCCAAACGTTGCTCAACTATGAAACACGTTATACATAAGCAGAACGAGAATGCCTCGCCATAGTCTTTGCAACCAAATGCTTAAGACATTATATGCTAAATCAAGAAACAAGGGTCATGGTAAAAATAGACCATTTATGAACTTTTCTCATGCAAGGGTCCTTGTCTAAGAAGGCTGGATGCTTCATAACCTTAATGGGAGAATTCAAATTAACATTTGTAAATCAGAAATCCGTTAAGGGACAAATCATCGTGGATTGGTTAGCTGATAACCCATTAGATGGAGGTGATCTAGTAGATCTAGATTTTCCAGATGAGTGCATATACTACATTGAGACCAGGCCTCCTATCTTTGAGTGCCCCTGGTACACTGATATCATTAATTATATCATGGACCATATGTATCCCTAAGGGGCTACACCACAACACAGAAGGCGGCTACGCATTATCGTAGCAAAATATGTCATTATAGAGCAAGTGCTCTATCGGAAAGCATTCGATGGAATGCTTCTAAGATGTGTCGACACAGAAGAATCCAAGAAAATTCTCCATGAATCTCACAGTGGAATGTGTGGAGGCCACTTCGGTGGCCATGCCATCGCTCGTAAAATACATCGAATGGGATATTTTTGGCCCACTCTAGAACACAACGCAGTAGAGTTTGTACGCAGGTGTCATAAGTGCCAAGAGTTCTCCCATGAGATCCACATGCCGACACAAACTCTATAACCAATCACGACTCCATGGCCCTTTTCTACATGGGGCCTAGATTTAATAGGGAAATTCTCTCCCTCGTCTATAGACGGCCATAATTTTATAATCATGGCCACCGAATATTTTACCAAGTGGGTACAAGCTATGCCTCTTACTACTGTACCGGGTTCTATAATCACCAAGTTCATTTTGAACCAAATCATTTGCATGTATGGTATCCCATAAATCATTATCTTAGATAATGGAACTTCTTTTAAGAATGACGAAGTTTGAAAATTGTGCAATAAATTTAAAATAAGCCATCATACGGCTTCCTTGTATTACCCGCAAGCCAACGGACAGGCTGAAGCGACAAATAAAACACTAAAAGCCATTCTCCTTAAAATGGTGAAAGAAAACAAATGAGATTGACACTTGAAGTTACATCCAGCCTTATGGGCCCACCAAACCTAAATAAGAACACCAACGGGAGCAACTCCTTTCTCACTAGTATTCGGGGTAGAGGCAGTTCTCCCACTTAAGGTTGAAATACCCAGTCTCCGTATTTCATTACAAGGGATTCTAGATGAAGACGCTTACAGGGAAGCACGTCTCTCCCAACTAGAAAGCCTAGAAAAAGCTAGGTTAGATGTTGAACAGTGGCACAGAGACTATGCTAACCGGATGTGCCGGCAGTACAACAAGAAAGTCTATGAACGTGACATATATGAAGGTGATCTAGTTCTAAGGCTAGACAGCCGAATCGACAAAAAGACTGGCGAAGGAAGGAAGTTCCAGCCTAAATGGTTGGGCCCATACCGAGTCATGAAGGACTATGGAAATGGTGCATACCTCTTATGTACACTGGAAGGTGAGGAATTTGGTGAAACGGTCCAATTCCCTACACCTCAAGTAGTTCTACGCGTAAGCACCTAGCACTATTTATAATTACATTTACATTGCATCTTCATATAGATTAAGATCATTTGTCCGCTTGTTTCGTACACAAATTGTGATCAAGGAATTTTTTTCTCAAAGCAATTCATTACAAACTCATGATGTTGTTGGCATAAACACTCTAATCATACCTCTCCATTTTCATGATATCATCAAATTATCTCGGAATCATTTTATCAAGTCAAGCTAGATATGACAAAGTCTTAACGGTAACCATGCCAAGATCTGCAGGTTTATTCTCACTTTTGGTTTCTTCTTAGGATAGGTGTCTTGCCTATGGTATGTTCTAGAAGCTTCATGGTGTCACATCTATCCCATATATAAATCTCTTTGGAAATAAGCACATACTGACATTTTACTCAAGAAAAACAAGTCAAAAATTGATCAAACAGAAAATTTTAATTTTACACATTTCCTTGCCCCACCAACCTTTGGTGATAAGCTTACGTCTCTTACTAGTGATGTAGGGTTGGGAAAGGATGGAAATACCCTTACTCGCCTATGCTTTTCCCGCGGTGATAAACCCACACTTCTTACTAGTAGCATGGGGCAAAGTATGGGGGGTCCTCTTGACAAACAAATGCAAAAGGTCATAAGAAAACAATTCAAATCTCGAAGTCTTTGAGTCAAAAACAAATTAATCAGATGTCCAAAATTCCAAAAGAGTCCAAAATCCTAAAAACCCATATTTTTTCTACCATGTGGCCATCTAAGGATCTAAGTCTAGATAAACCACAAAGCAAGTTGCATCCAAAACTATGAAGTCACTCAAGTGGAGTGGGCTTGTGGTATCCTAATTTGGTTCCACCAAAGCTTTGTTTGTCTTTCATCAATATCATTTCAACACATCTCATAACTTGCGCCCTTCCCAACTCTCGGTGATGAGCCCTCACATCTTACTAGTTGCATGACGTTGGGGGTAGGGGAAGGTTTATCTACTCATCATATCGGCTTATCTTCACCACTTTGCCAAAACAAATATGAAGTACCAAAAATTGCTTAAAGAAACTAAGATTCAAAATCACATTATATCTACATTATCATATATTAGCATCATGAAATACAAAAGGAAAATAAACATTTGCGTCATTTATTCTCCATTGCATACATTCTAAAAAGCATACAAGTATAAACATCATAATCTACATGAGGAAATTGGAAAAGAAGCAGAGCCATAAATGCCAAAGGTTTGATCCAAAAAGAATATATTATATATATATATATATATATGAATGATCAACTTTTCTATACAATGCCATCATGCATTAGGCATGGTCAAAATGCTCAAAGAGCCCGGGATATACAAAAGAATGTATCATACAAAATCTACGAGAGCCAAGTGGCTTCTCAATCCCTATGAGACCCCTCTGAAGGCGCACGCCCACGCCTAGGACTCCGGCTACGCCAACACTCTGAGTGCACAGAGGGCTCAAGATCCCGAGGGGTAGCCGCAGTCTCACCACGAGACTGACTCCTCATCAAGCGCTCAGCCGTCCTATACCCCGCTAGCTCCGTATGAAGAGTCGATACCATCCTAGCCACATGCCAGACTGGAGCAAAGATGTCAGTGTGTCTACCAGCTACCGAGGGCTCCCCAGCATCCACAGACAACTTGGCAGGGGTCCTCTCCATGGGGATCGTTAGGGTATCAGTGCATACCCTGTGAATCAAGTCTCGCCACTCGTCGGTAGTCTCTGCAAAAAAAAGGAGAAAAAAATTAGAAACCAAACACGAGATTAAAAATACAGGATAAAACAAAATGAGAGATAGTAACTAAGGAGATCCTAACTAAAAACAAACATTAAAAAAGGAGAGGGTAACTTACTCAGATCACCAGGCCTCTAGGATGGATCTATAGGATCAGCACCTGCCACGGATGCCGCCACTGACTGAGGGGATACTCATATGACTGGAACAACGTAGCACCCCACAACGGACTCATCCTCCCTGCCATGGCCCTGGGAGAGCGGCTCCTCTGAAACCAAAGTCACTCTCTCTACACTCTGCTCATCCCTCGCTACCTGCATAATATCTTGAGTGTCATGCCACTCAGGATCGCTTTCCTCCTCTATCTCTCCCCCTGTAAACTCCTCAGACTTAGATTCTATGTCAATGGGGTCATTTCTGCTATGGGCAGGACCCACGGCAATCTGAAGCAAGGGTGCCTGAGGCGCACCGGCTCTCCCTCTGGCATGTACTACCCTCGTGACTGCAATGGGAATGCCAGGAGTAACCACTTTCCAACCTCGGCCTCTAGGCCCCCCTCTAGCCTCTCTGACTGATCTGTATACTGGCACTATCTGGGGGAAGCATGCCCATATAGGGTAGGCCAAACTGCTGAGGAACCTAGCCAAAGGGGTGTATCTCCACTTGCCCCACTCTATCGATAAGCTGCCCTGTAGTGGAGCAGGAGATCAAAGTAAGAGCCTCCTCGCCCCATATACCTACCATATTCTGATATGGTGTGGCCTCCATGTCGACAGTAGTCAGAGAAGCAACTAGCTCATGAGATGCTCAGAGCACTGAAATATTTGTCCATTTGGCTGCCCTCACATCTCCGGGATCTGCCACCCTCTACACCTCTGCCGTAGGGGATGAAGTTCTCATAGACCCAACTCATGACTAGGGTCAGGTGGCTCAAGGATTGCCCCTGTAAATGGACTACCCTGTATAGATCATGGTAGGTGGTCCCAAGTATGTCTGCTCCTCAGGAATATATCCGGCCATGTCCCTCTATCTATGTAATAATGGTGGGACTAGCAGTATAACAATGTATCTCTTCCCTTGTCCCCGATTAGTCTTGAGGCAAGGATCCCCATGATGGCATGGCGAAGTAAGGGGATGGGAAAAATAGGAATGGATCAAACTCTAACCCCCTTCTTCGACCTCGTGGAGATGACTGCATCTCCCATGCATGTGGCCCACTGTGCTATTTGGGCCCGCGAACCTGCTGTCTCAAGGGTGAGACGTCTACCAATAATCGGGACCCCCAGAATGCGATAGACATCCTCAAAAGTAATAGTCCACTCACCGCGGACCCTTGGCAATCGGAAGGTGTTCTGATCTGCACCCCAATATGAGAACAAGTCAAAAATAATGTGACTGGAAGGAGCAATGTGGGGCATGCGTGAGATGCATAGTATCCTGGCCCTCAGAAGAGTGTCCTCATCATCCTGTGAAAGGGCATCCAGTACTCCTGGGAGCCAGTCACACTCCCTCTCTCGGCTCCACCAGATATACTCCTCTCTCGCCTGCATACACCCAAAAACACACAAAATAGAGCAAGTTAGCATCCAAATAATACTGGAAAAATCATGAAAGCACGTAGAAATGCTAAAAAAGTAAAAACAATCTCAAACAGATCTTCTTTTGGCATTTCTGTGCGAAACCACCGCCCTGAGCAGAGAGGTGGTTTTGTAACCGCCGCCTTAAGGGTGGTGGTCGTGACCCGAAAACCCACGCAGTTTTTTAAACCTAAAATGCCCAAAAAATGACAAAACAAGCCCATTTTAACTAAAACAAGGCCTACCCAGTAGGCACCTCCCCTAGATGAACCTTTTAAAACTAACATTTTCAAAAATTACCCCCCCACGAAAAAGATTTTAGCCTTTCAAATTTAAGGGGGTAAAAGGGATAAATTGAAGAAAACTAACCTGTGATTTCGCGGGTCGATGTTCCGCTCGTGGAGGCATGATCACTATCCCGTCACGGACGTTTTGACTCTATTCACGCAAGAAAACCGTCACCGTGGGTTCTAGAGCTCAAAATCAATCAAATCAACTCACACAAATGAATGGGAAAATGGGCCCACTTTCATATATATAGCACCCTGTTTCGTTTTAAATGCCTTTTCACAGGTTTGGAGCGCCGACGGAGGTAAGTTCTTATCCCCGCACAAATGGTACGTTCTCATTTCCCATTATTTTAGTGTTTATTTTCGAAACTATTGTGTCTATCTACACTTGAGTTCTCTTTTCATTTTTCAGGTAGTAGGAATTTTGGATCGCGTCATTTCAACACATGGACGTATCAGGTATAACTTTTAACTTCCCATTTCAGGACCACCATACTTGGACCCAGCGTTTTACACCTCTTCATGGCTAAAATGATTCTCCGAGGGGATAATATGTACGTACCCAAAATTGTAAGGTACTGTACTGCCAAAATAACGTAACAGGTGCCCCAATGATGATACAGGTCTCCTCGCAAGGTGTTCAAGATCTGGAAAAGATCTCCAAGTGTGCATTAACATCCCACATGCCCCGCTTAGCCCCCGCGTGCTTTTTTTTTCCCTTTTCCCCTCTTTTCCTGGCCTTTTTCTCTTCAGTGACGAAACCTCCGCCCTGCCTGGGCAGCGGTCTCGTGACCACCACCCTGAACAGGGCGGCGGTCCTATAACTGCCACCCTGCTCAGGGCTGCGGTCCTTTACGTTTTTTCCAGAAAGCTCTTTTAACATGACTCACGTAATTTCAACATTTTACCAGCTTTCTTTCACCGCCATAAGATTACATTTATGATTATGGTTCCCTGGAATAGTGTTTTGCCATTGTTTATAGTTTAAGAGTTCTATTTGGCTTTTACCTTGGATAAATGCAAATGCTATAAATAGTTGGCTAGTGCTCAAGAAAATGGCCCCTCAAATTTTCCTCTGAATTTCTCTTTGCAATAGATTTAGTTTTCATTTTGCTTAGAGTTCTTAGTTTCTTTCATTGCATGCCTAGCTAGTGTTGTTTTGTTGTTAGTAAGCCACATATCCATCTTGTGCAAGTACTGCTATTATTTCATCCAATCCATTGGAATAGGATACTCTGTTTATCAATAGGAAGCCATTAAATTTGTAGGTTTTGTTCTTCATACAGGATATTTTCAGGTTCTAGATGGTTCATGTTGCATGACCTGCAATAAATCCCGCTAGGAATTGTATAAGCCAAGCTCTGTACTCTTGTGCTATCCCTCTCCTACTCGCATTGTATTCGGTTTGTATCTTGAGCTGCCTTTGTCCCAATATCTACTTCTGTTGATGCTAACATTACATGCTTTTCTAGATCCACGTGAACACGAAGGAACGAGGAGATCACACTGAGGGGACAAGATCACACACACCATCGAGTTTCGCCACTGTTCTACAAAATCCAGGTTCTAGCTTTCAAATTTCTAGTTAGAAATATATCAAATAAAGTATCTAATCACTTTATTTCAATTAATTATTCTCTGGATATTGCCAGGGAAGCTATGGGGATTGATAGTTTTTGAGAAACTACGATTCATTCCTCACTTCTGAGGTAGGATTGAGAACCTTGCAAATAGATTAGATTAGTTATTTCATTATTAGAGTAGATCTACAAATTGCACAGACAAATAGCTATACTCGGTTATCTTGTTTGTTTTAAATTGCTATCTTAGCTGTCAATTTCTAGATGTATTAAATTAGTTGCTAAATTCATTCGAATAGTTCATCAGAAAATATAAAAATAGAGAAATCATATATGCTATAGATATATTCAACGTATTTAAATTTTATTTTGCTACAATTCGTTTTACATTGTTACTTTTATATGACAATCACGAGACCTAGGGAGCCTAGAGAATACGTATTCGAGCCAATCGTGCCCCAGCCCAATCTCATTACAACAATAACTGACATAGATCAAAATCTTAGTATCCAAGTCTTCCAAACAATGGTAAGCTTACAACAAATCAATTCCCAGTTGAGTGGATTAAACATAGAAGACGACCAAGCGCACACATTTTGGTCGAATCAACCAAACTACAAATTATCCTAGGTAACATCCATATGACTGTAGAAGGGGTTGAAAGAGAACAAACCCTTGGTTACGATCCTTTGGTCCCACAACTAGACACAAGAGACACTCTTACAGATATAGATACCAGCCTAAGAATTCAGGTTACAAGAACTCATGTGAGGCACTCTGAGAAGATCACGCATCTATTAGTTTTTAATATAGAGGCTGAGAAAGCATACGATTACTGGGTATTAGGGATTAGGGAAGTAACTCTACGCATGACCATAGCAGGACCGCAACAACCAAGAGTCTACAGTTGCGATCCACAAATCCCGCAACCCAACGAAGCCATAAGTCAATTAGACATAAACACTAGCCTACGCACACTAGTATTCAGATCCACTCCACTTCCACCTATCATCATCGAATAGTTATCCTTACTAGATACAACAGCTAACAAAGCTAGAAAATTTTGGACTAGGCTAGAGAATCGTCCATAGAGTCAATTATATTTAACATCCACCATATGACCTTATCTGGAGACATACATGAAACTATCCTAGGTCATTTTCCACGTATTCCACAACCCATAGATCAAATCACGCCAGAGCTTGATATTGATTGGAGCCTTCGAGCAGTCATCCTTTCCGATCGATCTATCACACCAGTTCATGTTAGGAGGGCCTTCTTTGCCTTAGATTCACAAATTCCACTAGTGTGTATTGAAGACATTAGATTGCCTAACTAGTTTTTCTACATCCCATACATATTCCATCCCCACCAGCTGTCTCGGCACGACCTCAGGAGGTCGGGTGCGAGGAAGAGTTACTTGTAGATTTCCCACACTCGCTTGTCACTTTTCCATTGTACAGTTGCATCACTTGACTATCTTCTCCTTGTGTATTTTATTTCCTTGTGACTCCTTCTGTTTGCAACCATAACCTCAGGTTTATTCTTCCTTATCATTTCCCCCCTCGGAGGATGGTTCTTTGTATTTCTGTTTCTATGCTTTTGTTCAATCTTGATTACAAAATTTTATGCCTAATCGAGGTTATTAAATTGAAATAGGTCCATGTCATACCATATATAGCATAATAGGACACTGTGATATTTGAGATTCTTGTGTTGTTCTCTATCTTGAATGCCCAATCTTGCAGACAGAGAATGAAAATTATTAGTATAATCTTGATCTGACTGGTCCTTACCTTGGTACAGTTATTGTCACCATATCTACAAATCATCATAGGCTCCAAAAATATCATTTTATTCCTTTATGCAATCCAAAAAATCATCCCATGTCAGTTCCTCTATAATTCTCAGTTCATCCCTATTGAGTCCGTTCTTATACAGCCCCACCAATTTTTGACAAAAAGTTGCGATTTCAAGAGAGAAAATGTTATCTTCTCGTTATCAGTGAATTTATTGATAGAAAAATAGGAGTTTCTACTACATCAGAATTTATTATACCATAAACAATAGGAATATGAAAATATACTTAATCCTTGAAGGGTGTCGAGGAACTAAAGGGTTGGATCACAGAGGAGGATGCAAGATTTCCCATATGTAGTTTTTGGAGGATTTAAGATAATTTTTGTACCATCTGATACCTTCTCTCCATGATATCTTGATTCACTATTTTCTTGAGAGGATCATTTGTCTTGGTGTTCTTGTCCATTTTAGGTCTCCTACAATGAGTAGTAAAATATTCTGAAGGATCTTGTGTGGACCATGAAAGCTTCTTATATTTGGACCTCATCTTGAGAATCTTACACTCTCAATAAAAAATCCCTTTGATACCATAGAAAGAAACTCAGGGGTTTGAGATTAAAGGAGAGAATAACAATCATGCCATATGTAAATAGAAAACTATCTCTGAAAAGATATGCATATTTCTTAAAATGCGTTGATTACAATAGTTATATTTGTAAGGAGTTTTTTTTCTTTCCCTTGTGGGTTACATCTACTTATATACTAATTTTATAAATATGAATAGACATCTAGAAGAATGTGGAAGGACACCTATCTTGACAGAGATGCGGTAATTCACATTTCCTGAATTACATATTGCAAAATTTCATGAAATTAATATTTTTAGAAGTTACAATTTTTAGAAATCACTAATAAAATTATAATGTAAGGCATTTAGAAGAATATTTCGGGGTTAAAAATATTCCTGAACATAGTTCAACACCATTTCACCATATTCTACATGTTCAAATATTTTCGACACATTTTGAACAAATTCAATCAAAGCTATGGTGAAAACATTATGACTCTTGGAAGTTTCCCAACTATAATTGCCACGAAGGTTGTTGTCTTATTCTAATACACCTCAATATGTTTTCCAAGTTCCCTTTTTAGGCTTCACACATGGAAATATTTTTGGATCCTGCCATGCTTATGTAACTCAAAAAAATATGCAACTTTCCCTATTTGTCTTAGAATCCTATAAGACCCATAGAATTGTTGCTTCAATTTCACTGCACCACTCTTATTAAAGGAGCATTCCCAAAAAGGATGTACGCAAAGGAGAACCAAATATACCTCATAAAATTATATCTCCACAATTTTCCTACCATCATCCATCTTCTGCTGATTTTTTATCTGCTGCATATATTCTACTTGAGAGTTTTTCATGATATCTAGATATTCCTGAATCCAGTCATGAGATTTAGGAGGTCGACTATCTAATATCACCAAATAAAAAAAAATGAAACATCATGCTGATAAAGTTCTCATAATGGTGTCATGCCAATGCTCATATGATAGGTTTTATTGTAAAAATGTTCACCCACCTACAACCACTTAATCCATGCCTTCTAATGCTTTGCCACATAACTCCACTAATAAACTTCTATCAATTTATTCAAAATATCTTTCTGACCATTGGTTTGCGGATGATAATTTGTACTTAATTTCAACTTTGTACAGACTAACTTGATCAACTCCTGCCAAACTGTAGTCATGAATCTATTGTCCCAATCACTATGTTCTTAGGAAATTTATGTAGCCTAAAACCCTCCTGAAATAATAATGTTTCTACATGTGGTGCCTTGTACTCAAAGGAAATTTCACATAAGTGAGCATACTTGGTCAATATATCAAACACCACATAAATTTGATTCTTACCCTAAACCTTGGGTAAGCCCATAATGAAATCAATGGACATACTCTCCCATTTCAGGTCCATAATGGGTAATGGTTAAATTAATCATTTCAAGAATGAGTATTCATATTTTCTCTACTAAAAAATCACTCACTCTATAATATGGTTAAATACATCATCCTTTAACCCTCTCCATTAAAATCTCTCATATATATATATATATATATATATATATATATATATATATATATATATATAGTTATAAGTATTGATGTACCCTGTATGACCTTTCAATGGTGTTTTATGTACGAAACTGAAGATCTTATTATTCATCCTCAACTCAGGAATAAGGTATACCCTACCCTTGTATTAAATCACATCGCCTACAAACTTATACCAATCATCCTATATCAATCCATCCATAATATCACAAGTAAAATGGTTCTTGGAATATTCAACCAAGATATGAAGCTTCCAATCACCTGAAATATCTGACATAGAGAAAAGGGATTGCTGCTAGGATAATGATTCAATGACTACATTGTTCTTTCCCTTCACATACTATATATCAAAATCGCAAGCATGTATCTTTCTTACCCATTTTTTTTGATGATCATTGAGGTCTTTCTTCTCCATGAAATGTCTCAACCTATTATGGTCCATCCAAACCACAAACTTGTTTCCCACCAAATACTGTCAGAATTTGACCAAGGCGTGAAAAATAGCCAACATCTCCTTTTCATAAGTATAGTACCCACACTATACCATTATTATATTTTAAATCTAATAGGAAATGGGATTTGTGTTTGGCATCAGTATTGCACCGATACCCACACCCAAATCATCAAATTCAAGAATAATTGGCTATGAAAAAATTGGTAATGCTAACAATGGGCATGTGTTCATCAACTTATTAATGTGATCAAATACCTATTGTAAATATTTTGGCCAAGAAAATTTCCCATCTTGGTTAAATCTGTCAATGGTGCTATCAACTGAAAGTACCCCTTCATGAACCTCTTGTAATAGTGAAAAATTCCTAGGAAGCCTTTCAAATGATTCAAAGTCTTCGTCGATGCCCAATAAATAATAACATGTATCTACATTGGATCCACTTTGAATCCTCCTAATCCAATCACATATCCCAAATAAAGGACATATCTCATCCCAAAATCACACTTGGAATCATTCACATAAACAAATTGTGCTCCCATAATAGACGAGACCTCATCAAGGTGTCTAAGATGATCCTCCTATGTTATGATGTATATTAGAATGCCATCAAAGAACAACATGAAAATTTTCTGCAAGTGAAAGTTGAACACACGGTTCATAAAAGACATGAATGTAGCTGGAGTGTTAGTTAATCCGAATGACATCACCAAGAACTCATATTTTTCATAATATCCACCACTATAATATGATGATATCCTAAATGTAGATCAAGTTTGATGAAGTAATTTGATCCACGTAGCTCATCAAGTAACTCACTGATCTTAGGAATAGGATACTACTTCTTGATAATCTTCTTGTTGAGTGGATGGTAATCAATACACATCCTCAAAGTCCCATCTTTCTTCTTCACCAACACCACTAAATAAGTAAATGGAATATAAAAAGGCATGATATGTTCCATTTCGAGAATATCTATGATATTATTCTTGATATCTTCCTTAAAATGGAGAGGATGATGATAAGGAGTAGTGAAAACTGGCCTGGTCCCTCCTTCAACTCTATCACATGCTCACACCCTCTATCATGTGGTTTCCCTGGAGGAATATCACTCAAAATCCTACTATGCTCATTTAATAAGGACTCTATGTCAATGTGGTAATTGTTTTTACCACTAGCTGTGTTCTTCGTCAAAACGAAGCAACGCACTGCCCAATATATATCACCATGCCTGAATGTCATCTCTATCCGTTTGGTCATAACCACTCTCAGAGCTATATTGGACATTCCCCGCAACACCACATACTTCCCATTCGCTTTGAATTTCATATTCATAGTTTGGAAATTTTGAGTGAATTTTGAAGTGGATGTTGCCACTGAACACCTAGTACAATGTTGGTATTCCCAATTCCAACCACATGGAAACCAACAATCACTGTATTTTTTCCCAATACAATATTGAGTTACGGGACACACTTTATGCATGTAATAGTAAAATCATCTACTACAACCACATTGAATCCCTCAAAGTCTTCAGCTTGTACCCCTCGTTACAAGATTAATGCCTTATCAATGAAGTATTTGGGTTGCTCCACTATCAATCAACACTAACACCTGCTACCCATGAAAAACACCATGAACCATAAATGCATTGTACCTAGTGATACCAGAAAATGTAGCAATAATACTTCTTAATGCAGTATCTTGTGTCTTTGTATGCTCCAATTCCTCATGCCCACAATGCTCACTATGATTATCCGATACATCACTATCTGAAGCCTCAATGTCCTCTTCCAGAAATAGCTCATTGTAGTGAAGGTTTTCCTTTCCCTTGCACTCATGTCCTAGTTCCCATGGTTCTTTGTATCTGAAACAAAAATTCTTCCTCCATAACTCATCGCTAGCCTTATTTGTCATGTAAGGCTTATTCAACAATTTAGGTCCCTTATCCTCCTTTTTTGGAAAAGGATTCGTAGGAAAATTCAATGGATATCTTAGCTTGGGATTATAGAACTCTAAGTCTCATTCTAACATGATAGTATCCTATAGTGAAAGTGCAAAAAATTCCTTTACCAAAGCCCAAAATGGATCTATCAATCCCTTGATAAATAAGGAGGTAAATCATCTTTCAGAAACATCCAAAACCATGATTGTCAACATCTGAAATTCTACAATGTAGGAATCAAGTGTGATAGCTTGTCTCAAATGTGATTGATGTCTAAGAAACATATTACGATCCTTCTTATGGAACATGTCTATCAACCTCTGCGTGAATTCTCTATACATATTAGTGAACCTGTGTCTTTAGGTTACTAACCCATAGTGCCACCAATCATGTGTCTCTCTTTTCAGATGAAGGGTAGAAAACTTAATCGGATCTATTTCATGCATGTGATTCAACTCTAAATATATGTCCATATTTTCGATCCATGCCCTCGCTATGCACTTCCGCGATCCATAAAATTTTGGTAGGGCATATTTTTTCAAATGTATTTACATATCTTTATTAAGAAAAATTATATCATGTCATGGTTTAGCTCTATACTTCCACCTATAATAATCAGGAAAAGGAATTGTTACTTAAAAATCATCCCCCAACAACTGGTAGGATCCCCAAAACACCATCTCCTCTAGTTTCTCTAGTTGTTCTGGTCTAGTTGGTGTTGCCTTCTGTAAAAAGGTAGGCATAGATGGTCTTGATGGTACACTAGATGAATGAGTTGTGTTAGGGGTAGTATGGCTTTTCTCCCAAATCAAAGCTCCACTACTATCATTTTTGTATACCCTTGAATTATGTGTAAGTTGACTCAAGTATAAATTTTTTGTTCTTGTTGCTTGACCATTTTCATGAGCACCTATTTCATGATTTCACCATTAGGATCACTTACAAATGATTCCTTTCCTCTAACCTCAGTCATCTCTTCAATCCAACCCCCAACTAGAAAATCAAGAGGGACTTCCATTGTATTACCTTTAACATTCAACAACATTCTTCTTAGATAGTACCTATTCACACCTATACTTGGATGCATATCAATTTTTTATGTTTCTATAAAATCATTTAAACCCCATGGGATGGGAATAAAACCAACTTTAATACAACCAAAATATCTCCAACTAGGAGATATTGTTCCAAAATTGCAAAGATTCATGATTTTTAACTTGAAGGCAATTTGTAAAATAGTTTGCATGCAATGTTTAGAATAATTATGAAAATGATCACAAATCCATCACATAATCATCAAAATATTCAAATATCTCATAGTGTCATTCCGTTAAACAGTTGACAATCATTCCATTGAGCTGAAAATGCCATTAATACTCTCATAAGTAGTTTGAAAAACAAGAAATAAGGAAAAGACAATTTAACAAACATTTACCATACATCTAGTTGAAGCAAATATTCCAATAAATAGTCTTAAAATTAATAATTTCAAACCTCTTAAATGATAGATTTTGTTGGTAATATATTTTTGAGTGTAGTGATCTATGGTGATGGCATGCATTCAATATTAAAATAAAAAATTATTATTCCTTTGAACAAATGAGTATTGTTGAATTGTACAACAGAAAAAGAAATCATTTACAATGAATTATCAAATATAAAACTAAATATGAATACTCAGAACATCTCCATAAAAAATATATCAAATTCAAAAAACATTATATTTGCAACAACTAAGAATGAATGCTTGTACAAGAGTAATAACAATATAATTTTATGTTTGAAAACGCATCAATACTTCTGAAGTAGTAGTGCCCAACAATAGATGGATGTTAGACAAACTTGAATTTTCCTAAAATGTGCACGTTGCCTTCAACAAAAAACTCTTGTATGCAAGAAATGGTCTTTAACACCTGTAAATATGTTCTATTAGGGATTGAGGATGAATCATCTCACCAAAATAGCCCTTCCAACTAGGGTCCAAAGTCTCCTTCGTAATGAAACTAGGGATCCTAAGGGATTTCAACTCCTTGAGCAAGACAAATGAACATATAGGCTGACAAAACTTTCTAAAAATAAAATAACAAATGAAAATCCTTAAAAGTCCTTTGAAACCCTAATCACGCGCTTCTTCCAATGCAACTTTATAAAATAATAATTAATATTTCATTTTGGTCATAAGCCATGACTTAAAGCACCTCAAAGTTAAATTATAATATAATGTGCATTAAAAACATCTCTACGTAAACTTATAACGTTAATGAAAAAATCCCTTTAGATCTCCCACGACCCATTTTTCAAGGGAATAAACAAGGAAAAAGGATGGAATAAGTTAACTGGGCCTCTGAGCATTTAGAAAGAGACATTACAGATTATCTAGTTTGGTGATCCTCGAATTGATCTTATGTTACTTTTTCCAAGAGAAAGTGTGTTGATATCAATGCCAGTGTATCATGCCTAAATATTGATTCAGAATGGTCTCTTTCTCCACCATTTTTTATTGATTGGATATGTACATATATCTCTTCTAAATTATTTCCTAACAAATGTTGGTTATTTTTTAATATTATATATTTAGTTTGATAACAACAACCCCTGAGAGGCAATTTGTAAATAACAAACACCTATACTCTATCTACAACAATTGTGTGTTTATGTCTATACAAATAAAAACTTATTAGGAAAATAATTGATAAAAAAAAAATGCTTACACAAAAACTAATGGTATAACAAGAACCTATAGCTAATATACAAATGTAATGGAATATGATTATTTTCAGCAGATGCTATGAAGCACAAAAAAAGAGAGAGAAAGATTGATTTCATCCCACAACCAACCAACCTTTTTGTTAGAGTAGGTATTTACCTTAGCTCATGTTCACCTAGGTACTTTATTTACTTTATTGTATTTATCCTCACCCACTTATGTGTGTGGATATTTCTTTTTATTTATTTAGATATTAAAAGATATTATCTCGTTGTTAGGTATAGTTCTTTCCTTGATCTATGGTATTTAATAGTTATCTCCTAGATCTATGGTATTGACTAGATCTTTGATGTCTATTTATCTCATAAATCTATGGACTTGACTAGCTCTTTGATGACTAGTTCTTTCCATGATTTATGGCTTGATCTACGACCTTGAATGGTTCTTAGATTGTTATTCCTTGCATATATAAACAAGGCCCATTCTCATTGTATTTCATTGAGTTCCATAATAATATATGATATTGCTGCTCATTTGTTTGCAAAGGTTTTATGTAAAGATATTCTGGTGAATTGTTTTCATCTTATTGATCATGGTGTTTGATTATCATCTGTGTTCTTGGCTTGGTATGATTTGGTTATCATTCCTTTCATGGTATCAAAGCTGGAGATTGTTGTTGGCATCCGTTTGTAAGTTTTATTTTACAAATAAATTCATTGTATATTCATATATTTGGGATTTGGTCATGTGGTATGGTCGTATGAGGGCTTAAAGCTTTTGATTCCTACTAGTAGGTGCTTAACTTCAGCCCCCTTTATTTTATTTGTGTGGTGAAGGTTATTTTGTTTTAGTGGCGCCTAAAATATAACAGAGCAAAATATTAAAAAGCTTGTAACTTTTGATCGGTAACTCAGTTTTGAGTGTCATTTTTTGCAAAAGTGCTTGTTTTTTCCTGCTCTTTCCATTGGAAGTATTTCTTTTGATATTTTCACTATTATTATAAAGTGCCAAATATGGAGGAGTGTTGTAATCAATTGTGGATGTAATTTCGGCTAAGTCTGACGTCCTAAATTTTTTGGAGTTACAGTTTGTGCTTATCATGGATTCTGAGAATGATATGTTTTTCTCTGAAGTATGTGGACTTCAAGAGGATATTGTAAAATTTGTGGAAGAAAATAGATCACTCAAGAAGCGAAATTCTCTTCTACAATCACTCATTCACAATAAGGATACACTAATACACTTCCTGCAGAACAAAATTGCTAGACTATAACATCACCATCATATTGTGGACAATCATATCCATGCTCCTAGTCCACTTGCAACTATTTCTCCTAAACCCACTGACATTGATTTGTCATTCTTTGAGTCTGTTCCTACTCTTGATGCTCATACACCTATGAATCTTGTTACTGCATGCTCTTCCACATCTGTGCTTATTATAGTACCACATGTTGTGTATCCTACTTTTTCTCAACTGCATGGCCTTTTTGAGAAGCATACCACTGCATTCAGATCTCACATTCTCTGTTCTATGGGTCTCACTAACGGAGTCATTGGAAGACATTCATAGAGTATTGTTTCCCCTATTCCACATGTTAAGTGGAATTCTCATCATGACATTGGTTTTCGAGTAGATACTTCATTGGGATCACACATTGACAAAGCTCATTTTTTTGTTCGCTCAACTCTTTCTGAGGATCATGAGAAACACATGAGTTATGCACCTTCACTCAGGATTGAGAAACCTGAGATGTCAATTGTAAGACATAATCAACCTGACACACATTCTGATGTTCTTTTGCATGCACCCATTGTGCATTTTACACCAAGTCATATGTAGGCATCTTCTTCATCCATCCATGTTGATTTGGGGTGGATATCTGATCACTCGTGGAGGCGACATAAGCATTCGTTGAGAGGATTCTACAGGCATGGCTCCTCCACCATTCGGCCTCTTGCTCCACTTTCTATACCTTATGCATTGTGATGCTTCTTGTTTTGAGAATTTTTCTTTAGCAAGTGTAGTGTATCTCTCTTGTTTGTTGAGAGATTTTGTAGCTGTATTTTGACACTTTTGGCATGTTGACAGTCTCTCTTGTGAGGGAGCTATTATGGTGGAGCCCAGTGTTAGTTTTTTAGTGTTCGAGTAGTTGTTTTGACAACTCATACAGATTTGTAGCGTCACTCCACCCATTCAGCAGTATGGGAGGGTGTGGTGTTGATCCTGATTCTTCACGTTTCGTGTCCTTGCCTTATTACTTTGGGTATTATTCTTGGATCATGGCACATATTTTTGTAGTAGTTGATCGAATTATGTTTGGTGTTTTTTTGCATTTTTGACATCACTCCGTTGACAGTCTCCTTGTATGGAGCTATTCTGGTGAAACCCAGTGTCAGTTGTTTTTGAGTTTTGTGATTGAGCAGTGGATTTAGACCATAGTACACATCAAAATTCTTCAGTATTATATGATTTTTTTGAGCCGAGCTTCTTTGGATTCCTTGGAGCAAGTTTTTAATCTCTTTACTTTGTTGTTATTGGTTTTGGGTACCTTGCGATGTCCCTTTTTCCAGTTATTGTACTATGAGTACCTCATCAAGCCTAGTTGTCGGGACTCATACTGTGGACATGCCACTTCTATTTTGGCCCCTAGCTTCACTTGAGGTGGGGTGTTAGAGTAGGTATTTAACTTAGCTGATGTTCACCTAGGTACTTTATTTACCTTTATTGTATTTATCCTCACCCACTTATGTGTGTGGATATTTCTTTTTATTTATTTAGATATTAGGAGATATTATCTAGTTGTTAGGTATAGTTCTTTTCTTGATTTATGGTATTGACTAGTTATTTCCTAGATCTATGGTATTGACTAGATCCTTAATGTCTAGTTCTCTCACAAATCTATGGACTTGACTAGTTCTTTCCATTATTTATGGCTTGATCTACGACCTTGACTAGTTCTTAGATTGTTATTCCTTGCCTATATAAGCAAGGCCCATTCTCATTGTATTTCATTGAGTTCCATAATAATATATGATATTTTTTCTCATTTTTTTGCAAAGGTTTTATGTAAAGCTATTTTGGCAAATTGCTTTCATCTTATTGATCGTGGTTTTTGATTAGCATCTGTGTTCTTGGCTTGGTACGATCTGGTTATCGTTCCTTTCACTTTTATCCTAAATTTAGGAGGGTCAATTTTTTATTGATAAGGGTAAACGGAAAGGGTTTTGAAAGAAACCCATAACCTTTACAATGAATTAAAGTTATAACATTAAAGAAGCACATGAAACAAACTCAAAATAAGGTCTAGATCAACATCTAAGGAGAAACATTTTTTTTTTGCAAATAGTCAACAAGCTTACAACCAAACAAAATACCAGCTCCAACTACTAACCCAAGTCACTACCGATGTATACTAGAGAAAATGTAATGGACCTTTCTCTATAATAATAAGCTTGTCTATTAAGATTTTTCTCTAGATCTTTTCCTCGTTTTTGATAGTTGTCATACTTCTATGATGTTATCAAGATCAAAATCACATTGAAGAAAAACTTCCAAAGACTCAATCTAATAAAACATTTTAGAAGGTAATCCTTCTTCCGATATGACATCTTGGGTGGCTACCAACTAGACCCCTACAATTTTCTTAGAGGTCTTAATTGGTTGATGTTTCGCGAGGTCCCTAACTTCTGTAACTAGATCAAGCCACTTTAGTATGGCATCAGCTTTATTTAAGTTTAAGGATCATGGTATATCATGGTTTTTATGTTTCCAGGGACAAAATTTACCAACATATGTGAAATTAATTTTGTTGAATGAATGTGGATTTTTAGAGTCCAAAAATAATTCCAAATTTTTTTAGTAATGTTTTTAATCTGGAGAGTGAATAATGAGTTTTAATGTCATAGAAACATTTCCAACAATAATTAAAGAGATGTTATCAACTTAAAATAATAAAACATATATTGAAAAATAATTAAAGAAAATTTTAATTATTCTATAGAGTAAAACCAAACTGATAAATAAACAAACAAACACAATTATCAAATTAATAGACACACATATTCATTCAACAAGCATTACAAATATTAAAAAAAAATTCTACACCTAGCTTTCCAAATATTAAAAAACAATTCTACACCTAGCATTGCATGTTACACTAGAAAGTATCCAAGCTTCAAGAGTACCTCAAGAACCCCACACATGGAGCAAAAAAAGTGTGCTCAAAGTGCGCTTAGGGGTGATATGTGTGTGTCTATATGCGTTATTCAACATCAGGCACTCATGTTGAGATATGCTCAAGAAAACCCAAATACTTTGTACTGTTTTCTGATAATTTTGTCACATCTTACAAATATTTACCAATCAAAATATGCCACGTATTTGATTAACTATTTTATTAACTATTTAATATCTCAAAAAATATATTATATGGAATATTGTTAACTATGGTTTATTCTGTCAAGATCCGCACATGATAGAAATGTCGAGTCAGGGATAAGCCCTCTCTACTGACATCACTAAGTGTTTTTGCTTAGTTTACCTATATGAAGCATTGCAAGAAAAATCATATTTATATTTTCTGACGTGTCAACATTTAATTGAAAATTTTGAATTAATTTTTTATTGAAATTTCTTTAAACATCAGTATAGGGCTCTGGACGGACCTGGACTGAAGTGAGTGTGCAAGAAATGAAATGAAAAGAAATATTTTAATTGCGTCCGCGAGACCAATAGGTCTATGGGATCACAAGATAGTACCAAACCACCTTAGACCAAAGTGGGATTTTTGACCTCTTTTAGGAGGATGTTCGTCTGTCGGCTGATCTGTGACAACATTTCACCCAAGCTCTTTATTCTTTTTTCCTCAAATAGTTCCACCATGGACCTGCTAGTTAGTATTTCTTTATATTTGGATTGAATACCCGTGAACTTAGGACATTGGAGAATGAAGTGTGTTTTCGTCTCAATTGCCCATGTATTGCACATTACACAAGTTCTCTCTTCCCACTGCTCCTTGGGTATTGTCCACCTCCTTGTTTCACACCTAAGATTGTGAGAGCTAGTCCTTAGTTGAGCAATGAGGATCTTCTCTTGCCATTTTATTTCGGCCCCTATATAAGCTTTTGTCCATGGTCACAGGTTGGGCTAAACTCAATAATGTAATGTTGACGCTTCTTTTTTGTTTTCTTCTGCCACATCATCAATCTGAACTTTTCATTTACATAGTTTTTGATGTCTCTGTTAAGTTGTGGGAATTCAATGAGGTTGATATCCCATTTTTTCACGCATTTTTAGTTCTACTTCATCCACGTTTTCACGCATTTTTAGTTCTACTTCATCCACGCATTCTTTCATCTATTTAACTCTTCATCGATTGCAGCCTTAGATCATATGTCTGCTTGTATGTTTCTAACTTTTTTTAGGTAACCTATGAGCCTCGTCATAGTAGTTGCCTCCAGGGGGAAAGAACCTATTTTAGCCATGATAATTTCACAAGGAACTGTAGCCTTGATTATGAAATGGTGTGTTATAATCCTTTTTTGGATTCTCTCTAGTTGTCTCCAATTTGAATTTGTCATTCCACTAGCCCATACCTCGTAGCCATATAACAACACTAGAATGACAAGCAACCCAAATAGGATCTTAGTCTTCTTCCAATCCCATAATTCAGCGTTTTTGCACCTATTTTGGAGCGCAAAGAGG
Source organism: Taxus chinensis (assembly GCA_019776745.2). NCBI lineage: Eukaryota > Viridiplantae > Streptophyta > Pinopsida > Cupressales > Taxaceae > Taxus > Taxus chinensis. The sequence goes on from CM034148.1 coordinate 46,376,724, forward strand.
GCTCTCCAGCCTCCTTGTATTCGTTTCATCCTGCATATGTCCCACTTGAGCTTGCTATGGAAATCAAGGCCTAGATATTTGTACTCTGACACTATCTCCAAAGGCTCACCTTCGAACTAAAATTTGGGCTGCTAGTTTGTCTTCATAGAAAAAATCACAATTTTGGTTTTTCCAATGTTTAGCTACATTCTTACTTCTTTACAGAAAAGCCCTAATGACCGAAGGTGGATCCTCAGGTCTTGGATTGTTTATGCCATTAGAATTAGATCATTTGTGTATAGTAGGAGTTTCACCACATACTTAGCCAGGTGCACTCCATTACCTCCAAATTTGTTTATCCACTCTTCCAATTTCTCTATGTATAGCCCAAATAAGGTTGGAGAGAGAGGGCAACCTTGCTTAACCCCTATATCACTCCCAAACCCTTCAGATAACCCTGCATGTGTTTTGATTTTAGCTTTTACTTGCTCATACAGTCTATGAACAGCAGCCCTGTAATGTGCTGGAACCCCTATTTCCTCCATTTTGTTCCACATTTTGCTCCTTGGTACCGTGTCAAAAGCTTTTTTGAAGTCCACAAAACAACAGTAAGCATCCTTCTTTCGATCCCACCCATTTTCCACTAGATGTCTGAGTGTAACACAATGATCAATGGTTGAGTGTTTGGTTCTAAAACCAGCTTGCCCTTTTGCTCTCTTTCCTCCACCCTCCGCCCAATTGCTGATCCGGTGCTCTATCATACTTCCAAATAATTTTGCAAACAGTGGGTTGACCATGATGGTTCGATAATTTGAAGGGTTATTTACATCTCCACTTTTGAACAACGGTATGGTTAGGCTGGTTGTCCATTCTTTGGGGAAGCCGTTCTGAATAACCCCATTGAATATTTTCTTAATTTCAGGTGCCAGAATGTCTGCCCCCCATTTTAGGTGTTCTGCTTGAAGGTTGTCTATGTTACGCACTTTACTTGTTGCAAGCTTTTTGATCCCTAGCATGATGTCTTCATCCGTGAAAAGGACATCATTAACCATGATATTGGGAGGAGGTATTTGCTCATTTTCCCGTTCATACAGTTGCTTGGAGTATTCTAACCATTGGTCTGCTGTTATGTTGTTCTCTGTTTGCATTTTCTCCTTACGGAGTTCCCTCTAGAACCTCTTTGGATCATATTTCCCTAAATAAATTAGTTCCTTCCTTCTGGATTTAGTATACTCTTCTTTTTTCTTTCTCACTAGCTGCTCATATTTTTTTTGTTTTCCTTTGTTCTACCTGTTGACTTTAACATCTTTCGTGTTGCTTTGCATTCTTCATCATACCATGGGTTTGTTGGTAAGCTATTTGTTGTCTTCATTTTAGGCTTTGCTCTCTTGCACTTGTTAAGGGCTTCTTGTATAGCATGCATGAGCCACTTGCTCCTTGTGCAATCTGCAACTTGTTCTCCCTGATTTTCTCTTTCTTGAAGTTTGTCTTGCAGTGCTGCTCTAAAAATTTGCTGATTTTTCTTAGTTAGAAGAATTATTCTCTGAAACTATGCAGTTTACTTTGGCTAGACATAACCTGATTTTCACTGGTGCTTGTCCATTATACATTGGATTTTCATAGAAATTGGTCTGTGGTCTGATTTAAGTTCCATTGGAAATTCTTCTACTTCTAGATTCTTCTATTTTGGATGTACATTTTTGTGAGCAAATGACATAGTCAATTACACTCTTCCCATTGTGAGTCTCGCAGGTGTATTTTTCTGAACTTTTCCATTTTCTCATACCATTACATACAATCAAGTTGTGTATGTTGCACATGCCTAAGAACTCCTCTCCATAATGTGTAATGACTCCATACTTGTCTTTTGAAATCTTGAGCCATCGCTGATTTTCTTCTTCTGTCTCCCAAATAGGATTGAATTCTAGATCATAATTCCTTCCTACAATGAGTGCTTGTCTGTTTGCTGTCCTTGCATTGAAATCTCCTATTAGCACAATTTCTCCGCTCTTGCTCTATTCTGAGATGTCCTTTTTTAAGGATGAGTATGGGTCTTCTCAGTCTAGATCATGTTTCCTGTAGAATGTAGAATTCTTAGGTGCGAAATAGCATGCAGCTATGTGAAAGATATTGCTATTTTCTATGATTCTTATCCATATGTACTGCTTGTTTTCATCTTGCTTCTCTATGCTGATATTTTTGTCCCAAATGTCCTTTATTAACACCATTATACCTCCATGACCCTTTCCATTCTTTGCTACTTTATTCCAAATTGCTGCTCTCCTGTAACCCACAAAATTCGGTGTATTGCATCCATCATGTTCATGTGTTTCTGTCAGAATGATTATATCTCTATCTCTGGCTATGGGCCCTAACCCGGGTCCTCTTCTCCAAGGGTAACCTCTACAGTTCCAACTTACCAACGTAAGGTGTCCCCAAGCGGGCCATACTTCCTGTTTGTTGTAGGTTTGTGTCTCTGTAATACATGCTTTCCCATTTTTTAGGTAAGCCCAACACCCTCCATTCCTTGATGCTTTCACTTTTTCCCATTCTTTGTTTCTCTCTTGTAACTGCTCAAAGGTGAGATCATCTAAATAGAATTTTGAACCTCTTAGCATGCCTTTAGTTCTTAGCAGTCTTGTTTTATCTTTGTGATTCGCCAAAGTAACACGAATATGTCTATCCCTTCCTCCTTCTCTGAACTTACCGATTTTGCTTGCTTGCTTGATTGTCCCTTTCCACTGTAATTGATCTGATAGAAAGTTCCTTGTTAGGTTAAAAGTGTTTTCTCCTCTAAATTCTTTTACCCCTTTGATGATGAGGTTTAATATTTTATCTTGTCGTTCGCTTTCTTCTATCATTTGACTCTTGATTTGCTTTTCTATCATCTCTTTATGTTTATTTAATGGTTCTTTAACCACTTGTGCCCATGACTGAGCTTCTTCCAACTTGCTGCGTAATTCATTTTCTCTGGATTGTATGTTGTGAAGTGCTTCCTTTACTTCTTCAAATTGTTTTTCACCTCCATTTGTGGTAGGGGTTGAGTGGATGTTTTGTTTAAGAGCGTGCCATTCCTGTTGCCCAACTTTTGCTAAATTCTGCAGTTTTGCCGCTTGTGTTTTGAAGTTGTTGTTTTCTTCACTTAGTCTTTGTGTGATGTTTGTCAGCTCCTCTATTTTCTTAACTTGCCATGTTTCTCTTGCCTCCATGTTTTCTATCCTTACTTTCATATTCATTAACTCTTGCACATAGAGTTTCGAGGACCAAGTGAGTGGGGTCGTTGTGGGACTGTACGTTTCTTCACCCTCTTGATGATCTGTACTTTCTTCATTGGGTGTTGTTCTATTTGTTTTTACCTCCTTTTTGCCCTTTTTTTGCCCTTTTTGCGGAGTTCTTTGTTTCCTTTGCCGCAGTGAGTTTGATTATGTCCTGTTTTGCTGTGGAATTTTTCCTTTCCATTTTCCTCATTCGTGCTTTCCGGCGCCTTAAAATTCCCCAATACTGCTTGGCGTTAACATATATAGGTTGTACGATCATCACTGGTGGCACTGGTAGATTAAAATTTTGCAAGAGCTCAGCCTGTTGCGGGTATATAACTGGTAGTTCCTTATTCTTATATATTCCAGTGGTCCCTTCGATGATCGAGTATGGGTGCAATAATGTTGGGACTTCATGTTGTTTTGTGGTGTCCTTCGATGCTAGATTTACTGCTAGTTCAACCTGGTTCTCATTAAGCCTTGCCTATTGTTCTCTTATCCCCAACTTTACCAGTTGTTTCCCTGCTTTGGGGTCTTCTTCCATTACGCCTGTTAGCCCTCTTGCTTGTACTCTGTCTCTTGAATTCAAGATCTTAACAAGGATTCTGGGATTCGTATTTCTGGATTCCAAAAAAGAAAGCAAAAAACCCCTGTACTTTGGATTTGTGTAACGTTTTGCCTACACAGAAGTGTTGTCTTGCGTTTATTCCATTACACCTATGAGCCCTCTTGCCTTTACTCTATCCCTATATTCTGCCTTGCCCTGTCCTCTGCTCCATAGATTCCTGATTGCTAGCTTTGAGTCTCACCCTTGTTCTTAACTGCCAGAGAGTCTCTCTTGTCTTGGTTTGGTTTGTTTTGTTTTATATGGTTTGATAGTTTCCACCGACAAAATGTGCAGAGGGAGGGATTTGATAGTTTGCAATTTAAAGGAATGAACAATGCGAGCTAGGTATACACGGACATACTTGACCAATGCCTGCTCTTATTACAAGTAGTTTCAAAATAAAAACCACAGTCCCATATGAAATCATTCTAGTGGAAGCCGAAGCCTTTCCGGTGGAAGCGACGGCTATGACCCGACTATTAGGATATTTCAAAAAAGTGGAAATCATGGAGGATTCCTAGTGGCCTAAAATAGCAATTGAGGAAAAGTTAAACAAGAGGAGGAAAACATGGATGAAGCAAAATGGCGAGTCAATGAGCAAATGGGGCATTAGCATGCAGGAGTGCCGTAGCACTAATGAAGAAATAAAGAAGTATGTAAGAGAAAATTTTAGAAATACCATGTGAAATAAGCAACTTGGTCGAAAAAGAGAATACTATGTCAAGAATTTTAATCCCACTTGTGATCACGGACAAAAGCACTACATTGGAGAGACGATAAAGTGGAAGGCTAAAATGTTAATTGTATAGCTAAAAACTAGTTCACATCACTTTAGGTGTGAAACCGAGAGATGGAAAATGCCCAAGGAGGAGTGGTCTGAAAGGGTTTATCAATTTTGCAAGTCGGGCGCAGTGGAATCAGAATGGCACTTTGTCATGGAATGTGTCGCTTACGGGGACCTAAGGAGAAATTACATGGATATTTTAACAAGGGCTGATCTTACAACTTTGTTTGAAGAGGAAAGGGTAGCAAAGATAGCAGAATAAAAATTCATAATAGACAACGCAAAAATAGCAAAGAGCTGGAAGAAAGGTTGAAGTAGCAGTTTTCTTGGGCATCTTTTGCTGTATGGATGTCTTGTTCATGTTTTCCTTTGGGTCCCATAAATTGCTTGGTCTCATGGACGTCATTAAAAACTTCCATTCATTCATTCATTATCAGGTTCTTCCTCTCCCACTGCCACTTCTTCCTCTCCCCCTGCAATCCTTCTATCCCACGGATCCCTGTGATAAACCAGTTGATGCCTTCGAAAGAATAGAGTACCAAAACAATAATATACCATTGACTACCCATCACTAAAAATGCACCACTAGGGTGCATTGCAGCCATCCATGTTTGTACCAAAACAATAATATACCATTGACTACCCATCACTGAAAATGCACCACTAGGGTGTATTTTCAGTGATGGGTATCCCTCTCCAACAATTATTGGACTAGAAAATCTCGTACCACCGCATTCAAGTGGTCTAGGAGCGCACTAAGTGCCAAAATTGTCCCCTCATGTGCGCAGGAGAGAGTGAAATACTATGTGACGTGACGAATATTTCTGGATGAGTATTATGTTCATGTGTGTTGTACTTCAATGAGCTGGTGCTGAGTGCAGCAACCACATCTCAGTATAAGTAAAGCTGCACTCAGCACCAAATAAACATAAAACGTTTATAACAACAAATAAAAATAAAACCTAGTGACATGTGCCACGTGATGCTTCCTGTTTTGAACTATAAGCCCATGTCGGTATACTATATTTTCTTGTCTCCTATTTATAGTCTAATTTTAATTTTAATTCTACCACTGTATACGTAGATGTTAAACATCCCTACCAAATTTTTCTTTCGTGGGAGATAATTTATCATTCGGAAACAATGGCATCACAGATAGTGAGATGATTTAGATAATAGTCAAAGAAAAGTGGACTGCCCATTGGGTTCAAATTTTCTCATGCTTTCTTATGTGGGGAACATGGAAAATAAATAACTATACAATTGTCTCATGTTTCTCGGCTATGGAACATCTTTATTTCCATGTATGAAGCTCAGCCGTACATCTTTCTTTCTAACTATGCATCGGATCTTTCGAAAAGAATTATTACAAATCTCATAAAGTAATATTTAAAGCCTTTTTTTTATTATTATTGTTTAAATTGTAATTGCTATTTTATTATAAATTTATGGTATCCATTGCAATGTATAACACAGAATGTTATTCATTTAAGTATTATGGATTATCAATCTTTCATAGTTTATTTGCTAACACTTATTAAATTTATGAGGTGTTTATGGCAGAAAATTGATGTGGACTCAACTACAAGAGGTTGAAATGCCTCCCAAAACAAACACACACACCCCCCCCCCCCAACACACACACTTTATAAAAACTCCTTGAGTTTTAAAATAGTTTTCTTATCATTCTTGAATCAACATTGATCTTTTACAACATTACCATCTCCCTTTTATCTCCCATTATATCTAAAAAAAAACCTATAATGCAAACAAAAACTCTAATACACAAAAACACCATTCTTTCAAAATATGAAGCTTTGAAGTTTGAACTAGCTATATGTCTTTCTTCCCAAGTATGTATTGGATATTTTGAAAATAATTAATACAAATTTCATAAAGTAATATGTAAAATCATTATTTTTTATTATTATTGTTTAAATTGTAAGTCCTAGTTTATTATAAATTTATGATATCCATTGCAATGTATAACCTGAAATTATATTCATTCAAATACCATGGATTCTCGATGTTTGATAGTGTTTTTTGCTAACACGTACTAATTTCATGAGGTGTTAATGGCATAAAATTGATATGGACCCAACTACAAGATGTACAAATGCATCAAAAATAGACACATACACTTGTTTTACAAAAACTCTACATGCTTCAAAATAGTTTTCTTATCATCCGTAAATCAACAATGATCTTCTACAATATAACATATCCATTTATCTCCCACTATTTCTAAGAAAAAACCTAAAACACAAAGAAAAACGCGCGCAACCCACCCACACACACACACACACACACACACACACACACACACACACCACACACACACACACACACACACCACACACACACACACACAAACACACTTACTTTATAAAAACTCCTTGAGTTTTCAAATAGTTTTCTTATCATTCTTGAATCAACATTGATCTTTTATAACATTACCATCTCCCTTTTAATCTCCATTATATCTAAAAAAAAAAACCCTATAATGCAAACAAAACTCTAATACAACAAAAAAAACCATTCTTTCAAAATATGAAGCTTGAAGTTGGAACTAGCTATACGTCTTCTTCCCAGTATGTATTGGATCTTTTGAAAATAATTAATACAAATTCATAAAGTAATATGTAAAATCATTATTTTTTATTATTATTGTTTAAATTGTAAGTCCTATTTATTATAAATTTATGATATCCATTGCAATGTATAGCCGAAATGATGTTCATTCAAATATCATGGATTTCAATGTTTGATAGTGTTTTTTTTGCTAATACTTACTAATTTCATGAGGTGTTAATGGCATAAAATTGATATGGACCCAACTACAAGATGTACAAATGCATCAAAAATAGACACATACACTTGTTTTACAAAAACTCTACATGCTTCAAAATAGTTTTCTTATCATTCTTGAATCAACATTGATCTTTTATAACATTACCATCTCCCTTTTATCTCCCATTATATCTAAAAAAAAAAACCCTATAATGCAAACAAAAACTCTAATACACAAAAAAACCATTCTTTCAAAATATGAAGCTTTGAAGTTTGAACTAGCTATATGTCTTTCTTCCCAAGTATGTATTGGATCTTTTGAAAATAATTAATACAAATTTCATAAAGTAATATGTAAAATCATTATTTTTTATTATTATTGTTTAAATTGTAAGTCCTATTTTATTATAAATTATGATATCCATTGCAATGTATAACCTGAAATTATATTCATTCAAATACCATGGATTCTCGATGTTTGATAGTGTTTTTTGCTAACAAGTACTAATTTCATGAGGTGTTAATGGCATAAAATTGATATGGACCCAACTACAAGATGTACAAATGCATCAAAAATAGACACATACACTTGTTTTACAAAAACTCTACATGCTTCAAAATAGTTTTCTTATCATCCGTAAATCAACAATGATCTTCTACAATATTAACATATCCATTTTATCTCCCACTATTTCTAAGAAAAAAACCTAAAACACAAAGAAAAACGCGCGCACCCACCCACACACACACACACCACACACACACACACACACACACACACACCACACACACACACACACACACCACACACACACACACACACACACACAAACACACTTACTTTATAAAAACTCCTTGAGTTTTAAAATAGTTTTCTTATCATTCTTGAATCAACATTGATCTTTTATAACATTACCATCTCCCTTTTATCTCCCATTATATCTAAAAAAAAAAACCCTATAATGCAAACAAAAACTCTAATACACAAAAAAACCATTCTTTCAAAATATGAAGCTTTGAAGTTTGAACTAGCTATACGTCTTCTTCCCAAGTATGTATTGGATCTTTTGAAAATAATTAATACAAATTTCATAAAGTAATATGTAAAATCATTATTTTTTATTATTATTGTTTAAATTGTAAGTCCTATTTTATTATAAATTATGATATCCATTGCAATGTATAACCTGAAATTATATTCATTCAAATACCATGGATTCTCGATGTTTGATAGTGTTTTTTGCTAACAAGTACTAATTTCATGAGGTGTTAATGGCATAAAATTGATATGGACCCAACTACAAGATGTACAAATGCATCAAAAATAGACACATACACTTGTTTTACAAAAACTCTACATGCTTCAAAATAGTTTTCTTATCATCCGTAAATCAACAATGATCTTCTACAATATTAACATATCCATTTTATCTCCCACTATTTCTAAGAAAAAACCTAAAACACAAAGAAAAACGCGCGCACCCACACACACACACACACACACACACACACACACACACACACACACACACACACACACACACACACACACACACACACACACACACACACAAACACACTTACTTTATAAAAACTCCTTGAGTTTTCAAATAGTTTTCTTATCATTCTTGAATCAACATTGATCTTTTATAACATTACCATCTCCCTTTTATCTCCCATTATATCTAAAAAAAAAAACCCTATAATGCAAACAAAAACTCTAATACACAAAAAAACCATTCTTTCAAAATATGAAGCTTTGAAGTTTGAACTAGCTATACGTCTTTCTTCCCAAGTATGTATTGGATCTTTTGAAAATAATTAATACAAATTTCATAAAGTAATATGTAAAATCATTATTTTTTATTATTATTGTTTAAATTGTAAGTCCTATTTTATTATAAATTTATGATATCCATTGCAATGTATAGCCCGAAATGATGTTCATTCAAATATCATGGATTCTCAATGTTTGATAGTGTTTTTTGCTAATACGTACTAATTTCATGAGGTGTTAATGGCATAAAATTGATATGGACCCAACTACAAGATGTACAAATGCCTCAAAAATAGACACATACACACATTTTACAAAAACTCTACACGCTTCAAAATAGTTTTCTTATCATTTGTCAATCAAAAATGATCTTCTACAATATTAACATATCCATTTTATCTCCCACTATTTCTAAGAAAAAACCTAAAACACAAAGAAAAACGTAAAAAGTATAACACTTAGGATGGATATAATTTTTTTTTGTATAAAATATGCCTTCATAAATAAAGGCTCAAGTCAAATCTTGGCTTATTCTATAAAGCAAAAAAAAAGATATTAAAACTCTAAGTTCTACAAAAATCTAAAAAATGGTTCAGAGCCAAGTTTAGACCACTAGACGAAGGATTTTCGCCTCGAAAAATAAGCCAAAATGGAAAACAACGTTTGTGAAGAGTTTGATAGTGACATATTACTAATCGAGATTTAACTCCCTGGAAATTTTCAAGACAATATGATGGTAGATTAAAAGTTATGGTCTCCAAAGATATGCTCCCTCATCATTCTCCCCTATTTGACAAGAATTCTACTCCTGTGAATTTAGTTGATAGAATTCATCCAATTTTCCATTGTAAATATTCTTTAACTACCACTCAATACTCTAAGTATTATCTTCCTGTTACAAACCTTACAAATGTACCAAATACTTGTTTTATCCACCATGCATAATAGAGACTATTTATTTGTCCAAGACACACATTACCCTCTCATTTTTATTCTTTGATCTACTCCTCCCAATTTACTTCTTCCTCATCTTCAACATTTTGATCATGACCTGGAAACTTATACAAGTCAGAAACATTAAAAATTGGTGAAATAGAAAAGTTGTTAGGTAGCTCTACATTGTAGTCATTATCACTCAACTTCTTTAAAATCCTACATGGCCCAATCTCCTTATACTTTAATTTATTATATCCCCTTTGGAAACCTCACATTTATGAGATGAATCATCACCATATCTCCTTCTTCAAATGTATTTACTCTCCTACTTGCATATGTAGCTACTTTATATTTTGCATTGCTATCTTTCAGCTTCTCCCACACTTCTTCCTGCAATTGTAGCATGTGTTATGCAAATGCTTCTGCATCATCACTGATTTTATCTTCACTAGGAAGTACAATTACATATAACACTCCATTGGGATTCCTACCATAGGCAACCTGGAAAGGATGCCTCCTTGTTGACATATTTACTAAGCTACTATAAGAAAACTGAGCATTTTGTAAAGCCAAATCCCATTATTTTGTCTTTTCTCTAACTATGCATCGTAGAAGATTTCCTGAGCTCATATTGACTAATTCTATCTATCCATCATTCTGGGGGTGATATCCACTACTGAACTATAAATTTTTTCCCCATCTTCCTCCATAGAGTCTTCAAAAAATGACTCAAAAACTTTGTGTCTCAATCTGAAGTGATCGTTCTTGGAAATCCATGCAACCTAACCAATTCTGAAACACAAAATCTGCAACTCGAGAGGCATCATTAATTTTCCTATAAGAAATGAAATGTTACATTTTAGAGAATATATCTACCACAAAAAAGATAAAATAATTTCCTCATTGTGTGTTAGGAAGTCCTAACACAAAATCCATACACAAATCAACCCATGGTAAGGACAATTAATGGAATATATAGCCCAATATTATGTGCATGTCCCTGATCCATTTGACACACTTTACACCTTAATATGATCGTAATTATGTCCTTCTTTAACTTGAGCTAGTAATACTTCTCTACCACAAGATTAGTCATCTTACTTATACTAAAGTGTCAAACCAAACCCCCACTATGCAGTTCCCTTTGAATATTTTTTCTCATTTAACCAAAAAGGATACACAATTGCTTTCCCAGATGAATAAATAACAACCCTCCATAAAATAATCATAAGAACCACTACCCAGTGTAGGGTCCTTACATTGTATCACAATATTACGAAAATATGAATCACTTTCATAAAATTCCGTAACTACCTCAAACTCTACAAATTCATTTTCCATTGGTATCAACAACACTACATGCCTACTCAAGGAACTAAAAACTTGATTCTACTTACACAATTTATGCTTTAAGATAAAAACATATTCTTGCAAACAAGAAACCCAATTTACATCCCTATTATTTAGTTTCATTTTATTTTTAAATACCTCAATGCCTCATGGTCAATAAAGAGTACAAATTCCTTAGGTACCAAGTAAGTTCTCCAATTCCTTAATGCCTAAACAATACCATTAAACTCCAAATCATATGAACAATATTCTCTCCCGAACTCATTCATATTTTCACTGAAGAATGCTACATTATGTCCTTTTTAACTGAGTACTAGTCCAATCTCGACATGTGAAGCATTAAAATCAAAGACCTTGCTAAAACCAGGAAATACCAAAACAGGTTCCTCTGGAAAATTATTCTTTAATAATTCAAAACTATATGTTTCTACCCTTTTGCATAAAAACTACATTCCCTTCGTGCACTCCATTATGGGTGCAACAATGATACTAAAATTTATAATGAACTTCCTATAAAATATTTCCAATCCATGAAAATTGTGAATCTCTATCACATTCCTTGGAATAGGCCATTCCAAAAGTGCCTTCAATTTTTCCTCATCGATCCTTATCCCATCCTCTAAGATGACAAACCCCAAAAATTCTAGAATTTTATTAAGAAATATACATTTTTGTAAGTTTGCATACAAACTATATTTTCATAACACTTCTGAAACAAATTTCAAATGCAGCTAGTGTTCTTCTATTGTCCTACTAAATATCAAAATATCATTAAAATAAACAACCACAAAAATCTACTTCTATTACCTTTTCTCGTTTTTTTTTCTTTCAATATTTCAAATTTGCCCTGTCTTTTACATCTTCTAGCTTAGTAAGTTCTTCTTGAATACTTTTTTATTAATAGTTAAATTTTTTTTGACTGGGGTCCTACACAGGAGAAACAAAAAAGGGTAAAAACCCAGATAAAGTGATAAAAACTTGAAAAACAATAAGAAGACAGCTACCCAACAGCCAGAGAATCAACAAGAATCACCACTACTACCCAAAAATGCATAAAAATCTAAAGAACAACTATAAAAAAATCAAAAAACAAGGTAATCAACCTAGAGAAATAGAAGATCTTTTTCGATTTCCTTGATTGCAGTTTATTCCATCCCTCTTCCTCAAGTTCATGTTCAATAAGATCATTGCGATTCTTGAAACCAAAAGTTTGGAAGATGCATTCTTGATAATGTGAACCTTCCCAGAAATTAATAATTTTAATCATGTTAGGATCATCTGGAACCTTCGACACGATTGTCTCAAACTGCATAGAATTATTCATCACCAAAATCTTAGGTTTGTTAAAATTTAACACTATTTTAATAGTCCTAAGATCCATACTATAAATAGATGTTGCAAACCTCTCCACAACAACCAATGAGCTGTCTTCAAGATCAAATTTAGAGAAATCAAGGCACTTATCCCCAAACTACTACAAGGAAGGAATGGGAATATCAGGAACTAATTCCAAGTCAATATTGTTAAAGTTTTTAATCTTCAGGACCTTCAAGACATATCTTAGTGTCCCTAACATCATACGACCCCAATATGGACACAACCAATTCAAGTCTGATCTCCTCCATATCCAAGATTTTCTTTCCCTTTGAGACACTGACCTCCTTGCATTTCTCTTCAACAAAAATTCCACCTGTTACACAATCTCCAGATTCATATTGGTTGTCAAACGCAACGGGTAAAGGTGTGTCCACCAATTCCAATGATTCTTTCCTGGACACCAGTGTCGTGTGCCTTTCTAATCCAAAATGTCATTCGTCCTTTGTCACAAAAACTTGTTAATCCAAGCTAAAGGATTTTTGAACTTTAGCTTCCTTTGACATAGGAGAAGGAGTCTCGGGATTTCTCCCATCCTCGGCCGCATCATCACTGTGATCCAAACCATCACTAGTATTGAACTCGGAGCTAGAAAGAGGACCATTGGTGGTTTCTTTCCTTTTCCATTCATTAATAGGATCCCTGCAACACCCAACACAATGGTCGATAGTCCTATACCTTCGACAAAATATAGGGGAAGATTCGTGTTTGAGTGTTTTTCTTAGACTCAAAATCTAGAAGAATGGAGGATAGTTGAGGGACGTGGTTTAATAGGGGATGCATTAACACATAGTCTTGCATAAATAAACCTTGATCAAATAACAATGGTTGGATCCACAACATGAAAACATCCCAAAGCATTGACAATGTCATGGTAGACATCAAGATCCCAATATTCAAGAGGTAGATCCTATAGCCTAACCTAGACAGGGAAAATGGTAGGTGTCTGAGGAGGGGAACCAGGGGTTCACCTGCTGAAAGAGAACACTATTTTTCCCTTAGAACCATCTACCCTATAAAACCTTCAAAAGGTATTATTCCAACAAAAAATTAAACAAGATAGAGCTACTAGAGATGGCCACAATATCAAGGTGCCCTGACAACCTCCACCTTCTACTAGCACAAGCTCTAACAAAATCAATACGTCGCCTTAAACAAGATAACTTACCAGTGAGGGAAATTGTATCTATGGTGTGCCATGGATACCAATTCATCTAAGACCGAGAGCTCTGGTGATACATCCTTCCAAGTGGGGGACATGGGTAAGAGTTTCAAAGTTTGTTTAAGGCAAAGTCGTTCAAACCATGATAGGGTTCTACAACCCACAGCCGCGTCCTCCACTTTCGTGAACCCAATTTTAATTTCCTTCTCAATCCCATACTCATTTTCATCCATTCCTATAGAATATAATAATTTTTTATTGTCCTTTCACTTTTGAAATATATAAATCAATGTCAACCTAGGTAAAATTTAATTGTATTTTTTGTTTTATTTATATTTACATAAACATTAGATCATCAATCTTACCATTATTCATAGGGTAATTGCACAAATATGGGGTCCAAAAAGTGGACATAAATCCAAAAATAGGAAAAATCACATCTGTATTTTTAAATAATAGTTGATGCCTTCGAAAGAACAGAGTACCAAAACAATAATATACCATTGACTACCCATCATTGAAAATGCACCACTAGGGTGCATCTCAGCCGTTCATGAAACATGAACAACTGAGATGCACCCTAGTGGTGCATTTTCAGTGATGGGTATCCCTATCCAACAATTATTGGACTAGAAAATCCCGTACCACCGCATTCAAGTGGGCCAGGAGCGCACTAAGGGCCCAAATTTTCCCCTCATGTGCGCAGGAGAGAGTGAAATACTATGTGACGTGACGAATATTTCTGGATGAGTATTATGTTCATGTGTGTTGTACTTCAATGAGCTGGTGCTGAGTGCAGCAACCACGTCTCAGTTTAAGTAAAGCTGCACTCAGCACCAAATAAACATAAAACGTTTATAACAACAAATAAAAATAAAACCTGGTGACATGTGCCACGTGATGCTTCCTGTTTTGAACTATAAGCCCATGTCGGTATACTATATTTTCTTGTCTCCTATTTACAGTCTAATTTTAATTTTAATTCTACCACTGTATACGTAGATGTTAAACATCCCTACCGACTTTTTCTTTCGTGGGAGATAATTTATCATTCGGAAACAATGGCATCACAGATAGTGAGATGATTTAGATAATAGTCAAAGAAAAGTGGACTGCCCATTGGGTTCAAATTTTCTCATGCTTTCTTGTGTGGGGAACATGGAAAATAAATAACTATACAATTGTCTCATGTTTCTCGGCTATGGAACATCTTTCTTTCCATGTATGAAGCTCAGCCGTACATCTTTCTTTCTAACTACGCATCGGATCTTTCGAAAAGAATTATTACAAATCTCATTAAGTAATATTTAAAGCCTTATTTTTTTTATTATTGTTTAAATCGTAATTGCTATTTTATTATAAATTTATGGTATCTGTGGCAATGTATAACACAAAATGCTATTCATTTAAGTATTATGGATTATCAGTCTTTCATAGTTTATTTGCTAACACTTATTAAATTTATGAGGTGTTTATGGCAGAAAATTGATGTGGACCCAACTACAAGAGGTTGAAACACCTCCCAAAACAAACAAACACACACACACACACACACACACACACACACACACACACACACACACACACACACACACACACACACACACACACACACACACACACACACACACACACACACACACACACACACACACACACACACACACACATTATAAAAACTCCTTAAGTTTTAAAATAGTTTTATTATCATTCTTGAATCAACATTGATCTTTTACAATATTACCATCTCCCTTTTATCTCCCATTATATCTAAAAAAAACCCTATAATGCAAACAAAAACTCTAATACACAAAAAAACCATTCTTTCAAAATATGAAGCTTTGAAGTTTGAACTAGCTATACGTCTTTCTTCCCAAGTATGTATTGGATATTTTGAAAAGAATTATTACAAATTTCATACAGTAGTATGTAAAATCCTTTTTTTTTATTATTATTGTTTAAATTGTAATTCCTATTTTATTATAAATTTATGATATCCATTGCAATGTATAACCCGAAATGATATTCATTCAAATATCATGGATTCTCAATGTTTGATAGTGTTTTTTGCTAATACGTACTAATTTCATGAGGTGTTAATGGCATAAAATTGATATGGACCCAACTACAAGATGTACAAATGCCTCAAAAATAGACACATACACACATTTTACAAAAACTCTACATGCTTCAAAATAGTTTTCTTATCATTCGTAAATCAACAATGATCTTCTACAATATTAACATATCCATTTTATCTCCCACTATTTATAAAAAAAAACCTAAAACACAAAGAAAAACGTAAAAAGTATAACACTTAGGATGGATATCAATTTTTTTGTATAAAATATGCCTTCATAAATAAAGGCTCAAGTCAAATCTTGGCTTATTCTATAAAGCAAAAAAAAAGATATTAAAACTCTAAGTCCTACAAAAATATAAAAAATGGTTCAGAGCCAAGTTTAGACCACTAGACGAAGGATTTTCACCTCGAAAAATAAGCCAAAATGGAAAACAACGTTTGTGAAGAGTTTGATAGTGACATATTACTAATCGAGATTTAACTCCCTAGAAATTTTCAAGACATTATGATGGTAGATTAAAAGTTATGGTCTCCGAAGATATGCTCCCTCATCATTCTCCCCTATTTGACAAGAATTCTACTTCTGTGAATTTAGTTGATAGAATTCATCCAATTTTCCATTGTAAATATTCTTTAACTACCATGCAATACTCTAAGTATTTTCTTCCTGTTACAAACCTTCCCAATGTACCAAATACATGTTTTATCCACCATGCATAATAGAGACTATTTATTTGTCGAAGACACGCATTACCCTCTCATTTTTATTCTTTGATTTTCGCCTCCCAATTTACTTCTTCCTCATCTTCAACATTTTGATCATGACCTGGAAACTTATACAAGTCAGAAACATTAAAAATTGGTGAAATAGAAAATTTGTTAGGTAGCTCTACATTGTAGTCATTATCACTCAACTTCTTTAAAATCCTACATGGCCCAATCTCCTTATACTTTAATTTATTATGTCCCCTTTGGAAACCTCTCCTTTATGAGATGAATATCGCCATATCTCCTTCTTCAAATGTATTTACTCTCCTACTTGCATATGTAGCTACTTTATATTTTGCATTGCTATCTTTCAGCTTCTCCCACACTTCTTCCTGCAATTGTAGCATGTGTTTTGCAAATGCTTCTACATCATCACTAATTTTATCTTCACTAGGAAGCACAATTACATATAACACTCCATTGGGATTCCTACCATAGGCAACCTGGAAAAGGATGCCTCCTTGTTGACATATTTACTAAGATACTATAAGAAAACTGAGCATTTTGTAAAGCCAAATCCCATTATTTTGTCTTTTCTCTAACTATGCATCGTAGAAGATTTCTCGAGCTCCTATTGACTAATTCTATCTATCCATCATTCTGGGGGTGATATCCACTACTGAACTATAATTTTTTTCCCCATCTTCCTCCACAGAGTCTTTCAAAAATGACTCAAAAACTTTGTGTCTCAATCTGAAGTGATCGTTCTTGGAAATCCATGCAACCTAACCAATTCTAAAACACAAAATCTGCAACTCGAGAGGCATCATTAATTTTCCTATAAGAAATGAAATGTTACATTTTAGACAATATATCTACCACAAAAAATATAAAATAATTTCCTCATTGTGTGTTAGGAAGTCCTAACACAAAATCCATACACAAATCAACCCATGGTAGGGACAATTTATGGAATATATAGCCCAATATTATGTGCATGTCCCTGATCCATTTGACACACTTTACACCTTAATATGATTTAAAGTTTGTCAATTGTATCAAGGACATTTAACTATGTCGTTCTTTAACTTGAGCTAGTAATACTTCTCTACCACAAGATTAGTCATCTTACTTATACTAAAGTGTCAAACCAAACCCCCACTATGCAGTTCCCTTTGAATATTTTTTCTCATTTAACCAAAAAGGATACACAATTGCTTTTCCAGATGAATAAATAACCACCCTACATAAAATAATCATAAGAACCACTACCCAGTGTAGGGTCCTTACATTGTATCACAATATTACGAAAATATGAATCACTTTCATACAATTTCATAACTACCTCAAACTCTACAAATTCATTTTCCATTGGTATCAACAACACTACATGCCTACTCAAGGAACTAAAAACTTGATTCTGCTTACACAATTTATGCTTTAAGATAAAAACATATTTTTGCAAACAAGAAACCCAATTTACATCCCTATTATTTAGTTTCGTCTATTTTTTTAAATACCTCAATGCCTCAGGGTCAATAAAGAGTACAAATTCTTTAGGTACCAAGTAATTTCTCCAATTCCTTAATGCCTAAACAATACCATTAAACTCCAAATCATATGAACAACATTCCCTCCCGAACTCATTCATATTTTCACTGAAGAATGCTCCAGGATGTCCTTTTTGACTGAGTACTAGTCCAATCTCGACATGTGAAGCATTAAAATCAAAGACCTTGCTAAAACCAGGCAATACCAAAACAGGTTCCTCTGGAAAATTATTCTTCAATAATTCAAAACTATATGTTTCTACCTTTTTGCATAAAAACTACATTCCCTTCGTGCACTCCATTATGGGTGCAACAATGATACTAAAATTTCTAATGAACTTCCTATAAAATATTTCCAATCCATGAAAATTGTGAATCTCTATCACATTCCTTGGAATAGGCCATTCCAAAAGTTCCTTCAATTTTTCCTCATTGATCCTTATCCCATCCTCTAAGATGACAAACCCCCAAAATTCTAGACTTTTATTAAGAAATATACATTTTTGTAAGTTTGCATACAAACTATATTTTCATAACACTTCTGACACAAATTTTAAATGGAACTAGTGTTCTTCTACTGTCCTACTAAATATCAAAATATCATCAAAATAAACAACCACAAAAATCTACTTCTATTACCTTTTCTCATTTTTTTTTCAATATTTTAAATTTTCCCTATCTTTTACATCTTCTAGCTAAGTAAGTTCTTCCTGAATACTTTTTTATTAATAGTTAAATTTTTTTTGACTGGGGTCCTACACAGGAGAAACAACAAAGGGTAAAAACCCAGATAAAGTGATAAAAACTTGAAAAATAATAAGAAGACAGCTACCCAACAGCCGAGAATCAACAAGAATCACCACTACTACCCAACAATGCATAAAAATCTAAAGCACGACTATAAAAAAAGCAAAAAACAAGGTAATCAACCTAGAGAAATAGAAGATCTTTTTCGATTTCCTTGATTGCAGTTTATCCCATCCCTCTTCCTCAAGTTCATGTTCAATAAGAGCAATGCGATTCCTGAAACAAAAAGTTTTGAAGATGCATTCTTGATGATGTGAACCTTTCCAAAAGTTAATAATTTTAATCATGTTAGGATCATCTAGAGCCTTCGACACGATTGTATCAAACTGCGTAGAATTATTTACCACAAAAATCTCAGGTTCGTTAAAATTTAACACTATTTTAATAGTCTTAAGAGCCATACTATAAATAGATGTTGCAAACCTCTCCACAACAACCAATGAGCTGTCTTCAAGATCAAAATTAGAGAAATCAAGGTACTTATCCCCAAACTACTACAAGGAAGGAATGGGAAGATCAGGAACTAAGTCCAAGTCAATATTGTTAAAGTTTTTAATCTTCGGGACATCCGAGACATAGCGTCCCTAACATCATACGACCCCAATATGGACACAACCAATTCAAGTCTGATCTCCTCCATATCCAATATTTTCTTTCCCTTTGAGACACTAACCTCCTTGCATTTCTCTTCAACAAAAATTCCACCTGTTACATAATCTCCAGATTCATATTGGTTGTCAAACGCAAAGGGTAAAGGTGTGTCCACCAAGTCCAATGATTCTTTCCTAGACACCAGTGTCATGTGCCTTTCTAATCCAAAATGTCGTTCGTCCTTTGTCACAAAAACCTATTAATCCAAGCTAAAGTATTTTGGAACTTTAGCTTCCTTTGACATAGGAGAAGGAGCCTCGGGATTTCTCCCATATTCCTCAACCATATCATCACTGCAATCCAAACCCACACTAGTATTGAACTCGGAGCTAGAAAGAGGACCATTGGTTGTTCCTTTCCTTTTCCATTCATTAATAGGATCCCTGCAACACCCAACACAATGGTCGACAGTCCTATACCTTCAACAAAATATAGGAGAATATTCGTGTTTGAGTGTTTTTGCTAGTCTCAAAATCTAGAAGAAAGGAGGATAGCTGAGGGACGTGGTTTAATAGGGGATGCATTAACACATAGTCTTGCATAAATAAACCTCGATCAAACAACAATGGTTGGATCCACAACATGAAAACATCCCAAAGCATTGACAATGTCATGGTAGACATCAAGATCCCAATATTCAAGAGGTAGATCCTATAGCCTAACCTAGACAGGGAAAATGGTAGGTGTTTGGGGAGGGGAACCAGGGGTTCACCTGCTGAAAGAGAACACCATTTTTCCCTTAGAACTAGCTACCCTATAAAACCTTCAAAAGGTATTATTCCAACAAAAAATTAAACAAGATAGAGCTACTAGAGATGGCCATAATATCAAGGTGCCCTGATAACCTCCACTTTCTACTAGCACAAGCTCTAACAAAATCAATATTGTTAGGATAAAATATTATTATCCTAATATTAATTATGCATAGTTTAATTATTTAATTAATTTTATTAATTAAATAATTATGGTTATTTTGTTATTTAGTTCATAAACCATATTTGTCTTTTATTCATGATGTTATATTATTTTGAACAATATATTTGTATTTATTCATTTGTGCTTCCTGGATGTTATTGGAAGCCTGTTTATTTAGGAATTTGGTTCACCTGTGCAACCTAATATTTTGTTTGTATTCAGGCTGTGCAATATCTATAAATATTGCAGCCCATTCTCTGTGATGGTTAATTGATTGAGATTAATAAAAAATTTCAGGATTCCGTCCCTGTTTCTCAATCATCATTTGGTACCAGAGTGAATTGAAGCTCCTGGAAAGGTTGGAGAAGGTTGCAGAAGAAGGAGAATTCGTGGAGAAGAAATATGCAATAGAAGGAGAGCCAGTGCTACCTCCTGCAGCTTCCTAGAACCCCCTGCAAACCCATAACCTCCTGTTCAGTTCTAGGTGTTTGGAGCGCAAATTTTCTTTGCACTGGTGCACTTAGCTCCAGGCGAAATTTGCTGCAGGTATAAAGAATTAATTTTTTTTTTTTCCCCATTAGGGGTTTTGTCTCTAATTTAATAGAAGCTATTTAGTCTCTGCTACATTTTAGCAGACCACTAGAGTTGAAGGTCTATGTGTATGTGGACCTGTATGTGTATGCATTTGCAAAATTTTCTGCAAGCAGCGCACAGGGATTGATTTCCTCATTACACCTCTTCGAGCACCTCCATTATTGCCTTTAGTTGGTTCAAGATGAAGATTTAACATATGAGCAAGTTTTAATGTTGGAGGCAAATTTATTATTTGGTGGGATAAATCTCCATGATCAACATAGCGGCGTGGGCATCTTCAGGTCAGACCTGCACTAAAGTCTTTAAACACCTTGCATAACCACGCACCTGCACCAAGCAACAAACTAGCGGCTCGACCTGCCATAGACGCCACGCAGATGAAGGAGCACCTACACACAAAAACAAACAGTGAACAAGATCAAAGAAAACAAAAAAAACAATGGCGCCTTTCAAGCAAGCCTCCTCCCTCCGACCAGCATACCTGCAACCTGCACAAGAAAACAAACGAAGAAGTATTAAAAAGAGGCGGCACAGCAAGTAAAAAGCGACCAAAGCAAGGAAGAAGCGGCCAAAACCAAAGGAAAATCAAACAAGGATATAAAGAAATAAAACGCCTCAGATGCATTTAAGGAGGAAACCCTAAACGCCCACTGAGCTCCACACAAGCGCCACGTGGACTCTCTCCTCTACCAGGTCACATTTTTTAAAATGGTAAGTCGATTTTACCTGTCTATAAATACAAGTTTGTTCATTTTCATATGAAGTGCCCCTAAGAGGCCAAGTTGGTTATTGGATGCGCCTTGGGAGTGAGAGGTGTGGGGGTCAAATCCTACCCCAACACACAAGAACCCATTTTTTGAAATTTAGCAGAAAATTTGGCGGTTTTACCAAATTTAGTGGCAAAATTTAAATTTAGTTATAACTAACTAAATTTAGCGGAGGAATCCCTAAAGTTAGGGTAAATTTTTTTTTTATCCCATTTGGTCTGTTTTTTCATTTCGGACATTTTTTGCAAAGGGAGACCCATCTAAAAATTGCATCTTCAGCTTCTTTTTTGCAATTTTTAGCATTTTGGGTCGTATTGGGCTCAGGAGGCCACCAGGACCCGCGAAACTGAAATTTTTTGCCTGCCATTCAAATTGTAAAGTTTTTTGAATGTAAATTGTATACTGCTGCATATTGTACTAATTTGAAGGTTGCCATAGTCAAGTGCAAACTTTGTAACTACTCAAAAAATGGCAGAATTGTAATAAAAACAATTAAAAAAATTTGGTTTTGTAACACTCACGAGATCCTAGATCTCATTCGCAGTGTTCGGTATATACGGTGCCTCTGGGAAGCTCTTACGGGTAAAGATGTCACGACTACTACTGCACTTAACACCTAATATAGCTGTAAAAATGTCGTCTGGGCATCGTCCCTATAAATCGACGGGGAGTAATAAGGTCACAATGCACACACTATGAACCATCCCATCCATCTGTGAACGATTGCAAGACATAAATCTAGACTGAGAAACTATCTGAGTATATAGCGAAGTTACGTGCGCGTATGAGGATATTTCTTTGAGCCGGTGTCAATAATCGCACAGACCCCATCAGTACTGTCTTGGTACCATGTATTGAATTCTTTCACATACGTTAACGCCTCTTTCACGTACCACCAGGTATATAAAAAGGGCGAGCTTATTCCATGTACTGACGGGTATAGCGGAAGGGTGCATATATATAAAGGTTCGGTATATCAGACTGACGGTATATAGATTGGGAGACCTAATACCTAGAGTGATAAGATCCAATCCCTGTCAGTGATCTCTGCAAAATGGGCACCAATGCCCCCAAATTTTTTCTTCCGGATTCAAAATTGCTCAGAGGAAGCAACTATGCTGCATGGAAGAAAAAAATAAAGACACAACTTGAGTTTGAAGAAATATGGCCTGTTGTGACTGGTACTCTAACTAGATCACCAACTGATGCAACACAACAACGACAATTTGATAGAGCAGATCAGAAAGCAAAACTCATCATCTTGTTTGGAGTGTCCGACGATGTGCAAGCCCACATTTGAGATGGCACAATAGAAAAAGAAGTGTGGGATAAGGTGAGCACAATATATGAGGCCAAGAACAAGAATGTCATACTAAATTTGCAGAGTCAATTACATACATTGAAGTTCAAGCAAAATGAGAAAATTGAAGCTTTCCTAAGAAGAGTTGCAGAGTTGAGGGCTTCACTTCTAGCCCTAGGAGAAGAATTCAAAGATGAATCTCTTGTTCCCATTGTTCTGAGAGCTCTCCCTTCTTCTTACCACATTTTTGTCACAACTCTAAACTTGTCAGATAAGACAATTAGTTTTGACAAGCTAGTAAACCTACTGCAACAAGAGGAAGCAATGCGCAATAAGGATGATGAAGAAGAGCAGGCACTGTCTTCACATCAAAAATGGAAAGGAAAAGGTAAAGGAAAACCTAAATCCTATCAGAAGTCCCAACATCAGAATCAGTATCATGGGGACAATCAACAGAAGAAGTGATGTCCAATTTGCAAAAGAGGACATGACTTACAATATTATTGGTATAACACTTATAAGAAAGGTTCATCAAGCAATTATGGACCACAACAACAACAATCTTACAAGGGACATTCTAACAACTATCACGGGTAGAAAAAGGGGAACTGGAAAAGAAGACCCCACCAGCAAGGTAATATTGCTAAGCAATAAGAACAGTCAGACAATGAAGACTTCTTGTTCACTGCTCGATCAAGTGAACCATCCACGTCATCTAGTGATGTCTGGTATGTTGATTCGGGAGCCACTCGACACATGACCGGCCACAGAGACTGGTTTATTTCAATGAGGGACACGCCATCAAAAAATCATGTTTCGTTGGGAGATGATTCTTCATATACAGTTTAGGGGATTGGAAACATTTCTCTACCCCTTGGTTCACGCAAATAAAGACTATCAGATGTTCTATATGTCCCTAGGTTGACAAAGAATCTTCTTTCGGTCAGTCAACTCCTAGATCACAACCTAAAAATTGACTTTGATAGTCAATCCGGAAAGAAAATGTGTTTGATTCGAGATAAATCCAGAGGCTTGAAAATAATTGCAAAAGCCTCAAATGTGGGACGTATGTTTCAACTTGATTTCATTCACAAAAATGATCAAGCACTTGTGGCTAAAAACTCCACCTCAGCTCAGTTATGGCATCGGAGCTTTGGTCATGTAAGTTTCAAATATCTCGAAACACTTCGCCGGTGTAATATGGTACATGGGCTACCATCTCTTCAGAAGGATACAGACAAGTGTCCTCACTGCTTAGCAAGAAAAAAACACAGAGTTTCATTCCAAATGAGTACTTTTCGAGCTCATGGTAATCTTGACCTGGTTCATACCGATCTGTGCGGTCCGATGCAGCCAATTCATTCAAGGTTCTAGTACTTCATGCTCTGTGTTGACGACTATTCACGGAAAATGTGGATCTTTTGTCTTCGCAAGAAAAGTGAAGCCTTTGAAACATTCAAAAAGTTCAAAGTGGCAGTTGAGAAAGAAACTGGTCTTCACATTAGAACTCTCCGCTCAGATCAAGGGGGGGAATTCACCAGTGATGAGTTCAGAGACTATTTACAAACTCACGGGATTCGTCGACAAATGCCTCCTCCACACACACCGCAGCAAAATGGTGTTGTTGAGAGAAGAAATCATACTATCATGGAAATGGTGCGATGCATGATCGATGATTCCGAACTTCCAAAGACATTTTGGGCAGAAGCAACAAAAACAGCAGTGTATTTGTTGAACAGAGCGCCCACAACTACTCTTGATGGAATTACACCACAAGAAGCATGGTCAAAAAGGAAACCATCCATTGCACACCTCAGAGTATTCGGGTGCAAATCCAGCATGCACATACCCAAACAGAACAGAAAGAAATTGGACATGAAGTCACAAAATCTCATCTTCATTAGATACAGTGAAGAGACTCTTGGGTACAGACTGATGGATCCTAAGACCAGAAAAGTCTATACAAGTAGAGATGTTGAGTTTTTCGAGAAGAAGGAAGCAGAGACTCCTCCTCTGGACTCGCAAGATGTAGATTTTTCACCAGTTGTAAAAATTGAAGCTAATGTTCCCTCAGAAGATGAAAGTGATGATGGGGATGATGGTGTTGACCAGATAGAACCACAACCCATGGGAACATGTCAATGTATGCCTAAATGGTGTACAAGTACATTACGAGATGCAAGATTGGATGCTCCACTGGATACATCCACCCCTGGACCACAGACTCGTAGTAAAGCAAGAGAAGAAGTTAACTTTGCCTTGATGAGTAGAGTTATTAAATCAGACGAGCCCTCTACAGTCCAGGAAGCCCTACAGTCAAAGGCTTGGAAAGATGCCATGGATTCTGAATATCAATCAGTGATGAAGAATAACACTTGGCAGCTTGTTGATCTTCCACCAAGGAAGAAACCCATTGGATGCAGATGGATATTCAAAACTAAGTACAAAGCAGATGGGACAGTGGAAAAGTGCAAAGAAAGACTTGTAGCAAAGGGGTACACACAGAAAGAAGGCATTGACTATGAGGAGACATTTTCTCCCATAGCTAAGATCAAAACAATCAGGATGATCTTTGCTCTAGCTGCACAGTTTGGATGGAAAGTTCATCAAATGGACGTAAAAAGTGCCTTCCTGAATGGAGATTTACAAGAAGAAGTCTACATGACTCAACCTGAGGGATATGTTGTACCTGGTCAAGAAGAAAAGGTATGTAGACTCAGGAAATCTCTGTATGGCCTCAAACAGGCACCCCGGGCATGGTACATCAAGATTGATGAGCATCTCGTACAACATGGATTCGTCAGAAATCCATACGATCCCAATCTCTACCTCAAAAAGCAAGGGGGGAGATGGTGATTGTGGTAGTTTATGTCGATGATCTAGTCATCACTAGCAGTTCAGTGAAGATGATTGATGAAACAAAGAAAGATCTTAAGCGATCATTCGACATGACAGATCTCGGGCTTATGCACTACTGTCTTGGACTGGAAGTATGGCAGAAAGAGAATCATATCTTTGTTTCTCAAATGAAATATACCAAGACAACGCTCGAGAAGTTTAGGATGATGGATTGTACACACATTGCTACACCTATGGAGAACAGATTACAGTTATCTCGTTCAGATCCATCTCCTGAGGTAAGTGCCACTCTCTATCGGCAGCTGATTGGGAGTCTCATTTACCTGACCTACACTAGACCAGATATCAGGTTTGCAGTGAGCTATCTATCCAAGTTCATGCAGGAACCCAAAATTTGTCATTGGAAAGTAGCAAAGCGCATTTTGAGATATCTCAAAGGATCAGTGAATCTTGGTCTAGAATACAAGAAGAATGAAAACTTCTTCTTGACTGGATATTCGGATTCAGATCATGCAGGTAACATTGATGATAGAAAATCCACTTCTGGATTTGTATTCTTTATGGGATCTGGACCAATATCATGGGGAAGTAAGAAACAACACTTTGTTTCTCGCTCTTCCACAGAAGCTGAGTATCGTTCTGCAGGAGAAGCTATCTGTGAAGCGATTTGGCTACGTCGCATACTGGAAGGACTTGGAATACCATAGGAAAAACCTACCACCATGTATGTTGACAATGAAGGTGTTCTCAAACTTGTTCGCAATCTATTTTTTCATGAGAGAACAAAGCACATTGAAGTTCAGGTTCATTTCATACATGAACATGTGTTGAAGCACAACATCCAGCTTCAGTTTTGTCCAACGGCTGAACAACGAGCAGATATTTTCACAAAGTCACTTGCACGTGACAAGTTCGAGTTGTTCAAAGCATTTCTCTCCTCATCTCTTCAGACAATGCACAATTAAGGGGGGGAATGTTAGGATAAATTTTATTATCCTAATATTTAATTATGCGTAGTTTAATAATTATTTAATTTTATTAATTAAATAATACATTGTTATTTTGTTATATGGTTAATCAACCATATTTGTCTGTATGCATACTGTTATATTGTTTTCAACAATATATTTGTTTTTATGTAATTTTTGCTTCCCAGGTGTTATTGGAAGCTTGTTTATTCTGGCATTTGGTTGCACCTGTGCAACTCATTCTCTCGGATGTATTTGGCTATGCAATATCTATAAATATTGCAGCCTATTCACTGTAATGTTTTAGTTGATTGAGATTAATAAAAATACACGGGCTTCTGTCCCTGTTTCTCAATCTACAGTCTTGATGTAATATTTGTGTAAATGTTGTGATATAAATACCTTTTAAATGTCATGATGTACTAATTATGTTTATACAATCATATGGTGACATATAAAGCAATTTATCTAATATCTAAATGATTGTATTATAAAACCCCATAATATTCTCCATTTTGAGATAAGGGATGTTGTAAAGGATAAATAATCTCAAAATATAAGTTTTTAGTCGTGTAAAACCATAGGAGTGAGTGATTAATTATAGGAACCAAAATTAGTGTATCAACTAACATGGTATAATTTGTATACATTGTACTATAAAATTTGTGTTTAACACAATTATTTTGTAATATTCATAAGATAAAGCATTGTAATATCTAGTAATGTGTGTGATCATAGGATTAAACATTTAATGATAGTTTTCATAATAGAATTAGCATTTTATCACAAGGAATGGGTAAGATTCATAAGATAATAGTCGCTTAAGCTCAATAATGTCTATGTATCATCAAAAGAACGATACATTTCTTGAAAGTGTTCTATCAATATTCAACAAGATAGCATGACAGTGATAGGATGAGTAGTTTAATAAAAACATGCAAATCAATGCCTAAATTAACCATTGTGACATAAGACAACATGACATGACAAACCCGTCATCAATCTACATGAATGACAAGATATGATAGACTCAATAAATGTTAGTATTGTTCTTTTTTAGTTCATGTGTGTAACAACAAGCATGCAAAAAACAATGATATAAAGAAAGTGTGTAATAAATAGTGATAATCATCGTGTATAAAGAAATGAAATAAGAAAACAATATCATAATCATAAAGTTTAGAGTAGTACATAATAAGAAATTTCATAATCATGAAATTAGAAATCAATGTGCATTGAGAAATTTGTAAGAAGAAATGTCATAATCATGAAGTATAATAACCAATAATGACATATAAATGTGTAAAAAGTAACGTCATAATCATAAAATGAAGTAATCAATGTGTGGAGATAAATGTGTAATAAGTGTAGACATCTAAGCGTGTTACCTATGTGCTTTATAATATTGATTTGTCTATATCCTTATTCATGACTTGCACACACGAATAGATTTTAAATGCATTATAGTACTCATTCCTAAGGCTTGAAAATACTTCCTCTTATCTCAATTAGCTATTCAAACACATACAAAACTGAATTAGTTACTCTTACACATCATATATCTCGTCTCATGATTCTCCATATTTTCATTTCTAACATTTTTTCCATCAAGACACTACCATTCAATATATACAAAAGTGCCTACTAAATTCTACTCTACCCAGTGGTTCTATCTAAAAACACTCAAATGAACATATTATCTTATTCAGACTAAATATGAAATCATATCCCATTAAGTGATATAAAATCAAGCTAGACATACTCACTTACTCACCTAACATTCTGAAGAGATCCTCTAATAGATATGTAACAAGTCTTATACAAAGCTTTCCTAAGCTTCTTAAATAAAGAGAATACATTATGAGAAACATATATTCAATTCTTAAGAACTCTAAACTAGTTTAGGATTCACCAAATCCAATTCAATATCATCAAAAATTCAAATCAAGCATTTTCAAGTATCTAGTTATCGAAAGGGAACTTTAAGGGGCTTGAGTTTAGAAATATCTATCTATAAGAATTCTATTTGGGCACTCTATTTTAATCCATTAAAAATTACAAAGGATAAATTATATCTATATATTCTCCCACTATTGGTGTTGAGGAAAAAATAAAAACCATAGGGGGAGGCACTTTAGATTTCCATTCACTCTTGCACTAGCATTAGAATTGTGTGGAGTCTGATCCCCTCAATTGGGAAATGTAGCATAACACTTTGTCAAAATCAACAAGGGGGTTATCCACCAAGCCTAGTCCAACTGCATCACACGCCACTTTTTTTTCTTGTAATTGAGCGTTAGCACAAGAAACTAGAGTTTTAATCATTACAAGTGTATGTGTGAAGGTTTCAGAAGAAGATAAAGTGAAACAAGAAGTTATAGACTGAGAAAAATAAAACCAAAAAGAAACATAAATACATAAAAAATCTAGACACTAGTATTGGGTAGGATAGAAGCACCAAAAACTAGTGTCCAAGTGTGATACTAGAGTCCAATGATTTTATAGGGATTTGTTTTAGATACAAAGAAAATTCTTCCCTGTCATAACCTATTTCCATAATTCCATATCCAAAACACTTTGCAAAACATAAAAAATACAAGTCAAATCATCCTCTTTTGCTTTATCAAAATTTAGAACGTATCCTAATTTAATATCATCTCTTTATAGCATTTGCATTTATTGTTAGGTCCGGAAGTTATGGCATCTATATAAAAATTTATTATACAATAGTTTCAAGTTACAATCCAAATTATATAGGTAAACATACTTTTTTAAGTTTTGGGTGTAAACATTTGATGGACCCATTGATACATATTTCCCACTCTCTACACTTAGTTTTGGCCCTAGATGATGGAAATCCTTTGTATTTTCATAGGTATTACATATTTTTCTATTATTGCGATTAATATGGGACTATATCACAAATACCTAGTGGTAGGTTTTCAATAAACACTTTTATTCATGAGCATCCAATTGATTTCATTCTTACACCTAGGTGTGTAGTTCCATCTTCAAATCATGTTTTTATTTCCTCGTATAGTAACACTAGTGAGCAAGAATGTGTGACTAATGATAGTAGTATCTATATTATAAGGAAAAATGTGATGGTAACGACTATACCTTTGATTATTTTGATGAAATCCATAGTGAGTAATAGGTAGTCAAACCTCCCCCTAATTTTTCCACACCTTTTAGTTTTGGTTACCGAGTGGCTAAGGAAAAATAATACCTACTATATATGGTGACACATACCAACCTCATTTGGTTCCCTTTACGGGGGATTTATTTCATAAATGAGTAATGAGAACTCTGCACAATAGTAGGTTCTAACACTTTTGTAAGCTGTATGCCTCAAATTTATGCATTATGTTGAAGGATTATCATTCCACATAAAATAATACATATATATGGATTGATGCATCATTCCTTAAGAAATAAAATTAGTGTTTTGTAGCTCATATGGCCCTAGATGTTAGGTTGTGGATTGCCATTTTTTTCATGTGTAGATAATATGTTGAAGTTACTGTACACTAAGAGCCTACTATACATGTTTTCATGTGGTACACTCGTCAAGGTGTTGGGGCCGAGCCAGGCCCCGAGTAGGGGTACGGGTGGCGCATTAACCCTAAAAAAAAATTGGGTAACCGTTATAACGTGCCCGATATATCGAGAAACATGATTTTCTCATATGGGTGGGATTTTGACCCATAGGTTTGATACCCATGGTTTTTGCCCATGGTTTTGATACCCATGGTTTTGTATCAAACTGCTTAAGCAGTTGTCTATTTATATGGTTTTATGCATATGATAGAAGTATGAAGTAAATGTATTACAGATGTGCTTTGAATTCGGGTGTGAATTCTGTAGAGTTTGTTGAGCATAGCTCCAAACAAATCTGGGTATTGTATTGAGAGAGTGGTGGCTTGTAATAAAATATGAGTAAGTGATTCTTGGTGGACATAGCCCAAATTGGGTGAACCACGTTAAATACTATCTCTTTATGTTGTGTTATTTTATTTTGCACTTTTATTTGAGATCTTTAATATTTTCTACATATTATTCTCTACTGTTGCGATTCTGTGAGGGATTATTCCACATATTTTATCCCTTATTTCCTAACAACCGGTATCAGAGCCTGGTTTGGTTTGCTGAAGTGTTGAATCATAGGGAAAGTTTTATCTTGAGTGGGAGCTATGGCAGATGATGGAAGATCTAGGGTTGATAAATTCAAAGGGCAGAATTTCAATCTTTGGAAGATGCAGATGGAAGATTACCTTTATCAGAAGGATCTTTATACTATGTTGTCTGAGAATGTGAGAAAACCCTCGAGCATGACAGATGTGGAATAGGATTTTCTAGATAGGAAGGAACTTGGGAGAATCTGACTGTGTCTTGCATCTTCAGTATTATTTAATGTTTCAAAGGAAAAGACTACAAAAGAACTGATGGATGCATTAGGGAAGATGTATGAAAAACCCTCTACCTCTAATAATATATTTTTAATGAAAAATTTGTTTAATATGAAGATTTTTGAGAATGGTTCAGTAGCAGATCATCTAAATGATTTTAATATGGTTGTAAATATGCTAGCTTTGGTTTTAATAGAATTTGATGAAGAATTTAGGGCTTTATTAGTTCTGTGCTCTTTACCTGAGAGTTAGAATAGCCTGGTAATGGCGGTAAGCAACTCGGTTCCTACTAACTAAAATTTGAAGTTTGAGGATGTTTTAGGGGTGATTCTAAGTGAGGAAATGCGAAGAAAAAGATCTGGTGAATCTTCTACTTCAGGGAATGCTTTGATAGTGGAAACTAGAGGGAGACAGAAGAATAGAGGAAACCATGGAAAATCAAAGGATCGGGCAAGGTCAAAATCCAAATGCAAGATAATATGCTAGCACTATGGAAAGTCTGGGCATGCAAAGAAGGAATGTTGGGAGCTTTGGGACAAGAAGAAACAACAGGAAGAAAACAAGGAGGTAAATGTGGCAACGGGTAATGTATGTTAGGATACTTTGATTCTTTCTTTACACAATATTATTGAATCTTGGGTTTTAGATTTGGGGGCTTCTTTCCATGCTTCTCCACATAGGCATTATTTTTTTTATTATGTTCAAAGAGATTTTGGGCATGTTTTTCTTGGTGATGATGAGCCTTACAGCATAGTTGGAAAAGGTTCTATTCAGGTTAAGATGCAGAATGGGAATACTCGGCTATTGTAGGATGTCAAACATGTGCCTACATTAAGATGAAATTTGATATCGGCAGGGCAGTTGGGAAGTGATGGTTGTACTATGATATTTACAAGTGGACTGCTTGGAAGGTTACCAAGGGTGCTCTTTTGGTGGAAAGAGGTAAGAAGGTTGGAACCTTGTATTTAACCACTTATAACACTAATGTTTGTAATCTTGTGGCTTCAGAAGTAGATACAACATTGTGGCACTATAGGCTCAGTCATATGAGCCATAAGGGCATGGAGATCATAAAGAAGGATTTTCCTGGGTATAGAAATAGGTTTGGATTTATGTGAGGACTTCATATATGGGAAACAAAAGTGAGTAAGGTTTATCAAGGTTAGACCTACAAATAAAGAGAGTAAGTTAGAGTTGGTGCATTCTAATGTGTGGGGGGCGGCTTGGGTATCATCTCTTCGGGGTTCAAGTTATTATGTTACTTTTATTGATGATGTAATAAGGAAAGTTTGGGTTTATTGTATTAGAAACAAATCTAATGTATTTGACACTTTTGTTAAATGGAAAGCCTTCGTAGAGAATGAAACAGGTCTTAAGCTAAAATGTCTCAGGTCAGATAATGGAGGGGAGTATTGCAGTAATGAATTTGATGATTACTGTTCTAAGAATGGAATCTGTAGGAAAAAGATGGTTCTAGGAACTCCGCAGTAGAATGGGGTATCAGAAAGGATGAATAGAACAATAATAGAACGTGTTAAGATCAATAGGTTACATGCAGGACTACCTCTTTCGTTTTGGGCAGAAGTGGTGAGCATAGCTGTGTACTTGATAAACAAAGGACCCTCAAGTTCCTTGGATGGAGGCATACCTGAGGAGGCTTGGTATGGTAAGAAAGTTGATTATTCATTTCTTAGAGTCTTTGGATGTGATGTTTTTGTTCATATAGACAGGAATGATAGGACCAAGCTAGAGGCTAAGTTAGAAAAATGTAATTTCATTGGTTATGGTGGTGATGACTTTGGATATAAATGTTAGAGTATTAAGGACAAGAAAATCATTCAATCTAGGGATGTGGTCTTTAATGAGAAAGTCATGTATAAGAAGTAGTTGCAAGAAAACAGGGAAGAATCCAAGAAAGAATATGCAGCGGTAGAGGATCTTC
Organism: Taxus chinensis; assembly: GCA_019776745.2. Classification (NCBI taxonomy): domain Eukaryota; kingdom Viridiplantae; phylum Streptophyta; class Pinopsida; order Cupressales; family Taxaceae; genus Taxus; species Taxus chinensis. The sequence continues at coordinate 46,410,293 of CM034148.1, forward strand.
TGGATGGAAAAGTGACACATGAATCAGTTTAGGAACCTCCTCAACAGTAACCCCAAACTCCTATATTAAGGAGGTCTTCTAGGGTAAGAAGAGAACCTAAATTTTTTTCTCCTTCTCTTTATTATTTATTACTCATTGATAGTGGAGAGCTAGAGAGATTTGATGAAGCAATGCAAGTAGATGCCAGGAAGAAGTGGGAGCAATCCATGGATGAGGAGCATCAGGATCTCATGGAGAACCAGACATGGGATTTGGTGAAGCTACCCGAAGGAAAAAGAGCATTACATAACAAGTGGGTGTTCAGATTCAAAGAGGAAGAAGGAGACAAGAAAAGATATAAGGCCCGGTTGGTGGTCAAGGGGTTTACACAGAAAAAGGGTATAGATTTTGATGAGATTTTTTCTCCTGCAGTAAAAATGAATTCTATTATAATTGTTCTAGGAATAGTTGCAGAAAAATACTTTCACTTAGAACAGCTTGATATAAAGACTACATTTCTCCATGGTGATTTGGAAGAGGAACTATATATGTAGCAACTAGAGGGCTTTGAGGTCAAAGGTAAAGAGGAGATGGTGTGAAAAATGAAGAAGAGATTATATGGCTTGAAACAAGCTCCACGTCAATGGTATAAGAAATTTGATAGCTTAATGATGGAGCAAGGTTATATTAGATGTCATTCTGACCATTGCATGTATACAAAGAAATTTGAGGAGGGCAGTTATATTATCCTGTGTCTATATGTGGATGACATGTTGGTTGCAGGTAAAAACATGTAGGATATAAAAGTACTCAAAAAGTAGCTAAGTGAACCCTTTGCTATGAAGGATTTGGGGGCAGCCAAACAAATCCTTGGTATGAGGATATCTCAGGATAGGAAGGAACGGAAGCTGACTTTATCTTAGGAAGATTACATTAAGAAATTGTTAGAGAGGTTTAATATGCAGGATGCTAAACTAGTTAGGACTCCTTTGGCAGGCCATTTCAAGTTATCAAAGGAGCAGTGTCCCAAGACAGAGCAGGAGAGAAACCAAATGTCCAAGGTACCTTACTCATCAACAGTTGGAAATTTGATGTATGTCATGGTGTGTACCAGGCCTGATATTACCCATGCAGTGGGAGCGGTGAGTAGATTTATGAGTGATCCAGGTAGAGATCATTGGTAGGCAGTAAAGTGGATCCTTCGTTATTTGAGAGGGACCATGGGGACATTTTTGTGCTACAGTGGATCAAAAACCACTTTGTGTGGTTATGTAGATTCAGATATGGCTGAAGATGTAGACAATAGGAGGAGCATGACAGGTTATGTTTACACTGTAAGTGGGACAGCAGTGAGCTAGATTTCACGACTATAGAAGCTGGTGGCTTTGTCAACCACGAAGGCTGAGTATGTTGCTGCCATAAAGGCAAGCAAAGAGATGATTTGGCTACAATAATTGCTTGAGGAGTTGGGGCATAAGCAGGAGGAATGTAAGCTATATAGTGATAGTCAGAATGCTATACACCTAGCTAAGAACTCTGATTTCCACTCCAGGATGAATCATATACATTTGAGATATCACTTCATCAGGACAACTTTGGAGGAAGATAAATTGAAGTTGGAGAAGATTCACACCAGTCAGAATCCTGCAGACATGATGACCAAGGTGGTCACAAGGGATAAACTAAAGCTATGTTCAGCTTTGGTTGGCCTTCGCAGATGACAGTGAAGGGTTGAGAATCTTGCTCAGTAGAAATCAGTCTCCAAGTGGGAGATTGTTATGTTTGTGGAGCCTATTTGCATGTTAGAATGTGGTACACCTTCTATGTGGTATACTCGAGTATTTTTACGGTGGTCCCGCTCGCCGGTGAGTAGGTCAAGGGGGTTCGGGGGTGAAGCCCCCGAAGAAAATTTTCATGGGTGGTTTATTAACCCATGGGTAATGGGTAACCGTTATGGGCTGTTTTTGGGCCCATGGTTTTTTCGGTCTTTTGCCCATTGTTTTGATACCCATGGTTTTTTCCCTTGGTTTTGATACCCACGGTTTTGTATCAAACTTCTTAAGTAGTTGTCTATTTATATGGTCTTATGCATATGATAGATGTACAAGTAAATGTATTGTAGATGTGTTTTGAATTCGAGTGTGAATTCTGTAGATTTTGTTGAGCATAGCTCCAAATGGATCTGGGTATTGTATTGAGAGAGTGGAGGCTTGTAATAAAATCTAAGCAAGTGATTCTTGGTGGACGTAGCCCAAATTGGGAGAACCACGTTAAATCTTGTCTCTCTGTGTTGTGTTATTTATTCTGCACTTTTATTTGAGATCTGTAATATTTTCTGCATATTAGTTTCTACTGTTGCGATTCTGTAAGGGATTATTCCGCATATTTTATCTCTTATTTCCTAACATTTTGTAGGTATATTGTGCATAGTGTGTTCCATTGCAGGGCTTAAATTTGTTGTGCTCGACAAGATTGGAGGTTTTAATGTGTTTTAGGACTGTGGCCATTTATTTTCCCTCTTCTTCTCCATTTCCCTCCACTTTCGATCACTAGGAATCTCTCTAGTCTTGTTGTGGTGCTATCACCTGCCTTAGTTTAGGATTTACATTTATGTATTTCTCTCTCTCTTTGGTTCCTTGGAATTGAGATTTTATGAGTGGTTTAGCATTAAAATAGGCCAGGAACTAGCCTTCTTTGGAGGTTTTTCTGAATTGCAATGGTCCCACACCTTGAGACAATCCCATGTGTAACGCCCACATTATTCCCACTGAAACCCACGCTACACCCGACAACAAACTGCGAAGAAAAATTATGGAACATTTTTTTTTATACGAGGCATTAGTCGAGATTCAATCTAATCCGGATTATAAAATTTTAACGTTTACAAGACTTCGGAAAAATTATCGAATAATTAAGATTGTCCCAATTTTTCAAAATTAATATTACATTTGTTTCTTTCACTAACAAGGCTCCAATATTTTAGTTAAATAATCTTCATTAGCCTTTCAAAACATAACTCCATTAATCCCTTTTAAATTAATTTTATTTAAGGCACAAAACAATTTTATATTAATTAATACTAGATAATATTCTTGCACTGTTAAAGACATGCACATTTTTATAAATTTATTTTCCATAAGTTCAACATACACAATTAGTCCAAACCCCTCTTAGGCCCCATTTACTAAAACACACCCATCTTTTATTTATTTCATCCCCACCTAAATACCCCATCACTCAAGTGATGTAGTGTTCATCCTACACCCTTAGATCTAATCTTTCTCAACCCTTAGATTTAGTTTGGCAAAAGCAACCCTAGAAATCCTTATGGGATCTCATATATTTAGTTTCTAACCCTTATAATCTTTCATTTCTCTTGTTTTGTTTTACAAGTTAAGGAATGAGGAGAAGAAAATAAATCCATGGAGGCCATTAGAGAGGATTGGAAGCTTTTATTGATTAAACTTTGTGCTTAAGACATGTATTTGTTCATTTCCTCTTTGTGGGTATTATTTTCTCTTATGTATTTATTCATTGGAAGTATTTAGCTTGTAGATTTAAGGTGTATACTTTTTGAGTATACCCATTTAGGTAATACCCGAAACCCTACAAATTTGATAAGATAAAATACATCCATTTTTTTGTTTTTATTTCATTTAAAAAAATGCCCTAAGATTCAGGGTTTTACTTAATATCCGACTGTATTTTTACCTTTTTTTTTGTTTTGAAAAATATAAAACCCAAACTAGATATATATATATATATATATATATATATATATATAGCCGAATACGATAGTCAGATTGCATATTAATGGTGAGAGACGTTTATAGAGATTTACCACCAAACCAAGATACTAGATTAATGCGCCTCTTCATTTGGCATGCAGGAGACTCCAAGAAATGATAAAAAACAATCAGAATACGCATCCTCAGGATATTTGGAGTGAAAATGGAAGAAAACTCAGATACAAATGCACAACTGCCGTTGATTTCTATTTTGAATTTGGACCATCCACATAAGAGATCCATTTTAGAGTGGTCTTGCGGGTTTGCTTTTTCCTTTTACAACTTTTGGAGAAATGTAAAATTTTTACATTTTTCTCCACACGTCCACTCTTGAGAAATGAACTTGACACGTGTCCTAAGGTGGGTCCTAAAGGAACCGCGGCCAAATTCTGCCATTTCACCTCCTTTTTGGAAAAGGGTAAATTTTCCAAGTTTCCCCCACAGCCCTGTCGTTCCACTTCTAGTCTCTGATGTGGATCCCAGTGGAACAATGCTTACCTTTTTACTTTTAACTCCCTTCATCTCAAAAGGAAAATTTTCCAAATTTCCCCTGAAGTCCGTACCTCCGCCGTTGACTGGGGAAAAACTTTTACTACTCTCTATTGGGTATGCGAGTCATTTTGATGTTTTAATCCTTTTGGTAACAAGAGGAAAAAAATCCAAGTTTACCCCAATGGTCCACTTCCCCGGCCTTTGATTCTTCAAACTACCACGTGTCACAGTGGTGCACTTTGAGATGGTCCCTAAAAGTTGAGAACCTAAATGAGTGTGGGCTCGCCATGTGTCATGGCCCAAAAAAAATATTTGAAGGCTTAAAGCTTAGTGGAAGGTTCCATGTGTCAGGCTGCGAGGAAATCTCCTTTGGTTGTTTAAAAATTCCAAGAAAAAATGCAAAGTCAGTGGAGCCCTCCAAGTGTCATCTTGGCGCTTCTTTAAAATGAAATTCAAGGGCCATTTTTCAAACATGTGCGGTCGTTATGTTGGTACCCAAATTGATTCTTATTTAGAAGCTGAGCAACATCATAGGTTTAATAGGAAGGTTAGAGACAGATAGATCATGATGAGTCATTTTGTATCTGGGGATGGGATCTAACTGGCCCTTAATCACTCAGATGTGGAGAAATGGATAACACCCTCTAGAGGATTTGATCTATCCTCACTATTTTAGGTTGTGCCTTTCAACCAAGGTAAGTGAACCCTTTTGTAGCCTGTTGTTTATGGAGGAGATGGAGATATCCTTCCTAATGAAGATGTTAAGGATACCTTGAAGAAGATATAATCAATGCAACAAAATCTAACTCTCACGAGTTGTCACTCTAGATAGTGGAGATATTCTCTAGGCAAGGTTCAGGCTACTAAAGACATTTGGAATCCTGATTGTTTCTCCATGTTTTGGTAGTAAAATTTGTGCACTTGTATACACACATGAAAAACAAGGGTAGTATGCATAGGATTAGTTGTTTTGAGTGAATTTGGCGTGAGGTGAAGAAGGATCAAGTTGATTATACCTAATCTTTGAAAAATTTTACAAAATGGAAAACTAAACCAACACAATGCCACATAGCAGCTAAAATGTTTCTTTAACAAGAATATGTGCTTCAATGGAGGCCTGGATTAGCACTTTTTCACACTATCTATGAGATTCTAACATGAAGGTTCAAGTTGGAAGACCCAAAAAACATGGAAGACCCAAAAAACATCAAGATTTGAGCCCAATCATGCCTGAGGTACACCCAGAGGCTTACAAACAATCTCTATCAACGGATAAGAGAAAAGTGATTTTATATCATTTATTTCACTCCCAGATGAAAGCTCTTCTAAGAAATGAAATTGCAGATGCCACTAAACTATCACAAGGATTGCGACCTATGTCGTTGAGATAGATTTTGACACAAGATTGCAACAGGAACAAGAAAAAGTATTTGTAGACATTCAGAAGTAAAGCCACACATTTTGTATAAGATCCAAATAGAATAACTCCAATTTGATTAAATTTATCAGCAGGGGAAAGTTCCTAGAAAAATATCAGAGCTTGTCAATGGTTTTACACTCGCAACCACCTTGACATGATCAAATTCAATACAAAAGAGATATAAAGGTTTCTCAATCAGCTTGCCAAAAAGGGTGGGCTCTATCAAGCCTTTTTTCTATTAGGAAAATCAGTCCTGACCCCTCACACTCCAACCATTTGCATGATAAATTTGTGCCTTTTGTAACATTTACAATTGAGCCTATTCCCCCCAAAAATCTATACATTAAGTGCCACCAGTGCTTGTCATGATCATGATCGTGATTCCTAGAATCAGATCTGCAAAAATTCACGAGGTGCTCAGGCGGGCAGATCTCTTCGAACATCTCCCGCATTCAACTCCTTCCTTTGGTAGATCACTTTTCCCTTGTATTTTAGAACCAATTCCACCCCTAATCTGTCAAATTTGGTTCTTCACGTGCCTGGGAAGAAGAAATGGAAGATCAAATGAAGCCCAGAGGTCAGATCTCATCTTAAATGGTAAAAGTTGTCCCTGGATTTTCCTCACCCAACCAAGATATCAACATGTCTTTTGTTTTCCAAGGAAAGAAAAATCGGGTAGAATCTGACAGTTAGATTGCATATTAATGGTGAGAGATGTTTGCAGACCTTTCCCACAAAACCAATATACCAGATTAATGTTCCTCTTCATTTAGCATGAAGGAGACTCCAAGAAATGATAAAAAACCATCAAAATATGCATCCGGAAGAGTTCTGGAGTGAAAATGGCAGAAAAATCAGAAACAGATGCATAGCTGCTGTTGATTTCTATTTTGAATTTGGACCATCCATGTGGGAGATCTAATTTTATAACAAGCTCGGGGGCTTCCTTTGAATTTTTACAACCTTTTGAAAAAATAGAAATAATTCTATTTTACTTCACTCCTCCACCCTCGAGAAATGAGCCTGACACATGTCCTGAGGTGGGTCCCAAAGGAACAGTGACCAAATTCTTCTATTTCACCTTTTTTTGGAAAAGGGAAAATTTTCCAAGTTTTCTCCGCAGCTCCACCCTTGAAAAATGGGCCTGACACATGTCCCAATGTGGGTCCCATCAGAACCCTGTTTCCTTTTTTACTCTTAACTCCCTTATTCCATAAAAGGAAAATTGTCCAATTTTTCTCCGAAGGTCCACATCTCCTCCGTTGACCGTGGAAAAACTTTAACTATTCTCAGTCGGGTTTATGTTCCATTTTGATGTTTTACTCCTTCTTGTAGCAAGGGGAAAAAATCCAAGTTTCCCTCGATGGTCCACTTCCCCGGCTTTTGAATTTTCAAAGCTAACCTTGGGATCCTTTTTGTTAGGCCTGCAGGCCATTTTGATATTTTAATCCTTTTGATGACAAGAGGAAAAAAATCTAATTTTCCTCTGATGGTCCACTTCCCCGTCATTGACTAGAGCAATTTTTGACTTTTATCTATCAGGCCCATGGGTCATTTTGATGATTCCATCTCCTTCAAACATCAAGGGGAAAAAAATCCAAGTTTCCCCCACTGGCCCGCCTCCCCACCTCTTAACATTTTAAAAGCCAACCTTGACCTCCTCCTTGTTGGGCTTGTGGGCCATTTTGAGATTTTAATCCTTTTGATGACAAGAGGCAAAAAATCCAATTTGTCTACGATGGTCCACTTCCCCAGCCCTTTCACTTTTAAAACTACCACATGTTACAATAGCACATCTTGAGATGATTCACAAAAGTTGATACCTTGAATGAGAGTGGGTTTGTCATGTGTCATTATGGCGTAACTTCAAAAAACCTCAAGGATTCAAGATGATTTGGTGGGGGCACACTTCCATTTTATAATCTTACTCCACTTTTTCAAAAGGGAAAAACATTCAACTTACCTTTGAAGGCCCGCACCTCTACCATTAGCTTTGCCACATGTCCTCCTACAGAGTCAAAGTACGAATTTTTCCCTGCCACTTTAAAATTTATTTTAATCAAAGCCTGGTGGGGTTGCGGGGCAGGTTAATTTTATTTTCCAAAGTAGCCAAAAGAAAAAGTTGAAAAAACAAACCTGCCGCACCCCATCGAATCAGAAGAATCCATGTAAGCATCAAAAGAACCAATTAGAATTGAGCACAGCTACGGGACCAAATTTGCCTTTTTTCCAAAAAAGCAAAAAGTGATAAGTTAAAGGATTTTCCCGCTATCCCTTGACCAACAAAAAGAAGACGTGTGACCACTGAATGCCGAGGAATAATTTTTATAGGAAAAATACAACCATCAAATCGTCAAAAACACAAAAAATCACCATTCATGCCCAGAACCCGATTTGTTTTTACTAAGGACAAGATTTTTTTGAAACATAACCATGTGAATCATGGTTTTGAGCATCTTTTGACCATGGGTTTTGATTTTCAAAGGCATAAAAATGTAAATTGATCATTCTTGAGCTTCCATGGTTGGGGAAAGATAGGGAAAACAGAAAAGCCCATGGATTTGGAAGAAATTAGGGAAAAAATAGGGAAAACTCAGAGAATCCTTTAAGGAGGGACATGAAAATGGTCAAAACACCCACATCAAGAGACAAAACATTTTAGAATACACAGATCGGAGGAAAATAATGGAAAATGGGGTGAAACAAATTTGAGCACCAACATCAGCTCCAACTTGGGGATGGGCACTCCCTTTGAGTGCCACAAGATAAAAGGTAGACCAACTGACAAAATATCCATTGGGAAAAGGATTCAACTTGTAGAGCACAAAACCAGGACCATCCCCCATAAATGAACAGAGAAGCCAGCAAAAACTGGCCACCGGGGGCCAGAACAAACAAGAACACGAAAGACAAAACAAACCAACAAACTTTACACTGTACAGATGATGTTCACATTGATTCTAGGGAATCAATCCAAGAAATGCTTCAAATTCCTTGCAATAACAGGAAATTTCAGAAATTCTCCATCCAAATCCTTCAAGAATAAGGTATGCTCACCAATCTGAATATCTATCGAGTAAGGGTCCATCCACAGTACATCAAATTTACCATGTTTGCCTTTATCTTCATGCCTACTATCCCATAACAGCATAAGACCTCCAACATTGAAAGCTCTTGGGGTGACCTTCTTGTCGAACAACTTCTTTAGCTTCTCTCTGAACTTTACATACATTTGGTGGGATGCCCTCCTTTCTTCATCAAGCTCAACAATCTAGTTAATGCGTGCATCATATGGACTTACCTCTTAATCTTCCATTTGTTGCATGAACTGATGTGAGGATAATTGCATATGTAGGGGAAACAAGGCTTGGGTTCCATACAAAAACTCAAATGGGATCTTTCTAATGGCTCTTTTAATAGTAATGTGGTCTGCCTAGACAGTAAACTTCAACTGCTCACCCCATTTTCTCTTGTTCGGCTCCAAGGTTCTTCTAATAATCCTCAAAAAAAATTTATTACTGGACTCAGCTTGTCCATTTCCTTAGGGATTTTAAATAGATGCATATGTCAATTTGATCCCATATTCTTTACAAATTACCACCAAAGGTTTAGTTCTAAAGCTCATGGCATTGTAAGCAACAATCTTGACTGAAACCCCAAACCTATAGATGATAGGTTTCAATAGAAAATCCATTACAACTTGGTGTGTTGCTCTTTTGGTGGGAATTTCCTCCACCCACTTGGTGAAGTAACCAGTGGCTATAAGAATTCACTTATGGAAAGCACTTGAAGGGTCTAAAATCTCACCAATGAAATCCATTCCTCATGCTTTAATGGAGCTTCAATTGATACAAGATGTAAAGGAAGGGAGCCTGAAGGTTTGAGTCTTCTAGAGAAGTGTTGGAAACTCTCACATCTTCTAACCAACAAGGTTGTATACCTGAAAAGATTTGGCCACCAATAACAAGCCCTCAAGATCTTGTGTGCTATGACTCTTGCACCAAAATGCCCCCCACAAACTCTTCCATGTAGATAAGAAATTATCTTGGGGGCTTCTTCTTCAGTAATGCACCTTAAGAGGAATCTCTCATGGTTCTTCCAAGCTAACCCATAATCAGTAATGACATAATTTTGGGAATCCAACTTAAGGGTTCTTTTCTGGTTCTTACTTAAATACTCAGGGTAGTTTAGATCTCTAAGATAAAAAATTACATCTTTGTACCACTCAGAACTCATCAATTTTTCAAAAACATCTACCCTACCTTCGTCTACCTCATTTACCTCAATAGTTTGCAAGTTGCTCTCAGCCATAAGCTTAGCTAAGCCCAAGCATCTCACCAGCTTCATGGTTTGGATTTCCATGTCATATGCTTGAAAATTGTTTACCCATCTTCATCTTTTACTTGAGACTTCCATGTCTGATAAGATGTATTTCACCATGGTGTGGGGAACATAAGCAACAATCTTAGAACCAAAAATGTAAGGCCTGAAAAACTTTGTTGCTTTTACAAAGGAAAATCCTTTTTTTCCATAATAGTGTATTTACACTCAACCCCTTGCAATGCCTTACTAGAAAAGGCAATTGGCCTCTCTTCCCCATCATCATCCTTCTGCAGCAGTACAGAAGCAATAGTGTTTTCTAAATAAAAAGAGAACAATTGAAAGGCCCTCTTATAGTATGGAGTTTCTAGAACAGGTGCATGCTTTAGTGCCTCTTTAATCCCATTGAAATATTGGATGGAAGCCTCCTCCCACTTGATGACCTGGTCCTTCTTTAACATGGAAGTAATTTGAATGGTCAACTTAGAAAAATTTGATATAAATTTCTTGATGAAGTTTATCTACCAAAAGAAAGACTAAATTCCTTTCTTGGTCCATGGAATTGGGACCTTACTAATGGCCTCTACCCTTTCTGGATCAATCATCATCCCATCTTGTGACAGGATGTGGCCAAGAAAATTTTCCTTCTGCACTCCAAAATGGAAATTCTTTGGATTGAGTGAGATGCCATATTCTCTACATCTTATCAAAATCTTCTCCAAGTGTAGCAGGTGATCACTTCTCTTTCAAGAAAATATAGTTACATCATCTTGATATACCGCAAAAAACTCATTTATGTATCTAGCAAAAAAAAACCTATTTCTCTTTGAAAGGAGGCTCCAACATTCATCAAACCAAAGGGCATCCTAACATATACATAGGTTCCCCAATGGGTGATAAAGGCTATTTTAATCCTCTCAAATTCCTTCACCACAACTTGGTTATAACCATAGAAACCATCTAGGGTAGAAAGTATCTCAGAACCAGTCACTAGCTACAACATGTTTTCCTTGTTTGGTAGAGGATAATTATCCTTCATTGATGCTTTGTTTAGATTTCTTAAATCCACACACAGCCTAATGTCACCATTCTTCTTTCTAATTGGTACTAGTATTGCAACCCAAGAAGAATACCTTGTGGGCTAAATAATCCCCTCATCCCTCATTTTCTGTAGTTCCTCTTGTAGCTTAAGAGATAAGAGTGGTTTGATTGGCCTTTGTTTCTTCCTGAAAGGCTTTGCATTAGACTCCAAGGGAATCTCATGTTGGAACAGATCCTCTCTGTATGCCTTTAGCTTAGAATAAGTCCAACCCATGTAGTCCTCATACTTTTTAAACAACTAGATGTATGACTGCTTCTCCTCCTTGTTAAGATTGCTGCCTAACCAAATTTTCCATGGCTTCTCCTTTGTACTAATATCATGCTCCTCAACATCCCTCTAGGCTTCCATATATCTATTAATAATGCAATTGGCATTATCAAAATTTGATTCAAGAGCAACAAGCCCTCAAGGAATGGTATTAGTCTTTAGATGGATGATTCCTTTACCAAACAAGGTTTCTTTACCCTCTACTATGCACACCATTGGTTCCCAATCAATATTCTGATCAGAAAACTCCTCTTTGTTTTGTAGAAATCTTCTTACCTGAGCATCATCATCAAAAACTTGCCAGTTTTTAATATTGTCAGGCATAAATGGCCTTGTTAACACCTCAACACCATATTCACAATATGGAGACACTGCACAATCATAAATTTGAGATCCTAGTACTACAAGTTTGTCTTCCATATCATTGAACTTCATATCATGATGCACAATGTTGAATGAAACAAACATCTCAATGAAATCCCAAACTGCATGTTTGTATTGTTTCATTCGCTAATTTTTTGTGGCACACAATTTTCTAACTTGCTTTACAATTAATTATGAATCTCCCATGACAATTATTTCTTTGACACCATACTTCCAAACAATTCTTAAACCTAGCAACAATACCTAATACTCAGCAATGTTGTTATTGCACTCAAAGTTGAGTTTGAAGGAAAAAAACAATTCTTGACCTAGAGAAAACAGAACAACACTAGCACCATTACCAAACTTAGAGGAAGCTCCATAAAAAAATAGAGTCCAAGGAGAGCCCGTTTGTTCAAGGAATTTACATTCTTCAATCTTGTGCTCCTTTCCATCAGCAAATCCTACAAAGTTATCAATATCAACACTTGTGTACAATAGTTCATACGATGCATTGTTAGGATCTTCCATAAGGTGTAACATCTTATTTTCCTTATACAACTTGATGAGGCTTCCTTCAATTGGTATGGTGGCATGGGAAATATCCATTTGAACACTCCCACAAACAATTGCAGCCAATTTTATAGAAAACAACATACCCCACTTGGCTGGGCAATCAAAAATAACTACATCAATCTTCAAGTCCCTACCTAGATAGGCAGCAAGTTATAACACTAGACCCTTCACACATCCACCTCTAGCACCTCTCTAGAATCCATGGTAGTACACTTCCCATATGTTGTTTTTACTTTGATATTCAGCTCATTCATGACTTCTAGAGGCATAACATTGCATGATTCCCCTGAGTTAAACATACAATTGTGTAACAATCTATCTTTAATAATAAAAGTGATGAAGAATGGATCCACATTCACCTCAGAATCTACCAAGGATGTTCCCAAATAAACCTCAGGTGGTTCATCTAGCTCTTATAACACTAGTGGTGCTTCTAGTTCTTCAATGATTGGAAGATTCTCTACAATGTTTATGTTTCTACCTAGGGCATTCTTCTCCTCTTTCAGCCCCAAATACTCAAGAGCCCATTTTTTGTGCTCAGGAATCCTAAGCAACTCAACAATTGGAATTGAGATCTAAAATTGATGAGGGAAATTTTACAGGTAACCATACCAAAATTTTGTTCTGGTTCCTCGTCAGGGTCCCTCAGCGTTCGGAATGTTGTAAAATCCCTTTCCAGGAAATCTAGTTTTCCGAACTTAGTCATTTTGGTCCTTTTTTGGCTGGGTGCACCTTTTACCTATGCAACACAGGATAAATTTGTGCCCCCTTTATTTCCTTTGATGCACCGTTTCAAGTGTTGACACAACAATTGTTGCACCTTCCCGTGATGTGCCTTTCTTGCCCGTGCTAAGGCGCATGCACCTTCCTGTCAACAACAAAAATGTTATGCCATATTTTGGTGTGCCAAGGCGCTCAAAATCCAGTGTTGACAGTACTAAATTTACGCCAAAGGCGCAGATAATTCCATGCTAACAAAAACATATCCGCGCCAAAGGGCGCAAAGTTTTCCATGTCGACACGTGTTTTGGTGCGCCCCTTTAAAAAGTGGTTGGCGCATTTATTACACTTTTGGCTATATATAGGTGCATCCGCCCTGTCACTTTCACAATCAAAAACACGTGAAAATCTTTATTCCTCTGCACCTGTCAGTGTGCCCGTCATCCTCGTGTCACGTTCGTGGACCCCACTTCGTTTCTCTCATTCTATATATTCCGGGTAAGTGGTCCTTGCTTCTCTTGTGTTTTTGTTTTTGTTGGTTGTTTGTGAAGTATGATGAAATGAATCTGAGGAAACCATAAACCCCTCCTGCCCATTTTTGCAAATCTTCCCTCCCAAGCTGTTTTCACCCTCTTTCCAGATCTGCTGGCCAAGAGGGCTCTGTCTCAAAAATGAACCCAGACCTCTTTGCTGTGTTCCCCTCACTATCGAATCATGTCGAGAAAGCCTAAAAAATCACAAACTCAAGAGGAGAGAAAACCTAAAAAGTTATCTTTTCCACCCACGGTTTTCCTTTGGCGCAAACGCCATTCCTGTTACAAAGAACACAGTCGTGCCAATGGCGCACTGACCCTGATTGCAGCACGCGCCTTTCTTGCGCCATACAAAACCAAGTAAACCTTTCTCAACAGCTTGGCGCAATCCCGCTTACAACAACAAAAGTGCCATGCAATTTTTTTCTGCGCCGCGCCAAAGACCCCCTTTGCGCACATAAAGTTAGTGCTACACGCATTGATCCTGCGCCCCTCGGCGCACCAAAATTCCATGTTACATGTTACATTACCTGCGCCATTGGCGCATCCTGCTCCCATGCAACACCAAAATTATTTGCGCCTAGTATAAAACTTCATGTAATGGTGCAGGCACACATCTGTCTACAACAACAAAGATGTTATATGCAAATTTCCTGTGCCCTACACTCTTTGGTGCTGATTTATTCCTTGTAACACTCTGCTTCAGTGCGCCATACTTTTGACCCTGCAGCCTGCAAATTTCCTACGCCCTGCGCCCAGAGGCTTTTAAATTGCTAACTCCTCATTCTGTAAAGCTTTAATGGAAGATCTGACAGCTAACATGGCTCTTCTGCGTTGGACTTCGCTCCTTCTTCTTGCAGATCAGCAACTGAACTCAGATCCACATATGTCTACATCAAGCAAAAGGCCAACCAAGTCAAAGGGTAAGGCTAAGCTCACAGAGGAAGAGATGAAATACAAATATCAAAGGGTCAGAATGCCTGAGTCCCAGGCAGAATGTGACCTAGATATCAGAGATTCCGAACTTGGCCACATTGACATGGAAGATTTTTGGGCCAGAACCAGGAGGGTCACAGGCAGTCCTTGGATGGACAAACTGGTAGGCAGTGGTCTGCATTTTGCTGGGGGAATCCCCGTCAGTGCAGTGAATAATGAGTTTATGATGGTGGTGGCCCGCTGTTACAACAAAGACACAAGGTGTGTCGAAAATGAAAAGGGCGAGGTCATAATCAACCTCACTGCCCGGCACTTCGAGATCATGCTAGGCATTCCCCACCACCGACATTTTGTGGCTGTAAGCCAAGAAGACTGCATCAAGGCGTGGGAGGATAATGAAGAAAAATGCATGCAGCTGATGAACGAAGTGTATTTGAAGAATAAGAAGGTGATAACCAGGTGGCCACAGGTTATTCACCGTAGCGACTTCTCTGAGGAACTGAGTGATACCATCACATTCCTAAGCAGAGTTTTTGGGATTTCTGATGCCCATTACTTTCACAAATGGATGCTCAGGTACCTGGAAACCATGAATAAGAATGTGCCTGATCAGCGCTTTGAGTGGGTAGAGATCATAAGCAGCACCATCTCTGAGCAGCTCCAACAACTCACCACAACGGGGAGGTTCTACATGAACTCCTACGTAGTCTACACTGCAGCCTCAGAGAGGGATTATCCAGCACTGAGCCGATGCGGAGTTTGGCCTCAGGTGAAAATATACGAATACTACCCAGAGTTGAAGCTGGAGAACAACATCTCACAGTTTACCAAGATCAATGATGCTTTCTTCTACGGCATCATCTACCTTTTGAGGCCAAATATGACTCATGGTCGGATGACCAAGAGCATAGTCACAGCAACTGAGAAGTGGGGGGCATTATTTACCCAATTCCCCACCTTCACCTATCTCAGAGCAGCTAACTTCTTGGGGGAGCCCACCAAATTGCCAAGGTATGCTGGCCCTAAGCTGATCCTGTTGGAGCTGTCCAGGCAGCTCATAACATATCATGAGAAGTGCCTGAAAAGAAAGAAGGGTGGAACTCCTTTCCCCCTTACAGTGGGCAGGTACACCTACACTTCTCACAGAAAAGCCTGGGAAATGTTTGCAGAACTGGAACTGCTCAACCTAAAGCACAATTTCCCGGCAAGGCCCACCTTCGATCCAAGAAATTTCCTCCCTAAGGAAAAACTCGATCCGATCCACGTTCCACAGATCGAGGACATCTACATCGACCTGTATCATGAGGTCGAACTCAGAAGAAAGGATCACTCTCACCTGGCCCTGGCAGAGATTATTCAATATGGCGTGGCCATTGTTCCAAAAGGTTATCAAACAACTGATCAAGAAGTTGATCAGGTGTATCTAGACACGGATGGGGACAGCTGGCCATTTGCCGAAATAGATAGAACAAAGGCACCTCAGACCATTGAGGTAAGGGTTAAGGAAACATTGCGGCGAACAGAACATTGGTGCAGAATGAATGGCCTTATCTACCTCGGAGTAGATTTCACCACGTCCCCTTTGGGCAACGCACCTGTCAGGCTGAAACATCTGCCAAAGGGAAAAGGCAAGGATAAAGAGGGAGAATCGAGCTCCACTCAAGAAGAAGCTCCTGAGAGTCCTCCCTCTGCCGCACAGGAACAAGTTGTAACTCTGGCATCCCCAGAGAAAGAAGTGGCAGAGAGTGTTCCAATGGGCACATCCACTCAGGATGTTGCCACTGCTACAACCATGGAGGTTCCCACCATCCCTTCTCCCCCTCCTCATGTGACTCAAGCGACCATTCCTTTGGTTGTATCCTCTCCCCCATCTTCTACTGTTCCCCCTTCCTCTTCCTCCATTTTCTCTTCTCTCGCGGAGCTGTCCCCCACCATTTCTTCTCTCATCTCTCAGCTCCCTTCCATTCCCACGACTACCTCCCCTGCAGTATCTCCCCCTCCCGTGAGCACTTTCTTGGCCTCTCTCTCGATGCCGCCACCAAGTGTCTCTACGCATTTCCCCTCATCCACTGCAGCTGCTCCCTCTTCCACCTCTGGTCCCACTCCCTTAAGTCCAACGTGGATCTCTCAGCACCTAAGCCAGCATAAGAGGAAAGTCCCTATTGCACCTATGGAATTCTCCGTCATCCCAGCAAAGGGGGCTAAGAAGAAAAAACCGATAACCCACTTCTCTCAGAGTGCATCGGGAGAAAGAGTAATGGAGATTGCGTATCCCGATCCCTCCAAAGGATAAAAAGGATCTGTCCCCTACAGATTATACAGTGACGCAGGTCACAATGGGAACGTCATCTGAAAGCCTTCAAGGAGAGGCCCTATCTGCGGTGGATGCCCTTTGCAAGAAGCTTCAAGAAGCAAAGGAAGAGAAGAGGCTACTAAAAGAACAGAATAAGCATCTTCTCCATGCCCTGCAGAAAATGGGTAGTGCACCTCCTACAACTACCACCGAAACTCCTGAGGTCCTAAGTCAGGATAAGATAAATGAATACGCCAAGATTGGTGAACAAGGTATGGCAGTATCCACCTGGAGAGACCAGATCCTCAAAGACAGTGAGGAAGTAATTGTCAAGTTCACCGAATTATATCAGAACATTGGTCGGGTGAACAAGGAACTCCAGGCGATTGCAGGACCTATCTCCGAAGAGTTGGACCATGCTAGGTTGCAACATGAGACATTCCAAAAGATGCTCGACTGCTCAGTCGATGATTTAGTTAAATTTGGCGTCTTCGATCACCCCAGGGTACCCAGCAAAATCCTTGCTGCTTTGGACTACCGGGTCGATCAGATGGAATTTGTCCTGGAGAAGATAGACAAGGTCAAGGAGGAAGCCCTGGATGCAATGCATCAAATGGAGAAAATTGTCCTAAGAATGTCTCCGGGCTTTCTCACTCCTTCATTCACCTTGAGGAAGGTAGATGAAACTATTCAGATCTTCAAGGAGATCGTCTCGCAAGGGCTAGGGCCAGAAGTCACTTTTGACACTGAATCCATCAATAACCTTCTGGCCTGCCGTGATTTTGTGGGGTACCTGATGGAGGCAGGTAATGAATATTTCAAGCTCCCCGAAAAACTCAGAGATGAGCGGGAGACTTGCGAGGTCATCGGCGATCATACCAAGGGTCCTGCCCAGGATCAACTTCAGCCGATGGTCAGTAAATTCATGGAATATCGGACCCAGTTCCACATTACCTCTCCCGAACAACAGCAGAAGCAAGATACTCCCTTTCAGCCACGAGATGACGATGAATAGCCTTCTTCCTCTTGGCTTTCTTTTTGTAAATATCTAAGAGTATGTTGGCACAAATGATGACATCATCCATGTTGCACCATGGGATGTTGTCATCCACCAAGTTGCCCAAAGTCAACAGTTGACTTTTAGATATTTTGTAGATATTTTGTAATTAGTTGTTGGTTTCTTTTTGCCTTCTCGCTTCTCCTTCTATATATACTTGAATGCTTGTTGTATTCAAGGGGGTGGACACTTTTTAGATGAAAAATAGAAGTGAGGAGAAAAGGCTTTGTACTTTTTGTAATAGAAGAAAATATTAATACAATATTGAGACTTTGTGCTGAATACCTGTGTTATGCATCAGAACTTTCTTATGTTAGATCTGCATGTTTATTCTGTTGAATCTACTTCTACTTTTTTTGTCATTTGTTCATCAGTATTGCTTTGTTCGTCTATGCAAGTAGGTTTGGCTCCATTTATTACCAATCCCAAAACATAGACCTTCTGATCTTTCTGCTTTGGAATTCATTTCTTTTCTCCCTTCGGATCTATCTTATCTTCATTTTTTCCCTTCTTTCCTTTCTTTTCACAGTTGGAAGCACCTCTACTGGGATGAGATCCCAAACCCCCGAAGGTAGAATATTGTGAGACTTGCACAGATTCCTGCTGGTAGAATAGCAATAAACCAGTTTCGCTTTGCTGACTCAAAGAGGGGCTATGCCCTGCACACTGTTGGCTCGTCTATCCATAGATCTGTCCACCCGACAGATTTTTGGACCAACAGTTTTTGGCGACTCTGCTGGGGATCAAACAGATCTATGGTTGATAGAAAATCTAAAAATAAAAATCACTACCTGTTTGTAAATTTTAACTTTTGTTCAAAATCCAAATTTTTTGCAAAAGTGATCCGAACTGAAAATTTTCTTCAAGGATCCGTAGATCGAGACTGGTCAGAGATCTTTAGTTGTTGAGTTTTTTTGAAAGCCATTATTTTTCCGTAGATCTGAGTTTTTGACTGTTTTACAAAATTTCAAACCCTTGCCAAAAGTCAACTCTAAGATCCAAGAATCAGCTTACTAAGTTGGCCATTATTTTATCCTCATTAATATTTGTCATTAAACCGCAATCGGTTTTCAAAAGAAGGGTAAATTTAAATATTTAGAAAAGTACATGCTGCTGATTTTTGTCAATAAAATCAGAAAATCAGCAAGTATGATAAAAAAGAGTTATTTAGTCTTCTCCAAAATATTACAGATCTGAAAGGTACACTAGTGGGTGAACCATTTACTCGTAGCAGGAGAGCTCATGGAGAAGTCGATCCTACTTTCGATCTACTTCAAAGGCACAACTTCAGTGTTACACCAGCACGCTTCTCATCGCTAAGTTCAGCTGATCGGTCAGCCAGAAGTGTCTCACCTCCACGAAGGAATCATTCTTTACAAGGAGCATCCACATCACTTTGCAGTGCTTTGTTGCTCAGTGGAACCATCCTCCCAGCTCGCGTCCTTTTTCCAGCTTTTCAAATGGCAGTACCATGGGGAAATGCTATGGGCCCTCTTGCTTTGCCACATCCTGTTCACGTGCTCCCTCATGGAAACCGAAAGAATTTCCCAAATTTGATGGGAGTGGGAACCAAAGTATGGATTCACACATATCTGCATTCATCATGTCATGCAGCATTCTGGATGTGACCCATGAAGATGTGTCAGTTCACCTCTTTCTAGAGACCTTGCAAGGACCCGCAGCAGAATGGTTTCAGCATTTGCCGGCCGGATCTATCACTAGTTGGGCCACATTACGGACTGCATTTAAAGAAAGGTATAAGCCTTCCGAAGACGTGTTTGTGTTACTGTCCAAGATCACACACCTAAAGAAGGAGGTCAATGAAACCATGTGTAATTTCATCACCCGTTTCAATTCACTAATCAACCGTGTTCTGCCTACCATGCTGCCAACTCCAGAAAATCAGAAGTGTTTCTTCGTAAACGCCATGAGCTCAAAAGTAAGTTTCTTACTCTTGCAAGAACAGGTCACTACTTTGGTTCTCACCCAAGCTGCTGCCATACGGATTGAAGATAACTTGCTAATATCTGGTGAATTAAAAAGAGAACCGTCCAAGCCTAAAGCTTTGATCCCTTCTCCCGCCACTTCATCTGATCCGGCATTTCAAAAGATGGCGAATGACTTGCTCACATTAAAAAAGCAGCTAGCTCAAGCTTCCCCTAGCTCTTCGTACCGGGATATCCCACGAAGGAATTTCACTTCCAACAACGTCCCACAAAGGCCACGTTTACCTGCAACTGCTCCACGGTTGGTGCTTGAGGCCCCTTCTGGTCAATGCTTTAGCCGAAATCGAAGAAGAGGAGCAAAATTATGAAGAACCTTCATCGCCAGGTGAAGATGATCAAGATGTCGGTGAACCGACTGGTGACTCTACTATTGGGTATATGGAATTTGATGAGGAGGAATCTGATGAAGAAGAGGGTACCCAAGGATATGCAAGCGGGCAGTCATATGCTGTTTTCACCCGCTCGCAAGGAAAAGAAGCAGAAGTTGCTGCCAGGATGCAGAAAGAGAAGGCCGTGTCAAACACACCTCCAACCATCGCTAAAAGAGGTAGTCCCCTTCCTGCTCAACCTGTTATTAAGTCTTTTTGAAGAAATATTTTTCCCCTATCTCCCCTCCGAATCAACCCTCTCATATTCCTATCAAGACCAGTAATCCTACCCTATCATCACGAAATGAGGGACTCATTCCTTCATCAACGCAACCCTTGGCCGCATTTGACATAATTGATCATGCTAAAAAGACCAAGATCCAAATGTCTGAAGCCGAGTATCTTCAGTCAAACCCTGAACAGCTTGTAAGGTTGACCAAATATATCCAAAGCCAAGCTGTCATAACTTCTCAGACCTCCCCAAAAGGAATTCTTTCTACTCCCCCTGCATCTCGCATAAATGTTGCCTCGACTTCTGCATCAGGAAAAATAGAACCTTTCTATCTCTCCCTCCTAATCAATGGTCACAAGCTAAGCAACTGCATAATTGATTCTGGGGCTTCCGATAATGTCATGCTGGCAAAGGTAGCCCATGCTCTGGGCCTCACCCTTACCAAGCCTTTTGGCAGATGTTACTCCTTGGAAACCAAACATGTTCCGTTGATTGGTCAGATCAAAGACGACGCAGTTCGCATTTGCAGCATTCCCAGAGAAAAGAGTAAAGATGACCGTCCTCGTTGCCGATATTCCAGCAGCATATGGAATTCTACTAGGAAGGAGCTTTTGCAGTGAAGTTGGTGGAGAGATTCATATGGACTGGTCTAAGGCTAGAATCCCCGTCAAAGGTGTAATGCAAACATTGGAGCTGGAATCTCAAAAGAAAGTACTTGGTTACCAATTCTGATGACCCCAAAGCCCAAATTCTCTTCGAATCATCAGGGATGGGGAACTATTTCTTGTCTACAGAGTCTGATAAAATGGATGTTCTCATCCAAGAAGAGGATCTTAACAAGATATGGATGTTGCAGTTTGATGGCAGCTGTGCAACTAGTGGATGTGGCACTGGAGCCGTGCTAATATCTCCTGAGGAGGAGATTATTCCTCTCTCTTTCAAGTTGTAGTTTTTCAACACGAATAATACTGCTGAGTATGAATCCTTGCTACTTGGCATGCAAGCTGCAAAAGAAAGGGGAATCAAGAACCTAAAAGTACAGGGTGATGCAGAGCTGGTCGTAAATCAAGTTAAAAGGATATACCAAGTGAAAAATGAAAGGCTCAGGCATTACCGCAATGCGGTATGGGACAACATTGAGGAGTTTGATGCTTTTTCAATAAAAGCCATTCCAAGAGCTCAGAATGACATGGCTGATTCATTAGCCATCTCGGCATCCCTCATGCTCCCTCACCCAGGTTTGAAAATAGACACATATACCATTGAGGTAGTTTTCCGCCCAAGCGTGCCAGACAACTCTCAGCACTGGCAGGTATTCAATGATGACAATCAACTTATTGCCTTCCTGGAAAAGGCAGAAAATTTCAGTGAGCTTCATTTTGAAGGATCCACTTCTGCATGCCGTGAATCGGTTACAGATCAAGATGAGGAATCAAAAGGAAGTGATGGCATATGTCAGCTCAAAGGAAATAAAATTCTAAAAGGTCTAGTTTCTCTAGAATGTTTGTTCGACAGACATGATCGTTTTGTCAGGAAGAAAAGGTGAGATAATCCTAACTCCTCTCCAGAGACCGAACCGGTCAATTTAGGTTCGGTGGAACATCCGCAGTTTGTGAACATCGAAAAATGTTGCACACCCAAAGAAAAGTGGAAATTCGTCAAATTGCTGAAGAAATATATGGATGTATTGGCATGGTCTTATGCCGATCTAAAGTCTTTCAAGCCGAAAGACGTCCAACATGACATCCCGTTGAAAGAGGGTGTCAAACCCTTTCGCCAGAAACAGAGGCACTATAATCCCAAGATCTCAGGTACCATCTAGGCTGAAATACAGAAGATGTTGGATGCAAGGATCATTTTTCCTATCCATCACAGTACCTTGGGTCGCGAACATTGTGCCAGTACGCAAGAAAAATGGTGAGATACGCATATGCGTAGATTTTCGTAACTTAAATCAAGCGTCCTTGAAGGACAACTACCCGCTTCCCATAATGGATCAGGTTCTGCAGGCAGTAACTGGTTCAGAAATGTTGTCCATGCTTGATGGTTTTTCAGGCTATAATCAGATTGAAGTCTCACCTGAAGACCAATTCAAAACAGCATTCACTACCCCCTGGGGCACATTTGCCTATAGCAGGATGCCTTTTGGCTTAACCAATGCTGGTGCCACCTTCCAGCGGGCGATGGACTTCGCTTTCAAAGGTATGATGGGGAAGGTCATCGTAGTTTATTTGGATGACTTAACTGTGTTCTCTAAATAGTGAAATGATCATTGTGATCATTTGGAGCAAGTATTGACTAGATGCCGAGAGCACGGGATCTCCCTGAATCCAAAAAATTCTATGTTTTCGGAGTCACGGAAGGAAAATTTCTGGGACACGTGGTTAGCAAAGAAGGGACAAAGATAGATGCCGAAAGGGTTAAGGCTATTCAAATCCTTACTTTACCCACGAGAAATAACGACGTTCACTCCTTCTTTGGAAAAGTGAACTTTCTCAGGCGCTTTGTTCCCGAATTTGCTGAAAAGACTCACCACATATCAAACATGATGAAAGGGTCAAAAAATTTCCAGTGGAGTGAAGAAGGAAAGAAGTCATTCGAGGATATAAAAGCCTCTGTCGCTCACGCACCAGTCCTGGTATGTCCCGATTTCTCCAAGGATTTTATCATGTATAGCTATGCATCTGAGCATACTGTATCGGCCATCTTAATGCAAAAGAATTCTGAGGATGTTGAATCCCCAATTGCATTCATGAGCTCTCCCCTCAAGCCTCATGAATTAAAGATGTCTCAGTTGGAAAAGCATGCCTTCGCCATTGTCAAAGCAGTCAAGAACTTCAGGTATTATATTCTAAACTCTCATACAGTGGTGCTGGTCCCTGACATGGCAGTCAAGTCAATCTTAACTCAACAGGAGTTAGGGAGTTTGTGAGGAAATTGGATTGCAAAGGTTCAAGAGTATGATCTAGATATAAAACCAACCAAGCTGGTAAGAGGCAAGGGCCTATGTCAGCTCATGGCTGAAAACCGAGATTCAGAAGACCCTGAGGAAAAGGATGATTGCACCGATGGAACACAAAGCCAGCTGGAGAAAGCTGATTCTCTACCCATGGTTCTATTTGTCGCGACTAGCGATGAATGGTATTCTGATATCACTTTCTTTCTCACTTACGGTGAGTTCCCAGCTCATCTAACTTCAAAGGAGAAGCATGCTATAAAGCTCAGAGCAGCCAGATATGTCATCTGGGATGACTGTTTATACAAACGTGGAATAGATGGCATCTTCTTGCGATGTGTTGATAAGCCACAACAGATAAAGCTACTTGAGAATTTTCATGATTCAGCCTGTGGTGGTCATTTCTCCTCTTCCGTGACAGCACACAAGATCATCCGGGCCAGGTACTATTGGCCAACGCTATTTCAAGATACAGCCACCTGGGTAGCAAAATGTGAGCTCTGCCAACAATTTGTTGGCAAACCAAAATTGGCTGCTTTTCCCCTCAGGCTGGTCATTATTGATGAACCATTCAGGCAGTGGGGAATTGAATTTATCAGAGCACTCCATCCCCAATCGAGTGCCAGACATAGTTATGTCCTGACAGCAACAGATTACTTCACCAAATGGGTGGAGGCCATACCTGTCAAGAATGCCACCTCTGAAGTTGTTTGTAATTTCATCAAAGAGAATATCATCATGAGATTTGGCGTTCCACACAAAATCGTTGCTGATAATGCTTCCAAATTCTCCTCACGAGAATTTGTTGGTTTTTTCTATGAACACGGGATAATCTTGGCCCACGCCTCAGATTATTACCCCCAGGGAAATGGTCAGGCAGAATCCAGTAATAAAAACTTATTGACCATCATACGGAAGCTAGTTGATAAGAATCAATGAACATGGCACAAGTCATTGTATGACACTTTGTGGGAGGACCGCATTACTCCCAAGAGGTCCCTCGGTATGTCTCCTTTTCAAGTGTTATATGGAATCGACGCCGAGCTTCCCATTTCTGCAGAACTTCCTGCTCTGCGCTTGGCACGAGCAATTGAAGATGAGACTTTCCAAAATTCTCTTGAAAAGAGGATCATGTATCTAGCAGAGCTCGAAGAAAAAAGAGTAAGAGTGGTCGACAGGATCACCGAACATCAGAATCAAGTTAAGAGACTGTTCGATAAAAAATCTAAGCAAAGAGATTTCCAGATGGGAGATCTCATCCTTTTGTGGGACAAACGAAGAGAGCCAAAGGGCATGCATGGGAAATTTGATTCTCTATGGAGAGGGCCTTTCAAGATCAAGCAGCTCAATGGAGAGAATAGCTTCTATCTCTCGTATCTAGATGGAACTGATCTCCCGCTTCCCTATAGCGGGCAGCATCTCAAAATATTCAGGAAGTAGAGCTTGCTCTCTTCTTTGTACAGTTTGCTTTATGTTGTGTGTTTGCTTTTTTCGTGTGTTTTCTTTCGTCGTTGCCCTTGTTTTTGACTCTGTAACCCAATGGATAGGCACATGTTGATCTGGGGTTCTCTACCCTTGAGCTTCGCTCAAAGATAGTCCCCAGAAAGAGCCAGTTGTTATCCTGTAAAATTGACGAGGGCAATTTTACAGGTAACCATACCAAAATTTTGTTTTGGTTCCTCGTCAGGGTCCCTCAGCGTTCAGGAATGTTGTAAAATCCCTTTCCGGGAAATCTAGTTTTCCGAACTTAGTCATTTTGGTCCTTTTTTGGCTGGGCGCACCTTTTATCTATGCAACACAGGATAAATTTGCACCCCCTTTATTTCCTTTGGCACACCCTTTGAAGTGTTGACACAACAATTGTTGCACCTTCCCGTGATGCCTTTCTTGCCTGTGCCAAGGCGCATGCACCTTCCTGTCAACAAAAAAAATGTTATGCCATTATTTTGGTGTGCCAAGGCGCTCAAAATCCAGTGTTGACAGTACTAAATTTGCGCCGAAGGCGCAGATAATTCCATCCTGACAAAAACATATCCGTGCCAAAGGGCGCAAAGTTTTTCATGTCGACACGTGTTTTGGTGCCCCTTTAAAAAGTGGTTGGTGCATTTATTACACTTTTGGCTATATATAGGTGCATCCGCCCTGTCACTTTCACAATCAAAAACATGTAAAAATATTTATTCCTCTGCACCTGTCAGCGCGCCCATCATCCTCGTGTCGCGTTCGTGGACCCCACTTCGTTTCTCTCATTCTATATATTTCGGGTAAGTGGTCCTTGCTTCTCTTGTGTTTTTGTTTTGGTTGGTTGTTTGTGAAGTATGATGAAATGAATCTAAGGAAACCATAAACCCCTCCTGCCCGTTTTTGTAAATCTTCCCTCCCAAGCCGTTTCCACCCTTTTTCCAGATCTGTTGGCCAAGAGGGCTCTGCCTAAAAAATGAACCCAGACCTCTTTGCTGTGTGCCCCCTTCACCATCTAAATCATGTTGAAGGAGGCCTAAAACCTAAAAAATCACATCAGGAGGAGAAAACCTAAAAAGTTATCATTTCCACCCACGGTTTTCCTTTGGCGCAAACGCCATTCCTGTTACAAAAAACACAGTCGCGCCAATGGCGCACTGACCCTGATTGCAGCACGTGCCTTTCTTGCACCATACAAAACCAAGTAAACCTTTCTCAGGCACTGGTGCAATCCCGCTTACAACAACAAAAGTGCCATGCAAGCTTTTCCTGTGCCGCGCCAAAGGCCCCCTTGACGCACATAAAGTTAGTGCTACACGCATTGATCCTGCACCCCTCGGCACACCAAAATTCCATGTTACATGTTACATACCTGCGCCATTGGCACATCCTGCTCCCATGCAACACCAAACTTATTTGCGCCCAGTATAAAACCTCATGTAGTGGCGCAGGCGCACATCTGTCTACAACAACAAAGATGTTATATGCAAATTTCCTGCGCCCTGCGCCCTTTGGTGCTGATTTATTCCTTGTAACACTCCGCTTCAGTGCACCATACTTTTGACCCTGTAGCCTAAAAATTTCCTGCACCGTGTGCCCAGAGGCTTTTAAATTGCTAACTCCTCATTCTGTAAAGCTTTAATGGAAGATCTGATAGCTAACATGGCTCTTCTGCATTGGACTTCGCTCCTTCTTCTTACAGATCAGCAACTGAACTCAGATCCACATATGTCTACATCAAGCAAAAGGCCAACCAAGTCAAAGGGTAAGGCTAAGCTCACAGAGGAAGAGATGAAATACAAATATCAAAGGGTCAGAATGCCTGAGTCCCAGGCAGAATGTGACCTAGATATCAGAGATTCCGAACTTGGCCACATTGACATGGAAGATTTTTGGGCCAGAACCAGGAGGGTCACAGGCAGTCCTTGGATGGACAAACTGGTGGGCAGTGGTCTGCATTTTGCTAGGGGAATCCCCGTCAGTGCAGTGAATAATGAGTTTATGATGGTGGTGGCCCACTGTTACAACAAAGACACAAGGTGTGTCGAAAATGAAAAGGGCGAGGTCATAATCAACCTCACTGCCCGGCACTTCGAGATCATGCTAGGCATTCCCCACCACCGACATTTTGTGGCTGTAAGCCAAGAAGACTGCATCAAGGCATGGGAGGATAATGAAGACAAATGCATGCAGCTGATGAACAAAGTGTATTTGAAGAATAAGAAGGTGATAACCAGGTGGCCACAGGTTATTCACCGTAGCGACTTCTCTGAGGAACTGAGTGATACCATCACATTCCTAAGTAGAGTTTTTGGGCTTTCTGATGCCCATTACTTTCACAAATGGATGCTCAGGTACCTAGAAACCATGAATAAGAATGTTCCTGATCAGTGCTTTGAGTGGGCAGAGATCATAAGCAGCACCATCTCTGAGCAGCTCCAACAACTCACCACAATGGGGAGGTTCTACATGAACTCCTACGTAGTCTACACTGCAGCCTCAGAGAGGGATTATCCAGCACTGAGCCGATGCGGAGTTTGGCCTCAGGTGAAAATATACGAATACTACCTGGAGTTGAAGCTGGAGAACAACATCTCACAGTTTACCAAGATCAATGATGCTTTCTTCTACGGCATCATCTACCTTTTGAGGCCAAATATGACTCATGGTCGGATGACCAAGAGCATAGTCACAGCAACTGAGAAGTGGGGGGCATTATTTACCCAATTCCCCACCTTCACCTATCTCAGAGCAGCTAACTTCTTGGGGGAGCCCACCAAATTGCCAAGGTATGCTGGCCCTAAGTTGATCCTGTTGGAGCTGTCTAGGCAGCTCATAACATATCATGAGAAGTGCCTGAAAAGAAAGAAGGGTGGAACTCCTTTCCCCCTCACAGTGGGCAGGTACACTTGCACTTCTCACACCAAAGCCGAGAAAATGTTTGCAGAACTGGAACTACTTCAATCTAAAGCACAATTTCCTGGCAAGGCCCACCTTCGATCCAAGAAATTTCCTCCCTAAGGAAAAACTTGATCCGATCCACATTCCACAGATCGAGGACATCTACATCGACCTGTATCATGAGGTCAAACTCAAAAGAAAGGATCACTCTCACCTGGCCCTAGCAGAGATTATTCAATATGGCATGGCCATTGTTCCAAAAGGTTATCAAACAACTGATCAAGAAGTTGATCAGGTGTATCTAGACACGGATGGGGACAGCTGGCCGTTTTCTGAAATAGATAGAACAAAGGCACCTCAGACCATTGAGGTAAGGGTTAAGGAAACATTGCGATGAATAGAACATTGGTGCAGAATGAATGGCCTTATCTACCTTGGAGTAGATTTCACCACGTCCCCTTTGGGCAATGCACCTGTCAGGCCAAAACATCTGCCAAAGGGAAAAGGCAAGGATAAAGAGGGAGAATCAAGCTCTGCTCAAGAAGAAGCTCCTGAGAGTCCTCCCTCCGCTGCACAGGAACAGGTTGTAACTCTGGCATCCCCAGAGAAAGAAGTGGCAGAGAGTGTTCCAATGGGCACATCCACTTAGGATGTTGCCACTACTATAATCATGGAGGTTCCCAGCATCCCTACTTCCCCTCCTCATGTGACTCAAATGACCATTCCTTTGGTTGTATCCTCTCCCCCATCTTCTACTATTCCCCCTTCTTCTTCCTCCATTTTCTCTTCTCTCGCGGAGCTGTCCCCCACCATTTCTTCTCTCATCTCTCAGCTCCCTTCCATTCCCACGACTACCTCCTCTGTAGTATCTCCCTCTCTCGTGAGAACTTTCTTGGCCTCTCTCTCGATGCTGCCACAAAGTGTCTCTACACATTTCCCCTCATCCACTGCAGTTGCTCCCTCTTCCACCTCTGGTCCCACTCCCTTAGGTCCAGCATGGCTTTCTCAGCACCTGAGCCAACATAAGAGGAAAGTTCCTATTACACCTATGGACTTCTCCGTCATCCCAGCAAAGGGGGCTAAGAAGCAAAAGCTGATAACCCTCTTCTCTCAGAGTGCATCGGGAGAAAGGGTAATGGAGATCACGTATCCCGATCCCTCAAAAGATAAAAAGGATCTGTCCCCTACAGATTATACAGTGACGTAGGTCACAATGGGAATGTCATCTGAAAGCCTTCAAGGAGAGGCCCTATCTGTGGTGGATGCCCTTTGCAAGAAGCTTCAAGAAGAAAAGGAAGAGAAGAGGCTACTAAAAGAACAGAATAAGCATCTTCTCCATGCCCTGCAGAAAATGGGCAGTGCACCTCCTACAACTGCCACTGAAACTCCTGAGGTCCTAAGCTAGGATAAGATAAATGAATATGCCAAGATTGGTGAACAAGGTATGGCAGTATCCACCTGGAGAGACCAGATCCTCAAAGACAACGAGGAAGTAATTGTCAAGTTCACCGAATTATATCAAAACATTGGTCAGGTGAACAAGGAATTCCAGGTGATTGCGGGACCTACCTCCGAAGAGTTGGACCATGCTAGCTTGCAACATGAGACATTCCAGAAGATGCTTGACTTCTCAGTCGATGATTTAGTTAAATTCGGCATATTCGATCACCCCAGGGTACCCAGAAAAATCCTTGCTACTTTGGACTACCGGGTCGATCAGATGGAATTTGTCCTGGAGAAGATAGACAAGGTCAAGGAGGAAGCCCTAGATACAATGCATCAAATGGAGAAAATTGTCCTAAGAATGTCTCTGGTCTTGCTCACTCCTTAATTCGCCTTGAGGAAGGCAGATGAAACTATTCGGATCTTCAAGGAGATCATCTTGCAAGGGCTAGGGCCAGAAGTCACTTTTGACACTGAATCCATCAATAACCTTCTGGCCTACATGATTTTGTGGGGTACCTGATGGAGGCAGGTAATGAATATTTCAAGCTCCCCGAAAAACTCAGAGATGAGCGGGAGACTTGCGAGGTCATCGGTGATCATACCAAGGGTCCTGCCCAGGATCAACTTCAGCCGATGGTCAGTAAATTCATGGAATATCGGACCCAGTTCCACATTACCTCTCCCGAACAACAGTAGAAGCAAGATACTCCCTTTCAGCCGCGAGATGATGACAAATAGCCTTCTTCCTCTTGGCTTTCATTTTGTAAATATCTAAGAGTATGTTGGCACAAATGATGACATCATCCATGTTGCACCATGGGATGTTGTCATCCACCAAGTTGCCCAAAGTCAACAGTTGACTTTTAAATATTTGTAGATATTTTGTAATTAGTTGTTGGTTTCTTTTTGCCTTCTCTCTTCTCCTCCTTCTATAAATACTTGAATACTTGTTGTATTAAAGGATGGGGTGAACAATTTTTAGATGAAAAATAGAAGTGAGGAGAAAAGTCTTTGTACTTTTTGTAATAGAAGAAAATATTAATACAATATTGAGACTTTGTGCTGAATACCTGTGTTATACATCAGAACTTTCTTATGTTAGATCTGCATGTTTATTCTGTTGAATCTACTTCTAATTTTTTTCATTTGTTCATCAGTATTTCTTTGTTCATCTATGCAAGTAGGTTTGGCTCCATTTATTACCAATCCCAAAACATAGACCTTCTGATCTTTCTGCTTTGGAATTCATTTCTTTTCTCCCTTCAGATCTATCTTATCTTCATTTTTCTCTTCTTTCTTTTCTTTTCACAATTGGAAGTACCTCTACTTGGATGAGATCCCAAACCCCCGAAGGTAGAATATTGTGAGACTTGCATAGATTCCTATTGGTAGAATAGCAATAAACCATTTTTTCTTTGCTGATTCAAAGAGGGGCGATGCCCTGCACACTTTTGGATCGTGTATCCATAGATCTATCCACCCGACAAATTTTCAGACCAACAAGCCATAACTAAATTCATCAACAACTGCTTGTCCTCCTCAGATGGGATTCCTCCATCATACTTCTTTATCATTAAAGATTTGAAATATTCAAATTTATTATTGGGAAATTTAAAATCTTGTGCAATATCTATTTCTAAAATATGAGAGGGAGGAAGATTGAGTACCTGGTGGATGTAATCCCAAAAATCAGCTACAGTTCTAGAACTTATTACTTCAATGGAATTTTCCCCTTGTTATGATCTTGTGGACCAACCCATCATGCAAACATCATCATCATTATCATCACCAACTTCTTCTTCTTGTTGATCTTCCTCACAAGGAGCATGGGGCATGTAACATCTATCACACCAATCAATGACATATGTCTCCTCCACAATACCAACTATGGCAGCCAAAGGATCATGTACCATTCTATTTTCCCTTGCTTGAGACTCCCTATTTCCAAATCCAATAGGTCCCTTACCTCTATCATTAGATCTTTGGTGATTTGTGAACATGTCCTAGCCTTGCTTCTTGTGTTGACCTTGTGAGCTCTACCTAATTCCTTTCTCATCTCGAGCTAGTTTTTAGGAAATTTCTTTGATAGCCCTTTCAAAATTTTTCATGACTTCTTCTAAGTCAGCAACCTTTCTTGTCTATTGTTTTTCAAGGTAAATTAGTTTTACACCCTCCCTTTTTGGAGGCTTTCCAATTGCCTTGATGTTATTCTCAATTTGCAGGGCCATGGTCAATGCCTACCTCAAATTAGCAGGGTTTTTTTCCATCAAGTAGTAAGCAACCTTTTTATCAAATGCATCTGAATTTTTGATCAAACATGATTCATCACATGGCCTTATCCTAAAAGGAAATCTCCTTAAGGTCTTATTAAACCTTGTGTTGAAATCATGTACTGAATTGTTAGGATTCTTTTGATATTTTCAAATTCTATCAAAAGAAATCTAGGGACGGTTCTATCACCATAATAAAATCTAAATGCATTGCTCATCTCTGTCCAAAAATCAATGGAATTATCTAGAAAAGGTATATACCAATCCCTTGCATCCTCTTCTAAAGTATGGATAAACAGTTTGATATATACATCTTCATGTTCAATCTCAAATTATTCCATCATATTGATAAGCAACTTTAGATATTGATCACCAGTTATAACATTGTTTCCTTGGAACTTAGGTAGTTTGTTCCTTACTTCTTGGGGAACTACATTTGGATAACCAACCATCCCTACAAAATTTATAGGTCCAAAGGTATTTACAATAAATGGAGGTCTGGGTGGGGGTAGGGCCATGTTGTTTTGAGGAGGTGACCCTGGAGGGGTGAAAATTTGATAAGGGGCAGAGGGTATTTGAAATACAAGAGTATAAATTTTAGAATGGATATCCCCCAAAGGCCTTATTTCTTGGAAATCCCTATCAACTTCTGAAAATATAGGGTCAAAATGAGAAGAAAAATTTTCAAAATCAAATGAAGACCCCTCTCTAGTTGGAGAATTCAATTCCAAAAAGAGGCTACCTAATTCAAAAGAACTTGAGTTGCACTCTTTAATGATAGGGCAATCACTTTCATCAATGGAGATCCCTTTTCTTGTCTGCTGATCTCCAACAACTCTCCATGCTTTTCTTCCTTCCAACTTTGTTTTTCCCAGCTTTGGAAATAATGTCCTAGCAGGATCCCTAGCAAAGAAAGATCTTCTTCCTTCCATCTTTGCAAAGGTTAGCGAAAACTTTCACTTGATAGATATTAAGACACTGGTACTTATCAAGAATCAGATCAAAGGGAGTCACCACTAAGGATTTCCACCTTAATTGTGTAAATGTACTAAAATATGATCTGTAAAATGTTTGTTAATACTAGAAGTTGTAAATGGGATGATCTGACTTTTCTTTACCCATATTTATCAATGAAAGATGGTGCATTAGGAGTAGGAACTAAAAGAATTACACACAAAAATTTTAGCAGATAAGAAATCTGTTACCAAGGTTTGAATATGAACTGCACTCACAATCTCCCTAGCAAAGGTTCCAGTAAGGTGTTGGTACAAAAATTGATTCTTCTTCAGAAGCTGTGTAGCATCACAGGTTTAGTAGGAAGATTAGAGAAAAATAGATCATGATGAGTCATTTTGTAGCCAGGGATGGGATCTAACTGACCCTTAATCACTCAGATGTGGAGAAATGAATAGTACCCTCAAGAGGATTTGATCTATCCTCACTATTTTAGGTTGTGCCTTTCAACCAAGGTAAGAGAACCCTTTTGTAGCGTGTTGTTTATAAGGGGGGAGATGGAGATATCCTTCCTAATGAAGATGTTAAGGTGACATTGAAGAAAATATAATCAATGCAATAAAATCTAACTCTCACGAGTTGTCACTCTAGATAGTGGAGATATTCTCTAGGCAAGGTTTAGGCTACTAAAGACATTTGGAATCTTGATTGCATCTCCATGTTTTGGTAGTAAAATTTGTGCACTTGTATACACACATGAAAAACAAGGGTAGTATGGGTAGGATTATTTGTTTTGAGAGAATTTGGTGGGAGGTAAAGAAGGATAAAGTTGATTATTCCTAATCTTTGAGAAATTTTGCAAAATGGAAAACTAAACCAACAGAATGCCATAGAGCAGCTAAAATGTTTCTTTAACTAGAATATGTGCTTTAATGGAGGCCTAGATTAGCACTTTTTCACACAATATATGAGATTATAACACGAAGGATAGATTTGGAAGACCCAAAAAAACATCAAGATCTAAGCCCAATCAAGCCTGAGGTACACCCAAAGGCTTACAAACAATCTCTATCAATAGATGAGAGAAAAGTGATTTTATATCATTTATTTCACTCCCAGATGAAAGATCTACTGAGAAATGAAATTGCAGATGCCACTAAACTATCACAAGGATTGAGACCTGTGTGATTGAGACATAGATTTTAACACAATATTACATCAGGAACAAGAACAACTATTTGTAGACATTCAGAAGTAAAGCCACACATTTTTTATAAGATCCACGTAGAATAACTCTAGTTTGATTAAATTTATCAGCAGGGGAAAGTTTCTAGAAAACTTTCAGAGATTGTCAATGGTTGTACACTCACAACCACCTTGACATGATCAAATTCAATACAAAAGAGATATAAAGGTTTCTCGATCAGCTTCTCAAAAAGGGCGGGCTCTATCAAGCCTTTTTTCTATTAGGAAAATCAGTCCTGACCCCTCACACTCCAACCATTTACATGATAAATTTGTTCCCTTTGTAACATTTACAACCGAGCCTATTCCCCCAAAATATCTAGACATTGAGTGTCACCAATTCTTGTCATGATCACAATCATGATTCCTAGAATCAGATCTACAAAAATTCGCTACGTGCTCAAGCGGGAAGATCTCTTTGAAACATCTCCTGCATTCAACTCCTTCCTCTGGTAGATCACTTTTCCATTCTATTCACCAACAACTTCCACCCCTAATCAGTCAAATCTGGTTCTTCGCATGCCCAAGAAGAATAAATGGAAGATCAGATCAAGCCCAGAGGTCTGATCTCATCTTAAAATGGTAAAAGATGTCCATGGATATTCCTCACCCAAACAAGATATCAACAGATATTTTGCATGCCAAGGAAAGAAAAATCAGGCCAAATTCGACAGTTAGACTATATATTAATGGTGAGAGACATTTGTAGATATTTCCCACCAAACCAAGATACCAGATTAGTGTTCCTCTTCATTTGGCGTGCAAGATAATCCAAGAATTGATTAAAAAACCATCAAAATATGCATCCCTAGCAGTTTTAGAGTGAAAATGGTGGAAAAATTAGATACAAATGCAAAGCTTTCATTGATTTCTATTTTGAATTTGGACCGTCTATGTGGGAGATCCATTTTTAAAACATTCCCAAGGGGTTCCTTTGACTTTTTATAACGTTTTGAAAAAATAGAAAAAAAATTGATTTTCTTTGCACCTCCACCCTCAAGAAATGAGTCTTACACTTGTCCTGAGGTGGGTCCCAAAGGAACCACGGCCAAATTATGCTATTTCACCTCTTTTTGGAAAATGTAAAATTTTCCAAGTTTTCCCCGCAGCTCCACCCTTGAAAAATGGGCCTGACACATGTCCCAATGTGGGTCCCATCAGAACCCCGCTTCCTTTTTTACTCATAACTCCCTTTCTCCATAAAAAGAAAAATCTTCAATTTTCCTCTGAAGGTCCGCATCTCCACCATTGACTGGGGAAAAACTTTGATTATTCTCAGTTTGGTCTGTAGTCCATTTTGATGTTTTAATCCTTTTGATAGTAAGGTGCAAAAAATCCAAGTTTCCCCCGATGGTCCGCTTCCCCAGCTTTTGAATTTTTAAGCCAACCTTGGGCTCCCTTTTTTCAGATTTGCAGGCCATTTTGATATTTTAATCCTTTTTATGACAAGAGGAAAAAAATCCAATTTTCCTTCCATGGTCCGCTTCCCCGATGTTGACTGAAGCAATTTTTAAATTTTCTCTATTGGGCACGTGGGTCATTTTTATGATTCCAGCTCCTTCAAACATCAAGGAGTGAAAAATCCAAGTTTCTCCCACTGGCCCACCTCCCCACCTCTTAACATTTTCAATGCCAACCTTGACCTCCTCCTTTTTGGGCTTGCGGGCCATTTTGAGATTTTAATCCTTTTGATGGCGAGAGGCAAAAAATCCAATTTTCCTTCGATGGTCCACTTCCCCGCCCCTTTGAATTTTCAAACAGCCATGTGTCACAATGGTGCATCTTGAGATGATCCCCAAAAGTTGAGACCTTGAATGAGAGCGGGCTCGTCATGTGTCGTTATGGCGCAACTTCAAAAAATCTTAAGGCTTCAAGATGATTTGGTGGGGGTGCGCTTGCATTTTATAATCTTACTGCACTTTTTCAAAAGGGAAAACATTCAACTTACCTCTGAAGGCCCGCACCTCCACCATTAGCTTTGTCATGTGTCCTCCTGTGGGGTCAAAGTAAGAATTTTTCCCTGCCACTTTAAATTTTTCTTAATCAAGCCTAGCGGGGCCATGGGTCAGGTTCCAAATTTTTCCAAAGTAGCCAAAAGAACAAAGTTGAAAAAAACAAACCCACCATGCCCCATCCAATCAGAAGAAGCCGCGTAAGCATAAAAATAACTAATCAAAATTGAGAGGAGCTATAGGACCAAATTTTCCTTTTTGCCAAAAAAGTAAAAAGAGATAAGTTAAAGCGTTTCCCCTTCATCCCCTGACCAACCAAAAGAATCCACGTGACCACTGAATGCTAAGGAATAATTTTTACACGAAAAATACACCCGTCAGACCATCAAAAACACAAAAAATTACCATTCATGCCCAGAACTAGTTTTTTCGCTAAGGATGAGAATTTTTTGAAACATAACCAAGTGAATCATGGTTCTGAGCATTTTTCGACCATGGGTTTTTATTTTTAAAGGCATACAAATGTAAATTGATAAATCTTGAGCTTCCATGGTCAGGGAAAGATAGGGAAAATGGAAAAGCCCGCAGATTTTAAAGAAATTAGGGCAAAAAGAGGGCAAACTCAGAGACTCCTTCAAGGAGGGACATGACAATGGATTCTGAAAACAATTAGAATCATTTCAAATGAAGGTAGAAGCTTTTAGAACACCCAAATAAAGAGACAAAACATTTCAGAAAACGCAAATCAAAGGAAAATAATGGCAATTGGGGGCAAAAAAAATCTGAGCACCAACACCCTCCACGTGTCCCAGCACTAAGTATGGGAAACCTGGTGGAAGCCTCCACGTTTTCTTCATGGCACAATCATATACAAAAAAAATGGATATCTGAACAAGTGCGGGCTCACAATGTGTCCATGTTTTGCCAAACTGTACCATCTGCATAAAAATTTGTCTAACTCTAGGAAAAGCAGTGGAAACCTCCACGTGTCCTCCCAGTGAAACTCTAAGGCCAAACGAGAAAGTAAATCTTCAAATGAATATCATTCCTCCACGTGGACGATTTTTGGGTAAAACTTTCCACAAATTTTATGAGTGCCCCGCCAAGCCGCATCAAATAAAAAATGAACACGTGGACACCCTCGGGGTGCAAATAAGAAATTTTCCCGGCCACTTTAAATTTGATTTAATCATAGCTTGGAGGGGCCACGAGATGAGTTCAAATTTTTTCCAAAGTAGCCAAAAGGAACAAGTTCCAAAATAAACTTGACGCGCCCCATCTAATTAGAAGAATCACATAAGCAATAAAAGAACCAATCATAATTGAGTGGAGCCACGAGACCAAGTTTTCCTTTTTTCCAAAAAATCAAAATGTGATAAGTTAAAGAATTTCTCGCCATCCCCTAACCAACCAAAAGAGGCCACATGACCACTAAATGCTGAGGAATAATTTTGACAGGAAAAGGACACCTGCCAGACCATCAAAAACACAAAACTTCACCATTCATGCCCAGAACCTAAGTTTTCGCTAAGGATGAAATTTTTGAAACAAAAACCAATTGAATCATGGTTCTGAGCATATTTTTACCATGGGTTTGTATTTTCAAAGGCATAAAAATTTAAATTGATCATTCTCGAGCTTCCATGATCGAGGAAAGATAGGAAAAATGGAAAGGCCTGTGGATTTTGAAGAAATTAGGGAAAAACAGGGAAAACTCGAAGACTTCTTCAAGGAGGGACATGAAAACGGATTCTGGAAAAAAATCAAAACATTTCAAATAGAGGAAGAATTTTTCAGAAAACCCACATCGAGAGACAAAATTTTCAGAACACGTAGATCATAGGAAAATAATGGAAAATGGGGCGAAACAATCTAAGCACCAACATTGGCTTCGACTTGGGGATGGGCACCTCCTTGCGAGTTCCATAAGAACAAAGGTAAAACAAGTTCCAAAATATACATTAGGCAAAGGAGTCAGCTTGCAAATCACAAAACCAGGACCGTCCCCCAAAAATGAATGAAGAAGCTAGCAAAAACAGACCACCAGAGGCCATAACGAACAAAAAACACAAAAATAGAAAACAAACCAAAAACTATACACTATACATGATGTTCACCTTGATTTTGGGAATCAATCCAAGTAATGATTTAGGTGCCTACCATTAATAGGTAGTTTGAGCAATTCCCCATCCAAGTCCTTTAACAAGAAGGTATGTTCACAAATTCTAATATCAATGGAGTAAGGGCCCATCCATAATGCGTCAAATTCGATATGCTTGCCCTTATCTTCATTCCTGCTATCCCATAGTAGCACGAGATCTCCAACATTGAAAGATATTGGTGTGACTTTCTTCAGCTTCTCCCTTAACCTTACATGCCTTTTATGGGATGCCTCCTTTCTTCATCAAGTTCAACAATCTGATTAATGTGGGCATCATATGGACTTACCTCATGATCTTCCAGTCGCTGCATGAACTGATATGAGGATAATTGAATGTGTAGGGGCAGTAGGGGCCTGAGTTCCATACACCAGCTCA
Source organism: Taxus chinensis (assembly GCA_019776745.2). NCBI lineage: Eukaryota > Viridiplantae > Streptophyta > Pinopsida > Cupressales > Taxaceae > Taxus > Taxus chinensis. The sequence continues at coordinate 46,448,467 of CM034148.1, forward strand.
AATGGACTTTTTCCAGTGGATCTTTTAACAGTAATCTAGTATACCTAGACACAAACTTCAACTGCTCACCCCCATTTTCTCTTATTCAACTCCAAGGTTCTTCTGATAATCTTCAGAAAATTCTTATTACTAGACTCATCTTGTCATTTCCTTGGGGATTGTAATTATAGGAATATGTCAAGTTTATCCCATATTCTTTACACATTTCCACTAAAGGTTTAGCTCTGAAGATCATGGAGTTATCAGAAACAATTTTAATTGGCACCGTAAACTTGCAAATAATATGGCTCAACTGAAAATCCAAACTTGGTGTGTTGACCTTTTGGTGGGGATTTCCTCCACCCACTTGGTGAAGTAATCAATGGCTATAAGAATCCACTTATGGCCACACTTGAAGGGTCTGAAATCTCACCAATGAAATCCATTCCCCATTGCTTGAATGGAGCTTCAATTGATACAAGATGCAAAGGAAGGAAGCCTAAAGCTTTCATTCTTCCAAAGAACGTTGGCAACTCTCACATCTTCAAACCAAAAGAGGTGCATCCTTGAAGAGAGTTGGCCACTAATAAATAGCCCTCGGGATTTTGTGTGCTCTAACCCTTCAGCAAAATTCCCCCCACAAACTCCTCCATGGAGATCAGCAATTATCTTAGGGACGTCATCTTTAGTAATGCACCCTAAGAGGACTCCCTTAGTGTTCTTCCAAGCCAAGCCATAATCAGTAATGACATATTTTTGGAAGCCAACTTAAGGGCCCTTTTCTGGTATTTACTTAAATACTCAAGGGAGTATAAATGTTTAAGATAAAAAATCACATCCTTGTACCACTCAGAAATCATTAGTTTCTCAAAGGCAACTGCCCTCCCCTCTCCTACCCTCATTCACTTCAATAGTTTTCATATTGCTCTCAGCCATAAGCTTAGCCAATCCCAAACCTCTCACCAACTTCGTGGGTTGGATATCCATGTCATATTCTTGCAACTTGTTCACCCATATGTACCTTTGCTTGAGACTTCTATCTCTGATAATATGTCTTTCACCATGGTGTGGGGAACATAAGAAAAAATATTGAAACTAAAATGTAAGGCCTGAAAACCTTTGTTGCTTTACCAAGGCAAATGCTTGCTTCTCCATAATAGTGTATTTCAGCTTAGCATCCTGCAATGCCTTACTGAAAAAGGCAATTGGTCTCTCAGCCCCTTCATCATCTTTCTGCAATAGGACAAATGCAATAGTGTTATTTGAAGCAAAAGAGAAAATTTGAAAATGGATTCCTATAGTCTAGAGCTGCTAGGACAGGAACATGCTTTAATGCCTTTTAATCCCATTGAAATCTTGAATGATATCCTTTTCCCACTTGATGACGAAGGGGAAGGAAGGAGAATTGAAGGCAGAAAAATGAGGAAGATAGAGCTAAAAAAAACCGTGGGTCGAGAGGCTTTTCCTTTTTCTTTACCTTTAAATTAATTTAAATGGTCACTCATCAAAGTTTGTATAAAATCTTCTAATGAATTATCTACCCAAAAATACTGATTCCTTCTTGGTTCTTGGGATTGGAATCCTTGTTAATGGGCTTCTAAACTTTCTAGATCATCATTACCCCATCTTGATGAATGTCATCACCAGTCCGGCACTATGAATATTCTTCACTGGGAACTCCTCTTGCTACGATTATTTACTAATGCACAGCCTTTAGTTTGGAGATTAATCTTTCACTTTCACAAGACTATGGAGAAACTTTACAATTAACACCTCTTAATGGCTTCTTCACCCACCTTTAAACTGATTACTTCCTTCGCACACTTTCCTATAATGTTTCTCACTACTTCCTTCTATGCTAATGAGGGGGGGTGGCCTCTCTATTTATAGAACTTCCAGGCTTATCCATCTTATCTATAAGATATGATAAGAAATATCCACTCTGACGAATTCATATTTCAATACCTTAACTCTTATCTTGTACCTGTAATGCTTATCTTTTGATAAGATTAAACCTTATCATTTTACATGGGTTCCGACATTTTTAGACTTTTACAATAAAATCAACAAAATATTTATGACTCACTCCTTGTCCCTATTACCAATATAATATTTCTAATTCCTAATCAGGTCGACCTACTTCTCTAATTACCAAACTTTGACATTTTACATTACCGAACCACTTTACGACAAATATTTCTTTTTACAACTTACTATTGTACTTTGACTGTTACCGGTAGTACTCCACATTTTGGGGCACGGACGACGGCACCGTTATCTTCTATCGACGCTACTGCTAAGTATACTTAACAACATCCTATTCCTATACATCATTAATGAATAGAAATTACAAGAGGAAAATTTTAGTGTCGCATCTTCCCCTTCCTAGCTTCTACTCCGTCCTCGAGTAGACTATCTTGTGCTTGGAAAATCTTCACAACTTGTCGTGGTTGACCCATTTCGTAATGGAGTACCATCCAATTCCTCCAGTCTGTACGTACCCATTTTTTCATGCATCAGCCAGCTGCTATTTGTCGGGCCCCATCCCTTTTGGAAGAAAATTTCCTCTGTCTTCTTTTTTTTGTATTTGGAATCAATCTAGAACCAAGTCATTCCACAGTGAATGGAGACCCGGGATCTTTTGATCAAGTTTTCCTTCTGCTTCCTTTTATTCTTTATCTTGTATCATTTGCTATTCTCCCGTATTTCCTCAGCAATTAAGATGTAACCAACCTTTTTCTTTTACTGATCACTTTCCAATCCATCCTTTGCATTTCCATAACTCACCTCCACATTGGGAATATCAAACTCAATAGGAATACTGGATAATGCCATAGGCCAACTGAAATGGAGAGTATCTTGTTGCTTGACTTTGAGAGTCCTCCCTCCGCTGCAACAGGAAACAGGTTATAACTTTGGCATCCCCGAGAAAGAATGGCAGAGAGTGTTTCTACATGGGGCACATCCACTTAGGATGTTGCCACTCTATAATCATATGGAGGTTCCCGCATCCCTACTTCCCCTTCCTCACTGTGACCTCAAATGACCATTTCCTTTGGTTGGATCACTCTCCCCCATCTTCTATACTAGTCCCCTTCTTCTTCTCCAGTTTCCTCTCTTCTCTCGCGGACTTTCCCCCCCATTTCTCTCTCATCTCTCACTCTTCCATTCCCCACGACGACCTCCTCTTAGTATCTCCCTCTCGTCGTGATAACTTTCTTGGCCTCCATCTCTCGATGCTGCCCACAAAAGTGTCTCTACACATTTCCCCTCATCCCTGCAGGTGCGTCCAATCTCCAAGTTCCCCCTCTGGTTCCCATCCCCTTGGTCTACTACAAACATGGCTTTCTCAACACACTAGCCAACCTAAGAGAAAGTTCCTATTACCCTATGGACTTCTGCCTCATCATCCCAGCAAAGGGGGCTTAGAAGCAAAAGCTGAAACCCCTCTTCGCTCAGAGTGCATCGGGAGAAGGTCGGTAATGGAGAGATCACGTATCCCGATCCCTCAAAATAAAAAGGATCTGTCCCCAATAGATACACTGACGTAGTCACAATGGGATGTCATCTGAAATCTCCAGGAGAGGCCCTATCTGCGGTGGATGAGCCCTTTGCAAGAAGCTTCAAACAAGACGTAAGGAAGAGAAGAAGGCTATCTAAAGAACAGATAAGCATCTTCTCCAGCCGCTGCGCAAATTGGCTCATGCAACCTCCTCCAACTGCCACTCGAAACTCAACTTGCCAACGCCTGAATGTCCTAAGCTAGGATTAATCAATGAATATGCAAGAGTGGTGAAGAAGGTATGGTAGGTACTCACCCTGGAGAGACCAATCACTCAAAGACAACGAGGAAGTAATTTCAAGTTCACCGACTTTATCAAAACATTGGTCAGGTGAACAAGGAATTCCAGTGATTGCGTAACCGACCCTCCGACATTGGAACCATGCAGCTTTGCAACCTGAGACTTCAGAAGATGCTTGACTTCTCATTCGATGGATCTTAGTTAAATTCGGCATATGTTCTAATTCGATCACCCCCAGGGTACCAGAAAAAAATCCTTTCCTACTTTGGACTAAACCTCGGTTCGCTCAATGGATTTGTCTAGAGAAGAATATACAAGGTCAAGGAAGAAGCCCTAGAGACAATGCATCAAAATGGAGAACATTGTCCTAAGAATGTCTCGGGTCCTTGCTCACTAGGGTTTTCCTTAAATAGTCGGCCTTGAGGAAGGCAGATGAAACTATGTCGGGACTTCAATGAGATCATCTTGCAAATGGCCTAGGGCCCTAAGTCCACTTTATGACACGGAATCCATCAATAAACCTTTCTGGCCTACAGCAATTTTGGTGGGATACCTGATGGAGGTAGTAAATGAATAGTTTCAATCTCCCCGACAATCGCAATCTGAGCGGGAGACTTGTGAGGGTCATCAGTGATCTACCAAGGTCATGCCCCAGGATCAACTTCCGCCGATGGTTAGTACATTTATGGATAGATCGTGACCCAGTTCCACTTGCCTCTCCCGACAACCGATTAAAGCAAGATATCCCTTTCAGATCAAATCCACCCCGTTCACAAGCCGCGAGATTCTGAAAAATAGCCCTTCTTCTTCCTCTTGGCTTCATGTGTAAATCTCTAAGAGTATGTTGGCACAAAATGATGATATCATCCATGTTACAAACCATGGGCTTTGTCATCCACCAAGTTTGCCCAAGTCCCAGTTTGACTTTTCTATTCTTGTAGATAGTTTGTAATTAGTTTTTTGGGTTCTTTTTGTCCTTCTCTCTCTCCTCCTTCTATAATACTTGAATAAGTGTGTAATTAAAGGATGGGGTGAACAATTTTTAGATGACAAATCGACAGTGAGGAGAAAGTCTATTGTCCTTTTTGTAATAGAAGAAAATCTTACACAATATTGAGACTTTGTGCTGAATACCTGGGTTATCCATCACACTTTCTTATGTTAGCGTCTGCGGTTTATTCGTTAATCTACTTCTAATTTTTTTTCATTTGTTCATCAGTAATTTCTTTTTTGGTTCATCTATCAAGTGTTTTGGCTCCATTTATTACCACTCCCAAAAACATAGACCTTCTGATCTTTATGCTTTGGAATCATTTCTTTTCTCCTTCAGATCTAGGTATTTCATTTTTCTCTTTTCTTTCTTTTTTTTTTTTTCTGTTCACATTGGAAGTACCCTACTTGGATGAGTCCAAAACCCCCGAATTTAGACTATTTGTGAGACTGTGCATAGATTCCTATTTGTGTATAAATAGCATAAACCATTTTTTTCTTTGCTGATTCGAAAGAGGGGCGATGCCCTGCACACTGTTGGCTCGTGGTATCCATGAGATCTAGTCCACCCGACAAATTTTCAGACCAACAAGCCATAACTAAATTCCATCAACAACTGCTTGTTCCTCCTCAGATGGATTCCTCCATCATACTCTTTATGCATTAAAGATTTTGAAATATTCAAATTTATTATGGGTAAATTTAAAATCGTGTGCAATATATTTCTAAAAATATGGAGAGGGAGGAAGATTGAGTAACCTGTGGATGTAATCCCCAAATCAGCTAACATTCCTAGAACTTATTACTTCAATGGCATTTTTCCCCTTGTTTGAATCTTGTGGACCAACCCATCCTGCAAACATCAAAATCATCAATTATATCACCAACTTCTTCTTCTTGTTGATCTTCCTCACAAGGAGCATGGTGATGTAACATCTATCACCATTCAATGAACATATGTATCCTCCACAATACCCACTAAATGGCAGCCAAAGATCATGTAACCATTCTAATTTTCTCCCTTGCTTGAGACCCCTATTTCCAATCCAATAGTCCCTTAAACCATCTATCATTAATCTTTGGTGATTTGTGAACATGTCCGAGCCTTGTTCTTGTGTTGACCTTTGTGAGCTCTACCTAATTCCTTTCCTCTCGAGCTAGTTTTTAGGAAATTTCTTCTTTGATAGCCCTTTCAAAATTTTTTTCATGACTTCTTCTAAGTCAGCAACCTTTCGTTGTCTATTGTTTTTTTCAAAGGTAATTAGGTTTTACACCCTCTCCTTTTTGGGGCGTTTCCAATTGCCTTGATGTTAATTCTCAATTTGCAAATGCCATGGTCCAATGCCTACCTCAAATTAGCAAGGGTTTTTTTTTCCATCCTAGTAGATGCAACCTTTTTTATCAAAAATGCCATCTGAATTTTTGATCCCCCCAACATGATTCATCAACATGGCCTTATCCACAGGAAATCTCCTTAAGTCTTATTAAACTTGTGTTGAAATCATTACTGAATTGTTAGGATTCTTTTGATAGGTTCTACTTCTAATCAAAAGAAATCCTAGGCGACGGTTCTAATCACCCTAATAAAATCTAAATGCATTGCTCATCTCTGTCCACAATCAATGGAGTATCTTAAAAAGGTATACTCCAACCTTGCATCCTCTTCTAAAGTATGGATATCAGTTTGATATAATACAAGCTTCCTGTTCATCTAATTATTCCATCATATTGATAATCAACTTTAGATAGTGATCACCAGTTCTACATTGTTTCCTTGACTTAGGTAGTTTGTTCCTTAACTACTTCTTGGGGAACTACATTTGGATCACCCCCATCCCTACCAAATTTATAGGTCCAAAGTATTTACAATCGAAATGGAGGTCTTGGTGGGGGGTAGGGGCCATGGTTTTTGAGAGGTGACCCGGAAGTGGTGAAAATTTGATAATGGGCCAGAGGTATTGAATACAAGAAGTAATAAATTTTGAATGGGATATCCCCCAAAGGCCTTATTCTGGGCAATCCCCGATCAATTCTGAAATTATAGGGTCAAATGAGAAGAAGAAAAATTTTCAAAATCAAATGCAGACCCCTTCTCTAGTTGAGACTTCAATTCCACAGAACAAAAAAAAACAAAGTGGCTACCTATCAAGAACTCGAAGTTGCACTCTTTAATGATAGGCAAATCCTTTCATCAATGAGACCCTGTTCTTGTCTGCTGATCTCCAACAACTCTCCATGCTTTTCTTCCTTCCAACTTTGTTTTTCCCCCAGCTTTGGAATAATGTCCTAGCCGGACCTAGCAAAGAAAGATCTTCTTCCAGATCTTCTTCCTTCCATCTTTGGCAATGTTAGCGAAAACTTTCACTTGATAGATATTACGACACTGGTACTTACAAGATCAGATCAAAAAGGGAGTCACCACTAAGGATTTCGACAACCTTAATTGTGTCAATGTAACTAACAGAATATCTTTAAATGTTTTGTTAATCCTATAAGGTGTAAATGGGATGATCTGACTTTCCTTTTACCCCTACCCAGATTTATCAATCAATGAAAATGGTGCATTGGAGTAGTAACTAAAGAATTACCACACAAAATTTTAATAGCAAAAGAAATCTGTTCCAAGGGGTTGAATATGAACTGCCTCCAATCTCCCTAGCAAAGGTTTCCAGTAGGTGTTTTTGGTACAAAAATTGATTTCTTTCTTTCAGAAGCTGTGTAGCTCACAGTTTATAGTACATATTAGAGAAAATAGATCATGATGAGTCATTTTGTAGCCAGGGATGGGAATCTAACTGAGCCCTTAATCACTCAGATGTGGAGAAAATAATAGTACCCTCAAGAGGATTGATCTATCCTCACTATGTTTATGGTTGTGCCTTTCAATCCAAGGTAAGAGAACCCTTTTGTACGTGTTGTTTAATAGGGGAGTTGGAGATATCCTTCCTACTGAAGATGTTAAGGTGACCATTGAAGAAATATAATCAATGCCAAAAAATCTAACCTCACGATTTGTCACTTCTAGATAGTGGGATATTCCTCTATGCAAGGTTTAGGCTACTAAATACTTTGGGAATCTTGATTGCAATCTCATGTTTTGGTAGTAAAATTTGTGCACTTGTATACACCATGAAAAACAAGGTGTAGTATTGGGTTATTATACTTTGTTTTGAGCGATTTGGTTGGTGAGGTAAAGAAGATACAGTTTATTAGTCCTAATCTTTGAGAAATTTTGCAAAATGGTAACTAAACCAACAAACCCTAAGCAGCTCAAATGTTTTCTTTAACGGGTTAGAAGATGTGCTTTAAAACCATGAGGCCTAGATAGCACTTTTTCACAGAACACATATATAGATTATAACATCAAGTATTAGATTTGGAAGAACCAAAAAAACATCACGATCTAAGCCCATCAGCCTGAGGTACAAACCAAATGCTTACAAACAATCTCATATTATGAGAGAAAATTGATTTATATCATTTATTTCACTCCCCGAATGAAAGATCTACTGAGAAATGAAAGTGCAACGGCCACTAAACTATCACAAGGATTGAGACCTGTGATTTGAGACTAATTTAACACACTCTTTGATATCAGACCCAGACACACTATTTGTAGACATTCAGAAGTAAAGCCACAAACATTTGTATAAATCACACATAGGAATACTCCAGTTTGATACATTTATCATCAAGGGAAAGTTTCTAGAAAACTTTCAGAGATTGTCAATGTTGTAGTACACACACTCACACCACTTGACATATCAAAGTCATACAAAAGATTATAAAGGTTTCTCGATCAGCTTCCTAAAAAGGGTCGGCTCTACTATCAAGCCTTTTTTTCGTCTATTATGAAATCGTCCTACCCCTCACACGCCAACCATTTACATTATAAATTTTGGTTCCCGTTTGTAACATTTTTAACAACCGGCCTATTCCCGCCTCAAAATATCTTACATTGAGTGTCACCATTCTTGTCATGATCACGATCATGATTCCTAGAATCAGATCTACAAAAATTAGCTAGGTGCTCAAGCGGGAAGATCTCTTCAAACATCTCCTGCATTCAACTCCTTCCTCTGGTAGATCACTTTTCCCTTCTATTCACCAACAACTTCCACCCCTAATCAGTCAAATCTGGTTCTTCGCATGCCCAAGAAGAATAAATGGAAGATCAGATCAAGCCCAGAGGTTTGATCTCATCTTAAATGGTAAAAGATGTCCATGGATTTTCCTCACCCAAACAAGATATCAACAGATATTTTACGTGCCAAGGAAAGAAAAATCAAGCCAAATCCAATAGTTAGACTATATATTAATGGTGAGAGACATTTGTAGACCTTTCCCACCAAACCAAGATACTAGATTAGTGTTCCTCTTCATTTGGCGTGCAAGATAATCCAAGAATTGATTAAAAAACCATCAAAATATGCATCCCCAACAGTTCTAGAGTGAAAATGGTGGAAAAATTAGATACAAATGCAAAGCTTCCATTGATTTCTATTTTGAATTTGGACCGTCTATGTGGGAGATCCATTTTTAAAACATTCCCAAGGGGTTCCTTTGACTTTTTATAACGTTTTGAAAAAATAGAAAAAAAATTGATTTTCTTTGCACCTCCACCCTCAAGAAATGAGTCTTACACTTGTCCTGAGGTGGGTCCCAAAGGAACCACGGCCCAAATTATGCTATTTCACCTCTTTTTGGAAAATGTAAAATTTTCCAAGTTTTCCCCCCGCAGCTCCACCCTTGAAAAATGGGCCTGACACATGTCCCAATGTGGGTCCCATCAGAACCCCGCTTCCTTTTTTACTCATAACTCCCTTTCTCCATAAAAAGAAAAATCTTCAATTTTCCTCTGAAGGTCCGCATCTCCACCATTGACTGGGGAAAAACTTTGATTATTCTCAGTTTGGTCTGTAGTCCATTTTGATGTTTTAATCCTTTTGATAGTAAGGTGCAAAAAATCCAAGTTTCCCCCGATGGTCCGCTTCCCCAGCTTTTGAATTTTTAAAGCCAACCTTGGGCCCTCCCTTTTTTTCAGATTTGCAGGCCATTTTTGATATGTTTAATCCTTTTTTATGACAGAGGAAAAAAATCCAATTTTCCTTCCATGGTCCGCTTCCCCGATGTTGACTGAAGCAATTTTTAAATTTTCTCTATTGGGCACGTGGGTCATTTTATGATTCCAGCTCCTTCAAACATCAAGGAGTGAAAAATCCAAGTTTCTCTCCCACTGGCCCACCTCCCACCCTCTAACATTTTCAATGCCAACCTTGACCTCCTCCTTTTTGGGCTTGCGGCCATTTTGAGATTTAATCCTTTTGATGGCGAGAGGCAAAAAATCCAATTTTCCTTCGATGGTCCACTTCCCCGCCCCTTTGAATTTTCAAAACAGCCATGTGTCACAATGGTGCATCTTGAGATGATCCCCAAAAGTTGAGACCTTGAATGAGAGCGGGCTCGTCATGTGTCGTTATGGCGCAACTTCAAAAAATCTTAAGGCTTCAAGATGATTTGGTGGGGGTGCGCTTGCATTTTATAATCTTACTGCACTTTTTCAAAAGGGAAAAACATTCAACTTACCTCTGAAGGCCCGCACCTCCACCATTAGCTTTGTCATGTGTCCTCCTGTGGGGTCAAAGTAAGAATTTTTCCCTGCCACTTTAAATTTTTCTTTAATCAAAGCCTAGCGGGGCCATGGGTCAGGTTCCAAATTTTTTCCAAAGTAGCCAAAAGAACAAGTTGAAAAAACAAACCCACCATGCCCCATCCAATCAGAAGAAGCCGCGTAAGCATAAAAATAACTAATCAAAATTGAGAGGAGCTATAGGACCAAATTTTCCTTTTTGCCAAAAAAGTAAAAAGAGATAAGTTAAAGCGTTTCCCCTTCATCCCCTGACCAACCAAAAGAATCCACGTGACCACTGAATGCTAAGGAATAATTTTTACACGAAAAATACACCCGTCAGACCATCAAAAACACAAAAAATTACCATTCATGCCCAGAACTAGTTTTTTTCGCTAAGGATGAGAATTTTTGAAACATAACCAAGTGAATCATGGTTCTGAGCATTTTTCGACCATGGGTTTTTATTTTTAAAGGCATACAAATGTAAATTGATAAATCTTGAGCTTCCATGGTCAGGGAAAGATAGGGAAAATGGGAAAAGCCCGCAGATTTTAAAGAAATTAGGGCAAAAAGAGGGCAAACTCAGAGACTCCTTCAAGGAGGGACATGACAATGGATTCTGAAAACAATTAGAATCATTTCAAATGAAGGTAGAAGCTTTTAGAACACCCAAATAAAGAGACAAAACATTTCAGAAAACGCAAATCAAAGGAAAATAATGGCAATTGGGGCAAAAAAAATCTGAGCACCAACACCCTCCACGTGTCCCAGCACTAAGTATGGGAAACCTGGTGGAAGCCTCCACGTTTCTTCATGGCACAATCATATACAAAAAAAATGGATATCCTGAACAAGTGCGGGCTCACAATGTGTCCATGTTTTGCCAAACTGTACCATCTGCATAAAAATTTGTCTAACTCTAGGAAAAGCAGTGGAAACCTCCACGTGTCCTCCCAGTGAAACTCTAAGGCCAAACGAGAAAGTAAATCTTCAAATGAATATCATTCCTCCACGTGGACGATTTTGGGTAAAACTTTCCCACAAATTTTATGAGTGCCCTGCAAAGCCGCATCAAATCAAGATGAATACGTGGACACCCTCGGGGTGCAAATAAGAAATTTTCCCGGCCACTTTAAATTTGATTTAATCATAGCTTGGAGGGGCCACGAGATGAGTTCAAATTTTTTTCCAAAGTAGCCAAAAGGAACAAGTTCCAAAATAAACTTGACGCGCCCCATCTAATTAGAAGAATCCACATAAGCAATAAAAGAACCAATCATAATTGAGTGGAGCCACGAGACCAAGTTTTCCTTTTTTCCAAAAAATCAAAATGTGATAAGTTAAAGAATTTTCTCGCCATCCCCTAACCAACCAAAAGAGGCCACATGACCACTAAATGCTGAGGAATAATTTTGACAGGAAAAGGACACCTGCCAGACCATCAAAAACACAAAACTTCACCATTCATGCCCAGAACCTAAGTTTTCGCTAAGGATGAAATTTTTTGAAACAAAACCAATTGAATCATGGTTCTGAGCATATTTTTACCATGGGTTTGTATTTTCAAAGGCATAAAAATTTAAATTGATCATTCTCGAGCTTCCATGATCGAGGAAAGATAGGAAAAATGGAAAGGCCTGTGGATTTTGAAGAAATTAGGGAAAAACAGGGAAAACTCGAAGACTTCTTCAAGGAGGGACATGAAAACGGATTCTGGAAAAAAATCAAAACATTTCAAATAGAGGAAGAATTTTTCAGAAAACCCACATCGAGAGACAAAATGTTTCAGAACACGTAGATCAGAGGAAAATAATGGAAAATGGGGCGAAACAAATCTAAGCACCAACATTGGCTTCGACTTGGGGATGGGCACTCCTTGCGAGTTCCATAAGAACAAAGGTAAAACAAGTTCCAAAATATACATTAGGCAAAGGAGTCAGCTTGCAAATCACAAAACCAGGACCGTCCCCCAAAAATGAATGAAGAAGCTAGCAAAAACAGACCACCAGAGGCCATAACGAACAAAAAACACAAAAATAGAAAACAAACCAAAAAACTATACACTATACAAGTGATGTTCACCTTGATTTTGGGGAATCAATCCAAGTAATGATTTAGGTGCCTACCATTAATAGGTAGTTTGAGCAATTCCCCATCCAAGTCCTTTAACAAGAAGGTATGTTCACAAATTCTAATATCAATGGAGTAAGGGCCCATCCATAATGCGTCAAATTCGATATGCTTGCCCTTATCTTCATTCCTGCTATCCCATAGTAGCACGAGATCTCCAACATTGAAAGATATTGGTGTGACTTTCTTCAGCTTCTCCCTTAACCTTACATGCCTTTTATGGGATGCTCTCCTTTCTTCATCAAGTTCAACAATCTGATTAATGTGGGCATCATATGGACTTACCTCATGATCTTCCAGTCGCTGCATGAACTGATATGAGGATAATTGAATGTGTAGGGGCAGTAGGGCCTGAGTTCCATACACCAGCTCAAATGGACTTTTTCCAGTGGATCTTTTAACAGTAATCTAGTATACCTAGACACAAACTTCAACTGCTCACCCCATTTTCTCTTATTCAACTCCAAGGTTCTTCTGATAATCTTCAGAAAATTCTTATTACAAGACTCATCTTGTCCATTTCCTTGGGGATTGTAATTATAGGAATATGTCAAGTTTATCCCATATTCTTTACACATTTCCACTAAAGGTTTAGCTCTGAAGATCATGGAGTTATCAGAAACAATTTTAATTGGCACCGTAAACTTGCAAATAATATGGCTCAACTGAAAATCCAAACTTGGTGTGTTGACCTTTTGGTGGGGATTTCCTCCACCCACTTGGTGAAGTAATCAATGGCTATAAGAATCCACTTATGGCCAACACTTGAAGGGTCTGAAATCTCACCAATGAAATCCATTCCCCATTGCTTGAATGGAGCTTCAATTGATACAAGATGCAAAGGAAGGAAGCCTAAAGCTTTCATTCTTCCAAAGAAGCGTTGGCAACTCTCACATCTTCAAACCAAAAGAGGTGCATCCTTGAAGAGAGTTGGCCACTAATAAATAGCCCTCGGGATTTTGTGTGCTCTAACCCTTTCAGCAAAATTCCCCCCACAAACTCCTCCATGGAGATCAGCAATTATCTTAGGGACTTCATCTTTAGTAATGCACCCTAAGAGGACTCCCTTAGTGTTCTTCCAAGCCAAGCCATAATCAGTAATGACATATTTTTTGGAAGCCAACTTAAGGGCCCTTTTCTGGTATTTACTTAAATACTCAAGGGAGTATAAATGTTTAAGATAAAAAATCACATCCTTGTACCACTCAGAAATCATTAGTTTCTCAAAGGCAACTGCCCTCCCCTCTCCTACCTCATTCACTTCAATAGTTTTCATATTGCTCTCAGCCATAAGCTTAGCCAATCCCAAACCTCTCACCAACTTCGTGGTTTGGATATCCATGTCATATTCTTGCAACTTGTTCACCCATATGTACCTTTTGCTTGAGACTTCTATCTCTGATAATATGTCTTTCACCATGGTGTGGGGAACATAAGAAAAAATATTGAAACTAAAATGTAAGGCCTGAAAACCTTTGTTGCTTTTACCAAGGCAAATGCTTGCTTCTCCATAATAGTGTATTTCAGCTTAGCATCCTGCAATGCCTTACTGAAAAAGGCAATTGGTCTCTCAGCCCCTTCATCATCTTTCTGCAATAGGACAAATGCAATAGTATTATTTGAAGCAAAAGAGAAAATTTGAAATGGATTCCTATAGTCTAGAGCTGCTAGGACAGGAACATGCTTTAATGCCTTTTTAATCCCATTGAAATCTTGAATGATATCCTTTTCCCACTTGATGACCTGGTCCTTCTTTAACATGGAAGTAATTTAAATGGTCAACTCATCAAAGTTTGATATAAATCTTCTAATGAAGTTTATCTACCCAAAGAAATACTGAATTCCTTTCTTGGTTCTTGGGATTGGAATCTTGTTAATGGCTTCTAACCTTTCTAGATCAATCATTACCCCATCTTGTGAATGTCATCACCAGTCCGGCACTATGATAATTCTTCACTGGGAACTCCTCGTGCTACGATTATTTACTAATGCACAGCCTTTAGTTTGGAGGATGTAATCTTTCACCAAGACTATGGGAGAAACTTTACAATTACACCTCTTAATGGCTTCTTCAACACACCTTTAAACTGATGACTTCCTTCGCACACTTCCTATAATGTTTCTCACTACTTCCTTCTATGCTAAATGAGGGGGGTGGCCTCTCTATTTATAGAACTTCCAGGCTTATCCATCTTATCTCTAAGATAGGATAAGAAATCCACTCTGACGAATCATATTCAATACCTTAACTCTTATCTGTACATGTAAGCTTATCTTTTAAGATAAGATAAACCTTATCATTTTACATGGGTTCCACATTTTTAGACTTTTTACAAATAAAATACACAAAATATTTATGACCTCACTCCTTGTCCTTATTACCAATATAATATTTCTAATTCCTAATCATGTAGACCCTACTTCTCTAATTACCCAAACTTTGACATTTTAACATTACCGAACCACTTACGACAAATATTTACTTTTTACAACATTACTATTGTACTTTGACTGTTACCGTACTCCACATTATTGGTGGCACCGTACTGACGGCACCGTTATCTTCTATCAGACGCTACTACTAATTATACTTAACAACATCCTATTCCTAATACATACATTAATGAAATAGAAATTACAGAGGAAAATTTTAGTGTCGACATCTTCCCCCTTCCTAGCTTCTACTCCGTCCTCGGAGTAGACTATTCTTGTGCTTGGAAAATCTTCAACTTGTCGTGGTTGACCCATTTCGTAATGGGAGTACCATCCAATTCCTCCAGTCGGTACGTACCATTTTCATGCACAGCTGCTATTTTGTAGGGCCCCATCCATTTTGGAAGAAATTTCCTCTGTCTTCTTTTTTTGTATTTGGAATCATATACTAGAACCAAGTCATTCACATGAAATGGAGACCACCGGATCTTTTGATCAAAGTTTTCCTTCTGCTTCATTTTATTCTTATATCTTGTATCCTTTGCTATTTCCCTCATTTCCTCTAGCAAATGAAGATGTACCAACCTTTCTTTTACTGAATCACTTTCATCCATCCTTTCATTTTTCATAACTCTCACAGTGGGAATATCAAACTCAATAGGAATAACTGGATCAATGCCATAGGCCAACTGAAATGGAGAGTATCTTGTTGCTGACTTTGATGTTGCCCTATATGCCCACAATGCTGCATGAATCCTTTTATCCCACTTATGTACCTGCAAGGCTGCATCTTTTGCTAGAATTTGACACAACACAAAATTTGTTTGTTCCACCTGTCCATTTGTACTTGGCTTGTATGTTGTTTCCTTCCTATGCTTAATAGAAAATTTATTGACTAGGGCTTCTACTACCTCATTAATGAAGTGGCTTCCTTGATCTGTTATAATTTCTAATGGACAACCAAATCTCGTGACAATGCGTTCATATATGAACCTTGCCACCTCATCCATGGAAGTTATTTTCAATGGCCTAGCTTCAAAACACTTGGTTAAATAATGTGGCAAGTAAAATATACTTATTTTGGTGTGAGGTAGTTGGAAGTGGACCTATAATGTCTATTCCCCACTTTTTAAACCAACCAAGTGGAAGAATAGGGCATAATGGAGCTGATGAAGTCTTACGGTTACCATGTGTTTGACAAATATCACATATCTTACAATAATTATAACAATCTTTAAAAAGAGTGGGCCAGTGATAACCTGCATCCAGGATCCTTCTTGTTGTAAGTTGTCCAGAGAAGTGCCCTCCACATGTACCATTGTGGAATTCTTCTAGCAGTTCCTTCCCTTGATCACGTCCAACTGCCCTCTTGTACTGTCCATCAGGTGCTATTCGAAATAATACTCCATGCAGAATAGAATATGGACGACTGGCTTGAGTAATCTTGCTCTTAGTCTTTGCATTGGCACCATCAGGAAAATTGAATTCATTCAGATAATTCCAAATATCTATGTATTCACTAGGGATTGTGTCAAGGGATAACAATGCTGCATCGGGGAAATCATCATCATCATAAGATGATCCTAAACCATCATAGGCTCAAGAGAGTGCATCTACATGGACATGCTTCTTTCCTGGCTTATCTATAATATCAAATTCAAATTCTTGTAGAAAAATTATCCATCTTGCTATCCTCCCTGATGGGTTAGGCTTATTTACAATATATTTTAGAGCCTGATGATCTGTTACAACTAGAAATTTTTGCCCTAGCAAGTAATTTCTAAACTTCTTTACAGCAAAAATGATAGCCAGAGCCTCTTTTTCAGTTACAGTATAATTTACCTCAGCACTGCTCATTTGTCTGCTCCCAAAGTAAATTGGATGTTCACTCCCATTTTCATCCTTTTGGCTCAAAGTATTTCCTAGTGCTGCATCTGAGGCATCAATGTACACAATGAATGGCTTGCTCCAATCTGGATTATTCAAAACATGTGAAGACACCAGGGCTTCCTTCAGTTGTCCAAAAGCTTCATGCACCTTATTTCATGGTTCATAAGTAATATCCTTCTTCAGGAATTGGGTTAGTGGTTGTGCAATATTTGAGAAATTCTTGATGAACCTTCTATAGTAACCCACATGGCCTAAAAATGATCTCAACTTACTTCTATTCATAGGAAATGGTAAATCTTTGATTTTTGAAATTTTATCAGGATCAGTACCAATACCATCTCTAGATACAACATGCCCTAACAAAATGCCTTTAGAACATCCAAAGACACACTTTTTAGGGTTTAGTGAGGCTTATGCTTCATCTAACCTTTGAAATGTTGTCTCCATCTGGTGCAGGTGGTCCAAATTGCTCCCATAGATGCAAAAATCATCCAGAAATACTCTGATGAAGGTCCCAATGTAGGGTTCGAACACCCTATTCATCAAACGCTGGAATGTTGCTGGAGCATTACACAAGCCAAAAGGCATGACTCTATAAGCAAACGTTCCCCAAGGAGTGGTGAACGTAGTCTTCAGCTGATTTTTCTTGGCTATATGAACATGGTTGTAGCCGCTATATCCATCAACAAAACTATAGCACTCCTAGCCAGCTACTTCGTCCAAGATCTGATCTGAAAATGGAAGAGGGTAATGATCCTTCTTTGTTGCCTTATTGAGCTTCCTGTAATCAACACAAATGTTTAGCTTCCCATTCTTTTTTATTGAGATCACAATGGGAGAAACCCATTCTGAATTCTCCATAGCAAATATGAATCCTGCATCAAGCAACTTATATATTTCTTCTTCTACAGTCTTGGAAAAATTAGGATTCATTCTATATGGCATTTGCTTTATGGGCTTAGCACCATCTACCAGCTCAATAGAATGTTCTACCCAACTTACTTGACGGAGTTCCTTGTAATCAAAAGTGAATAGGTGTATGTACCTTCAAAAGAGCTAGAGGTAGGATTCCTTCTCACTTTCCATCACAGCATCACCAATCTTTATTTGTTGGAGATGATCATCAACTTCTTCTTCAGATAATTTTATGGGGTCATGAGTTGGTGTGACTGGAAGGATATCCATGACTGAAACATCAACCTCACTTTCTTCATCTTCAGTGTCCACTTCACTGGTACTAGAGTAATCAGAGGATGTCCAATCATCAGTTTCATCACTTGAATCAACAGGTTCTGCCTTATGATGCTGAGGGATCACGTTTATTTTCACCCTCTCTCTACCACGTCCAAGTGTCATGAAGCCTTCATTCCAGTAGTTTCTTGCATGAACTCTCCTTAGCCATGGTCTTCCCAGCAACATTGGGTACGCAACAGTACCATTTTTCATCACCTAAAATTCTACCACACATACAACACCCATAACAGATATTGCCACATTTGAAACTACATCTTCTGGTTTAGTTTTTCCCTTATTTAATGACCTTAACATAAGTGTTGAAGGGAGATCAATTTTTAAGCCCAACATATTCATTACAGACTCGGTCATTACATTAACTGCAGCACCTCCATCAACTAAGACATCATGAATTGAAATACAATTACACAATATCTCAACTTGTGGAGTATATGGATCCGCCTCTGCCTCCAAAATAGGGACCTCAACATCCTTTCTTCGTCAAGCATTCAGTCCACTTCACAGCTCCCGCCTCTTCTCAGAAGACATAGCCAAGAGTTGACCATATGAAATATTTGTAGGCCTTTTGGACAGATCTTCTAGGATGGAGTATGGTCCTTGCCACTGTGAAATCAGAAAATCCTACACACCTAGCTTTCTTCTCCTATGTTTCTTATTAGTTTCTCCTTTCATCTTCTTAGGATCATTTCCATCTTGGTTATCTTTTTCTTTCTTTCTTTTTGTTACAAACACATCTACTTCATTATTTCTACTCTTATCTACTACATCAAAAGAATTCACATGTGCTTTACCTTTATCATTATCTCCTTTACCAGATGTAGAAGCTCTATCTGGACAATTATACTTATAATGACCCTTTTTATAACAACCATAACATACAAATTCAGAAATTTTTCTTTTTGGACCTCTATCTCCTCCCTGAGAACTAAATTCTTTTCCTTGAAGAAGATTAATAGTTAACTGACCCATCTTTTTGAGCAGATCTTCATACTCAGTAGATGTACTAGGAGAAATATTTATGCTCACCGGGAGTGGTTGTGGATTCTAGACCAAAGGTGCTGGTGTAGGCTCTACTTTAGCAACAATTTCTTTGGGCTCCTCTTCTATGCTTTCTCCTTGCCTTCTTGCAATCTCCTTTGCTTGTTCAATGGTAGCCGGACGGTCATACTTCACTCGTTGTCTGATATCTGGCTTCATCCCAAGAATAAAGTGCTTAAAGAGGAGATTATCCACGTCATTCATCAACCCATCCCTAATCCTTCCTTCCGGATCTGGGCATCGAGCTTCCTCCTTAGCTCTAGAACATGAGCATGATAATCCCTTATCTTCTCCTTTTCTCCTTGGGATAGCTTTGTGATCTCGATCATGAGATCTGCATATTTCTGTTGTTCACCAAATTATTCAAGAAAACTTTCAGTTAATAAATCCCATGAACTTTTCACATTATCACCTAGTGTTTCAAACCACCTAAGTGTTGAACCATCCAAAAAGGTAGGAAAAAATTCAGTCCATTGTTCCCTTCTTATGAGGCCATTACAAATACAAGATCGTTCAAACTCTTGAATGAAATAAGAAGCATCTTCATTAGATTGAGCTGAAAAAACAGGAATCTTTCCCATTTTCAAAAGTAACCACCGTGAAATACCAACCCATAAGTAGAATCAACAAGACTTATGTGCACAAATAATTGGAATAACTATACTAGAAAGTGAATTTACACCTTTCTATAGTAAAATAGAAATGACCACGGTAAACTATGGTAAAACTTGACTTACTGCGGTAAAAACTGACTTTACTGTGGTAAACACTATTCACGGTAAAAAGTGAAGTTACTGCGGTAAATACTATTCACGATAAAAAGTGACTTTACTGCGGTAAATACTATTCCCAGCAAAAATGACTTTACCATGGTAACTACTATTCATGGCAAAAATGACTTTACCATGGTAACTACTATGCACAGTAAAAACAAGGTTACCCTCCAATTGATTTTTGACTAAGTGGGAATATCTCTCCAGAAAATCCACCAACGAGGAATGGTCCCGGCAACGGAACCAAAATGTCATCACCAGTCCGGAACTATGATAATTATTCACCGGGAACTCCTCATGCTATGATTATTTACTAATGCACGGCCTTTAGTTTGATGGATGTAATCTTTCACCAAGACTATGGGAGAAACTTTACAATTACACCTCTTAATGGCTTCTTCAACACACCTTTAAACTGATGGCTTCCTTCGCACACTTCCTACAATATTTCTCACTACTTCCTTCTATGCTAAATGAGGGGGGTGGCCTCTCTATTTATAGAACTTCCAGGCTTATCCATCTTATCTCTAAGATAGGATAAGAAATCCACTCTGACGAATCATATTCCATACCTTAACTCTTATTTGTACATGTAAGCTTATCTTTTAAGATAAGATAAACCTTATCATTTTACATGGGTTCCACATTTTTAGACTTTTTACAAATAAAATACACAAAATATTTATGACCTCACTCTTTTTCCTTATTACCAATATAATATTTCTAATTCCTAATCATGTAGACCCTACTTCTCTAATTACCCAAACTTTGACATTTTAACATTACCGAACCGCTTACGACAAATATTTACTTTTTACAACATTCCTATTGTACTTTGACTGTTACCGTACTCCACATTATTGGCGGCACCATACTGATGGCGCCGTTATCTTCTATCAAACGCTACTACTAATTATACTTAACAACATCCTATTCCTAATACATACATTAATGAAATAGAAACTACGGAGAAAATTTTTAGTGTTGACATGACACAATGTAACCGAGCAACTTTTCCTTCTGCACTCCAAAATGGCACTTGTTTGGATTAAGTGAGATGTCATACTCTCTACATCTTATTAGCATCCTTTCCAAGGGAAGCAAATGATCACTTCTCTTTCTGGAGAACACAGTTACATCATCTAGGTAGACAACAATAAAATCATTGATGTAACTAGCAAAAGCAACATCCATTGCTCTTTGAAAGGTCACTCTAGAATTCATTAGACTAAAGGGAATCCTGAAAAAAACATAAGTCCCCTAAGGAGTGGTAAAGGATGTTTTAATTCTCTCTGATTGCTTTACCACAACTTGGTTATAACCAGAAAAGCCATCTAGGGTAGAAAGTAGCTCAGAACCAGTCACTAGATACAACATGTTCTCCATGTTTGGTAAAGGATAATTATCCTTCATTGATGCTCTATTTAGGTTTATTAAATCCACACACATCCTGATGTCACCATTCTTCTTCCTGACTAGTACTAGGTTTGCAACCTAGCAGAAATACCTTGTGGGCTGAGTAATCCCTCTATCCCTCAATTTCTTCAATTCCTCTTGCATCTTAATAGATAAGAGCGGATTGATTGACCTCTGTTTCTACCTGAATGGTTTTTCATTGGACTCTAAGGGAATATCATGTTTAAACAGGTCCTCTCTATATGCCTTTAGCTCAGAATAAGTCCAAGCCATGCAATCTTGATACTTTTTCAACAATTGGATGTATAACTGCTTCTCCTCCTTGCTGAGATTTCTTCCTAACTAAATTTTCCTTGGCTTCTCCTTTGTACCAAGATCATGCTCCTCAACATCCCTCAAGGATGCCATATGTCTATTGATAATGTAATCAACATTATCATAACTTGATTCAAGAGCAACAAGCCCTCAAGGAATGGTATTAGTCTTTAGCTAGATGATGTCTTTTCCAAACAACATTTCTTTACCCTCTGCTATGCAAACCATTGGTTCCCAATCAATATTGTGATCAGAAAACTCCTCTTTTTCTATAGAAATCTTCTGACCTGAGCATCATCATCAAAAACTTTCCATTGTTTAATATTGCTAGGTATAGATGGCCTTGTTAACACCTTAATGTCATATTCATAATATGGGGACACTGCACAATTATAAAACTGAGATCCTAGTACTGCAAGTTTCTCTTTCATATCAATGAACTTCTTTTCATGATGCATAATGTTGAATTAATCAAACATCTCAATGAAATACGAAACTGCATGCTCGTATTGTTTCATTCACTGATTCTTTGTGGCATACATTTTTCTGACTTGCTTTACAATTAGTTCTGATTCTCCCTTGACAATGATGTCTTTGAAACCATATTTCCAAGCAATCCTCAAACCTAACAACAATGCCTCATACTCAACAATGTTATTAGTGTAGTCAAAATTGAGTTTGAAGGAAAAGGCAAACCTTTCCTAGCTTGGGGAGATCAACACCACACCAGCACCATTCCTAAATTTGGAGCAAGCTCCATCAAACAATAAAGTCCAGGAAGAGCCTACTTATTCAAGACATTTGCATTCCTCAATTTTGTACTCTTTTCCATCAGGAAATCCCATAAGTTTATCAACATCAACACTTGTATACGAAACTTCATAAGATGCATTGTTGGGATCCTCAATAAGCTTTAACATCTTCTTTTCTCCATATAATTTGACAAGGCTACCATCAATTAGGATGGTGGCATAGGAAATATCCATTTGAACACTCCCACCAACACTTGCAGCCCATTTTCTAGATAACAACATACCCCACTTGGGTGGGCAATCAAAAATAACTACATCAAGCTTCATGTCCCTTCCTAGATAGGAAACAAGTTGTACCACCAGACACTTCACACATCCCACTACTGGATCCTCTCTAGAATCCATGGGAGTACACTTCCCATATGTTGTTGTTACTTTTATGTTTAGCTCATTCGGAGGAGAATGCGACCCATTTGCATTAATCTGGCCGCTATAAAAGTCACTTCTGGCTGCAGAAACTTTGAAGATGAAAGAATGCGACCCATTAGCATTAAAACAGGTTGTTGAAAGGTCGCTTCTGGCCATTACCACACGTCAGAGCCATCGTTTCTCTTTTTCTCTCTCAGACTGCAACCAAAACTCAAGATTGATCCCAGAATCATCATGTAGAGCATCTCAACAGCTTTCCGTTGATATAAAGAACGTGGAAAACTGAGCTCTGGATCAAAAGATATGGCGATCTGAAGATTTTAGGGCACGGAACAGATCAAAACGAATTTTAAAATGTTTTTCCCGCTCTTCGCCATCTGGACGACACGTGGCACGTGCTGATTGGACGAGAAATTCTCTCTCCTCTCCCTCTTTTTGACGCGGGCTTTCCTTTTGAAATTGCTTGTGGGCCCCTTAAACTGGGACGTGGCTCCCATTTCATTGGTTCGGTTCAGCGCTCGATAACTCGCCCCTTTGACTTTTGACTTTTTCTCTTGTGAGGACACGTGGCAGTTTCTGATTGGTCTTCGGCTCTTCGGCTCCTTCGCGTACTTCGCTTCCATTTGTCCTGGATGTCCCATTTGATTTGGGCCCTTTGTGCTCATTTCGGCCGGTTCGGGCAGTTCGTCGGCCGCTTCGCCTTTTCGCGTCCTCTGCATCTTCACAGCCTAGATGTTCCAAATGCTTAGTCGATTTTCTTCTCCTTCATCCGAACCGGCTTTCCACATCCCACGCGTCCCGATAGCCTGATTGTTCCTTTGTGAAAGCTTCCCTGTTCCGGCTGATCCGGGCGGTTCGCGTCCTTACGGCCCGAATGTCCCAAATTGTTTTGCTCAGCAGTTAGTCAATTTTGCTTCCTCCTTCAGCCGTATCGGCTTTTCACGCCCTGTGCATCCTTCACGTACTCACAGCCCAGATTTCCCTTTGCTTCACGGGCCACCTGGAGGCTTTTCAGCCAATCCGCATCTCGATTTCCCTCACGTCCCGACTGTTCCTAGGACTAGGACTTAGCCAATTTTCACAATTTTCCCTGGCCCGAGCCTGTCTTCTGCAACTTTTTCGCATTTTCTCAGAGCTTTCTCTTTCCTTCTTTGGCCAGGGGAGTTAGAAAAAATCTGAGGGGACCCTAGAAATATGATTCTTTTCCCTGAATCAATCAATTTTCCTGGGACTTGAATATTCTGATGCATGTTATCAAAATTACCCTGGGGGGTGAATTTTTGACAACAATTTGGCGACTCAGCGGGGTCATCTGCCTGCTAGATGAAGTTACCAGTTGCCTGAAGCATCCATTGGGCATGGAGTCATGAGTTGTAACCTGCAACTGATCTGAACTTTGAAAACCTCCCTCTGAGCCACTTGAAACCCACCGGACATGGAGTTGTTCTCACCAAAATGCCACTGAAACGAACTGTGCAAGAGCAGAACTAGCAACACCAAAACTATGTACAAAACTAAAAATCATACATGCTCCAAATGGAACATGCAGAGTGTGCACAAGCACTTCTTCTACTGAAAGCAAACCTACCTACTCTACTGTAACTGGGAACAAAGGCAAGCTAAACAAACCCTACAATTGGTTGTGAGAAATAGCTTCCCTTTCTCAAAAGTGGCAGCCATGCAATTGATTTGGAGCTGATCATGGCTGTTAGGATGAGTGGAAAATCAACAAGAAGCTGGTATTCAACCCAAATCATCAAGGTATCAGCTGAAGGAAAATTCAATACCTCTTTTAGTTGCTCTGCATTTGGATTGAAGGGGTTATGACAGCTGATCCTTGGTACTTTGTAGCTCACCCTCATGCTCAGAAGCAAGCATGACTGGTTGTGACTTCTCCTTTGGCTCCAATGAAGCCAAATACCTAATTAGGCAAGGTCCGATCCATTTGATATGCCCATAGCTCTGATTATCAACTCCAAAAGTGGAGTCTTTTTGTAGACCCTCAATGGATGGTGTGGAAGCAATGGTGAAATTCCTTTGTCCTTTCTCTTCCTCCAATGAAGAACATGAAAGATTAAAATCTTCCAATCTTGATTCCGAAGAGCTGTTATAAGATGCAGGCTGCTACAAATGAATGTTCTCCTTCATGACAGCAGACTCTTGTGTTTGGAATGTGGATGATGAAAGAGAGAATGGTGGAAACTCAACCGGCTCTTCTCCATCAAAACAGTCCTCCAAATCTGACAGATAAACTACCTCATGGCTGTCCTGCTGCAAATGTTCAACTTCCTTCATGGTGTCCTCTTGATCTGTAACTTGACCACCATGGTTTCTTTCTCCCTCCAACATTGAGTTTGAGAGGTCAAACTCCTCTTCAGCACTGGAACTTGAGAGAGGTGAAGTAGAAAGAAGAACTGAAGGTTCTCCTGTAGCTTGCTTTGTGCTCAGAGCTCTTGGATCTACAACTTTCTCCTCCACAACTAGAATGTGCTCCTCTGCTGCTGGATCTGGAGCAGCTTCTCCTTCCTCCAATGTTTGAAGACAATCTTGCTCTTGAATGATCTCCTCCTCCAGCATGAAGTTTGTCAAGTCAAACTCTTCAATCTTCTGCTCTAAGGACACAAGTTGGGACTGCAAGATCTTCTTCAGGGCTTTCTTCCTCCATGGCTGATTGTGCAACTTGAATTGGATCAGCATTTCCTTCAAATAGAGTGCCAACATGGACACTACACTCTGAGCAAACTGATTGCTGATCTGCTTCTTCCTTTTTCTTCTCTTCTGCTGCCACAACAAAATCAGTTATGACCACCATTTGTTCAACCTTAGCCTCTTCTGTAGGCTTAACCATCAAGGGGATCTTTGTTATCCCAAATTTGGCAGCCCAAACCTTCAAGTTGCCTGTCATTTCTTTTCTTTTTGGCTCTTCCTCTTGCTGTCCTTGATGATTGATTTTTTCAATTTCTTCTTCCCCCCACATGGAATTGGGAATGCAAGAGGAGGAGGGATGGGTTGAAACTCAATTGATTTGGCAATTTTTGTGGTGGTGGGAGAGGTGAAACCTCTTGTTTCTTTGGAGGAGGGGGGATTTCTTTTAGCTCTTGTGGAGAGGGATGACTGTTTGGAAGGAAAAAGGAAAGAAGAATTGAGGTGTGGGGGAGACTGAGAGGTGGAGGAGACATGGGATCAACATTTGGGACAGCAGATGGAGAGTTTTAAAATTTGCAAGTCTAAATGAGATGATGCTGCTTGAGTAATGGGAAGAGAAAAAACCAGATGATGGTGTAGAACTTACCCATTGACAAGGTTGTTCAACACTCGAATGTATAGGCCTCTATTTCTGCTGTCCATTGTGCAAGTTGGGGCAGCATCTTTATCATGAAGTCCAAGCTTCTCTTGAGGGCTGAAGTGTCTTGGAAAAGGGCCCCCCCATGGACAAGGAGTCCTGTGCAACCGATTCCAAAGCTCTCATTGAGCTGTTGCTCTGGACTGCACCATCTTTACCTCCATCTTTTGGATTTTCTCCAACAGACCAGCATCTTGGATCTGATGGTCTTCATTATATGCACACCCTTGCTCTTTGGAAAGCTCCATAGCCAAACTGACTTTGGCACAGCTGCTCATATGGGTATGCATACTGATCTTGAATCTGCTCAAAATGCTGATTTGGAGGATTTGTAAAACATGTTGGAGGTGTGATATACTGCTGTTGTTGATGTGAATTCCATGATGGAAATGAAGTCATGATTGCACAACTTCATAGAATGAAAGAATGAAAGAGATGGAAAGAAGGATGAATGGAAAATGAATGAAAATGAATGGAAAGGAAGATCTGCAACTTCAGAGATGGGTTGTTGACCAGATGGAGTCGCCAGATGTGTTTGCAAGTGCCTCCAAAGGCTGAAATCTTCACAGGAAACACACCAACGTGCAAAAGATGAAGTGGAAGACCTCTAAGGTCCCACCGGGCGTGCCAAAACTGTTAGTGGTTGCACGGTGGCTTAAGATTTTCTATTTGATAATGAGACACCTCTGAAAGATGAAACTCTAACATCTGTGATCTCCCACCGGGCGTGCCAAAACTGTTAGTGCAAAATCACAGCACCCCTGGATGCAGATCAGGCTTCTAGGTTGATCACTTAGGCATCCAGTGTGATTGCACACAACATGGAAACCTCTCTTTCCAAGCGTGGGACTTGTGAAACTGAGAGAGGAATCTCCAGAGAAGGCTGGTTCCTGCTCCTAAACTACCTGCCACAAGCTATTCCAGTGCAGGCAAAGCTAATCTAATCCTAATCTAACAATGCCAAGGAGACAGAGAGAGAGAGAAAGGAAAAGAACAAAAGCCTACACTAAAACAGTGATACACCAGAGAGGAGAATGTTGAACATCTATCAAAACTGCCATGGGACAAAGAGAGGTGAGCAATGGGAAGGATGGACAGATGCATCACAGGCCCAAGGATAGATTTCACACAGAAAATGTCCCAAAACTCCATGAACACAGCTCCAGATCTGCAATGAACGTTCAAACATGCACAAATACCTGCAATGAAGAGAGGCAAGAAGAGAACAAACAAAAATGAGAAAGGATGGACAGATGCATCACAAAACACATTTTTATTGCTTTAGAAGTTTACACAGAGCATCATTTCATTAGTAAAAGGAAAAAACACCATTACAGAGTAGGGAGGAGGTTTGAGCTCCATTTTCAACCCTAGAGAAGAAAAGAAGGGAGGGCAGAGCCGAAAAGATGAAGAAATTCTTTTAAAATGAGCCAAATCTGGCTTTTTACATTGCATGGGTCGAGCCCAGGAGACAGAAACGTACAAAAAGCCTAAGCCCATTCCTCCTTGACTGCAGGTGCATTATTAGATGGCATGGGGGGACCTTAAAAACCCATACCCTATCACTTAATGGACTATAGAGAATGCGACCCATTCTGCATTAAATCTGGTCACTGAAAACGTCACTTCTAGGCCATGAACATGCGTCAGAACCATTTCTCGATTTTCTCTCTCCAGACTGCACCAAAATTCAAGATTGATCCCAGAATCATGTATAGAATTTCATAAGCTTTCCGTTGATATAAAGAACGTGAAAATCTAAGTTCTGGATCGAAAGATATGATGATCTGAAGATTTAGGGCACGAAACAGACCAAAACGGATTTTGAAATCTTTCCCGTGCTCTGCCACCTGGATGACACGTGTCAAGCGCTGATTGGTCGAGCAGTTCTCTCTCCTTCACCTTTTGGTGGGCTTTCTTTTGAAATTTCCTTGTGGGTCCCTTAAAATTAGACACATGTCCTCTTCTGATTGGCTTGGGCTGACCCCTCAAAATTCACCCTTTGACCTTTGGACTCTTTCCCCTGCGACACGTGTCGTGATCTGGTTGGTTCTCAGCCCTTTCGGCTCCTTCGTGCCCTTCATGTCTTTATGTCCGGGATGTCCCAAACTGCTTGGGCCAAAAACTTCCGATCCGCCCGAAATGGGCTTCCTCGTCCCTCATTTGGTTGATGACACGTGGCATGCATTGATTGGCTTTCGGCTATCCGCGTATGCCGCGTACTTTTGTCCCACATGTCCCGAACTGCTTGGAACAAAATCTTCCGGTTCGCCTGATTTGGCTAGTTCACGTACCTTTGTCCCAGATGTCCCATTTGCTTCGCGGGCCATTTGTTCTCATTTCAGCCGATCTGACCGGTTCACGTACTTCGCGTACTCTTATCCCGAACTGTCCCACTCAGCAGTTAGTCGTTTTTCTTCCTCTTTCAGTCGGATTGGCATCTAGCGTCCTTCGCATCCTTCTGGTCTGACTATTCCGGTGCTTACAATTTTTCTTCCAGCTTTCGGAACCGGTTGATTCACGTACTTCACGTACCTTCGTCCCATATGTCCCTTTGCTTCACGGGCCACCTGGAGGCTTTTCGGCCGATCCGCACCTAGATGTCCCGAATGTCCCTAGGACTAGGACTTAGTCATTTTTTATGATTTTTCCTGGATCAATCTACATGCTTGGAACTGCAAAACTCTGATGCATGTTATTGAAATTTACCCTGGGGGGTGTGAAATTTTGACAACATGTACTTCTGTTCATATGTTCATAACAAGAGTAAATTTAAAAAATTCAGGTTTTCAAAATAATATTTAAAACATTTGTCAAATTGTTCAGTAATTGCCCAAGTTTGATAGATTTAACATCTAAACATGAATAAATTTTTCATATTTTATCTATTTTCATAATAAATTCTGATCAAACAAGTATGGATAAGTAGATATCATATCTTCAAGATTTTCCGAGGTTGTACTTTCTTCGTTAAATTGGTCCCACTAGAACTTACATTGACTTATTTCACTATTTCTTAAGTGCAACTAGCGAGTTTCCAACACTTGAATGGGTTTAACTAAAATTATTTCTACGTGTAGTACCCATAATTAAATAATACTAAAATATAATTAAAAATAAATAATATACTTTGTGAAGTGACCTGGGGGAAAATTGAAGAAGGTTGGTGGGTGAGTAAGAGGGGAGGTAACGTGTTACAGGAAGTGGCGTACACCAGAAGCTAGACAGGGAATGTGATCCCATCTATGTCCATTCAAACCTGCCATTTTCTTTGTATGATAATACAAAAACTTTATTTGAGATCCAGATTTTTTTAACATGTAGGTACCTAGGTCAACATTGGAATTTATCATTTTTTGGATAATTGCAGTGAGTTAAATCCACTGACACACAAAAATGAAAACCAGAACCCAAAGATCTCCTCATTCTCAATCTAAAAATTTATTGAACTGGGTATCTATCTGCACTGAAGCAGGTTCAATTGTCTCAAGGATGTGGTGTGTTAGGGTAAACTCTACAATTTTTCATCATGGTCACCATGGAAGAAGGTTTTTCAAGATCTGCACTCAGTTTTTTGCTTCTATTTTTAGTATTTCAGTTATGGCCACCATTTTCAAAGGTGTGGAGCTTTGTAAAGTTGATCCAAGTTTTATCCTTGTTGGTTCATTGTTTAGACCTACGTATATACACTCAGTTGTTAGGGATAGTTATGGTTCATCATACTTGTTTGTGCACTGGTGCCCTTTTTTTAGTTCAATGCTTTACTTTTTTCCATGTGGCTTGCATTTTCAATCTCAGGAATCTCCTTATCCAAGCCACTATTATCAAAACCTGGGAGCTGCTCCATCCTTGATAAGCCTATGTTCTTCACGACTACTTGCCATGAATTTGTTCTAGGCTCTACGTTTTGTGTGTTGGAAGATATGGGTTTAGCCAATGTTAGGATTTTTATAGCTGTAGGATGTGAAAAAAATGGTGGTTTCTTTCTAGTTCATGTCTTTCCACCATTACTTGGTATTTCCCTTTAAAATTTAGGCCTCCATGGATTTTTTCTCTATCTTTCATTCTCATCTCATGTTATGGGTTGGGCCATGCCATTTGTGGTTGATATGAAAGAGCTCACTTATATTTACTTCACCGACTAGGCTTATCATCACCAATCTCGATAAATGTGAGAAACTAAGTGCATTGAGGTGTGAGATCTATTCTTACCATATTAAATACATCAGATCCTTTTCATTTCAGTGAGTTTATTAGAGGAGCTTGTGGGATTCTCATCATTGTAACTATATTGCAATAGCCTTTCAGATTTAGAGGACTGTAAGAAAAAATAATTTTGTTGGTTGGGGTTTGTTGAAGAAATCTAGAGACATTTTAGTAAAGGAAAGTATATGGGAGCTTCTTAATGCTCGCAAACTGTTTTACGAAATTCTGAAAGAGATTCAACACCTTCTGAAATGTGGATGAACCCACCATATACTGTAGATGCTAATATTGTCAGGCATGGTTCATCTCTCCTCCTCTCTCATAATTTTTTTTTCTTATTTTTTCTTTTGCATGAAATGAAAATTTATAACCGAAGGTTTTTGTATATTATATTGTATAAAATAAACTTTTTAAAAAAATAGTAAAACCTTGTATCGTGACTTATAAGATCTAATATTGCTTGGTAGATAATAAAATTGAGCACTCACATTGTGATGATCTAGTAAACGTCACAACCAAACTAGATTTCTAATTTACCCTCTTTAATTGACAGGCTAAAGTTGAGTTCCCTGTAAATGACTTGACTGCTCCCTTGTTTAATTAGATAAATTGTAATTTCTAGGGACTCACAAAGTAACCTTCGTAACTCTGGAAAAGGGAGGTTAAGATTCCTTTGCATACCTTGTTATGTCAGGTGTCACTTCAATGTCTAGATTGACCCTGAATGAACATTTTTGATCTTTTTGACGCCCTTATAGGAGTTCTATTACACTATTTTGCAGTGGTAGGAAGTTGTTAAAAAATGACAGGTGTCTTTTCGTTTCAAACCACTATTTGGTCCCTGAGTAATGAAATGCTTGACCACCTTCGCAAACCTCTAGTATTTTTACTATACAAATTCATGGAACATTCGGTTTAATAAAAATACATCCCTAGTGATTCTGGAAAAAGGGGTATTGTAGGCCTCTAATCACAGTTTGACTAGGTCAAACTAACTAAACTATGACATGTGGCTCTGGAAAACCCGTCGTTGTTTGAAATTTTTCTATCAATTCTCTGTTCCGTTGACTCTGACAAATTCTCCATATTTAGGGAAACTTGTAGGAAATTTCTCGTTGTAATTTCATCCATCAAACATTATTTTTGGAGGTGGTTTTGTGATCCCTCAAGCTAACTTTTAATCATTTACAACTAGGCCAATTACGATCGATGGCCCCAGGAAACTAGTCATCGATCACAAACCGTTCGCTAGTTCTAAATTTTGACAGTTCCTATGAATCTTGATATATAAGTGGACACAGAAAATTAACCATGGTGTGTTTTCTCATTGGAAGACAACACTTGAAAGTGAATTCTTAGCCTCCGAGCTTGTTTTGAACATTTTTGTAGCTAGCAAGAAAATGTAAAAATAAAGTTGTAGGACCCCTATCAGGTTGCCAAACCACTATGGAAAAATTTGACACATGTAAATAACTATTTGAAAACTCTATAGTGTAACTTTATGTGTGAAATAGAACTTTTCACAAAATGGTGTTTCTCTCTCTTCCTTTCTCTTTCTCTTTCCTTGGTTACGAAGTGAAGTGAAATGAAATGAACCGAATATATGTTTCTAAACCTTTTCTTTCGAGTGCAAATTTTAATTATTATTACATGTAAATGGGAAACTAAAGACATTAATTGTGTTAGATTAGGGTGGATTCCATACCAGCGATTATCGCTAATTTCATGCTCACATGGTTTTGCAAGATGCAAGAAAGATGGCGAAAGGGCGATGTGTGATTCAATAATTATTATTGTAATTTTTATAGGTCATTGTAAAATGAATATATGTATAATGTAGTATCATGCTACAGAAATTTTATATTTCAAAATTACTAATATGTATGGGATGCTAATCTTAGGGATATCTTAAGAAATGTGCATTTAATCACAGGTTCAATTTGATTCATAGTTGCGTATGGTAAAATGGTTTGATATATATATAGTAAATGAATTTGAAGTTAATACATTATGGGGCATTTTTTTAGTGTTTAATAAATGATTAATTATTTATTGTGTTCTATTCTTACCTTGTAAATGTAATAAAGAGATTTAATCGAAACGCTCAACCCTAGTATAAGATCTGTGCATAACTTGTCTTAATGTGTGAGATCCTTCGTAGCGTAGATAAAAAATTGAAACAATAGAATAAACTTAAACCTTGTACTCAATGGAACCTTCTAGGTTAGGTAAATAAAACCCATAGTTGAAGTTTACCATCATAGTTGTTATGTTTAGCGACATTATCATGAACACATATTCTAGGAGTGACAAGGTCCAACTTTATCCAGAGTATCTGGTTTCCTTCTAGTTTTGGAAACCGTGAGGAGAATGTCCTCTCTTTAGGCCCGACACCATGTTGAGTGGTCAAGACCACCTTGGAAGTCAACTTATGATTCCTTGTTCGAAGCAATGACTATGCAGTGTAACCTTACCATCTGTGGGGTAGGTAGAGCTAATACTCCCTTAGTAGCCTTTTGGATTGCTATGTCTTACGTGATTAGATCTAGAAATTAACTTCATCAGTGAATGAAGTCCTTGTTAGATCTAGACGAGATAAATGGAGATCATGAAATACTTGTTTTAGGTCTTAAACTCTTGTTAATGAACTCCTTAGTTCCTCTCAGTTAAATGTGTTACCTTGGTTTCTATCAACATATCACCTTGGTATTTTCTTGAAGGTGGTTTAGCATAACTTTGTCCTCTTGCCTTAAACTCATATATAGTTGATGTGTTGATCATTAGGTGCAATTGGAATTAAACCAAACCTTAGTTGATTGGGAGGTTAACTTGGGATTTGTGTGTAGTTATAATACTTCTCATCATATACGTATTCAAAATGGTAAATAAGTACTTTCGTAACTCTTTATGTTATAAAGTGACACAAAAAAAAGAGACCTAGCAAACATTGTAAATGAAATGAGAAACAATAGTATGTGTGATAATGGTCTAGGAACAAATAAAATCACTTCAAGTCCTTATGGATGATTTAGGCATTGAATTTTTGTTAATAATGGATATAAATCAATTCTTGGTGTGACTAGGCCTTTGAGCCAGTTTAGAGTCCACTAAAAATAAGATAGAATAAAATTATGTCTTGTAAATTCTTAACTGAATCAAACTAAGATTGATGCTAAAACAACCATAGTACGAAAACAAATGTGATTTGAATGGAAGGAAGTTTATAGGAAAGAGAAACTTGAACCTTCACCTTCTTTGATGTGTATTTTTTTCCCTTGAAAACTTTTGGTTGGTCCCCTTGCATAGTGAGGGTAAAATTAAATGTCAACTAAACATATTTTGAGAAAACAAACCTTTAGCATAAGAATGAGAGAATTAGGAAATTTGTAGGTAATTGGAAATATGAAATTTAATTATGTAATTTATGCAGATTGTCATAAGGGATAAAGAGAAAACTTAAATGGTCGAACAATAAGCTGAATGTGAAATGAATTGCAGAATCTGTATGTGGAAAATGGATAAAATCATCCTTGTATAAAAATGTTCCTGGAATTCTAATCATAACTAAGATGTAATCATGGAAATGATGTGTTGTGGGGTTTCCAGTCAAAAGTCCCTTTTTCTTGTGGTTTGGTTATTCTAGCATTCGTTCATTGGGGAAGGTGTGCCATCGACATACATATGGTGTTGTCATGTGTTTATGTGGTTCGATGGCTTATGTAAGTGTCATATGTGTTATGGAGTTTTCCTTAGTTGGAGCCTTTGTGGTATTATGTAGTGAGCAATGTAAGTAAGAAAATATATTCCTAGTATTTTACCATTATATTTGTGTGTATAAAATGTGAGCATTACAAATAGTTTGTGTGACCAAAAAAACCTCCTACAACCTTTGACAGTTGTGAATTGGCTAGGATGTATGTACTCTAGAGTTGACAGGTCATGGTTGTCAACAAATTTATTTCTTTTAATTTGACGCAACCAGAAACACTCATAATTTTTTTTCAGATCTTCATAATTTTTCTTGCAAATGAAAAATAATATTCCTAAAATGAAAGCTTTAAAATGAGTCAAATTTTATTTATATCTAAAAACATAAACAAGAGTAAATTTGTTGTCAATATTAAATACAAGTTGTATTTGTGATCACAATGTCTCCCTCACCTTAGACATATAGAACGAGCAATCCAAAAGTCAACAAATATTATACCAAGAATATGGCAAAAAAATATTTTGCCTTAATAAGCCATGGTCTATAAACAATACAAATACATCCTATTAGTATTGATTAAGTTAAAAAACAAGAACAATATACATTAGAAAAAGAAAATCATTAAGATTAAAATGGATTAATTTCCCCTTTAGGTGTAAAGTTCGAGAACAATCCATTGACATGTGTATTTTGGTGTGGGTGGAGGGTAAAACATTCAAGTGCCGCTAAAAAACTCAAAATAATATTAGGTTCTTTAATAATTAATAAATATTTAAAAACATCAGTTTATTTGTATTTATATTTGACTAAACCTCATTTTTTTATACTCATAAACCGGTTTCTTTCTTTTTATAATTTTTTTTTCATCTATGTGGATTTTTTAAGATAGTTTGGTATGCACCTAAAACATGAAGAAGCAGGAAAACATAGTCTACTTCTATCATAAATAGGAATATCGATGCTTTTCACAACATAAATAGATCCTAGATGTTAAGGAAAAAAAGCATTGTTATAATTCTCATGTTTTAACAACAAAAAAATGTTGTTTCTAAAGCATTTTCAATAGACCCTATTTTTTGCATATCTTGTAATCAATCTAGTCCATGAGATCACATATCTTTTAGGATTTTTATAGAATATATCATGTAAATTTTGTATGCATCCACATTTTGCATACATGTATACTAGGAACATGTGAATATATATTAAAAAAACTAGCTTTCTTTTAATGGATTTACATGTGTTGTTTTAATTCTCTTTATTCTAGGCATTTAGTTGAATAGTTCACATGCCTTATGCATGATTCCAAATTTTGAAGACATATATCTCAGGGAACCTATAACTACAACATCTACCAGAATTCCCTTCTCCATAATTCGTCGAAAGATGTTTAGGGCTCGTTCTAATGCTCCATTTTTTTACACAGGCTAGCAAGTATGCTAGAAAACTTCATCTGGCTAGATTAGCTTTATTTCAAAAAATTGTGTATTCTCTATGAACACTATGCCGCGTGTACGATAAAGGTAGGTTCATACATTGATGACCTAATCAATCACGATATTTGGTGCCTCTATCACATGTCAATTGTAACCCCCCTAAATTAGTTTTAAATACACATTTCAACGAATTTTTTGTTATAATATTATTTTTAAAAATAATATTCTTTAAATATATAATCAAAACATTAATAAGGTAGAAATAAAATTAAAATTTAATGTATACAAAAATATATATTTTTATCTTAAAGAGTTGTCATGATGTAAATTTTAAAATAGGATTCCCCCAGCAAAGAAAAGTCATTCCTTTCAGGGGCCTTAAGTACAACCATGCAATCCACCAATTAACTAAGGTTCCTTCTTAATTTTCCCTTCATAAGGATGCCTAAGGTTTTATGAAGGTGAAATTTAATAATAGATACATATTCATTCCACGTCCATTACTATTCGCAGCTGCTAACATATGTGTGGAACTTATTATAGAAGGTTTTTGAATTATATAAATTTTAGTGTAAATATATTTATCCACTTATTCTTTCTGTATTATAGTGGTTTCATTTTTTTAAAATAAAGTTTTGTATGGAAGAGGAGCCAATCATGGAGCATGGACCAATAATGGTAAGGGTAGATGTAAAGTGAAGGACTAGTACATGTCAATTTCTCACTTACAATTCAAACAAATAAAAAAATCAATAAAATTATTCACATCAAATCACATCAAACTACCACCCAATCAAATGATGTCACATAAGTGGAAAACAATGCATGACATAATTCCTTATAAATTGTCCCCCATAAAATTCTTTGCATGGAAAACTACTTGATTTAAATACCTTAGAAACACTTTCCATTTAATATAAATGCTCAATATAAATTATTTAGATTAAAAATTAAAAAAACTATTAAAGGATAATATTTTTTTTCAAATTTTATGGTACTTATATATGGTCGTATACACCCCTCAACTTAGGGTGCACAACCACTTGCTCCTCTCCCTTATTCGGTGAAAACAATATTCAATAAAATGTGTGTGTATAACATGAGGAATGATGGAAATGGTGAGGGTTATGTTGACTTAGTAAATCAAAGTTCAAATTTATCACACATCCTGACAATATGTTAGGAAAAGTGAACTTCCACAATGAACGCATATATTCAAAAAAATATATAGCTCTCTAATCAATTTGTGCCACATGTACAATAAAGATACATCCTTACATCAAAAACCTAATGAATCGAGACCTTTGATGTTTCTACAACATGTCGAATTTATCCCCTCCATTCTAGTTTGGAGAATGCCTTTTAGCATAAATTGTAATTACTTTAATTCCATTTATCTAAAACGTTACAACAAAGTCCTAAAAACTAGTGAAAATAACATGTTGACAACAATAATAAAGTATCCTAGTACATATGGCAATACGTCCTTTCTGAATCGAATTAAGAATATGTGGCATCAAGTTGATGGGATTGCAATTAAATAGTACAAGACACTGCCACCAAATAAGATTAAGTGTTGAGGTATTTTTTTATATTTGTGATGGTCTAAATTGTGCCTTTTCTTATGATGTATGCAACATGTGTATGTGTGTGTGTGCGTGCGTGTGTGCGTTCGTGCATGTGTGTGTGTATGCATATGTGGGTGGTGATTCTACACCAGAACTCAATGTGGTCAATTGTTTGCACCAAAAAATGATTCGTATGTGGATTTTGGTACATGAAAGTATTGTGTCCCACAAGCTTAGGGAAGATGGTACAATACTTGATCATGGTCTAATATTAAGCGTGAGCCTTGATTACACATTACCCAATAGTTTTCATACTACCACTTAGTACTTGTCATGGGATTAACTAATGGTTATTTAATTTTGACATGTAATAATTGTGTACAGTACTCAATGAAATCACGACATGTAAGATTCACAATTATTGAATATCCAATGTCCAATGATTATCACCCACATGTACAAGTATTGGTTTCTACCATGATTTTAGTGTAAATCCAATTTATTTTTTAAATCAATTCAAAATATGCCTTTCCCTCCAATTAAACAATCCAAAGAAAAAATATAATAAATACTCTTGAGATACATGTTGGTGAAACATTCAGGATCCCACATGGCATAGAATAGAGTTTTGTGGACCCCTTAGGTTATGGTGCACCACTACTTCACCAACCACATGTATGTTAATACATTTGTTCGTTCATTCTTGCTAGAACTCAAAACCTTGTATGGAAATTGGGGTGGTTGGGTTTTTTTTTTATAAAATGAAGTCAATTGCTTTTTATTTGGAAAAAAATAACATGTCACGAAATATATGGTTACTAATTTCAATTACGCCATTAAAATCTCTACCATTTTTAAAAAACACTAAATTATTAATATATGTATAGCATGAATGGGGCTATGAGGCAAACATGAGTTGCCGTAGGAAATTTTCGGAGTTAAGTCATCTCCCCTTCATCCTAAGAAGGCTCTCGGC
This sequence comes from Taxus chinensis, assembly GCA_019776745.2. Taxonomy (NCBI): domain Eukaryota; kingdom Viridiplantae; phylum Streptophyta; class Pinopsida; order Cupressales; family Taxaceae; genus Taxus; species Taxus chinensis. Next base: position 46,486,539 of record CM034148.1, read on the forward strand.
CTCTCCACCATCAACCTCTGGGTGGAAAAAATGGTTTTCCATTATTTATATGACCTTCTAATAAATAAATCAACAATTCTTACTGTACTCTTATGTTTTTTCAACTAATGACGGGTCTAATTATATTAACTTGAAACGTTAGAATTTTATAAATCTACTATGTAGCTGTCCGAATACATTGTGCAATGCTTAGCTATGAAATCCTCATAATATTAATTATTTCTATTTATGGAAGGGTTCTTGCAGATAAAGTATGTATTTTTGAAAATATGAGGATAAAATACTCGAGACACATTCCTTGTTTAAAAAGCCTCTAAGCAATTTAAACTCTGGAATTTATAGCCTTACCAAGATTCATAAACATAGCGATCCTATGTTTGCGATAGTTAAAGCCATCTACTCCCCAAATTAACAAATTCCCACCTTCGTTAGTAATAAACTTAAACCTCTTTTAGGCTTCACATCATTGTATTTCAAATATTCTTTTTCCTTTCTTGAATTTATAAAGAAAAAAAAAAAGTGTATTTTCGTTAATATATCATAAGATTTGATGTGGTTTCCCATGCCACCAAAATCCTCATTCAAGAATTGATTCAAATTACTATGAAAATCACATACACTGAAACTACAAAGCTAGTTGAAATTTTCTTACGCTCTACCCTATTTAGCTTCAATAATTATATTCATGAACAAATAGGTGGTATTGCTATGGGTTCCCGACTTTTCCCAATAAATCCATATATGAAAAAATTTGAAATGACGGTAATTGAATCTTACCCTCTATAACCATCTTGGTGGAAAATATTTTTTTATGACGTTAATGCCGTCTAGATTTACAAAGTGGATACACTTTCTCTCTCACCTAAAATAACCACCACACATTTAATTCACCATATAATTAGAAATTGAAAATTTTATTCCTTACCTCAACATCCTATTAAGAAGAAAATATAATGGGTTACTCTCTCATGAGGTATTTTAGAAGTAAAACACACATTGATTGTTACATAAGTGAAGAATTGTTGGCAAAATGTAGTGCAAAAATAACAAGGACAGGGAAAAACACAACCATAACACACAAAAAGTATATTTTATTAGATTTAAAATTACTTCATACAAATTTCTAAGTTGCAGTTCTATATTTTTTTTTTTGTTCCTTCTACAATGCTTCTCTTCGAGGTGCTGCTCTATATTCTCCTCTATGTATATTATTTTTGTTACTCTTCTTTGTCTTCTTATACTATTGGTCGAAGTGATATATATACTGCTCCATGTTGCTTAGACATAGATGACCCATGACCCAAACCCGAAAGCTATATAGTCTGTGCTTTATTCCGTCAACTTCATGTCCGACGGAGTCCATCTCCTTTGTGTGTGACGGAATGCTGCCACGTGTCACACCTTTGGACCGTTGATCACAATTTGTTGACTTTTCCTTGTCCAACTTGGACCTAAAATAATTATAGAATGCGGCTCATTCATTGAGCTTCACGACCTCTCAAAGAATTTCATTGGGAGACTGACAGAATGGTGACGTGTGTCATAGACCCCTGCTCTAGAACCAAACGTTATATCAACTGCATATTATTCCGTGATCTTCAATTCCGTCAGAGGATTTTGAATGGGAGATCGCCAGAATGATAACACGTGTCATTTCTTATGGAAGGAAATTTTAATTTAACGAGTAAACTAGAAGTTAATACCTATCAGCTATGGTAGTTGGGAGAGAGGGGAAAATAGGTTTGAATACCTTTGCGGGGCTCAAGATTTTTAAACACCATTAATGTCAACACTTCCCCTTAATTATGAGCCAACAACCCAAAAAACATATAAAAATATATTTCTAATATCTAGAACTTGACGATCCATAGTTAAATGTATAATCATTTATGGCGCACAACCTTGCTATTAAACACTCGAACCTTTCTTTTGACAAAGAATTGGTAACAATATCAACTAGCTAATACTTTAACATGCAAAACTTAAGCTCTATTTCACCTTTTTCAACTAATCCACGAATGAAGTGGTACCTTACTGCAATATGTTTTCTTCTTCCATGAAAAACTTGATTCTTTGACAAGACAATGGAAGACAAATTATCACAAAAAATGGTAAAAAATCATTTTTTCTCTTCATGCAAATCTTAGAGGATTATCCTTAACCATATTACATGACATACAATTGATTTTGCTGCAATATACTCTACTTCAGCTATGGAAAGTGAAACAAGTGACTGTTTGTTTGAAGCCCATGAAATGCTTACTAGTCTAACATTAAACACATATCCAGATGTTCTTTTTCTATCATCAAGGATACTTTCAAAATCACTATATGTGTATCTGAATAACTACAAATTAATATCAGTAGCATATAAAATTCCATAATTTCTCATGTCATTCACATACCTCAAAATAGGATTTCCTTCTTACCAATGTGTCTCCTTTGGAGTCTCCATGAATCTAGAAACTATGCTAACTGCATACATGATATCGGGTCTAGGCACCCCCTCATTGAAGGTGAAGTTAATATTTATCCTTCTGCCCGTGGCATTTTTGTTGCATTTTTTTATAGTTCCTCTAATAAGGAGATAATTTTTGGGAAAATTTAGGATTTCCAATCACATCACCTTCTCATGAAACCATGGTTTCTCATTTTAATCCTTTAACTGAAACATTTAATACCAGATCAGTATGGATTAGGCTACCTTATCTTCCCTTGCACTTCTGGAGCGAGGAGTGTTTCAGATCTATCGGTGACACATTGGGTAAATTTCTTTCTATTGATCTCAAAACTGATTCCTTTGATCATACCACGTTTTCCTGAATTCTTGTGGATATGGACATAACTGATGACTTTTTAGCCATTATGAAACTCTTTTACAAGGACTCAATATGGACAAAAATTTATATTATGAAGGGTTCCCATTTAGATGCAAAAATTGCTTTTCTCTGGGACATCTGGCTTCTGATTATCAAATGGTTAAAAAAAATTAAAGGAAGCGTTTCATGGTGGAAGGATTTCAATCCAGACAATCTTGTGGTCTATGGACTTGTGGACAATGATTCAGAAAATGTTTCAATTAGTCTTAAGGATGAACTGGAGGAGAAGTTGTGTGAGGATGCTCCTTCACCCACTATTTTGGCTAAGATTTCAAATCAAAATACTTTTAACAAGGAGGTTCTCGAAATTCAGCTACCTATCCACCCGGATTAGAATGTGGATTCAAATGAAGTTGATGGTTGGAAGGTGGTAAACAACAAAAAGAAAGGAAAATCTACAAGTTCTCCTACAAAGATGAACCTTAGGTCTCAAAGATGGAAACACCAAGGTAGTTAGGTTTACTCCTTGTGGGTGGCAAAGCATCTTTGTCTTCCTTTTAAGGGGTCCTCTCTTCTTTTGGTGCTTCGTCTTTTGGGGGTTTGGTTTGTCTATATATTTATTCGTTAGGCTAGGTTGGGCCTTATTCCTTGTTGGTTTCAAATTTGTGCCTTGATGCCTATCTATCGGTTTGTACATGGTTCCTAATCCCTTCAAAATATTTTTTTTTTTCCTTATCTAATAAAAAAATCAGGTCTAGTTGCAGTCAAATACATCAAGCTTACTACCATGTTTTTTACCTTGTAAGATATACATTGCTACTATAATCATTTTTGGTTAATTTCAAATTTACTTTAGCTAGTGTAGATGTTGGCTTGCTGTCCAAAATTTTAAATCTTTCCAAAATTTCTTTTTCATATTTTTCTTGATAAACAAAAATACCAAGTTCCCTTTGCTTGACCTCAATTCCAAGAAAGTACTTAAATAGTCCCAAATCAATCATTTCAAACTCCTTCTTCATGCCTGATTTGAATTCATCTATAGCCTTGTTTGCATTTCTAGTAAAGATTAAATCATCAAAAAATAGAAATTAAGATATCACCATCCTTGATTGCTTTTATGTGAAGTGTGAGCTTGCTAATGCTTTTTCTAAATCCATTTCTAGTCAAATAGGAGTTTATCTGACTGTACCATGCCCTTGGTGCTTGTTTGAGTCCAAATAATTATTTCTTGAGCTTGTATAGTTTTATCTCATTCCATTAAATATCATAAGTAGGTGGTTGTTCGACATACACCTCTTCTTCTAACACTCCATTCAAAAAAAATCATTTCACATTCATTGGACGAAGCTTCCACTTGTGATGATAAGTTATAACAATTATTTCTCTCACAATTTCCAGTCTTTCCACTAGAGCAAAGGTTTCAATATAATCACATCAAGACCTTTATTTGGAGCCTTTGAAAACTAACCTTTCCTTATGTCTTTTAATTTTTCCTATGGGAGTAGTCTTGGTTTTATAAACCATCTCGATTCCAATGACTTCCTTTCCCAATGGAATAATTATTAAATTCCATGCTCCATTCTTCTCTATTGCATGCATTTCTTCATCCATTGCATTACACCATTTTCTTTCTGTAATTGCTTCCTCAAAATAAATAGGATCAGATGCTGAAAATAAATAAAAATTATTCATTTCATCTTCATTTTCATCTACCTTAATGGCTCATAAATCTTTTTTACACTCTTCATTCAACCTTAGTGTTGATTTGATTTAAATGATGATGAAGATGCCTCATTAGTTGCTCTTGGTATGATTTACCTTTGTTTGTGGCTGCTCCACTTCTTTTACATCTCCTAAAGATCCTTCCTCAATGAATTGAACATCCTGGCTGATTATGAGCTCCTTTGTGATTGGATTGTATAATCTATAAGATTTAGATTGATCACTATACCCAATAAAGATGAACTTATCTCCTTTATTATCCCACTTTTAACTTCTTTACTTTGACACATGTGTGTATGCTACACACCCCAAAACTCTCAAGTTCTCAACACTTGGCTTTCATCCACTCCTTGCCTCTTGAGGTATCATGTTCCTTAAACTTTTTGTAAGACATATATTCAACAAATAGGCTATTTTTCCAACTACTTCAGCCCAATATTCATCTAGTAATTCTCTTTCTTTGATAAAGATTCTTTCCATTTCTTGAATTGTTCCATTTTTCCTCTCAGCTACACCATTTTGCTATGGTTTATATCTTGTTGTAAATTGTTTCTTCATCCCATGCTCCTTATAGAAGTATATAAACTTATTTTATATATATTCTCCCCTCTATCTGTTCTTAATGACTTTATATAATGCCCACTGTGCTTCTCAACAATGTCCTTAAATTTCTTGAATACATCAAATGTCTCTGATTTATTTTTTAAGAAATAATCCCATTTTTTTCTGTTGAAATCATCTATGAAAGTAATGAGATAATCACTCTTATAAAAGGAGAGAGTCTTCATGGGACCACACATGTTTGGATGTATTAGCTCAATAGGTGAGCTTTATCTCTAGGATTTTCCTAAGGGAAAATAATTTCTATGTTGCTTCCCCAGTATGCATTCCTCACACACTTTATCTAGTTGTTCAATAAGGAACATACCTCTAACCATTTTATTTTTATAAAGAACATGCAATCCACCAAAAATCAAATGCCCATATCTGAGGTTCCAAAGAGTAGATTGATCAATTAATTTTGTTTTAGATGTTGTTGCTTCTTCACTTTGCATCCTAAAAGGAAACATTCTATTTTGTGTCAACATTACTGTTGCAATATGCATATTGCTTCCACTTCTATCATATATAATGCATTCTTATTTTTCAAACCTCACCTTATAAATTTGTTGGACAAGCTGCCCAATACTTAGAGGATTATACTTCAATCATGGCACATCGAAGACATCATAAATATTAATATTGTCTCCTTTCTTGATTAGAAGTGAAATAATTCCTTTTCCCATCACTGAACATTGTCATTTGTTCCCATATTCACTTCAGATCTGAGTGCTTCATCTATGTTATTGAACATTTACTTATTTCCACACATATGGTTATTGCATGTACTATCCAAATACTATATTTATTTCTTTCCTTGCTCATGTACATTGCAAGTTAGAAACATAGCTCCACTCTTTTCATTCTTTTCAATTTTAATCACTCTTTTCATTCTTTTCAGGTTCATGGAATATAATGAACTTACCTCCTATGAAGTGTGATGCATAAACCCAACCTTTGTGTCCCTTTTGATGGAGTTAGATGGATGCAAACTTAGGTCATGATAGATAGTTCATAGTGCTTGGTCCTTTATTATGATCCAATAACTTTATATTTATATGATTCCTTTGCTTGAATTTCATAATTTACCCTGAAAATGCCGACTACAAGAAAAATATGATTCTCAAATGGCTAGAGAAACCCCAAAATGTTTGAGTAAAGTACAAAGGGGAAAAGGGCTCCTAGAGGGGATGAGGGCACCTGATACTGGCATCATGGTTGGGAACTAGTTTCCAAGATGAAAAATGCCAAAGAGTAAAAATGCAGACTGAGCAACCAAGGGTGTTGGACCAAAACTAACAATACAAAGTAAAGAAAGGTGGCCAAAGACACAAGTTAATTATTACTCTTATTAGCTAGGAATCATATGAACATTAGTATGTGATTAGGAATAGATAATTACCCAAAGCGCATGATTGTTTTTCAACAAACTCATCAACTTTCATTTGCATCAAGTCGTTAGAATTCCCTATTATAACAACTGTATCAAATCTTCTTGGAAGGCTCCTAAATACCTTCTTTATGATCATATGATCTTCAAGAACATCTCCATTAGTCCACATTTGATTTACTATGGTCATTGTTCTTGTGAAAAAATCATTTATTGATTCTGATTCTTTTATGAGAAGGGTCTCAAAATATCTCATCAACATCTATAGTCTGACTATATTCCCATTGTAACTTCCTTGATAATAATTTTGTAAATTATCCCATGCTTAATTGGAGTTTATAGATACTTATATCCTCGAGAAAATTGAATCAGTGACAACATTTTAAGTGTAGCTTACAATATTTGCATCCTTTTTTATATTCTCCTTCAAAATATTCTTTTGACCTTCTGTGACTTCATTCAAAGTAGCCTAATCTGATAGCTCTACATATCCTCCTTCCACTAGTTCCCATAGTTGTTTAGAAGAGAACAATGTCTTCATCTTTATACACCGGATATCATAGTTTTCCTTTCAAATGTTGGGGACATTGCCACGAGTTATTGCTGCTAGAAGACAATAAAACTCAAACCCACTAAATAAGAACTCAATAGTTCCAACAACCTTGTCCCTCTAAAATAAAATTGTTGGAAAAATGTAGTGCGAAAACAACTAGGATAGGGAAAAATATAACCAAAACACAAAAATATATATTGTATTTGATTTAAAATTGCTTCATACAAATTTCAGAGTTGCAACTGAAGTCTATATATTTGTTCTTCATTTTACAATATTTATCCTCGAGCTACTGCTCTATATTTTCCTCAAGTTATATTCCTTTTATTACTCCTCTCTGTCTACTTGTATTATTGGTAAAAACCAACACACACACACACACCCACACCACCACATGTTGTCCAAACTTAGTTGACCCACGAACCGGACCCAAAAGATATATAGTCTACAGTTTACTCCGCTAGTTTCGAGTCAGATGAAGTCCATTGCCTTAGTGTGTGATGGAATGGAGCCACGTGTCCCATATTTATACAATTGATCGTATTCTACTGACTTTTTCTCATACCACTATGGCCCCAAAAGGATTATAGAATATGTCTCATTCTATGAGCTTCATGTCCTCTTGAATCATTTCGTTGGGAGACTGACAAAACGAAGAAGTGTGTTGACCATCGCTCTATACCCAAATGTTATATAAATTGTGGCTTATTTCTTGACCTTAACATCTACTAGAGGATTTTAGATGGGAGATTTCCGGAATGATGACATGTGTCATGTTTTATGGAAATAAATATAAATTTAACGACCAAAATAGAAGTTACTTCCTCTCATCTATGGTAGGTTGGAGGAGGGAAAACATGTTGGAATACCTGCGCATGGATCAATATTACCAAACACCATTGATTTTAAAAAGCATCACATCATCACCCTACCAGAAAAGATCATATTATTAGAAAGCATAAGAATAAAAGGTTTATAAATTAGTTGAGATGAAACATATATATGGGGATTAATAGCCTTGTTAAATTTTCTACAGATATATACCTTATCTTCATATTTTATTTTCTTCTTCTTATAGTTCTATTCGTACCCAAATTTATTCTCCTTCAAAGTCTTAGCAGCATCACAGGTTTAGCAGGAAGCTTAGAGACAGATAGATCGTAATGAATCATTTTGTAGCCGGGAATGGGATCTAACTGGCCCTTTGTCACTCATATGTGGAGAAATGGATAGCACCCTCAAGAGGATTTGATCTATCCTCACTGCCTTTTAACCAAGGTGAGAGAACCCTTTTGTAGCCTGTTGTTCATGGAGGAGATGGAGATGTCCTTCCTTGTGAAATTATTAAGAAGACCTTGAAGAAAATATGATCAATGTAATAAAACCTAACTCTCATGAGTTGTCACTCTAGGTAATGGAGATATTTTCTAAGCAAGGTTCAGGCCATTAAAGACAATGAAAACCTGATTGTTTCCACATGTTTTGGTAGTAAACATTTTGAATTTGTATACACACATGACAAACAGGGGTAGTATGGGTATGATTAATTGTTTTTGAATGAATTTGGTGGGAGGTGAAGTAGGATAAAGTTGATTATAGTAGACCTTTGGAGGGACTTTATAATAAAGAGTAACTTTACAACAGAAAGCTTTATAACAGTCAAGACATTCCTTCAACCAGAAGGTGTGCTTCAGTGGAGGCCCAAATCAGCACATTTTCACATAATCTTTAAGACCCTAACATGAAGGCTTGAATTAGAGGACCTAATTAAACACTATAGTTTCTTATTTAACATGCCTAAGGTAAACCCAAAGACTTGTAGACAATCTTTATCAACAAATGATAGTGAATTGATTTTAAATCTATTTATGTCATCCAAGATGAAGGTTCTTCTTGAAATGAAATTGTAGATACCATTAAACTATCATAGGGATTAGATCCTGTGTGATTTCACAAAAAAAATAGTGTAAGGTTGTAATAGGAACGAATAAAACTATTTGTAGACATTCTAAAATGAAGAAGACACTAATTGTTCAGATTCAACACAGAATAACTCAAATTTGATTAAAATTATCAGTAGGGGAAAGTTTCTAGAATAGTCTCATAACTTGTTAATGGTTGTACACTCACAACCACCTTGACACGATCTATTTTCATACAAAAGAGATATACATGTTTCTCAAATAGTCCCTTAGAAAGACGGGCTCTATCAAGCTTTCTCTTAGGAAATCAGTTTCTAGCTCCTAACACTCTAGCATTCCAACCTCTAACCTCCAACCCTTTTCATGGAAAAAACATGCCTATTTATAACATTTTACAATAGAGCCTTTTCCCCCCCAAAACCAAAGACATTGAGTGCACCAGTGCTCGCCATGATCTCAATCGTGATTCCCAGAATCAGATCTGTAAAAATATGTCAGGTCCTAAAGGTGCAAATCTCTTTGAGCATCTCCCACATTCAACTCCCCCTCCTGGTAGATCACTCTTCCTGTTACTCACCAACCACTTATGCCCCTAATCTATCAAATCTGGTTCCTTGCGTGCTCGTGAGAAGAAAATGGAAGATCAAATTTGAGCCCAGAAATTAGATCTCGTCTTAATGGTAAAAGACATCCCTAGATTTTCCTCATCACACCCAGATATCAATAGGTCTTTCACATGCCAAGAAAAGGAAAATCGGGCCAAATCTGACAGTCAAATTGCATATTAATGGTGTGAGATGTTTTTCAAACCTTCCCCACCAAACCAAGCCTCAAGATTAATGCTCCTCTTCATTTGGCGTGTAGGAGACTCCAAGAAATGATAAAAAAACCACAAGAATACGCATCCCTAAGAGCTCTGGAGTGAAAATGGTGGAAAAATTAGATACAGATGCACAATTTTCGTTGATTTCTATTTTGAATTTGGACTGTCCACATGGGAGATCCAATTTTAAAGCAGGCCTGTGGGTTCCCCTTTTCCTTATACATCTTTTGGAAAAATGAAAAAAATTCACATTTTTCTCCGCACCTCCGCCATTGAGAAATGAGCCTGACACTTGTCCTAAGGTGGGTCCCAAAGGAACCGCTGCCAAATTATGCTATATCACCTCTTTTTTGGAAAAGGGAAAATTTTTGAAATTTTCCCCACAACTCTGCCCTTCCGATTCTAGTATCTTACCTGGGTCCCAGTGGAACCATGCTCCTTTTTTTACTGTTAACTCCTTTCTCCACCAAAGGAAATTTTCCAATTCTCCCTCGAAGGTCCGCACCTCTGCCATTTACAGAGGAAAAATTTTGACTATTCTCTGTCGGGTCTGTGGGCCATTTTGATGTTTTAATCCTTCTATTAACAAGAGGAAAAATATCCAATTTGCCTCTGATGGTCTGCTTCCCCACCCCTTTGACTTTTCAAATTGCCATGTGTCACAATGGTGCATCTTGAGATGGTCCCAAAAAGTTGAGACCTTGAAAAAGCGCGGGATCACCACGTGTCCTGGCCTGGTAAGATTTTTTTGAAGGTTTAAAGCTCAATGGAAGGCACCATGTGTCAGGATCCGAGGTAGCCTTCTTTAGCCATTGAAAATTCTAAGAAAAATGCAAATCAAGTAGAGGCCTCCAAGTGTCCTCTTAGCACTATTTCAAAATGGTGCCTAAAGTGGAGACCCTGAATGAGCACGGGCTCACCACGTGTCTCTTTTCTACCAAACTATACCAGCTACACAAAAAAATTTCTAAGTCTGGGAAAAGCAACGGAAAACTCCATGTGTCCTCCAAGTGCAACTTTAAGGCCAAACTAAAAAGTGAACTTTCAAATGAGCACCATTCTTCCATGTAGACCAGTTTTCAAGTTGAGGTGATTTATAAAATTATGAAGTAGCCCGCCAAGCCACATCCAACCAAAAGAGGCCACATTTCCCGTTGATGCAAGGTTATAAATTTGACCAGGAGAAATGCCCGTCAAATTGTAAAATGCAGAAAAATGACCACATGAGCCTGGAGATGAAATTTTCTGCAAAGACAGAAAATTCAGAAGCATTACAAAGCTCAAATACATTTCTCTGAGCCACATCCATTCCTTTTTCTCAAGTATTTAGGGAAAAAATGAGAAGGACATAAAATTATGACTATGGAAAACGGAAAGAACGGGAGAGCCCGTGTTTTTTACACCTAAATAAAAAACTTTTCAAATGAACAGGGGAACGAGGAAAAAATTTTGGTTTTATGCATGATCTTTGGTCCAAGAAAGGACTAATCATGGAAATAAAAGGAAATCAGGGACCTCTCAGGCACAACACAGGGGGATAATTTATGGTAGGGGTAGTAAATTGATAAATTTTCAATGGCAAAATGGGGGGAGACTATTTTGAGCACCAACATTGGCTCCAACTTGGGGATGGGCACTCCCTGCAAGTGCCACAAGAAAAAGGGTAGACCAAGTTCCAACAATATCCATTGGGAAAAGGAGTCATCTTGCAAAGAAGAGAAACAAAACCATCTCCCAAAAAATGAACAAAGAAACCAACAAAAACAGGTCACCAAGGACCAGAACAAGAAAAAACACAAAAACAAGAAATAAACCAACAAACTATACATTGTACATATGATGCTCTCTTTGGGCAGACATGATAACAACAAAGAAGGTGATTGGAACTTCTCTATAAAAACTGGTATATGGTAAAGAAGCAAGATTTCAATTATCACTATATTTTTCTTCATTTGAGTTAGTTCAGCAACTAGAATTTGATGGCATTGATAAAAGGAAAATTAGAATGGTGAAACTAGTGGAACTAGAGGAAATCATGAATACCACCATATTCAGGATGGAACAACACCAAACATTGAACAAATAATGTTTTGACAGAAAAACTATAAATCATACATTCAGGGTTGGAGATCTGGTTTTGAAGTGGGACACGGATCGAGCTAAACCTAGAAGACAATCCAAATTTGATTCTATTTGGAGTGGACCATATGTCATTACCACTTTCAAGGTGGATAACTCATTCAATTTATCTGATCTTGATGGAAACATGCTTCAAATCCCAGTCAATGGGATTTATCTCAAACCTTCTCATTAAGATTTTCATGCATCTTGTATATAGTAGATTAGATTTTCAATTCCTCCAAGTGCTTTCAACACATTGCATTTTTTGTAGTGTAGGTTTCTTCCCCTAAGTTATTTTCATAGAAGGAAGATTCAAAATATCAAGGATTAGTTACTGTCACCACAGAAAATAAATCAAGTTCAAGAAATTTCAAGCTAACTTCATGCCCAATAGATACTAAATCTACTAATTACCTCATCTAGCAGGTGGATGGCCCCTATGAGTTGCCAAATAAATTGTCTATTTGTTCACCCCTTGTAAAAATAAGGCAATTTGGTTCACCGCAGACGTGGAATAAGGACCACATAGAAGTTTCAGCATGTTGTGGCTAAGGATTGAACACCACAGAGTAAATGGTGTTCTTTGATGAAGCTGCGGGTGAGAGGAAAGGACCCCTAAAGTTTTCGTTGTTCCACACAAAGCTAAAAGAGAAAATCTAAAAGAGAAAAGTTGTGATACATTGAAGCAAAAAGACACGGGTTAAAGAAAATCAAGAAAACTGAGGATTGAAGGAAAAGAAGTTACAGATATTGATTAAATTCATGTGACAAGTAAATAGATGAAGGATCAAGTAAAAGATATAATGGAGGCACTAGATGATCAAGACAAATTTGCGAGGGTCAAAAGCCACACAGAGTGAAAAGAGAAAATCAGTGTAATAAAGAAAATAGTAGTTTTACGCGGGGAGTCAAAATTGATATAAATTTAGAATTTGATGATCATATCTTTGTAAATCTATTATTATTTGAAATAATATTAGCCTTCTCTATACGAACGAAATTATATTTCATGGTTTAATGTTGGTAGGTGCGTGAAGTGAAGAAAGATGTCTCCAACATACAAAGGGTTTGTTCTAGATAGTTCAACTACCATAATCAAATGTAGTTTGGTCTCCATTCCTTCTTCAAGAAGGAAAGTGATGTGGGGAGCTGGAATTTGTAGAGGAAATCAAATCTGTAGTGCCCATTTGAACAACTTGAGACCTAAGAAACAACCTAGGGTTGGCTAGAAAAGTATGGAATTTTTTTTTGTTAGGAGTACCAACATTCAGGTTGCCAAACATTAGTTTTCACTAACAGGTTTCGGAACAAATCCTATTTAACAAAACAAAAGTTTCCTTTATTAACTTATATTAAGTTCACAGGGTTTAAATTTTAGGGTTACATGTTTAAGTTAGGTTCAGGGAGTAATTTACCCCCATACTTGCTCTCTAATAGGATCATAAATTCAACTAGATTTTTATCACACTTAACACTTAAAAAATTTCCCTAAATCATTCCCAATGGATAGGAAATTTTCTCACCTTTCTGGTGATATACAGAAGTCCTTCTAACTCCTTACAAAACTCAAGTTATGAGTGGGCGGAGTTTCTAGGGAAGTTTTTCCCTAGAGGGACACGTGGCAAGAAGAAGGGGAATGCACCTTGGGCAGTTTGGCGGGTAATAGGGTGGCATGGGGAAATTTTCCCATCACATGGCTCAAGGTCACAAAGCATTCCATGCCTCTGTGGGTCCTTAAGAAAACATTTCGAGCCCTAGCGCACGACGGAGAAGGGGTGAGGAGTTTTACGGAGCGGCTGGGTAATTTGGCACACTGTGCCAATGGGAGACCAAGAGGTTGAAGGGGACGCGCAAGCCCACGTGACCATGGAAGAAGGAAAGACTGACAAAGAAGGCGGGGTTGCGGGATGGTGGGAGGAATATTACAAATTTTCCCCTGGGGCAAAAACTCAAAAAAAAAAAGGGTTCCACCCCACCCGCTGCCACCCCAAAGTGCCACATAGCACTTTCTCATTGGCTGCAAGCCGTGGGGCCAAAATGGAAAATTTTTCCTAAAATTTCTCAAGGGAATAAAAATTCTAAATGAACTGTGCCTCCGCCTCAGCCCCTAGAGCACACGTGTCTCCCTCTGATTGGCTGCGGGCCGGTGGAGAAAAAATGAAAAAATTTCCCAAGCAAAAATTTTAAAATGTAAAAGTTTCAAAAAAAAAATTTTGAAGGAGTCTGCCCTTTCACTGTGCCACATGGCAGCATGTGATTGGCTGCGGGCCGGTGGGGTGGTGGGGTAGAATGGGAAAACTTTCCCAAGGCAAATTTTCAAAGGGATAAGTTTTAAATTTGGTCTGCCTCTCTCAGGGTGCCATGTGGCAGGCCTCGATAGGTTACGGGATGGTGGGGACCGTGGACCTTTTTGGGAAAATTTTCCAAAGTCAAATTTTAAATTTTTCTATAGTTAGATTAGATCTTATTATTTTTTTCAAATGTCAAATTGAAGTAAAACTTCAAATGGCCATAACTTGAGCTAGAAATCTCAGTTTTGGGAAAACCAGGACTTTTCAAAAAAATCTTGAAGCCCACTTTGCACAAAATCATAAACTTTTGGAAATTGATGAAGTTTAAGTGGTCAATTTTGAGAATGCAATCTGCAAGGTTTTAATTTGTGAACTGGCATTTTTTTAAATTCTCAATTTGGTTAAATTAGAAGTTATCCTTCACTCAACATGTCAAACACACATGGAGGATTAGTATAGGGAGGGTTTATAATGTGTTAGTGAGGTTGATTTGTCCAATTTATTTAAGGTTGCATTTTTCTGGCAATAGACGAAAAAATGATTTTGTAAGCTCCGAATTGAAATTCATTAAGTTTTGGAGGTTCTTTATTGATTGTTATAGTGAATTTGAGTTCCTTAGGTATTAATAAGTCTAAATTTCAATGTTTCCTAACTTATTGTTTGGTATAAGTTTGAACTGCTCCTTTTTAATAAAATGTAAATTGCCAGAAAAAAGTTTTAAAATAGTGGATTGTTTCTTTTAAGTATACATGCCAATTTATCATTTAAAAGTGTGTATAGTTTCTAATTGGTCTCATATATTTGCTTATTAAATCTTCTATTCAATTCTAAGTTAGATTGTAGTTTAGATTTCAATTTAAATATGTATTTTACAAAGTATATAACATTGTCTTCCAATTCCACGCATTCCTTATTTCTTTTCTTTTCAAACAACAATCAAATTTCAAAAATATTTCAAATCAAATGTGCAATGCACTTTTAAGAAAGGAATTCATTCTTTCATTGATATTCAATACAATTTTACAACTTTCCTTTCTATTTGATTTCAAAATGCAGTTTACAAAATATACAACATTGTTTCTTAATCCTTTCCAAAACAGAAACCTCATTTTTGGACAGCAAATCAATCCCAGTTTACATTACAATTTTGAAAACTACTTCAATCCTTTATTAGTCATCCAAAACAACTTTACACTTATCACTTTTCCAATTTGATTTGGTTTCAAATTACAAAATACAAGTATAGAATATCATTTACATTTCTTTTACAGAAACAGAGGACAAATGTAATTTTCGTTTACATTTCTCAATCCAAATACAATCTTCCATCTACAATACAATAACTTCACATTACAAAAATTACAATACAACTCATCCACTTGAAGTGGGAAGGGATACAATGAATTTTCTCAAAAGAATGGGACTGTCAAACTGTATTCTTCTTGCTCCAAAACAGCAGCATGTTGATTTCTCCATCTTTTCATCTTTGATCACAACAAGGAAGGGGTAAAGGTAACGCTCTCCTCCTAACCAAGACATCCAATGAGAAGGGAGAAGCCATCCTTCCTCATTGGCCCCTGAGCCCCAACCATATTAAAATAGAGAATGTGAATCAACTCATGGCAACATTGGCTTACACAACAAACATACAATATTCTTCACATGCATAAAATAATAAGAAATATAGTCCAAGAAAAGATAGCATCTCACAACTACATTTGAAATTATTCACACATCACATAGGCTTGATCAAGCAAGCCAACAAGAGCAAGAACTATGGGGAACTACTTATGCCTCCTTATTTGGAATTGGGTATCCACCAAAATCATACCGCCAATATAACATATCAGTCCCATAAACCATATATCTCCCATCCCCTCCTTATGCCCCCCAAAGTTTCTCCATTATGCGCCCCCCCCCCCCAAGAGTAAGAAATGCAAGCAGTTTCTTTTCCTAGGTGGATCCCAATCCAAAACTCCCTCCATAATAGAATAAGTGCCATTGGCAATCCCTTATGCCCCCCATATGAAATCCCCATAGCCTTCTCTTACACCTTGTCCTAATCAGTCTACCCAACCATCCAAGAACACAAAACATATTCTCCATTTAAATATGCATGCAAGAGAAAGAAAATGTGTAAAACACAGCTCAAGATCCTACCTCTCCATACTGGAGTTTTTTCCAATCTCAAAAGCTTTCCAAAATGTCAAATATAGTCCAAAATTAGTAAGGTTCAAGCATGAAATGACTCCAACTCCTTCCACAACAAGCTCCCACAATAGCAAGCAAGAAAAAATGTGCCCCCAAGAGGAAAACAACAAAGTTTCAACAACCTCAAATGAACAAGAAGCTTCACTTTTAAAGGAGAGGGAAGAGAAGAGGATGATTTGGATCCATGTGGGATGCCACATCATTCTTCCTCAACCCCAAGAGAAAATTCAAAATCCTCCACCAAATCACAATAAAAAAAAATGACAAAATTACTTACATACTCTAAAATGACCCATACTCCAAAAGGACTGAAATACAAATATGTAAGCGAAGTGCAATTAAAACTTACAAATTGTCATATCAAAATGCATTAAAAATGCCTAAATGAAACCTCTAAACCATAGGAATGGTTGGTGGATCATTTTAACAGGTGTGGGACAAGTTTAACTTGCCCCACAAGCCTCCAAATTTGGCCTCTAAGGACAAATTTGAATTCCTAAGGAGATGAAGTGTCTTACACTCCAATAATCTATCTTACGTAACTCTTACACATCTCTTATACCTTCTTACACATTTCTTACACACTCTTCCAAAATTAATATATAAAATCAACAACTTCATTAATTACTTTCCATGTCCCCAATTTAATTTAATTAAAGTTTAACTATATGATCTCTCACATTAATCTACCACATTTAAATTAATTACAAGGAACACATTACTAATAAAATACATACAACATTAATTAAAAAGAAACACATTAATAAAATACATAACCCATGGTCACATATAATGGAAACCCCCCCCATGGGAATCCATAACAAACACACAAACACAAAACAATTGCCATGGTGACCTTATTGATTTCACCCAGAATTCTAATATGGTTAGTCTCCAGTCCCCTAACATTGTTGTGATTTTTAACCTGCAAAAATGCAAATACCTCCTTCGGCCTTGTGGCCATATCAGAACATCCAAAATGATATAAACAACATTTTAGGATCATCTAAACACAATTAATCACAACAACATCAAGAATGTAACATTAATATTTTCAATTAATTAATCAACTATATCATCATCAATACTATTCCACACTAGGTCTACTCAAAATATCAAATGTCACAAGTCCAAATCAACATCTATAATATGTCCATGTCAAACAATATATCATCATCCACATAAAGGAAATGTATCTAGTAATCACCATGGATGATAACTGAATCCAGATCAATAATAGTCCATGATCTAACATCTAACCATCATACTAAAACAAAACATAATAGTGTCCATAATATGATCAATAATAGCAAAATCAGTATCTAAAAGTGTCAAAGTGAAGAGGGCACTACAAAATCCTTTCAGAAAACTAAACAGAGGTGGTTAGCTGGTGGAAGGGGAATTTAAATTTTACCTCTCTTTCTTCTTCATCTCCTTCATTCATTTTCTATATATTGAAAATTATTGCCTTGTTTTAAAATTGGATACTTCGGGAATACGAGGGCATAATTTTATGCTACACGAGCATTCTAACAGTTGCATGCCTTAGGCTAAATTTTCATGAATGTTTTGTATCTTTCTCCTATATCGTGATGATCTTTGCATGATCTCTAAAAAATAAAATATCTGGTTTTATGGCTGATTTCGGCCTTAGCTATTGTTCTTTATCACTCTCTTTCATCTCATTTACTTATAAGTTTGTTATATGCATTGTTTTAAAGTTTTTGTTCATTGTGCATCGTGGAAATTGAACCTTCGAGGTGGTTTTGATATGTGGCTTTAGTTTTGGCCCTCTTCATCATTTTTTTCTTTCATTTTCCCTCTTTCCTGAGTATTTATCCCCTTAATTTTGGTGTTATCACCTTCTCTTGTTTAGGTTTATGTTTTATGCATCTCCTTCTAGACTTGGTCCCTTGGAAATTTAGAGTAGAGATAGGTAGTTGCTTTTCAATTCCTATGAGTAATTTAGCACTAGGAGGAATTTGTGGAAGCTGACCTTTTCTAGAGCTCTATCTCAATTAGAGTCCCACATCTTGGAAACAGTCACATGGTGATTCAAATTATGAATTGTATATGATTTGGGCATGGGTGCATATTTGAGCTCCGACAGTTGTGATGCAACTTACTATTCCCACAAATTGCAATCAGAAGAACAGCCTCATGGATTCTTGATCATTGCATAAGATAAAATGGACAAAAGGAAAAATTCCATACCAAGGATGGGTAAAAAATAAAAGTCAAAAGTAATGTTATGAACCTACCAGTTACTTTGACTAGTATGCTCACACATGGACACAAGACAGGGGGTTTCAACCATTTTGGCCTTCCATTTGTTGAACGTCGAGAAAACTATATAGCCACATTAGTTGCTTTGTGTCTTAGGAGGCTTAAAGAACTGGTAATTTATGAGTATGGATATTTAATGTATATTTTTGGATCATCCAAACAACCATTGCATGATGCACTATTACAAGTGATGTGCATAAAAAATGTAAAATTTACAAGGAAATATTTGACATTTCAAAATTAGTTAGTGTTGCTAGTGCGAATACTACATTCATAAAGCAACCACTGATCATCTACTTGCAATTGGATAGTGCTTCAAGTGATAACAAGAATCAAACCTTATTTGCATTTGCATCACTGTTGACAACAAAAAAGGTATTCAACATTATGTATATAAGCTTTCTTCTAGTGGGACACACTCATTGGGATATAGATGGGACTTTTAGAATATTAGTAGCATCGTTACATAAAGTAGATGCATTTTATTTACAACATATCATGAACTCCTACAGAACATGCCAAGAAGGTTTAATTACAATCACTCCTTGTCTTATTGAGGAACTGTATAACTTTGAGGACTTTTTGGAGCCATACTTGCTGGATGGAAACCATAAGATTTTGAGTATCATAAAACCTAAGATTTTCATATTCCATGTTGTGGATGGCATACTGGTGATGGTGTATAAAGCAACAATAATGGATTTGCAATTTTCTCCTTCTATCCGAATATGGCATACAAAGTATAACGCTGAACCAAGCATGCTAGAATGGAAAAATCTTTTAGCACCTTTCAAAGAACTCACAGAAATGGAAGATCTAAAAAAGGGAATAAAAGCATATATTGAACATAGGGGGAAAAGAATAATAGGTGAAGGTAGTTAATATTAGCTTCCTTAGATTATGTATTTTGAAAATGTTTTACATCCTTTAGATAGACCATTTGTAAATTGTAGTATGAGTTCATATGCTTGTTTTTTGATAGAAATAGTACAAGAGAAATACATATATGACCAAAAAACATGAGACATACATATTTACACGAAGACTAAATTATTCAACATATTCCAAGTAATAATGATATTTACATTGGGCTTGTTTGTGGAATATCTAAACAAGAATTAAATCTATTGAAGGATTTTTTCAAAGGACAAATGCTTCTTATAACACCATAAAATGATAAGGAAAATATTTGGCTGGGGAGAGTAGATGGAGATATTTTCCTTAAACGAGAAGGAAATGATGTAAATAGAAAGCTAAGAGCTCAATATTGGAAACCTATAGGGAGAGGAGAAGGTTAAACATTGTATCAGGACATTTTAAGGCCAAATAAAACATGAACCATTTCAGACTAACCTAAAGAAGATATTGATGTGGATAGTATCATCTGTGCATGGACACCAAACAAAAAAGGGCAAAGGGGATGCATACAGATACCCGAAAAAGAACATGGCCATTAAAGCATACCTTGAACTACTTGAACAAGATGATGAATGTTGAATTGTAGAAACTATTAAAGATCATAAATCTATATGTGAAATCATCTTGGCTCGGGATGTGGATTGTTTGAAAAAAAATTATTCTAAATCTTTATCCTATACAACTTTACAGTTGTACTATTATTTTGATAATTAAATGAAATATTGAGTATTATATTACAATGGAATACTTTTCCATAGTATAATTCTATAAAACAACAAGTTCCTTATGGAACTCTTGAATCTTATTAATGTTTTAATAATATAATTTCCACCATGCAGTTCATTTAATTTGAAAAAAATAAAAAATCTTTTATTATGATCTAAGTTTACAGGGAACTATTTTTGATTTATGGGAAATTGGATATGGTTTACAAGGCATTCATTTCAAAAATTCATGCTTTCGGTTTTTAAAGGAATTAGCTTATATTTATGCATTCATTACAACCAAAACATTATATGGTATTTTCCTAAACCTATGTGCATAAGTCTAGATAACTTGTTTTTTTATTGTTCTAATAACTTTATAAAATGCAAACCTTTCTAAAGTGTAGATACTAAATTATATGCCTAGAATCCCCTAATTCCTAAATGCAGAAATATTATTTAGAGTGCCAAGATAACAATAGTGTTTGGTAATGCACCATGAATTAACCTACTTTAAAACCACCTTAGTGTCTCTAAACTCTCGTATCTACTTTATATAAAAAAAATTAGCAATCAAATGGCCTTGATAAAACCATTCTACACTGTGACATTATTTGTGAAATTAAATTGTAGACAAGTTGAGTACAAGTATGTTATAAGTCAAAAGAGTGGGAATAACACCCATGATAGCTCCAAATTTTTATTTGAAGACATAAAATAACATTGGCAATAGTATATCACTTGATAATTCTTCTTTAAGAACCAACAATATGATTGTAATTGCTTCTTATTTCATACGACATGTACTCATATCACATTGTTTAAATATTTTGAAGGGGTTAAAATCCCTCATATATGAAACATAGAAGAAGAATATATATAAAGTTGATACACATAAAAATAATTAGGAACATCCTTGTACTATGAGTGTGATGAGAATAGGCATATGTCCATTCTCATAAACTGGATAATTTCTTCTTATTTCATACAACCTGTACCCATATCACATTTTTTTAATTATAAAAAGGGATCAAAATACCTCATATAGGAAACATAGAAGAAGAATAGAGATAAAGTAGATACACATAAAAATAATTAGGAGCATACTTAAACTATGAGTGTGAAAAGAATGGGCATATTCTCAGTCTCATTATCCTAATATAGAATTAGAAACGTACTTGTACTTGTCATAGTGTAAATATTAGAATCCGATATCACACTAATTAAAAACCAATAATAACAATAATTGAATCCGATAGCACACTAGATAAAAACCAATAATGATACCATTATAAAACTAAAAATGATGATACTCTCATTCTAGATCATTGGACATATGTACAAATTTATTGAAACTATGGATTTTTCTTCATATTCTCCCAATCATTTCTTGAGCACGGTGAAAAGTAGTAGAACCAGTCCACAGTGGTATCTTGTAATGTTTCCATGAATAACTACACTACAACATCTTTAGGTTGCACTCCAAGGATGCCACAGGATATGATGAAGTTTGTGATATGATCGTCTAGTCGTTGCTTTCCATCTCCGTAAAATTATAAAAAAATTATTCTCGAATCTTTTGGAAGTTCATAAAGTGGAAGATTCATATCCAATGGACCTATGTTTAGTCCCCATTATACAGGTTTTTGTGCTGCAATTTCCTCCTCTTTCTTTTTTTGGTTCTTCTTCTCTTTCCCTTTATTTTCCTTCTTCTTCTGGGAATTCAAAATTCAACGGTTGGTGAAAGGTAGGAGAATCAAGGGGATTTATAGGTGAGTATCAGTACGAGTTTGAATAATGAATTAGATGGAGATGAATCTTGAGATAAGTAATATATTTCTCACTCACTCTTACAGGTTGTACAAATCTTCAAAAGTAGGATTAATGATTTCTCTCAATCTATTCAATTTGGTTTATCTATAAATTTGGTCAAAGATCCAAATAATTATAAAACACAATAAAACATCCATTCATGCAGATAATAACACAACATATACAAACACACATATATAGGATGTTACATTCCTAGAATCTAGGAAACTTCCTCAACTAAATATCCCACTATTTTCCTATATATGTGAGTTGTTATAACTCACTCAAAAATAAACCTAACTGATTTATTATTATAAATCACTCACCAATAAATATGAATCCATAATTTGAGCACTAAATTAATTATTTCCTAATATTTCCCCCTTAGTGTGAACATGGAGAAAACTTGCCTTTGTACTTGCACCTGCTTTCATGATTAGGTGATTTTTACTGCAGGACGGTCACAAACTCATTATATGGTTTTCAAATGGTTAATCACAAACTGAAAATGGTTGTTTTCAGTTTGATTACCACAAACCATAAATGAAGTTTTTCAAGTGGTTTACCTACAACCACATCATGATGTGTCAGGCACTATTATCAGCCCTCATCACATGTCACTACAAGGTATAACATAAGAAAATCTACTGAAGTTTGTTGCTCATACAAACATAGATAAAAATGACATAATGGAAATGAAAGATTAAATCATTTCCCCCCTCTGTGAAATTTCCACTTATGCAAAATAGAACACTGCAAAATGAAACATACTAAAACTGGAACACTGAACACAACGTAAAGCATACCACAAAACTTGAAAGAAAATAATCACACAAAAATAATGTCACCACAACGGATATGCAGTGTCGCCATTGGGAACTTAAAAGAGGTCACTGATTGACCTCCAACCTCCATTTTTCTTTGTCCTCCAGTTTCGTGTTGCTAGTTCAGCTAGATGTGATCATGGGGTTCAATGGTTTCAAGGATGTTGTGTATTACTGAAAATGCGCATGTAAGGCAATTATTTTTTATTTTTACAATATTTGACTTTTTAAATTTTTTACAATGACCACAAAAATACTTGAAATCAACTTGATAATGGACTTCACAGACGTAATTTTGATGATAAAACACAAATTTACTCTTTTGATATAAATTTTGACTCATACTGACATACTAAACCCATTTGATTATGACATTTAGGGAAGGATTAAAGTTAACAATGAACATTGTTTAATCCCACTTTATTATTTTTAAATAACACTTAGAATGAAAGATAAACCTACAAAATTTTGGCATACAAAAAGATTTAAGCACATAGACTACGTGATAAAATAAAACTAAAAAATAATAAAAACTAATACAAAAAACTGAACAAACTCCAAAGCTAAACATGGAACTTAAATTTTATGTCTAAATACCCAAATTAACCTACTTGTCATGACATAAAAAAAACTCAGGTCAATGCAATGACTGTAAAAAATCATAGAAAGGCGATGCTTTCAATACCAACAATAAAATCGTGTCAATGTGAGGAGATCTGAGCTCGTGGTGTTATCTTGTGGAAACACCACAAGATAAGATCGATGGAGGGAGCCATATTTGAGATCGATCGGTTTGAGGATTTCACCAATTTCGTAGAATCCAAGCCAAGATGTGAACAAAGTGACCAAAAATAAATCTAGCAGAGATAACTTGAGCATAGAACTGACACATTGTAGAAGGTTGTGCGTAATTTGCAAAAATATTTATTTATTTCCCATAGGTGTAACTATTCCTCATCATATCTATGCACTTATTTTTATAGAAGTACGCACTCCCACCTTCAAATTGTTTAATACGTGTGCAGATATCAGATAAGCTCTTTTATTCTATATGTTGGTTTTTACAAGTCTCACGCTTCTACTTTAATATGTCAAGGAGATCAACCAGAGCAACATAATTTTAGATCCCTGTATACATTTTATAGCAGAAGCATGGTGAAGAATTCAAAGATCCTATAATATCTTGGAGATACTCTTAATTTTATAGATTAGAAAATCAATGTGCGTGGCAATAGGACAAGTTAAAGTGACTGATCAAGTATATCAAAACTAATATAGGGAGACAACAGATCCACAAATTGCAGAGAATCCAAGAAGACTAATGCTTGAAACTTAAGGAATTCTCGCATAGCAAAAATTTGAATTGACATAACTCAGAGCATTAGATAACTAATAATGTCCCTTCATGACTCGACACATCATTTTGAAAATCAAAATAATTAATCTTGCTATGATACCAAATATAAATGTGGTAAGAGATCAAAATAATTAAACACACAATAAAAACCTCATTCATGCGGATAATAACACAACATATACAAACCCACATATATAGGCTTTTACATCGTTATAATTTAGGAAACTTTGTCAACTATATATCCCACTAGTTTCTTATATATGCGAGTTGTTATAACTCACTTAACAATAAACCTAAGTTCTTTATTATTATTAATCACTCACAAATAAATATGAATCCATAATGTGAGCACTAAATTAATTATTTCCTAACAATATCTGTTGTTAGTAGATTTTTCTCAAGTACTTATGAAGGAAAAAACCTTGAAAAGTGCAGGTTTCTCAAAAGGATTGCAAGAAATCTTTTGAACATAGGTGGTATTGTCATTTTTTTGGTGTTTTTATAGATTTTTGAATATATGATTTTTTTTTTTGTTTTCAGAGATCTTTACAGGTGCATAAGGGAAGACCTCTCCCTAGTGGATTCACCAAAAATATTGGAGAAATAATTGTTTGTGTTTCAAATTATGTGTTTCCACCAATGTTCATGGGGTTACACCCCTCATTCTTGTGTATGGGGAGGATCCAATTATTTGATGTAAACTATTATAATTCTATCTAAATGTTGTGGGGAGGCCAGTCGGCTAGGGATCACAAAGGATAACTTCACTAAACCTATGAAAAAGTGCTTATACAAAGTAAAAGGGAGGAATTTGTAGCGATGAGAGATAAAGGAGAGAAATTAGAAAATGGGAGTTGTTGTCAGTTGAAAATAATAGAGATCAAATATAGTAGTCAGAGTAAGCCCACATTCAATTAGAGGAAAGAAACAATGTAGGTAATTATCAAAACTAATGAACTAGAGACACATCGTTATTTAGGTTCATCAATCAAGGCAACCAAGTTCCTTCTTGTTTATTCAATATTACTATGCTTAAAAAGTTGTAAAATATAGACAGAAAAGAGGAAAACACAATAAAAAAAGATAGAAGAAATGTATCTTTAATTTATTATGTCTTTGTTATACAAATATCAACAATCATACAACAATCCAAAATTGTTATAAAAAAATAAAGTTTCAAGATCCTTTAGAATGGAGTAGCCATTCCAATTTATAGCATTATATATTTCCTTCTCATCTATCCCCCATATGATTCTTTAAGTTCTCATTCAACTTGTGACTTTACATCTTCCTAGGAAGTGAGGCATTAAGTCCCCTTTTTATAAATCAAAAGGGATTTTTTACAATTCAACATTAAAGACTCACATAAGTGAATGAGACAAAATACCATGATTGCGTACAATGAAGAATTAAAAGAGGGGGAAGGAAGAGGATAAACGATGAAGAAAGAGGAATAAGGGAGTTGAATAATCTTTAGTTGATGAAGAACTTGTTGATTTATGGCATGGTGACATAAATCTCCTCCTTCTAAAAGATGCACAGACACCTCAGACTATTGACTGAGTGTTTAGAAATAATTTTGTGAGATATTCTAGTGTGCGATTGAGATAACTGTTATCACCAAATCACCACACCCTTATGTTTACACAAGTGCATATAATTGAATTCATGGTGTGATTGGATAACATGGGTACTATCTCCAAGTTATGGGACTTGTTACTTGAGATAGACCTCCAGAGAAAGCTGGTTCTTGCTTCTAAACTACCTGCCACAATCTACTCTAATGCAGGTAAAACTATCTTTCCTAATCTAAATTTCTAAGGGACCAAGGAGGGAGAATGCATGAAAATGAAATCCTACACTAATGTGGTGATAAACCAGAAAGGGAGTGGTGTGATATTATTCTTCCGATGTGTGAAATACAGAAGCAAAGTGCACACTAGAAGGGGTGATGACAGTTTTCCACAATCTAGAAAAATGCATTCACAACAACATCTCAAACATGCACCATGATAATGGATCCTTGCAAGAGCATAAAAATAAACACAATATTCTTGTAATCAGGTTGGAGGGGCAAGAAAGAAATCAAGAAAACATAGCAGGGGAAGATGCATCCACAAACTTGTATTTTATTACTTCATGATATACATAGTTCAATCTATTACAAGATAAGGGCCTGCAGCACATTAGCTTCACAAATAAATTTTGATAGAGCTTTCCTACTAGAAAAACTCCTTCCTTACAATGAGCCCAACACTCCAATTTATAGAAAAATGAGAAGAGAGAGAGAGAAGGGAAAATGGAAATCCTAAAATCTATCCTTCAACCACTTGTAAGAGGCATTAAAACTTGCAAAAGGCTCCCCATATTATCCCAGGTGCTGCAGCAGAGAACGAATGATGACCATGCCTCTTAATTGCACTCCCAACTACCAAATAAAACACTATCATGAACCCGGCCACGTTTTATAAAAACTCCCTATCGATTTCTTATCAAATCTAAAATTTCTTGACTGATGTGATTCGGGCTCAGATCCATGATTCCAATGGTACCAATTTTGTGTGATTTTGTTGAGAAATGCAAAAGTTATGGCCTTCTGAGTGCGGGCAGCTATTTTGGGTCTGCGAGGTGTTTTCTATCATTTAACGGGAATGAGCATTAACTGACTGGAGCCGAATATGTTTCTTTTATTTAAATATATCTACCCTCATCTAAAAAATTGACGTAGAGGACATCATGCTCATTCCAGAAAGTCTAATTTTGTGAAAATCAGAGCTCGGAGTCAAAAGTTATGGCCATTTGAAGTTCACAGGTCAAACATTGACTTTAACTTTGAATTTGCGGGTATTGCGGCAAAATCGGGTCTGCGTGTCCCAGCTGTCCCGGAAACATTCTTCTACATCGGCTGATTCGAGCTTCCTTCTCCCCTTTTGTGGCCTTTTTTCCCTTTCACATTCCGCGTGTACTCTTGTCCCGATTGTCCCGGACGAAAATCTCCGCACCGCCTGCAATTGACTAACTTGTGGCAAATCAGATAATTTGCGTCCCGTGCGTAATTTTGTCCTGACTGTCCCACAGACCGCCTGGGACAAAAATGTCTGACTTAGTTTATTTTCTTTGTATTTCAGTCCCAAACTTGGTACAACGAACCTCGGTACGACCCGCACTGGTACGACCTGCAACCTCTAGACCCGAAATGCATTAAAACAAGCATGCGACTTCATTTTTTAGATTTTTTAGATTTTTTCCCTAACTTCTTCGATTTTTCCTTTGATGGGAAGTTAGATAGAAGTGAAAGGGGACCCCAAAACATGATTTTGGCCCTTGAATCAATTTTGCTTGCTCGAGACTGAAGAATCAGATGCATGTTATCAAATTACCTTGAGAGGTGAATTTTGGATAAAAATAACCACTGGTATCAGACATGATGTTTCCTCCTTGATCCACAGTGAGAGTGAATATCACTTTTTTCCTCTTGGGATTTCACAATTGGCCCTTGATTATGATAGACAACTCATGGTGCTAAAGTTTCTAGATGATTCTTTTTGACTCACTGAAATAGGCCTTCACATTGTTTATGAAGGGGATGGGAGATCAATGGGTAGCTTGAGAAGTGGTCACTAATTGGAATGATCTCAAATTTCATGTGTCTCCTTATGGAAAAAGGATGAGATCTTGACTAGCTCACTTGACATGGCTAGCTCATGCAGCTCACCCAACTCACTTATCTCATTTAGCTCACCCATATCACCTTGGATCACCTAAACCATCTTACCTTGGCTCACCTCAACCAGCTCACCTTGGCTCACCTCAACCAACTCATCAGAGAGATGATGGTGGATCAAGACCCAATGATTATAATATGAGAATGATGAAATAATCTGATGCATCATGGGTTGTAATGGCGTTCTTGGATCTCTTAGATCTCATTTTCAATTACACAATGTCCTTGACTTTCACCTGCTACACCTCGATATGCCTTGTCTTTCTCCTTTACACAATTGTGACCATAATGATGCTTCAAGATCCTCATCAAGGGTGAGATTTCTCATTTTGGTTGTAAGAAAACTTTAAAATCATACGAGAATGGTAAAAATTAGTGAGATGATTGAAATCATATCCAAATTCATATTTCTTCACCAAAAACTTAGACTTTCTATTTTTAGTAGGTGGGATCAAGACCTATTATTTTGGGATATTTCTCCTTTGTGCTTGAATTTGGTCTTTGAATTACATTGGAATATTTATTTCACCTCCACAAATGGTGCTTTACCATTTTTAGATAGTTTGTAGTAAGTTTCTTTTTATTTTTTGCCAAAACTACTTTTTTGATAAAATTACCAGTTTTCGTCAAGTTTGTCATTTTCAATGTTTCCGGATGTACTGAATAGAGAGACCTTACTATTTTTAGAGAGTTGATATTTTTAGAAAGTGTCAGAATCATATACTTGATATTTTTATAATTTGAACTTTCCAATGTATGGTTTCAATGAAAACATCATCATTGGATTCTGCACTGCACTGCAATCCCGTCCTCCAATTTTCAGTGTGTTTCGCTTGTTAGAATTGTTGCAAACAAAAAAAGAAATTTAACAGGGAAAAACATTCAGGCCTGATGTTGTAGTGGAAGTTGTTAATGGATTCTTGAAGTTACAGTGATCACACGTGGCTTGAGAAGAGAAAAACTAATTTAATGTTTTGGTGCAATCACCTTTCGAATTAGCAAGTCATGGAAAAAGCTCTATATTCATAGTCATGGCTTGCCTAGAAACATTTTTTCAGCATTGAGGTTATTCTCTGATGAATTTACATGTTTTATGGCTTCAAATATGATAACAAGGTCTATCTTATATTATGAAATGAAGTTGCAAGTTATTTTTTTATGTCTTCAAGTGACTCGACAGTCAATTTTCTTCACATGTGAGGTAGAAGATGCTAGGGCACAAAGTAGGGTTTGGACGCTTGGATGAGGGGAACTTTTTTGTGTCCCCTTAGGAATGGGGAAAAGAGTGATTTAATAATTTCCCCTCACTATATGAGAACATGTTGCGCCTTTAGATGCAAGGTTGGAGAGATGGACGAAAGCGTGCTTTAGCTCGTGAGAGTCATCATCTAGTCACATGGAGAACCTTGAGAGTGAATAGAAAGGGGAAATTTTTTTATATAATATATTTCCTTAGGAATGGAGATAAGAGGGACACAAAAATTCTCCCTTACCAGATGCTTCCATGTTTCATTCACAGGATGTAAGATGGAGGAAGTGAGCTAAGCGAGATAAGCTCTTCAGAAAGATGAACTTGGTCATATGAAGAACAAGAAAGAAAGGAGGAAGATGGGAAAATTATTGTGTCCCCTCTATCCCCTTGTGAATTGGGATAATAAGGACTCAAAATTATTCCTTCACAAGAAATTGACATGTGTCACTTGAAAAATTGATTAACAACGAGAAGCCCACCTACAAGAAAGACAACTTGAAGAGACGATTCCCAGATATCCATAAGGTCTTTCCTCATGAAATTTTATATGATTTTGAATCCCAAGACAATTCAAATAACATTGGGATGTGAGTAAGACATCAATTTTGTAACATAGTCAAAAATTGTCCCCTTATTCAGGACAGTAGGGTGTGTCTGTCAAACCTGAGCTGTCATGAGAAGCTATGAGTTTTTGTGAAATTGTAGAGGATTATTTAAGATTTCAAATTACTAATTTTTTTATTTCCAATTCATTATGGAATGCCTATAATCACTCGATGAATTTTAGGTATAAAATTTGACTGCATACTCCATACAGCTGAGAAACCCGATGTTGGACAAACTGTCTCTAAACCTTCCTAAGTCATTTTTGATACATTCATGACTCTTCAATACCACAAATGCATGAGCATGGGATTTCGTAACCTTCCAATAACGGTGCATACCTTCCTTGAAAAATGAAAAATCAGCCTTTTTGAGCCCACCGGAGATCGATTATTCAGTTTCTCTTCATTGAATAGAATTGTTAAGCTTGAAACATCATTTCAAAAACCTGTATATGATTTTTCATAATATTGGAAGTACCTGTAAGGTTAATATGATCATGAAATAGAAGAAAAACTGATCAGGAGAAAGGTTGGGGAAGACTCGAGAGAAACATTTTAAATTTATCTTAGTCCTCATACTTGAAAGTTGAAATTTTTCATGATACACATTTGAATAACAAAAAAAGTATAATGATTTTAAATTCCATTGAAATGAGAGACATAACCATCTTAAGGTAATAAAATATAGATTGGAAAAAACTAAAAACATATTCAGTGTTTTGTAGTCTACACACTAAAAGAAATAATAACAAACAAATAAAAAAAATTTGGATTAAAACATAATCTTATATAATAAAATAATTATAGTACCCATTTAATCATACATAAATTTGACTCCATTATGGTATCACACCCAATAACTCTTAACAAGAATACAAATCTCAAGACTTAAGGTTTACACATGATACAAACCGTTAACAATTAGTATAAACTAACAAATATTGTTCAATAGAAAAGGAGCATTTAAAAGAAGGAATCCTTGACAATTAGTATAAACTAACAAATATTGTTCAATAGAAAAGGAGCATTTAAAAGAAGGAATCCTTGACAAGGACTTAAGTTGCAAGAAAAAGCATGAAGCCCAATGGTGGAGGTGATCGCAGGTTTTTTTATTTTCCAATGCACTCACAAACCAGCCCTATATGGTTCAAGATCTATGAAACCTTCCCATCCACCTTCATTTTCATGTTTATCATCCTTTTTGGAAGATATACCTTGAGAAATGTAAGAGAATTCAGTTAAAGGGGGGCACCCCAAGTAGAACCTCTAGTATCACCATCACTATATGCATCACCACCAAAGGGTTCCATCTACAACCGTGAGCACAACAAGAGATGCCATATTTTACACTTCCACCATGGAAGTGGTCAAATCCCTCTTTCCTTTTACTCCTTGAAAGGGATATGGTGGAAAAGAGTGAGGGTTAAAGTTTCAATTCCAACTTTACAAGAAATGACGAGGAAAAATATTGCCAAGATCCCAAAGGGAAGATTGTTGACACGAGTGTTCTGGTATCTCCCTATTAGCTGTGTATAGTGCATTTCCTTAGTCATCAATGAGCATTAACATATGTTCTACCTCAAAGAACACCATCTCCACCTTCCCCAAATATAGAGTAGCACATTTATAATGATAATTTTTTATTAGAAATTGAAAAATCATTATCCATTTGAATATAATTAACACGTCCATCATTTTTGTCTTTTTATATTTGAAAAAGAATGTCATCTTTGAATTATTTATTTCATAAAATTTCTTTCTGAAGAACCTAATAATTTGATAGAGATTTTCCCATTAATTTTAATATACAATTTAATTTCAAAATCTATATTTCTCGCAGCACCTCTCTAATTTCTCTCCTTCATTCTCTAAACTCAATCTCTACCAGCAATGGAGAACATTTAAACTAAATGCATGCTTTAACAATTTCACGGTTGAAAAATAAAAAATTTCAATTTCAATTTCACATTAAAATCATATATCTTTGTGCTCTTTGTGTCATTTGAAGTGGGCTTTAATCGCATCGTTGTCTTATCTTAGTGTTATGCGACATATATGTACCTTAAATAGTCTTTTAATCTCATCCTTTCACGTATTTTAATCCTTTACTTTCATGTCTCTTTGATTTTCCTCTTTGTGGCTCATGATTGTGTTTAACCCATGATGAGGAGGTTATTGATTTATTCCACGTGGTTCAATAATGTATTTATAGTTTCGACAGTGATTGGTTCATTTTTCTCAAATTGTGGTTAGTCTAATTTTTTCTATTACTTGATTTAAGGATCCTAAGAGGTTTGACCTTAGTGACTATTGAACCTCATGTTATTACACGGAGAGGTGTTCCTACAGTAGATGTTAGGGTTGTAATGACACGAGTGATTCATTTTTTGGGCCGACATCAAAAAAATAAAAAATTATAAACCAAAATAATGTTTAAAAAAATTATAAAGAATGTTTGGGAAATATATAAATACCAGAGATCAATAGTCAAAAAATCAAATTTTGGAATAACAAAATCAACAGCAATTCTCCCATTGGAAAATCCTAATTTGTTTTCCTATGGAACATGTAAAGATGAAACTTTCGCATGCCTCCACTGAGCAATGGTGGCCATGTCTATGCACGTTAAAGGTTTGAAACTGAGAAAGTTCAACAATTAAAGAAAATGTATCGCAACAAAGGATAAAATATTATTTCATGCAGAAAAAATACTCAAAAAGTTCGGGGTTTGGTGTTGTCATACATACGTAAGAATGAGGTGATTTCTATCTTTAACGGCTATCATTGACATGGGAAAAAGAGTAGATATACCGCTTTGTCTGAATAACACCCAAAATACCATTGGTGTCTCAAAAAACATTCATAATGATTAACTAAAATTGAACTAAACTATGGGAAGTATAGTAAACTTGTTAATCTAATATTAGAGGTCTAAAACGTTGTAACAATGCACTAAAGCAAAATGGAATAATTTTAGATAATTATACTAAGTGAAATAAAAACCCTAATGTGCAAGGAAGTAAGGAGAAATGACTTAGCTTATTACTAGAGACTTTCGTGGGTTGTCACGGGTCTAACTGTAGTTTCTAGAAGTAGAAACAATCACTCAAGGGTCTCGCAGAGGTCAGATATGGGAGATATAAATAGACTATAGCACCTAGAAAGGTATCCCCCCAGTGGTGCAGAAGGGTCTGGAGGTGGTGAATTTATATCTATAGAAGCACATTGGAGATCACCATAGATTTATTATAAACGGAGAAATATTTATCAACTGCATAATTAACAAAGAAAAAAATTCTTTTTTTCCATATCAAAAATAGAATCTCCCCTTTGAAAACATGCCAAATTTCAGTGAACATAAGAAGAAGCTTCGGATTATCTCCCAAAAGGATATGCTACCAAGTGAAAGAATGAGGCTGTAAAGGAAATAAAAATGAATGTATCAAGTTCCAAGCATTTTGAGCTCTAGGAAAAAACTAGAAAACATGCAAGATTTTTTCCAGATGACCGCAGAAAGGACTTTTGGGAGATGGGATCCCTATTTGAACAAGACAAGCCTCGATAGGAAGACTTTGGTGAAGAATACACCAAAGGAAATGACAAATCTTGGGCTCCACACATAGATTCCAAACAGTTTCAAACAGCCTATTTGAGGTAGACATTTTGGAATGAATTACCCAACGTGTATTATGTTCATCTACCATGGGTAAATGAGGCAAGAGCCAACGATAGCCTTTATTGGATTTTTAATTATAGAATGGGGTATCCGCATACCACTTCCAGTCCGTCCACCATGGGTGAGAAGAATGTACATCAATCTAATGCAACATGTGGTCAGGAACCAAATTGATAACAGTAGTAAAAGTATCCTGGTCCTGGTTGGAAAGTTAAAATATAGTTTCGAAGTCTGTCCAAGAGAACCAAGATTGAACAGTTTTGCAAAAGAAGTCCTCAATGGTGCGAAATCCAGGTTTGAAGAATTTGAGCGCAAAGATTCCTGACACCTCTTTTAAACACTTATCTTGAGATTGAAAAATGGGTGACCACCAGAGAGATTGTTTGTTGAAATAAAGCCCATTTTGAAATCCATCCCCTTTACACAAAATCAAGGGCTTAATACATTCCCAAGATTTCCATATACTCTTAAGCACAAAGGTGTTAACAATTTTGACAGGCGCTGGAGTAATGAGAAAATTGACAAACCCCAATCCTTTCCACGCAGGGAGGCCATAAGGGGAACCTTCAGTAATAGCGTGTCGTATAATAAATTTCCATGCTTCTTGGCCAATAATGCTTCTGATAATCTATTTAGCGCAAAGAGCTTGCCCTTGGCATTGAATGTGAATAAGGCTGAGACCCCCGAAATTTCGAGGCAAGCAGAAAATGTCCCAAGATACTCGATGAAAATTTTTTCATGTAGAATCATTATCCCACAAGAAAGCTTTGAGTAGTTTTTACAGCTTCTGGATGGAATCTTTGGAATGAACCTAACACGACGAGTAGTAAACATGTGTAACCGCAATAACTTTGGAACAAATTTGGAATTTGCTAACTAAAGATAAAGGTCTAGTGATCTAATATTCCAACCTTTTTACCACCCGTTGAATGACATATTCCCAAAGCTTGACAAAGGAGGCTTGAAAAGAAAAAGCTATACCTAAGAATTTAAAAATATCGCCATGTGTAAGAATTTTCCATTCAAAAGTGTCAAGCCAATTAGGTGCGGGAAGTAAAGATTGCCGATAACACTAGGTTTTTTTTCATTTAATGGATGAGACAGAAATAAAGAAGAAAATATCCAAACATTACATAACATTGTGAATGTTGGTTTCATCTTCAATGAGCATAAGAAAAACATCATCCACAAAATGCCCATTAAGAAGCTGAGAAGTGGGCTCAATAGGAAGTGAGATTCCGCAAACAAGACCCTATGCTTTGTCATGAGCTAACAAATAGCCAAAACCTTTGGTTGCAAGACCATACAATGCAGGGGCAAGAGGGTAGCCTTGCAGAATAGAAAAAAAAACCCAAAAGGTTTCGAGATGAGGCCATTGATAGAGATCTGAGCAGAAGCATCCTTAAAAAGCATATTGACAAATTGAATAAAAATGGTACCAGTCAAACCCCCGTAGGAGGAAGGTTGGTAAGTTTCCAGAGACCAGCACAATGAGAGAAAAGCCCAACAATCCAAGGCCTCTAGCTCTAATGGCCACAGAGAATCATTTGTTAAGGAACAACCACATAATGTTCATGCTAAAGAGCCAACAATTGTTGCTAAAGAACCAACTGTCATTGCCAACTTAGCTACCCCATTTCCAAAGTACTCCAGTACACCCCCCGTGGTGTCAGTTCTCATTGACCATTCATAATTTGTTTATAATGTGCACATCCCACAATCAATTTCGTTCCTCCTTCCAAGAAACTCACAAGGGCCTTCCAAAAGGCATTGAAGCCCTTGTCGCATCTCTTGGGACCATATCCAAGCTCACAACATTTATTCCAACAAAGTGGAGTACAACATTGAGTACGCCAATCGGAAAAAAGTAAATTTACAGGATTTTTTACATCACATCATTGTTCATTTCTTGCAAAATCAATATGATGCCCTTGATGGCTAAGAGGATAGGGATATAGCTCTTGACCATCGTTTCCCTTGAATTATCTATCTTGGAATGTTTGGGATCTTACAGACTCTTGTCGTAAATATTTTGTGCGTGAAACTCGGAAGTAATTTGTAAATTTGGATGTTTTATTTTAGGAAGTAAAAATTATTGGTTTTCAGTTATAGATGGTTTGTAAATCCATCTGACCTGATAAATTGGCTTTCTGTGGCAGTCATGAAGCAAGACGTGGGGGTTTAATTTCACTTTTTTTTCCCAAATGGCTGCCTTTACTTATTGACCATAGCATCAACCCCACCAACCGTGCCATATGAGTCCTCTTTAATGTGGACAACTGCCCTTTTAGCCTTGTTAATATTTACACCTTGAACGATGAGGGTGAAAGGGCCGATCTATGGCAGTGCATCGCCAACTCCATTCTTGGTGCCTATTGAGTAATAAGTGGAGATTTTACTATGATCAACTCACCTAGTGATACATGTGGCCACTTTCCTATGAGGTGGATCCCTGGAGAAAGGGAAGTGTGGTATTTCATGCGTAATAAATTTGGATTTTTTGATCCGAACGCATCTTTCTTTCCCACCTCTAAAGCTTGGTATACATGGATACATCTACATGGAGTGACAAATCACGTTCTTAAATGGCTTGACAGAGCCATGTTGTCAGCTCAAGATTATTTTGAGTTTGATAGCATTTATTCTATGCCAGTGGAGATCAGGCCTGAATTTTCCTTTCAAATCATTCTCCAATACAATTTTGTATCAATTAGCATGATGCGTGCCCCTTTTTTCATAAAGGCCAATTCTTTCTTAATACTATCTTGATGCATCATGGCCCCACTGTTAATCATATCAAGTGTGTTTACAATTTAATTCCACAACCCAGTCATTGCCAGCAATTTCATCCACCAATGTAAGCCAACAGGATTAAGTGGTGGGAGGACGCGCTGATTCGGATAACAAGATTTCTTAAAATCTATGGCTGACATCTTGCAATAATTCGGCGTCACTCATACTCCACTAATACCTCAACTCTCATTTGGGCATTGGTGGCACTTCAATTAAATCAATTCTTTGAAACTATACCACTTCAAGTTTCAACGCTTCGGTACGAAATCCAAATTGTGGACAATTGTATAGTGTTAGGGGTGCACAGATCCTGGCTCGGACACACTGGCTCAAAATTGGAGATCAGGTTTTGAAAGAATTCTTTCTTTCTCTCAGATCCAGAAAACATTCCCAACATATTCGGGCTATTGTGGATGGCGGAGCTTGGATCACTAACCCAAAAATTATGTTGCAAGCCTTTATGTGCCACTACAAGCTCGTGTTTCATGTTCAATAACCCTCTGCATCTCGCCAACTTGCTCTTGATCAATGTTTGGGTGTTGTGCCACACAAATTATCAGAGGCTCAAAAGGTGATCTACGAGAGAATGCTCACCATTGAAGACATCCATGAAGCCACCATGCAAATGGCTAACGATAAAACATCGAGCTATAATGGGTTCCCTTAGGAATTCTATAAAACCCTTTGTGATTCGGTTGGTTAAGATCTATTTCAGGTTTATCTTCAAGGTTTCCAGAAACATTCCTTAGGGCCACACATTAATAAGGGAAAGATCAAATTCATCCCTAAACAATGAGACCCAGAGAAAATTACATGTTGGCGTCTGATTACGTTGTTGAACGTCTCCTATAAAATCATTGCCAAAGTGTTAGCTCTATAGTTACAAAATCTTCTACCATCTGTTGTTTAGCCAAAACAAATAGGATTTATATAGGGATGATACATCCTGGATAACATCATTGTGGTGTAGGAAGGCATGGAATGGACTCGCAGGTCTAATCAAGCCATCATATTTATCAAAATTGATTTTGAGAAGGCTTATGATCAGATTAAATGAATTAAACTTTTAATTTAAAGTTTGATGTAATGTATCTCATCTCTTCTATATTGATATTTTGGTATTTTTAGTCACCAAATAATTGATTATATATTTTTTCTTTATATCGTTAATCGTTAATCTATTTGATATTAATATTTTACGTTTTTTTGTTGATAGAGTTGATCAAATATATTCCATATAAATTTATTGGTTCAAATAATTTCACATCTTTATAAACATTATATAATTATTAAGATCCATATTACTAATTTTTTTAATCATTTTATCAAACACTTTACTCCTTACATATGTTTTCATAATCTCTATGATATCAACATATAAGATATATCTTATTAATATTACTTTCATGAATATATTAGAATTATAATCACTTAATAATATTAAAAAAAGAACATAAATTGTTTTTACTTAGTAACATTCTTACATGAATGCTAGTGGTCTATTAAGTGTAATATGCTAAAGTCAAAAATATTATATGAAGACTTCAATGAAAACAGAAATAAATGTTCCGAGTCCGTCGTTATGTACATATTACCACATTTTATTGCATGAATGTTTTTTTTTACGATTAAAACATATGAAAACTATTAGTGTTAGATTTTGTAATCAAATTTTATATATTTCTACGTAGGAACCAAATAATATAGAAGATACGAACTCTTAAAAAAATGTTAATTACAAAGTGTGGTAATCTATGTTGTTGAATTAAATACAATAATTATTAAATATTGAAAAATATATAGATATATTAAATGTTACTTATATATTAAATTAGAAAATTTAGACAAAATGATTCTTAACATTTATAACTGTAAATGAATGTCTTCTCAAATAAACAAATTTATTTTAAAAAATAGTAAAATTTACAACTTCATTGATAGGAATTTGTAAACTAGGAAAATATTCAAAAATTTGAGTATTTTGTTAGATATTAAATATTTTTATATATAGAATTATTTGGGATTTAAATCAATTCCTACTACATTTTCTCATGATAGTTGAGAACTTTATATGTAATCCCTATCTATTTATCTGTCAAGCCTAAATATTATTATAATTAAAATTAGATTATATATAATATTAATTTATTTGATTTTTTATATTATAATATTTTGTACATTAAATTATATTTATAATTAAAATTGATATAATAAAAATAATTATGTTGGTTGATATAATTAATTCATGTGTATTACAATAATAAATATAAAAAATATTGATTAATATAATTGATTCCATATATAATATTAAAATAGATAAAAATATGGTTATTAGAAAAAGTGATTACAATGATATTAATTTATTTCATTGTATTTCTTTTTAAATCATATGATATTGAAATATTTAACTAAAATATTAAGGAATATTTTAATTTTCTCTGAAGTTAAACTTTGAAATCATGAAGACATTAAAACTACTAACATGTGATTAATTATATCACTATTTTATTATCTAACAGAACAAGTACTTATAAAATAATACATTTTTTGTTGAATTGTCAAGTGAACATGAAATAATTATCATACTTATTTTTGAATAACTATTTATTTCTAGGGGTAGCGGAAGTAGGAAGTCAGACTAAATCCATGGTGGCATTGTTGGCGAAGGTGTTTCCGGTGGTGTGCGTGATAGTGGGTGTCATGGTGGTGATGGTGGCGACGATGATGATAATAGTAATTATATTTGACGTATTCCCCCTTCCCACAAATTCATTCACCTCGCTAGAGAGCTATTTCCACAATAAATACTAAGACTACAATCAAGATGGATGAGAAGGCATCCATGATTGGAAACTGGAACTGGCAAGTGAGGTGGCAAACCAAACAGCCCTCCATTACCTCCTGAAAAATATTGGCACTCTTAAATAGAACACAGAAATGCAAATACAATTTTCGGTCTATTTCTTATTCTTATTTCTTGCTCTGCTAAATCAAAGACTACAATATTTATAGAATAACAGTAAACAAAGTCTTATTCAAACTCAAACTCAAACTACCCTATCTCTACTCTTCATCCTACAGATGGACAACATTTCCAACACATACACATATCATCTAATGTGTTGTCAAATACAAAACAACTTCCCTAAATGCTAGCTACATAATCCTAAATGCTAAATATAGAATCCCTAAATATTAGGCTATAATTTCTACATGCTAACACTCCCACTTAGCCAAATATTTGTCAACCAACTTGTATCACATCGAATCCTTCTTTGCAAAACTCAAAATTATTTCTTGGTAATGCCTTTATCAATGCATCTGCCACCATCATTTCAGTTGCACAGTACTCCATTTTTATAGTGTTTTTCTCAATTTGTTCATGGATGAAATGATATTGTATCCCTATACGTTTAACTCTCCCATGATACTTCGAATTCTTCATCATGGCTATGCAGCTTTGGTTGTCACACTTTAATATTGTTGGTTGGGACTGAGTAACCTTGATGTCCTACAACAATCTTCTCAACCAATTCAATTCTTTTGTAGCTTGACATGCTGCTATATATTCTACTTTTACACTGGAGAGAGAAACAATTCGTTGTTTCTTACTTGCCCACGAAACTGCACCTCCACTAAGGATAAAACAGAACCCTGAAGTTGATCTCTTACTATCAACGTTCCCTACCCATTCTGCATCACAATACCCAGTAAGTTGTAGATATTTTTCTGAACTCCCTCTGAATCTTATTCCATGTTTAGTTGTTCCTTGAAGATATATAAAAAAAAAATTAACTGCTGCCCAATGTTAATGTGGTCCAAGATTGCTAGAATATTGGCTCACAATGCTTACAGCATGTGTAATATTAGGTCTGCTAAAAACCATTGCATACATTAGGCTCCCAACAACATTCTGATATGGAACCATACTCATATAACTTTCTTCTTATTGTGTTTTGGGACACATGTCCAATGAAATTTTGTTTCCTACTTCCATTGGAGTACTTACTGGCTTGCAATTTTCCACCCCAAATTTCTTGAGAATGTTCCTAATGTACCTCTCTTAGCTAAGATGGATTTTCCTCTTCTCCCTATCTCTTAAAATTTGAATGCCCAAGCAATAATGAATCTCACCATGATCAGTCATCTCAAATTTTGCAGCTAATTGAGACTTAAGCAAGCCTAACATCTTAAAATCATTACTCATAATGATGGTGTCATCAACATATAAGGCTAAGATGACTAGAGAATCACCAATATGCTTTATGTAGACATTTGAATCAGCATTGTAACTTACATATCCTTCATTTTGGAGAAATCCATCAATACGCTCATACCATGCTCTTGAAGACTGTTTCAATCCATACAATGTTTTCTGAAGCTTGCATACTAACTACTCCTTTCCTTCTTGTATGTAGCCTTCTGGTTGTTCCTTATAAACTTCTTCCTTTAAGAATCCATTTAAAAATGTAGTTTTTATATCTAGCTGATGTACATGAAGATCCAAGGTTGCTGCCACTGCTAACACAATCATGATGGATGTTATCTTGACTATGGGAGAAAAAGTGTCATGATAATCCAAAGCTGCAATTTGGGTGTAACCCTTTGCCACCAAACGAGCCTTGTAGTGGTCTATTGACCCATCATACTTGTACTTTTGTTTAGATAACCACTTGCACCCAACCACTCTCCTTCTAGGTGGAAGAATTGTGAGTTTCCATGTCTGATTTTTTTATGAGCGATTCATATTCAACATCCATTGCTTGCCTCCAATTTTCTACATAAATACTTTGAAGTGCTTCTTGAACACTAAGTGGTTCGTCAACCTCTACATTAAGTGCATATGATTCAAATGCCTTTTGAGTGGGTTTCTGTAGTCTTGTTGATCTATGAAGCTGCTGCTCTCCTTGTGCATATCCTATGGGTTGTGTGGCTACAACTTGTAATGGTCTTGCTGGAGTAGAATTCTCTTGCTCAGATTCTTCATCAGATCCGAAATCATAAGGCCTTGTTTCTGAATCCTTAGGATTTTCCATCTTTGCTCATTTGTGCAAAACTGAATTTTCGTCAAAAATGACGTCTCTTCTGACTAGAATATCATGTGTTAAAGGATCATAATTTTGACATCCCTTTGAATTCAGACTGTATCCAACCATTATACACTTCTTGCTTTTGTCATCTAGCTTCTTTCTTTATTCATCTTGTATATGTGCATATGCTATGCAACCAAAAATTCTTAAATAATTGACACTTGGCTTGCTTCCATGCCATGCCTCAAAAGGTGTCTTCTTATGTAATGAAATAGTTGGCAACCTATTTTGTATATATGCTGCACTGGAGACTGCTTCAGCACAAAAAATATTAGTTAATCCACTACTCTCAATCATGCATCTAGCACTTTCAACAAGAGTCCTATTCCTTCTTTCGGTGACACCATTATGTTGTGGTGAATAAGGAAAACTATACTCAAGTTTGATACCTTCTTTTGCACATAAAATTTTGAAAACATTTGAGGTATATTCACCCCCATTATCACATCTAAGTTGTTTCAAAGGTTTTCTAGACTGCTTCTCACCAAATGCTTTAAAAATCTTAAACATTTCTAATGCACATGATTTATTTTTGATAAAATAAACAAAGGTCATTTTAGAGGAATCGTCAATAAATGTAATAAAATACCTTGCCCCGTTGTGTGACATTGTTTGCATTGCACCGCAAATATATAAATGCACAAGTTCCATTTTATCCTTAGCTCGTGTTTCTCCTTTCTTTGGGAAGTATTATTTTTGGTTCAAATTTAAATGTAGAAACAATAAAATATAACACAATAAAAAGATTACTTTTTATTCATACGAGATAATTTTCATTATGAAGAGATTACATATAAATAGGTAAAAGACATCCTTAGAATAAGGACTCAAACCATATCAATTACCCAATCCCCACTTATCTCTCCAACATGATTCTCTCCACCTTTATTTTCTCATAGCTATCTAAAGTGAGTTGTTCTCACAACTCACGTACACACAAAATATAATAATATCTCACACTCACTTAACTATTACAATATTATATTATCATCTGGATAATATAATTTCACTAACATTATTAATGTTCACATTAACACATTAATTTCCTAACATTCACCCCCTTAGTGTGAACATGGGTGATTTCTATCTAGTACCTGCTCATGTTCTACAATCCGATGGTTTTCAAAGAGTACCATCAACTCCAATAGGTTTTCTAGTGGAACCATGAACCACTCTGTATGTGATTTTCTAAGAGATTCAAAAACTCTAAAATTGGTTTTCTAGTGGACCACCAACCACTCCATAGCGGTACATGTTCCCCACCCCCAATCCTTACATTCAAGGAAAATATCAAGATGTATCGCTCACGCAGGAGCTCACTTATTACAAGATTGAATAGGATTATAAACATTGTTTCTTATTACAATACACAATGAGATTAAACACCACAAAATAAATGCCACAAATTCATTGTGTGGCCCTGTTCGCTTGTGGCTAGCGAGAAGGTCACTGATTAAACCTCCTTCCTCCATTGCCTCCTTCCTCATTTGAAACTGTTTAGTTACTCAAAAATTTTTTAAAAAAAGCTCAATATGAAATTCCCCCTCAATTTGAAATTTGTCGTCACGTACAAGCGAAAATGCAACCAAGAGAAATACAAGAACCTTCTTTTTTTTTTACAATTTTCCTAATACTCACATAACTGCACCACAAAACTGACTTTTAAAAATTTTGACTCGACTATGATGTTTTTAGTGATACAAATAAAATAACAAATAAACATAATCTAAAAATGAAATAAACTAAACAATTTAAATAAATTAACAACTTAAAAAAAAAATTACAACTTAGACTTACGTAATAAACAGTAAATAAGACTTGTTCCCTATGAATTAAGTGAGAGAGAAGAAATACGTGGATGGTAAAATAAACCCAAGACTAAAAAATAATAACCACGAAACTGCATACCATGTGGCAAAAGAAACATTTACAGAAACTCCAAACTTGTATAATGTAGTTCTCCGTGAAATGCGATTTTCTCCAAAACTGTTATCTGGGTTGAGCTGTAATTATTTTTTGTAGT
Organism: Taxus chinensis; assembly: GCA_019776745.2. NCBI lineage: Eukaryota > Viridiplantae > Streptophyta > Pinopsida > Cupressales > Taxaceae > Taxus > Taxus chinensis. The sequence goes on from CM034148.1 coordinate 46,530,055, forward strand.
TGTATTACCCATATTTCGTAAAAACCCAATAGTTCAGAGAAACCAGATCCTAGAATGAAAACTACAAAGCTCTAATTCTAACAAAGTTATTAAAAAATGCTCTTGCTCAATCATAGAAATCCTTGTCAGGTTTGAATACCTGCCTGCTCTAAATATTATCTTGGTTTAGATTCCAAATGTCGAAAAACAAATAAAATATAACACAATAAAAAGATTGATTTTTATTCATAAGATATTAAATCTTCATTATGAAGAGATACAATAAAAGTAAAGGAACATACTTGAATAAGGACTCAACCATATCAATTACCCAATCCACACTATCTTCCAACATGATTATCATCCACATTTATTTTCCATAGCTATCTAATAGTGAGTTGTTATCACAACTCAAATAGAAATAAAATATAACAATATCCTCAACCATCACTTAACTATTACAATATTTATTAAATTATCATAGGTTAATATAATTGCACTAACATTATAATGTTAGATTAAACACATTAAATTCCTAATAGGAAGGGGAATCTATGTTGTTTCTAAACAACAACCTTTAACACACTTCCCAACTCACTGGTAGCTTGCAAAATTAAAATCTTCCACAAGCTACTCTAATTTTAATATTCGAGGCCAGGAGGGATTTGCATGTACGACACGATGATGCCAAAGAACTAAATTATAAATTCATTTATATTGTGTTGTTAAACACTACATAAGGAATTGTTGCCATAATTGTACAGGTGGCATCTAATGTAGCCAAATTCTACAAAACCTTGATATTCTACAAATAACATGAAACTCAAAAGAAATAAATCTCCTTCTTCGTTACTGAATAATGAATTATTAATGTTGCCTCAAATAGGAAAACAAACTCCCAAATGAGTTGCCAAGAAAACTCTACTAACTCTAAAACTAAATATACTCTAGGTGGCCGAAATCTCGAAAAATTACTATTTTTAGCAGTTTCCTTAGAAATTGCTATTCTTAGTAAGTGCATGCTTATTCGTAGGGGCACAAAAAATTGTATGCATCTTCCACATCCCTAAATTAGAGGATTTTCCAAATTTTAAATGCATGATGCAATAATAGACTAAAATAAACACTAATGCACACAAGAGGAGGAAAAAACTAAACGATAACTCTTAAATCTAATTTTGGCTCAACGATCGGCGATTAGGGCCCGGAAAATGTGTTGAAAAAGCTTTCCCCAATAGTAGGGCAGTTTGCCGCGAAATTGTAATCGAAACATTGTGGTTTCAAACAAAAATGGACTCAACGGACACTCGGGAGATCAAGTTTTGACCTTGTCAAAGTTCCTTGCTAATTCTGGCGCATCAGCATCCTATTCCTTAGAAAAACAATACTCTTCAACATCTTTAGGACACATCCTTGTTGTCAATATGATATATGCCAACACAGTTAATCTTGCTCACTGATAAAATCCAAATACTTCTTTACTAGAGCAGGTACATACCATCCGTTCCTGGATTTTCTTGTATCCACCATCCGACATTGCAAAAAAAATGGAATATCTCCAAATTATGATCATCTCCAGTTGTTGTCATTCCAAGATTGGCAGTCTGGCTTTTGGGTTGCTTCTGTATATGCATAAAACCAACCCTCTCAGGTGTCATAGGCCTGCGTGCTCGAATCTAATAGCAACAATTGAAACATTAGCCAACTTGGGGGTTGTGGACAGGTGAAAAAACAAATTTTCTTGGTATGCTGAGGTCAGGGCAAGCTTTAGCAGCCTTCCTTTTCTTACCTCTTCCACCATGCTAAACCACTTTCGAATTGTTTCTTAAAATGCCCAGGAGGCGCGCCACAATTAAAGCAATTTGTCCCTTTTATTTTTTCTCCTCCTTATGTGTCTTTATCATTCTTTGGACATTGGACAGGAGGGATGGATTTTGTTCGATCACTTCTTCCTTTTGCTTTGCCCTTATATCTGCTGAAAACAGTGTGATATAGGTTCTACATTCGGCCATCAATCCTTCCTTCTAGTTATTTATGACAAGTAGTGTGTTGCTATGACTTTTGCGGAACCAATTAGCTTGGGTGCTTAGTGCTATACCAGTTAGAATAGGATTCTGGAAAACGCCCAAAGAAGTGACACACAAAACAACATCTCTTACAATCACTTGATCCACATGCGCCCAATTGCTTTTGAAGATTAAACTGATTTGTTGAACTATGATATATTTTTGTTCATGTTTTCATGCATCTTTAACTGAAAAAAATCTTTTTATAAGATATAATTTTTGTAACATCATTTGATCAATAAATTGATCAATTGATCCCAAGCTTCCTGTGTTGATTTTGCCTCACTTACAGGTAAAAACACAGATCACTCAAACTTTAAAGTATAGAGGGAACGAGTCATACTTCCTTTGATCTCCTTACTGATCATATCTACCATCATGGGCGTGGGTTAGTCTCAGTCCTTCAACTATAAGAGTAGACCTCTGTTCAGCAACAACATCTTAATCTTGAGCTTCCAGAGAGAAATACCAATGCCATAGAATCTTCTACAATACTGTGAGGATCTCCTTGCAATTAAATTGCAATCTCTATGTCTGAAGCTTCTGTACTTCTATGCAGCAACACTTCACAACACTAATCTGATACCATGAAAAATATGGCACTCCTAAATATAACGCAATAAATGCAAATACCCCCATTTTGGTCTCTTCTATTATTATTTCTGCTCTGCGAAATCATTTAGCTACAATATTATAGAATAACAGTAAACCAAAGTATTATTCAAACTCAAACTAAAACTTACCCATCTCTACTCGTTATCTATAGATGGACAACATTGGGGTCAGCGACATACACCAATTTCTATAATGTGTTCAAATACGAAACAACCTCCCTGAAAATTAGCTAAGAATCCTAAATGCTACTACAGAATCCCTAATATTAGGGCTATAATTTCCGCATGCTAACACCTACATTCAATCAGAAGCCATAATTTCACCCAACTTGTAATGTCTTGGCTTTGATCCTCTTTACTTATTGCTGCTTTTTTATCGAACAATCATTACTAATAATGGTCACACGACTTATACACATTAAACAATTAATTATAGACAATGACCTTTCAATTACAAGCGGAAAAAGTTACACACATTAACCCTTTGAAAGGACCATTTCAATGGCCAAGTTTCTTTCAACTTCCTTGGGCCAGTTAAACCGTCTTTAATGAAATTTGACTCTCAGTTTTTTGTTCGTTAAACATTATTGTATGCTTAAATCTAGAATATTACAAGATAGATATAGGCACATAGAATGTAAACACAACTTGAAAAAAGTAGGAATAAGCTATATACTGAATGAATCGTATGATGTACATATCGGATGACAGTTATACAGCGACGAATATTCATACAAATACAATTTGTCGGCGAACCAATTTGTTGCTTTTCAGATTAAAAGCGCCTGTCAGTGTCCAAAATCAAATCACCACAATGTGTGCAGGGGAACATCCAAAAATAATTGGGAATGTGGAATCTTCTGTCACAATTTATCCACTAATCGATGCTTGATAACGACTAATGCCATGCAAGTCATAATAAAATCAAAGAGTGAAATGGAAAGTACACTTTGCCTCTTTCCAGACAATATTCATAGTTTATAATCAGACTCTGTCCCAAGATTTAAAGGATTCTCTAGCAAAAAAACACGCTAGAGGTGTATTGTTTGGCTCTTTACTTGTAACAGCAGAAACAAATTTAAGAGAGAGTATGGGATATTTAGTACTTTAAACCAGAAAATATTATGAACAATTTAAGAATATTAAGAGTTTAATGAATTGGTTGTTTTTATTATAACACTATATATTAAGAAAATGATAGAGTTACAAGAATAGAAGAAATTAGACAACTCACAGTTCAACAAAAAGCCGCAATACGCACCACAAACGCCAAAACATGAACAAACATCACAAGGGCAAAACTTCAGCACTGTCTTAGAAAATTAAACCAGAGGAATTGCACACCTCATTGTTATAGTCCTTTGGTTTTAGTTATATTACGTCTAACGTCAAAAGTATAAAAGTTGATCCCAATTATTCCTTTGGTCGTGTGGTATATTAACATCTGACCATTTTTAAAAAATGTAATCAGGTGGAAAGAGAATATGCATCAAGACGGATTTCACTCTGCTTGGCTCACAGTTTGATCTGTACTGTATGGCATCAAATTATGATCTGATCCAGGTTAGGAGGGTCTTTTTCAATAATTTACTATGAATTTAGTTATTGATTCGGTAAACTCTTCTATTTTTTTGGCGGGTATTTGGGCCACCGTTTCACTAATGGGCTATTCCATGTAGAAGCCAATTGACAATTGAGATCTAGATAATAGCATCGAAGTGACCCCACAAGTTCGTATCCACAAGGAATGTTCTTTAACTCTCCCTAATGTGGTATTCGATTTATTTAAATTTAATAATGCTGTTATCGATTAAAATATCTTCTTTGAAAGATATTTATGGTCAAATAGTGGGTTTATAACCACTCGTAAACCCCATGGTATTATTCCTTGCAGGCAGTAAAATGTCCCAAAGGTATCTTTCTTTTATTTTATGAACAAAGTTAACATTCAAAGCTATCATTAACTATGGCCCCCCATGGTTCATAACACACCCTTGTCATGTTCTCCCACTACACCAAGGACTATAGGTTGTAAGAAGAAGAATATGCTCAATATACCCCATTTAGGTTCAATTATGAAGGCGTCATTCTGCTTTAGAGATTTTCAAAAATTATCATGCAAAACCTGGGCATTAGTGTGATGCTAGAAATAACCCAAGTTCTTCTATCACCTTCCAACAAAAGACGCGTTGTGTGAGGTGGGAAATACTTTTAACGAATCAAAAAAAAAGGAAAAACCATTGATCTCACACTCACGTAACGAGGACATGGAGCTTTTCATCGGATAAGATATCACTAACGGATTAGGTTCAATAAAACCTAATGCCTAACATCCCCCCCGTAGTGGGACATGGGTGAGGTGCTAGCTAGTACCGGCGCAGGTGCTACAATCCGATGGTTTTCAAAGAGTACCATCAACTCCAATAGGTTTTCTAGTGGAACCATGAACCACTCTGTATGTGATTTTCTAAGAGATTCAAAAACTCTAAAATTGGTTTTCTAGTGGACCACCAACCACTCCATAGCAGTGTACATGTTTCCCCACCCCCATCCTTACATTCAAGGGAAAATACAAGATGTATCGCTCACGCAGGAGCTCACTTATTACAAGATTGAATAGGATTAAAACATTTGTTCTTATTACAATACACAATGAAGATTAAACACAACAAAAATAAATGCCACAAATTCATTGTGTGGCCTGTTCGCTTGTGGCTAGCGAGAGGTCACTGATTAACCTCCTTCCTCCATTGCCTCCTTCCTCCATTTGAAACTGTTTAGTTACTCAAAAAATTTTTTAAAATAAAGCTCAATATGAAATTCCCCCCTCAATTTGAAATTTGTCGTCACGTACAAGCGAAAATGCAACCAAGAGAAATACAAGCAACCTTCTTTTTTTTTACAATTTTCCTAATAATCACATAAATGACACAAAAATGACTTTAAAAATTTTGACTCGACTTTATGATGTTTTTAGTGATACAAATAAAATTAACAAATAAACATAATCTAAAAATGAAATAAACTAAACAATTTAAATAAAATTAACAACTTAAAAAAAAAAATTACAACTTAGACTTACGTTAATAAACAGTAAATAAGACTTGTTCCCTAATGAATTAAGTGAGAGAGAAGAAATACGTGGATGGTAAAATAAACCAAAGACTAAAAAATAATAACCACGAACTGCATACCATGTGGCAAAAGAAACATTTACAGAAACTCCAAACTTGTATAATGTAGTCTCCGTGAAATGCGATTTTCTCCAAAACTGTTATCTGGGTTGAGCTGTAATTTTTTTTGTAGTTGTATTACCCATATTTCGTAAAACCCAATAAGTTTCAGAGAAACCCAGATCCTAGAATGAAAACTACAATCTATTATTCAAACAAAGTTTCTTAAAAAATGCTCTTGCTCAATCATAGAAAATCCATTGTCAGGTTTGCATACCTGCTCTGATACTAAATATTATTTTTGGTTTAGATTCAAATGTAGAAACAATAAAATATAACACAATAAAAAGATTGATTTTTATTCATAAGAGATAATTTTCATTATGAAGAGATTACATATAAATAGGTAAATGACATCCTTGAATAAGGACTCAAACCATATCAATTACCCAATCCACACTTATCTCTCCAACATGATTCTCTCCACCTTTATTTTCTCATAGCTATCTAATAGTGAGTTGTTCTCACAACTCACATAGACATAAAATATAACAATATCTCACACTCACTTAACTATTACAATATTAAATTATCATCTGGATAATATAATTGCACTAACATTATTAATGTTCGCATTAACACATTAATTTCCTAATAGGAAGGGGAATCTATGTTGCTTTCCTAAACAACAACCTTCACACACTCCCAACTCAACTGGTAGTTGCAAATTAAAATCTTCCACAAGCTACTCTAATTTTAATATTCGAAGCAAGTGAGGATTTGCATGTACGAATCTATGATGCCAAAGAACTAAATTATAAATTTCATTAATATTTGTTTTTGTTAACACTACATCAGGAATTGTTGCACATAACTTGTACAGAGTGGCATCTAATGTAGCCAAATTCTAACAAACTTGATATTCTACAAATAACATGAACTCAAAAGAAATAAATCTCCTTCTTCGTTACTGAATAATGAATTATAATGTTTCCTAAATAGGAAAACAACTCCCAACTCGAGTTGCCAAGAAAACTCTAACTAACTCTAACTAAATCTACTCTAGGTGGCCGAAATTACTATTTTTAGCAGTTTCCTAGAACTTGCTATTCTTAGTAAGTTTGCATGCTTATTCGTATGGGCACAAAAATTGTCATGCATCTTCTACATCCCTAAATTAGAGGATTTTCCAACTTTCTAACTCATGATGCAACTAATAGACTAAAATTAACTAATGCCCAAAAATAGGAAAAAACTAAACGATAACTTAAATCCTAATTTTGGGCCTCAAGATGGCAGATTTAGGGCCCGAAAATGTGTTGAAAAGTTTCCCCAACTAGTAGGGCAGGTTGCCGCTGCATTTGTTCATCGAAACATGTGGTTTCAAACAAAAATGGACTCAAACGGACACTCGGAGCTCAAGTTATGACCTTGTCAAGTTCTTGCTAATTCTGGCGCATCAGCATCTCTGATTCCCTTAGAAACAATTACTCCTTCAACATCCTTTAGGACACATTCCTTGTTGTCAAACTATGCAATTATGCCAACATCAGTAATCTTGCTCACTGATAAAATACTTTTTACTAGAGCAGGTACATACCATACGTTCTGGATTTTCTTGTATCCACCATCCGACATTTGCAATGGAATATCTCCAATTCTGATCATCTCACATTTGTTGTCATCTCCAAGATTGGCAGTCTTGCTTTTGGGTGCTTCTGTATATGCCATAAACCAACTTCTCTCAGGTGTCATATGCTGAGTTGCTCCCGAATCTAAATATCAACAATTTGAAACATTAGAACTTGGGGTTGTGACAGGTGAAAACAAATTTTCTTGGTCATTGCTTGAGGTCATGTTAGCTTTAGCAGCCTTCCTTTTCTTTACCTCTTCCACCCATGCTAACCACTTTCGACATTGTTTCTTAAAATGCCCAGGAGCTCCACAATTAAAGCAATTTCCCTTATTTTTCTCCTCCTTTATGTCTTTATCATTCTTTGAGACATTGGACTAGGAGGGATGGGATTTGTTGTCACTCTTCCTTTTTGCTTTGCCCTTATATCCTGCTGAAAACAGTGCTATAGGATTCTCATCATTCAGGCCTCCATCCTTCCTTCTAATTTCTTCTTGAAGTAGTGCTGCTATTACTTTTGTCGAACCCAAATTAGCTTGGGTGCTTAGTGCTACTACCAGTCTAGAATAGGATTCTGGAAAACTCCCAAGAAGTGACATAACAACATCTTCTTCTACAATCACTGATCCACATGCTGCCAATTGATTTTTGAGAGATTTAAACTGATTTGTGAAATATGATATATTTTGTGTTTCATGCATCTTTAACTGAAAAAATCTTTTTCTAAGATATAATTTTTTGCTAACATCATTTGATTCATATAACTTGATCAATTGATCCCAAGCTTCCTTTGTTGATTTTGCCTCACTTACATGTAAAAACACATTATCACTCAAACTTTAAAGTATATAGGAACGAGTCATACCTTCCTTTGACTCTCACTTACTGATCATATCTACATCCTGGGTGGGTTTAGTCTCAGTCCCTTCAACTATATTGAGTAGATCCTTGTTCAGCAACAACATCTTAATTCTGAGCTTCCAGAGATTAAATCCAATGCCATCGAATCATTCTACCATCCTGTGAGGATCTCCTGCAATAAATGTGGCCATCTCTATGTCTGAAGCTTCTGATACTTCTCTGCAGCAACACTTCACCAACACTACTCTGATACCATGAAAAATATTGGCACTCTTAAATATAACGCATAAATGCAAATACAATTTCTGGTCTATTTCTTATTCTTATTTCTTGCTCTGCTAAATCATAGAATACAATATTTATAGAATAACAGTAAACAAAGTCTTATTCAAACTCAAACTCAAACTACCCTATCTCTACTCTTTATCCTATAGATGGACAACATTGTCAGCGCATACACATATCATCTAATGTGCTGTCAAATACGAAACAACCTCCCTAAATGCTAGCTACAGAATCCTAAATGCTAACTACAGAATCCCTAAATATTAGGCTATAATTTCCGCATGCTAACACCTCCACCATCAGACTCCATATTTCCCCTGCAACTTAATGTCTTGTCTTTGATCCTCTTTACTTATTGCTGCTTTTTTTATCGAACAATCATTACTAAGTCATGGTCACACGACTTATACATTAATAAACAATTAATAGAAAATTACATTTCAATTAAAAGGGAAAAAGTTACACACATACCCTTTGTAAATGACCATTTTCAATGGCAGTTTCTTCATTCTTGGGACAGTTAACCGTCTTTAATGAAATTTGACTCTCAGTTTTTTTTGGTTCGTAAACTTATTTGTAATGCTCTAAATCTAAGAAAATTACAATGATAGAATATAGCACATAATGTACAACACAACTTGAAAAAAGTAGTGAATAAGCTTATATACTGAATGAATCTATGAGTGTTACATATCGGATGACAGTTATACAGTCGACGAATATTCATTACAAATACAATTTGTCGGCGAACAATTTTTGTTGCTTTTCATATTAAAAGCTGCCTGTCAGTGTCCAATAATTCAAATCACCACAATATGTGTGCAGGGACACATCCAGAAAATAATTGGGCATGTGGAATCTTCTGTCACAATTTTATCCACTATCGATGCTTTGATAACGACTAATGCATGCAAGTCATAATAAAATCCAAAGAAGTGAAATGAATGTACACTGCCTCTTTCCAGACAATATTCATAGTTTCATATCAGACTCTTGTCATAGATTTTAAAAGATTCCTCTAGCAAAAAACACTTTATAGGTGTATTGTTTTGGCTCTTTACTGTAACAGCAAGAAACAATTTAAAGAGAGAGTACTGGTATATTTATACTTTAACCAAGAAAATATATTTACTGAACTAATTTTAATAATATTAAGATGTTTAATGATATTTGTTTGTTTTTATTATTAACACTATATATTAATAAAATATGATAGAGTTACAAGAATAGAAGAAATTAGACAACTCACAGTTCCACAAAAAGCCGCAAACGCACCACCAAACGCCAAAAAAATGAAAACAAACATCACAAGGGCAAACTTCAGCACTGTCTTAGAACATTAAACCAGAGAATTGACACACCTCTAATTAGTTATTAGTCCTTTGTGTTTAGTTATATTACGTCTTAACGTCAAAGTATTAAAATTTTGACTCCCACTTATTCCTTTTGTCGTGTGGTATATTAAACATCTGACTCATTAAAAAATGTAATCATGTGGAAAGAGAATATGCATCCAAGACGATTTTTCACTCTGCTGTGGCTCACAGTTTGTCCTGTAGCTGTATGGCCATCAAATTATCGATCTGATCCAGGTAGGAGTGTCTTTTTCTAATAATTTACTATGCATTTAGTGTATTGATTCGGTAAACTCTCTCTATTTTTTTGGGCGGTATTTGGTCCACCGTTTCACTAATGGCTATTTCCATGGTAGAAGCAATTGACAATTGAGCTCTAGATAATAGCATCGAAGTGACCCCACAAGTTCGTTATTCCACAAGGTAATGATTCTTACCCTCTCCCTAATGTGGTATTCGATTTATTTAAATTTAATAATGCTTGTTATCGATTAAAATATCTTCTTGAAAGATATGGTCAAATAGTGGGTTTATAACCACTCGTAACCCCATGGTATTATCCTTGAAGGCATGTAAAATGTGCCCAAAGGTATCTTTCTTTTCTTTTTTATGAACCAAGTTAACATTCCAAAGCTATCATTAACTATGGCCCTTGGTTCATTCACATCACCCTTGTCATGTTCTCCCACTACACCAAGGACTTATAGGTTTTTAAGAAGAATATGCTCAATATACCCATTTAGGTTCAATTATGAAGGCGTCATTTCCTGCTTTAGAGATTTTTCAAAAATATCATTCAAACCCTTGGGCATTTAGTATGCTAGAAATAACCCAAGTTCTCTATCACCTTCCAACAAAAGACGGTTTGTGTGGAAATACTTTTTACCGAATCAAAAAAGGAAACCATTGATATCCAATTTCATGACACATGCTTCTCTTAAAGGGTGCTATATATTAACCTTTTTAATATAAGCTTTAGGTGTCAATCCTCAATGCACATGATATGGGAATGGTACTTGATGTAAAGCTTGCATCTCAAGGAACTAGAAAAACATGCTACAGAAAAGAAGAGCCTCCAGCTCATTTGGTGATGGATGGACCATAAAATTCAACAAGAAAAATTATATGGCCTCTCAAGGTGCTAAAAACACCATTATACTATGTACTAAACTAAAGCGGAGAAAAGAAAAATCACATTCAACTAAGGAAACTAGGGATAATTTTAAGAGGCCTCTGAGAAGTTGGAGGTGGAATATCCCTGGAACCACTTTCGTGACATAGGTGAATTTCCTAGGGTTTACAAATGTAATTTTTGCATGATTGAATATTTCTTGTCACACGACATCAAAGTCAGGTAGTCGCACAATAGCAAATTTTTTGTCACACGACAACAGATTTCCTATCGCATGACAATACATTTCCTATCATGGATCCCTATCTTTAGTTGACGTGTGTCTCTCTTTTGTTGCCATGCATCTCTATCCTTTGTTGTCGCGCATCTCTATCCTTTGTTGTCATGCATCTCTATCCTATGTTGTCCTGCATCTCTATCCTTTTTTGTCATGGATCTCTTTACTTTGTTGGCATTCATCTCTATCCTTGGTTGTTGTGTGTGTGTATCCTTTGTTGTCACGAAACTCCATCCTTATCTATCATGTGTCTCCATCCTTTATTTTCATGCATCCCTAGCCTTTTTTTTCACGCATCTCTAACCTCTGCTATTGCGTGTCTCAAACATTTGTTTTTGTGAGTACCTATACTTTTTCTCATACGCATCTTTTCTTTGTTATCACCTGTCTCAAAAGTCTTGTTGTCACACCTCCCTGTCTTTTCTAGTCACGCATCCCAATACCCAAACCTTAACCCTAAACCCTATAAATTCCCCCTCCCTCAGTACTCATTTCTCACACTTCTCACAACTTATTGATTAGTGCTCACATGTATCCTTTTCAACTTAGTTCTCACAGGTTTCACATGTGACACATCCTACAACTTTCCTATACAACTCTTAGTGCTCACATGTCACATAGGATGCAGTTTTCCTATTCAATTCTCAATGCTCACATGTCATACAAGCTACAGTTTTCCTATTCAATTTTCAGTGCTCACATGTCACATCCTACAATTTTCCTATTCAACTCTAAGTGCTCACAAGTCACATAGCCTACAGTTTTCCTATTCAATTCTTGGTGCTCAAAGGTCAACTTTGCAAACTTGTTAAAACAAAATTCAAGTCTATATTCAACTGTTTCAGGTCTCAATTCTCACCATCCTACTCACTATCCAATATAGCAATATAATGTGTCCACATATTAATGTACTCTTTCAATTGAATGAAATGTACAAGGATTGGGTACAAGATTGCGAGTTCGAAGGACTAGTTAACATAGCACAATTTGAGATAGATGTCTCTTTCTTGAACTACCTCCTTTCAGCATTCAATCCAGTAGACAAACAATTCACTATGAATTTTATAGATCACAAATTCAAATTGAGTGTTGATCTTATGGATATTCATCAATTGACATACCTTCCTTTAAAAAATTGCAACATTGTTACAACCAAATCCACTTTGATAGAAGATAATAAGATTTTCCTCGAGTCCTATTACAATTTCCAGTTACATTATACATGCTGTAATTTTTTTGAATTTATTAATTTTATTTAACAGTTTAATTTTGATATAAATTGTGCTTAGTTTTTATTTAGTATTGAATTGTCTTTGTATCAAATATAAAAAAATAAAGACAAGGAGTCAATGTGCAAGGAGTTGCAAACAATTTGTTTTGAGCCATGATAACATTTTTCAAGCGAGAATTTTTTTAGAGGGTAGGTAGACAAATATTACCCATTGAGATGTTGCCTACATTCTAAAAATGATCTGAAAGAAAAAATTTGATTGGTTCACATACTTATCAAATGGGATTAAAGATGATCTTTTTAATGTTTGAGTCGCTGAACACCCAAGGCTTACTTCCACAAACTATATCCTTGCTCTTTATTTCAAGGCATTTCATAAGTTACAAGGTTAACCCACTCCTACTTGCATGAATAAAAAGATGAAGCAATTTTCAATTTAAATTGAAGAAAATGTTAGTAACTTATTAAATTGTTACAATTTATTTTTTTATGTTAGTCATATTATTCACTTTTGTTTTTTATTTTACCTTATGCAAAAAAAAAATTGACCTGCATTCCACGAAGAACGACAACATCAAGAGGAAGATGTTAACAACATGCAGAGGCGTCAGGAGATTCAAATTCCAACATGGATGCTCAATCATCCCCTCAGCCTCTTCAATTTTAATTAGTAAAATGATAGAGATGTGATACCACTAACGTTAATCATTATTTGTTTTCTTACATTTTACCATTTACCATTTAACATTTTACAGGGACTTTGGACTACCCTCCTTTAAATCCTTAACAACTAATCCAATTATCACCCACACAATCAGTTCATTCACATCCATCTATTTAATTGCTGCAAGTGCAAACTATACAGCCACCACTCCAATCAGCCACACAATCATTCTAGTCAAAACCACTACAAGTTCCTGTTCAACAAGGTAAAAAATTGTTACTTTGTAATTGTTAACAATTTTTATATAAGATAGTAATGTTTTTTTCTTTTCATAGTGCATTCATTTCCATCTATTAAAATGATAACACCTCCTCCACCACCATTCCGAGTCTAAATTCCAACAAGAGGGAAAAAGATCATTGGTAAATGCATGAAACTTCCAAACCGCGGCAGGACACTAAACATTGTTTCTGAATTTACCAATCTTTCTTTCGGTGGCGTGCCTAGTACACCACGAAAATAAGTTTTAAATAAAATTTATTTGGATGAAGATTATTTGGGCATTGATAGAAATGAACCAACATTTTTTTGATACATATGGTATGATTAAGGGCACACAGGTATGTTTATTTTTCGACGTATTTATTTTATCATTTTTCTATATCAATTTATTTTCATTATTTAATGTTTCAATCACTTTTAGTTTTAATATTTAAAACTATTTTAACACATAAATAGGATCAGGGAACATAAACACAAAAAGAGGTGGCACATATACATGAAGCCTCAAATGTTGATCCTTCAACCCCCCCATTCTATTCATCCTCTCTGCAAAGTGACCAATAGACTAGTTTTTTGTTCTATAGCTTGTTTGCTAATAACTATGAAGTCTAAGTCAAAATTGTTCTTCTACCTACTATAAATCAGCTCAAACAGTGGGAGATAAGGGATAAAGTATTAATTAATGCTCAAGATAAATAATTGTTTCAAAAATCACAGCTAGAGGTATACTTTATATACTGCAGTTCAAAATCATCCAGCTAATATTAATATCTTTTACTAAACTAGATTATAACATATAATAATAGTTATCAAGACAATGTTTTAGATATAATTTTGAGTTGATAAGATAATATTAATGTTGAATCCCAAGAATATTAAAACAAAAGATCGAAAGATAAAGATCTGGTAGAAATTGCCTATGCTGAAAGAGATAAAGCTCTTGTAATTATTACTTTTAATTTATAATAACATGTGTTAACTGAGCTCAACTAATTATTTTGTTCCAATCGAAATGTGAAAATTTAAAAATTTAATCAAAGGTGCTTCAAGTTTACTTGGATAAAGATGGGAAACTTTTATCTGGGGTAACTCATCTTAAACAAACTATTGTTTTTCTTAACAAGAAAAACAATACTCTAAAGCAGATTATAAAAGAGAATGGCATGGATGCTGATATTTTGTTCAATACAATGGAAGTTAGAGATCCTTCCTCGGTTTCCCTAAAAGATGCTTCAAAGGAAAATGATGCAATTGTTAGTAACTTAAATATTGTTGTGGAGGATCTTGTCAATTTTGGAATAACTGAAGCAAGGAATAGTGCAGCAATTGGGAAAAACAACATGGAATTCGCAAAAGAAAAGAAAAAGGAAACTAGGAGTGGGGAAGCTACTTGAGCATATACTACATGTGTATTTGTTGAAAAATGTTTTTAAAACTTTAAACTTGAAATTTTTTAAAGTTTGATACTTGAATCGTTGTTTAAGTTGAAGAATATTGTCATTTTCTACTTTTATAATAATCTCATTAAGTTTTTCAAGAAGATATGCTTGCACATTGCAATGGTTTTCATGGAATCTGGTTATGTTGATATACAAGATATGTTCGCAAATTTAGGTTATTTGACACATATTGTCTTGCAATCTAGTTAAAAGTGTCATGCAATGCAATGTTAACATGACATGTATAGAACGATATGAAATGAATTTATATTAGGTTATATATAAAAATATATAGATTGTAAATTGTAATGATATCAAAATATGTATGCAATGCATTTGGTAAATCAAAAAATACTAAATATGTTTTAATGTTGAATGTTTAATAATTTACAATGGTATTACTAGTATGTAATATGCAAAATATCTAAGATAGATAACTCAAACTATGTTTGATTCATTAAACTTTATTTAATATTATCTTATGTCTAATTACAATATTTAAAAAATAGTGTTCCAAATGCATGTCAGAAACACAACATCAAAGCGGTTTGAAAATACAAAAATAAATAAAACATGATTATAAATACAAAAAAACAACATAAGTATAATAATTACTTGTATTTGAATCTATTATTATGAAATTGAATACATAACAAACTTTAAAATGTTAGGTGACAAAAATTAAATGTAAGGTGATACATGTAACATTTTAAATGGTAGCAAGATCTGAAATAATTCATTTTCAATAGCCTCCTCATAGTTGATATTTACATCTACATAGTTAGACAATGCACCAAATCTAGTCTTATCAGTGAAATAATTTGTATTTTTAGTTGTATTAATAACGCCTCTCCTTTCAGCAAGGGAATTCCATTGTGTAATTTCTCTGTCATAAGGAAAAATGTTCACGAAGTAGCGTGAAACATATGACCTCACAAGACTTTCTATATTTGTATCCAATATGTTTCATAGATTTGGTTTTACAAAAAATAAATCATTTGACACCCTTTCATTCCCCACATATCCCAAAATCATTATTTGGAAAAACTCGTATAATAAAAAATATTCGGTGATATTTTCTTGTAACACACTAATATGCAATAGTTTTCTCCACAACCTTGTAATTACACCATTCTCTTGAGGCTCATTTAAAAAATTATATTGGTCAATCATTTTCAGTGCAAAAAGAGTTGATTGAGATTTTATTAATTGCTTATTCATAATACCTTTGATTTCAAAACCATTCACCTTTGATGTCTTTGGGAAATGATTCATCATAGTACCCATGGATTTATGAAATAGTTTACTTACTATATCTACATGATCACTTGTAGTATTCCAAAAAATCAAATCTATCACTCCCATAGCTTCAATAATGTTATCTTTACTGAAAGGTCTTTGAATTTTTAAGGTAAGGATTGTGCATGTTTTTTAAGATTTATTTATGTAATAGTATCAAATAGAACACGAGCCATAGGAACTTCTTCTCTTTCTGCACCTAGAATATCTTGTCATTTTTGTAAACTGTGTAGGGGTACGTCCCTTCCATTAACATTGATAAAACGATGATCATGAATGTAAAATTTCAAATAATTATTAGGATTATTAACATCCAATAAAACTTTCAAACTATCAAAAACATGTGTATTAAAAAAAAATTCTAACAAGTACAAGATATCAAGAGATTTACATACCCGCTTTCTTATCCGTATAAAATAAACAATATAGATGGATCTCTCTTGTGCATGATTCATAAAAATATTGATCTCCTTTAAAAAAACTTAGAATGCCAACCAATGTAACTAATTTTCCAGATATTTTAAACGAAACAAAAAATCAGGTTATCTTTGTCAAATTCATTTCGATATTTATGCCGAACTAGCCAATGATGGATACTCCTCCCTAATTTTGTGTGTAGGCTCATACAAAGAAATTCACCTTGTATCGACATCCTTGATAATATTTTTACAATAAGTAATTCCAATTGTCATTTGTTTAAATTTGAGAAATCATTTCGGGTTTCTTTACATATAGGGATACAGTTCTCGGATAAGGTCTTCTACTTCTGCAACATTTTCAAAGTTGCTAATATTTTATATGCTAGATTCATTCTATGAGTCGTACAATAAATTGCAATAATATAAGTGGATTTATTTTTTGTAATAAAACACACATCCCAGTTTGATGACCCTTCATAACTTATTTACCATTGGCACCAGCACATACCAACTTCATTGCGATTTCAAATTGGAAACATATATTTTGTATAGGTTTTCAGCATTGCAATTTTCCACAGTTTTCTGTATAGCTAACAGATGTGGTTTTCTTATCTAATTTTGAAAAGTATAAATATTGATTCATACCCATAACATGTTGTCAAATTTTGTTACTTCATCAATTGATAGTGATATAAATTTGATTTTTTCACTCTCTCTTTCAAATCTTCAATTTTAATCATTGCAATGTATTTAGCCATTTCCCATCCATTTTTTTCTGACTAATGTTTCATTCCATTATGTCCAAACAAAATTTTGAAATAAATGAAATTGGAAGAATCTGGAATATGGTAGAAACCTGTATGCTTTTAGCACCACATTTGGAATGGCAACTGGAATGAAATCATGAGTTCCACATCAGTGACTATGAGGGGAACCACCGACACCATGCTAAACTTGATTTTTATGTTATTTAATTCAATTAAAATTAATTAGAAAAAATATATACTAGATACCAAAGGATTCAATTTGAAATCAAAATTAAATAGAGGATAATTACTTGTTAAAGAGGCTTCAATTGGAGAAAACACAATATTACAACCCCAACTTCATCAATTTTGTGAGAAACCAGTCAGCAGTGTAAAGCCTATGATCCCGTGCATGAAAGTTTTTCCCGAAGAAGCTAACAGTACTGCAAGAAAACTTAGGGATGTGCATCCTTTGAGAGACCAAATTCAATCCCAAGAGAGCACCACTTTCTAATTTGAATTGTTAAAAGTATCCAAGACTTAAAGATTTGAGGACATAGTGCATAAAATATTATATGAATGAGTCTTGTTCGACGTATCACATGAGATGGAGAAGATTCATGCCAAGATCGTAGAAAAATATGATTTAAATGATGAATGTGAGATATAACTATTGGAAATCAGAACACTAAGAGGGGGGTGAATATGTGTCTATTCAATTCTTAAGTTTGATTTTAGTTCACTTAATTTGTAGCATTAAAACAAAATAATCATTCTCAAGCAGTAAAAATGAGAGAGAGCACACAAAGACAGGATTTAATGAGGGATACACAAATTTGGAAAAACCCACTGAAACCAAGAACTAGGCTTAGGAAAATAATGTCTACTTATAGTTACATTGATATCAAGTTCAACATCTACTCAACATGTAGTTGTAACTCAAAATATATGAGGAAGCTGCTACTCAGTATTTGAAAAGCTTCAAATTTCTTGTAAACTTCAACTCCCAACTTTAGTCTAGCAACAACTGAACTTTAGCAAGATTCAACTTACATGGAAGCAATAACTCCCCACATGCTAAGCTACAACTTAGACTTTTTCAGATTTTTGATCGCACTATTTTTGTTGTCTTCTCCAACTGATAGCGACCACTAGATTAACTCAATTTTCTTATCAGTTCTAATCTCAATTTACCCTCCATGGATCTCCTAATCAACATAAATCTTGTGTCATGTAAGGCAATCTTCACATTCTCAATTTCTTCTTGATTCAATCTTGAGACACCCTTTCAAACACTTGGAATTTAATTTGGAAAGTCAACGGTACCTAGTATAGTCAGACAAATACAATATATGATTCTTCATATCCTCAAAATCCTTTCAAAGTCATGATGTTCAAGCTATACTCTCATGATCTCAAACCCTTTATTCACTAAATCAAACACCTATATGATCTTTCACTTGCACACTTGACATTAGGACATCAAATATGAAATTACATCCTAAAACCTACCTTGTTCTTCTTAAAAACAATGATCTTCATAAGGCCTCATTTTAAGAACCCCCATATCTACATTATCCTTCTGCTTCACACCTATAACATCCTACATTGTCCATACACCTATCTTGACTGCAACATCTGCAATGGATCTTAGGAGCCTCTATATTTTATATATCATCATATAGAGCTCTTCAAAAATTCAGCATATATAATCAATCCCTCATGGTTCAACAACTAACACTACACTAAATTGAGTTTATGTAGATGTGCCAACAATAAAACAACTTCCCCTTTACTTTTATACACCAATATTTTTCACCTTTTCAACTTCACATTCTGTGTCTCTTCACGTGACTCTCTTCCTTACACGTTCAAGATGATGAATAAATTCTACATATAACTTACTCTTGAAGTTTTATTACCTCTTTCATGCTTCAAATATGTTTTCATTATTTTGCCAACTTTTCAGGATTCCTTTAGGTTGATATTATTGATGATGAAGTCTCTTAAGTTTCCTTACACTGTGGCATATTCCATTCAAACTTGAAATGATATTCTTTGTAACAATTTAACAAGATTTTGGATTTTTCCTCAACGTGAAAACTTTACCTTTTGTAGTAATATACTTTGTACGTGTTTTTCACTTCCTTTAACGTTATTAAAAATATTCATACTTACTTTGGGTCCTCTTATCTTCCCTCATTCGCAATTCATGCTACACTTTCCATTTTGAATTCTTGTGAGCATATTGAGTGCCTAAAGAGGAAAAATACAAAAAACACTAGTTTGAAGTAAGCTTGCACTTCATGAATACAAGATATTCAAAGGTTTTGCATCATGATTTAGATCTTGAAAGTCTTGCATAACAGAGCAAGGGTTTCTAGAAAATATTTCTTTACTATTATCAGCATACCGTCAAGAAAAACTTGAAGCTCAATCTCTTTGGAATTTTCATGAAAAATATATGAAGTCTTCAAGGTGCCTCATTACTTGGAGAGTTTTATGTTTGATCTCTTCAACATCTATAGTACTTAGAAGTTCAAATATTTCGTGAACAATATTGGGCATCTGTTGTTTAGATCCTACAGAACTTGCAAACTCAGTATTCTAGATGAACCACATACAATCTTGTTCAATCACAATTGTAAAATAATCTCTTTGAGATATATATAGTATCATTGTTCTTAGACTCATTTGTATCCAAATAACTTACCAACATCACCATCTTTTTTTATTTTTCAATTATGTGCACAGTAAGGGTTTCTAGTTTCAAACCCTAACGAGTCATTTCATGGATCTTAACAAATGTTCTTCTTCCTTATCTAATTTTTACTGTAGCATACATCATATGAGATTCTTATACTACTCACCCAGTCTTCTTTTACATTAATTACTAAGAAAACTTCATCACTTAAGCACAAACATTTTCCTCCTTGACTATTTTAAATTATTAAACCCTAACTTTAGGAGAAAAAGAATCCTTCCTGTGAAAACCTCGTTATCCAATGTATCAAATAAACATTTTTGAGAGGAAACACCCTTTGAGTCACATATCATACTGAAGCACTCACAAACTTGAAGAATTACCACATAGGAACTAAATATATTATGATTGATACCAGTGTTTCTAGAGGTAACAACTGCAAGAAATGACCTAGAAACTTCCTACAAGCAAAAGGGTCTACTTACAAAACCATCCATAATGTGTAACCTTCTAGGAGGACCTATAAACCAGCTTCACAACTTGAGGATATGGTTTGTAATGGTAAATTCACAAATACAACTCAACAAACAATCTTTTTATTAATTTCAATCCATAAAATTATTGAAGCAATGAAAACTTATTCCAATATATCACTTTAACAAGCTATTTTTGAGCATAAATAACTCATTTATGATCTACAGAGGATGTTTATATGCATTTCTTAGCTCAATTATTAGGTCAAAGAAATGAGATGTCTTCCGGGTACATATTTAACATTTATCACTTACTTTGCATGCCTGTATTTTGATGGTGAGATGGAAAATGAACCGAGTTTACATAAAATGACCAAAGTAATTTCTTGTAAACCATTTATAGTAATGAATAGAGTTATAACATAGGATTTCATTCCTGGTAGTTTAATTTGGAACCTTCAAACCAGACAAAATATGCAAAACTTACAAAAACAGAGCATTTTTGTACAACACACTTATGTTGTGATAGAACACATACCACCATTTTGACATGGAGAGAATATTTTACACTTATGATGATTTTTCCAGCTTACACAAGTCATTTACAGTTAAAAAAATTATTTTGTGCCTACCACTTCAAGGAGGCTTGAGGAGAGAGAAACCATGTTAGAAAAATGCTCATAACTTCTTTGTTTTTGTCCAAATTACCTCAAAATTTTTGAAAAAGTTAATGCTTTGAGTTATATTAAAAAATTATTATTTTTATTTATCTAAGGGAGGCTCCATAATTTTGCTTGGATGCTAAGAAGATAGGGTGCTCAATTTGCATTCCTTAAGCAATAAAGTTTTAGAAAAACTTGCATAATTTCCATAAACCTCTTCAAAACTTTGTGAAATTTGACATGAAGCACTAAAAAAAACCCCTCTACACATTCCATAGGTTTTTTTGCCATAAATGTTCTTGTACAACTCAAACCAATCTCATTTACCTCAACATTCACTGCTAGTCTTCAAAGGCATATTTGGTGAACGATTAAATTTTTCCTCCAAGAGATAAAATAAGCCTTGTGATTGCTTATACATGCCCTAAGAAATTTTCCTAGGATTCTCCCATACTTATCTAGTCTTTTCATGACCTGTATTGAGCTCTTACACCTCATTAGGCTCTAGAACTAGGCCTAAATGGACAAGTTACAACTGTGACTTCCAACATTTGACTTGTTTCTCATTCCAAAATCTCTTGAGCTTGATATAATCATCATGTATGACCTATAAAACACCTGTGCCAATATTACCAACCATATCCTTACTCTAGTGGTCTCCTACCTCACTGTTTAAGCTTGCAACACCCTGAATAATCCTAAAATCATCTTGGATGCTCAAAGAACCTAATAAGGCACTACCAATCAACCTTCATGCCCCTTACTGATCCTCACTTCACCACTCACCCATTTTCAATCAATGCCACCTAACATCAATGAAAACACCAATGCACCATGGTTAAACAATCTCCCCCTTTGTTATCGATGGAAACAACTCAGAAAATTTTGATGGAAAACACACAATAGCAACTTCACACCACCATTACTTGTTTCTAAAAGATATTTCTCCCCCTTTGAAATATATGAAAAAATCAACTTGAGTACTTGACATGAACACAAGGAAAACAAATAATAACACATGCATGAAAAAAAACTTACTTGCTTATAGGCTCCCCCTAGGACTGTGTTCCATGTCTTTTAACTCTAATCAGCAACAAAATTGGTAATTCATGGAATTTTATTAGAATAGATGCAACTCCCCCTGATGATTTATCCTCTTTATTATATTCCTCTTGAATGTAGACTAATTATTTTGATGAAAAATGTTACTCTTAACAAACCAAACTCACACAACCTATTAGCATATCATTATCTCTATTTAGTTATGCAAACCGATGTATAGACCCCGTAGTAAATTTTATTACATTTTTGACTGATCTTTGATAACCTATGGAATCCTTACCATTTCATGGAACAATATTCCAATAATCCCCCTAAGGTGAACCATCCTTATTTTCGATATTTTTAAAGAAACTAAACCTAAAAATTGATCCAAAAACATACATTTTTATAGATAGTTTTATCTATGTCCTAAAGTAAATTTTCAGATTTTGTAGTCTCTATTTTC
This sequence comes from Taxus chinensis, assembly GCA_019776745.2. Lineage (NCBI taxonomy): Eukaryota > Viridiplantae > Streptophyta > Pinopsida > Cupressales > Taxaceae > Taxus > Taxus chinensis. Next base: position 46,552,856 of record CM034148.1, read on the forward strand.
TTTGTTTAGGGTCCTCATTTAGTTATCGTTATGCGGGATTTCAATGCGATCAATAGTGATATGATCGTTGGATTCAAGGTGTGCAATCATGGCTTAGAGGTGCGTGGGATATACATCGGTGGAGACTCCAAAACTCTATAATTTTTTATACAATATGTTTTTATGGGAAGTAGAGAGTTTGAGGAGATCTAAGACTGATAGCCTAGCGAGCATCTTCTCTAACTGTTCTATTAGATTTTACTAACCTTCCTGAGGGATATATAGGGGATCTGGTATGATCAAATGAGCGTGTTGCATCCCTACTGCACAACTCTTTTCTAAGATCCTAATAGTATTAACATGTTCATTAGATGAACGGATACATCCTATGAGGGAATCAAATGAGCTATCATTGGTGGGGTAAACATAGGAAACAATCCTATAGTCATTGGAATTTTGTCTGTGATCTAGCTTCCTTTTCTTTTTATTTGCATAGTTAGGAAAGGGCTCTTTAAATATACCCATTTTCTCATTTGTCCCTTGTCTTGAGTCAGGGGGATAATCTACAGTGATTTTTCCCTCTTCAATGAGGTCTTGTATGTAATTTTGTAGTCTTGTATGTACTGCACCACCGGAAAGATGTTACACATGCCCCAATGATGATTAAGATCTCTTCGCAAGGTGTTCGGAATCCAAAAAGCTCATTAAACATGCGTTAACATCCCGCATGCCCTGCTTAGCCCCTGCGTGATTTGTTTCTCTCCTGTTTTCCTCTTTTCTTGACCGCCTTTGCCAGGGCTCTTCAGTTATGAAACCGCCGCCCTGCCTGGGCGGCGGTCCTGTGACCGCCGCCCTGATCAGGGAGGCGGTCCTGTAACCGCCGCCCTGTGCAGGGCGGCGGTCCTGTACGCGTTTTCCAGAATGTTCCGACATTCGCGTCAAGCGTGAAAATTCAATTTTCACTCGCATTTCTCAACCACTAAAGCTTGTATTTATGTTTTTGCCGACTGAACAGTGATTTATCTTTGTTTAATGGTGGGAGAGTTCAATTTGAACTTGCCTTCTAGTCATTGCAAATGCTATAAATATGTAGCTTGTTTACAAGTAAATGGTCTTGGTTCTTTGGTCTGGAGTCTTCATTCTTGAGTTTCAGTCTTCAATACTCAGTCCTAGATTTATTTTATGAATCATTTTATCTTTAGCATGGATTAGAATTTTGAGTATTTAGTTATGCCTCACTGTACACCGACAACGATCCTGCTAGGAATCGTATAGGCCAAGCTCTGTTCTCTTGTGCCATCCCTCTCCTACTTGTACTTCGTTGTATTTCTCTGAAGCTGCTATTATTCATTGTTTGAGTACCTGTTGTTTATCATTTTGTTTCATCATTGCTGCAACGACCCTGCTAGGAATCGTATAGGCCAAGTTCTGTTCTCTTGCGCCATCCCTCTCCTACTTGTGCTTCGTGCCATTTTTACTTCAAAGTAACTGTCGTCCCAGTGCCTTCCCTTGCTGATGTTGCTATACTCCTACTCTTTCTGGATTCACGTGAACACGCAAGAACGAAGAGATCACTCTGAGGGGACAAGCTACAACAAAACTGGATTTGCCTCTGCTCAGTAAACTCCAGGTTTAAATTGTCAAAGTTATTATCAAATAGAGTAGTGAATCATTTTATTTCAGTTAAGCTCACTTTCAATATTGCCAGGGAAGCTGTGGGGAATGATAGTTTCTGAGAAACTATGATTTGTTCCTCACTTCTGAGGTAGGATTGAAGGTTTTCAATTAAGTTAATTAGCTGTCTTTTATTTAGATTCACACATCTGCACAGGTGAATAACCACACCGGGTTATCTCGCTTGTTTAGTTTTAGTATAAAGTAGTTTAATTGTTGCTTGTAATTATAATGTTTCAATCGTATATTTTGTTTAGATTAGTTTCCCTTTCAATAGTAGTATAAATTGTTATTTTCAGTTTAAGTTAATTTGGAGACTTCATAACTAGATTAAACGCTTAAATTCTAGTTAGGAGGATAAATCACTAGGGAATTTATGCTACCCGCTCATAGCCTCTAAATCTCCCCTTTGTCATTTTAGCTACCAGGAGATCACACTACCAGATCTTAGTCACTGATCCTCCCATGGTTAGCCATAAGAAAGTTGCTTGCCAATTCTCATCCTCCTTGTAGCTTTTCTATCATAGAAAACTGACCATAATCTCGGCTGTGACTTCATCTAAGTCACCCGCATTTCAAACCACCGGCTGTCTCGGCACGACCTCGGGAGGTCGGGTACGGGGAAGGTCACTTGCCGATTATCATCCTCGCATGTCACTTTTCCATCGTACAAAATTGGTGAACCCGACGTGAAACAAACAACTGTTTCACCTTCTGTACCTCATTAGCATTCACATCAGTTTCACCAACAAAATTGGTGAACCCGACGTGAAACAAACAACTGTTTCACCTTCTGTACCTCATTAGCATTCACATCAGTTTCACCAACAAAATTGGTGAACCCGACGTGAACCAAACAACTGTTTAAACTTCCTACTTTCTCGACCGGAGTCATAGTATTACGTATTCTTCTTTGAGAACTTTTCATCTTCTTCGTTTGGAGTCATAATATCACGTTTCCTTTCACAAATCACCTTCGCTCCTTCCCATTATTCTGCGGGTATTCATATACCCCCCGAATATGTCGGGATTCGATGCATATGGCAGACCCCTCTTGGGTCTTGAGGCATACTACGCCCAACAGAATAGACAATCATCACCCTCACTCTCAGTATGGGGTGACAACTATTCAACTAATCAGTTGTCAACACAAACTCCAAGAATCAGATATAGCTCGTCTTTTCAAACTGAGGAGTTAGATCAACCCCTCGAACGCAACAAACAGAGCCTTCAGGCTCGAACAATATGACGTTTACCGGAGAATCTGGTTCGTCTCCTCAGATGCTACTTAGACCACAAATTAGTAGACAATCTGACCCATACCTGGTCTTAGATGATGAACAGTCAATACGTTATCCTAGGAGTGAACAACGCTCCTCGGGGTATGTACCCACCTATAGGAGGTTTACAAATACAACCCGAGGTCTCTTTTCAAGAAAATACCTCTATGCCACTGCATATAGGAAATACTCTCGGAGAAACTTGGCAAGATAGCAGATCAGTTCATAGCAGGATATCACATGCCTATACAACACCAGGGTATACAACAAACGCCGCTAAGGCAAAGCACCGTGACTTCACCAAATGAAGTCATTTCAACGTTAGTAGAAAAAGTGAGAGGGTTAGAACTTGCTCAAGCAAGTCAAAATCCTCAGTTCATGCAAGCAGGAAGTTCCAATCCTCCATACCACCCTGGCCAAGTAGATCTCCTCACAGGAGTAGGCACGTTAGGCATGCCTCCTCAGTATCCACAACAAACGCCAACAAGGCCCATCATCTCTAACACCATTCCTCCCGGTCTAGTATCAAACAATCCATTCCTAGACAATACCCCGTCATACTTAAACATGTACTCCAAATCACCACAAGGAGATATGTTCTCCTCTCCCGGCATGTTTTCTCAAACACAGGGACTTCCCTATGCCCCTGCCAACGCATACGCTGCGCCATATCAACAACCCATCCCACCACCACTCCCTCAGCAACCACCATCAATGGTCGAAACCTATGCGATAGGGACTTATTCAGAATATCTGAAAGAGCCCTTAGACTTCACCATACGAAGCGTCATGCTTCCAAGACCCCTTCCCGATTTACCCAAGTACAAAGGTGAGGGAGATCCAAACGCGCATATCAAAGCTTACGCTACAGCCATACGAGAACTACTCCCTTGGGATGGGGTTGTTGCTAAAATATTCCCCAAAACTTTGGAAGGCATCGCTCTTGATTGGTATTATAGAATACCTGAGGCTTCCATCCATTCATTTAAACAACTCGTATCAGAGTTCATTAAGGCATTCGACATGAACAAACTGTTAAGAACAGGAATCAGGGAATTCTTGCACATCAAACAAGAACACAACGAATCTGTCGCCCATTTCATCCAAAGGTGGCGTACAGTTCTTTATTCCTCGGCAAGTGCTCCAAATATGGATCAGATGGAACTATGTGATTTATTCCTTCATTCTCTCAGCAGAGAGGTGAAGGAAGAAGTCCAGAAGTTCCCACTAAGAACTTACGATGAAGTACTTGAGAGCGCTCTTCGAATAGATCAAGCAGCGATTGATAGTGGTCGTAAGACATATGGAACAAACGGGAGGTTAATCACTCCCAATCAAGAACACTATGACCTATCCTAATGCTGGGAATACCGATCAAGGACCCAAGATCCTTAATGAAAACCGTGGGGTTACAATAGATGGAGTCACTGATCAAGTCAAAGGACCAAATGTTGTGAACACCCCGGCACCTGCTAACAATCAACGCAATAATAACTTCACTCCAGCGATCAATATGGTGGATTCTAATCATCCTCCACAACAGAAAATCCAGCCACAAGGCCTTGCTCGGGGCCCAGATGGATATCAAAACCAAAGCCAAAGGCCACAACCTCGAAATTTCAACTATAACAACCAACAGCCCAATCAGAACTTTGGGCCACAACAGGATTCAAACCGATGACCACGGAACTATAATCCCAATCTATATTGTGGTTTCCACAAAATCAGGGGTCATGATACTAGGACTTGCCATGACTACAATAAATTCATGCAACGCTTGCCAGAAGAACAAAAACAACTTTTCATAGATATGTTCTTGGCAGATCCTGTGTCACCAGCACCAAATACTTTTGCAGGGGTAGTTTCCCCTCAAAATGCACCTCTCAAGATCTTCAATGATCCTCTCCCAAATCATTCTAACAATAACAGGTTAGATCCAAATGGGAAAAACAAAGGTATCATAATAAGAAATAACAATCAAGACGCCTCAACTCCTGACAACTCTCAGGTTGCTCCTAACCTAGGTTCAAATGGTAATACAAAAATCTTGGGATTAGTTGAGCTAGAGGTTGAGTGTGAAATTAATGCAACAACTCGGACAAAGGAGTATGTTTCACAACCCCTACCCGATATTTTCTCCACACAAGATGAAGTTCCTACAAATGCTAAACCGGTAGGATCCTATGATTTAATATACGAGGTGGCAAAGACAAATAAAGATAAGTCAATTTCTGTGGAAACAGTCTCCACTAAAACCACAACAGGAATTATGAAACTCTTGGAGAATGATGAGCCAATCTTTCTCCCATTCGAACCTCAGGGAATGGGTAGTCTTCTCGGTATAGCATCTCTTCCCTCCGATGACCTAAATCTAGATATAAACATGATAGAATTAACAAACGAAGAAGGGCAATTTAAAATTGAAACGATGCCTATCAAAACCATCTCTAGGCACAACCCTATTCTAAAGTCTAGTTTCGACCCATGCGTGTCTGAAGCTAAGTTTTCCCTATCCATGGGGCAAGACCTCATCATTAACACAATGCTCACTATGAGAGAGAAGGTCGAGCAGCATAGTCATGCTCACCCACATGTCATCTCTCAAAAACATGACAAAGAGGTATGCGAATGCCTCTTTCAGAAAAATGTTTTTAATAATGGGACATATACACCTCTGGGCAAGGGTTGTAAGTTCAAACCCAGAATGGTAGGCCCTCGTCAAGAAAATGAAAAATTTGAGGATAATGGTTCTCCGCTGTGTACTTCTAGGGGTGAAGAATTCGATATTCGTCAACTTTCTTCACCTTAGACATCATGACATATAGTTCCACCTGCATTTTCATATGTACATGGTTGCAGTTGCATTACATTAGTAATTTAGTTGGTTCATTTTGTTCACTCGTTTCATAAATATTGTAGTCTAGGAACTTACTCTTAAGTAATCTGTTACAAATTTCTGAAGATATTGGCAAAAATATTCAAATCACATCTCTTCAAACATCATCAAGTACTTTCAAATCTTCTCATCAAGTTTGACAGACAAACATTGACGGAAACCATACCAAGACCTGCATACTTGGCTTCGCTCTTTCTTTCTACTAGGTGAAGTTGTCCTTGCCTACGGTCTGTTCTAGAAGCTTCTTGGTGTCACATCTATCCCTCTTAAAATCTCTTGGAACAAAAGGATATCCCAAAGTCATAGATCAGAAATGTCAAAATCAAATGAAATCAAAAGTGCCAAGCAAACAAAATATTTTATTTTACACACTTCTTTGCCCCATCAACCTTCGGTGATAAGCCCACATCTCTTACTGGTGATGTGAGGTTGGGAAAGGAAAGAAGTGCCCTTACTCGCCTGTATCTTGCCTTTGGTGACAAACCCATGCTTCTTACTAGTGGCATGAGGCAAGGTGTGGGGGGTCCAGTCACACAAACTAACAAATCTTGGTATGCTAAAAACACAAGTCAAATTCTGTTAAAAGAAGGCAAATATCCAAACATCCAAATTCCAAAGAGATCAAATCCTCAAAACCAGATTTTGTCAACCAGGTTGCCATTTATGAATCTAAGTCTAGATAAACTGAAAAGTAAGTGGCCTTCTAAGCTTGGTAGTAGTTCTGAGTAGGGTGGGTGTGTAGGTCCAAATTTGGTTCTTGTTCTTGTTTTGTCTGTCTCTCATCATTCCACTCAAATCAAACTCATACAACTTGTGCCCTTCCCAATTCTTGGTGTTGAGCCCTCGCATCTTACTAGTTGCGTGGATTTGGGATTGGGGCAAGTTCATCTCTTTATCGCTATACATTCATCACGTTTTGCCAACATAAGAAGAAATCACAGACATTGCCCAAAGAGGCCAAAAGTTCAATACTACAACATGTTTGTCATCACATATCAGCATTGCAAAAGCAAATAAAGTAAAAACATTCTGTTTAACATTTGTTATCACTTGTCATCCATTGCATACATTCTGAAAAGCATGTGAAAGTTGGCGGCATTTCGACACACGGGCATGTCAGGTATAGCCTCTAACTCCCCATTTTGGGACCGCCATACTCGGACCCAACGTTTTATGCCTCTTCATGGCTAAAACGCTTCTCCGAGGGGGCAATATGTACGTACCCAAAATTGTATGTACTGCACCACCGGAAAGATGTTACACATGCCCCAATGATGATTAAGATCTCTTCGCAAGGTGTTCGGAATCCAGAAAGCTCGTTAAGTATGCGTTAACATCCCGCATGCCCCGCTTAGCCCCTGCGTGCTTTGTTTTTCTCCTTTTTCCTCTTTTCTTGACCTTTTTCTCTTCAGTTACGAAACCGCCGCCCTGCCTGGGCGGTGGTCTCGTGACCGCCGCCCTGATCAGGGAGGCGGTCCTGTAACCACCGCCCTGTGCAGGGCGGCGGTCCTGTACGCGTTTTCCAGAATGTTCCGACATTCGCGTCAAGCGTGAAAATTCAATTTTCACTCGCATTTCTCAACCACTAAAGCTTGTATTTATGTTTTTGCCAACTTAACAGTGATTTATCTTTGTTTAATAATGGGAGAGTTCAATTTGAACTTGCCTTCTAGTCATTGCAAATGCTATAAATATGTAGCTTGTTTATAAGTAAATGGGCTGAATTCTTTGGTCTGGAGTCTTCATTCTTGAGCTTCAGTCTTCAATACTCAGTCCTAGATTTATTTTATGAATCATTTTATCTTTAGCATGGATTAGAATTTTGAGTATTTAGTTATGCCTCACTGTACACCGACAACGATCCTGCTAGGAATCGTATAGGCCAAGCTCTGTTCTCTTGTGCCATCCCTCTCCTACTTGTACTTCGTTGTATTTCTTTGAAGCTGCTATTATTCATTGTTTGAGTACCTGTTGTTTATCATTTTGTTTCATCATTGCTGTAACGACCCTGCTAGGAATCGTATAGGCCAAGTTCCAGTTCTCTTGCGCCATCCCTCTCCTACTTGTGCTTCGTGCCATTTTTACTTCAAAGTAATTGTCGTCCCAGTGCCTTCCCTTGCTGATGTTGCTATACTCCTACTCTTTCTGGATTCACGTGAACATGCAAGAACGAAGAGATCACTCTGAGGGGACAAGCTACAACAAAACTGGATTTGCCTCTGCTCAGTAAACTCCAGGTTTAAATTGTCAAAGTTATTATCAAATAGAGTAGTGAATCATTTTATTTCAGTTAAGCTCGCTTTCAATATTGCCAGGGAAGCTGTGGGGAATGATAGTTTCTGAGAAACTATGATTTGTTCCTCACTTCTGAGGTAGGATTGAAGGTTTTCAATTAAGTTAATTAGCTGTCTTTTATTTAGATTCACACATCTGCACAGGTGAATAACCACACCGGGTTATCTCGCTTGTTTAGTTTTAGTATAAAGTAGTTTAATTGTTGCTTGTAATTATAATGTTTCAATCGTATATTTTGTTTAGATTAGTTTCCCTTTCAATAGTAGTATAAATTGTTATTTTCAGTTTAAGTTAATTTGGAGACTTCATAACTAGATTAAACGCTTAAATTCTAGTTAGGAGGATAAATCACTAGGGAATTTATGCTACCCGCTCATAGCCTCTAAATCTCCCCTTTGTCATTTTAGCTACCAGGAGATCACACTACCAGATCTTAGTCACTGATCCTCCCATGGTTAGCCATAAGAAAGTTGCTTGCCGATTCTCATCCTTGCTTGTAGCTTTTCTATCATAGAAAACTGACCATAATCTCGGCTGTGACTTCATCTAAGTCACCCGCATTTCAAACCACCGGCTGTCTCGGCACGACCTCGGGAGGTCGGGTACGGGGAAGGTCACTTGCCGATTATCATCCTCGCATGTCACTTTTCCATCGTACAGTGGGATGAAGTCCTTGTGAGAACTTTAAAAGTGGGCCAGTCTGCATGAATTGGACCCTTTTGGAGTCTGTAATGCCATCCCCAATGACATGTTTGTTTTTTTTAAGAACTTTGGTTTATCTAAGGATTTTGCTTCATGTTTTTCTTTGACAACCGGTTTAAGTATTCCCTTTGCGATGAGGGCCTTTTTTATTTGACTTCCCTTTTATATAACTTCTTTGAAGTTAGAGCCCCAGTGCATTTATAAATGGAAGGCTATCTCTGGGTTCAAGTTAGGCAAAAATATTCTTACTGGCTATTTTTCTGGAAAGGCACAAGGGAAACGACTTGCCAACTCTCGCCATCATTGTAAAAATCTTGCAAAGGTTTTTTTGGGCTTCTGCTTTGCATTGCAGAGGTCATTCATTATGTTATCATTTTCCATGTTGTAGGAATAATGTCATACAAATTTTTCTGATAACACAGGCCATGTTGTAATGGATCCCTTGGGTATAATAAAGAACCATTCCAATCCCAATATCTCTAGGCTGCGAGGGAAGAGTCATATTAAGAAGTTATCATTGTACGCGACCTCTTGGCAAGCCATATAAAATTATTTTATGTGATCACGAGGATCACCTTTGCTTTTATATTTATCAAATTTAGGAACAGTAAAATGCTTTGGGAAGGGTTTCCCCTACATGTCTTATGTTTCCCTCTTGTAGCGTAGTGAACTGGTCTTTCATTGATTGTAATTCTTGTTCAATGAGTTGTTCTTTGGTCGGTGACATTGGTCTTTGTGCCTTACCCACTTTAAAAGTCATGTCACTATACAGATCAAAGTGGAACTCGCTAGATTTCATTTTGATTTTTTATTTGTATACGTTCTTACTTGAAGATCCTAAGTTTGCTCATTTTTGGCTTAGTTTTAGAAATTTTTTTTGAAGGATCTCTTCTTTAATTAAATGATCCTCTTCCTCATCAAACTTAGGTGGCAATGAGGCTTTGCACTCAATCTTCACTTTACGTGAAGCTTTGTAATAAGGTTATCATAGATCACCAAGTGGCTTAGATTTTTCTCCTTTAGCAGTGTTGTGATGTTTCCTAGAATTAGAAGTGTACCCTACGTCAAAAGGGTTATCCATGTCTAAGAGGTACATTCATTTTTCTGTTTATGATTAATGACCTTGTTTTCTATTTCACGTTCTTGTGGAAGCTTAGCCCCTAATTCTAAGACACTTGCGAGTACTTGATCTCTATTGTATAATAAATGAGTTCTTCAAAGTGATCTAGGTCTAACTGGTGTTGTTCTTCAGAAGATTCAGACTCTTCTCCGCTATGATCAATCAATGGATATGCATCCTTGACCTGTGCAAATAGAGGTATTAAGTTGTTACCGCTAAATGGGAAGGACTCAAAAGGTTTTTCTCCTAAGTCGCGATAATTTTGTTTGGATGCCATCTTCGTGATTCTAGACATCACTAGTCAAAGTTATATGAGGTTTCATCTAAATGTCTTTGATGTTTGCATGAAACCTAGGCGTATGTTTGTGTAAGTCATTTGATATGATGTTGAAATAACCTAGTGTTCTCTAGAAGTGACACTATGCAAAAAATTTTATGATTCAAAGAACACTCATATGAATACTCAAATGCAATGATCGCTTAAATTGTCCTTTTGCCAAGTTTATATCCTAACTATGATTCTGGTGAAGAGTCCAAAATAGAAAGTGGAAATATCGTATCAATACGTAGGTTAAGTTAGAATTCCAATAAGGCCTAAGTATTAAAGTGGTACTGACGCAATCTCTCAATGAGGTATACTAAAACTAGTTTGAATGCCGATGATGTTAGGAATACGAGACTGCGGAATATTGCTATGATTAAATAACAAACCCAATCATGCACACAAGATTTTAACAATTCCCTAGAATCTACAGTAGTGGAAGTATAAACTAGAATAATCCAAATCAAAACAAAGTACACACACATAACACATCATATACCGTGGTTCACCCAATGTGGGCCACGTCCACCAAAGATAGAGATCTCATATATATAATACAACAAGAGTACAAACCAACTCTTTAAATACAAGAGTACAATGCATCTCTCCAAGAGTATCTCCTCTCCTCCAGATCTCTAAACGGATCTCCATGAGTGCACTACAACTGTGCCTCCAAACACCACCAGTAGATCTCACATAACTAAGAACTACTACATCTCTGAACTGCTACCAAGTTCTTTGTGGATCTGTAATCAAGACCTCTCACATGGGTCTACCATATGTGCAACTATAACTGTGCACCAAGAAGTAAGTCTGTCTCTCCATTATTGCATAACCTATGCAAACATGAAGACAACCTCCTCTATAATATCTATATCTACATGGATCTATAATTCAAGATCTCACAACAACTTGTGGATCTAACAACAAAGACTAGATCTACATGAATCAATAATACATCATGATCTCATGTATCTACAATACAAGACTAGATATACATAGATCTACAATACAAGATCTCACCAACATGTCGGATCTATAAGAAGAAACTCTATGTGCTTTTCATACTATGCAAGCCATTACAATGAGACAATAACTATACAAAGAAAATACAACAGAAGATGTTACCCTCTTCTCACCATTCAGATGTACTTGCTATTTCCTTCTGTCCAACTCCTTTCATGGAGACTCTGTCTTCATGTAACCTGTTCTTTCTTTCTGTTATTCTTCTTCTTTGTCTTCATCCTCTCAATCTAGGAGAATTAAGGATCTAATTCAATCCTTCTCTTAATTCTCTTTCTAAACCCTAGCTTTTATGCTTATATAGTTGTTTATAAACTTAGGGCACTGAGCCATGAAATTACAAATAATAAATCTACTTTAATGCTAAAAATAGATCTAATTCCTGAGAGTTAATTAAAAATTCATCACACAGGTAACCAACGACGATTACCCTGACCGATGGCGGTTCATCTGCTGACCAATGGATGTTCATCTGCTGACCAGTGGCAGTTAATATGCTGACCAACAACGGTTCTTATGCTGACCGATGGCAGTTAATATGCTGACCGACGGCGGTTAATATGTTGACCGACGCCAGTTACTGTGTAAACTAGCCACATGTAATGCATGCTATCTATGAAGCAATTTAACTCCATAACCTAACAGATGAAATATAAGTTTTCTGAAAAATGGAAGTTGTGAGTATGTATAGCATGTGTGCCAAATGTGTTCAATGAGAAGTTGTCAAAGCCATGGACATGGGATGAGAATCTCTAATGAAACCCCAAAATTTTTTAACAAACTAGTCAATGGACCATCAAATAAGAGATAAACAAGGATTCATCACTTTGCATACATTAATATTGAAAGAAACAAGAAAATATAGCATATTTAGTAATCCTATACTCTTGAAATCTTTAAGAATGAACCGTGTAAGGATTATAAGCAATCAGTTTGTGATTATAAGAATGGGAGCTCGCCATTAATGGCTTCAAGGCCAATGGTTCTTTTATTTACTCAATGTGTGTGTGTGTAGTGCAATGACAAAGCAATAGCTCAATAAAACAAATGAAATAAACTCCAAACCATAGGAAAAATACTATAGCTTATGTTAGGAAGATTGAGAGTTCTTATAATGGTCTAGGGGTAGTGGGCTATTTATAGTTTTTCATTTGGGAAAGTGGGGGAACTTTGGTGCATGTGGGACTAAAAAGGAGTCAACAAGTTGATTAGTGAGTCAAAGTAAGATTTGACTAGGTTTAGAAGAGTTTAATCATGGTTGGGACTAGTTAAACTAGGTTAGGCTATTTAATCTTGTTTAAAGAGGAATTAGGGTTTTGAGAGAGTCTTAAGAGGTCTAATCAATCCAATTAAATGGATTGATAGTATAGGAAGTTAGTAAAAGTGGTATAGAAGAGGATGAGAAGATGGTTTAGCTAATAAGGGACTATAGTAATCCCATTAATTGGTTTATAGGAGAAATATGACCAAAATAATGTCATAAACGATGAGTTAGACGATTCAAGTTGACGAGGTATCATCAATTTGTAAGAAGGAGAATAGTTAGTGCAATATTAGGAATAATGTTGCTTTGATAAAACTACAGGTGTCTACAACTAGCATCCGATCCACCTGATCTGCCCCCTCCATAAGGCAACAAGCTAGAGGATGTGCTTCCTTGTGCTCCATCAGTTGTGCTAAATTGTACACCCACATTCTATGAAGTTGCACTACTTCCAGACATTATACCAATGTTTTGCACACCCACGTTCTGTGTTGATGACGTGCTAGAAAAGATACCTCCAACTAGTCCTCCAAATAAAACTGATAACGATTACACATAGATGAATACACTACTTGATTAACTCCTAAAATTGAATGCAAATTGACTCTATCTACTGCAAAACTACTACTCACACTAGCTTGTTTATAGTTAATTGTAGTAGAATTTGTAAAACCAAGCGCAAAGGCTAGGTCGCTAGGTAGGTTTAGATGTGTGCCCGCAGTCCACAGTCTTTCATCCTACGCATCCTCATCCAAAGTCAAGGAGGGTTCTCTGCCATGCTTTCCCAAATGGGGGAGTTCCAAATTCTCCAGTTCCATGTCCTCTGCGTGAGCTCCAAATCCTTCACGAGCCATCTCCCTCCACAATACCATTCTTTTTGTGATCTCTCGCTGCTTCATTAAATCCCTCTCGCATGCTTCATCAAATCCCTCTCACGTGCTTCATTAAACTTAAGCCACCTTTTTTGTCTCTATATCTCTGTCCACTAGGTCCGCCATCTTTACCAAACATGCTCCTGCCCCTATGCATGGTGGGGTTTATCTAGCCATAGGCTTCTCTTCCAAATCTAGGGTTACAATCAGGATCTTGATCGCTAGTGGAATACCGTGCAAATATGATCCTTTGGGCTCACGTAAAATCTAAAACTGAGCAATCTCTGTTCACGAGTAAGTTAAAACTACATATTACAATGTGTTGCTATTCAAAACACCATGGAACCAAACATCCACATAGTGCAATCAAATCAGATTTGCATCATACAAGGTCTGAAATTCTTCCTGTGTCCAGAAAAGCATGTGAAACCTCCAATTCCTCTTAGACACATAAGCAACCAACCACTCACACAGCTCTATAGGGAAATAAAAAAACAAATTTTTGTACAGCTCATGATATAGGTTTTGTTCAACCCACACACATGCATTAAAATCAGGTCCAGTGTTGAATCTGCGAGCATACTCTTCTTCTAGATCTTCTAACCACTCCTCAATATTGGCCAAGGTTAATCGGTACGTCTTCATCACACAGCATCCTGAAAAAAAAATGAGAAAGAGGTCCCGAAAATGGAACCAATGATGTAGCCTAGAATATACCCAGAAATCCCAATGTGCGCTGACACATCACTCAGACTGAACTGAGCGCTCACCCAAAGTGTGTAAGGGTACCAAGTCCCTCTTTAGAGATTCTTATCCAGAATGTTAGCATTATTGTGTGTGTGTGTGTAGTCAGATTCATAACAGAAAAAAGGCATTCCACGGTGCATAAACCATATCTAGAGCTTAATCATATGAAAGATTGACTAAAAAATTATTGTAACGAGATTTACCATGCAAGAACCAAATTAAATCACATCTAACACCAATACCCAGCCAATAAGATCCGTTATATTAATACCATAGAACATAGAAGCTTCATACATCATGATCCAATTTCCATAGTCATGTGTGCTAACAATTTCGCACCATAAATCTACGATAAAACAATATATCCAAACGGTGCAAATCAATACATATATATAGGAGTGTGGACTTGCACTTCACCGCCTAGGCACCTTCCAAAAATAGGCTACATGCTAATGATAGCCATGCGCCTTTACAAGAGGATACAAAAGCATGCAATGCTAATAATAGATCTTCTTAAAGTTAACTCCTAGTACAAATCCTATTATTAACCCAAAACTCTACATGGTGCTTGAACTTCTGCTAGCCCAAAAATAACCTTGTGTGGTCTGCAAGTCTTCATATTATTGTGTGCTTAGTACTCTAAGACGAAAAATAGCCTTAGGATGAAAACAACTAAGTCTCATTCCTGGGCATGCCCTGCCTTACTACATTTCCGTGTTCCCTCATGTTCCCAATGTTTACATGCCCAAAATCTTATGCGCTTACAAAACTTTGGCTATACTTGTCAGCCCAATAGTTGGGTTGCATGGAATTGTTCATTTCAATGCTGGAAAATTTTTTCCCCTTTTTCACCAACTTACCCCGACCTAAATTAAAAACTCTAGTCTCCATGGCGTAGAGGATGTCGATACCTTTTCAGCAATATAAAGTTTGTCAAATTTGGAGTTGTGAAACAAAAGTTATGGCCATTTTAAGTTCAGGGGATCGGGGAGTTCCACGCGAGCTCCAACAGTCCGCATTTAACTTTTTTTTACTTGTGTGGATATATCAGGTATGCAGGGAACTGAGGGAAGCAAGGAACTAGGCCACTTGTTCCTGTGGGGTCCACAATGTCCGCAGTGTACTGAAATCTTTGCCCTTTATTGTGTGGCTTATTCGCTTCCGCGGGGAACTCACGTACCAATGGAACCTGTTTCGTCCTGACCTCAGTTCTCTAGATTGCTCCCCACTCTGCACAAAAAATGATGCTTCATTGTGGCTTCCAAGCTCTTGCAGGGAACCAAGTGTTCCCCATAGCCGTTCCCTATTTGCAGTGTTCACTTGTGCCCCTTAGCATCCGCAACACACTCAACCTACAATACACTTGGCCCATCCAAACTTCTTTGCATTGCAGGTTTTTTGCGGTTGCAAGGAACTCATGTCCTTGCAGAACCTGTTCCTCCAAAACTCAGTTCTTCTACACCGTCTCTTGCCTATACAACACTAAATTTTCAAACCCTTTGTATTGTGGGTTCAAAGGCAATGCGGGGAACTCCCAATCCTAGGGAAATTGTTCCTCAAATCCTCCCCAGGCCCACATTTCCGCAATACACTAAAGAATGTTGATTTTCCCATTTTTCTTCAATTTTCCAAAATCTTTGGATTTTTTGAGCTTGGAGAGAGAAAGAGAAATGCATCAAAATAATATCAAGTCCCCCAAAACAACTTTAAGTGCCCAGAACATGAAAAATACTTGATTTCACCGTTCTCTTTATTGGAGCTCCATCAACTGCCCAAGTCTAATTTTTCTAGTTATCCAATTTTGCAAGGGGTGCAAAAATGGATAACATGATCTTAAAGTCTTGACTTAAGAATCCATGTGTGCTTTGTACATGTTGTCGACTTTTGGTTGCTATTGAAATAATATGCTTATAAGTTCAAGTTATTGAGATTAAATTATGGCATGCGATCCCATTCCATATCAATAATTTTTCTCCCACATTTTAAACTTTGTATGATCTTAAGTAAAGATGTTTAAACAATTCTATATATAGCAAAAAAAAATTACAATTGACTTATTAGACAATGAATATTATACTTTTTTCACATTATTATGCAGTCAAATAATAAATTATGAACTCTAACCTTAAAAAATAAAACATAAATAATAATTGTCAAATATAAATATGTTAAACATCCATCCAAAATCATTCAAAGCTATTATATTATAGAGGAACTATCTATCCATAATGTCCTATGCATTTGTTTCGTACAAATAAATTATAATTGGAAGTAAATATTTGAATTATGATAATTGCATGCGAAGAGAGAGAAAACAAAGAGATCCAAGAAAAATTAATGGTTTTGCGAATAACTTATAATTGTATCCCAAACCCATCATAAAAGCCAACAGAGCTAGTCTATGTCAAGGTGTCCATCTTTTAGGGTTTGTAATGTTTTTAAATTATTTTCAAGTCTATACGTGACTTGTAGTTTAACCAATTAATTCGGTTGTACATCAGAATCAAAATCTAAACCCCAAACTTACTAAAGGTACCAACTCCTTAAATGGGGTTTAAATTTAACAATCGTTTAGACATTTTCAACAATTACATACTCATAAAATATTGAAATGTCAATCACTTCCAACTTGTATATTTAAATATAATTCTCTTTTTTATATAAATCTATATACAAATTACATATTGAAAATTGTTAGCACAAGGCCATAGATGACATATACTGCTGAAGCAAGCATTGAACTAAGTGGAATTTTTGTTTGGAAGAAGATTAATAGTTTTCACTATTTCAACGACATAACTTGAGTAGAATGTCTCAAGCAAAAAGATATCCAAATTCTAATTAATATTATATGAGAATGAGCTAATAATAATTATTAGCAAGGCTTAAAAGTTAAAATGTACATTTGGCTAATCCAAAAGTTTTTTATCTTGACATAATTATGTGATTAGAACTTTGAGGTGCTATGTCAATTTGTACAATTATAACTATAATATTGTAACAACATACAATGCTTTATATTTGTAACGATTTTTTTCGACATAATATTGCTATTGGAAATTCAATTTTTGGTATTGGAAATTGAACTTCGTGTTTGACAAATAACAAGATAAGGGACCCAAAAATTGTAATGTTTGATTCTAAGAATCTTGCAAGGTGGAACAAACATGGGATGCTCCCCATATGCCAGGCTTCTTAGAGCCTTTGCAAACTTGGTGGCAATCTTTCTATCTTTGTAGAATGGAAGCTTCAACATTTCGGGGATTATAGAAGATAAACTTCTATTACTATATTTGAAAATATCAGTGGCCATGGTGTTATCAAATGGCACGCCCTAGCCACTGGCATATACTCAAGCAGCCAAATAGAATTTTCTTGCAGACTTGGTGAAAGTGACAAGAACATCTGTAGTTTTCCCTGGACCTAATTACATTACAACTTTCGTTATTTGAGGCTTGGTATACAATGCATCCACAGCCACGAACAGGACGGTATTCAGTGCACCGTTGATCATTCGGAAAGATTAGTTTCCCCTGTTTTCACAGAAATACGAAAAGTGTCTGCATCCATCAATAATGTTAATAGCATTGTTAATAGCATATTAATATACCAGTTTACAAATAATAATAAAGGCGAGTGTGTAGAACAAATATTTGTAATAAAACCATTGTTGACTAATACCTATAGTTGAACATTTATAGAGGTCTCTTGGTTTCCCGTTTATCTTAAAAGCGTATGAAGTATTGGGTGCAACTCTTATTCTTGTTGCTGCATCGATGGGATTTGCATTCCACCATTCTCCTGTTTATTGAAAAATGAAAAAATTATAACAAACGATGGAACACTTTTTCTTCAAAAACGCAGTTGCTCTAAGATATGCATGCCACCATAGCATGCCTTCTTGGCCAGTGACGATGAATCTATACGTGCAGCTAAATATAAAAAACATTGGTGCAAAAAAAATACATAAGATGCATTGAGAGTAACAAAATAGAAGTGTGTTTTACTTGTTTTTCCTCAGCTGCTGCATTTCTCCAAGAGACCGTTCAATATACATTCACTCAAGAGCTCTTCAACCGACTCTCGTTTTAGTTGCTTCATTTTCTATTCTCTAAATGGAAGGAATTTTGAGCCCCGTATCTCTACCATGGATTCCGTAGTACAAACCATGACACATTTCTTAATATGCTTTCTAACCCTACCAGATCAGAATCTGGTAGTTCCATATTTTTGATTTTTCCTTAGACTTCGACAGGGATTGCTATGGAAAGAATTTCCAAGTCATCGTTGCTAGACTTTAGTTTCAAATATATCTCTGTCAAAGACTAGAATGGATGTTCATTCATACACTAATGAGAAGCAAAACCTTCTTTCCATACAATTGATAGACTCAAATTTGTAGTTGTCAAACAAAGAAAATATTTGCGCTCAAGTCTTTTATCAGGCCTGTCAGCCCACCCTGTAAGCATCTGTCACACTACGTGCCTGATTAATGTTAGGGCAGTTGTATTAAAGATCATTTATGGAATAAATGATCTGCCTCTACGCACAGATTTTTAAAGATAGGGAGACAACACACACGTATTAAATGAAGGAGGATATATATTAAATGCTCACAGGCCAGCTGTAATCAGTATAGAAATATTTGATTGTAGACTATAGGAAAATAACAAATATAACAGGTGTCATTTTAGTAGTGGGTAATAATGAAAAATAGATTTTTTATTAATCATAAAATCTAAATATGCCTATAAAATTTTTTCAACCAATCACAAAATAAGAGTAAACCATTTAAAAAATAATTAATTGCAAAAACTTTAGCTTATAAACAGTTGGTAAAATTGTATTGGTCAAAAGCTTAAGATTATTTAGAAATTTGAAGCCTATACTACCTGCCTTCGGCAGTATGATAAATAAAGGCTAGTACTGCTTTCTATAATTTCCTTTCAAATTTCATATTCCTCTCCAACATAGAGCAATCATGAAGATGGCTTTTTTCACTCTTGAGCTTCTCTTGCAGGGTTTGGTGTACCTTTCTTAGCCCTCTTAAGAACAGAGATACATTTATCTTTGTAAATAGGAAGCATCTCATTTATTTCAGGAATTTTGTCGAACAGTTCAATGAAAAATCCATTCCAAATATGTATCTGGTACATCCTAGTTGTCTAGACGCCAATCAATTAGCTTCAAATAAAGAGTGAATGGCATTGCCCTCAAACAAATAAAACATAGGTAGTAAATATAAAATGCAAACACACCAACCATCATACATCCCAAATAATTGAAAACCATTGTGCTGCAGGGAAAAGACTATCCATAGCGTCTTATGTGTATCCTGCAAACAGAAATTATAGGACCAGTAACGTTATCTTTAGGCCATTTCCCCTGTATCTGATCTCACTCTTACTTGAATGTCATACTGA
This sequence comes from Taxus chinensis, assembly GCA_019776745.2. Classification (NCBI taxonomy): domain Eukaryota; kingdom Viridiplantae; phylum Streptophyta; class Pinopsida; order Cupressales; family Taxaceae; genus Taxus; species Taxus chinensis. Next base: position 46,572,453 of record CM034148.1, read on the forward strand.
TACAGACGGTCTAGATAACATTCCTTACAGATAACATTCCTTAATGAACAGACAGTCTGGAAAGCTTTCCTACTGAGAAAAGGAAGTTTGGCATATTTTACTTCTTCCAAGTTTATACTGCCTACACTCTCTATTTGCCATAAGAACAGCTTTAATTTGCCTCGTAACTACATAACCACATAACTAAGAGATGTGATGGATTGCCTTTAGACATCAAGCCTGGTTCCTTAACAGACCGACTTTGAAAATCTATTAGATCTTCCAATCCCTACAGTTATTGATGCCTAAGAGCACACATTAAATTACCCTTATAATCTAGCATGCACAGTTGCCCCACATATATCGGTGGAAGGCTTCTTGGACTGTAAATGCAGAGTAAATGATCAAGTTTCACGGACACATCAGCAGACTTCTTCAAGAAAGACACTGAGATGGGCTTAAACAACACGCACTGGTCCAAGCCAATGACAAAATCAAAATGAATTAAAGTTCACTTTTATTATTTGAAGTAATTGAGGGCATGTCACCAAGAGTTTCCTCAATTTCGACATGGAAATCATGTCTTGGGAGATTTAACCACATACACTCCATCTGCTTCATGCTTCCCAGTGTTCCTTCCAGAATTGTTTCATCATTGCTTTCAAGCGCCAACCTTTTCAGTTGTTTGAGGGAGTCCAAATCATTAATTGACAGAAGCTTCCTTTGCTCTTATTCTTCCATGCATTTGGACAATGAGAAAAAACCAGGTATTCAAGAGAGTGCGTAAGCTGTGGGATTCCATAAGGTATGAACTGCAGATATTCACAATTTCCTATGTCCAAACATTTTCGGGAAGTCATCTTACAAATGTGGGATGGGAGTTCTGTAATATGATAGGGATAAAGATCAAGTATTTAAAGCTTTAAAAGAGCACTGACTGAATTAGGCAGTCTCTTGATGGGCGTACAGACTAACCTGAGGCAAACTAAATGCTTCAAACATCCTGTGATTTTGGCAAGGAGTGGAGAGCAGTCCCTCACAAATCCAGCACCCTGAGAGAGATCATTCTACCAATCCCCTGTGGGGGAATTTCTTTCAAACAAAGATTGCAACGTATTAGAAAGGATCGGATATGAGAAGATCCGAATGTGTTTGGACCATTACTCAAACTATTGCGCATCAATAAAATTCTGACCTTTGTCGAACACTCATCAGCTGGAAACTCTTGAAAATATCTGCCGGCACGAAAGAAGCATTTCTCTTCTTTCTCAGCAATTTGTTGTGCTAAATAGACCAAGACATCAAGCATCCTGAAACAGGCCACACTTCTATCCGTAAAGTTAAGGACTGGCTTAATAAGGCAACGTTCGGCTAACAAATTGACGAATTTCTGTGATGTTTGGAGAGGATCCTGTCCTGTCACAAACCCTTAACTCGGTCACGGTTAGTGTAAAAAAAACTTCCTCTTCTGGAAAGGCAGAGAAGTAGAGAAAGCATAATTGCAAAGAAGTGTTAAGGTCGGCCAAAGCATCATAGCTCAATCTGAGCCTACCATACAGCTTCTCTGTAACCGCGCCGTATTTCTGTGCATTTTTTCTTGAAACCTCTCACTTAGCCATATTTTCACATGCTTTTCCACTTTTCTCACTTAGAGCTATTTGTTTGACAAGATCATTTCTGAGAGCACTGAAAGAGGGGGTTTTTGAAACAGTAAGCCAAAGCATTAAGCTATCACTGGAAAAAAGAGTTTGTACCTGGCTGGTTTTGAATACCTTTTTGAGGATCAGCGTTTTCCCAGATCCGCCCATCCCAACAAGGCCGATCCGGGACACATTTTTGTGCAGCACAGAATGGATCAACCCCTTATGTGTATTGGAGGCATAATCTTGTCCCAGAATGACAGGCTCCTGACTATACTTCATCTTACCCCAGGCTAAAGAAGTCGATGGAAAGCGTTCTCCAGATGTGATCCGAAGCTTGAGAGAATCAATCCTTTCTGTGATCTGCTGCACTCCTTGTCGATTGGCCACATCTTGCTGCAGCTGGTGGAGAAAAACAATGGAAGGAGTGAAGTTTAGATGTTCTTCCATTACTGAAATAAGTTGAGTGATCTTCAGGGAAGGGGGCAAAGGATGTTGAGAAGAGGCATTGATTTTGCCAGAGTTCATTAAAGCCTTCCGATATTCCTGCATTTCCATGCTGATGGAGTGAATTCGCTCAACCAGATGTTTTTTGAGGTCATCCAACTCTTTCCCGCAGTGGACAGCAATGTTGATCTGACCAAAGATCTGCAATTTCTTTTGTGGTTACTTCTGCGCTGCGTTCCTCTCAAACGAAATCTGTGCTGTAAAGCAGGTTGAGGCCAATAATCTAACGGAGAAAAATTAAAACCAATAATAATACGGCATCCTTCCATCGCCATCACAAGCAGATTAAACCGCTTGGTGCGATCCAGCAGTTGCGATTAGTAAGTTTTTGTTTACTTCTGTTTGACTATGTTACGTACACCACTGTATAAAATGTAAATCCCAGAAAAAAACATATAAAATACAAAAAACATGAACGGGGTTGGAGGGACTCGGGAGTGTGCATATTTCTAAACTCTGCAACACGAGATTAAACTATGTGACGTGTTCTATGTGGTGCGTTCCAGAAGTTGTTTTTTTTTTTAAATTATTATTATGGGTAAAAGAGGGTTAAGGGGTCCCTTTCCTGTACAAAAAGTTCTTCAAATGAGCAGATAATCAGTCACATAGAATTAAGAAGAAAAAACCAACAGTCACACATAGTTCAAACCAACAGTACAATTATAGCAAACTAATAACATATCATAACAATAAAGTAACAGCAAAAAGTGGCTTTCAATATCATCATCGAACCAAAACTACCAAATTAAAAAATTATTTAGGATTTTCATCTTTTTCAATATCAAGCCAGAAGGTTAGTCCATTCTTTACCCAGAGTCTTAATGGAAGCCCCAAGATTAGCAAGATCTGCCTCTGTCAGGGCCCTCTTCCTTTTTTTGAATTCTCATCGTTGTCGATTTATCTATAAGCAATGATCAATTGTGCCAACTGATGGAGATGATGGATAGTAGACTTTATGTGAAGCATACTCCATTTTGTCACTTGTTGGAGAAGGTCCTTCAAACACTCCACCTCTTTTTCCAAAGATTTACATTTATCTTGTAACCTTTCCATACTATCATTGTTCATAATGAGAGCCATGATGTCCACCTTGCCTCTCATAGAGTGTCAATCTTTAAGTATGAAGTATTTGTTTATTTGTGTTTGAATGGCATTGGGAATTTGGAACAGATTATGCATGCTTTTGAATCTTTCGAAGGAGACTAATCCACTTGGTAGTTCCACCTAATGTAATTAATTTTCTAATTATATATATTATGATGAGTGGTTTTAATAGGGTCATTAACTTCTTTTTACAATGAAAAAAACACCCGACAACTATGTGCAACAATATGCCATTAATTATTTATAATGATTTTGTTATTTATTTTAAATATGTTTTTTATTTGCAACAATCATAAAATGAATCTAGACCATCCACGTCTATTCAAACCTACAATTTAGATGGTTTTTGTTGTCTACGCTTTTGGTTGGCCCTGTAATATTCATCCCCATAGTATTGTTGCATTATCAATAAGGTCAAAGCTATAAGGTAGAAGGAAAAAAGTTCATTGACGCCATTTTAAATTCACTTTAGTGTGTAACATACTTTCATTTATAATTTTATTCCTTGTTGCAAGTTTTTCTTGTCTTCTATGTGGTTATCTCAGTGACTAGATTCCAACTATGACCGTCGCCTCAGTGCCTTAAAGCTCATGCACAGTTTTTTTTTCATTGTTTTATTTTACTACATGTAGAGTGAGATGCTAATAAATCAAATTGTGGTCTAAACATTGGTGCTAAGATGGGATGAAGGCACCAAAATAAATATATGTCTAAATATACTTTCTAAATGTTGCAAAGTGAGGACAAGTGATGAACACTTTCTGGTATTTTATGGAGAAGGTTTTAAGGTGATCTAGATTGGATTGGCTACTAAAAGATGATAAAGCACATGAACTATTGAGATGCATAGCTTCCCTATTATCATCATGCCATGGAATTGAACGCGAGATATGGTAATCACTAATGTTTTGGTTATCTTGAACCTTTTGATGAAGCGCACAACCCCCGTGTAGATTGGAACACACCACTACTTACGAGTAGGATGAGGAAAATAGAACATCTCAAATTGTATGTAATTGGGTAGAAGGTTTGGCTTGTTTCTTGTGCCACTTCAGTTTTTTTAAGTTACAGTGTTCAATTCAAGTTCATTTTCAAATTGGTGCAATTATATATTTTTCTTGTGTATACCCATCAAGTATTCCTAAAAACAATCAAATGGAAAATCGGACAACTCCAAGTCAATTAGAGATTTGAAAAGGCTTCATTGATGTCAATACAAACTCAAGGGATGAAGTTGTCTACTAGTTGGAACAAATCAAAGTACAAATTACAAAACTCCAAGTTAACTAGAGATTTTAAAAGACTTCATTAGTGTCAATACAAACTCAAGTATTATAAGTAATATGGAATTGTTATTTTCGTTATGTAATCATGAAGCCGCACATACAACTTTTGAAAATAATTGTGTTAGTTGTTTTTGTGGTCTTACATACATGTATAGTTTGGTTGTTCCATCTTGTTGCTTATATTGTCAACTGTCCACTTGTTAGGCTTAATCATCCTCTATTACTCTCTTGTATCCTTTTGTATACCCTTCATTTTGTAACAAATATGATCAATACAAAAAAATTACTCATAGAATTATTTGATTATATTTTGACTCCCTATATATTTAATCATATAGAGTTTTCAGTAATTGATGTAAAATAGTGTGAAGTTTTAGTAACCAAATGATTGAAAATAAAACCCATTTTCCTTGGTTAGTATAATATGGATAATACACCAAGTACCTAAAACCCATTCATTTACTTTAAAAAGGAAAGTAGAAACACAAATCCTTGATTAAAAGAACATTTCAAAGCTATATATGTTGAAAGATCAAAGTGTTGTAAAAAGATGGTTTAACTTGTATGAAAGTTTGATACTTTATTCTACTAATGTTTCATCTCTCCATGCCTTTCATGTCAATAGTCCTTTAAATATATTTTCTTTCACACAATATTTTATAGGATTTTCCATTGCAACCTCACATTTAAAATAACTTTAACTCCTCCCTTTAGGTAGATTTTGACTATCTAAGTGGCCCTCAACAAAACTAATATAACTATTGATGCTTCTACTAGTGACAATAACAACTAAATGTTTGTACAAGTATATGCCAAAGGTCTATGATGAGGTGAGTCAGATACTCTTCGTAAACCCAAATTTTGTATTAAAATTGATGTTGATAATTTTTTTCACTAGTATGAAAATATATCCATGATTATATATTTTGTTGGTTGTTTTTCCTATAAGGACACTCTTAAAGCCTAGATTGAGCACACTTAGGGTTCCTTGGGAGTCTTGGATACTTGTTTGGATAATATAACCAAGGGTTTATTTTTGTTCTTTTGTAAGGAACCTTTACATGTGTAATCTTACAGGATAAATCTCGAACATGGTTACCTCAAAACACTCTTCTAGTCATTTCACCATGGTCAAGAATCATTCAGGTCTTTGACTAGATAGTCATATGAGTCTTGGTCTAGGTTGAGTTACCTTGTTGACCCATTCCACCATGGGATTTACTCAATAGCATTTTCATTCCTATTAGGTGTTTCATGTTCTAAGAGAGAAAAAATATTCTCCGCACGGACCGATAAATGGTTTTGTGTTAAGGTTGACCTCTACCTTGAGAGTTAAAAAATTATATATCAGCATCCAAGTTTCTAACACCATTTTTTGAAGGTTTTTTTACATCAAATTTCCCAAAAATTTATTTTACTACTAATATCCTGACCACAAGATCCATGTTTTCCACTCGTGGCTTTATAGAAAGCTTTTGTCAAACCTCCCACTTGGAATCCTCATATGGACACCAAAATTGAGGAATGAGTCACTTTTTTCTCCCATAAACCTATCCCGAGAAATAAATCCCCATCCACATATGCCTCACTACCACACTCTAAACCTGCCACTCTCACTAGTTTCTCAACCCTTTCTCTCGTTTCCTCTCATGTGCTTGAAAAGAGCCAAGAGTTTCATGATACCCATATTTCTAAGGTACCTCTAGTGCCATGAAATTATCTAGTGATCCTACTCAATGGTGCTCATAAATCCCACCTTTTGGGGATGGAAAATATCTAGTAGAAGATGATGGGGCCTAACATTGTTCCTTCATGCTAGATTTTATCGTTACTTTAGATCACCTACTAAGTTTGAGGTATAAGTTGTACTTTTAGACTTTGGGATGGGTTTCAAGGAAGGAAAGGGATAACTTTACATTGAAGATGAATATTATCTTTTAGAATATTTAGGGACTCACAAATACCTCATGAAAATTCCTTGTGCACTCTGCATGTTAGTGGTTTGATCATTTAAATGGTATTTTTTAAAAGGAGGTTAAAGTTACTAGTTTTGTTTTATAAACTTTTAAAAAGTGTATCTCACCAACATTTTCTTCTGTGTCCACATATCACTGATGAAGGACATGGAAGATCCTCCATTCTAATTTTTCCGAAATTTTCTCAAGTAATTCTAGCCTTAGGAGAAGACCTCATTATGCTATCTATGATATTTGATATTAATCGTTATTCATTAGGAATATGAAATATTTTTTCTTCTAATGATGGTGATAATACATTTACCTTTTTGCATTGGTTAGTGGATAACTCACCACTTTCTAATTGCATCATTTGCAAATATTTTAATATGGTGGACACTCTCAAGGAAAACTAGGGACAAATACCTTTTCGATGCTCCTCCAAAAAGAAATATCCATGGTACTGTTTCAAAAATAGATGGATCTTGTTAGACCATATTTTTAAGTGATGATGGCTATCTACTCTAAAATTAATGCCTTAGTTTATGTTATCACTGAATCACAACACCCTCCGATTTGTACAAGTGTGTGTGCTTGAGCTCACGGTGTGACTGGGTAACATGGGTATTATCTCCAAGTGTGGGACTTGCTACTTGAGATAGACCTCTAGAGAAATTTGGTTCTTCTTCCAACTCCTAGTGCAAACTAACTCTATTCAAGTTAAATGAGTAACTACTCCTAATTTATCATTTCCAAGGGACCAAGGAAAGAGAGATGACATGCAAATAAAGGAAAACTACACTGCAGAGGTGATGCACCAAAAGAAGGGTATTAGAATAATCCCTAATGTGTGAAAATGGGTGCAAAATGTAGATTAGAAAGGGTGATAACAATTCCCCATAATCTAACAAAAACACTCACAACAACATTTCCATACATACACACTGATAATTAATCCCTGCAAGAGCATAAAATAGGCACAATATATTTGCATTAAGATTGAAGAGGCAAGAAGAATGTAAACAAACACATAAAGGGAAGATACATCCACAAACTTGCATCTATTGCTTCATGGGTATGAACAGTTAAAAATTTCACAAATGAAAGACCCGGATCACTATGCAAGGAGTCCACTACAAAGGCCTATAACACATTGACTTCACAAAACCAAAATGACAAAGTTTTGATACTCAAATGATCCTCCTTTACAATGAGCCCAACACTTCAATTTATAGAACTTTAAGAGGAGAGAGAGAGAGAGAGAGAGAGAGAGGAGATGCAATTCCCAAAATACACTTTTCAACCAATTATAAGTCATGATAAATGAGTGCGGTTGGTGATTTTGGAACTGTATTAAAGCAATATCAAGATGTCCTATAACTTGCAACAGTGAAAGAATGATTTCCCATGCTAATTAAATGCCTCCCCAACCACTATCCAACAAAAAAACATAAATGGGATAGTTTTCCTTAAAAATAACCATCAAATATTCATCAATTTCTTCATTTCTTAATATTTATACATTAGGCTTGGAGCCATGGTCCCAACGAGACCAATTTTGTGAAAATCTATTGAGAATTGCTCCAGTTATGTCTCTCTGAGTGATTGCAGCTACTTGAGTTTCACAGGGTTACTTCATTATTACGGGATTTGCAATTAAATTCATTGGTCAGGAAATCATCATTCAAATTATTTCTTCTCCCTTAATTTTTTTTTGCTTATCTTAAAATATTTTTTATTTAAAATCTAGGGCCCGCCATTGACCTCTATTGTTTTGCATAGGAAGGGAGTGTGTTTTATTATTTAGCTTTGAACATGATCAGCTCGGTCGAGCTGGCTCTTCTCCTTTCCACCTCACTGTATTCCCCTATTGTTTTTGATGATGAAATAGTTTTGTTTCTCTATACACCGAGTCACTTTATACTCCATGTCGACCCCATCACCTTTGTATTGGGTCCTGACAACAAATTCCCTCATTATCATGTGTCGAGTCATTGTTTTGGGCACCGAACCCTTATAGCTCCATTTCCACATGTACATCTAACACCCACCTACCAATCTTCAAGCTTGTCGGCCACCCATACAATCAACCTCTCCTCTGCAGTGGTGAGTTATCCGACTTGGACCTTTGGCTCCACTTGGTGCCAAGTCGATGCCAACCCTATTTCTAATGTTGTTTGAGTCGTTAAACCCCGCAGAAAACTGACTTCAAGATGGCCCAGGTTACTTGGGTTGGCCACCTTTGCATTTTCCACATGTCTCCCTCTACGATGCTTTGTGTGGACTGACTCGGGTTTTGTTGTCCCAGACAGCCCCAATGTCTTATGGGCTTGGTGGACCCACTTTCTTCGCATGACTCATGTCAGACCCCGCGACTGTTTCGGCCTTTGTGTGCACAAATGGCCCGAGTGCAACTCAGACCCTCATTACCTGATCCTCCCACATCGGGTGCTCTGTGAACACCCTAGGCCCACAATTGGTTCCATGTACCACCATTCCACATGCACTTCACTCTATTACAGGGATTTCGGCCAAGTTGGGTCCAAGTTGCACCCATGTCCCTCGGGCCTCCTTAGCCACTTATATCTACTTGTTGATCAGAGAACACTTGACAAAAAACACACAAGAAGTCCATGTGGGAAAATAGGTCATATTAAAAGGCACAAACAGAAAGGGAGAACACGCACGTGGAACAGAAGTTCAGCTTTTTGGGACTTAGTCATTTTCACTCATGAAGGTCTACTTTTAGAGATGGTGTGCAGAGCACACAAACAAGGTAGAGATGTGCAATGCATTGGCTATTCTTGGAGGATCGGATATGAAGCACTTTTCATGGACATAGGCTGGAAATAGATCTACTATTGTCAGTTAACTACCAGTAGTCTATTGTTAGTGCACTTGCATGTGTGGCTAGTTTTGTAAAGGCGTGTGGCTAATAATAGCATGCGACCTATTTTGGGAATGGATAAGTGGTGAAGGGAAAGTCCCCACCCTTATATAGTATGTAGTAAATTGTGTAATAGATTTATAGAGACATACAAAGAGGAGATATATACAGAGATATGTTGTTAAATTTGTTACGCACATACTACTGTTATTGTAATGAAGCTTTTGTATATTTATTGCATTGAATATAATGGAGGATATTGGCTGAATCTAAGTGTTAGTTTTGTGTGTATCTGAATCTAGTATGTTTTTGATCTCATCATGGTTAGTACTTAATTCTATTCTCCCTTAGGTATAGATCTAGTATGCTCTGTGGAATGATGTGTTAGTAATGGAACTATATGTATCTCTTAAGTCTTCATCATGCTAACATCCTGCAATACAACCCTAAAGAGGGACCTGGTACCTTTACGTGCTTCAGGTGAGTGCTCAGTTTAGGCTGAGTGATGTGCCAATGCGTCTAGGGTTTTATTGGATTTGTATCACTGAATTCTAGGCTACATCATTGGTTCCGTTTTGGGACCTATTTTTCGGTTGTTTTCAGGATGGTTCACGATGAAGACATACCGGTTGACCTTAGCAAGTGTTGAAGAATGGATACATGATCTGGAAGAAGAATACGCACGGCGATTCAACACTGGATCTGAGTTTAATGCATGTGTGTGGGTGGAACAGAATCTGTATGACAGTTTATATGAGATATTTTTCATTATCTTTCCAGTAGAATTGTATGAGTGGTTGATTGCTTATGCATCTAAGTGGAATTGGAGGTATCACGCACTTGTCTAGACGCAGGAAGAATTCCAGGCCCTTTATGATGCTGATCTGATTTGGACTTGAGCTGTGGATATGTGGTTTCATGGTGTCTTGAATAGTTATATATTGGAATACTCAATTTCCACTTATTTGTGTCTAGAAGTAGCTGAATTCAAGTTTTTACGATATCCAAGGGGAACTTACCTACAAGGAATTCCTATGTTGATCAAGATCCTGATGGTAACTTTGAATCTAGAGAGTAAACCGATGGCTAACTAAACCCACAATGTGTGTGGGTAGGAGCAGGATTGGTGAAAGATGGAAGACCTAGTGGTAGAAAGGAAAAGAGAGGAAAGGCGGCTTAAGTATAATGAGGCACGCGAGAGGGAGATAGAGAAGTAGTGTACCATTGCAGAAAGTATGGCATTGAGGAGAGAGATGGCTCATGAAGGATTTGAAGCTCACGTAGAAGATGTGGAGCCAGAGCATCAGGAACTCCCCCATCTTGGAAAGCATGACAGGGATCCCCCCTCGGCCTCATGTAGAAGCACACCAGCAGAGACTACCTGAGCCGCGGGCACGCATCTGAATCCACCTGGTAACCTAGCCCTTGCACTTGGTTTTCCAATATCTAGTATGACAAGTAATCAACAAGCAAGTTTGGGAAGTAAGAGAGAAAGCACATCAATGGCAGGGAAGATGCTTCATTGTTATTTGGAGGTGTGTTTTTAGGTGCATCGTCTGCACAAAATATAAGTGTACCAAATGTTGGATTCACCTCTGGAAGTGGAACTACTTCACAGACCGTAGGGGTTCAGTATAGTACTACTATTGGAGCATAGGGGAGTATGTCTATAGGACCTATTCTAGCTACAGGTTCGGGATCAAGAGGCATAGGTAGCTCTGGTTCAGGTGGATCTAGTGGTTCTAGAGGTAGGGGAAACACAGAAGATTCTAGATCAGGTGGGCAAGGTCCACACCAACCCCAGAATATTTACATGGAAATGTCTCTTCATCTTCCAGAGTATAGGGGCATAGAAGATGTTGTTGAACATGTGCATATGTGTGAAATATTATGGCGCGCAAAAGGAATCATGGCTTCTGAGCATAGGGCAAGCCAATTTACTACTATGTTACAAGGGTGCACACACAGCTGGTACAGAAATTTTGACCCTGATCAGACTTGCATAGATTATATAGCTTTAAAGGATGCATTCCTTAAAGAGTTTCATATCCCTGAGTTTGAGCAGAAGAGTATAAGTGTGCTCAAGGATATTAAGCAAGGCACTACTGAAAGTGTTAGGGAGTATGATGCATGGTTTAAAACATTGTTATCAAAGCTTTCTTATGACATACACATAAGCCAACATGCACAATGGTTTATTGGGGGCTTGATTACCCCTTTTAGGAGGGCATTATCACATAAGACATACACTGATCTGCATGAAGCACTTGAAGCATCCTTGCGTGCTGAGGCAGTTGGAAGCATAGATACCTGGGGTGAGCCCATTTTTAGAAGCACAAATAGCAGTAATGGTGAAATAGTTGGAGAAACTATCAGAAAATTCAGCTCATGAGACGCACACAGGGATTTGGTGCATAGATTGTGAAGTAGAAGGTCACACAAAGGATAGTTACCCTCACAGAATAGTACACTCATTGTTGATGGATTGTGAAATATGCCACTTAAACCATGATGCTAGCCACTACCCATTATTACAACGTGCGATAAGGAAGAACGTTTCAAGCTACTATAAAATCTACAGGTCCACGACTCATGACACATGGAGGACTGCCAGCTGATTGGAAAGATCCATGATGCTATAGATATTGGTGTACAGAAAATAAGAGTTTCAGATAACTCTAAGGGAAAGAATGAGCATCAGGACCAGGAGCACAATCAGGCACACTATGATCAGAATGAGGGGCGTTTTGAAGGAAGTCATGGCAGAGGTTGAGGATACCGTGGTGGATTCAGAGGATGAGGCCATGGTGGTGGAAGAAGTGAGTTTCCTCACGGAACGTGTTATACATGTGGATCTCCTAATCACTATAGGTGTGAATGTCCTCAGAATATTACATGTTCTTTCTACAGAAAGAACCATAGCTATGAAGAGTGCTTGGACTTATATGAGCATCTGAGTAAGCAACATAAACAAGAGAACAAAGGTGCATGGATGGTTATGATACAAAGCGCGGTGGACAATCAATGGATGCCCAAGATGGAAGTATAATCTGAGGCACTACAAGTGAAGATCATGACCCACGCTGAGGCAGCACGTGTCAGGGAGGCATTACAGCAGAAACCTACCATCACTAAAGATGAGGTTCTTCATGCACGGTACCCAGATCCTGCCTATCAGAAGGAGGTTTATCAGGATACCATGGAAGTTCTAAGGAATCTTCAGGGTGAGATACAATACTTAAAGGAGCAGAAGAAAGCATCAGAGATGGTCCAAACTGATATAGATGACTTGAGAGAAGTGTGTAAAATGTTGCACCAGGAGAACATCATTCCATTGTTAGGGAGTTGGTTAAAAGGGAACACTCCACGCACAAGTACTGAGAATGGATGACAGATCCTGCATGCAAATCTCCCTCCTCATAGCCTAGATTATGACAAGGAAATCACTCTTAATGTTGTTGTGGATGGGTGGTTGTTGAGTAATATACTAATTGATACATGCATGAGAGGTCAATGTTCTTACCTTGGATGCATGGGTACAAATGGGAAGACCCCCATTGCAGCCATCCTCTAATGTATTATTCATGGCTAATCAGACTAAGGCCACTCCCATAGGAGTTTTGAAAGATGCATCCATTACCATACAAGGAGCCAAGTTCACTGGAGATTTTGAAGTTTTAGCACTGGCAGAATCAGATAGCTTCCCAGCTCTATTGGGTGTCCTTGGTGCTATGCAAATAATGTTGATCTTCGGTTCAACAAGGGCTATATCAGTTTTGAAAATAAAGAGGAAAGGGTTATTATCCCTTTAACAGATGGAAAGTTTGCACCCTATGTTGAGCCCTTAAGTGAAGAAGATCTAAATAGGATTTATGTACGTGCCATCCGAGATCCAGAGATGATTGAACCAACCAAAGAAGGACTAATTCAGTGGGAGGATGCACAGTCTATTAGTGATACTACAAGTGTTGCTTGTGATAATTGGGCTCATAACACTTATGAGTTGGTAGGGCATGAAGTAAAGAGCATATTCCCTTGAGGCACAAAACCATGTTATGTCAGGAGGATAGGTAACAACTTGGTACCTTGTTACACAGGAGAAGGGGATCCCATGGTATTCCTGTGTGCCATGGAAGAAAAATGGATAGATCCACTGGAAAGAAGAAATATGCTAGCATATACACTATGTGGGATAGCAGCATGTTTGTGGGTGGTCCACAGGGATAATCTTTCCGAATGGAATGAAATTGGGATTTCTCTTACTACTAGGTTCTTTAGGAGCAATGCACCTACTCAAATCTATAATTATCATGGTAATCAACCTGTTCAGCACCACGTTCAGAAGTGTGAGAGACTCTAGACAGAAGGGCAGGAAGCTTTACCACCTTCACTATGGGTGCACTGGTTTATTCCACTTTACAAGGCTACATGCGTGCTTGGTATGTATATGTAGAACTCCATAGAGAAACTGGAAATTGGCATAATTTAATTGCAGGAATGGCCCAGACATTTGACTTCTTCTCTACAAAGCCTCCAGTGGAAGAAGCATTAAAAGTTATCAAGTGCTTAACTATGGGGGATAGTGCCAAGGCTGAAGAACTCCTTCAGGAGTTATTAGATAAAGAAGACTCAAGAGTGCATCTTGATAAAGAACTAGAGGCCGATGCAACATTACTTCAAATGCTTTCCTTGAGAAGAGAGAAAGGAAAAATGGTCTACTTAGTGGATGACGAAGAAGTAGATAATCTAGATGTAAACCATTCAACAGGAAGGTGTGAGGTATTGGATAGTGTGGATAAGACCACACGTGCCTATCATGAACCTATGAAGACAAAGTGGGTGAATATTGGAACAGATACTGAGCCTAAGGAAGCCATAATTGGAGACTATTGGTCAGACTCTGAAGTGGCAAAAATCATAGAGTTACTAAGGGATTACCAGGACCTATTTCCTAGGGGGTACCATGAACTTAAAGGCATGCATGAATCATTAGGGGAGATGAAGATAAATCTTAAAGAGGGTGTGCACCCAGTTAGAAAGAGACCTTACAGAATGAACCCCAATTTATGTGAAAAGGTCAAAGAAGAGATTGATAACATGTTGAAGTCTGGAATTATCAAGCCCCTTGATGAGTCAGAATGGGTTAGTCCAATGGTGATCAGTATCAAGAAGGATGGATGGATTAGAATATGCATGGATTACAGGGAGTTGAATGTTTCCTGTGTAACTGATCCATTCCCTATGCCATTTACTGAGGAAATACTAGGAGTTGCAGGGTGTGAAATCTATTCATTTACAGATGGGTTCTCTGGGTATCATCAGGTTAGGATTTCCCAGGAGGATCAAGAAAAGACTACATTTACTACTGAATGGGGTAGCTTCACCTATACTGTAATGCCCTTCGGTCTGAAAAATGTGCCTATTGTATTTTCGTGCATAGTTGTCCAAGCATTCAAGGAATTTATTCACAACTTTTTACAGGTATATTTAGATGATTGGATGGTGTATGGATTAGTTAAGGATCACTGTGACAATCTACGCTTAATGTTTGAACGGTGTAGACAGTTGAGTATCTCTTTGAACATCAAGAAGTGCATATTTGCTACACCATTTGGGATACTTTTAGGACACATAATCTGTAAGGAGGGTTTATTGGTTGATCCAACAAAGGTTGCAGTCATTATAGGCCTAAGGGAGCCTACCAGTCAAAGTGAGGTGCATGGATTTTTGGGTCATACAGGATATTACAGAAAATTTATCAAAGGCTATGCCAAAGTTTCCACACCATTAGAAGAGTTACTGAAAGGGAAAGGTACGTTCTACTAGGGAGAACAACAGTAGCACACATTCGAGACATTGAAGGAGAAACTTACTACCGCACCTATTCTACATTTTCCTTCATGGGACAAACCATTTCATGTACATGTTGACACCTCTGGCATGGCCATTGGCACGGTGTTGGCCCAACCTAGAGAAGGTATTGTAGATCATCCTATCTATTTTTCTAGTAGAAGCCTGACTCCTGCATAACAGAATTACACAACTACAGAGCGCGAAGCTTTGTCAATGATCTATGCGCTGCATAAATTCTGCCAGTACCTACTAGCTACACCATTTGTCTTTTATACAGATCACATGGCATTGAAGTATTTGGTAAATAAACATGTTTTACAAGGGCGCATATGTCGATGGGTGCTCTTATTTCAAGAATTTGATTTCACAGTTGTGGTAAAACTAGGAAAAAGTAATTCTGGACCAGACCATCTATCAAGAATACAGTCAGGAGAAGAAGCACAGGCAATTGAGGATACCATGCCAGATGCACAGTTATATAGGTTACAATGTGTGCCATCAGAACTAGAGGACATTGTTGTCTTTCTACGCACAGGGATGGCACCAGAAGGAATGAAATCCTTGGAGAAGAAACAACTTGCTATATGTGTCGCACCTTATATGTTAATCAGTGGTGACTTGTACAAATTGGGTCATGATGAGGTATTGTGTCATTGTGTATTGGAACATGAGTGCATGGGCATTATGGAAGAAGCTCATGGTGGAATTGCAGGTGGCCACTATGCAGGTGATGCCACAATGTGCAAGATTCTACTCACTGGATTATGGTGGGAGACCCTCTATAAAGATTGTAAGGAATTCTGTAAGGCATGTGACCATTGTCAACATCTTGGAAGACCAGGTCAGTGAGATGAAATGCCTCTGAGACCTATTACTAGCACAGAACCATTTGAGAAATGGGCTATAGATTTTGTGGGTCCTATTTCACCAGCTGCGCGTAGAACTAGATCACGCTACATTATAACTTGCACAGACTATCTGACAAGATGGGTAGAAGCAACACCTACAAAGGACTATACAGTGGCTACAACAACTCAATTTCTATGGGAAAATATTATTACAAGGTATGGATGTCCTTTGAGTTTGACCAGTGATAGGGGCACACATTTTCTTAATGAGACAATCAGAATTTTATTGGATGAGTTCATGATTGCACACCATAAGACTACACCCTATCATCCTCAGGAAAATGGAACTGCTGAAGCTTTCAACAAAATTTTGGGCCAGACATTGACAAAAATATGTGATGTTGGAAGAAAGGATTGGGATGATAAAGTATCTGCAGTACTTTGGGCATATCGAACAACATATAAAAGGTTGAACAAAGCAACACCATTTCAGTTAGTGTTTGGCACAGAAGTCATTCTTCCTATGGAATTTATGTTACCTTCTTTGTGTATTACGTGCATGTAGAGGTCTAGCTGATGAGAAAGCTTTAGAAGAATGGATTGAAAAGTTAATTTAGCTGGATGAGTGAATGAGCCATAGCACATGTTAGAGTCAGAAGCAAGAAAAGGCCAGGTAGAAGGCATGGCATGACAGAAACATAAGGGACAAGAAGTTTGAGATTGGACAAATGGTACTTCTCTATGACTCTAAGTTTTTATGCCATCCAGGAAAACTTAAGGTACATTGGTTGGGGTCGTATGTTATCACTTACATCCTTGAAACAGGTGCTTTCCAGTTAGAAGCCCTTGATGGAACATGGCTACCCATTTACTTCAACGGGAGTAGGCTGAAGCCCTACTATAAATAAGTCTTCTTGGTGTTTGTAATAAGGCAGTATTGCCATTTAGATTAGGTTTTCAATTATGTATTTCCTTAATGTGTTTCCTTCTTTGTTGTTATGCTTTGTCAATTTAGTTGGTGTGTTGTGTAATAAGCATGCTTGCGCGCATGAAGCTAATTACTATATGAAGCATGTTTATGTGCAGAGGACTGCACATACTTTTAGTGTGGGGTGGATTGTTGATATTCAGGTACAAAATCATGGGAATTGAAAGGTGAAAGGAATAAGCTACTACGGGTGCTCTTCAAGTCAAAGGATTGCTTCTAAAAAGTGACCAAAGATGGAGATGAATGAAGGGATAGTATAACGTGAGGTAAGCAGAGGCCATAACAACTACCAGTAGAAGGTGCAGTGATGAGGTACTCGGGTGCAAGGAAGCATGCTGAAGAGAAGTCTGTGACCAGAGGGTAGGAAGGCACGCTAGAAGGTTATAGCTGGGGCACGAAGATGTAACGTGTGGAAAGGATGGAATTGATCAATTAATGAGAGGATATTTGGTAGGTGAAGGAGCAATGAATGCATCAAAAATTTTGAAAATCTATATAAGGATGGGATGTGAATTCATTTTTACCATTGTGATTAAGATTATTTGAAAAAGAGCTAAGTGCGAAGAGCCGAGTGATCGAATTGAGGTGTGAGAGGTGTGTAACCAGTCGTGACGAAGAGATTTGTGTGCAGAAAGAGCTTGTGTCCCCGGTGGTGAAGGGTTTGAGTGAAAGCAAGGTGATAGAGAGGAGTGAGGGCACGTGATTTCACCTAGGGCACACTGAATCGAGCTAGGGTTTGATTCACAAATTATAGAATTCAAGAGGTGAGTATCTACAAAGGATTGCAAGGTAGAAATGGCACCCAAGAAAGTAGTTGCAGCAGGAGTGAAGGGAAAGAAGAAGGTGGTCGAAGAAGAAGAGGAGATGGCTCCCGAAAGTAATTTTTCTGAAATGCAATATCCAGAGGGGGTTATCGTAGGCCAGGAGTGGGATTCTCACATAAGAAAAAGAAAGGTGAGTGAGTACAACCACCATACCATAGAGAATAAGAAGGAGCTTGATGCCTTGTTGAACACAAAGACAAATAAATGCATGGCGGAAGACATGCCGGTGTATGACGATGCTGGTGAGAAGCTCTTGAAGAAGATTGGAGTTTACCAACTATATGAACTCCCTTACTTTGGGAAATATGAGCCCTTGTACCAGTGGCTCATGAGTAGAGTGCACGAAGATTTTTTCTACTTTGTAGGACGCAGAGCCAGAATTTCAGCCACGCTCATCTCCATGGTAACAGGATTGAAGGGCACAGGAGAAGATTTGTGAGATGATTTAACAGACAAGGCTGTAATATTGGAGACCAGAAAGGAGTTGGGGTACACAAAGGGTCTGCATGGCATGGACATTGATAAACTAAAGAAGTATCCAGTTGTGCAAGCAACCGCACATCTTGTTACAAAGCTAAATGACCAGGAAAGGTGGTCACAAGTGAATACCATGTGGTTGCACATTGCTAAAAATATGTCTGAAGGGGTAGTCTACAACATTTCATGTTATATTGTAGAAACAATCATTGAGGAAGCACTGCACAGGAGGAAGGATCAGCTTTGGAGCTGTTCTTGTTCATCTGGTGTTCATGGAGATCTGAGTACCTAATGGACCAAAAGAGAAGATATGGGAGTATCCCATGGAGCACAAGTCACCTTCAGAATGCTTCAAAAAGTACTTGTGTGAAGGATCCATGACAGAACAGGTCAAGCAAAGGGCTGAGAAGTGGTACGATAGGCTCCACACGGCCTTTGAAGAAGAATGGCACATCCCCAAGGACTTGCCTTCGGTGGTTGGAAAGGTAGTTCAGTTGTTGTATACCAGCATTTTTGCATAGCGTGGTTCACCATGAAGGATGGAGCATGGAGCCCTTGGTGTAAGTTACCATATGCCTTCACAGCAAGGTACTTCCAGGCATCAGTACATAGGTTCTTAGATGTGTGGCACCTAACGTTCAATGCGGACAAGGTAGATTGTGACTACCACATGCTAAGGAAGAAATATGTGTATCCAGGGTGGGGTGCATATATTGAAAGGCTCATTTCAGATGTATTGAGCATTAAACCAGTAAGTTTGGTTGTGGGAGATATTGGGGTAGCATTGGTGTACCTCCAACTAAAGCCCAAGTTGGAGAATAACAAGTATGTGGAAGATGAGTTCACACTTCTAGCACCACCAAAGGGTAAGCACACAATGGAGAACATCCCAGTGCCTAAGCCCACAGAGCCAATTGAAGTGGAGGATGAGGAGGATGAGTGCGAGGATAGTGGTGGTTTGGAGCATAGAGGTAGAAGACATCCTACGAACAAGGATGAAGCTGAGTGCGCCACTACACCACCTCAGCCAAAAGAGGGGGATGATGAGGACTTGGATGCAATCCAAGGAGAGCACAAGTTTAAGAGAGTATTCAGGAGAATAAGGACCCAGGGTGCTACCCTAAAAATAGTGTGCAAATCACCCAGACTCTCTCCACAGAAGGAGACAACTATGAAAAAGGAGAAGGAAACTGAAGTTGAATGAGGAGGTGGAAGAGTCAGAGGAAAGCACACCTAATTCTCCTACACCTCCAGAGAATGTAGAAGAACATAAAGATGAAGAAATGAAGCAAGGAGAAGAGGAGGAAAAGGGAACAAATGAGATAGTTACAGAGACTGCTCAGGACATGGAGGCACAAGTCCCAAATCTGGAGGCTCAAGTTCCTAAGCAGCCAAGGTCTAGAAGAACAAGTGGAGAGCACATTCCACCAGCCATGGGTTATGCAGAGGATGCAGGTAAAATTGTTGTGCCCGTTTCCAGAGCACACTGTCACAAAAGGACTTATATGGCTGGGAATTAATGGATGAAGATATGGCTACAGTGCGCACAAGGAAGTAGTTATCATGGTCCATGCACACACACATGGATGAGCCAGATTTTGATGTGTGTGAGGAGTCATGTGTATTGAGGAGGTTGAAGAAGACACCTCAGGCTAGACACATGACAGTAAAGCCTACTGTCATGTCAGATGAACAGGTAAGCAATGCATTGGTGAAAGTCTCAACAGAGGTGGTGAGGTGGAATATGGACAAGGCTGCCACAATTAGGGTGCTCAGGGAAGAGATTAAAACTAAGGATGGGGAAATAGCACGCCTAACATAGGAAAGAGACTTAGCACAGAAGAAGAACGTTGTATTTATCAGCATCACAGAGGAAATTGGTGATAATATCATAAGAGCTAGGCCACACTTAGAGCCAAAGGTACCAAAGACATTTCCTTCGGCAATACACTATGTAGGTACATTGGTGGACCTAGTGCTTGAAGATGAACCTTTGCGCATGCCAGCGCCAAAGGATCCAGCACAAGAGGTAGAGCACAAAAAGGCTTCAGTGATGTAGAAGATTACATCATATGAAGGACTGTTGTAAGCACTGTAAGAAGAACTGAAGAAAGCAGACCAAGCCTTGAACATCTGCACAGCTCCAGAGGTGCTCATTAACATAAAAACCCTAGAGGAGAACAATGAGGTCCAGAAAGTGATGAAGGATGAAACATTGGGCTGCGCAGAAATATTATCAATGGTTAAATAGAAGCATGAGGCCCTGACAACAGCACAAGAACCACACAAGAATCGGTTGGAGGAGCTTGGGAAGCTCATTGTGTAGAAGATGGATTTACTAGAGGGAAGGATGACTGCAATGTCCAGCATTGTGTTGGTCTTGCAGAATGAGAAAGGAGAGATCACGAAAGATGAACTAGAGTCCATTGTTGTGGACATTCCAGAAAGAGCAGAGGAAGCACTCGCTGAGTGGCAGACCTTGGAGGCCGAAATAAAACATGAATATCTTGAATTAGTTGTTCAGGTTGTAGAAGAAGAGACTACAGAGTAAAAACATTCTTTCATTATTTCAATTCTTCTATTCTTTACTTCTTTCCATTATTTAATTCTTTACTTCAGTTTTGGAGATGACCATTGTCGGGGTGACAATGAAATTAGTGTGGGGTAATGTTGATCAGAGAACACTTGAAAAAAAGCACACAAGAAGTCTGCATGGGAAAATCAGGTCATATTCAAAGGCGCGAATGGATAGGGAGAACACGCGCGCGGAACAGAAGTTCAATTTTTTGGGACTTAGCCATTTTCACTCATAAAGGTCTATTTTTAGAGATGGCATGCAGAGCACACAAACGAGGCAGAGACATGTGCCACATGCATTGGCTATTCTTGGAGGATCAGATACAAAGCACTTTGCATGGACACAGGCTGGAAATAGATCTACTACTGTCAGTTAACTACCAGTAGTCTATTGTTAGCGCACTTACATGTGTGGCTAGTTTTGTAAAGGCGTGGCTAATAATAGCATGCGACCTATTTTGGGAATGGATAAGCGGTGAAGGGAAAGTCCCCACCCTTATGTATGTAGTAAACTATGTAATAGAGAGATAGAGACATGTAGAGAGGAGATATATACAAAGATATGTTGTTAAATATGTTACGTGCATACTACTGTTATTGTAATGAAGCTTCTGTATATTTATTGCATTGAATATAATGGAGGATATTGGCTGAATCTAAGTGTTAGTTTTGTGTGTATCTGAATCTAGTATGTTTTTTATCTCATCATGGTTAGTACTTAATTATGTTCTCCCTTAGATATAGATATGGCATACTCTGTGGAATGATGTGTTAGTAATGGAACTATATGTATCTCTTAAGTCTTCATCATGCTAACATCCTGCAACAACAACCCTAAAGAGGGACCTGGTACCTTTGCGTGCTTTGGGTGAGCGCTCAGTTTAGGCTGAGTGATGTGCCAGCGCATCTAGGGTTTTATTAGATTTGTATCACTAAATTCTTTCCCTGAGCTTTTCCTGATCCTCTTACGAGTTCATCTGGGCTTACAACGTCTCAGATTTTTCACTTAATGTGTGAACTTGGCTTGATATCGCCATGTCCTGTGATGAATAATTCAACTACTTCATGCTCTAATGCAGCTTATTATGAATTTGAAAATCTCAACTTGTTCCATTATGCTAGAATAACTCATTCCCACAATTTCCATTGTGTCTGCGACATGAGCGTGATCCCAGCTTGATCCCTTTTGCTAAGTCTTGACACCCTGACTATGCGACAATTCAGTTTGGCTTTTGTCACAAGAATTGTTTATCTTTGAACTGACATGGTGTCTTCATGAACTTGTTTTGGCTCATCGGGGTGGCTCAATAATGCATCCTTTAATGGAAAGAGCTCAATCCTCTAAAATAGCTTGCTTGAGGTTCTTATCTATTTTTATTATCGTGAACCACTCGATAGGTACCTTTACATAGCTCAATTCAAAAATTTGGAGAATGGCCTAGTTGCATCCAACAAACTACTCAACTTATTACGTAATAACTTGGTGGATCTAATAGATATCTTGATGGGCTCATCCTTATACAACTCAGTCATGAGTGATCAAGTCTTTCCTTAAATAGATCAGGGGCCATTTCACACAGCTCGAGCTCAATCTTCTGTATATAATTTGAAGGCTCGGTTAAGAGCTCATATTACAATCATTTGATGGCCAGACTTAAATCATTTAAGAATCTTGGTCTAGTTAATTTAAAGGGCTCGGTGAACAATAAAAGAGAACTAAGTCTTGTTTAATGGAATATATCTCATTGAAACAATATAATTTTCCATCCCTAGCAACCAACTCATCTGGCTCAAAATTTAGCTTGATTCTCCACTCCAAAAGATAGCTCAGTCGATAATTAAAACAAATCACCCTTTCTTGATTGTGTTGATTAGTTATCCAAAGATTCAAAAACTTTCTTATGAAATTTATACCTCCTTTAGATCATTTATGGAACTTTTGGGATTTCTTAGGTGCACCAAAGTCATGTAGATGAATGGAGGTTGCTTAGACAAATTACCAGATTTGTCATTTTTCTCTTACAAGTGGATTCCTACCAATGTCATGATACAATCTTGATCGTTTCCCAATTTCACAACATGGGTGAAATGGGATAATAATTTTGCGACTCACGAGGCCATTTACCTACTAAATGGGGCATGAACAACTTCCTGTAGCTATCCATTGGGCATGGAGTTTGCATTATCATCATGGGTCATTTTGAAATATGAAAATTTTAACCCTAGAATTCTTGGAATGCCACTACTCGCTTCCAGAACTGCCTTCCATTGCTTGCACTATCAACTTTCATAAGAAAATATAGAAATTTGTTATGTGAGAGTACATTTTTTTTAAACTTAAATTTCACCCATTCCCACAACTGCAATCCATGAGACTGAATGATGATCATCTGTTAACCTGGACGTCATGGAACTCTAATAATTTCCTCTTTCTTTCTTCTTATGAATGTTCCATTCCTTTCGACAGGCTTCTTTGTTACTTAGGCTACTGCTGTAGAGTGTAAAGATTGTAATCAAACCTTGAGAGTTAATGGTCACCAAGTTCTTTATTTACACATTGACTGAAGGTTGAGTGAATACTAAGGACTGCCATCTGTTGCAATATCAAACCTGCCCCAATCCTGATTTTCTTGATTTGAGGAACTCAGCTGTTGATTGGAGGAAATAAAGTAATTGAAGATTTGAAAATTTGTCTCTTGACCTAATTTTAGTTGTTGTGCATTTGTTTGAATTTTAAATTTGTAATTGTTACAAACAACTATGAGCCTCCCTACTGCAACAGTCACTTCTTCTTAAAGCATGATGAACTGTTACTTCTAACTCTGAGTTTCTTTGTTGTAATTTTTGTCAGAAACATGATGAACTGTATACAAAGTATACACTAGAGGTAATAGGACATGTGCTCAAGGTACTTAGGGAAATTGAAACCTATTCTAACAACAACAACAATTCGCACAAGTAGTTTGAGGAATTGAAAATCCTAGACTAATATGTACAAGGGTGAGAAATTATTCCTTTTAGTAGCAATGTTTGAGATAGATTCCATTGATTAGAATCTACAGATCTTCACTATATAGCTTGTAAACTTGGAAGGAATTCCTACTTTTTCACTTCGTGATCATGTATGGAACTTGGAATCGAACTTGGAATGTTTGCCTAGTTTTTCTTGATTAACATCCCACTTCAGCACCATGTCTCCTCTCTTTGAATGTCCTGGCTTTATCTTTCTTTTCAAAGATCCTTTTGATCAATGTTTGATCTTTCTCCATGGTTTGTATTGCATGCTACCTTGTTTATTCTAATTCCATCAATTATGCATACATAATTTGCATGGGTTCAAACTCAGCTAATTCCAACTGCTTCATGAGTTCAATTGCCAGTAACTCAAGTGATATAGGTAGTATTGCTTCCTTCCCATATACAAATTTATAGGGAGATCTATTTGTAGAAGTCTTGGGTGTGATCCTATCCACCCATAGGGATGATTTGAGATTCGTGTGCCAGGTTCTTTGATTCCCATCAAGTTTTCTTCTTATGATTCTCAACAGGGTCTTGTTTCGTGGACTCTGCTTGACCATTACTCTAGGGGTAATAGTTTTTATGAAGTGCTGAGGTATATACCTGTAGAAACTAAAATTTGGTCACACTCCCCTTGGTCCCATTTCGAATAACCAAATTAAAAACATTCACCTAACCATGACCCTTATACCCCACATTAATATTAATTTAATTATTTATAATTAAATTAATACTCATCCTCACTTCATTCATTATTTAATTACCTCAATTAAAATCAATTTCCACCTCATCCCACCACCTCACCTAGTAACCTCATCTAGATAACTCACCATAGACCTATTTATAACATGCTTCCATAACTAACTAAGACTTAACCCTACTTACCTTAATGAACTAAGACTTAGTACAACCCTAACAGTACATGCCTATTCTCCCTCTAACCACTTTCCCGTGTAGCTAAGCGCAACCGTCAACGTTTCATTGATACCTGAACAAAATGAGAAAAAAAATGGGAGAGGATAGCCAAGAACTACTATTTTAGGAAATATAGGATATCTCACCTTAACCGACGTTGGTCAACCTGAAACCAATGCTGGTGACCGTAAACCATTGTCAGTTACCATATAACGATTTTGGTAACCTTGTTTGAGAGGTTAGACACATTTTTGAGTTTTTGGAGCAAAAAGTGATCTGCATGCAAGCAAGAACCAAAGCTCTTTCACACATCTAGGAAACCATAACCAACACAACCATTAATCAGAAGGTATTTACATTCACAGGAGCACTCCGAAAAGCACTACCATGAAATTGATTTCCATTTCATTGATCAACCATCACCACCACCCAGTCATTGAACCTCCATAGTTGTAAGTATGTCTCTAACCTGCATCACTTCATTTTCATTCAGTTTATAAATTTTTTCACCTTTGTTTATCAATCATCAGTTATATTTTCACCCCACCACTATTATCTTCCTGTGACCTGACCCTTTCCCATCAATCACAACTATTTTAATCATATTTGTCTATTCCTAAGTACCTCTGGATATTCTTAACATCTCCCTAGATCTAAACTAACTCCTCAACATCTTTGATCCAGTCTGATAAAAATCCAAAACCATGAACTATTGAATTATTACCAGCCTACAGTAACCGCCATCGGTTCTTACTAAACCATCGTCAATCATACCAAACCAACATTAGTCTCTATATCATGCAATCTTGCAAATACCAAATCCCAATAACCATTTTTAAGTGATTCAAGTGACTAAAAATCTAACCCTGACCTATTCTAGCACCTTAGTTGTTTACCTTATTTCCAAATCTGATCATAGCCTAGCCTGTTATGTTAGATTTGTTTATTGTATTTAGATTAGATACCTAAATCAGATCAACTACAGTAGGATCCTATTTACTTACATTATTTCTTGCATTAAATTTTTATTAAATAGTGGGTTGATTGCCACTGAGGAAGTATCACACTTCCTAGATCTAGCACATGCTAGGCAACCCATTGATATATATTATTTAATCCTCTTTTTTGGTCTTGTTGTTTATTTCAGGTAGTTCCTCCTAGCCAAAAGGAAGCTCTCACAGTCAGCATTGGATCAAGAAGTCAAAACGTGTGCAACAACCTCTAACCAACCATCACTATAGGAATTCCTTAGCCCACACCCTTATTTGTTTCATCTAAAAAAACTTAAAGAAAATGGTGAAACATTTTGGCATGCACGGTGGGACCCTCTCTAGGGTTCATTGTATTTTATTCATATAGGTAAAACTTTCTTATCTTTTTCTTTCCTTTCAAAAAAATACTCATTTAATCTTCTCCATAGTAATATTCCTTTCTTCTAATTATCTAAATGACATTAGTCATTTGGTGCTTAAAACGAACCGCTTCTTCCTTCTTGTATTGCATTAGTGAAAGAACATCCCTATTCCTATTCATCACTTATTGCATCGAATATCACATTTCGATTTGGGCTTAAAACACTTGCATTACATTTTGATTTGTTGCATTATAGCTCATATTAAAAATGAGGGCAATCTATACGCTGGAAGTCATGCCCATCTAATGGTTGACACAATTGAACCGTAGAAATCACTTACTTCTCTCTCTCTCTCTTTTCCAAACTGCACAAATTTAAAATTTACACATCCTCTTAAACAACATCCCACCCAGAAGAAGTTGTCAATGATCACATGATTAGAGGATTGACAGTGGTCACCTAGCTTGTTATCTCTGTCTAGTACTATCAACACCAATCCGGCACTATGATAATTCTTCACCGGGAACTCCTCATGCTATGATTATTAACTAATGCACAACTCTTAGTTTGGTGGATGTAATCTAGAAACACAACAACAAACATAACACAAGAATACCATAGACTATGATAAGAAGGAATAATGATAAATCTGAAATATCAGTGTAAATTATAATATCAACATGAAATTGTTACAATCTCACCCATGAGGTTCTTCAAGTGTTATTAACTTCACTTGCCTTCAAACAATAACTATGGGAGAAACTTCACAATTACACCTCTTAATGGCTTCTTTAACACACCTTCAAAAATGATGGCTTCCTTTACACACTTACTCATACAATATTTCTCACTACTTCTCTCTATGCTAAATGAGGGGGGGGTGGCCTCTTTATTTATAGGAATTCAGGCTTATCCACCTTATCTCTAAGATAGGATAGGAAAATCTCTTCCGGCCAATCATATTCCATGCCTAAACTCTTGCCTTTACATGTAGGCTTATCTTCTAAGATAAGATAAACCTTATCATCTCACATGGGTTCCACCTTTTTAGACTTTTCCACAAATAAAATATACAAAATATTTATGACATCACTCTTTGTCCTTATTACAAATATAATATTTCTAATTCCTAATCATGTAGACCCTACTTCTCTACTTATCCCAACTTTGACATTTTAACATTACCGGACCACTTATGACAAATATTTACTTTTTACAACATTCCTATTGTACTTTGATTGTTACCATACTCTACATTATTGGTGGCACCGTACTGACGGCGCCGTTATCTTCTATTAGACGCCACTACTAATTATACTTAACAACATCCTATTCCTAATACATACATTAATAAAATAGAAATTATGGAGGAAAATTTTAATGTCGACATTTTCCCCCTTCCTAACTTCTACTCCATCCTTGGAGTAGACTCTTATGGACATTCTGAAGCTGGTGCTTGGGAAATATCTGTAACTTGTCATGGTTGACCCGTTTTGTAATGGGAGTACCATCCAATTCCTCTAGTCGATATGTACCATTTTCATGCACACCTACTATTTTGTAGGGCCCCATCCACTTTGGAAGAAATTTTTCTGTCTTCTTTTTTTGTATCTGGAATCATATACTAGAACCAAGTCATTCACATGAAATGGAGACCAACGGATCTTTTGATCAAAGTATTCCTTCTACTTCATTTTCTTCTTATAGCTTGTATCCTTCGCTATTTCCCTCATTTCCTCTAGCAAATGAAGATGTACCAACCTTTCTTTTATTGAATCACTTTCATCCATCCTTTCATTTTTCATAACTCTCACAGTGGGAATATCAAACTCAATAGGAAGAACTAGATCAATGCCATAAGCCAACTGAAATGGGGAGTATCCTATTGCTGACTTTGATGTTGCCCTATATGCCCACAATGCTGCATGAATCCTTTTATCCCACTTATGTACCTGCAAGGCTGCATCTTTTGCTAGAATTTGACACAACACAAAATTTGTTCGTTCCACCTGTCCATTTGTGCTTGGCTTGTATGTTGTTGTCCTTCCTGTGCTTAATAGAAAACTTGTTGACTAGGGCTTCTACCACCTCATTAATGAAGTGGCTTCCTTGATCTGTTACAATTTCTAATGGGCAACCAAATCTGGTGACAATGCGTTCATATATGAACCTTGCCACTTCATCCATGGAAGTTGTTTTCAATGGCCTAGCTTCAACCCACTTGGTTAAATAATCTATGGCAACTACAATATACTTATTTTGGCATGGAGTAGTTAGAAGTGGACCTACAATGTCTATTCCCCACTTTTCAAAGGGACCAAGTGGAAGAATAGGGCATAATGGAGCTGATGAAGTCTTACGGTTACCATGTGTTTGAAAAATATCACATGTCTTACAATAATTATAACAATCTCTAAAAAGAGTGGGCCAGTGATAACCTTCATCCAAGATCCTTCTTGCTGTAAGTTGTCCAGAGAAGTGTCCTCCACATGTACCATTGTGGAATTCTTCTATCAGCTCCTTCCCTTGATCACATCCAACTGCCCTCTTGTACTGTCCATCAGGTCCTATTCGAAATAATACTCCATGCAGAATAGAATATGGATGACTGGCTTGAGTAATCTTCCTCTTAGTCTTTGCATTGGCACCATCAAGAAACTTGAATTCATTTAGATAATTCCAAATATCTATGTATTCACTAGGGATTGTGTCAAGAGATAACAATGTTACATCTGGGAAATCATCATCATCACAAGGTGAACCTAAACCATCATAGGCTCGAGAGAGTGCATCTGCATTGACATGCTTCTTTCTTGGCCTATCTATAATATCAAATTCAAATTCTTGTAGCAAAATTATCCATCTTGCTATCCTCCCTGATGGGTTAGGCTTATTTGACAATATATTTTAGAGCCTGATAATCTATTACAACTATAAATTTCTGCCCTAGTAAGTAATTTCTAAACTTCTTTACAACAAAAATGATAGCTAGAGCCTCTTTTTCAGTTACAGTATAATTTACCTCAGCACTGCTCATTTGTCTACTCCCAAAGTAAATTGGATGATCATTCCCATTTTCATCCTTTTGGCTCAGAGTACTTCCTAGTGCTGCATCTGAGGCATCAGTATACACAATGAATGGCTTGCTCCAATCTGGATTCTTTAAAACAGGTGAAGACACCAGGGCTTCCTTCAATTGTTTAAAAGCTTCATGCGCCTTATTTCCTGGTTCATAAGTAACATCCTTCTTCAAGAACTAGGTTAGTGGTTGTGCAATCTTTGAGAAATTCTTGATGAACCTTCTATAGTAACCCACATGGCCTAAAAATGATCTCAACTTACTTCTATTCATAGGAAATGGTAACTCTTTGATTTTTGAAACTTTATCAGGATCAGTACCAATACCATCTTTGGATACAACATGCCCTAACAAAACACCTTTAGAACATCCAAAGACACACTTTGTAGGGTTTAGTGAGGCTTGTGCTTCATCTAACCTTTGAAATGCTATCTCCATCTGGTGCAGGTGGTCCATCTTGCTCCCATAGATGCAAAAATCATCCAGAAATACTCTGATGAAGTTCCCAATGTAGGGTTCAAACACCCTATTCATCAAGCGCTGGAACATTGCTGGAGCATTACACAACCCAAAAGGCATAACTCTATAAGAAAACGTTCCCCAATGAGTGGTGAACATGGTATTTAGCTGATATTTCTCTGCTATACGAACTTGGTTGTATCTTCTATATCCATCAGCAAAACTACAGCACTCCTGGCCAGCTACTTCATCAATAATTTGATATGAGAATGGAAGAGGGTAATGATCCTTCTTTGTTGCCTTATTGAGCTTCCTATAATCAACACAAATGCGTAGCTTCCCATTCTTTTTTATTGAGATCACAATGGGAGAAACCCATTCTAAATTCTCCACAGCAAATATAAATCCTGCATCAAGCAACTTATCTATTTCTTCTTTTACAGTCTTGGAAAAATTAGATTCATTCTATATGGCATTTGCTTTATGGGCTTAGCACCATCTACCAGCTCAATAGAATGTTCTACCCAATCTTACTTGATGGAGTTCCTTGTAATCAAAAGTGAATATGTGTATGTACCTTCGAAAGAGCTGGAGGTAGGATTCCTTCTCACTCTCCATCACAGCATCACCAATCTTTATTTGTTGGAGACGATCATCAATTTCTTCTTCAGATAATTTTATGGGATCATGAGTCGGTGTGACTGGAAGGATATCCATGACCGAAACATCAACCTCACTTTCTTCATCTTCAGTGTCCACTTCACTAGTACTTGAGTAATCAGAGGATGTCCAATTATCAGTTTCATCACTTGAATCCATAGGTTCTACCTTATGATGCCGAGGGATCACGTTTATCTTCACCCTCTCTCTACCACGTCCAAGTTTCATGAAGCCTTCATTCCAGTAGTTTCTTGCATGAAATCTCCTTATCCATGGTCTTCCCAACAACATTGGGTACGCAATAGTACCATTTTTCATCACCTGAAAGTCTACCACACATACAACATCCATAACATATATTACCACATTTGAAACTACACCTTTTGGTTTAGTTTTTCCTTGATTTAATGACCTTAACATAAGTGTTGACAGGCGATCAATTTTTAAACCCAACATATTCATTACAGACTCGGTCATTACATTTACTGCAGCACCTCCATCAACTAAGACATCATGAATTGAAATACCATTACATAATACCTCAGCTTGTAGAGCACAGGGATCCGCCTCCGCCTCTAAAGCAGGGACCTCAACCTCCTTCCTTCGTTGAGCATTGAGTCCACTTCGCAGCTCCCACCTCTTCTCAGAAGACATAGCCAAGAGTTGACCATATGTAATATTTGTAGGCCTTTTTGACAGATCTTCTAAGATGGAGTATGGTCCTTGTCCCTGTGAAATCAAAAAATCCTGCACACCCAACTTTCTTCTCCTATGTTTCTTACTAGTTTCTCCTTTCATCTTCTTAGGATCATTTCCATCTTGGTTATCTTTTTATTTCTTTCTTTTTGTTACAAACACATCTACTTCATTATTTATGCTCTTATCTACTACATCAAAAGAATTCACAGGTGCTTTCCCTTTATCATTATCTCTTGTACCAGATGTAGAAGCTCTATCTGGACAATTATACTTATAATGACCCTTTTTATAACAACCATAACATACAAATTCAGAAATATTTCTTTTTGGACCTCTATCTCCTCCCTGAGAACTAAATTCTTTTCCTTGAAGAAGATTAATAGTTAACTGACCCATCTTTCTAAGCAGATCTTCATACTCAGTAGATGTACTAGGAGAAGGATTTGTGCTCACCGAGAGTGGTTGTGGATTCTGGACCAAAGGTGCTGGTGTAGGCTCTACTTTAGCAACAATTTCTTTGGGCTCCTCTTCCATGCTTTCTTCTTTCCTTCTTGCAATCTCCTTTGCTTGTTCAATGGTAGCTGGGCGGTCATACTTCACTCGTTGTCTGATCTCTAGCTTCATCCCAAGAATGAAGTTCTTACAAAGGATATTATCCACGCCATTCATTAACCCATCCGCTAATCCTTCCTTCTGGATCTGGGCATCAAGCTTCCTCCTTAGCTCTAGAATAAGAGCATGATAATCCCTTATCTTCTCCTTCTCTCCTTGGGCTAGCTTTGTGATATCGATCATGAGATCTGCATATTTCTGTTGTTCACCAAATTCTTCAAGAAAACTTTCAGTTAATAAATCCCATGAGTTTTTCACATTATCACCTAGTGTTTCAAACCACCTAAGGGCTGAACCATCCAAAAAGGTAAGAAAAAATTCAGTCCATTGTTCCCTTCTTATAAGGCCATTACAAATACAAGATCGTTTAAACTCTTGAATGAAAGAGGAAGCATCTTCATTAGATTGGGCTGAAAAAACAGGAATCTTCCCCATTTCCAAAAGTAACCACAGTGAAATACCAACCCACAAGTACAATCAACAAGACTTATGTGCACAAATAATTGGAATCACTATAATAGAAAATAGAAATGACCACAGTAAACTATGGTAAAAATTGACTTACTGCGGTAAAAACTGAGTTTACTGTGGTAAATACTATTCATTAGTAAAAAGTGAAGCTACTGCGATATTCATGGTAAAAAGTGACTTTACTGCGGTAAATACTATTCATGGCAAAAAGTGACTTTACCATGGTAACTACTATGCACAGTAAAAACAAGGTTACCCTCCAAATGTTTTCTGACTAAGTGGGAATATTTCTCCAGAAAATCCACCAATGAGGAATGGTCCTGGCAACGGAACCAAAATGTCAACACCAATCCAGCACTATGATAATTCTTCACCGGGAACTCCTCATGCTATGATTATTAACTAATGTACAGCTCTTAGTTTGGTGGATGTAATCTGGAAACACAACAACAAACATAACACAAGAATACCATAGACTATGATAAGAAGGAATAATGATAAATCTGAAATATCAGTGTAAATTATAATATCAACATGAAATTGTTACAATCTCACCCATGAGGTTCTTCAAGTGTTATTAACTTCACTTGCCTTCAAACAATAACTATGGGAGAAACTTCACAATTACACCTCTTAATGGCTTCTTTAACACACCTTCAAAAATGATGGCTTCCTTTACACACTTACTCATACAATATTTCTCACTACTTCTCTCTATGCTAAATGAGGGGGGGTGGCCTCTTTATTTATAGGAATTCAGGCTTATCCACCTTATCTCTAAGATAGGATAGGAAATCTCTTCCGGCCAATCATATTCCATACCTAAACTCTTGCCTTTACATGTAGGCTTATCTTCTAAGATAAGATAAACCTTATCATCTCACATGGGTTCCACCTTTTCAGACTTTTCCACAAATAAAATATACAAAATATTTATGACATCACTCTTTGTCCTTATTACAAATATAATATTTCTAATTCCTAATCATGTAGACCCTACTTCTCTACTTATCCCAACTTTGACATTTTAACATTACCGGACCACTTACGACAAATATTTACTTTTTACAACATTCCTATTGTACTTTGACTGTTACCGTACTCTACATTATTGGCGGCACTGTACTGACGGTGCCATTATCTTCTATTGGACGCCACTACTAATTATACTTAACAACATCCTATTCCCAATACATACATTAATAAAATAGAAATTACAGAGGAAAATTTTAATGTCGACAGTACCCCATCAGAGGACAGCCCGCCCCCATCATAACATAACCTGAAACCTCACCTTTAGAATTTCCTTCTTCATAGGAAGCCTTCCTAACACAAAACTCTTGTCTAAATTCATGAGTCATTATTTTAAATAGCATAAGCTAAACACACTAAAATCACTTGTTGGATTACATATTTTTCTTAGCTTTTTGCTTGACTTACATTTTGAGGTGTGAGGACATGATTCTTCATTCTTTTTTTACTTTCACACTCTGCCATCACAGTTGGACCTCATCTTTCACACTTTCTCAGAGTGTATTAGGACCTCATCTTATCATCCCCAGACTTCTTGGTTGATTAATCATCTAATCTAAATTCACAAATTTTCATTTTTTTCTCATTTTTCAGATTTCATAGTAACTGGCATCAGTCCAGTGACCATCAACAATTTACATCTGATCGGCATTAGTTTACCTAACCGGCATTGGTTCCTTGTTATTTTGGTTGATTTACCCAAAAGTCACTTATCTCATCTTCTCTTCTACCCTGGGTCTCTGTGTATCATTGTACTCTTTGTACTCTGATAACAATCACCCTATACCACTTTCTTGTTTGATAATCATCAATTTCTACCTCATTTTCTGAAACTACCATTTCCTCATAGTAACTAGTATCGGTTCCTATAACTGACATGGGTCACTCCTTAACCGTCATCTGTTAGCTAGACCAGCATAGGTCACTCTATTTTTTATTTTAATAAAAATATTTACCAACTTTTCCTCCTAGAATTTGTTTTTTCCCATCTCTATTGTTCTCTGTGTCATTTATAGAGTACAATTCACCTGATATACGCTGATTCACATGGTGTTGACTCGCATTCAAACTAATGCCTTCGTGTTTCACTCTAGCCATCAACCACTCCCACCTAATCCATCACCATCATCCATTCTATCACCTATTGATCTGACACAGCTTATCCCCATCACCACTGGTGACAAGGAGTTTGTGAGACTCCTCGACCAGAATCCCACTGCCCTCTGGTACTACCTTACTCATTCTTACACCCAATATTCCTCAAGATAGTTAATATTTCCTCAAGATAGTTAATATATCTACCCCCTGCTCAAGCCCCCATTTCTGTGTCAGCTAGAACTAGTTTGGCACTATCATCATATGTTGTATCATTTGTGGTGTCTCAGCTAAATCCCATAGCCATTATAACTACAACATCTACGTCATCGATTGTGCATGCGGCATCGATTGTCCCTCTGATAACCTCTATGAGTATAGCTTCATCTACACCCGTTATTTCACATATACCCATCGCATCACAACTACCTCCAGTTTCAGAAACTTACACCCCTTTCCAAAACCTTATCCTTTCTATCCCACAATCCTTACCCCCAATCGCCATTAGAGTTGTTACGACTATCCCACCCACATAAACATACTACCAACAACCCCTGACCTCATCTATCACTTATGTTGGCCATGTACCACCCACATCTATTTCTCCTATGCAGTTCTCATACTCAGTGCCATCATACACCAACATACCACCCACTTCATATATTTAGCATCAACCCCCTTTTTTTGTAGGGGCACCCATTCATGACCTAAATAAAATGATGATGGAGAAGATACAGACCTTAGAAGCATCTATTTCTTTCTCCCATAATTATTTAACATATGATGAAATTTGTAACGAACCTATCCATCCATCTATTCCCATTCGTCCTTACCCAGTGCATTGGGAAATGCCTAAATTTAATCGCTTCAATAGTAAAGAAGACTCACAGCAACACTTGTGGTCATTCAAACATGGGTTTTACCTAATCACCCACGATGACGCTTTACTCCTACAAAATTTCCAAATGTCCCTGACAGGACCCACATTGGATTGGTATAGTGGACTACCTTGACATTCTATCTATTCCTTTAATCAAGTAGCCCAAGCTCTCCTAGATTATTTTTCAATCAATATTACCAAGAAAGTCACCATGATCGATCTTTATTCAACCTGCTAGTATGAAAATGAATCTATCACAAATTTCGTTACCCACTAACGAAGTCCCATTAACCAATTGACGTTCCAACTACCTCAGATTAAACTTATTGAGTTGTTCACTAGAGATTTTGCTAGACACATCTCACCAACTCTGCAATTCCAAACCTTCCGAACCTTTGATGAAGTGTTCACAATGTCCCAAGAAATGGAAATTATTTCCATTGAGGAGAAGAAAATCCAATTATAGAACAAGAACACCCCAGTCAAATCAAACGATTCTTCTTCATCTTCAAAACCCCAAAATAACTATTCAAAGCCAAAAGGATCTTCCAACGTGGTATTCCTCAAGGAAAGTCCACCTCATCCTTCTAATCAGGCCCAACCTTCTTCCAATATTTCTCTTCTCCAGGCCTTTAAGCTCCAGTGGGAACAATGGAAATACACTTCGATTGGAGAGCCCTATTCATCGGTCTTGGAAAATATTCTTAAAGCCAAAGCCATTACACTTTCTCCCATAAAACGTCATACATGTTTTGATCTTGCTCATCCCATATTGGCATGGTATAAAGAACACGACTACTGTAATTGTCACCGTGTTAAAGGAC
Source organism: Taxus chinensis (assembly GCA_019776745.2). Lineage (NCBI taxonomy): Eukaryota > Viridiplantae > Streptophyta > Pinopsida > Cupressales > Taxaceae > Taxus > Taxus chinensis. The sequence goes on from CM034148.1 coordinate 46,608,476, forward strand.
ATAGTGATGATAACTGCATAACTTTCAAAAACATTGTTCAAGATATGATAGACAATGGAGACCTTATCGTCGACAACCTGAACTCGCTAGAAAATCAGAATTTAAACACATCTTCAAAAATGCATTCCATAATCATAAACCATCATCTAATCAGAATAATGAACCTTCATCTAGTGACAACAATGTCCATGAGGTTCACACAGTTTTTGATATCGTCCCAAATTTTCTGCAAAACCTACCTACTTCATCTATTAAAAAAATATTGGCATGAGATCCTCCACCCACAGAGGAGCATACCTCTTCTACTCCTCCACCCACAGAGGCGTCCCCCTCACATCCTCTTTCTCTCACGAAGGAACCCAAAATTTCTACCGATGTCATGTCATCTTCTTCTTCCCAACCTTCTGAACTATCAACACTTGTTATTCTCCCATCCACAAGACAATCATCATCACCTTTTCCTCCACCACGAGAGAAGTCTATCTCACCCAACCTATTATCTCTCCTACCCATCAGAGATTCTTTAGACATGTCACTACCTATCAGGGACAGTTCTCCCTTAGCATTCCAAAACCCTATTGACATGATCTCAACTCTTTTACCTATAGAATATGAGGCCACCTAATTCCCTATCTCATAGACATATTTTACAGGGATTGCTACCCAACCCATTCCATCATCTTCTTTAGTAATCCCATTTTCACGGTTGGTCGATCGTTTGGATTATGTTGATCATTCCATGCCCTGGGGACATCTTCGGTTCTCCAATCTGACCCAAATGCAAATGTTTCCTGAAGATAATTCCATGATCTACCCAAAAGTATTTTTGGAAACCAAAACTACACTAACCATGCCAATTGAAACGGATCCCTCTTCATCATCCCTACCTCCATCCAAACTTCTACCCATCACTATAACTATTCCCAAACCTAAAAACCTACCCACACTTATCCCCTCACTCGTATTAAGACCCATCACTACTTTGGGTGTTATGCTAACATCAAGCCTTACTCACCCGCCTATCAGATTAGACCTAGCCACATCTTAAAAAGTCTATAACAACATCATCCCCCCGCCTAAAAAGAAAACCCAACCCTCTAGGTTGCGTACAATGGTCTCACCTATCACACCTTTGTTACCTTCCCCCCTTCCGTCCATACTAGAGCCTCATCTATTAACCTTTACCAAACAATCTCACACCCAAAGCCATTCAAAAGCTAAACAACCTACTACTACATCATGAGTCTTTGTTACACGTCATTCACTGAAAAACCAAGATTCCTCACCCTCACTGATGCACTTCTTGCCACCTATACCTCCACCAGTTACTATAACCCCAACCTTGCTTATACGACTTCAACCAATGCCACCTACCAAACCTTTACCAACCACCTCCACCATAACTCAGTTTCCCCTGTGGGTAACCCGTCCTCCGCCACCATCTTTGTTTCCTTCTACATCCCATACTCCCATGTCACCTTTACCCAAGAAGGTGTAACCTAAAGCTAAGAATCTGCTATCCTCTAATAAGGTAGTCAAACCAACAAAACCTTCCATCGCCAGTTCTTCTACCCCACCTTTACCTAAACAGACACCAGCAAGACCTAAGACCATTGCACATACAAGAATAGTAGACCAACCCATTCCCCCTCTTGTAAAGCATCTTCCCTCACAATCAGCCACACCTATACCTAAACCCACACTCACTTCCCATTGCGATCCGTTAGTGGGGTCCTATGCCAAAATTTGAACCAATCTCTTGGAGAATTCCATCATCACATTTCTACCACTCCAATCTTACAATCCTCTCAAACCCAAACCAAAAGGGTTTGATGAAACCAAGATTTGTGCCTATCATTGTGTGCCAGGACATGATGTGGAAAATTGCAAAGCTCTAAAGACCATTCTCTAACTTTTTCCTCCTAAAAAAATTTTCGGTGATGATGAATTTCTTGATGAGGATCATGCTTCACGTTCTCATGTCACCACACATAATTTTCCTTTAATGATTCAGCAACCAATATCTCCACCCCCATAACCTTTTTTTCCACCACCAAAATTTGAGATCAACATCATCCATTTTAGAGAGTTGGCCAAACAACCACCTAGATGTCAGTGCACCCTACTCATTTCACAAGGCTCTTATCCACCCCTAGGATTTTCCCCTCATGTCATTATACCTTTCATGACACACCCTCTCCATCCACCTCCCTTAAGATTAACATGGTTCGTGTTGCTACCCATGCTCAAAAAGACAAAAGAAAAGAAAAAGTAACTAGCCCATCAACCAACCCTGTACCCAATATACAATTTGTACCCGCTTCCAAAATCACCATCCGCGGACCTACATACTCTATCTCTGATAAAATAATTACATCAATCTCCTCTAAAGATGTCTTTGTATGATCTCGTCTAGACTTCTGAATCCCACAAACAAGTCCTTATCAAGGTTTTACAATCCATTGAAGTTCTACCCAATGACCACATACCAATGGCCTCAAATATCACCCCTCACAATGTAGCCTTGGTAACCAAATCAGCTCCTCCTTCTACCCCCACGACCACTCCTCAAGTCACCATCCTCATCTTCTCTGATGAGGAGATTTTAGCTCTCTAGTCAGATGACCTTGATCCACCTACCCTATTCATTTTTGTTTATATCGATAACATACATGTATGACATGTCATGATTGATGGTGGTGCTAGCATTAACATCATCTCCTCCCACACATACAATCAAATGTGTATTCCTTCTAACTGTATGCATCATAACCCCATTATGTTGTGCCCCTTTAACGATACCATCACCTCCACCCTTGAAACTATTATCTTTCATATTCGCATAGGCCACCACACTATCCCAAAACTAGTATACATCTTAGAGGGGGAATTATAGTTTAACCTATTGCTCAGTAGACCTTGGATTTGCATCATGGGTTGTGTCCCTTCAATTTGACACTACTGTGTAAAATTCAAGCATGAGGGACATAACTACACCATCCCCATCAACTCGTCGCCTTTCAAGACCTATAACATGTTGTACCAGACCAAAAATGTTCTTGTACCATTCAAGACATCTACCACTACCCCCACTTCACCTTCACCCACAAGCCCATCCATCAATGCTACCACCACCTCTCCCACATCTATCCCTGCTATTCCTATTGCCACCGCAACCTCTACAGCTAACTCATCTGCTTCCCAATCATCTAGCTAGTCATTTATTCCCGCTACCCATATATTGACTACTGATCCCTTAGAAGGTGTTTTACAATGCCTCACTCTGGGGGAGTACTACCTGTATAATATTGAAACATTCCTCACTCCGCAAGAGTATGGGAGCCTGTGTCAGCACCCTAGTTATGACTACCATGTAGGTGAGGTTTTTCCTTATGGTCCTCTCCACCTTCACACTAATCTAATGTATGGGGGATTTGATATTTCCACTTATTGACCTGAACCTCCATCCCAAACACAACCATTTTCATCTGACCAACAATACCTTACTAATCACCATTTCACCCATACTCTCCTCCACCATTGCACATGAAAAGGTTTTGAATTCGGTTTTTACAAACAAGCCCACCATACTTTCATCTCTTGTACCACCCATACACATAATGACCATAGTGGTATTGGCTTTGACACACCACCTCCCAAGCAGGCTCGCGTCAACCTCATTGAGGAAGATAAACCTTTTGTACCTCATTCACCCACATCACCATCTTTACCCACAGAGTCCATAGATCCTGAATCTATTCCTCCTAAAAAAAAATTTTGTAAACACAATTTCCCTGGGACCTCTCACCTATCAACGCAATGGTGAGGCTCCCTCTTCTCTCCCATTCCTATATCATGACATGATCGATGATGATACACCTGTTAGAGCAAAATCACAACACCCCCGAATGGCTTGGGTGTGAAGTGGGGCATTCAGTGTGATTACACAACATGAATCATCTCTCAAGGTGTGGGACCTTGCGAGTTGAGAGATCTCTCTGGATTGAGGCTAGTTCCTATCCCTCTATTCAGGTGTACACAAACAAATTGTAGAGGATCTTTTATAAGTCTATTATATCTACCAAGGAGACAGGGTTAGAGAGATGCAAGAAAATAAACTTAAGCTAATGAGGTGATACACCAAAGGAATGCTAGACACTCATTTTGTAGTTTAACACAGACCACATGAATGTAATACAAACAACATGCACATATGACCAAATCACAATAAGATATTAGGGAGATAATAACAAATACATGAGAGCGTCGAGAAACATCCACATACATATATATTATTGCTTAGGAGTCGTTATAGTATACTGCAGTAGACAAGAGGTAAAACTTGCATTATAACCTGAAGGAGAGGTTAGAAAAGCTCCACAAATCCTTCTGTGAACAAAAGAAGAAGGGAGGGCACAAAACAGAAATGTCTAACCTTTTACAATGAATCCCAACCCTACTTTTATAGATTCAACCCAGAGAGAAGAAGGAGAGAGAAGTGGGAGAACCCATTTGAGCTCAGCTACTATCATCAATTCCTCCTATAAAATCTACCCCAATTCTGTCTTGACTGCATCAATTTCTTGTTTGGCACCTTGAAGGAGGAGGAAATGATGGATCAGATCGAATCCAATCTAGTTGTTGGGGAAAATAGATCCTGTATTAATGGACTGAAGGCGTTTCTTCATGTTTTCCACACCTAGCCTCTCCAAACTTGAATTTTCAGATCTCCATGGCATAGACGAGGCCAAGTTCTTTCCAACGGTGCCAGATTTGCTAGATTTCGAGCCCCGAGTCGAAATATATTCTCATTTAAAATTTGAATCGGGTCCATACAAAATAGCAGGAAAACTAGTTTGAAAATGGGCCCCCTTTTGAAACTGGCCACATGGAGGGCTGTATTATGTCTGAGGGCAGCCTCTGTATTTTTCTTTTGGAGTGGCATGGGGCTGACATGTGGTTTCCTCTGTGACTTCCTCGATTTTTTATGTTTTTTGGCTAAGTGTTTTGCTCGACGAGGTAATATATCTGACTAGGGACATACAACGGCCTAGCACTTGTTTGGAACCCTCCCCTTAATTCTACTCTTTAATTAGCATTGTTTAGACACTTGAAACCCTCCACTGTCCTATCTCAATACATTAACTATTCAACCCGACCCTATCGCTTTATGAAACTAGACGTGTGGAGGCTCTATGCTCACTTAAAATCCCGCTCAAGATTTATCGTTGAAGGAGTGTCGGGTTGACATGTGGAATCCTCCGTAGGTTCTTTGGACTTTCCAACATCCTCCCTTACCTTTTTGGACCCTAGACAATATGGTGAGCACACACTCATTTGGGTCTTCTCTTTTGGATTAACTTTTGGAGATGCGCTAAGCAGACGCGTGGTGGCTTCCGCTAGCACTTCTATACTTAGTCTTTTTTAGGTCTGCCCTGTCTACTTTTTGACTTTTAGCTTTGAATCTACCACCGGTTTGGGCTTGGGACACATGGGGGCCTAGCACTTATTCAATTATCCCTTTTTGGATTCAAATTTGGAGGTGCGCCACTTGGACACTTGGCAGTGTCTGCTGTCTCCTCCATACTTAGTCAATTTTTGGACTCATTCTGAACTGTTTCAGAGCCTGAAGACTTCGAACCTTCATCGTTCCTTCTATTTTGATATTTTGTCTTCTTTGACACTATCTCCTTCTTCCTTGAACCTTTTACTCCATTTCCAAGCCCGCCTATAATCTATTTGATGGATTCAAGGCACGAATTCACTTGACAGAGCCGTTTCTTGAATTTCTTGTTGCATAGGGTCGTTTGATCTTCTACAGGCCCTGTCACTCCATTGTAGAGTCCCTCTACAACCCATTTTTAGGATTTGAACATGATTTCTCTACTTTCTTCTATGTGGGGTCATGGTTGATCCAATTTTTCTGGGGGGAAAATATGGATAATATTTTGGTGACTCGCAAGGGTATCTCCTTGCTAGATTAAAGGACCAATTGCCTTGTTATATTCATTAGGCATCGAGTCAAGAATGATAGCCTAATACTAATCCTACCTCTGATCTATGAGCCTAACCATTTACACTCTCAATTTTCATAAGAAATCTTGAAACAAGGCTTTTGAGAGTAGAAGATTGTTTTGACCCAGGGCTTTCATCTGTCCCTGAATGGACTATTTTGAGGACAACTTTTTAGTTACTTTGCATTTGTTTTATTTTAAAGATAGTAACTATTACAAGAAACTATGAGTCTTCTGCCATGAATAGTGAAGGACCTAGCCTCAGTAGCTATGGAGAAATATGAAAAAACTTATGTACAAAGAAAAAATCATACACACCTTAAATGAGACATGCAGAGTGTGCACAAGCACTTCTTCTGCTGAAAAAAAAAAAATACTCCTACCCCTACACTAACCAGAGAGAAAGAAAAGCTTAAACAAAGCCTGTTATAGGAAGGGAGAAGTAGCTTCCCTTTCTTAAGAGAGGCATCCAAGAAAATGTTTTGACACTAAATATAGCCACCTGTATGAGTGAAAAATTGACTTTAAGCCAATCCTCCACCCATATCAACAAGGTATCAACATTAATGGAAAATACGTCCTCAAGCTAATTTGCATTGGACTCTTGGAGGTGTTGATGGTGACCCTTGGTGCTTTGATACTCATCCTCATGCCCTGAAGTAGGCATGAATGGTTTTTGGCTTCTCCTTTGGCTCCAATGATGCCAAGTACCTGATTGGGCAAGGTCTGGTCCTTTGAATTTTCCCATGGTTCTGAACTTTAACTCCAAGAATGGAGCCTTCTTACTGACCCTCATGGATGGATGGTGTGGGAGGAATGATAGCCTCATACCCTTTCTCTTCCTTTGTAATAGGTGTGAATTTTGGAAGATTAAAATATTCCAACTTTGATTTAGGAGGCATGTTACAATCTGCAGGTTGTGTTTGCACATTCTCTTCCATGACAACAGGTTCTTGTGATTGAAGAATGAATGATGTGGAAGAAAAGATTGTAATTTTGATTAGCCCCTTCTTATCAAAACATTCTTTTGAATCTGATAGGAAATCAAACCCTTTACTATCCTGTTGTAATAAGGTCTCTCCCTTTTGCATGGTGATCTTAAAATATTCATTATTTTCATTGTATGAAGCCTCGTCTTTAAATATGAAGCTAGTGAGTTCAGGATCTTCCAAAGAAATAGAATTTTGGAGAGGTTGAAAGGGAGAGGGTTGTGTACTTTATTTTGTAACCGGATCATGATTCAGTGCCTCTAAATCTATCTTGGTCACCTCTATATGCTCCTCTTTAACTGGACTTAGAGCTGATTGTTCTTCTTCCTTCTTTTGTGAAGAACATGGAAGACTCATATCTTCCAACCTTGGTCTTAGAGAGCTGTTATGAAGTGCAAGATGTTGTCCTTGAATGTCCCCCTTCATGGCAGCATGTTTATATGCTTGGAAGATGGATGAGAGAGGAGAAAATTATGTGATCTCCTCAATCTCCTCTTCACCAAAGCAATCTTTTGAGTTTGACAGATAGTCTGTGTCCTTATTGTCCTACTGCAAGTGCTCTACCTCCTCCATGCTGTCCTCCTGATCTGAAACTTGCTCACCATGGTTCCCCTCTTCCTCAAACATGAAGTTTGAAAGTTCGAACTCCTCTTCAACATTAGAACTTGAAGGGAATGAAGTGGGAGGAAGAACTAAAGGTTCTTCTATAGCCTGCTCTATGCTTGGAGCCTCTAAAACTATATGGTCCCCCATCATCATGGGTTCATCAATCAAATTAGGCCCTTGAAATGAAAATAAAGAATATTCAATGACTTTGGATTGTCTATCATTTTTTCTCTTTTGGGTTCCTCTTCTTATTGCCCTTGGCTGATTATTTGATTTTCATCTCCCCAACATGGATTTGGGAAGTAAGAGGAGTGGAAAGTTGGGGTTCAACTAGTTTTTCTATTATTTTTGGTGGAGAGGGAGGTGGAATTACTTGTTTATTCAAAGGGAATGACTACTTGGGAAGGAAAAGGGGAGAAGAATTGAGATGGGATGGAAGACTAGGAGATGAAGAAATGAAATCAACACTTCAGCAAGTGAGGGGTTTGACTCTTGATCATACTGAAATGATAAAGATTGAGAAAAAGAAAATGAAGGAATAGGGAGTTGGTGATTGACTTACCCATTGACAAGGTTGTCTTGTATTCAGCTCATAAGCCTCAATATATTCAATCCACTGTGTAAGTTGAGGAAACATTTCAACCATGAAGTCAAGATTCTCTTGAGGGATGTAATGTCTTGGAGAAGGGCCTTCCCATGGACAAGGTGCCCTGTAACCAATCTTGAATGCCTTCAATTGTGTAATGGCCATTGACTGAACCATGCCAGTATCCATTGTTTGAATCTTCTCCAGCAAACAAACATTCTCCACATAGTTTTCACCATTGTATGTGCCCCCTTATTCTTGATAAGGTCTAGGGCCAAACTGAATTTGACTCTACTCATATGGGTAAGCATAATGGTCCTGGATCTTATTATAATGCTTATTTGGAGGAGTTGGGAAATGCATTGGAGGTGAACTGCATTGCTGCTGTAAGTGTGAGTTCCATGAAGGGAATGAAGTCATGATTTCACAATTTCATGGAATGGGAGAAAATGAAAGAGATGGAAGAATAAAATTGATGAAAATGAGTGGAAATGGATGCAAAAAGTATGCAACTCAGAGGATGGGTTATTGACCAGATGGAGTCACTAGATGTGCTTTGAACGTGCCTCTAAAGGCTAAATATCACCAAGAACACATAAAATTGATGAAATAAAGTGAAGACCTCTTGTCCCACCGGGTGTGCCAAAACTGTCAGTATAGAATCACAACACCCCTAAATGGCCTGGGTATGAAGTGGGGCATTCAGTGTGATTTCACAACATGGAGCATCTCTCAAGGTGTGGGAACTTGCGAGTTGAGAGAGCTCTCCAAATTGAGACCGGTTCCTATCCCTCTGTTTAGGTGTACACAAACAAATTGTAGAGGATCTATTCTAAGTCTATTCTATCTACCAAGGAGACAGGGTTAGAGAGATGCAATAAAATAAACGTAAGCTAATGAGGTGATACACCAAAGGAATGTTAGAAACTCATTCTGTAGTTTAACATAGACCACATGAATGTAATACAAACAACATGCACATTTGACCAAATCGCAATAAGAGATCAGGGAGACAATAACAAATACATGAGAGTGTCAAGAAACATCCACATACATATATATTATTTCTTAGGAGTTGATACAGTATAGTGCAGTAGACAAGAGGCAAAACTTGCATTACAACCCAAAGGAGAGGTTAGAAAAGCTCCACAAATCCTTCTGTGAACAAAAGAAGAAGGGAGGGCACAAAACAAAAATGTCTAACCTCTTACAATGAGTCCCAACCCTACTTTTATATATTCATCCCAGAGAGAAGAATTACAAAGAAGTGGGAGAACCCGTTCGAGCTCAACTACTATCATCAACGCCTCCTGTAAAATCTACCCCAAGTCTACCTTGACTGCATCAATTTTGTGTTTGGCACTTTGAAGGAGGAGGATATGACGGATCAGATCGAATCCAATCTGGTTGTTGGGGAAAATAGATCCTATATTAATGGACCGAAGACATTTCTTCATTTTTTCCACACCTAGCCTCTCCAAACTTGAATTTTCAGATCTCCATGGTGTAGATGAGGCCAAGATATTTCCAATAGTGCCATATTTGCTAGATTTTGGGCCCCGAATCGAAATATATACCCATTTAAAATTTGAATAGGGTCCATACAAAATAGCAGGAAAACCAGTTTGAAAATGGTCCCCCTTTTGAAACCAGGAACGTGGAGGGCTTGTGAATGTCTGATGGAAGACTCTATATTTTTCTTTTGGAGTGGCATGGGGTTTACATGTGGTTTCCTCCATGACTTGCTTGATTTTTTTATGTTTTTTGGCTAATTCTTTTGTTTGGCAAGGTCATATATCTAATTGGGGACATGTGGCAGCCTAAGGCTTGTTTAGAACCCTCCCCTTAATTCTGCTCTTTAATTAGCACCATTTGGACACTTGGCACCCTCTGCTGGCCTATCTCAATGCATTAACTATTCAACCCGACCCTGTCCCTTTATGAAATTGGATGCATGGAGGCTCCACGCTCACTTAAAAGTACACTCATGATTTACCTTTGAAGGAGTGTTGGGTTAACACGTTGAATCCTCTGCAGGTTATTTAGAATTTTCAATGGCCTCCCTTACCTTTTCAGATCCTAGACAACATGGCGAGCGCACTCTCATTTAGGTCTCCGATTTTGGATTAACTTTTAGAGATGCGCCAAGTTGGCATGTGGTGGCTTCTGCTAGCACTTCTATACTTAGTCTTTTTCAGGCCCGCCTTGTCCGCCTTTTGAATTTTAGCTTTGACTGTACCCCCACTTTCGGCCTGGGACATGTGGGGGCTTGGTGCTTATTCAAGTCTCCCTTTTTGGATTCAACTTTGGAGGTGCGTCGCTTGGACACTTGGTAGCATCCACTGTCTCCTCCATACTTAGTCAATTTTTGGACTCATTCGGAACCATTTCAGAGCCTAAAAGACTTTGAACCTTTGTCGTGCCTTCTATTTTGATATTCTATCTTCTTTGACACTGTCTCCTTCTTCCCTGACCTTTCTACTCCATTTCTGAGCCCACATGTAATCTGTTTGATGGATTTAAGGCACAGATTCACTTGATAGAGTTGCTTCTTGAATTTCTTCTTGCACAAGGTCATTTGATCTTCCGCAGGCCCTGCCACTCCACTGTAGAGTCTCTTTCCAACCTATTTGTAAGATTTGAACATGATTTCTCTAGTTTCTTCTATGTGGGGTTGTGGCTGATCCAATTTTTACGTGGGCAAAATATGGATAGCAACGCCTTCTATTAACATCATTCAATGTCAGGACAAGGAGTCCATCCTCACCTACCTTGGTGCGGAATACTTTTATATTCACCAGTCATTACCATATCAGATGGAAAGAATGTTGAATGAATTGACTTTTGAAATCAACATTAATACTCAGGACGACTCACACATCTTAAAGATAGGTCAGTCTTTAATTTTTTTTGAATAGTAATATTTTACTTCTTTCCTTCAGAACCATAGAAATGATTTTTCTTGGTCCTATGCTGATATGCTCAGTATTCACCCAAAAATCATGGTCCACAATATCATAACCATTCCTGATGCTAAACTCATCAAATAAAAGATGTGGAAAATGCATCCTCACATTGTTCTTTTGGTCAAAGAATAACTTCAGTTCCTTCTCTCAGTTTCCTTCATCCTACCCATTGACTATCCCCAATGGATTTCTAACATCGTTCCTATCACAAAGGCAATAGGGGGACTCCACATTTGCACAAAATTCCATGACCTCAACCTAGCTTGTCCCAAAGATGATTTTCCCCTACCAGGCATTGACCAACTAGTTGATCTCACCACCGATCATGAAATGCTATGACTCATGAATGGTTTCTTGGGTTATAATCAAATATTACTTGCTCTAGAAGATCGACACAAGACTTCTTTCATCACCCCTTGGGGGACCTTCTACTATCGAGTCATGCCTTTTGGCCTAAAAAATGCTAGTACTACATATTAGCGAGCCATGACTTACATCTTCCATGACATCATGCACTGCATATTAGAAGATTACATAGATGATCTTCTTGCCAAATCTAAAAATCAAGCCAAACACTTGACTGTCCTTAAGGTCATCTTTGACCGCCTCATCAAGTATTGTTTTTGTCTTCAACTAAAGAAGTTCCTCTTTTTTGTACTTTCAGGAAAACTCCTTGGTTTCATCATTTCTTTGCATGGCATAGAAGTTGGTCCTGCTAAAATAAAGGCTATCCTAGAAATGCCTCCGTCGACAAATCTCCAACAACTTCAAAGCCTACAAGGTAGGTTGTAATCCATTCGTCATTTTATCTCGCAACTTTCTGACCATTGTCAACCATTTCATCATCTTTTGAAGAAGGAAATTTCATTCAAATGGGATGATGAATGCCATAAAGCCTTTAAATCCTTAAAAAAATACCTTCTTCGACCTCCAGTGCTCATTCCTCCCAAGGATGACCAAACCTTTTACCTATATATTTTCACCACTGACCATTCTTTAGGTGCCATGCTCACTCATCGCGATGAGCAACACAGAGAGAAATCCGTTTATTACATAAGTCATACCCTTCTGGACTATGAAACTAGATACACCCATGCCAAAAAACTCTTCTTAGCCTTAGTTTTTGTCACCACCAAACTCCACCATTACCTACTCAACCAGAAAACCTTCATTGTCACCAATAATGACCCCCTACAATATATGTATGCCAAACCCTACTAACATCAAGGCACTGTGTGTTAGCTTATGCTTCTTTCCGACCTCGCCTTGAATTCATTCATAAAAAATTCCATCAAGGGCCAAGCTATCGTTGATAAACTACCATACGCCCCTCTTTCTAAGAATTAGCAATCTAACTTTGATTTCCTAGACGAATCCATAACTACCCTCTCCTTAGACGATACCACTTATCAAATGAAACTCTTCTTTGATGGCTCCAAGTGTCAGCGTGGAGGTGGGGCTGGTGTTATCCTCATTCCTCTTGATGGTGAACCTATGCCTTTATCTTTATAACTGGATTTTGATTGTAAAAACAATATTTCTGAATATGAAGCACTCGTATTGGGTCTCCAGGCTACTTATGCCTTAGATGTTAAGTCAGTCAATATATTTGGTGATTCCCATCTGGTCGTAAACCAAGTCAATGGTATATGCTAGTGTCATAATGAAATACTTCAAAAGTATAAACATCATGTCAACATACTTTTGAATACCTTTGACCATTACACACTTCAAGCCACCCCCTGTTTTACCAATAATTATGTGGATACCATGGCTTGCATGGCTTATCAGATACCTGCTTCACTTGGCGACTCTAAAATCTTTGTCACAATACAAAGGTTATAATCACCCTCTTACTTACCTCGTGTGATCTACTTCATCGAAGCCGATACACCTAACCCACATGACCTTTGGTATAAGAAGTTTACAGACTATCTTTCCCTTTTCATTCTACCCACTGATCTCACTCGTAATGGACAATGTGCCTTTCTTAAAAGTGTCTCTCATTATGTCATCATGGGTGGTCTCCTTTATAAGTGTGGCTTCAACATTATTATCTTATAATGGCTTACAAGTTCTGAAAATCCCTACACTACCAAGGAAGTTCATGATGGAATTTGTGGAGGTCACTTTAGTGGTTTAGCTATCGTAAAATGCATTCTTCACCTTGGATATTATTGGCCAACCCAAAACCATGACTGTTGTGACTATGTTTGTAACGCCTCGTGCTTTCATTATTGTTGTCAAAGTAATGATAGGAAAAATGGTTTTATCCTATGTTGTTGGTACCCTTGCGTATCAAAAATTATATGGAAACTTGATGTGAACACGTAATCACAATATCATGAATAAGCTAAGGATGATCTCCTTAGATGAGAACTCTACTAATCCGGGGTCTATCTTATTGATGAACTGTTTTTGCTAAGGTGACATTACGTCGATTGTAATGTTGTAAGTCATAAAATTCTTGGTGTAAATTTAAGCCTCGAAAGTGATTTGTGATATTGTTTCTTATCTCTGTTAAATTATTAACATTATATTTTTTTATAACTAAGTTATGTTGAGGCCTTAACAATTTTGATAGTTCGCTTATCAACTTAATTTGAAATGCGATCAAGACTTCCTGTTGGTTTATAATAAGTCTTAAACTGACCATCTGATAGTCTACCCATTTGATGACTAATGCCATCATGATCGTATTTCCAGGGATAAAGGGCTATAGTCATTAGTCAAGGGCTTAATTATTAAGAATTAAGGGCATCAACTCCTACGAGTATGCATGAGAAACTTTCTTGATCAACGCTAACATTGTAACATCTATATATATACACACACATGTGAATACACACACACACACACACACACACATGTGAATATATATATACATATACATATATATATATATATATATATATATATATATATATATATATATATTGCAAAAAGGAAAGACAATCTAATCCTAGTGGTATAGTTCTAAACCTAACATGCAAACCTGTTACTAGCAAAGCTAGATGTGAAAATAAATTTAGCTATTTGGAAAGGGTGTGTAAAAATATTTAGTTTTGTGAAGCCTTAAGGCATATAATGGAATGACATCCGGATTTTCTATGGCATAAAATATTATTTGGTCTCTTAAAAATATTATAAAATCTATAGTTGCCAAAAATGGATAAAGAGGTGAGTGGCACCCCACCGCCTAAATATATGTATAGGCAATTATTTTATTGTTTTATTCTATATTCCTGCCAACCGCGTATTCTAAGGAAGGTATGTCAGGTTACCTAGACTTAAAGTGTGTTGCATGGTATAAAAATTAACTTCACTAAAATTGAATAGCTGGTTTGATAAACTTGGTAGCCAACTCTAATTACTCCTGCGATTAATGTCATTTATTGTGTATTAAACATCCACCTTCCTCGGGAAGTGTGTGAATGGTTTGGGGGAAAACAAGTTTGGTTTGGTTTTGGTATTGAATTGATTCATTTCCTAGCTAGAAACTTATAGAAGCTCTGCATGCAAAAGTGGAACTATGTGTTTTCGTGAGTTTTCTTGAAGAAAACTTCAGTTGAATCTTTAGATAGCAAAGTCCCCCATACTACATATATACTGTGAAAGCATTGTGTTTTGGGGGATGAAGGAATTCGCTTCTAAGTTAGGGATCTTCTGAAGAATCATGAAAGTTTTTCAAGGAAAGAAAACACCGGCGTAACAGGAATGATACGCTTAGAAATTTTCATAATTTCTTGCTCTATTTAGTAATTTCACAAAAGTAACCTTGTCTTATATGAGATTTTGTCTTTATAATTTTTGAGATGTGGAATAATTTAATATTTTCTCTATAGAGTATGAATTCCTATGGCTTCATTATGTATGTTGTTAGAAGTGATTAATTAAGTACAAACTCCAATAAGGTTCATTATCGTTAAGGAAAGAATACACTCTTCAGATGTTTGAGGACTTCTGCTAAAATGATTACTGGGTTTGATCTGATATGCCAACACTCTTGAAATCTTCTTGTAGCTATGAATCGATTTCTACCCATATTGTAGAAAACTTTGTTTAATTTTTTACCCATCTCTTCAAGGATATGAATATATATAGCAAGATATTGTGGTATTCCGGAAATTGTTATGTGTGAGTTTTTGTTATAGATTTATTTCCTTGACCTAGTGTTTGTTGGGTTTACGCAACTGGTTTTGATTCTTTAAAGAAATATATTCCTATGGAGTCATGTTGGTCTTGCAGGAGACATCGTTGATACTTATAATCGACCTGGTTTTATTTAAAATAAGTATTTGTACTGAAGAAAAATAACTGAATTTAATATTATCATCGGGTTGTAGATAATAAGGACAGTTGTAATGATTCCAAGGTCTACCTCTTCAGCCCTTGAATAGGCAGTTTAGAATGGTGTTATGGTCTACTCAAGAGCCATTTTTATGGCTCGATTGAATCATTGGGTCTCCTTACAGTTAACGGTTGTATCTTGTTTATAACTTAAGATTGTATAAGATCCAAATACTTCATTCTATTATTTCATGTTGATCTCTTTGTTGCTTCTTAATAACTCTGGAACTATTCCGACTCCTTCGAGGTTTAAATCCAGTTACAGAAAGGTTATATTGAGATTTGATTACTGTGATGGTTAAGTCCAACTTGTTAGAATCTCGTCACTTATGTTCCATCTTGGCTTCTATAACGGAGGATGGACATTCTCCTATAAAATCTTGTATGATACTTAGTGGACTAATTTATTCACTATTATTACTAAATCTTGGTTCTTCTTGTAATTCTTTGCTGAGTTCGAAAGTGATGTTGACTTCGACTAAGAATCTCCTTCTTCTTGTAAGAGATACAGTTCATTGTTAACCATTAGGAAACCATCCTAAAAAGTGAATTGATCTTCTATAAGTTTATGCATTAGATTTCACGGTTGAAAAGGTGTTAAACAGTTCCTTTTATTGAGCATGCCTCATCTCAACGTATGAGCTGGTATTGATAGTAGAGTTTGATTTCTTGACCCTTACGCTCTTATATGTGCTTGTTGGGTTATGTTCTAAATGTGAAAATTGAGTCATTAAGTAGGGTCGAGGATTAAAGTTTTCCAAAAATAGGAAGTCTCTTGGCTTCAGGGTTATAAATTTTGGTGGTATTACCCCTCTGTAGTAATTAACATGGTACATGTTGTTGATCACATTGTCATACTATGTGTTTTGTTAAGAAACTGGAGGCATCGATTTTATATGGTAACCCATTCTGGGACAAAATGTTAAGTTATATACTCCTACTCTTATAATAGATGATAACTGGATTCGTCCTTTAACTGAGTCTGTGAGATGTGACAGATCCTCTCCGGGTGTAATGATTCTGATTTGAATTATGTGGTATCTCAGCAAACCCAGAAGTGACTCTTCCTCTTATAGAAAATTGTACTCAGTTTCATTTATTAATTATGGGTTTCCTTGATGTTTTGAAAGTTCCTTATTGACCTTTACTGGTTGTGTCATGAATTTAGTTCAGTATGATCTAGCCTTGTTCAGTAGAATGGGTTAGGAGATCATTTTTATATTCATGTGAAGTCTTGACTTACCGGGAAAAAGTGGGTTGCTAGAAGTTGTAATTTGTGTTGAGCAAAATCATGGGATATTAAAATTTCAGATGAAATTTTTGGGTTAAGTAACAATTATCTTATCTCGTTAACACATGGTACCTACTCTCTTCCAACCTTTTAAAGGCTTAGTGTTTATTAGGTCTTGATATGTTGAAACATATCTGAAGAAGGAATTGTGTACTCTTTTCTATTCTTGGAATGCTCATATAAGTGCTTAAGTTGAGGTA
The DNA here is from genome assembly GCA_019776745.2 of Taxus chinensis. Classification (NCBI taxonomy): domain Eukaryota; kingdom Viridiplantae; phylum Streptophyta; class Pinopsida; order Cupressales; family Taxaceae; genus Taxus; species Taxus chinensis. Next base: position 46,625,478 of record CM034148.1, read on the forward strand.
AGTTTTATATGTAGCTTGTTACTCAAGTTATACCTGATTGCTATATGGCAGGATGCCATGAATGTTCTCACCCTCTTATCCTCGAGGTTAAATGCTCTAATATCATATTTCATTAGCCAAGTACTCTTAATGTTTTGGTATTATTGCCTGAACCATTAACAGTCGTTATGGGTGTATGAAATCCTCGTTAGATCTATTCTTAAGATTTGAGAGATTGCTTGAATGTGTTCTTGATATTTTTATGGTTACTTAATTGTTGAGTAAAATAATTTCAGGCATGCAAGTATGGGATTACATGAGTGAAATCTTGATACTCTTATACGGTAGTCTTTGAATACTTATAATTCTTATGTATCTTATGAATTGTATGACTATTTCTGAGTGAATGAAGTAGTTGTATGGAAAAGTAAATCTGAAATTGATTCTTCCATGGTTCATTAAATTGCTTGTTTCTGTCATGTTATAGAAAGAATTGTTTATCTACTTAAGCTTTGCATATTGATTCATAAAAATGATATGGGTTATTTCTATGAAATAATTAAGTAGAGTATGTCATTATGGAAAGTTTGTGCTTATCATGCTCAGTTCCTATGAATTGACTCATGCTAACAATTTTGTAGATAAATGTAGAGAAGGAAGGGTGAAGTATTTAGTTTTCTATATTATTTTGATCGAGGAAAGTTTGAAGTTATGACTGAATTGAATGTTCTTAAATGAAACACTTCTTCTTGAAATGGAAAAAGGGCTTACTACTTAATGTAAATGTTTTATTCATTTAAAAGAAAGATTTTGGTCATGCTTAAAGGCATGAGTTGTATTTATCTCATAAATGTAATTAAGATATATTTCCTGCTACTATATTTTGTTTTATAAGTGGTTGATTGTCGATTGATGAGTTATGAGTTGTAAATCTATCAAGTTAAGAAATCAGCATCTACAATACTATTGTATTAATCATTAGTATCAATCATGTAGTAAGTGCTATACACAACATATGTGTGAATGCTAAGGATCATATAAGGGACTATTGGAGGAAATTTGCCTACAAATATCTTGTTCTAAGTAATTATATGTTAAGCATACTTGGAAATAGTTGAGGTTGCTAATGGATAACTTCCTCATTAGAAAGTGCAATATATCAACCTACTTGTAAAGTTGTGTTAAGTTCTCGTAAGGTTTTGTATAGAATGTACACAACCAGTAAAAGATATCTAGAAGTAATATTGTCTAATCTTAATGGCCTACTGCTAAGAAAGCAGCTGGATTATCATGAAACCATGGAAAGGTTATGATAATCAGGTACTTCTGTGCTATGGTTGTTTTATAAATACAGGTTATACTAACTCTTATCAAAGATATAATAATTTAATATTGATTTCTAAGTGAAATCAACTCTAAGTCCTATACAAGGACGATACACATAAGCTACAATAGGACGGGCTTATGGTAATCTTACATGACTATATATTGATTATGGTTTCACTTTTCAGGAATTGCATAATTGTGATAAATTGTGTTATGAAATATTTTTCTCTAAGAGATGGAATGTTTTTAATTAGGGTTGTTCCATGATGCATCTTTATGAGCACATAAGCATGTCGGATACAATGGAAGTAATATGGGACATACTAAGTTAAAAAGAACATATCATTTGAATCTCATCCCTAGTCAATACTGTAATTATCTCTAAAGAGAATTAGAGAGTGATATTTTAAAAGGATATGACAGGGAAAGATAAATGGGTAAGTGGTTCATAAAATCTATCATATTGGATACCCCAGATATATCTTACTTGTTGGAGATAGTAAAATAAATGAACACTCTTTACTGAGCTGCAATTAAGTAAAGTGATGTGCTTAAACTAAAAGGACAGTTGGCATTGATAGCCTATGGCACTTAATTCAAGGAATGAATCATACCTAAATACTTAGCTTCATATAAGTACATATCCCTAGAATATGAAATAAGGAACATGAGCCTAAATGTTAAAGCCGAGACAGATTTTTAAACTGTAATAATGGTCATAGACATTAATAGTATTGTTTCTATCAATGGTTAACATGGGTATGAGATATTGAAAGGTAATTAAAATGTTATAGAGATTAGGGCTCTTGGGATCAAGTCAAAGACCTTAGGTACGACCCATTCGTGGAGAAGGTGTTCTAATTCCTAGGCTATTCTCTAATGATTACCTTGAAAACATTAAACACCATGCACCACTATAGGATTCTAGGCGAGTGAGCTCACTACACATACTACATAGTCGTATCCCTATGGTGATTATTGTCACCATTAGGATACTGTCGTTTAGCATCTGTAATGAGTTGTCTCATCAAGAGACTGGATTGTAGTATGGTGTTGTCCTAAGTACAAACCTTGATAGAGTTACAAGATAGATTGGACCTCCTAGGTATGCACCCTTATATCAACCTATGATGGCTACGGGAAGATATGTGGGTGAGTAACAAGGTGAATTGTTATGAGAAACACTTTCTTTCCCATAGGCATCACATGATGACATAGAGGTACATCTTCGTGTAGGTTAAACTAGTTTGTACCTCATTCAAGGCTTGTAGCTATTTACAACATTAACATTTGTGAATCCATATAACTGAACAAGTGAATAAGGTGAGATGACAAGATTCCAATGGTGAGTGTGTTGTCATAGAATTGAGCATGGCATACATGACTCAGAAACTTTGTGCAAAGTGGTGTAAGCTACTGATTACACTGTCGAGATTTCACCATTATCTAAGTTGTGAGATGCCTGTGGTTTTCATAGGTGGAATCCAGGTACACACTTAGGGGTTTTCACTTATATATCATATCCTTGTTAAAGGGGAACCAAAGGGATACATTTTATGTATGGCTCGTATAGAGCATTGAGGGAGAATGAGTAGGTTCAACATTCTCTCATACAGCTGCACATGGTTCATGACAGTTATCAGAAATGGATTGCTTTAAGGTTTATGTAGATTTAAATATATGGGTATTTAAATCAGTTGCATAAAGTTATTTATAAAAAAAATTCTAGAGATGAAGTGACAAAAAGTGGATGTTACATTTTGGTATCAGAGCTGAAGGTTACAACTCTTGGACTTATTGGGTCCTTACGCTAATTAAAACTTTTATTTTGTTTTCAGAATAAAAATGGAAATGGGAAGGATGCACCGAGAAGAAAGAACCGGGTCTGATTTTGCTGTGGTTTCAATGGTGCTAAAGTTAGACAAAATTCTAGCAATCCTTCAATATACCTGGAAATGGATAGATGCCTTGGAGCAGCTGGTGATGGGTGAAAGTGATAAGTTGGACAAAGGACAACTTAGGTCTGTTGCTAATAAACAACAAAAGAGTTATTTAAATAATGAACTGATCATTGATGGAAAGTTTTGGACTTACCAATCCAAAGATGAACTAAACCCAAAATTGGGGGAAGCATTGGATAAACATGGATCTTCTTCCGATAAGATGATATTTGGAAAAGCCAGTGGGCTAAAACCAAATCTGCTAGACACTCCCACTCATAAAAATGAAAAGGGACATAAAAATGATAATTCTTCTTCATCTCGGAATGCTAAGAAAATTTGGTGGAAAAAGCATAGCAAGAAAATGTGTTCTGCCAAAAATAAATTTGCCCAAAAACTTGCAGTGATAACCTACCAAAAATCATAATACTGTTTCAAATGGCAAAGTTAAAAGTGGTCAATCAGGACCTGCTGGTGGATGTTTCACATGTGGCAATGGGCATTATGCCAACCAATGTCCTTTAAAGAAGATGGAAAAGTATCGAATGATGAAGCATGTTGCAAGGGCAGTTAACAAAGGAAAGGAACATGTATCCCTAGTAGGAGACAAAGAAAATTGTGAAGAGATCCATGAGATTAGTATTCTTCAATACTAAAAGAAAGAAAATTCAAAATATGGATTTGTTGTACTCAATGAAAAAATTGTCAACAATTGTGAAGCCTAACTCTTTCTGGTAATATGGAATAAAAATGCTCAATTTTCAGCTTATGTCTGGTTAGGTAGCATTGATCTGAGTGATTTTTCTATATTCTATCAAATATTTGATTTACATAATTAATATTTCAATTCCAAGGAACTAAAAATATTATAATCTATCTGTTGACTTTTAACAGTGGTTGTAATATATATATTTATTTTGGTATATGTTACTTCTGGGTTATGTTACTCAAGTACCCAAAGTTTTGGGGTATCATCACGTTGAAAGGAGGATCTTAGGTTTGAACCTGGGAGCTCGGCAAGCTATCGCTTAAAAATACTCAAAGGGTTTGGTGATGGCTCATTCTGGGTTGACTCATCTAAAAGCATAGATAGTATGAGGTTATATTTAGCTTCTGGTAATATCTTGTATCTCACAAGACAAGATTTCTTTTATATTACCTATCATGACATGATTCCCTTCTTCTCACCTATTGTGACGTGTTGTGGCTATGTGGAAATTCTAGTTTATGAATTACTGTGAACTTTCATGGGTTTTTGTGGTTGATTCCAGTATTTTTAGTTGAACCCAGATAAGGGAATTCATACTTCACTAATATGAACCCTGCTATAGAAATGTGCAGGTTCAGGATCAAGGGATGTATTGTGAAATCCCTCTCTTGTGATAGTTCCTATGTAACTCTGCATGGCGTCTTTGAGCCCTTAGAGTTTCAGGCTTAACTCGTATGCTTTATATTATGTTGGGAAAAAGATACGACAACTTGTAAGTCAGAGGAATGTTTAGAGCTTCCAAGAGAATTTAGTAAGTCGTTAAATAACATAAGTAAGTCATTTACATACTTCTAAATATTAAAGTAAAAGATTTTACAAACAATACACTACTTATTTGAAACCCTTGTGCAAACCAAGTGGAAATTTTGAATGACCTTAGTAATATTAGGATCAGTACCGATTTTGTGAATCCACTAAGGAGGTTTAACAGTGGAATAAAAATGTTGTGGATGTCAAAGTCTACATCTAATAAGGTAACTTTGTTACTTAACACTTTGAGAGGTTTTTGGCAAACTAGTTTTCTCAAACATTTATAAACTTGAAGACCTCTTGTTTGAGGACAATAAAATGTGTTGTCAGTACTCATTCATGAGTTAATATTTGTAAAAAAAAATTAAATTTGGTAGATCCATAAACTTGGATAACCACATTGACATCATTCTTTAATCGGACCAGGTATAGAAGATAAAAAGTGTAAGATATGTTGAGTTAGTTGATAAATGAAATAAGAAATATTCAAGTTTAGCTGAATGAAGTAATGTTGGTACCTTATCTTTTTAGACCCAGTGTTGTAGAGTTTTGGAACCTCAAATCAAAAAGTCTTTAACAAAGCTAAGGGAAGTGATCTGTCTAAATGAACTACCACAGATCCACACGCTGTAATCCTAGCAGAAAGGAATAGTTCTTCCTTAAAAGGTACTAGGTAAGCTTATTTTTACTATATCCTCTGTATATCAAATATATATATTGTACAAAAATGATTTACTTTAGTGAAGTAATCATGAAATAATTCAGACTGCGTGACTATTTACAGTCTGATAAGCTGATGCAGCTACTGAATTTAAAGTTTTGAATCTGAAAACCATAAAATTATGGGGAATAGTAACTATTATGTAGGAATTATTCTTATATCCTGTGTGGAATTGTTTGATTTTATTTAGCAAGGACCACATCATCGGGACGATGATGCTTTTAAGAGGGGAGGTATGTAACACCCTGTGCTTTCATTATTGTTGTCAAAGTAATGATAGGACAAATGGTTTTATCCTATGTTGTTGGCACCCTTGCGTATCAAAAATTAAATGGAAACTTGATGTGAACATGTAATCACAATATCATGAATAAGCTAAGGATGATCTCCTTAGATGAGAACCCTGCTAATCCGGGGTCTATCTTATTGATGAACTATTTTCACTAAGGTGACATTACGTCATTTGTAATGTTGTATGTCATAAAATCCTTGGTGTAAATTTAAGCCTTGAAAGTGATTTGCGATATTGTTTCTTATCTCTATTAAATTGTTAACATTATAGTTTTTTATAACTAAGTTATGTTGAGGCTTTGAAAATTTTGATAGTTCGCTTATCAACTTAATTTGAAATGCGATCAAGACTTCCTGTTGGTTTATAATAGGTCTTAAACCAACCATCTGATAGTCTTCCCATTTGATGACTAATGCCATCATGATCGTATTTCTAGGGATAAAGGGGCTATAGTCATCAGTCAAGGACTTAATTATTAAGAACTAAGGGCATCAACTCCTACAAGTATGCATGAGTAAATTTCTTGATCAACGCTAACATTGTAACACACACACACACACATGTGAATATACATATACATATACATATATATAGATTGCAAAAAGGAAAGACAATCTAATCCTAGTGGTATAGTTCTAAACCTAACATGCAAACCTGTTACTTGCAAAGCTAGATGTGAACATAACTTTAGCTATTTGAAAAGGGTGTGTAAAAATATTTATTTTTGTGAAGCCTTAAGGCATATAATGGAATGGCATCCAGATTTTCTATGGCATAAGATATTATTGGGTCTCTTAAAAATATTATAAACTCTATAGTTTCCAAAAATGGATAAAGAGGTGAGTGGCACCCCACTGCCTAAATATATGTACAAGCAATTATTTTATTGTTTTATTCTATAATCCTACCAACTGCATTCTAAGGAAGGTATGTTGGGTTAACTAGACTTAAAGTGCGTTGCATGGTATAAATAGTAATTTCGTTAAAATTGAACAACTAGTTTGTTAAACTTGGCGACCAACTCCAATTACTCCTATAATTAATGTCATTTATTGTGCATTAGACATCCACCTTCCTCAGGAAGTGCGTGAATGGTTTGGGGGAAAACAAGTTTGGTTTTTGTTTTGGTATTAAATCACTTCATTTCCTAGCTAGAAACTCACAGAAGCTCTACATGCAAAAGTGGAACTATTGTTTTTGTGAGTTTTCTTGAAGAAAACTTTAGTTGAATCTTTGGACAACAAAGTCCCCGAGACTGCATATATATTGCGAAAGCATTTTGTTTCGGGGGATGAAGGAATTTGCTTCCAAGTTAGGGATATTATGAAGAATCATGAAATTTTTTCAAGGAAAGAAAACACCGGTGTAAACGGCATGATACACTATGAACTTTTCATAATTTCTTGCTCTATTTAGTAATTTCACAAAAGTAACCTTGTCCATTATGAGATTTTGTGTTTATAATTTCTGAGATGTGGAATCGTTTAATATTTTCTTTGTAGAGTATGAATTGCTATGGCTTCATGATGTATGTTGTTAGAAGTTATTAAATAAGTACAAACTCCAATAAGGTTTATTATCATTAAGGAAAGAATACACTCTTGAGATGTTTGAGGACTGCTGCTATAATGATTACTGGGTTTGATCTGATACGCCAATAATTGTTGAAATCTTCTTGCAGTTGTGAATCGATTTCTACCCATACTGTAGAAAAATTTGTGTAATTTGTTACCCATCTCTTCAAGAATATGAATAAATATAAAAAGATATTGTGGAATTCTTGAAATTGTTTTGTGTGAGTTTTTGTTACAAATGTCTTTCCTTGACCTAGTGTTGTTGGGTTTACGCAACTCGATTTGATTTTTTAAATAAATCTATGCCTATGGATTTGTGTTGGACTTGAAGGAGGCATCGTTGATACTTATAATCGACCTTGTTTTATTTAAAATAAGTATTTGTACTGAAGAAAAAAAACTAAATTTAATATTATCATCGGGTTGTAGATAATAAGGATAGTTGTAATGATTCCAAGGTCTGCCTCTTCGGCCCTTGAATAGGAAGTTTAGAATGGCATTATGGTCTACTCAAGAGCCACTTTTATGGCTCGACTAAATCGTTGAGTTTCCTAACAGTTAACAATTGTATCTTGTTTACAATTTAAGATTGTATAAGATCCAAATACTTCATTCTATTATTTCATGTTGATCTCCTTGTTGCTTCTTAATAACTCTGGAACTATTCTGACTCCTTCGGGGTTTAAAGCCAGTTGCAGAAAGGTTATATTGAGATTTGATTACTGTGATGGTTAAGTCCAACTTGTTAAAATCTCATCACTTATGTTCCATCTTAGCCTCTATAATGGAGGATGGACATTCTCCTGTAAAACCTTGTATGATACTTAGTGGGACTAATTTATTCACTATTATTACTAAAGCTTGGTTCTTCTTGCAATTCTTTACTGAGTTCGAAAGTGATGTTGACTTTGACTAAGAATCTCCTTCCTCTTGTAAGAGATGCAGTTCATTGTTGTCCATTAGGAAACCATCCTAAAAAGTGAGCTGATCTTCTAGAAGTTTATGCATTAGATTTTACGGTTGAAAAGGTGTTAAACAGTTCCTTTTATTGAGCACACCTCATCTCAACATAGGAGATGGTATTGATAGTGGAGTTTGATTTCTTGAACCTTACGCTCTTATCTTTGCTTGCTAGGTTTATGTTCTAAATGTTGGAAATTGAGTCATTAAGTAGGGCTGGGGATTAAAGTTGTCCCAAAATAGGAAGTCTCTTGGCTTCAGGGTTGTAAAGTTTGGTGGTATTACCCCTCTGTAGTAATTAACATGGTACAATTTTGTTGATCACATTGTCATACTATGTGTTCTATTAAGAAATTGGAGGCATCAATTTTGTATGGTAACCCATTCTGGGACAAAATGGTAAGTTATATACTCCTACTCTTATAATAGATGATAACTAGATTCATCCTTTAACTGAGTCTGTGAGATGTGACAGATCCTCTCCGGGTGTAATGATTCTGATTTGAATTATGTGGTATCTCAACAAACCCGGAAGTGACTCTTCCTCTTATAGCAAACTGTACTCAGTTTCATTTATTAATTATGGGGTTTCCTTGATGTTTTGAAAGTTCCTTATTGACCTTTCCTGGTTGTGTCATGAATTTAGTTTAGTATGATCTATCCTTGTTCAGTAGAATGGGTTAGGAGATCATTTTTATATTCATGTGAAGTCTTGACTTACCGGGAAAAAGTGGGTTGCTAGAAGTTGCAATTCATGTTGAGAAAACTCATGGGATATTAAAAGTTCAGATGAACTTTTTGGGTTAAGTAACAATTATCTTATCTCATCAACACATGGTACCTACTCTCTTCCAAACTTTTAAAGGCTTAGTGTTTATTAGGTTTTGATATGTTGAAACATATCTAAAGAAGGAATTGTGTACTCTTTCCTATTCTTGGAATGCTCATATAAGTGCTTAAGTTGAGGTAAGTTTTATATGTAGCCTGTTACTCAAGTTATACCTGATTGCTATATGGCAGGATGCCATGAATGTTCTCACCCTCTTATCCTTGAGGTTAAACGCTCTAATATCATATTTCATTAGCCAAGTACTCTTGATGTTTTGGTATTATTGCCTGAACCATTAGCAGTCCTTATGGGTGTATGAAATCCTCGTTAGACTGTTGTGAAGATTTGAGATATTTCTTGAATGTGTTCTTGATATTTTATGGTTACTTAATTGTTGAGTAAAATGATTTCAGGCATGCAAGTATGGGATTGCATGAGTGAAATCTTGATACTCTTATATGGTAGTCTTTGAATACTTATAATTCTCATGTATCTTATGAATTGTATGACTATTTCTGAGCGACTGAAGTAGTTGTATGGAAAAGTAAGTCTGAAATTGATTTCTTCCATGGTTCATTAAATTACTTGTTTCTGTCATGTTATAGAAAGAATTGTTTATCTACTTAAGCTTTGAAATATTGATTCATAAAAATAATATGGGTTATTTCTATGAAATAATTAAGTAGAGTATGTCATTATGGTGAGTTGGTGCTTATCATGCTCAGTTCTTGTGAACTGACTCGTGCTAACAATTTTGCAGATAAACGCAGAGAAGGAAGGGTGAAGTATTTAGTTTTGTATATTATTTTGATCGAGGAAAGTTTGAAGATATGACTGACTTGAATGTTCTTAAATGAAATACTTCTCCTTGAAAATGGAAAAAGGGCTTACTACTTAATGTAAAAAAATTATTCATTTAAAAGAAAGATTTTGGTCATGCTTAAAGGCATGAGTTGTATTTATCTCATAAATGTAATTAAGACAGATTTCTTGCTGCTATATATATTGTTTTATAAGTGGTTGATTGTCGATTGATGAGTTATGAGTCATAAATCTATCAAGTTAAGAAATCAGCATCTACAATACTATTTTATTAATCATTAGTATCAAGCATGTAGTAAGTACTATACACATCTTATGTGTGAGATTCTAAGGATCATATAAGGGACTATTGGAGGAACGTTGCCTAAAAATATCTTGTTCTAAGTAATTATATGTTAAGCATACTTGGAAATAGTTGAGGTTGCTAATGGATAACTGCCTCATTATAAAGTGCAATATATCAACCTACTTGTAAAGTTGTGTTAAGTTCTCCAAAGGTTTTGTATAGAATGTACACAACTAGTAAAAGATATCTAGAAGTAAGATTGTCTAATCTTAATGGCCGCTGCTAAGAAAGTAGCTGGATTATCATGAAACCATGGAAAGGTTATGATAATCAGGTACTTCTGTGCTATGGCTGTTTTATAAATTCAGGTTATACTAACTCTTATCAAAGATATAATAATTTAATATTGATTTCTAAGTGAAATCAACATTAAGTCCTATACTAGGACGATACACATAAGCTACAAGAGGATGGGCTTATGGTAATCTAACATGACTATATATTGATTATGGTTTCACTTTTCGGGAATTGCATAATTGTGATAAATTGTGTTATGAAATATTTTTCTCAAGGAGATGAAATGTTTTTAATTAGGGTTGTTCCATGATGCATCACTATGAGCACATAAGCATGTCAGACACAATGGAAGTAATATGGGAACATGCTTACTAAGTTAAAAAGAACATAGCATTTGAATCTCATCCCTATTCAATATTGTAATTATCTCTAAAGAGAATTGGAGAGTGATATTTTACAAGGATATGATAGGGAAAGATAAATGGGTAAGTGGTTCATAAAATATATCATATGGGATACCCCAAATATATCTTACTTGTTAGAGATAGTAAAATAAATGAACGCTCTTTATTGAGCTGCAATTAAGAAAAGTGATGTGCTTAAACTGAAAGGATGGTTGGCATTGATAGCCTATGGCACTTAATTCAAGGAATGAATCATACCTAAATACTTAGCTTCATATAAGTACATATCCCTAGAATATGAAATAAGGAACATGAGCCTAAATGTTAAAGCCGGGACAATTTTTAAAACTGTAATAATGGTCATAGACATTGATAGTATTATTTTTTATCAATGGTTAACATGGGTATGATATATTAAAGGTAATTAAAATGTTATAGAGATTGGGGGTCCTGGGATCAACTCAATCCGGACCTTAGGTATGACCCATTCATGGAGAAGGTGTTGTAAGTCCTAGGCTATTCTATAATGATTACCTTGAAAACATTAAACACCATGCACCAATATAGGATTCTAGGTGGGTGAACTCACTACATATACTACACAGTCGTATCCCTATGGTGATGATTTTCACCATTAGGATACTACTGTTTAGCATTTGTAATGAGTTGTCTCATCAAGAGACTGGATTGTAGTATGGTGTTTTCCTAAGTACAAACCTTGATAGAGTTACAAGACATATTGGACCTCCTGGGTACGCACCCTTATATCAACCTATGATGGCTATGGGAAGATATGTGGGTGAGTAACAAGGTGAATTGTTACGAGAACACTTTATTTCCCATAGGCATCACAGGATGACATAGAGGTACGTCTTTGTGTAGGTTAAACTGGTTTGTACCTCATTCAAGGCTTGTAGTTGTTTACAACATTAACATTTGTGAATCCATATAACTGAACAAGTGAATAAGGTGAGATGACAAGATTCCAATGGCGAGTGTGCCGTCATAGAATCGAGCATGGCATACATGACTCAGAAACTTTGCACAAAGTGGTGTAAGCTGCTGATTACACTGTCGAGATTTCACCATTATCTAAGCTGTGAGATGCCTGTGGTTTTCATAGGTGGAATCCAGGTACACACTTAGGGGTTTTCACTTATATATCATATCCTGTTAAAGGGGAACCAAAGGGATACATTTTATGTATGGCTCATATAGAGCATTGAGGGAGAATGAGTAGGTTCAACATTCTCTCATACAAGCTGCACATGGTTCATGATAGTTATCAAAAATGGATTGCTTTAAGGTTTATGTAGATTTAAATATATGGGTATTTAAATCAGCTGCATAAATTTATTTATTATAAAAAAAATTCTAGAGACGAAGTGACAAAAAGTGGATGACCTTTGAGCCTTTTCTATATGGGGTTTATATATTTTCAGAGAGATCAATCCCCATTCTTTGAAACTACACCAATGGATTATAACCACTACAGAATATTATACTAAATGGGTATAAGCCATTCCCCTCACTTCTAAAAAAGCTGTGAAACTATGTGAATTCATCAACCATCACATCATTTGTCGCTTTGGTGTTCCTCACGGTCTCATCATTGATTACAGAAATAAATTCGAAAAAAAAAACCTATGTAAACTATGTGATGCTTTTGACATCCAACTTAGTTTCTCGTCACCTTATTACCCACAATCCAATGGCCAAGTAGAATCTACCAATAAAACCTTAAATAAAATTCTTATTAAATTAGTTGATGATACTGGCAAGGATTGGCATTCACACATTCCTTTCTCCTTATGGGCTTATCACACTAGTATTCACACTTCAACTTTTACCAGACCCTTTTCTTTGGTCTATGGTACCGAGGTTGACTTGCCTCTCGAAGTCCAAATTCCATCTCTCCGCATCTCACTACAAGACATGCTCAATGATGATGACTTGCGCCAGGATCGTTTGGCACAACTTGAGTTATTAAATGAAGTTTGTCTCAATGCTCTTGATCATCTCCAAATCTACTAAGAACATATCAAACGTGCCTATGAAAAACGTGTCCATGAAACAACCTTTCAGGTTGGTGACCTTGTCCTGAAGGAAATCAACATGTAACCAAAGAAGAGAAAAGTAAACGAGGAAAATTTGCTCCTAATTGGCTTGGACCCTATATCGTTACCCATGCCTATCGATCATGTGCTTATCATTTGTCTTCACTCGAAGGTAAACTTGAATTTTAGCCTCTCAATGCCTTGCATTTTTCGCCATTTTATTGTTGACATCAAGTCCTATATCACTTTCTATCAATTGATCGCTCATCCCTTGAGCATCGTTCATCTTCCATGTTACCCATTTTTGAGGATCCACGACTAAACAAGAATCATGTGATTACCCATCACCTTTCAGCCCTATCTTCAATATGAGTACCATAGCTCTATTCATGGAAAGATTCTCATGGATAATTTTCATCTTGTAAAAAGATGGTATCCCATGGTCATTCATCAATTGAAACTACCTTTTTCATATTTAACCTCTGTATGCTATGGTTTTGTCTTCTAAACAAGAACCTAATCCTCCTCTATAGTCTTGTCCATGACTTAAAATGTTTAAAAAAACAAAATGGGATTCAACTCCTTGAGTTAAAATCCCAGCAAAAAGATGACTCCCTAAAAAAGGGACTTCTCTTTTCTCTATCTAGCTACTATAAATAGACTACTCCCTTGAAGGACAGCTATATAAAGTCATTTCCAAAATATAATAAATGTTTCCAAGCTTCCCGCATAAATAAGCTTCATGAAGACCTCAAGGAGAAAATATACTCATCCCATATAGACTTCCCGCATTGATCAATCTATCTAAACAAAAAGAAAGAAAAAGATTAAGTTTTTTTCATGAAATTACCTATTTTGATCTTGGGTCTCTTGCCAAGTAAACATGCAGTCGTATACTAGGTTATGCTCAACCATCCACTTTCACCTCTTTGCTTTTTGTGCCCTAGTTTTCTCTTTGCTCAAGGGACTTTGTGCAACCGTGACATTTCATGATCATGTGACTTTCTTCACCTTTAGAATAGTCCATTATGCAACGCCTTTAGGGTCTTACGTTCATAAGCCCATCTTGGGTATGGTAGAATCATTAGGATTCTTATCAATTAAGTGGATTAATTGACCACCTCTTATCAATCACCTTCTTCATTACTTATATATTATCCTATAAAGGACCAAATCATCGATGCCTAAATTTGAAAAAACTCAACCATGCCTATAACCTAACTAAATCATGCCTAAAATTCACCAACCCATCCCCCCTAGTTCATCATATTCTTCCCTATCTTATAGGGGAACTACATCATCTTGAGGCCTTTTTTTTCGGGGCTATGTAGGTAGCACTTCAAGGGCATGGGGCCCTTGAAGGTTAGCTCAGCCACTCTTCACCCTAACCTATTTTCCCCTTTATTTCCCTATTCACATCCTACCTTAGTTCATTTCCATTTTATATCAACAATTTGAAATTAAACCAAACAAACAACAATTGATAAAAAAATTTACCACATCATCACATCGTTCATTTACCACTTGTGCCTCTTACCTTGTCAGCTGTCCCTGCATTATCCCAAACTGTGTCACAAGATTAGCCACCTACCCCTGTAGGACGTCCCTCTGAACTGTGATAGCGCCTAAGTCAGGATGCCCTGGCCTCGGCAATACTGCCCATAGCTGTGCTACCCACCACTGTCTATACCTAAATGTAACCCCAAAAATCATCAATCTTCCGGTCCACCACCTGCTCCTCTTGTCATGTAGGATCCATCGGTTGTGGTAGAGGCATAGGCCTCTCCACATTGTCTCTCCTATATTGTGGAAATGGTGGAGGTACATCCTATAGAAATCCAAGCTGTCATCTGACCCTGTCAATAGGTATCATCTCGTGCTCCCCTCTACGGTGCCCCTTTATCCATAAGAGAAATTGTAGCTCCTATAGCTCCTTGGCTATCTACCTATATGATGGGAAGCCCACATACGGCCTCCAAATGATGTCCACACTAGATAAACCCTCTAATGCACATCTGTAATATGCTATATCATGTGTAGCCCTAGCATCTTAGTTCTCTCCAACAACAAGTACTCATCTCCTATAGCCCACCCGATCCAAGCCCACCTTGAATGCATCAGGTTGGGGCATGCCCACTGGATGCACACACATGATGTGTTCATATTCCCAATAGTGTAGGAGGAACATAAAACACAAGTTGGACCTCTGTAGCCTCCCATAGGCCCATAACTCTCTATATAGTTACACCAAGAATGCTGGTACCCAGGAAAATTAGGTCCTATCCTCCATCATGTCTTGAAGAACCCCCATCAATGCCCATGGGACTCTCCCACCCTCCACATCTGGAAACACAAAACAAAAAAATTTCTCCATCATCAGGACCACTAACCTCATCTCCTCTAGATGGGCCCGGTTCATATCTCCATAAATTAGGCTGGCACTATGGAACTGTAACTTTATTAACCCCTCACCAAACACTGTCAACATCAACTCCTCAGATGCCTCTGAGAAAATGGAATACACCTGTGTCCCTACTATCGGCAGCCATAAGATCGTATAAAAATCCTCCAAGGTGATGGTCATCTCACCTATCAAAAAAAAATGTGTCGGTCTTTGAATCCTATCTTTCGATGAGGATGACCATAAAAATCAGCTCCTAGACTACATGCCAGTAGTGTCTAACCCCAATCAGGATGACCTCTACCACATGGTGCAACTCCTTAGCTATCACGCTTCCTCGTACCACTACTACCAAGGGTGGTACCCTATCCTGCATCTGCAACTAACAAATCATAACAATATTAGACCTCGACCATACCCCTACTTCACCCTTACCCATCCAACCTATTCCCAAGACCTTTCCTACTCATGACCGATCTCCCTCACCTCATCCCATGAACCATACCTATTTGTACCCCTTACCTAGGTTATTTTCCTTTGACAACATCTTCCTATCTTGTGACCTATCTCCCCACCCAAACCCTAAAAGACTACCCTTCTGTCCCTCCTCTATTTCCCATCCCTTGAACCATACTAATTCACACCTCTTACCCAAGCTAGTTTCCATCAACAATATCTTCTTATCTCATGACCTATCTCTCCCACCCACCCCCTCTCATTTATTGGCCCCTTTTCCTCTAAATTCTGACCAACATTGGTTCTTATTGACCGACAACGGTCAATAAAAAATGGCATCGGTCACCTCATCTATGATCAATGATGGTTAACTCCTATTAATTTCGGCCAATCTTTAATCGATGTCAGTCACTGGCTCGGCAACAAAATATGCAAAACCCCACCCTTTTTCTCTAAAAATTCAACATTCTACCCTACCTACCTACCCTACCCTACCCAAATCTCACCTCAATCCATCCTCACCCCTATTTACCCTACATAAGCCTTCATCCATTCCTATTTCATCCCTATACCTTACAAATTGAAATCTAATTTCCCCCAAACCCATTTTTACCTAAACCCAATTTCTACAAATACATTTACCTAACCAACATAGAATGGGATTGAATCCTACCTTATTGTGATGCCATCTCCATGGGGGCATGTATGGCTATTGCATTGGTGGCCCACCCGACCCCTCTCCTGCCTATACCATCACCAACTACCCTCCTCACCTTCAACCAATCAAATCACTCACACCTATCTTGTGGACCCACCTATCGAATGACTGATCATCTGCTCCAAAGCTTGCCAACTCAACTCTCTGTCTCACTCCATAACTTTCCACTTTTCCATTGCTCCTTTGTCATTTTATAATATTAGAAAATGAAAAATGATTCTATAGAAAGTAGAATTTTCCCTTTTAATCCCACTCTGCTATGACTGACATATGTCATTTTGGTGGCCTAGTCAACCATCATCAGTCAACATGTAACTAACGTCAGTCACACTCCTAATTGTTTACCTTACCTCACTCCCTTTTCACCTATCTCCACTCATTCTCACCCACTTTTATCATTCTGACCACCCATTGAAACATATCTACAAGCCCAACCAAGCCCTACATTCCCTTTGCTACGTCTTAAGAGATGTTATTTTACTTGTACCTTTTCCTTACACATGTCACGACTTGTTTTCCTGAACTTGACCTACTTGATGTTACTATTGACCTTATGTACTTGCTATACCTTGCAATGTTGTTACCTATGTTGTTTTAACCTAACAACCATACCTTGACTATTACTGTGTCATTTATCCCGACTAAACCTTAGGTGTAATGGAGCATACCTAAACATTCCTACACCTTACCTACGTTGTGTTTCTTGACCATATCTTATACCTAGGATACTTGAACCAGTTCACCCTTGTTTGGATAAACCTATCGACCTTGGACGATGTATAGTTTGTAAGCTCTTCAAACTGGTACCATGTTGCAATCTATATGTGTGTGTGCATTTGATTTCCATTACCCATGACCTAATTTTGACCATGACCTACTACCCATTACCTAAGTTGATCGTAACCCTTTCCATCAATACTCAAACCTTTCCCCACCTATCTTCCCCACCTACACCTTTATCAAACCACTTACCAATTCCATCTTACACCTCATCAATGTGCAGTTTGAGGGGGATCACCTTCACCCACAGATGGGGCAATCACTTCTTATTTTTGTCACCCTCGCTTACCAATACAAGATACGTAAAAAAGGGGCAAAATGTAGACACCAAAATTGGGTCACACTCCCCTTGGTCCCCTTTTTAATAACTAACTTAAACACATTCACCTAACCATGAACCTTATACCACACATTAATATTAATTTAATTATTTATAATTAAATTAATACTCATCCTCAATTCATTCATTATTTAATTACCTTAATTAAAAACAATTTCCACCTCATCCCACCACCTCACCTAGACACCTCACCATAGACCTATTCATAGCATGCTTCCATAACTAACTAAGACTTATCCCTACTTACCATAATGAACTAAGACTTAGTACAACCATAAAAGCGCATTCCTATTCTCCCTCTAACCACTTTCTCGTGTAGCTAAGTGAAAATTTTCATTGAGACCTAACAAAAACAAGAAAAAGTGAGGAGAGGATAGCCAAGATATGCTACTTTAGGCAACCTAGGATATCCCACCTTAACCAATGCCGGTCAACCTGAAACTGACGTCGGTCAACCTGAAACTGACGTCAGTAACCCTAAACCATCGTCGGTTACCATATAACCATTTTGGTAACCTTGTTTGAGAGTTTAGACACATTTTTGATTTTTTGGAGCAAAAGGAGATCTACATACAAGCAAGAACCAGAGCTCTTTCACACATCCAAGAAACCATAACTAGCACAACCATTGATAAGAAGGTATTTTCATTCACATGAGCACTCTGGGAAGCACTGCCATGACATTGATTGTCATTTCACTGATCAACCATCACCACCACCGAACCATTGAACCTTCAAAATAGTAAGTGTGTCTCTAACTTACATCACTTAATTTTCATTCAGTTTATAAAGTTCTTCACCTTGTTTATCAATCATTAGTTATATTTTCACCCCACCACTATTGTCTTCTTATGACCTGACCCTTTCCCATCAATCATAACCATTTTAATCACCTTTGTCTAATCCTAAGTACCTTTGGATATTCCCAAAATCTCCCCAGATATAAACCAACTCCTCAACATCTATGATCCAGTCTCAGACAAATCCAAAACTATGAGGCATTGATTTATTACTAGCCCGTAGTAACCATCATCAGTTCTTACTAAACCATCGTCGATCATACCATACCAACATCAGTCTCTATATCTGGTAGTCCTGCCAATTCTAGATCCCAGTAAACCTTTTTAAGTCATTCAAGTTACTCATAATATGACCCTGACCTATTCCAACACCTTAGTTGTTTACGTTATTTCCAAATCTGATCATATCCTGGCCTATTATGTTAGATTTTCTTATTGTATTTGGATGAGATACCTAAATCATATCAACTACGGTAGGATCCTATTTACTTATGTTATTTTTTCATTAAAATTGTATTGAACAATGGGTTGAATGCCACCGAGGAGGTATCACACTTCCTGGATCTAGAACATGCTAGGCAACCCGCTAAAATATATTATTTAATCCTATTTTGTGGTCTTGTTGTGTATTTTAGGTAGTTCCTCTTAGCCAAAATGAATCTCTCACAATTAGCATTAGATCAAGAAGTTAGAACATGCACAACAACCTCTAACCGACCATCACCACAAGTATTCCTCCTTGGCCCACACCCTTATCTATTTCGTCTAAAAAAATAACTTAAAGAAAACAGTGAAACAATATCATTCTTGACAGCCATTCAGATATTTTTTGCCAAGGAATTCCAATGCATTGTTTGTTACACTAGTGTTAGGAACACCAAACCTTGTGACTATCCCTTCATAGAAATCCAAGATGTTATATACATTTACCTGCTTAAGTGCCACTACTTTAGTCCATTTAGTGAAATAGTTTTGTGCTGTCAGTATCCACTTGTGGCCTTGACTCGAATTAGGATTAATAACTCTAATGAAGTCAAATCCCCATTGCATGAATGGTTGATCCAATGAAATTAGATGAAGGGAAAGCACTACTAGCCTCTCCTTCCTTGCAAAGAATGCACACTTTTTTCATTTCTTGATCCATGAATAGAAATCACTAAACACCATAGGCCAATAATAACTAGCCTTCATGATTTTTAGAGATGTTATTCATGGATTAAAGTGGCCTCCCTCTTCTCCATCATGGAACTTATGTAATACCTTCTTAACATGATTGGTTGGGACACACCTCAATAACACCTAGTTTACATCTTTCTTGAATAAGATGCCATCAATTAGCACATACGGAATGGATTGTAATATGAAATATCTTCTCTTAGCTTTGTTCCATTTTAGAGGGCACAAACCTATTTGGAGATAATGCACCATGTCTTGAGTCCAACATGGGGTAGGCACATCACATGCTAGCTATCCTTTTTCATCTTGCAATACCAAAACAACTCCTTCTTCACTATCTAATCCAACATGTTTCTCAGAAACTAGCTATTCACACAAACCTTTGCCATGAACCAGCTTGGTCACCTTGATTTCAATTTCATACTCCATTACCCTAGTGATCCAACCTAATTTTTCTAATTTAAATTCTTGTTTAGGATAAAATCCTTCACCCTAGCATGAGACACTAATAGTTAGATCTTATTATTCAAGACCAAGTGTCTAAACTTCTTCAGGCTCCTAATAATCGAAAGAACATATTTTTCAATGAAAGAATACCTCCCTTCGTAATCTTCCAGGATTTGATTGAAGAATGTTATAGGGTTTTTTGAACCTTCTTTATTCAGCTATAACAAGATAGCTGAGATTGTGTGTGATCCTCCAAAAGCATACAATATGAAGTCCTTGGAGAAATATGGGTTGATAAGGGTTGGAGATTGAGATATCACATGTTTAAAGGCCTCAAAACTCTCTACAACTTCTATTATCCATTTGAATTCAATAATCTTCTTCAACATCATTGTTAATGGCTTCACAAGAGTGGTAAGATCAGGTAAAAAATCTATGGACAAAGTTTATCCTTCCCAAGAAGCTTTGGAGAGACTTATTGTGACTTGGAAATGGAAAAGTTTGGATATCTTCAACTCTTTCAGGATCAATTGTCAATACTTATTTTGAAAAAATATGGCCCAATAATTTTCCCTCATGTGCCAAGAATACACACTTTTTTGGATCCAAAGACACTCTGAATATTATACACCTTTGAAATAATTTTCTGAGGTGAAAGAGGTGGTATGTTGCATTCTTTGAGAAGACAGTGATATAATCTAGATATACAAACACTATCTTTTTTATTAGTCTTTTGAATGCCATATCCATAACTTGCTAAAATGTCACTCTAACATTTGATAATCCAAATGACATATTTCTATAAGAACGTGTTCCCCATTTTGTAATGAAGGTTGTTTTGAACTGATATTATTCCTTCACCATTATTTGATTATAGCCTAAGTAGGTGTATAATAATGAGAACCTTTCCGAACCAGCTACAACCTACAAGATTTTATCCATTGATGAAACTGGATAATGATCTTTGAGCGAAGATCTATCCAAATCATGGAATTTCACACATAGTCTAATTTCTCCATTTCTATTCCTCACCGGTACCAAGTTTACTACCCAACTTGAATTTTTTATAGGGAAGATGATGCTAGCTTCAATCATTTTGTTCAACTATTTTCTCACGAGGGGTTCAATTTGAGGATTCACCAGCCTTTGCTTCTTCTTGATGGGCTTGGATTCAGGTTCTAACTCAATAGTATGATGAGAAATATTTGGGTTAAAACCTCTCAAATATTTATAGTTCCATGCGAAGACATCAAGGAGTTTTTGACAAAGTTGAACAAAATCATATTTCTCTTATGGAATACTTATTTTGCCAATTTGCAATGTCTTTCCTTCATCTACTGAAATGGGCTCTGAATCTTCACCCTTTACCTGAATCAAAAGTTCCCCATGATAATCTCTCCAAGATATTTTCTATTTTATTATAAACCAATTCCAAACAAGCTTAAGGACTCCATAGGGTTGTGTGGGATGTTTGTTGCTTACTTAAGGAGAGATGAGGTATGAATATAATTTGTATCCCTCACCAAATCATGTTTCTCTGTGTTAAATGGGTAGTTGATTAACTAAAATATTGATTTTTAGAAGTTAATATAAATAATAAAATAATGTAATAACAAATGAAATATGATTCCTAATTAATTTATTTGATATTTTGAATGAAATGAAATAATATAAATAGGAGGGAAAAAGGACTAACCTAAATAGAACTTACCTCACAGTGATTTAGAGTTAGATGGGATGATGAACATGCAGAAAAAGTGTCACAAAACACCTCATAAAATTACATATGTGGTGGATCTAACTAGACTGGGGCACCTGGAGGAGGATTATGGCACCTTTGGGCACCCTAGTATGCAGAAAAACGTAGAACCTAAGTCTGAGTTGGTCACTAGGTCTTCACAATAAATCACTTTTTGTCATGTGGATGTTGCACTAGCTTCACTGATGACACCATAAACCTATAATGGAGATTCACCTACATGTAGACACCTAGAATATGCTTACACTTAGAATTTCATCCAATTCAACCAATTGATGAAACTTTGTTAATTTCCCACTCTTTGCTCCATTCTCGGGTGCCCATTCACAACACCTTCTTGGCTATATTCTTCTTATAATCAACTAATTGGGCTAATATCTCTCTTATTAGCTAAACATTCCTCCTTTCAACCATTAAAAACCTCCCTAGTTCTCTCTAAACCATTTCTGTAAGCTTCCTAGGCTATCTGTCAGTCACAAATGGTTATCCAGACCCCTCCCAACTCTCAATGATTCTCTAATCACTTGTTAATAAAGTTTAACTAGCCTAAACCAAGATTAACTAAGCCTAAAATTTTATCCTAATCTAATGTAAAAGTGTTTTTTGAGCTTTAGTCCCACATGCACCCAAAGTTCAAACTCTTCTATTTGGAAAACTATAAATACAAGGCTAGGCCTACCCATTCAAAATTATAACTTTACATAACACAAAACCAAAAAAATCCTACGAAAGCTTTGAGATATCATTTTTATTTTCTTTAAGATAATTATACATTTGATCTTAATCTTGCCTTCTCCATTGGCCTTGAGCTAACACCTCCATTTGCATCCTTAAACCAAGTTTTAAGTAATATGGAGAGAACCATTGGCCTTGAAGTCATTAATGGTGAGAATCCATTCTTGAAAGATTGAAAACCATAAACAACTAATCACTCCTTTGACTGCTAAGTTGATATTTTTAGGTTTAATTTATTAATTAAGTAATCGAAAGAGTAGAGAGTAGTATATATGCTAGGTTTTGATGTTTTTGTCAAAGTTATAATGCATGTATAGGATTAACTCTTGTTTAGCTCTTATCTCATGGTGCATGGTTGATTCAGTTAAGATTTGAGGTTCTTTAACCTCATTCCATAGCTTTACAACTTTACATTGCATACATTGCAAAAATCCATACAAAGCATCAAATCCCTAAAAAAATAAAGATGCATATGAAGGGGTAAAACTATCCTTAGCGGTCACAATGGTGGTCTTACAACTAAGCGTTGCACTAAATCTTAGAACTGATGTAGTTCTATGTGATTGTGTGTGCAATGATGTCCCTAGGGTGCCCTAGTGCCAATGACACAAAGATAACATACAATAACTAGATAGAATGCAAAATGGTGGATGGAATAGAATAGAATTCCCTTTCCTATGCAGTGTGTGTGAAGAAAATAGTGCTCAAATGAGGTACCTTGCCTTAGTAGATAGCTATCCATTATTAGAAATATTACATCCATAAGGTAGATAGTATGTTTTTTTTGTATAGGGATCTCTTGCTCAAATTTGGACACTAATGACCCAACATGCCAACTAGTACCTAGGGGAATGGGAGGGAAAACCATAAAGACCGACCTCGAAGCTCTAATGAGACCTAAGCGCAACTAGGACAAGGGTGCATAAAAATAAAGATTAGGGCACCCATGGGCACCTTAATCCCTCATTATGCACCCTAATCAAAGAATAAAAATGAAAAGCAAGTAATTAACGATATTTGAGACTCCCTAAGAGACGACCAGAACTATGTAAATAAGTAACGACTATACAAGACAATCAATGAAAATGAATGACTAAATTGATGACATGACTAGGGGATGGTTCATTAGTGAATAATTTTATTATGTAAGATCCATACTTTATGTTGGTGAGCACAATTCTTGGTAACATAAAGTAGATAGAGATGCATAGCTTAGAGAAGTCCAGAGAATCCCATGCTATAGTATAACGTGTAGATGTGGTAGTAAAAGTATGCTAAAAGAACCATATAGCGTGTTGATCCATGGATCAATGTGTTGATCCATTTAACTTAGCAAGAAATGTAATGTCATGATGAAGTGTACTACACGTGAGTGGTGATTGTAATGCTAAATGATTGATGATTTCAAATTTCATATGATGAAGATGAAATGGGGGAGGGAGTGATCATTTCCTAACTTGATTTATGTGTATATGAATAATTGACCAGTGAATTTTGGTGTCCTATTGTCAAAGGAATAGTGTAGGGATAAAAGTGTGTTATTCTCCAACCTCTAACTACATCCTTAAGATCTAGCTATTGTAGTCGGAATCAAATCAAAAGTTTGTGGTTTTTGGATGCAAATAATTTTAATCAAATAGTAGACCCATATAGGAGTGGTATAGGAAATGAACTCTTACCCCCACTCCACCAGTGTCTCCACAATGTGATGGTGATATGAAAATGGTACTTTGTTTTTTTACTTTTCAAAATTTCCAGATACTTAATTTTTCCGAACTTAAAAATTGATCAAGAGTGCTTAATTGAACCAATTTAGGTGTTTTGAAACCCTAATTGTTAAACACTTTCTTAACGATTGATTATCTCTCAAAATCTAATTTCAGTGATTTAATTGAATGTAATAAAAATCCATTAAAATACTCACAAGTTGAATGGATATATGCACTCAATCTAATATCAAACCCAAAAATTGAAATGTGCATTCAATTTGACTATTGTGGATTGTGGATTACAAATTTCACTTAAATCCAATTTAGCCAGTTAAGTGTTTGATTCATCAATTTAATCAATTAATCCAAATAATGATTTTATATGATCAAAAGCTTCATAAACTGAAAATAAATCCACAACAAGAAATTGTTAGTGAAGTTCACCCGAAGGATATGCCTCCGGATTCATGTAATCATGAATTGATATATTATTACACAAAGAAGTAAAATTAACCCTTCAATAATGAAAAATAGACCTTTATACCTAAAATTAAGCTTACAAATGGGTTTGGGAACTCTGATTTCCTATCAGAAACTTTTCACGAATTCACCCGTGGCTTCATAAGGTCCTCCACAGTTGTTTTCCTATGCAAATGTGACCTAAAAAAACCTAGAACAGAAAATCTACAAAACCTTGTGGAAAATTAATACCATCATTATCTTTGTCTTTGAATTTTGAGAAACTTTTCTTTTTACACCGAGCTTTGAAAATGTCCGTAGGTTCCTCAAAATTGAGGTTTTCTGGAAATTTCTCTATTCTGCCTTGACATAGTCCCTGCACTTTACTTTTACAAAATACAAGGATTTCATTTTATAACTTGTCAAGCTACTTAGATCTGTTGGTTTTAGTGCCAAGTTTAAAGCCCCAAGTCGCAAGGTCAAATCTTTATTTCATCCCTTTGCTATAGGGTCACTGACCGTTTTGGTGCTTTGGGGACTAAATCCCACATTCACGGTGGGAGGGCATCATTGAGGGTTTAAATATAGTAATGCCACCCATTATATACATGGTTGCAGCCACATTTATATGCCTTTTTGTTGGGAACCCCACTTTTGACCGAGTTGTACACAGTTGTGACTCGCTATGGCGAGTTGTGTTGATGCCACGACATGGTAGTTTCTAAGTTTTTTGAGCCCAGATACAGGCTAAGCTAATTGGGTGTTTTGCACTTTAGATAAGTGTCGTAGCTGTGTTGGATAAGGTTTATCAACCATGTAATAAGTGGCGAGATGACTGTGAACTGTGTTGTATACACCGATTTATGCGGTGTATAAGGTCTGAGTCATTGGGCCGATGGTAAGTATTAATAGTGAAACCATACGGTCAACTCAGTTCATTGCAATGATAATCCTGGAAAAATGTGGGTAACAATGTGATCAAATCGGTGGGGATTTTATCACCCCACCAAGCTATAAATATAGCTCACTAAGTTGATTAAGTCCTGCAATGAAAATATACAACTATGCAGACCATATTGTCCCACATTGACAAAGTTAGGACAATAAGTGGCATATATGATAAAAAAATATGATATCAATAATATGAAAAGGCGGAAAAGGATCCCCTCCATCATAAGAGTGTTCCAAACCTAGTTAAGGGACCCCAACTAACAAAAAGTGGGGCCCACAAAAATTTTAACCATTTCTCGAAGAATAGAGGTTAAAACAACAAAATTTAACCTTTTTCACCTTTTACCATTTTTCCACGTGCCACATCTAGATTGGACTGTTGATTTAGTTTGACCACATTCTACACAAAACTTTGACCTGAGATATATTTTATGTATGAGCTCCATTTTCTGAGGTCTACCTGTTGACGAAAATATCTCGGAATGCTCTACAGGTCTGCAATGTT
This sequence comes from Taxus chinensis, assembly GCA_019776745.2. Classification (NCBI taxonomy): domain Eukaryota; kingdom Viridiplantae; phylum Streptophyta; class Pinopsida; order Cupressales; family Taxaceae; genus Taxus; species Taxus chinensis. Next base: position 46,651,720 of record CM034148.1, read on the forward strand.
TAGGGATATTTTGGGAAAATTTGAATCCAAAAAATCCTATGGATCACTCCTTCCCAATAATCCCATTTTTTCCTCAAAGGGGAACTTCACCCCGTTGAACCGTCAATTGATCCTCTACATATCACAAATAATAGAACCCATTTTATAGATGGTATTTTTAAAAAAATTGTAAGAATCAAAAAATAACCATTAATAGTAATATCCCCCATGGCAATTACTGTAATTGAGATGAAAAATGAATCTATCATACTCATCTAAACACTCTGACCATGCACCATTATTAACAATGCAAATGTTACCTGCATTAACAACATGTTAGTGCAAAATTTGTACATACTATTTGTAATAATGTTTGATAGTTACAAATATTTAAGCCTTACAATAAGACTTATACATGTGCAAATATCATGCATATAAACAAAAAATTTGTATAAATTTTACACACACAAACAATGCCTGCATGAAACAATTTGCACTCTAATAGAATACTAATTACAATTTTCCAAAATCAGACATGTGATCACTGATCATGCCCCATAGAACTAATTATACATGTTGCTGTAAAAATGAAGTTTTCAAAACCATCAAAAAGAGAAATTTACCCAAGTATTTTAAACCTATCACCTGGATTTCCTCTTCAGGTTACTTCACCAACACCAAATCAAAATAAATATGGAAATTATCCTTTTTAAAAATCAATAAGAATTTTCCAAAAATTGCTTTATTAGTTTACATGTATTCACCAATTACACTATGCAAACATAAAACTGATGAATTGTCTACCCACCCTTTTTAACAAATTTTGTTGTTTAGGTGGTTGCTTCACTTCAATTTTTACTTGATTCAGTGAAGGGGTCATAGTGATTATTTTAATATTGCTATCCTTCTTAACAATTTTTAATTTTTTTTCTGGATGAAGTTGCCAACACTTGTCAATTACATGACCTGTTCTTTTACAATGACCAAAAAATCTTTAATCCATTTTTTAGGATCCACATTTTTAGGAAACTTACCTAGTTTGCTTTTAGCCGAGCCAAGTTTAGGAGAATGAACTTTCTCAATTTTTTCCAACATGGATTAATGTTTCCTACACTTGGCCACACAATTTGCACGGGTAAATGTACAACATTGTTTTCATATCATAGCCAAATGTTTCCAATGTAGAAAGTGGATCATTTTGTTTACCTTTTCCTTTGTGATTGTGGTAAACCAAAGGTGGAGGAATTTCAATACCTCTTCGTGGTTAATTCTTACTAGATCCTTATCATGAGGATGAATCATCTAATGCTAAAGGGGAAGCCTCTTTGCTGTTAGAAGCTTGTCTTCTTCCAGTGGTCTTAGAATGCTCTCCAATTTCCTTTTTCCTTACAATAACATACCCCAATCCTGCATACCAAGGTGTATGGAGTTAGTTATGTCTTAGTTATCCTTATAAGGTTAATTCCATTAAAACCCATTTTATTCAAAAGTCTAGATCCTATACCTTTGGTGTTCTTTTCAAAATCACCAAGCACATTTTATGAATCTAAATTTTCTTGGGGGGAGGAATTAGGTGTTAAAATAGTTACAATGCATTCATCTGTAATAGTGGATGTATCAACAGTAATTGGTACCTCTTTCTTGGGTCCATCAATTTGCAACACCATTAAGAGCTATTCTTTAGATTCCAGATCTTTTTTTAGACCTCTAATTTTCTCCTCAAGAGCCAATAATTGACACCTTGGGAAGGAATTTTCTTCATGTATCTGCTGATTGTATGCTTCAATTTCCTTAATTTTTACCTTGTTTGAAAATTTTCCCATGATTTCCAACACACTTTTTCTTCCAATTTTTTCTCACTGAAATGAAAGATCAATCCCAAAAAAATCAAAACCACTAAAATCAAATCAAATGAAGCAAGGAAAGAGCTAAACCAGCTCTGATACAAGATTTGATCTGAAAATGGTAATATATTTTGTACTTTTTAAAATTTCTGGATACTTAATTTTTCCATACTTAAAAATTGATCATGAGTTCTTAATTGAACCAATCTAGGTGTTTTAAAACCCCAATTTTCAAACACTTTCTTAACGATTAATTATCTCTCAAAATCTAACTTCCATGATTTAATTGAATCTAATACAAATCAATTAAAATACTCACAATATGAATGGATAGATACACTCAATCTGATATCAAGCTCAAAAATTGAAATGTGCACTCAATTTGACTATTATGGTTTACCAATTTCACTTAAATCCAATTTAACCAGCTGAGTGTTTTCTTCATCAATTTAATCAATTAATCCAAATATTTATTTTTATTTGATCAAAAGCTTCAAAAACTGAAAATAAATCCACAACAAGAAATTGTTAACAGAGTTCACCCAAAGGCTACGTGTCTAGATTCACGTAATCATGATTCAATCTATTATTACCCAAAGAAGTAGAATCAACCCTTCAATAATGAAAAATAGACCTTTATACCTAAAATGAAGCTTAGAAACAAGTTTGGGAACTCTTATTTCCTGTCAGAAACTGTTCACAAATTCACCCATGGCTTCACACGCACTCTATAGTTCTTTTCCTATGCAAATGTGACATAAAAATTCCTACACTATAAAGTATAGAACACTTCATGGAAAAATAAGACCACTATTGTCTTTGTCTCTGACTTTTGAGAAAATTTTATTTTTACACCAAGCTCTGAAAATGTCCCTAGGTGCCTCAAAATTGAGGTTTCTGTAACTTTCTCTATTATGCCTTTACACAGTCCCTACATTGTCCTTTTACAAAATGCAGTGAGTTCATTTTATAACTCATTGAATTTCTTATTTCTATTGGTTTGAGTGCTAATTTGAAATCCCCTGGTCATTGGGTCAAATATTTGTTTCATTCCTTTTGCTTTAGGGTCTCTGACAGTTTTGGTTATTTGGGGACTAAATCCCACATTCACGGTGGGAGTGCAGAGTTCAAGGTTTTAAATATAGTAATGTCACCCACTATATATTTGGTTGCGGCCACATCTGTATGCCCTTTTGTTGGGCACCCCACTATTGATCGAGTTGTACACAGCTATGCCTCACTGATGGCGAGTTGTGTCAATACCACGTTGTGGCAATTGTCTAAGTCGGTTAAGCCCAGATATACGGGCCAATCTAAGTGGGTGTTGTGCTTTAGATAAGTGTCAAGTTATGTTGAATAAGGTTGATCAGCCACATAATAAGTGACGAGCTGACCGTGAACTGCGTTGTATATGCTCCAAGTTGTGAGGTATACAGGTATGAGTCATTGGGATGAGGTAAGTGTTAATCCCAAACCATACGGTCAACTCAGGTCATTGCTATGATAATCTTGAACAATGTGGTAACAATGTGATCAACTCGATCGTAGAGTTGATCACCCCACCGAGCTGAGAAATATGGCTCACCTTGAGTTGATTAAATCCTGCAATGATAAAAATATAACTCTACAGACCATATTGTCCCACATTGAAAAAGTTAGGAAAATAAGTGGCATATATAATCAAAAATGTGATATCGATAATATTGAAAAGGTAGACAAAGGCACCCCTCCTACAAAAGAGTGTGTCGAACCTGGCTAATGGCCCCCATGGCCAGCAAAAAGTGGGGCCCACCAACATTTTTAATCGTTCTACAAAGACCGATGGCATGTTAAAACAACGACATTTTAGGCCTTTTAGTCACCTTTTACCATTTTACCATTGCATGGCACGTCCTGGATTGGATTGTTGACTTAGTTTGACCACATTTTACGCCAAACTTTGAGCTACAATATATTTTATGTATGAGCTCCATTTTCTGAGTTCTACCTATCAATGGAAATCTCTTGGAATGATATACATGAATACAATGGTTTAGGGATATTTTGGTAAAATATGAATATAGAAAATCCTCTAGATCAGATGGCTTCTAATTTAGGTCATCTGGAAGTAAATGTGAAATGTATGATGGATTCCAAGTTAGGTCATCTGGAAGGAAACATGAAATTTAGAATAACTTCCCAAGTTAGGTAATATGGGAAAGTAACACATGCAACTCTCAAGTTAGGTCATCTAGGAAGACAATTGTGGTATATTGTATTAATTGAATGATATGATTCTGATTATTAGAGAATTGAATGGGTTGATTTATAGATTGGTTACTCATAGAGAGATTTTACACTAGTTTCCCCTAGGTTAGGTCATTAGGGGGAATTGATAGAGATTGGTGAATGATTGCATGGAAATATTTTAACTCTTATTTCCCCCAGATTAGGTCATTAGGGGGAAGTGATGAAATGTCACATGGAGAAATTACATGTTTGTTTTCCCCAAGTTAGCTCGTTAGGGGGAATCGATGGTGAAATGTTGCATAGTGTATTAGTAAATGTTTGAATTTTTTTTATTCAGTAGCGTTGATTTATCACATGGTGATATAAGGGGAATTATAAGATGACCCCAATTATATTCCTCCCTTTCGGTGAAAGGGAAAGTAATGATAAGAACGAACGTTGATCCGAAAGTAAGCCCGAAATAGATAGAATCTGATAGAAAATGCCACAATGTGTATAGACTAGGTGAAAAATACATCAAGGAGAGATGTAATGCATGTGTCATGTATATGGTATGATAGTATGAGGAATTATAAAAATAACTCCGCAAATAGGGTCTAAATTGGAGTAAAAACACTCGAGAAATGACAAAGCTCATGTGGTGTGTATTAGTTGTGAGAATAAGCATGAAATAATGACTATAGTAAAGTGGGTGATGAAAAGTAACTATAAATAAAATGTAAAAGTGATTAGTCACTTCATTCATATTTTGCGTGATTATGATAGTGAGATTGGAGTAAGGATGTCGTAACTAAGTACAACACGTCCTAGTCGATTCGAGATGGTAACGACCACCATAGCATCACGTACGATGAAAAAATTGATAATTGTGTTGTTTTTCAAAAAATGTATGGTGTAGTATTCATTTCTGTTGAATTTTTGAAAATTTGATATTTTTAATTTTCTCAACATTTGAGACCTGGACAAGAGTGGTGAGGGTGCTAGTGCCCCCTAGGACAAGAGCACCTAGAGCTTGATACTAGTGTCCTACTCCTGGGAACCCTAGTTCAGAGGGTGTGAATTTTGTTTAGAATGGTGTATATATGATTTTTATTGTGTAATAATTTCGTAAGAAAGTGTTTATGGATTTTTATAATGTTCTAATGATGTGTTTGGTGTCGTTTTGTGTTATGAAGAGGGATATTCACTCGAGGGAACTTTTTTGTGGTTGTCATATGAGTAATTTTCTTTGGTTAGGCATGTCATACGATGATTTGGGATGTTATGTATTGTGCTAGCCTGTGGCACATAACATAGATGGGGGATGTGCCCCACAATATGCCTATGTTGACTACACTATGTGAGAGATAGTGTGAAAATATGTGTATGTTTTGGTTTCCTATAGGAGAGATGACAATTACTTTGGAGGATGTGTATCATATATTGTATTTTCTATTTTTTGGGGAGAGAGTAGAGGTTATGCCATTGGAGGATATGGAGAGAGAAATGTAAGTTTCTAGATGGTATTGTGTGGGGACTCAAGTTCTACTAAGGCCCATATCAATTTAGACGCTATTTGAGGTCTACAGTTCTGCACTTGGAGAAGTTCATAGCCATTGTTATTTCTTCATATATTATAGTAGAGGGAGGAGGAGATAAGAAAGCACATACCCCTAATAATGTGGCAGTGGCTAGCGGAACGCTAGTATCTATGTATAGCTATGTTATGTGTTTTTTTGTTTGCTTATGTATTAATAATGGTTATCTAACGTGCTTTTTAATTTTTTTCTAGGGGATACATATTGATCTTTGATAGTAGACACATAAATTTTCACATTGATGTGGAATGTTCCAACCAATTTACTTGCAAGCAGAGGGATGATAGAGCCTATTGATGCCATTGCAAGTGAACATGCCCATTTGTTTGAGCCTATACCCATAGAAGTAATGGTATGTGCTATGTTGCTATCAAACATGGATGAGGCATGGGAGGAGACACTATGAGATAGAGAAGCAGCAGGTGGGGGTCCCTTGGTGCATGATGTGTTCACACATTATGTCAAGTTGCAACACTAGTTTTTAGAGATGCCTACCGAGGTCACACTACTGAGGAGTCAAGTTGAGAGGTATCCAGGTTGCGACCAGCGATGTAGAGTTAGTGGTGAGGCATTGAGTTTGAGGGCTCTTGTCGTACCCGAGAGTGATAGTTATGATGTGATTTGAGTTGTATTGTTGTATATGATATAGGGGAGTTTCCCCGTAGTGATAAAATGTTTTTTATAATGATGGTTGTATTTGATAGCTATAGATATATTTTATTGGTATATGATGAGTTTATTGTGTTGCATATTAATGTCTTAATGTGATTGATGATGTATGATTCAATGATTATCATCATAATTTATGTAATGTGTTGGATATTATTCATGTTAGTTGATGTATATTTGCAGCATGATGTTGGTATTGCTAGACAAAATGTGTAATGTGAATGACGATAGATAACATATGTAATTTGATTTGTGAGATATGATGCTTGATGAGGTGAGATAAGTGTGCATTTTTTGAATGGAATTTGTAATGCATAGTTAGTGTAATGATGAGAGTGAAATGTATGTAAAATTATATAATGTATGATTACAAAACTAGTGTGTCGTGATGAATGTGTGTTGACATGATAATGTAATGTGAGCGTAATATGTTAGTGTGATTAAATTGTGGGTAACATTACCGATTCCCCATAGTGTATGGATGATTAGGTTCATTTAATTAAGACTCCTCAAAATTCAATAATGAACCATATAAAGTAAAAGTGCATCATTAGGAAATGATTGAGTATGCTAGATGGATCAACGAAGAGCGTGATGAAAGGTTCTTATAAAAAAACCTCAACAATCGTCTAGGAATTGTAAGAACAAAAGTGTGTCATGGGGGGTGAGGTGATAATAATAACCTACCAGAGATCGAGGTGGCATGAAGCAGTGAAATCATGCAGCATGGAAGTAATGTGAGCATATGAATCAAACTGAATATCATATGGATCAGTAGTGGGGTCTGCGAATGTAGAGGGCTATGGAAGCTAATGTGAAATAGTAACATGATACATTAGATAAGATGGATGAAGTGGATGCAATGGATACAGTGTAGAATGTGTATGAGTGAAAAAAAATGGTGGTTAACACACCATGACGTGAGTACCAGATGGAGGAGATGACTCAACTATAGTAGAAACTCTCTAACAAGGTAGAGGGGAGATGGACCCCTCACATGAGTGAGAGCCAAAGGAAAATATTCTCGTATTCTCTAATTGTTGTAGTATATCATTAAGGGAAAAAAAACATTTTCCCTATGGCCATTGATGCAATGATAATTACAATAAGGTTTGTCACGCTGAAACTATAGTCTATGTTTGTTAGATGACAAGAAAATTAGACATTTTTCAAGTAAAGAACACAACCCATCATGAGATCTAGAATGGTGAGAGAAGTGTAATGTCGTATGTGACATAGATGGAGTAGAAGTATATGTAGCCTATAATAGAGGAGGATAAGAATGATGTTTTTTTGATGGAGTGGGTTGAGCTTGAATGCTAGATCAAGATGGAGACTATGTAGGATGCTCAATCGGTGTGAATGAAGGAGAACTAGATGATACAACAGTAGGAGGTATGTATGGAGGATAAATCATATGTGTTGAACGAAGATCTTGTTCTAGGTCTATGAATTTATAGCACAAAAGAATGAATGACTCACATGTATCATTTTGGAATCTTTTCTTAATTGTAGGAATCAAACCACGAAAGAAAATGAATTGATTCTCTAGATCTATAGGCTAGAATACCATTTGATGCATACAAGTGTTTAGTCGTAAGATATAATCCTTTATATATTCTAATGAGCCTTGATGTAAAGTACGTAGGTGGTCATAAGTAACTCTAGATCCATTATTGATGACAAAATGATGGAGGAAAGTGTCCTCTATGTCATAGTAAGTACTAATGGACCCAAATTGAAGATGAGTATACCATTATAAAGCCTCATCAATAAGAATGTATCGAAAATCCTTAAACAATAACCTACCATTATAATAGGTTCTATAGCCATGCAGTAATGTTGGAGATATGCATGAGGGTCACCAGTACCATCGAAACATGTGAATTTAGGCATGATAAAGTCAATAGGAAATGTAGACTTATGAATCTTATTGGGAATGGGGTTACCATGTAAAGAGTTTTCAATAGAAAAATAACAAGCCCTACTTTCTAAAGTGAAATATTGAATTAGAGATTGTGATTGACCTAAGACATGTATGAGAGATATGATATCCTGTGAAGGAATGGTAGAATATGGAAATAATGTATTAAATGGTTGTAACTTTCCATTTTGAGTGATCATAGGAATATCAAGAGAAGATATCATGTCCTGATGCTAAGGACACACTAGGAGTGGGTTCCAAAGAAGATATAGTAGATGATGTAGATGGAATACCCCTAACAGAGGTAGGAGTAGCATCAAAAACATCATTAGGAGGTGAAGTGACCACTGGAGACACACTTATAGGAGAAGATGCACTAATAGGTGTAGATGATGTGATAATAGTAGATGAAATGGTAGGAGAAGAAGAACCCAAACATGGAGATGACTCATGCACTATGTTAGATACAATCTCAGGAGAAAGTGGTGATGGAGATTCACACTTAGCAAAATGAAAAGTAGGAGAATCATGCCTATCAATTGTGTCATTAACATCTCCTAAAGACGCAAATATGAGAATGTCATTAAGCATACTATTGATAGGATCATCAACATAAATTGAAGGTGTATGAGGAATAATATGTGATGAATGATGAGAAGAAATGTTAAAATTAGGATAATCATGAGATGGAACTATAGCAGTGGTCTGAGTAGGGGAAGAATCAGAATGCACATATGAGAGATTTCCAATACCAAGTAAGTAATCGATAAGAGAATCATCTAGAATTTCCTTAGAAAGATTATAAGGAGGATCACTAGTATCCACAGAGCATGGTGTATAATGATTCAAGGCTATCGGATCCTTAACAATACTAATACCAATGGGAGAATCTTCAAAATGAGTAGGCACATATTGTTGACCATCTAAGAGTTTTTGAATATTAGCTAACATAGTAAGATTAATATAACAAGCCGTGAGCTCAGCAATGAAAACCTCATCATAGATAGGGTTAACACTAAAATGAGACATGATGGGTGGAGAAGAAGATGACATATTCTTATCCATTACAGTGTGAAATGGATCCTAGGGAAAAATGTTCTAAAGTATGGGTTCACCAAAATAATTAACTAAAATATGGATTTTTAGAAGTTAATGTAAATAGTACAACAATGTAATAACTAATGAAATATGGTTGCTATAAAATTTATTTGATATTTTAAATGAAATAAAATAATTGAAATAAGAGGTAAAAAAGTACTAATCTAAATAGAACTTACCTTGCAGTGATTTGGAGCTAGGTAGGATGATGAATAAGCAAAACAAAGTGTCACAACACACCTTAGAAAATTGTATAAATGGTATATCTTACCAAACTGGGGCACCTAGAGGAGGATTAGTGTGCTTATGGGTGCCCCGATCTACATTATGGGAGCCCTGGTCTACAGAACAACTCAGAACCTAAGTCTAAGTTATTCATTAGGTCTTCACAATAACTTTTTTTTTTGTCACGTGGAAGTCACACTAGCTTCACTAATGATGATGTAACCCTACAATGAAGATTCACCTACAATATCCCATACAAAGCATCAAACCCCTAAAAAGGAAATATACATATGAAGGGTTCAGACTATCCTTAGTGGCCATAATAGTGGTCTTACAACTAAGCATTTCACTACATCTTAGATCTGATCTAGTTCTATGTGACTATGTGTGAAATGATGTGCCTAGGGTGCCCTAGCGCCAATGACATAAAGATAACAAGAAATAGCGAGATAAAATGCAAAATGGTGGATGGAATAGAATAGACTTCCATTTCCTATGCAGTGTGTGTAATAAAAATAGTGCCCAAATGCACTCCCTTACCTTAGTAGATAGCTATCCCTTAGTAGAAATAGTTTGTACATAAGGTAGTAAGTATGTTGCGTTTATATAGGGATATCTTTCTCAAATTTCAACACTAATGACCTAACATGCCGGCATAAAGACCAACCTCAAAACTCTAAATGAGACCCAAGTTCAACCAGGACTAGGGTGCCTAAGAATAAGGACCGAAGAGCCCATAGGTGCCCTAATCCCTCTCAAGGAACCCTAGTCAAAGACTAGAGATGAAAAATAAGTAATTAACGAAAGCTGAGACTCCTTGAGAAACAACCAGAACTATGAAAATAAATGATGAATGTGCAAAAAACTCAATGAAAATGAATGACTAAACTGATGAAAAGACTAGGGGATGGGTCATTAATGACTACTTTTCTTACGCAATATCCATATTTAAACCAACATACTTGGAGTATAATTGTAATAGTGAGTGAGTGATTATGTGACTACAGTAGTACAAGTAGTGGATGGACATGTGATGCCACATGCATGAGACCAAAATTCCTCCATAACACACACACACACATATAATTTGTAAAAATTCAAGAAGCTTCATAATTTTTTCCTTTTGATTCCTGAATCCACAATAATCTTGTAAAACATTACGATCTTCCTTTTATTTCCCAATATCTCAAAAAATCCTAAAATGCCAAAAAAATCTAAAACAAACAAAAAACCTAATAACCAAACACCTCTGATGGGCCCCAATTTTTTCATAAAAAATATGCTTTCATAAATTTAGGCTTACGTAAAATATTGGATTATTCTATAAAGTATATAAAAATATATTAAAACTCTAAGTTCTATTCAAAACCAAATAAAGGTTTAGAGTCAATTTACACCACTAGACAAAGGAATTTGGCCCTAAAAATATGCCTTAATAGCACCCAAACTTTGTAAAAGTTGGTCATGGAATATTAGTTATCAGGATCTAACACCTTGGAAAATTTCAAGATGATTCGATGGTCAGAGAAAAAGTTGTGGTCTCCAGAAGTTATACTTTGACATCATTCTCCCCTGGTTGGGTTGAAAAGAATTTTATTCCTGTGAATTCATTTGATGGAATTCATCCAATTTAACAGAAATAATATTCTTCAACTCCCACTTCATAATACAAGTATTTTCTTCTTGCTACAAACCTTCTCTATCTTTTCGTCCAAGACACAAATTACTCTCCTTTTTATTCTTCTGCATCTGCTACTCCCAGTTTATTTCTTCCTCCTCATCAACATTTTCCTCATGACCTCGAAACTTATATAATTGAAGTAAATTTAAAAATTGGTGAAATATCAAAGTTTTCATGTAGATCCACCATGTAGGCATTATCACTCATTTTCTTTAGTATCCTACATGGCCCAATATTCTTATACTGTAGTTTATCCTATGCCCCCTTTGGAAACCACTCATTTTTTAGATTAACCATCACCATATATCCTTCTTCAAATTCATTAACTCTCATAATTATATCCACAACTACTCTATATTTTTCATTACTATCTTTCATCTTTTCCCCCACTTCTTCCTGCAGTTGTAGCATGTATTATGTAAATTCTTTTGTATCAACACTATTTTTTTCTTCACCATGCAACACAATCATATCTAAAACTCACTTGGTGTTCCTACCATAGACAATATGGAAAGAATACCTTCCCATTTATATGTTTACTTATATATTATAAGTAAACTCATCCTGTGGTAAAGAAAAATCCCATTGTTTCAGATTTTTGTGAATTATGCATTGTTGAAGGTTTCCCAAGCTCCTATTTACTACTTTCGTCTATCCATTAGTCTGGGGTGATATGCACTTTTGAACTATAGTTTTTTCCCCATTTCCTTCAGATATTATTCCAAAAGTGACTCAAAAACTTTGTGTCTTTGATCGAATAAAATATGAATATTTTTATTGAAATATGAATGCAAAGATCAACTATAATTGATATACAATGAAATACAATCACCTAGAAATTTATTTGATCTTTATATGAAATAAAATTCAAGAGATAGGGAACTTACCTTAATTATGCTTATCCCGAAGTGAGTTTGGACTGAAGAATGTGATGGAATAGGTACATAGACTTTCGTAATCAGGCTTAGAAAAATGTAGAGATGATCGCAATGCCTAGACACAGATGCTTGGGCAAGGATAGGGGTGCCCATGGGAACCCAAGACCTATGTGGGGGTGCTAAAGTATAAAGAAATGGTTGAAACCTAGTTCCAATAGTGTCGTTATGGTTTCACACTTGTTCTCCTTTGGTCACCTTTATGTCATAATTTGATCTAAAAATGGTACTAATTTTTTTTGAAGTAGTACTAAGAAAATTCTCAGATTTAAAAACTTGATAATTGACTAATAGTATTAGCATTTAGGGAATTATTGAAACCCAAATCCTTGAACTCTTCTAGATAAATCAATTATCCTTAATTTTTAACTTAAGTGAGTATACTGAATCTATTACAAATCCATTTAAAAATTCACAGTTGATTTTAGAATGCACTCAAATTGAATTCGTGATTCCAAATCTAAAATTTACAATTCCATTTCTGTTGTGGGTTATGGATACTAAAATTGTGACTTCAATCCAAATAATTCAATTTTATGATTGCTTGAACAATTAATGAAATAAAATAACTTGAATATTTTTGTCTGATCAAGATCTTATAAACAAACTGAAATCAAATCCACAACACAAGAACTTGATAACAGAGTTCACTTGAAGGCTACGTCTCCAGATTCTCATAATCAGAATCGATCTATTATTTCCCAATGAAGTACAATATCCATTCACTATTTACTTACCAAACCTTTATACCTATAATTGAGCTAATTTATACCTCTTGGAACTCTGCAATTTACCATAAACATTTCCAAGTCCATTCGTGGCCCCTACAATATTTTCACTAATAGTTTCCTATGCAATTATGTTCAAAACATGCCTACAAATTTAAATGTACAATACCTACATAAAATAGGTTTACATTTCTGGAAACTAGAGGAAATTATGAAAAAATTCCCTTTTTACTCCATGGCCTGATTTGGACCAAAAGTGGTTGGAAAATGTAGATCTTTACTTACTCCTAGTGCTCATTCTATGCAATTACGTCCAAAAACATTCTACACTGGAAAATATATAGCACTTCATGAGACAAGAATACCTTCATTGTATTTTTATCATAATTGAGAGAAACTTTTATTTTTAATTCATTCATAAATTCGGCCATTAAGACCCTCAAAATGTTTGATGAAGGCCAACTGCCCTTTTGGGTCTTAACCCTCCTTGTTCAACATAGAGATTAGAGCTCTTTATATACCTGTGAGCTCCTTGTTACCTATGTCGAGCCACCTAGTGAGTTTGTTTGGGTGTGTGACTTGGGTGCATGAGGTCTCATTTTCAAATCTCGATGGCATGCATTATGGAGGAGTCAGGTTTGGTGTTGGTGGGAGGTATATCCCACATTCTCGCTGTGACAATCATGATCAGAGTTTAAATTGGCATTGGCCAATAACTTATCCCATGGCATAAGCCACATTTGAGCCTTTTTCTTGGCTCCACATGTATTCCACCTAGCTAAAAGCTGAGCTTTTAAGCGAGGTGGTGAGTTGTTGGTTTGAATGCACATTGAATCGGGCTATGCATTGGTTCATTTAACCACCCATGATATGGGTCGAGATTTGTTTGTGGAACCACCAAGTCATTCAAGGGCATAATGTGAATCCAAAACCATGTGGAATATACTCCAAACCCATCAATGAGACTTTGACCAATCCCAAATAATATGGGGTAAGCCTAAACAATGTGGTGTAAACTCGATCCAAACTCAATGTGGTATAATCATGATCAACTCGGTGGGGAGTTGATCACCCCACTGAGCTAGAAATAGTTGGACCAAGATGGTTATCAACATGCGATAAAAAATCAAAATTTAAATGCAAAATTGATGTCCACATGGTGGTTTGAGAGCTGACCATGTTGGAAATGCAAATATAGCTCTCACGGCACCTGGGCTCCCCTCCGTTAAAAACATTGAGCCTCTTGCTGCCAAAACCAACTTTTTTACACCTGACAAACATCAGAGGTTGATAGCAAAAAAATGACTCTTTTCTTTCCTTTTTTCCAGTTTCCACCTTCGCCACATGTCACATCTGGATTAGATTGTTGACTATGGTTGACTTTATAGTTGACCAAACTTTGACCATTCACCCAATGTGCATACAAACTCCATTTTCGATGTTCAGGTTGCTCACCCCACCGAGCTAGAAATAGTTCAACCGAGATGGTTATCAAAATATGATGTAAAATTGAAATCAAAATGCAAAATTGAACTTTGAATGCAAAATTGACATCCACGTGATGGTTTGAGAGCCCACCATGTCAGAAATGCAAATATAGCTCTCACAGCAGTCGGGCTTCCCTCCATTAAAAAAGTTGAGCCTCTTGCTGCCAAAACCAACTTTTTATGCCTACTAAAGATTGGATGTTGATAACAAATACATGTCTCTTTTCTTTCCTTTTCGCTAGTTTCCACCTTTGCCACGTGTCACATACGGATTGGATTGTTGACCAGGGTTGATTTTCTTGTTGACCAAACTTTAACCAGCCACCCAATGTGCATACGAACTCTATTTTTGACGTTCAAATAGTCACTAGAAAGCTCTCAGAGTCATCTTATGCAATTTAGTGATCATAGGAGATTTAAGGAACTTCTATACTCTGTAATTTCCTCCAGATCATAATTGGATCGCCGAGGTACCTTTTATCTATTTTTACCCCCTGGTAAAATAGACAACTTGGGAGGATGAGTTGAGAAAATGGATAGTGATTTGTGGATCAATATAGAATGATACAGCTGGGTTTTTAAGTTTGGGGATCATTACGAATGTTTTAGGAAAGTTTAAGAGGTCTTGGGGCCATCCATTAGAAGTAGGTATTTGGGCCTTAAGGAGATTGCAACGTGAAAGAGGACCTGAGATTCAAAAAAATATTTTGATAGCCATGTTAGGAATTATAAGTCCAAAAAATATCCTATGGAATTCATTTTCCATTCCCTACATGGTGGAAAAGATGAGACATCTTGAAACATCATACACTTCCCAAGGTAGTTATTTTTTTTGGCGCACAACCGGAAATCTCAAGAGAGAAGGATAAATTTTGAGGTGATAAACAAAAATTGTGTCTTTATACCACCACCATTAGATTTAATGGGTTTTTTCCATGCTAAATCATATAAAATTTCACCCAAAAACTCATTCGAGAGCTCAAGTTATCACCTCCGTATGTTGGTCGGTGCAGGGTTGGACGCCCAGGAGTTGGTCGAGTCACATTTTTTGATGCATCTGAATGGTTTTTGACATCCATCACACCTGTCACACTTGCAAAACACTTAGGTTGGATGATACGGCCATGTTGGATGGGTCATGGGGGTTGGACGGGTCAAGGTTGGAGAGCTGGGGGTTGGATGAGTCAGGGTTGGACGGTTGGGGGTTGGATGCCCAGGGGTTGGTTGGGTCACTTTTTTTGACACGTTTGAATAGTTTTTGATGCCAATCACACCTGTCACACTTGCAGGACACCTATTTTGAATGGTATGGTCATGGGGGTTGGACAGGTCAAGGTTGGACGACTAAGGGTTGGACACCTAGGGCTTAGTCGATTCACATTTTTTTACACGTCTGAATGGTTTTTGACGCACGTCACACCTGTAAAACTTGCACAACACCTAGGTTGAATAGTATGACCATATTAGATGGGTCATGGGGGTTGGATGGTTGGTGGTTGGATGCCCAATGGTTGGTCAGGTCACATTTTTTATGCATCTTAACATTTTTCGACACTCGTCACACCCCGCATATTTGCATGACACACATGTTGGTCGGGTCATGATTGGATGATGTGGATGGAAGAGTTACAAACATCACAAGGGTAGGTGAATGAATGAAATATAAATAACCAGGATTAGTGAGGCATGGCACCCATAACCACCCGTGAAGGAAAAGTACCGAAAAAATAGTTACCCATACCTCTTCAATGCATCCTGCCAGTTAGTGACCCAATTCTCCCTGTATTTTGTAAAATTCACCTCATTTTGAGAGGGATTTTTCAAAAATAAGAGGAACTCTATAAAAAAAATTCTAGAGCTATTGTGAGCTAAAGGCCTTGAATTTGGGCTCATTGTAAAGGATTTTTCCTTGTGCTTATGGTGTGATGGATTGTGCATGTCTTTAAGCAATAAAATTCATGTTTTGTGTCCATTTTTACCCTAGCTTGTATGAGTTGCATCTCTTGCCTTCCGTTATATTTATGAGTATATTGTGTATATATCTATCTCCTTGCATGTTCTATAGTTTGTTTTGCTTTACAAACTTAGGGAATTGATTGTTGTCTTAGACTGTGGCGCTTCTACCATCCCTCTCCTTCTCATTTTCTCCCTATTTTTTCACTCACTAGGATATTCACATCCTTTCTTGGTGCATCACCGTCACTTAGGGTAGTTTTTATATCATGCATGTTTCTATCCCTGTCTCTATGAAAAACATTAAAATAGGGTTGGTTTAGCTTGAAATTCTCTACACTTTGGAGAAGTTGGCACTAGGTTATAGGAAGAAGCCGAATTTCTCCAGAGGATTATCCTACTTGCAAAGTCTCACACTTCAGGATAATCCCATGGTATGTAGGTTGAACTAGTTTCCCTCATACACAAATCACAAGCAGTCATGGGTGTTGTAATTTTACATCAACAATTTTGGCATGCTTGATGGGACCAGAATTCAATATTTTCTCTTTTATCAAGATTGGGTGTGTGTGTTGGTGAATTTTCATCCTTTAGAGGATTTTTAGCAACACATCTGGTGACTTCATCTTTTAAGTCCACTGGTTTCAGTAGCCCAAGTTTATTAAGTTCATGAGAAGAGTGTAAATCTGGTCTATCGCAAGGGAAGAAGGTATCTTTGATTACTTACAGTTATCTCTAAGCAGAGGAAGAAGGGGAAGAAGAGCTCAAAGGTCTCCATCTCCACCAAGTAGACCTTATCAACACCTCCACCTGGTAGACCTTTTCTCCAATCAACGAGAGTTCTCTAACCAATCAGGATGGCACAACCCAATCCCTATGTAAACTTAACGGGAAGTGGCCCACTTGCCCTAAATGGTCAAAATCAGATCCCGATTGCAGCACTAAAGAATATTCCATATTTCACTGGAGAGAACTAGAAAAATCCAATTGACCACATCTAGGACATTGTAAATGTTTGTACAATTCATGAAATCAATGAAATGGATATTACGGTCAGGTTATTATCTTCATCTTTGTATGGTAAAGATTTGCAATGGTTTAGGAGCCTAATAACAGGGTCTATCTAGAATTGGGAGCATTTGTGCATAACCCTCCATAATCAATTTGGGGAAAAGGGGGATAATCTGTCTTTATTGGAACAATTGACAAAAATCAAGAGGGCTGCTAATGAGAAAATGACATATTTCAATTTCCATTTCCAAAGGACATGGGATAGAATTCTTCTTGTAGTGAGACCAGTAGCTAAAGGTTCCTTTTTATACTTACTGAAGGCTATAAATTCAGATATTGCAATGATGATACAATCCATGAGAGGTATAAATTTTCTTACAACCTATAATATTAATATTAGAGCTGAAAACTGCTTGATTCAAGATGGTAAGTTAGAACTAATGCCACCAATGCCTCTCTATCCAGACATGGGATCTCCCATAACTATTCAAACAATAGATTTGAATCCCATTCCAGCCCCTAGGAATCAAAGCAATAGCGAGGCCTCTACTTCTTCAAGCACTTAAAAAGAATTGCAAGAGGTTATGAAAAACTACAGAACTTAGGAAATGAGCTAGTGACTACTAAGAGACAACAAGCTCAGAGTTCTAGACTGTATTAGCCTCAAAATCAGTATCAAGCCAAGCCCCCATACCAAAAAAATAGACTACCAAATCAGGCTAGAAATCAAAACCAGAACTAGGGACAACCTCAAGCTAGCAAGCCATTCCGACCATATGATGCAAACACAACCTCAACATCAAAAGCCTTAGTTCCAACACAAAACAACATGGCACAAGAGTATGAATGGTGTTACCCCTACAATCTACCCCACATTCAATCAACATGTTTCAATGGTGCACTAAATCAAGATCTAATGGTACAAACCATTGGTGTGTCCCACGAACCAAGTCAAGAAGGAAATCATCAGCAAGAAACACAACAAGAGGCACCTCTAACAGAAACCATGTTGGTCAATTGGCACATAAAAGACTTCTGTGGAGTTAATCAACCTCCTTTTCAGAGTGTAGCTACTAATACATGATCAAAGAAAAGGAACATAGAGGAGGGAAAACTGTCTAATCTAGTTATTTATCATCCCACCCCTACACAATAAGGAGTTGGTAGATCAAGTGCAGCTCCAAATGTATCAAATCAATATAAGGCACACGTCACAACAACACATGTGAATATTCAAGCTCTAGAAACAACCGTGCCAAGTAAATGGAAACAAAAGGGTAATTCATCCCCTTTTAATATAATCAATGAGATGAAGAAAACAAATGTTAATATTTACATGTGGGAGTCACTGGCAATCCCAGAACAATGAGATTTGTTTGAAGCTCCAATGACTAATTGGTCTACCTCGAATAGATTAGACCAAGGATATGAGAAATTTCTCACTAATGTAGTGTAATAAGGTGGTAGTCAACCAAGAAAAAAATTGAAACCTCCACCATTCTATGTGTCATTGATTGTCAGGAACCACTTGGTACACAACTGCATGATCGATTCAGGGGCAAGTAGCATAGTAATGCCAAAGCAAATAACATATCAATTGGGTCTAAAGTATGAGCCAGTGATGAAAGGAGTAGTGCAATTATATGGAACAACAATGAGAATGGTTGGGATCATCAAAGGTTTAATTCTTACACTACATGCTTGTCCTAATTTCACAGTCTTGTAATATGTATCTGTAATTAACCTTCCACCACTCTTTGCATTGTGTCTATCAAGAGACTTCACAATCATAATTGGTGGGTATCTATTTGCAGATTGGTCACACATGATTTTTAGGATGAGGTATGGAGCCAAGGAGACCATCAGATCAGAACTGATTGCAAACTTTCACATTGAGCCTCATGTGTCAAGTCCTATTAATGCAAATTTCTCAACCTTTGATCAAGAAGAGTGTTCAAATGATCTAGAAATAGGTACCAAGGTCGAGGGTATTCCAGATTTAACTCTAGATGAATGGGAAAACAAAAGGCATGCATTTGACCCATACAGGGAAATTGAAGAATATGAATTAGGCATGTATTGTGTACACGGAGAGAATTCACTCATTCCTAATGTCACTAAGCCCAAAAATAAGGATGACAATGAAGTTTGGAAACTCTTTTTTGATGGTTCAAGAAGAAAATAAGGTGTTGGAGGAGGTGCAATGTTGGTTTCACCACAGAACATCAAGTATTATTCAACTTTCATATTTCAGTTAGCATGTTCAAACAACACAGCTGAATATGAGTCTTTGATTCATGGACTTCATTGGGCTAGGAAAAGAGGCATAAAAAACTTGTAAGTGTTCGAGGATAGCGAGCTATTTTTCAATCAAGTCATGGGGCAACATGCTGCAAATAATGACCTACTTAGGAGCTATAAAAATAAGGTATGGGACCTCATTGATGAATTTGAATCATTCAACATCAAGTCCATACCTAGGAAGAAAAATGAAGCTACAAATAGGCTCGTAGTAGTTAGAGAAACTTTTGATGTGGTGGATAGTATCAAGAGAGATAAAACAAAACCACATATTCATGTCATTGTAAGTCCAACTATATGGGATAATAGCACAAGATGGAAAGTTTTTGAGAATGATCAACAGATCATAAATTTTCTACAGGAGGAGGATGAGTTCTCAGCAAAAAATAAAGAGTGATTAGAGTAGCAGTACAAGGATCAAGTAGTGCAGTTGCGGACAAACAAGCTTCTCAAAGGCTTGGTAACATTGGAGTTTATCTTCAACCCAAATGATCAATTTCGTAAAGAAAAATCTAAAATACAGGTCAAGTGAGAAGATTAAGAGCCTATTTCAGTTGGGAAAGGAAAAACACTCCAAATCAGAAAGGTGGCCATTGAACAAGAAAGATATGAGTTCACACAACTTTTCCAAGAATTTCTAGATGTCTTCACCTGGAGTTATGAGGACATGTGAGGATTCAATCCAAAGCTAGCACAACATACAATTGAACTGGATCCAAATGTTAAGCCCATCAGGTAGAAGCAAAGACCAGTTAACCCACAAATTGAGCCTTTAATGAAGAAATAGCTAAAACAAGAGGAAAGCATATATTTCAATCAAGAATTCAAGTTGGGTTACAAAATTGGTATTGGTTAGGAAGAAGAATGGATAAATCAGGTTGTACGTGGAATTTCAAGAATTGAATAGGGAATCTCTCAAAGACCATTACCCACTTCCTTCAATGGAACAAATCTTATAGGTAGTAGCCGGATCAGAAAGATTCTCTCTCCTAGATGGCTACTTGAGGTATAATTAGATAGTGGTGAAAGAAGATGATTAGTCCAAAATGGCTTTCACCACCAAGTGGGGCACCTATGCCTACAGTAAAATTCCATTTGGATTGTCTAATGTTGGAGCCACTTTCTAAAGGGTGATGGACATGGCATTCAAGGGGTTGATCAAAAAAATAGTACTGATATATCTTGACGATATCACTATGTTCTCCAAAAACACAACAAATCACTTCTTTCATCTGAGATAGGTATTTCAAAGATGTAAGAGATTTGGGGTATCATTGAATCCCAAAAAATGCATATTCTTAGCTCATGAAGGCAAGCTCCTAGGCCATATTGTGTCAAAGGAAGGATTAACGATTGACCCAGAAAGGGTTGAAGCAATTCAAGCATTTCCCTTGCTTATTCATAAGAAGGCTCTCCAAAACTTCTTAGGGAGAATCAATTTTGTCCACTGATTTGTGATAAACTTTGTTGCTCTTGTGAAGCCAATAACATTGATGTTAAAGAAGAGCATGGAATTTTAGTGGATAGCTGAGGGTAAATAAATTTTTGAGGCTATCAAAGAGGCCATATCACAAGCTCCAACTCTCGTGAATCTAAACTTCTCTAAGGACTTCATGCTTTAAGCCTTTGGTGGTGGGAACATAATTTCTGCAATCCTAGTGCAATAAAACAAAGGGGGTTCTGAACAACCAGTTTCCTTTTTTAGTCAAAGTTTGGAGGACTATGAAGTGAGATACTCCTTCATTGAAAATCATGTCCTTGTAGTGATTAGGAGCTTAAAGAATTTCAAACACCTGGTTTCAAACAACAATATCCAATTGCTAGTCTCTCATGCGGGAGTAAAGGGCTTCCTTCTTAACAAATATTTGAATGAGAAACATGCAGGATGGATCACTTGTTTCATGGAATATGAAATTGAAATTAAAGTCACTAAGTTGGTTCATGGGAAGGGATTATGTGAATAACTAGCCTCGAGTCAACAAGTTGAAGAAGGTGATGAAAATGAAGCTTCTTTGGTACTACAAGACAGTCAAGAGTAGACAAATGATGATGTCCCCACTCCTTATTGGACTCAGAATATGGTACACTTCCTACAAATAAGCCTATGCCCTCCAGAAATGATTAAAGAAAAGAGGATATACTTCAGATTACAAGCCATTTCATATGTGTTTGTTCATGGTGTTTTTTTCAAACAGGACATCAATGGTGTTCTATTGAGATGTATTGGAACAAATAAAATTGAGATATTGTTACATGAGTTTCATGATGGAGAAGATGGAGGTCATTTTTCCCCATGGGAAAAACCCTCAAGATAATGAAGGCGGGTTATTATTGGCCCATGTTGTTCAGTGACTGCTACACATGGATCAAAAAGTGGTAAGAAATGTGCATTTTCTTCACAGGAAAAGAAAGATTAGAAATGCTCCCATTGCACCGAATTTTAGTTGACCAACCATTCATGCAATGGGGATTGAACTTCATTGGGGTCATCAATCCAAATTCAAGCCAAGGCCACAAGTGGATTCTGACAGCAACAGACTATTTCACCAAGTGGACCGAGGCAGTAGCACTCAAAGAAGCAAATGAGTCTAACATACTAGACTTCTATGAAGGAATAATGACTAGGTTTGGAGTAATGACCACTATCATATCAGATAATGCATTGGTGTTCCTAGGTTCCAAGATCACAGAATGGGCTGTTAAGAATGAAATCTACTTGAGCACCTCTTCAAATTATTACCCACAGGGTAATGGGTAGGAAGAGTCCACAAACAAGAATTTTCTAAGAATCATCAGGAGGACTATAGATGAAAACCAAAGGACATGGCATACAAAGCTCAAATCAGCCTTGTAGGCTGACAGGATCACACCAAAGAGGTCTATATGTAATTCCCCTTTCAAGATGGTCTACGAAAAAGAGGCAGTGTTTCCTATATCATTAGAACTACCTACATTGGATCTCATAAAGTAGT
The DNA here is from genome assembly GCA_019776745.2 of Taxus chinensis. Classification (NCBI taxonomy): domain Eukaryota; kingdom Viridiplantae; phylum Streptophyta; class Pinopsida; order Cupressales; family Taxaceae; genus Taxus; species Taxus chinensis. Next base: position 46,674,333 of record CM034148.1, read on the forward strand.
TGGAGTTATCTAAGTTTGAACCAATGGAGTCCAAGTATGCAGAGATGATGGAATTGGAAGAAGTCAGAGAACATGCAGTTCAAACAGAAGAGAAATATAAATCCTTAGTCAAAAGATGGTTTGATAAGAAAGCAAGAGCAAGGACCTTTCAGGAATGGGACTTAGTTCTAAAGTGGGATGTAGATCGAGAAAATATAGGAAGGAATTCCAAGTTTGATGCCATTTAGAGTGGTCCCTACATGGTCACGAGACATAAAAGTAGAAATGCCTTCCAATTTTCTACCTTAGAGGGAGAGGAGCTTTTGATTCTAGTTAATGGAATCTATCTTAAATATTGTTACTGAAAAGAAAAATTTCACCCTTGTATATATTAGTTTAGGAGTTGTAATTCCTCCAAGTGCTTATAGCACACCACCTTGTTTTAGTTTAGGTTTCTTTTGTAATAAGTTTTTGTGCACTCTCTACATATTCTATTTGGAATGTGTATGATCTTTTGTGTTTGTACATAGTTGTGCCCTTTTTTCTCTTGCACTTTCTAGTTTCAGGAAGATTTTGGTGATGAAGCAACCAATCCTCAACCAAAGGTTTCTTTTGAAATGAAAATATCTAGTAGTCCCTAGAGGTTGGAAGTTATTTTTTACAAGTGACAGGATAGTTCCGGCAATCAATATGACTCCATGCCCAATGGATCCCCTAAGGTCATTGGTCTTCAAGATCAAGCAGGTAGATCATCCCATAACTCGCCAATTGTTTTCGATTTTTACCCCCTGGTAAAATAGATAAATTGGGAGGATGGGTTGAGAAATGTATAGTGATTCATGGTTTAATCTAGAATGATACAGTTGGGTTTTCAAGTTTGGGGAGCATTGTGAATGTTTCAAGGAAGTTTCGGAGGTCTTGGAGCCATCCATAAGAAGTAGGATTTTGGGCTGTAAGGAATTTACAGCGTGAAAGAGGATCTGAGATTCAAAAAAATATTATGATAGCCATGTTAGGAATTATAAGTCCAAAAAGATCCTATGGAATTCATTTTCCATTCCCTATATGGTGGAAAAGACAAGACATCTTGAAACATCATACACTTCCCAAGGTAGTTATTTCTTCTGGCACACAACTGGAAATCCTGAGAGACAAGGAGAATTACTGAGGTGATAAATTCAAAATTATATCTTGATACCACCACCATTATATTCAATTGGTTTTTTCCATGTGAAATCATATAAAATTTCACCCGCAAACTCATCCGAGAGCTCAAGTTATCACCTCTGGAAGTTGGTCAGCTGGGGGTTTGACGCCCAGGGGTTGGTCAGGTCACATTTATTGATCCGTCTGAATAGTTTTTGATGCCTGTCACACCCATCACACTTACAAGAAACCTAGGTTAGATGGTACGACCATGTTGGATGGGTCATGGGGGTGAGATAGGTCAAGGTTGGACAGTTGGGGGTTGGTCGGCTCACATTTTTGACATGTCTGAATGGTTTTTGACGCCTGTCGCACCCATCACACTTACACAACACCTAGGTTGGATGGGTCATGGGGGTTGGATGGGTAAAGTTTGGAAGACTTAGGGTTTGATGGGTCAGGGTTGGATTCCCAGGGGTTGGTCGGGTCACATTTTTTGACGCATTTGAATGGTTTTTTACGCCCGTAGCACCCATCACACTTACATAACACCTAGGTTGGATGGTACAACCATGTTGTATGGGTCATGGGGGTTGGATGGGTCAGGTTTGGATGTTTGGGGGTTGGATTCCCAAGGGTTGGTCAGATCACATTTTTTTACGTGTCTGAATAGTTTTTGATGCCCGTTACACCCCTCATATTTGAATGACACACAGGTTGGTTGGGTCATGGTTGGATCGAATGGATGGACGAGTTACAAGCCTCACAAGGGTAGGTGAATGAATGACATCCAAACAACTAGAATTAATGAAGCATGGCACCCATGACCACCCATGTAGGAAAAGTACCAAAATAGATGGTTTCCCATACCTCTTCAATGCATCCTGCGGGTTGGTGACCCAATTTTCCCTATAGATTGTAAAATTTTCCTCATTTTGAGCGGGATTTTTCCAAAAGTAGAGGAACTTTGTAAAATTTGTTCCAAATCTATTGTGAGCTAAAGGCATTGAATTTGGGCTCATTGTAAAGGATTTTTTCTTGTGCTTATGGTGTGATGGATTGTGCATTTCTCTGAGCAATAAAACTTATGTTTTGTGGCCATTTTCACCCTAGCTTGTATGAGTTACATCTCTTGCCTTCCATTATATTTATGAGTATATTGTGTATGTATGTATCTCCTTGCAGGGTCTATAGTTTTTTGTGCTTTACGAACTTAGGGAATTGATTGTTGTATTGGACTGTGGTGCTTCTACTAGTCCTCTCCTTCTCATTTTCTCCCTATTTTTTCACTCACTGGGATTTTCCTGTCCTTTCTTGGTACATCACCTTCCCTTAGGGTAGTTTTTATTTCATGCATATTTGTATCCTTGTTTCCTTAAAAACATTTGAATAGGGTTAGCTTAGCTTGCCATTCTCTACACTTTAGAGAAGTTGGCATTAGGTTAGAGGAAGAAGTCAGATTTCTCCAGAGGATTATCCTACTTGCAAAGTACCATACTACAGGATAATCCCATGTTATTCAGGTTACACTAGTTTCCCTCGTACAAAAATTACAAGCAATTAGGGGTGTTGTAATTTTGCATCAACAGTACCTATAAACATGTACACCAATATCCTCTTGAAAAACCCTAAAAAAGACATCAAATCCTAAAAAATAAAAATGTAAAATGAGGGGTCAAGCTATCCTCAATTGTCACAATAGTGAACTTACAACTGAGCATTGCACTACATCTCAAAACATATATTGTTCTTTGTACTTGTGTGTGAAATATCATTGCTAGGTTTCCCTTACGCTAATGACACCAATATGAATGAGTAAAATATTTATTTTATGAGTTAATATAAGATTACACCAATATAATAAATGACATATACTGAAATGTAAAATGTGAAATAATTTATTTTATATTTTAATTGAGATGATATAGGAGGAAAAAGTACTAACCTGAAATGAACTTACCTCATAATGATCTAGGACTTGACAAAGTGATGAATTGGTGGAACAGAGTGTTGTGTTGGGCTTCATAAAGATTGTAAGAGAGGATGATCTATCCTAACTGGGGCACTTAGGGAAGGATGAGGGTTCCTAAGGCACCCTAGTTTGAAATCTGGGTGCCCAGGTATGTGAAATAGCTCAGAACCTGAGTCTGAGTTGGTTGCTAGGTCTTCACAATACTTCTCCTTTAGTCACATGGATTTCACACCAGCTTCATTGATGACACCGTAAATCTAAAATGAAAAAAATCTTGTAAAGCCCCACATAAAGCATCAAACCTTAAAAAAGAAAGATGTGTATGAAAGGGCCATGTTGCCTTAACAGACATAATGGTGGTCTTACAACTAAGTGTTGTAATACATCTTAGACCCAATGTAGTTTTGTGTGATTGTGTGTGTAATAATATGCCTAATATTTGCTAGCACAATTGACGCAGAGATAGGGGAAATAGCTAGATAAAATTAAAAATGGTGGATGGAATAGAATATACTTCCCTTTTCTATGCAGTGTGTGATCTAGAGTAGTGCCCAAATGTAGTCCCTTTCTCTATGTAGATAATTATCCCTTAGCAATAAACAATCAATCTATAGGGTAGTATGTATGTTGTGTTTATATAGGTATCTCTTGCTCAAATTTTCACACTAATGACCCGATATGTCATCTAGTACCTAGGATAATGGGAGGGAAAATCATAAATATTTACCTCTAACCTCTAAATTAGGAAAAAGTATGCTGAAGACTAGGGCACTCATAAATGAGGGATATGGCACCTGAGGTTCCCTATTCCCTTCCTAGGCACCCTAGTCAAAGACTAGAGATGATAACTAAGTGAATAATGACAACTAAGACTCCTTGAGAGATGATTAGAACTGTGCTAATGATTGACAACTGTGTAAGACAAACAACGACAAAGATTAACTAAATTGATGACTAGAATAGGGGATGGGTCATTAATGAATACGTTTCTTATGCAAGATCCATATATAAAACAACATACTTCATGATATAATTATAGTAGTAATTGCATGATTTTATCACTTCTTTTTCCCCCACTTTATGTTGGTGAGCAAAAACATGGTAACATAAAGTAGTTAGAGATGATTACCTGAGAGAAGTACAGAGAAGCCCATGTTGTAGTAGAACACGTAGATGTGGTATAAAAGTGTATCAAATGAATCATATAGTGTGTTGAACCATGGATCAACGTGTTGATCTATGCAAAGTAGTAAGAGAGGTAATTTTGTTATGAAGTGCATTGAATGATTATGATATTGGATGATTGATAATTTCTAGTGTTGTATGATGAAGATATGATGGGGTAGGGAGTAATCAGTTCCCAACCTAACTGCGTGTATACAAAAAATTGACTAGAGGATTTGGGTGTTTTACTGATACAGGAAGAGTGTAGGGAGAAAATTGTGTTATTCTGTAAACTTTAGCTACATCCTCAAGATCTAGCCACTGTAGATGGACTAAAATCAATTTTTTTGTTGTTTTTAGATCTAAATAATTTTAATCAAATCAATTGACCCATATAGGAGCGTTATAGGAAAGCAAATATTGCCCCCACTCCACGAGTGTCTCCGTAATGTGATTAATTTCAAGTTAGCTCATTTAGAAGCAAAACATGAAATGTACGATGGCTTCCAAGTTAGATCATCTGGAAGAAAATGCCAAATATAGAATAACTTCCCAAGTTAGGTCATCTAGGAAAGTAACGAATGTAACTCCTAAGTTAGGTCATCTAGGAGGTCGTATGTAACAACCAAGCTATGTCAAGTTAGGTCATCTAAGAGTCTGATGATGTTGTATTATATTGATTGAGTGGTATGATTTTTATTGTTAAAGACTTGAATTTGATACATTGTTTTATTGATTGGTTACTCCTAGAGAGATTTTACGTTAGTTACCCCTAGGTTAGGTCATTAGGGGGAATCAATATAAATTGATGAAGGATTTCATGGAAATATTTTTTTTTTTGCTTTCCCCATGTTAGGTATTAGGGGAAAGTGATCAAAATTGAATAAATATCACATAGATAAATTTTACGTTTGTTTCTCCCAGGTTAGGTCATTAGGGGGAATCGATGAAATGTCAAATGATGTATTAATAAATGTTTGAAAATGATATATTGATAGTATTTAAGGATCACTTCATGGTGAAATGGGAATTATAGGATGAACCCAATTATATTCCCCCCCTTTCAGTGAAATGGGAAGTGATGGGAAGAATGAACAGTGAGCTGAAAGTAAGCATGAAATAGATGGTATATGACAAATATCACAAAAATGTGCATGTATTGAGTAAAATACAACATCAAGGAGAGATAATGTGTATGTCATGTACATGATACTATGGTAGGTGGAATTCTAAAAAGAACACCACAAACTGGGTATAAATTGGAGTAAAAACATTCAAGATATAACAAAAATTGTACGGTGTGTATTAGTTAAAAAATGATCACGAAATAATGACTATAATAAAGTAGGTAAAAATGAATTATAAATAGTAAGGTGAAAAAGTGATTATTCACTTCATTTTTCTTTTTTGTAAGACTGATAGCGAGCTCTGAGTGAGTAAGGATCCCATAAGTTAGAGAAACACGACCTATATGATTTGAGCTGGTGGTGTCCATCGTAGCATCACGTATGATGAGGGAGTTAGTAAGTGTGCAAAACACAGTGTAGTAGTTATTGTTGTTGAATTTTTTACAAAATTTTGATTTTTAATTTTTTCACGTTTTAGACATATACAAGAGCAGTAAAGGCACTAATGGCCTTCAGGACAAGAGTTTCCAGACCTCTGCACTAGTTTCATGATCATATGTGCCCCAGTCCTACTTATGGGTGCCCCATCCTAGAGAGTGTGTATTTTATCTAGAGTGGTGTAAATGTGTTGTCTATGTTAGGAAATAAGGGATAAAATATGCAGAATAATCCCTCACAGAATCGCAACAGTAGAAACTAATATGCAGAAATTATTACAGATCTCAAATAAAATTACAAAATAAAATAACACAAAACAAAGAGACAATATTTAACGTGGTTCACCCAATTTGGGCTACGTCCACCAAGAATCACTTGCTCAGATTTTATTACAAGCCACCGCTCTCTCAATACAATACCCAGATCCGTTTGGAGCTATGCTCAAAAAACTCTACAGAATTCACAGCCGAATTCAAAACACATCTGCAATACATTTGCTTGTACATCTATCATATGCATAAGACCATATAAATAGACAACTGCTTAAGCAGTTTGATACAAAACCGTGGGTATCAAAACAATGGGCAAAAGACCAAAAAACCATGGGCCCATAACGGTTACCCATTACCCATGGGTTAATAAACCACCCATGAAAATTTGCTTTGGGGGCTTCGCCCCCGAACCCCCTTGACCCGCTCAGCGGCAAGCGGGACCGCCATAAAAATACCTGAGTGTAACACATAGAAGGTGTACCACACTCAAACATGAAAATAGGCTCCAAAAACATAACAATCTCCCACTTGGAGACTGATTTCCATTCTGAGCAAGCTTCTCAACCCTTCACTGTCATCCGTAAAGGCCAACCAAAGCTGAACATAGCTTTAGTTTATCCCTTATGACCACCTTAGTCATCATGTCTGCAGGATTCTGACTAGTATGAATATTCTCCAACTTCAACTTATCTTCCTCCAAAGTTGTCCTGATGAAGTGATATCTCAACTATATATGCTTCGTCCTGGAGTGGAAAGCAGAGTTCTTAGCTAGGTGTATAGCACTTTGACTATCACTATGCAGCTTACATTCCTCCTGCTTATGCCCCAACTCTTCAAGCAATTATTGTAACCAAATCATCTCTTTGCTTGCCTCTGTGGCAGCAACATACTCAGCCTCCGTGGTTGACAAAGCCACCAGCTTCTGTAGTCGTGAAATCCAGCTCATTGTTGTCCCACCTACAGTGTAAATATAACCTGTTGTGCTCCTCCTACTGTCTACATCTCCAGCCATTTCTGAATCTACATAACCACGTAAAGTGGTGTCTGATCCATTATAGCACAAAACTGTCCCCATGGTCCCTCTCAAATACCGAAGGATCCACTTTACTGCTTGCCAATGCTCTTTACCTAGATCACTCATAAATCTACTCATAGCTCCCATTGCATGGGCAATATCAGGCGTAGTGCACATCATAACATACATCAAACTGCCAACTGTTGATGAGTAAGGTACTTTGGACATCTGGTTTCTTTCCTGCTCTATCATGGGACACTGCTCCTTTGATAACTTGAGATGGCCTGCCAAAGGAGTCCCAACCGGTTTAGCATCCTGCATGTTAAACCTATCCAATACCTTCTTAATGTACTCTTCCTGAGATAAAGTCAACTTCCGTTCCTTCCTATCCCAAGTTATCCTCATACCAAGGATTTGTCTGGCTGCCCCTAAATCCTTCATATCAAAGGATTCACTCAGCTGTTTCTTGAGTACTTTTATTTCCTGCATGTTTTTACCTGCAACAAACATGTCATCAACATACAAACACAGGATAATATAACTTCCATCCTCAAATAGAATGGAAGAGGGTAATGATCCTTCTTTGTTACCTTATTGAGCTTTCTATAATCAACACAAATGCGTAGCTTCCCATTATTTTTTATTGATATCACAATGGGAGAAACCCATACTGAATTCTCCACAGCAAATATAAATCCTACATCAAGCAACTTATCTATTTCTTCTTTTACAGTCTTGGAAAAATTAGGATTCATTCTATATGGCATTTTCTTTATGGGCTTAGCACCATCTACCAGCTCAATAGAATGTTCTACCCAATTTACTTGATGGAGTTCCTTGTAATCAAAAGTGAATATGTGTATGTACCTTCAAAATAGTTGGAGGTAGGATTCCTTCTCACTCTCCATCACAACATCACCAATCTTTATTTTTTGGAGACAATCATCAATTTCTTCTTCAGATCATTTTATGGGATCATGAGTCGGTGTGACTGGAGAGGATATCCATGATCCGAAACATCAACCTCACTTTCTTCATCTTCAATGTCCACTTCACTAGTACTCGAGTAATCAGAGGATGTCCAATCATCAATTTCATCACTTGAATCCACAGGTTCTGCCTTATGATGCCGAGGGATCACATTTATCTTCACCCTCTCTCTACCACGTCCAAGTGTCATGAAGCCTTCAATCTAGTAGTTTCTTGCATGAACTCTCCTTAGCCATGGTCTTCCCAACAACATTGGGTATGCAATAGTACCATTTTTCATCACCTGAAAGTCTACCACACATACAACACCCATAACAGATATTGCCACATTTGAGACTACACCTTCTGGTTTATTTTTTCCTTTATTTAATGACCTTAACATAAGTGTTGAGAGGGTGCAATCAATTTTTAAACCCAACATATTCATTACAGACTCAGTTCATTACATTAACTGCAGCACCTCCATCAACTAAGACATCATTAATTGAAATACCATTACATAATACCTCATCTTGTGGAGTGCAGGGATCCACCTCTGCCTCCAAAACAGAGACCTCAACCTCCTTCCTTCGTTGAGCATTGAGTCAACTTCACAGCTCCCGCCTCTTCTCAGAAGACATAGCCAAGAGTTGGATCATATGTAATATTTGCAGGCCTTTTGGACAGATCGTCTAAGATGGAGTATGGTCCTTGTCCCTATGAAATCAGAAAATCCTGCACACCCAACTTTCTTCTTCTATGTTTCTTACTATTTTCTCCTTTCATCTTCTTAGGATCATTTCCATCTTGGTTATCTTTTTCTTTCTTTCTTTTTGTTACAAACACATCTACTTCATTATTTATGCTCTTATCTACTACGTCAAAAGAATTCACAGGTGCTTTCCCTTTATCATTATCTCTTGTACCAGATGTAGAAGCTCTATTTGGATAATTATACTTATAATGACCCTTTTTATAACAACCATAACATACAACTTCAGAAATATTTATTTTTGGACCTCTATCTCCTCCCTGAGAACTAAATTCTTTTCCTTGAAGAAGATTAATAGTTAACTGACCCATCTTTCTGAGCAGATCTTCATACTCATTAGATGTACTAGGAGAAGGATTTTTGCTCACCGAGATTGGTTGTGGATTCTAGTACCAAAGGTGCTGGTGTAGGCTCTACTTTAGCAACAATTTCTTTGGTCTCCTCTTCCATGATTTGTTCTTGCCTTCTTGCAATCTCCTTTGCTTGTTCAATGGTAGCTGGGTAGTCATACTTCACTCGTTGTCTGATCTCTGGCTTCATCCCAAGAATGAAGTTCTTACAGAGGAGATTATCCACGCCATTCATTAACCCATCCGCTAATCCATTCTTCCGGATCTGGGCATCAAGCTTCCACCTTAGCTATAGAACACGAGCATGATAATATCTTATCTTCTGCTTCTCTCCTTGGGCTAGCTTTGTGATATCGATCATGAGATCTACATATTTCTGTTTATTCACCAAATTCTTTAAGAAAACTTTCATTTAATAAATCCCATGATTTTTTCACATTATCACCTAGTGTTTCAAACCACCTAAGGGCAGAACCATCCAAAAAGGTAGGAAAAAATTCAGTCCATTGTTCCCTTCTTATAAGGCCATTACAAATACACGATCGTTTAAACTCTTGAATGAAAGAGGAAGCATCTTCATTAGATGGGGCTAAAAAAACAAGAATCTTCCCCATTTCCAAAAGTAACCACAGTGAAATACCAACCCACAAGTACAATCAATAAGACTTATGTGCACAAATAATTGGAATCACTATAATAGAAAATAGAAATGACCATGGTAAACTATGGTAAAACTTGACTTACTGCGGTAAAAACTGACTTTACTATGGTAAACAATATTCACAGTAAAAAGTGAAGTTATTGCGGTAAAAATTGACTTTACTATGGTAAACACTATTCACAGTAAAAAGTGAAGTTACTGCGGTAAAAAATGAATTTACTGTGGTAAATACTATTCACAGTAAAAATTGAAGTTACTGCGGTAAATACTATTCACGGTAAAAAGTGACTTTACCATGGTAATTACTATGCACAGTAAAAACAAGGTTACCCTCCAAATGTTTTCTGACTAAGTGGGAATATTTCTCCAGAAAATCCACCAACGAGGAATGGTCCCGACAACGGAACCAAAATGTCAACACCAATCCGGCACTATGATAATTCTTCACCGGGAACTCCTCGTGCTATGATTATTAACTAATGCACAGCTCTTAGTTTGGTGGATGTAATCTGGAAACACAACAACAAACATAACACAAGAATACCATAGACTATGATAAGAAGGAATAATGATAAATCTGAAATATCAGTGTAAATTATAATATCAACATGAAATTGTTACAATCTCACCCATAAGGTTCTTCAATTGTTATTAACTTCACTTGCCTTCAAACAATAACTATGGGAGAAACTTCACAATTACACCTCTTAATGGCTTGTTTAACACACCTTCAAAATGATGGCTTCCTTTACACACTTACTCATACAATATTTCTCACTACTTCTCTCTATGCTAAATGAGGGGGGGGGGTGGCCTCTTTATTTATAGGAATTTAGGCTTATCCACCTTATCTCTAAGATAGGATAGGAAATCTCTTCCGGCCAATCATATTCCATGCCTAAACTCTTGCCTTTACATGTAGGCTTATCTTCTAAGATAAGATAAACCTTATCATCTCACATGGGTTCCACCTTTTTAGACTTTTCCACAAATAAAATATACAAAATATTTATGACATCACTCTTTGTCCTTATTACAAATATAATATTTCTAATTCCTAATCATGTAGACCCTACTTCTCTACTTATCCCAACTTTGACATTTTAACATTACCAGACCACTTACAATAAATATTTACTTTTTACAACATTTCTATTGTACTTTGACTATTACCGTACTCGACATTATTGGTGGCACCGTACTGACAGCGCCGTTATCTTCTATTAGACGCCACTACTAATTATACTTAACAACATCCTATTCCTAATACATACATTAATAAAATGGAAATTACGGAGGAAAATTTTAATGTTGACATTACCCATATTGATTATTTCATAATCATGGTGACAAATCTATTATGCAACAACAAAATAAAGATTTCTGTTATATATAAAAAAACTCTCCAAATGGTTCTCATGCTACGAGAAATCTTCTTAATTTCCTTGATTCTCATATCCTATCCTAAGTAGGGAACACTTTTCAGCTGCTAGTGAGCGCATCAAAAATCTGCTAGAGCTCTGAAGGCATCCCCTTACTAGACTGTAAGAATGGTTGGATGTCATCCAAATCTAATGTCATCTAATGGCATCATTAATTTGATCCGAAAGTATATGCATGTAATTTTTTTTAAGAACTATTAAATAAAAATAGCACTTTCATACGAGGGGAAAATTTAATAACTCTAACATTGATCATGAGTTCTACATTTTCCAATTTTTGGTGTCTATCCAAGCTAGAATTAATCAAATTAAATATATCAATAATGATCAATTAATACACCCCTTCTAGACTTAAGTTAAATTAATGCTTCTCATTTACAACACGCCCCTATTTGAAATTAATTCACAACCTGAATTAATGTATGCACTGTAATCTAAATTCTTGACTCTTAAAAATCAAATAGTGCATTCATTATATCTGATGCTGGTTATGGATACTGAAATTTCCTTCAATACCAATTAATTGATTTTTGTGCTAGATTTTTCAATTAACTAATATCAATTAGAATGATGAATTATTATTTGGTCAAAATATTCTAAAAACAATACAACTCACAAATTAGTACTAATTGAACTTCATCTTTTTAAGGCTACCGTCTGATTCATAGTCAAGTGAACTCGAACTCGAATTCTAGACTCCAATGAAGTAGGGGATAAACCTTAGAATAATGACGTGCAAATATCTTTATACCTACAAATGTAGCTTCTGATATTCCAAATGTCTCAAGGTACTCATGACAAATCTGGAAAAAAATGTCCCAAGTGTACAATCTATGCTCCTATAGTAGTTTCCATTACTAACTTGGATCTTAGTCAATTTCAAACTCGACCTAAAAAATGGCCTTACAACTGAAGATTTATAAACACTACATAATTTCCTTTGTAAATCCATCCCTAGAAGCTTTATGCAAATTATAGAAAACTTTTGCTAAATTCCTCTTTACTCCTTAGCCTCATTCGGACTCGAAAAGTGGTTGTAGAAAGTTGGAGATCTCTGCTTGTTCCTCGTGCATAATCTTAAGATCATACTGCAATCTAAATATCAACTAGATAGGAAACATTTTCAAGTTACTTCACGATCTAACTTGAAATTTGCAAGAATTCCTAGAAGGACCTTATAAGAGCTTCTTTGTTTCCTTTTTTCTTTTTACACCTAGTCCTAATTTTCATTACATGACATATGGTAATAGCCTCAAGTACATTATGGGTACATTTCTCCAAAGTGATCCCAGTTAATGCTAGAAATCACAGTATTGCTCACAGAGAGCTCTATGGTATATGTGCGAGCTCGTTTCAAAGCTCGATTGAGCTAAGTGTGAGTATTCATGGTTGCCTAAATTGTCACAAATGAGGAAGATTCTACTTTTTAATCCCATGGAACTTGCGTTTTGATGGTTATTAGATTTTGCATTCTAGTAGGGTTCAAATCCCACATGCCTTAGATGATGTGGAGGATACATTTTCAATTAGGCATTCCAAGCCATTATATAACGAGAAACTTTGGCCAAAAAATACTTTTCACCTTTTGCTTAACTCGAGTGAACCCACCTCCTACACAAAATTAAAAAAAATTCATTGCTTTTGTATCACAGGTAGACATAGTTCACCAACAACCAACAAAAAAACCTTAAACAACCAGCAAAAAATACTAATTTTTGAATCTATGGATGATAATGTAGAGTTGATCCCATGAACAATCCTGGAGTCTATGTGAAGGATGATCATTGGCCAAGTCATTCTAAACCTCATTCCCTCCATCTTCCTCATCCGAGTTGCTCAACTAAAGATTAAACTTCAGCCTTTTCCATCTTGATTCCACCGTATCCAATATTCTCTACAACTCTTTGACAATATTATCCAACTATGTGAATGAATTTGCTTATGCTTAGAAAATTTGATGTAATCAATCATATTATCCCTCATAACAGAGCCAATTTCCTCCATGGTTTCCATAATCGAATTTAGTTGCTAATTTTTTTGGTAGAGGATTTCACTGTCATGCTCCCCTTCTTATCCATAGGGATCCAAAATGACACTACTTCATCAGATCATCCAACACCGATGAAAGAAAATGAAGAGACAGAGGTTTTGTCTTTTTGTTAACATAACTACAGCCCAACTCGAGTGGCAGTCTTGTAACCACTATCCAGCCAGAGCGGTGGTCCTATGACTACTAGTCCACATTGGGCAGCAGTCCTGGCTCTTTTGGATAGAAAAATAAAATTCAAAATGAACAATCCCATAATTGGAAAGGTTTTCCATGTCTCTTCTCCTCCATGACCTTTCCCACTCTCTATTTCATAGGAGGACATGAGAAGGGATATAAATACATGTAGGAAGGAGAGTTTTGGATTATCAAAGCATGAAAGCAAGTGAGAAAGAAATTATTAGTGTTCCAATTGTGTTTCTAGAACAAAGGAGTGTTGAGGTAGATAAAGTAAGTAATTGGGAGGAAGTGTGAGATATTATTTACTTCTCTTTCATACTTATTATAAATTCTATACTTGTTATTTGAATTGGCCCAATAAAAGTAGGAAGAAAGAGCATTTTCCTTTCCCAAGTGGTTTTCCTCCTCTAGAGGTTTCCAGGATAAAAATTTTGGTGTTCATGAGTTTATATTCTTTCCTTTCTTGCAATTGTTGATTCTAATCATAAGAAAATTCATTAACTAAACTATCTCTATCATTTTCTAATCGAAAATAGAATAATAGCATTTAATTGTGATTTTGTGAACAATTCCAAAGTAGAGATTTTACAGATCATTTTGGTCTCAGAGCTAACCAATATCTAGGATTGTGGTATTCATTCTTAGATTTTTATGACAATGATGAGATCTAAAGGTGAAGAGGATTTACCTTCAAATCCAGATATTTCTACAAGGAAGTGGAAACAAATAATTTGGGGATAAATAGAGGAAGAGAACTTGGTCTGTAGAATCAAGATGTTGGAGATCATGATGGATATGATGTTTAAAAGACAAGAAGAACTTGCAGATTTGTAGAAAAAGACTTCTGTTAAGAAAGACTCCATGGAATCGGTGGTTCGAGGCTTATCAAAAAAAATTGGCATAGGGAGGAGCCACCACAAGGAAGATTATGGGGAAGAGCATGAAGAAGAAACTTCAAATACAAGAGAAAAGGTAGACTCTAATCATGCTCCCTTTAAAGTTGAGATGAAAGTTGAAATTAAAATATTTGAAGCACAAGTAGATGGAAAGTTTTGTTGATAAATGGTTAATACAGCTAGAAGTCTACTTTAGTGTCCATAATGTTACTGAGGCACAGAGGATCACCATTTCACATTGTAAAATGGAAGGAAACACTCTGGTTTGGTAGGAAACCCATCTAGCCACTTGTGAAAAAGAAGAAACATCCTATTGTAAAATCTTGGAAAGAATTTAAAGTAGTACTTAGAGCTAAATTCTATCTTATTGGCCACAAGACTGACCAAATTATTAAATGGATGTATTTTAGACAAGGTAATGGTCAAAGTATGCAGGAATATACTATGGATTTTCAGAGGTAGGCCATGTTGTTGAACATTGAATTGGAGGATGAGGTTATTATGACTACGTACTTGGGAATACTTGACACTCACCTTCAAAGAAAATTCATATCCACAAATCCCAAAGATCTCAACGAGGTGTGTGTGTAGACATACTACATAGATGATGAAAAGAAGTAGGGAGAAGCAGAGCCAAGGAGAAAGAAGTAATCTATGTTCTATGTAGTATGTAGTGTGTGTAGACATACTACATTTTGAAAAAACCTCTACGAAAACCTACCTTTGAATATCTAAGAGAAAATCTGGGAGTAATCTCAGCACCTGGATGTCCCTGAATGGTTAAGAAATTTTTGAAAGGAAGTAAGAAGAGAATGCCATCAACTTCAAGCAATCTTGAAATTTTGTCTTAGTAGAAAGTTTGCTCATCATGTCAAGGTATATTTGTTTTCTCCATATTTCTCTCATTCCAACACAGTTTGCCAAGTGTCACCATATCCTTGAGGTGCAATTTTGTGTCTCTATTATACCCATTACTAAGGGGATATAGGGGACAAAAAAAAATTCCCCTCCTTATCCCCTCTCTTGGTTCCTCATGCAATCAGAACTTAGATCCAAGGAGCTCTAGGTTGATTTTCTCATCTTCCCTCTCATTTAACCTCAGTACGTAACTTGTCCTCATCAAAATGAAGTGTTATTTTCTATCCCCCTTATCCCTAATACCAAAGGGACAACAATGTGCCCCATACCAAGCCATTGTAAACCCTATTTTGTGACCTAGAAGTAGTTTCCTCTCCCATAAACAAAATTCATTGTCGGGTGGCTTGAAGTCATAAAAAACTAACTGTCAATTCTTTTCCTTCATACAGTTAGACCTTCCATCCATTATTGAAGCTATGAAACTAAAAAATTCATGAAAAAACACTTTATATTCTTCCCATCACGTTCCATAGCCATCCATGATTGCAAAAATGACTCTTTTCTCATATTTCTTCATCTAAAAACTTGATTAGACCAATGTTTAGACTGAGTTTTACTCTTCTAGACATCGCTATGATCACTGTAACTTCAAGTATCCATTAATAAATTCCATGAAACAATAGAAAACTTGAAACATTTCCCCCATAATTTTCCATATTTATTTTCGATAATTCTAGCAAGAGGAACACGACAAAAATTGGAGCACGAGATCGCAACACAAAGCCGAATCCAATGATGATGTTTTTATTGAAAACCAGTACTAGTAAGTGAACATTCTAAATATATAAAGTGTTTAGTGCTTGCACTTATTAAAAATTTCAACCCCCTGAAAATAGTAAGGTCTCTCTACTTAACACATCCAGAAAACGTGAAAATGACAAACTTGTAAAAACAAACAATTTGAGAAAAAAAGTAGTTTTCCTAAATAAGAAAAACATAACTTACTAAATAAATAAAATTGATAAAAAAAAGAAAAAAGAATCATCAATAGATTTGAACTGATTGTTCTAGGAAATGTAAAAAACCAAATTCAAGTAAAAAGTAAAAAATTCCCAAAATAACAGGTCATGGTCCCACCTACCAAAAATAGAAAGTTTCACTTTTTGGTGCAGAAAGTTGTGTTTCGCTCCCCTTTCACTCATCTTGTTTTACATCCTCATAGGGTTGTAAGGTGATTCCATATCTTAAAAAGGAAATGAATTCTTTGCAAGGATCCTGAAGTACCATCTTGAGAATAATTGTGTCAAGGAACAAGGAAGGTCATTTTTTAGGTGTAATAGGTGAAAGTTAGAGACATTGTAAATTGAAAAAGTGTTCAAATAGATAAAAGAACACTATTAAAACCCATTATTCATCATAGAAGGTCATCATGCTCATAATAAAATCATTAGGTGTTGAAGCCATTTTCATCTCTCTAAGGTGAGCTGGTTGAAGAAAGCTAAGGTGAGTTGGTTGAGGTGAACCAAATGAGGTAGATGAGTTGGGTGAGATATGGAGGATATTAATGTAACAGTTCTTCTAAGTTGGTTGTCTTCTTTTGACCTTGAAGGGCTAAAATTATTCATGATGAATCAAAGGTGTGAGAGATGTTTTTCATGTTGGAGCAATTTTTTTATGGACTTGGATATGTATTAGAAAAATATAATGAATTTTTTGAGTGATTGATTTGACCAAATGAGATGGTTTCTTACTTAATCACTAATGGCCTAATTAGCCCTATTAGGCCTATCAAGAAGGTGTCATGGAATATGCATATAAGTAAGGTTTTATCAATATGACCTATGATTTTGAATGCTTGGAGAGGTGTAGAATTATTACCTTTATGTGTTCCAGGTGATGGAAGTGTCTTGAAGTTTCCTTGGAGGTGTTTGAGATCAATTATCTCAAGATTGTTTCTTGAGACCTAAGATCTGGTTTGAGTAGTTTTAGATATGCATGCTTTATGGAGCCTTATGCTCTGATTTGGAGGATGCTGTGAGTTTTTTGAGTTACATGACACAAATACCTTACTTTTTATGTATCATTTGTGTCATGGTGATGATTTTTGGTATACCAAGTCATTCACTTTTGGATGATGTTTTTCAAGTGCTTGAGACCTAGTTAGAGGTGTTAGCTTCTTGGTGTGTTTCATGGGGATGATGGATGGTGTAGAGATTCTTAGGAGGTTGAATATTGTGAGATGTTTTCCCTGACATGTATGGATAATTTTTAGCCTTGGTGAAACTTCAATGTGCTTTATAAATTCAATAAGCATTCGTTGGAGATGGAAGAACTTGTTTTAGGCCTAAAAGAGAAGTGTGTGCTTGATCATGTTTCCACGGATAACTCTGACCTAATTTGTCCCTCTAAGTGACTCATATGATGTTGTAGATATTTTTATGAGTTTTAATAAATGACATTATTGGTCTTAGCTAAGCTATACAGTTGTGTAAGTGTCATGTATAAAAGTGCATTGTATTTGCTCATTATGTCTAGTTTTGATGATGGAGATGTGAACGAGCTATAGGAGGGGAAAGAAGAGGATATAAGGTTCAATGTAAGATATTAGAAGAGGCATGATGAGTTTGAAATAGTTTAGGAGTAGGTATTTAATCATATATGACCTAATCAACATGATATGATGCAAGTTTGAGAGAAGTAGAAGAAAAGTTTGTTTGGGAGGTTTTTGATTGCATAGATCTGAACTTGTGATCACACTCAATTATTGTAGAAAAACTTACTTAGGTTATATTCATCTTCATCTGGTTGAGTTGTTGCTTGGTCATCCTAGGGAGTTGTAGCCTCCTTGTAGGGTTGGTGCTCCTTGTGAGATTGGTTTCTAACTAAAGAAATCTTGTCTAATGTGTAATATTCATACAAGTGCTTTGTTTTGTGTAATATAAGTAGATTTTCATTTGGTTTTCTTCATCTTGAGGGTTTCCCACATTACATGATGTGTACTTGTGATCTCTTTTGTTTCATACACTTTTGGATGATTGATTCACACATAATAAGATCACATTCATTATGTATGTTGAATGGATGGTTAATATGATGTATGAAAGAAAAGTTAACTAAAGTAAAAGTTTGTAAGACTAACTCACACCCCTCTTAATCTATGTTCTTCTAACAATTACTAAATTTGAAAATATTAAATCCTAAAAAAAAAAGAAAAAAAATCCTCATTCACGCTCTACTTGGAGCTTCCACTTGTAGTTGCTTCTATTGATTGTGTTTGAGTACATTGAAGCTCATCCATGCATGTTTTGAATTCATTCTCAATATATCCCAGTTCATAAATAGGTGGCCTCATCATATTAGGTTCTTCATGAATTACTACTAGGAATTTCTATAAATAGATTTAGCATTTTCACTTAGAAGTGAAGATTTCTCTAATTTTCCATTTGTAGAAGTAATAAATGCCATATTACCATATGTTTTCCCTACCATATCTACTTTTGTAAAATTATCAATAAAGTTACAAATCATCGATTATCACTACTACTCAAAGAAATTTATTTGGATCAACCTGCCATGTGGTTGATACATTGAATTAATTTGAGTTTCAATTAAAATCTTATTATCTTTCTTCATTGTTCCTTGTAAGTATTTCAATAGTCCTTCCATTATTGTCATCCAATCACTCAATTATTTTAAGATGTAACCCATGAAAAATTTCCCTACATTTAATTCCCTTTTTTTACTAGACAAGACATTAAGATAGATAACCTTATTCATGATAGATAGTAATTCTCCATCATGAAACTCGTCATTTTCATGCTTTTTTGTTGGCCTTTCACCTATTGTAACCCTTTCTCTAATATATCTTTATGATTTTTTATGGCTACTAATAGCTCATACAAAGTTCTCAAAGTCAGCTGGACACTTAGAAAATTTTTCTTTAGGACTATTACCTACTATTGGAAATGAAGATAATCCATTTGAATTTTCATTCTTGTAACCAAATCATCTTCCATTTGTTTAGTGGAATCAATAATTGATTAAGGATATATATCCATAATTTCCTCACCTATGTATTCCCTCTTAGAGATACTCAATATGACCTCTTATGTTTCCATGTATATAGGAGTTTCCCCTTGGAAAAAATTCCTCTTTCTCACCATATTGATAATTATTATAGGAGAATCATATTTAAGTGTCACCTTTGGATCTTAAAGTTGTGTCAAGGTATAATCTATTACTTGTTTCCCAATGGGATGAGTACATGCTCCTTTTGGGGTAGTACTTACAATTGTAGTTATGGAAGGGAAAATAGAAGAAGGGCTTACCACTTATGGTTAAGATGGTGGTGTTCAAGTAAAATCTTGATGAGGTTTAAAATTTCCCAAAGGAGCCATTATTTGACTCATAAAACTCTGAGTGGTTCTAGGAGTTGGAAAAGAAGAAATGGGAATGAAATAAGGAATTGGAAGAAATGGCAGATGTATTCCTAGTAGAAACATTTGAGAGACATAGGGTTTGATGGGAGGAAGAAATGGCAGATTTATATACCAACTATATTGGGGAGGATTGGAGGAAATTCCTCATGAGAGAGATATGGCTTCATTGGTGCCTTCAACTTGACTTTATAAAGTCTTCTAAAAAGAGTTCTAGATGATGTTGGAGATGAAGAAGATATAACAGTAAAATAAGTGGATAAAATGGTTGTACGAACATAAAAATGTTTTAAAAGATACACTCATTGAATAAGATGTTATTGTAGTAATTACAATATGCTGAGAAGAATTGACTATGATGAATTAAGGATGGAATGATGCAGTCTTTGAAAATGAAAGAGTGGGAGAAGAAGCAACTGAAGGAATAGGTGAGGAATAAGAAGGCATAACAACTATAACTTTTTCTAGGATAGAGGAAAATAAATAAGGGGAAAAACTATGAGAATTTTAAATGGGGGAAGAGGGAGAAAGAGTTTAAAAATCGATGGGATCTAATATCTGATTACCACCCCATTCCTCATTAGAATAAGAACTAGTATAAATGTGAATACTACTAGTGAAAGGGCCTAGATAAGATGGAGTAAAAGAAGGAGAAACCATTCCTATAGTACTAGGAACTTATGAAGGAGAAAAATAAGGGGAAATAACCAAATTTACAATAGTACTTACCAAAGGGGACTTATAGTATGACTACTCACAAGTGATCTTGTAATTTTCCTTGTAGTTCTTATGAGACTTGAAATTTATGTGCTTGAAGAAGCAGTAGAGTGAGAAGGACCAAATCTCCCTTTAGATGAAGGAGGCACTCCAACAAGAATCTTATTAAGTTTCATAGGTTTTATACCTTGTTCATCTAAATCTTCCTCTTCCTCTACTTCTGGTTCTCATCCTATCCTAAGATTTATTGCTCCAACTCTAGCATGTTTCCCAACAGGTTCATATGTGACCCTAAAATTTATCTTGTTAATGGTCATAACTTGGTCATCAACCTCATCTTTATAAACTATGTCATTGTTATGTATCTAACGCCTATAATTAAAACTATGCATACAAGATGAGTGTTTGTAGAAGTGTGTTACCCTTTATGTTGGGTTAAAAAAGCATAAAGTGCAATACTTTAAGTGGAATGATGTATTTTTTTTTTATACCATTTTATCCTTTTGCCAATCATTTGAGATTATTTAGCCTACTGGGATGCGTAGAGAGGGATAAGTGGAATTTTAATTCTCTTTTTCCTTTTCCACATGACTGATGCCATAGAAATATTGGTATGTTATCTCTTTCTCCACCAGCTTTTCTGAAATATATCTGGGTAGTCTAAATGTGATAGTCATAATTCCCTCTACTCTGATTACAATAAAATCTGAATTCACATTAGAGGGAAGTGTTCACGTGTTACTTTAGAGGGATATTTTTATTAGATGCATCTATATTTTCTTATAAGAAGGATGTTAGAGTGTGAAAGGTGAACTAATTAAAACAATCCATGTATATATGGATTTCAGGCATCGATGACCTACATAGATCTCTTTATCAAGCATGCCCAAGTGTGAAGTTTAAACCAATCAACAAGCTCCACATAGTGTATTGTTTCACTATGTTAACTGTTAGGTAGATCATGTCAGTCACTACAAATTATGAGCTTATAATAAATATCCAAGTTACTTCATCATTCAAAATTCTATTCCTTTGATAACCTTGTCATTTTCTATCCAATTAGAATAATCTGTGTTGCCTCATATTCTGTAAAATTGGTCTTTGCTAAAACATTTTCAATAGCTATCATATGGAAGACAACAAGAAAGCTTCAAATTATTTTGCAATTCACAATGAAAATACTCAATAATCCATTTGAAGATATAAAGATGTGAAGAGCACATGAAATGAATAGCTTCTAATGGTTTCCTTTCTTCAAAGACGTCTGGGCTGTTCAGATCTACAAGAAACTTTCCTAGTTAACTTGCAAAATGTTAATGATTAAGAAAGTTGCACATTGTTTCAAAACTGTCAAAACTTGTTAGGATTGAAAATTATTGTCAAGTATCATAATTAATGAAAAAAAAAGGATTGAATTAATTCTCAAATGTAAAAATTATATGAATTTGTAAGATAAACCATGAATAAATATTGACAGGTTAGATAATACTATGATGACGGTTTTTAGACCATTATAGACTAAAAATTCTAGTTTCCTTTGACAATAAAATATTGAAGTGACATTCTTAAAACCATAGTTTGGTTAAAACATTATTAGTATAAAAATCATAATTTCAACAAAAACATGTGACAAAGTTATAACACATTTATTTTCTCATAAATAAAAATGGTTATACTATTTTTTTGAAAACACCAAAGGGTCCTTATACTTTTAATTTAAATCATGGGGAGATTTTGTTCACAACAATATCCATGTAAATAATTTTTTCAGGCTTTGTAATGTGCCTTGATGGTCTCATATAATTTTTTATGGGTGATAGCTTCATGATTAAAGTTGTTAAGAAGAAGAAAAGAGTAGAAACAGGATCAAAAGGCATGAAAATCATCATATGAATGGCCCTAATTGGGATGTGACCAATATAACTTACTCTCATCATTCCATCGAGGTAGAGGATGAGAGGGTTCTATCAACATGATAAATGGGTGAGGTAGGTTTCATCACATCTCTTCCCTTAGTAGAGGTTTGTGACACAACTTGGGAGGAGGAAAAAGGTGTGTTAGCGAGAAACTTTGTCAGGTGGAAATTTTTTTAGGTATCCACCAACGCTCTGAGACTCTAGCTCCCTCTTCCTGAATGGTGTATCTCCATTTATTATGTGTCAATGAAAATTAAATTTTTGGGTGGCCTAGAGGATGAGGATCCAACAGGAACACTCCACTAAACTTGTAGAAAAATCTTGCAATTTCATGCAAGGGGGGAATTTGCTGAGAATGTGAGAAGTGGAATCGGAAAAGGAAGGAGGATTAATATTGTAGGTAGAAAATAATATTCCTGCAAACACTAATCAAGACATATCATCACACAAATTTAGAAAGGAATTTTTTGTTTACTAACACCAAGACAAGGTAGAATTATGAACACAAAGTCTCATTAATTCTCTCATCAAGAAAAGCAAGAAACTCCTTTCTTCCTCATTGATATTTTGGGAAATTTTTACATTGTGAGGAATGGAAAAACATGTTGGAAGGATAATAGATGAAATTTTCTATCTCTTTTTCTTTTCACAAGTAGTTATCTATTGCTAAGAATACATAATTGACAACCCTTAGGAATGAGGGTTTTATTACAATTTATAGAATTTGAAAAATCTTGGCCTATCACCCACATGAAATTTCATTTTTCCGACAACATATGACTTTTCAAATCCTTAGGAAGGAAATTAAGTCCCCTTTTATTAATAAAGGGTGATTTATTACAATGTCAACTATAGTCATATTTAAATGAATATGACAAACGTCATGCTAGCTAATAATGAAGAATTAGAAAGGGGAAATAAGAGGAGAAATAATAAAGGAGCAGAGGTGATGAACCTATGTTTTGTCGTGTTTATCCCATATAAAACCCTATGTTATTTTGATATCATTTTCATGATGCATGATATTGACATTTTATAGTTAATATTTTACTATGTTTTGGAAGGAAATGTTGTGCATACTCTTGTTAATTTTATCTTGTTATTGCTTATTCAAATATTACTTAAATGAGTCATTTTATGAGTATTAAAAATATATTTTGAAAAGCATATGTTGAATCATCACATGATTTAATTGCATACTAGAGCATGACTCATTTGTGCACTAGTGCAGGACTCACCTTATAGCGTAGGCCCAGTCACTCCCAATTTAACTCTAGTTTTCTAGAGACATGATGCAGATAGACACTTATGGATTTATGATCACCACGATTCTCTAGAATCAATATAGGATCTGCATTATCTTCCAGCATCGATTGACTCTCTCAAAGTAGTCAATTACAGGCCTCGTCTGAAGTTAACAAGATCAGTTCAAATCAAACACGACATATACTACTCCTTCCACAATTGTAATTCTTAGAACAATTAGTTATTTTCTAGTTAAGTAGATGTTATTAATTGTAAAAAAACTAGTTCTTTCCTAGAGGGACTAGGAATACTCTAGTATAAAAGAGATAATGTATTGAATTTCAGTTCAGTTAGTTGATTATTGTAAAAAAAATAGTTCTTTCAATAAAATTGCAGATTCAAGGGAAAATTTTATTGTGTAACTTCTAATGTTGACCTTGATCGAAGGGAAGGATCAAAGACCACTCCTCCCCAATGAGAAGGGAGAATTTATTGTTATATCTTTTCCATTATTTTGCATTCATTTAAGTTTTAATCATTGCATTAATTTCCGTTTCTTTCAGTTTGTCTTTAATAAGTCTTTGTTGTTGATTCATTCCATCTTCTAATTATAACTAGTATAGTATTCAATTAAGTTTGTTGTTAGAAAAGTATTGAGAATGATTTCGATTGTTCCCTTAGTTGTAAACAACCATGGATACCACCCTAGACTGACATATATAATATAATTAGAGTTCGATTTTCAACGACACTTGTCACTTTTTAGCATTTTTGTTGGGGCAATTCAAGGTGTTATCAAAGGTTAAGGTTCTACCTATAAGTACTATCTAGTTGTCTGGTAACTTTCCATTTATAAGTTTTATTTCCATAACTCTTTTGAAGTAAGAAGAGCTTGTAGTGATAGAAATAATCCTATATTCTTTTGATTATGTGGAACATAAACAATCAAGTTAATCCTGGATAGTTAGAACATTGTCCTCGGTATGATAATATTTTATGTTTAACACTAGCCTATAGAACAACTTGTTGACCAAGGAAGGATGGTTGATGAAGTAGATAACCCCAATGGTGTAGAAAATGGAAACCCTCTATTTGGAAGAATATTTACCTACCCCATACAACTAGATCCTAATAATTAGGATCCTGTGAAAAACATATCCCCTTCAATTTTACAAACCTCCGGGGATTAGTCTCAGAAGATCCTGACCAGTTTCTTTTTTAATTTTTTTTTTTTGCCAAACCTATAATTATACTTCTGATTCCTAGAAGCTCAATTTATTTCCCTCCACTTTAAAAGACATAGCTATGAGATGGTTCATGGGCTTAACCCCTAACTCTATCCATAGTTGGGAGGAGATGAAGAAAATTTTCTTAGACAAATACCAAGACTATTGTAGAGTCCGGGATAGGAAGGAAGAAATTTTTAGAATTTAAAATAAGGAGGATGAGAGTGTGGAATATTATCTTCATTAGTTCTTCTTTCTTCACAGAAGATTTGGTACAGGTCTAGATATTAATCTTCTCAAAAGATTATTCCTCAAAAGATTGGATGAAGACACATAGGAGGCCTTCAATCTTATGGGAAAGGGAAACATGAACAAATAATAATTAGCAGAATTAATTGACCTCTGTAGGAATTACTCCCGAACATGCCCCAACTTTCGTAGACAAAAAATAAAAATGGCTAGTAGCAATATATCAAAACTAAGGGAAGAAATTATAAATTTGAGAACATAACTCTTAGTTCAACTCAATACAACTATGGATAGGGAGAAAACTAGGAATACAAATCCTTTATTCATCTACTTCCCAAGATTTAGGGAAAACATGGGCTTAAGCACTGCCCCTTAGACAAGACCGACATTTTTATTCTCTGTGAATTAAATCATGCCATAGAACAATGTGGATTTCTTCCCTTGCTAAAGAATCATCTAAAAGACTCAGAAGATGAAGCTCAGTTAAACTATATGGCTCAGAGGAAAGGAGGGAATTTCTAATCCAATCAAAATTAGTCCTATATGCCAAAGTCACAATGTGTCCCAAATAAATGGAATGCACCATGGTCATACCCCTAACCTTAGACTTAACAAGTCCCACAGGAGTGGAGCCTATAGTGGAATGCACCACCAAGTTAATATCAACAACCCTGGGCTCCACATCCATACATTCTACTGTTTCAATAGTTTAATCCTCAACACCATCAACAATGGAATGTACCTCAAGGATCTGGGTAGAAATATTATAATCAAATAATACCCCAAGGTAAACAAGCTTTTTTGACTAGGCCTACAAATACTACCCCATCCAAAAAACCTACCCAACCATAGATACCAGCACAAACTATGGTAAATCCACAAAATGTGAGGTAGGGTAATCTAACCTACACTGTGGAATCAGATAGAATTTCCACAAGAAAATATGTGGATTATAGGAATATTTTTATTTGTTCAAGGAAGGTTAACTCAAAACATGCATCACATATCATAGAGGAAATCCCTGAAGATACAGAAAATCTAGAAGAAATGCAGCCCAGTCATGTTATTGAAGAAACACCTCAACCAAGATCTGATATTCCTTTTCCATATAGACTCTTGGAAAAACAAAACACTAAAGTTCTAGAATAACCAAGGTTAGAATTGATTCTGGGACTGGGGAAATTAATTATTGTCCTTCTCATATCACAATCTCTTAAGCAAATCCTTGATTTAAGAAAATCATCAAAGAGTTTCTTCTTAAGAATTCATGAAGAAGGAATAATCAAACTAAAACCATCCATGTTTATGGGAAACTTTCTAGTATGCTAGAAGTGAATATGTCCCCTCCTAAATATGGAGAGCCTTGAAGTCTTATTGTGATAGTTTTCATAGGAGATGTACAATACCAAACATCCTCGTTGATCTAGGAGCAACCATCAATGTGATGAATACGGATACCTTGTCTCGACTATCACTTCCTAAACCATAGTCAACCTCCATAATTTTGCAAATGGTAGATCAGTCTATAAAAAAACCAAAGGGAATTATGTAATTTATCACCATCACCATTGAATCATGGGATTATTCGATAGACTTTATGATCATAAAAGTGAAAAATAGGAATATTTGATACCCTTTAATTATATGACACCCTTGGTTAGCCAAATTTTCAACCCTTATTGATTCCAGAATAGGGAATATGGTGATTAAAAATAGACATGATTCCAAAAAGTTATCAATTTACCCTTCCACAAAACCTTTTACTACAAACAATACAAAATAGTGTAAGGATAATTCAAAGGACATCATCTCTTCTTTGGCCATGGTAATAATTAAAGAACACTCAGACAAAATCAAATATGGTGACCATGATTCCTTTGTTAGAAAATGTATAAGTCTTGCACCTGATTCTTGGACCAAAACTATTTCTAGTCCTGCACTACAACTAATTAAAACAATAGATGACTTATGGATGAAAACAACCATCCTATAATTTGTCCTCTTACAAGAAATATAGATCTGACTAAGTACATATTTAAAATCATCTTTTTTGTTCACATATTACTTCCCCACATGTGTCTATTGAATGCATTATTGAGATATTACCCTATTATAGATTCTCTTCATCCAGGTACCAAACAACTACATGTTTTCCCAGGGAAGACATTGATATTCAATAGTTGGATGACTAGTCAGGAACAGAATACCCTATTTAAAATCTTATGCTCTCATCCTAAATATTTTTCTTAGAAATATAACGATATGAAGGGTACTCATCCTAGTATTTGTACACACCATATCTACACCACTAATGCCAGACCATTCATATAACCCTGAAGAAGGATAAACCCTACCTTAAGATACATTATAAAAACTGATATTAAAAAAAATCTTAGGGTGGGATTCATTTATCCAATCTCATTTATTCAATCAGTTTCTCCATTAGTTACAATTCCCAAAAATAATGGGAATTGGGGTATTTTTGTGGATTATAGATAATTAAACAAGGAAACTCATTGGGATTATTTCCATTACCTTTTATTGATCAAGTCTTGGAAAATCTATCTAGAAAATGGTATTTTTCATTCCTTGATGGGTTCAACGATTACAATGATGTATACACACATTAATAACATACATAAACAACAATTAGTATTCTTACAAACCTCAACTTTTACTTTATTATTTGGATAGGAGGATCCACAACAAGTTTATGAATGCTAAAAAATTACTATATAACTCAAACCTTGAAAAATTGATTTAATATCATCTTTAAATGATCCTCTTAGCACCTTCTACTACTTTCCTTTTGTAGTGCCCACTTCCCTTCAACACTTTTAGATACTGATCCTAATACTGTTGATCATATTATGGACACTATTATGTTTTGTGATTAGTATGATGGTTAGATGTTAGATCATGGATTATTATTGATCTGGATTCAGTTATA
The DNA here is from genome assembly GCA_019776745.2 of Taxus chinensis. NCBI lineage: Eukaryota > Viridiplantae > Streptophyta > Pinopsida > Cupressales > Taxaceae > Taxus > Taxus chinensis. The sequence goes on from CM034148.1 coordinate 46,702,360, forward strand.
TGCATGATGATTACTAGATACATTTCCTTTATGTGGATGATGATATATTGTTTGACATGGACATATTATAGATGTTGATTTGGACTTGTGACATTTGATATTTTGAGTAGACCTAGTATGGAATAGTATAGATGATGATATAGTTGATTTATGAATTAAAAATGATAATGTTGAATTCTTGATATTGTTGTGATTCATGTGTTTAGATAATTTTGAAATGTTGTTTATATCATTTTGGATGTTCTGATATGGCCATGAGGCTGAAGGAGGTATTTTCATTTTTGCAGGTTAAAAATCACAACAATGTTAGGGGACTGGAGACTAACCATATTAGAATTCTGGGTGAAATCAACAAGGTCACCATGGCAACTATTTTGTGTGTGTGTTTGTTAGGGATTCCCATGGGGGGGATTTCCATTATATGTGACCATGGGATATGTATTTTATTAATGTGTTCCTTTTTATTTATTGTTGTATGTATTTTATTAGTAATGTGTTCCTTCTTGTAATTAATTTAAATGTGATAGATTAATGTGAGAGATCATATAGTTAAACTTTAATTAAATTAAATTGGGATATGAAATGTAATTAATGAAGTTGTTGATTTTAAATATTAATGTTGGAAGAGTGTGTAAGAAGGTGTAAGAGATATGTAAGAGTTATGTAAGATAGATTTTTGGAGTGTAAGACACTTCATCTCCTTAGGAATTCGAATTTGTCCTTGGAGGCCAAATTTGGAGGCTTGTGGGACAAGTTAAACTTGTCCCACACCTCTTAAAATGATTCACCAACCATACCTATGGTTTAGAGGTTAAATTTAGGCTTTTTATTGCATTTTGAAGTGATAATTTGTAAGTTTTAATTGCACTTCTCTTACATATTTTTAATTCAGTCCTTTTGGAGTATGGGTCATTTTGGAGTGTGTAAGTCATTTTGTCATTTTATTTATTGTGATTTGGTGAGTGATGTTGATTTCCTCTTGGGGTTGAGGAAGAATGATGTGGCATCCCACATGGATCCACATCATCCTCTTCTCTTCCCTCTCCTATAAAAGTGAAACTCCTTGCTTGTTTATGGTTGTTGAAACTTTGTCCATTCCTCTTGGGGCGCATTTTTTTTGCTATTTTTGGAGCTTGTTGTGGAGGAAGTTTGGAGTGTTTTACATGCTTGAATATTGTTGGTTTTGGACTGCACTTTGATAATTGGAAATCTTGTGAGCTTGGAACAAACTCCATTATGGAGAGGTAGGATCTTGAGCTTGTTTTTAAATGTTTTCTTTCTCTTGCATGTATGTTTAAATGGTGAATGTGTTTTGTGTTCTTGGCTGGTTGGGTAGACTGCTTAGGACATGGTGTAGGAGAAGGCTATGGGGATTTCCAATGGGGGGCATAAGGGATTGCCAATGGCACTATTTTTATTGTGGAGGGAGTTTTGGATTGGGATCCACCTTGGAAAAGAAACTGCTTGCATTTCTTACTCTTGCGAGGGCATAAGGGAGAAACTTTGGGGGGGCATAAGGAGGGGTTGGGAGATATAAGGTTTATGGGATTTGATATGTTTATTGGCGGTATGATTTTGGTGGATGCCCAATTCCAAATAGGGAGGCATAAGTAGTTCCCCATAGTTCTTGCTCTTGTTGGCTTGCTTGATCAAGCCTATGTTTTGTGTGAATGGTTTCAAATGTAGTTGTGAACTGTTGTCCTTATTTGGAATGTGTATCTTATTGATTGTATGCATGTGAAGAATGTTATTGTTGTTGTGGAAGCCATTTGTTGCCATGAGTTGATTTTCATTCTCTATTTCAATATGGTTGGGGCTCAGGGGCCAATGAGGAAGGATGGCTTCTCCTTTCTCATTGGATGTCTTGGTTGGGTGGAGAGTGTTGCCTTTCCCCCTTCCTTGTTGTGATCAAAGATGAAAAGATGGAGAAACTAGCATGTTGCTATTTGGAGCAAGAAGATATACAGTTTTGACAGTCCCATTCTTTTGAGAAAATTCATTGTAACCTTTCCCACCTTGAGTGGATGAGTGTATAAATGTTTGTAATGTGAAACCATTCGTATTGATAATGGAAGTTTGAATTTGAATTGTGAAATGTATAAGAGATTTATATTTGTTCCTTGTTTTGGAAAAGAAATGAAAAGGCTGTTACATGCATGGTGTAATGTATTTTAGAAATCAAATGGAAAGGAGGAAAGTTGTAAAATTGTATTTGAAATCAATGAATAAAATTACATTTTTTTCAAAATTGTATTGTGCATTGGATTTGAATTGTTGTCAATGAATTGAAATTGTTAGTTGTGAAAAAGAAGAATGCGTATGAAGAAAGACAATGTTATATTCTTTTCAAAATGTATATTCGAATTGAAATATGAACTGCAATCTAACTTAGAAATGAATGGTTTTTTTAATCAAGTAAATGGATTGGACTAAGTTTAGGAATTATATGCGTATTCAAATGACCAAAATTGTAATACCAATTTAAAGAAATAGTTCACTGTCATAAACTTCATTCTGGCAATTCACATTTTGATAAAAATGAGTAGTTTGAACTTATACCAAACAATAAGACAAGAAACATTAAAATTCAGATTTGGTAAGTCCTAAGGAACTCAAATTTACCTGAACATTTAAGAAAGAACTTTCCAATCTTATAAAAATCCAATTTGGAACTTGCACAGTCGTTTTTCTCTCTAATGTTAGAGAAATAAAATTTGAAATCAATTGAACAAATTTACTTCTCTAAGACACTCTAAACCCTCCCTTGACTAATCCTCTATGTTTGTTCGACATGTTGAGCGAAGGAGGAGATCAAATTTAATCAAATTGAGAATTTGAAAAAAAATGTCAGTTCACTAATTAAAACCCTACAGATTTTTTTCATTAAATTAACCCCTCAAAATTCATCAATTTCCTAAATTAATGATTCTTGTGCAAATAGGGTATCGAGAGCTTTCCAAAAATTCCTCGTTTGCCCAAAACTGAGCTCTCTAGCTCAAGTTATGGCCATTTGAAGTTTTACTTCAATTTGGATTAAAAAAATTCAAAAAAATAATAAGATTTAATCTAACTATAGAAAAATTTAAATTTTGACTTTGAAAAAATTTCCCAAAAAGGTCCATGGCCCCCACCATCCCACAACCAATCAAGGGCCTACCACGTGGCACCCTAGGAGGGGTGGACCAATTTTTTTAAACTTATCCCTTTGAAAATTTTACCTTGGAAAAATTTTCCCATTTTACCCCGCAACCCCCCGGCCCGCAGCCAATCACATGCTTCCACATGGCACGGTGGATGGGTGGTCTCTTTTCTAAAAATGGAACTTACACTTTTGAAAAAAAATTCTTGGGAAAAAATTTTCCATTCTCCTCCGCTAGGCCGTAACCATTCAAAGGGCAACACATGTCCTCCGAGGGCTGACATGGAGGCACAGTTCGTTTTGATTTTTTTATCCTTTTGAAAATTTTTGGGAAATATTCTCATTTTGGCCCCGCCATCCCATGGCCAATGAGAGCGTGCCACGTGGCACTTTGGCAGTGACATCAGGTAGGCAGAACCTCCTTTGTTTCTTGAGTTTTTGGCCCTTAGGAAAATGATCAAAATTTCTCTCGCGGCCCACATCTCTGCCTCCTTCTCAGAATTTTTTCTTCTGTGGGTGCGTGGACCCACGTGCTCTCTTCTTCCCTTTCTTCCCTGTTGGGTGCAATGAGCCAAAATACCCCACTGCTCTGCCAAACTCCTCACCCCTTCTCTGTCGTGTGTCAGGGCTCGACACGTGTCCACTCAGGGACTCATGGGGCACATAATACTTTTTTCCTTTGAGATTTGTGGTGGGAAAATTTCCCTCTACCACCCCACGACCCGCCAAACTGCCCAAGGCGCATTCCCCCTCCTCTTGTCATGTGTCCCCTAAGGGAAAATTTTCCCTAGAAACTCTGCCCACTCATATCTTGAGTTCTACAAGGAGTTAGGAGGACTTCTTTATATCACCGGAAAGGTGAGAAAATTTCCTATCCATTAGGAATGGTTTAGGGAAATTTTGGAAGCATTAAGTAAGAGAAAAATCTAGTTGAAACTCTGAGCCTGTTAGAGAGCAGGCATGGGGGTAAATTACTCCCTGAACCTGACTAAAACATGTAACCCTAAAATTTGAACTTTGTGAACTTGATATAAGTTAATAAAGGAAACTTGTGTTTTGGTAAATAGGATTTGTTTCAGAACCTGTTAGTGAAAACTGATGTTTTACAACCTGATTGTAGATACTTCTAACAAAAAAAAAAGTATTCCATAATTTTTCTAGCCAACTCTAGGTTGTTTCTTAGGTCTCAAGTGGTTATTTAAATGGGCACTACAGTTTGGTATCAGAGTAGTGGTTCAAAGGCTTGGACCCTTGGGCACACTAGAAAGAAAACTTGAGACATGAAAACTTAAGCCTAGTACACTTAAATCTAGAAAACAACCTAGCAAGAATTTGAATATTTTTAGTAAACATGGAAGTTGTATAACTAAGAAAATGAACTAACTCTCACTTTGGTCTATGAAAGAGGCTCAGACGGAGTGGGAGGAACCTTCATGGAGACTCATACCCACCACCACCACCACCATCACTGGATCAGGGTGTGGCAGCCATTCTACCTCAGATTTTACAGACCCTTCAGGATGTTAATGCCACTCTACATGGAGGATTAGGTGGAGGGAAAGCAGCTAGTCATGATAGAGCTCCTTCTATCGAGGGTCAGGTATCTCCTCAACTTAGCGAGGAGCATAGAGGAGAGAAATACCATGAAGAGTCAGTCAGAGTAGATTCACCACCTAGGAGATAGGGTGATAGAGTTCCAGAGCATAGAGAGAGGTCTCGGAGCCCTAGGCTTAGGGATGAGCATGCAGAGAGACCTAGAGGCTGACAGACCACAGCAACGGATCACATCAGGGAGATCCTAAAGCTTAGGCCCTCACATTACTCAGGTGATATAGGTGGATTTCAGGTAGAGGCCTGGCTAGTGAGCTTGAGTGGTTGCTTCAAGCTTTTTCCTTGTTCTAGCAACACGAAAGCTCGTGTTGTGATCCATCTACTGAGGGATGGAGTAGGAGTATGGTGGAGGACAGAGGAGTAAAAGCTCTATGTAGATTCAGAGAAAGTGACCTAGAAGCTATTTGAGGAGAGATTCAGGATTAGATATCTATCATAGAGGTTCATACAATAGAGGATTGACGATTTCCATGACCTCTGATAGGATTCTCTATCAGTGGCAGAGTATGAGAGTAGATTTCTAGATCTACTTCAGTATGTAGAGTATATGCAGGATGAGCAGGTGTAGATTCACAGGTTCATCCAGGGCCTGAATTTGGATATTGGAGGTGCAGTGTGGATTCACTATCCATAGAATTTAGCAGAGGCCATTGAGAAGGCCTATATTACAGAGGAGACTCGGGGTAAAACCCAGCAGGCTAGAGACCGAGTCAGGAGCCGCATTCATCAGATGCAGGATGGTAGATCAAGAGGTTCAGTACCTCTTCCTCATGGTGGCCAGGGTACAACACAGTCATCCTTTAGGCCGCAGTAGCAGCAGTCCCATCCACCTTATAGACCTCCATAGAGATCTGATGCACAGAGAGGTCAAAGCATGGGGCCTCCTCCTAGGGGTCCCATCAGGACACAGGGTGGACCTAGAGCTCAGTCAGCAGGAGCTCACCAGCAGAGGCCATAGTAGACCACAGCTAGATCATCAGGATCCATGCCACAGACTTCTAGGGCACCTACTGGAGGTGTTGCTCCTTAGAGAGGATCAGGTGGTTGCTTTGGATGTGGAGTAGCTAGACATTTTTGGAGAGATTACCCTCAGAACCCTAACAAGGGTAAGGCACCAATTTCTGAGCCGAAAGTTGGTGACATGGGATGTAGCCCAAGGATTTATGCAGTGGTTGAGAACCACCAGGTAGAGCACCAGAGCACAGTCATTGAGACCACAGGTAGCATTGGTGGTATTCCTACCTCTGTATTGTTTGATTCTGGTTCTTCTAATTCTTTCATTGCACCATCTTTAGTAGAGCGATGTAGGCTGGTGGTAGTTAGGAAGGGTCTTAGTTGGGATGTTGAGATGGCTTCTAGAGCCAAGATCTCTGTGGACTCCTTAGTTAAGGAGTGTGTTGTAGATTTGGGACCTTTCACCACCACCTCAGATCTCTGTATTCTTCCTTTGGGCTCATATGGAGTCATCTTAGGTATGGATTGGTTATCTGCACACAGGGCTAGGATGGATTGTTATCATAAGACTATAGCTTGTGCAGATGATTTGGGAGTTGAGTCGGTGATCTCGGGGGTCAGGAGACCCGTTTCTATTCACACCATTTCCGCTATGCAGCTTAAGCGGTGTGTGTGATGGGGTTGTCAGATGTATGCTATTACAGTTAGTGACAGATCAGAGGATGGGTCTAGTGGACCATCGCTAGATGATCATCCCATCTTGAGAGAGTTTTCTGATGTATTTCTAGGGGAGCTACCGGGGATGCCACCCCCATGTGAGATTGATTTCCATATAGATCTAGTTCCTGGAGCAGAGCCTATCTCACGGGCACCTTATTGGATGACCACCCTGGAGCTCTGTGAGCTCAAGTTGTAGCTTGAGGGCCTTTTGGAGAAGGGCCTTATCCATCCTAGTGTATCCCCTTGGGGTGCACCAGTGATCTTTGTGAAGAAGAAGGATGGATCATTACAGTTGTGTATTGATTACCGCTAGTTGAACAAGGTAACGATCAAGAATCGTTATCCTCTTCCTCATATTGATGACTTGTTTGATCAAATGAAGGGAGCCACGGTGTTCTCTAAGATTGATCTCAAGTCAAGGCTACCATCAGTTGAGGATTTCAGAGGTGGACATTCATAAGACCACCTTCTGCACATGAGATATGGGCACTATGAGTTCACAGTGGTGCCTTTTGGGTTGACGAATGCCCCTGCAGTGTTTATGAGTTTGATGAATGGGGTATTTAGGACCTTTTTAGATCACTTCGTGCTCATCTTCCTAGATGACATTTTGATATACTCATGTACACGTGAGGAGCATGAGGGGCACCTTCACTAGGTTTTTCAATGTCTTCATGAGTAGAAACTTTACGGGAACTTGGAGAAGTGTGCTTTCTTTCAGTCAGAGGTATAGTATTTGGGTCATATCATTTCTGGGGAAGGTATCGTAGTCAATCCTTCCAAGATTAGAGCCATTATGGATTGGCCAGCACCCACTATAGTGATCGAGGTGCGCAGCTTCATGGGATTAGCAGGATATTACAGAAGATTTGTTCAGGACTTCTCTCGGATTGCACACCCTATCACTTCCCTTCAGAGGAAAGGGAAGAAGTTTGTTTGGATGGACAGATGCGAGTAGGCCTTCAGGACACTGAAGGAGTGCCTCACTACAACACCCATTCTTGTAGTACCGGATCCACAGGGTGAGTTCTTTGTTTGCACAGATGCTTCTTTAGCAGGGCTTGGAGGTGTGTTGATGCAGGATGGTAGGGTTGTAGCTTTTGAGTCTCAAAAACTCAAGGATCACGAGCTTAATTATCCTACCCATGATCTTGAGCTTGCGGCAGTTATGCATGCTTTGGTTAGATGGAGACATTTCCTTCTTGGACGGAGATTCACACTCAGGACTTCGCCACCTCTTCACGCAGCCCAATCTAAACACTCATCAGCGGCATTGGATGGAGTTGCTTTGTGAGTATGACATGGAGATAGAGCATGTGAAGGGGAAAGAGAATGTGGTAGCAAACACCCTCAACAGACAGAGACATGTGGCTATGGCCACCTCAGTGAGCACAGATTTGTGGAGCAGGATTCTTCAGCAGCTTCCTCTTGACAAGCTTCTACATGGTAGTACGAGCAGAGATCGAGTCACAGAGACCCCTTGAGGGGAAGTTTGATGGTTTTTCCTTAGAGGTAGATGGTCTTCTCAGGCACAGAGGTAGGATATATGTTCCCAGAGATGGAGGCTTGAGGCAGGACATCTTGGTAGAGGCACATCATGCACCCTATTTAGCCCATCCTGGGGTGAAGAAGATGCATGCTACCTTGAGACAGTTATACCACTAGAGAGGACTTCATCGAGATGTGGCTCAGTTTGTGTCATGGTGTTTAGAGTGCCAGAGGGTTAAGGCCAAGCATCAACATCCAGCAGGTCTTCTTTATCCTCATGCCATACCGGAATGGAAGTGGGACACCATTTCTATGGATTTCATTGTTGGGCTACCTATGTCGAGATATCACCATGACGCCATTATGGTCACGGTTGATAAATTGACAAAAGTGGCTCACTTTTCTCTGGTGAAGACCACTTATATAGCTAGAGCAGTGGCATGAGTTTATTTAGATGAGATTGTCAGGTTGCATGGGATTCCACAGAAGATCATTTGTGACCGCGATCCTTTGTACACTTCACACTTTTGGACTACCATGCAGTATGTCCTCAGGATGAGGATTAACTTCAGCACAACATATCACCCTGAGACAGATGGAAAGACTGAGTGAGTGAATCAGATTTTGGAGGATATGCTCAGGATGTATGTGATGGATCAACAGTCTAAGTGGGAGGAGTACCTGTACTTAGTGGAGTTTTCCTACAATAATAGTTTTCAGAGTTCTATAGGCATGGCTCCTTTTCAGGCATTATATGGTAGAGAGTGCAGGACACCCCTTAGCTGGGATAGGTTGGAGGATAAGGTATCCCTTAGACCAGCTCTTTTGCAAGACATGAAATAACATGTAGTGTTGATCAGACAGAGATTGCAGGAGGCACATAGGATAGGCAGAAGAAGTATGCGCATCAACATAGGATTGATCATAGTTTTGATGTGGGCATGAAGGTGTTCCTTCGTGTCAGACCACATAAGAGCCCTATCCGTTATGGAAAAGGTTCTAAGTTAGCTCCTAGATTCATTGGTCCTTTTGAGATCTTGGAGCGTATCGGCCCTTTGGCCTACCATCTAGCATTGCCACCCAACTTGTCTCGTGTACATGATGTGTTTCATGTTTCTGTCCTTAGGAGGTACATTACAGATCCTTCTCATGTGTTGGACTAGACATCATTGTAGGTGTAGGATCAGGGGTAGGTGACGGTGGAGCCCATCTGTATCATAGATCACAGGACCCTGGGCCTTCAAGGTAGAGAGATTGATCAAGTTTGGGTGCAGTGGGATAGATACGATGAGACTACAGCCACTTGGGAGGATGCCACATTATTATGAGTGTAGTTTCCACATTTGTTCCAGTGACTTCCAGGAGGAAGTCGAGTCTAAGGGGAGGGGGGATGTAGTGCCCACTTCCCTTTGACACTTTTAGATACTGATTTTGATACTATTGATCATATTATGGACACTATTATGTTTTGTTTTAGTATGATGGTTAGATGTTAGATCATGGATTATTATTGATTTGGATTCAAGTTATTATGCATGATGGATTACTAGAGACATTTCCTTTATGTGGATGATGATATATTGTTTGACATGGACATATTATAGATGTTGATTTGGACTTGTGACATTTGATATTTTGAGTACATCTAGTATGGAATAATATAGATGATGATATAGTTGATTTATTAATTAAAAATGATAATGTTGAATTCTTGATATTGTTGTGATTCATGTGTTTAGATAATTTTGAAATGTTGTTTATATCATTTTGGATGTTCTGATATGGCCACGAGGCCGAAGGAGGTATTTGCATTTTTGCAGGTTAAAAATCACAACAATGTCGGGGGACTGGAGACTAACCATATTAGAATTCTGGGTGAAATCAACAAGGTCACCATGGCAACTGTTTTGTGTGTGTGTGTTTGTTAGGGATTCCCATGGGGGGATTTCCATTATATGTGACCATGGGATATGTATTTTATTATGTGTTCCTTTTTAATTATTGTTGTATGTATTTTATTAGTAATGTGTTCCTTCTTGTAATTAATTTAAATGTGATAGATTAATGTGAGAGATCATATAGTTAAATTTTAATTAAATTAAATTGGGATATGGAATGTAATTAATGAAGTTGTTGATTTTAAATATTAATGTTGGAAGAGTGTGTAAGAAATGTGTAAGAAGGTGTAAGAGATGTGTAAAGGTTATGTAAGAAAGATTTTTGGAGTGTAAGACACTTCATCTCCTTAGGAATTCGAATTTGTCCTTGGAGGCCAAATTTGGAGGCTTGTGGGACAAGTTAAACTTGTCCCACACCTCTTAAAATGATTCACCAACCATACCTATGGTTTGGAGGTTAAATTTAGGCATTTTTATTGCATTTTGAAGTGACAATTTGTAAGTTTTAATTGCACTTCTCTTACATATTTTTAATTCAGTCCTTTTGGAGTATGGGTCATTTTGGAGTGTGTAAGTCATTTTGTCATTTTATTTATTGTGATTTGATGAGTGATATTGATTTTCTCTTGGGGTTGAGGAAGAATGATGTGGCATCCCACATGGATCCACATCATCCTCTTCTCTTCCCTCTCCTATAAAAGTGAAACTCCTTGCTTGTTATGGTTGTTGAAACTTTGTTCCATTCCTCTTGGGGCCACATTTTTTCTTGCTTGCTTTTTGGGAGCTTGTTGTGGAGGAAGTTTGGAGTCATTTACATGCTTGAACATTGCTGATTTTGGACTATACTTTGGCATTTTGGAAAGCTTGTGAGCTTGGAACAAACTCCAGTATGGAGAGGTAGGATCTTGAGCTGTGTTTTTAAATGTTTTCTTTCTCTTGCATGCATATTTAAATAGTGAATGTGTTTTGTGTTCTTGGCTGGTTGGGTAGACTACTTAGAACAAGGTGTAGGAGAAGGCTATGGGGATTTCATAATGGGGGGGAATAAGGGATTTCCAATGACACTATTTCTATTGTTGAGGGAGTTTTGGATTGGGATCCACATAGGAAAAGAAATTGCTTGCATTTCTTACTCTTGGGGGGGGCATAAGGGAGAAAATTGGGGGGGGGGGGGGCATAAGGAGGGGTTGGGAGATATAAGGTTTATGGGATTTGATATGTTTATTGGCGGTATGATTTTTGGTGGATGCCCAATTCCAAATAGGGAGGCATAAGTAGTTCCCCATAGTTCTTGCTCTTGTTGGCTTGCTTGATCAAGCCTATGTGTTGTGTGAATGATTTCAAATGTAGTTGTGAACTGCTGTCTTTGCTTGGACTGTGTATTTCTTATTGTTGTATGCATGTGAAGAATGCTGCTATATTTGTTGTAGAAGCCATTGTTGCCATGTGTTGATTTTCATGCTCTATTTCAATATGGTTGGGGCTCGGGGGCCAATGAGGAAGGATGGCTTCTCCCTTCTCATTGGATGTCTTGGTTGGGTGGAGAGCGTTGCCTTTCCCCCTTCCTTGTTGTGATCAAAGATGAAAAGATGGAGAAACTAGCATGTTGCTGTTTGGAGCAAGAAGATATATAGTTTTGACAGTCCCGTTCTTTTGAGCAAATTCATTGTAGCCTTTCCCACCTTGAGTGGATGAGTTGTGTAATGTTTGTAATGTGAAACCATTCGTATTGTAATGGAAGTTTGAATTTGAATTGAGAAATGTATAAGAGATTTATATTTGTTCCCTGTTTTGGAAAAGAAATGAAAAGGCTGTTACATGCATGGTGTAATGTATTTTAGAAAGTAAATGGAAAAAGGAAAAATTTGTAAAATTGTATTTGACAATCAATGAATAATTAATCCTTTTATCAAAATTGTATTGTGCATTGGATTTGGATTTGCTATTAAACATTGAAAATTGCTGATTGAAAAAGAAGAATGCATTTGAATGAAAGTCAATGTTATATTTCTTTTTAAAATGCATATTCGAATTGGAATCAGAACTGCAATCCAACTTAGAAATGAATGGTTGTTTAATCAAGTAAATGGATTGGACTAAGTTTAGGAATTATATGCATATTCAAATGACCAAAATTGTAATACCAATTTAAAAGAAACAGTTCACTGTCATAAACTTCATTCTAGAAATTCACATTTTAATAAAAATGAGTAGTTCAAACTTATACCAAACAATAAGATAAGAAACATTAAAATTCAGACTTGGTAAGTCCTAAGGAACTCAAATTTACCTTAACATTTAAGAAAGAACTTTCCAACCTTATAAAAATCCAATTTGGAACTTGCACAAGTCGTTTTTCTATCTATTGTTGGAGAAATAAAATTCAAAATCAATTGAATAAATTGACTTCCCTAAAACACTCTAAACCCTCCCTGTAGACTAATCCTCCATGTCTTGTTTGACATGTTGAGTGAAGGAGGAGTTCAAATTTAATCAAATTGAGAAGTTGAAAAAAATGCCAGTTCACAAATTAAAACCCTTGCAGATTTTTTTCAAAATTGACCTCTCAAAATTCATCAATTTCCAAAATTTATGATTCTTGTGCAAATAGGGCATCGAGAGATTTCCGAAAAGTCCTCGTTTTCCCAAAACCAAGCTTTCTAGCTCAAGTTATGGCCATTTGAAGTTTTACTTCAATTTGGCATTCAAAAAAATAAAAATAAATAATAAAATAAATAATAACTATAGAAAAATTTAAATTTTTTTTTTTTTTTTAACTTTGGAAAAATTTCCCAAAAAGGTCCACGGCCCCCGCCATCCTGCAACCAATCGGGGCCTACCACGTGGCACCTTGGGAGGGGCAGACCAAATTTAAAACTTATCCCTTTGAAAATTTGCCTTGGGAAAATTTTCCCATTTTACCCCACCACCCCGCCGGACCGCAGCCAATCACATGTTGCCACGTGGCATGGTTGAAGGGCGGACTCTTTTCAAACTTGGAACTCTTTTGAAAATAAAATTGCAGCCAATCAGGAGGGTGTGTCCTCTGGGGGCTGAGGTGGAGGTAGCGGTTCATTTTGGACTTTTTATCCTTTTGGGAAAAATTCTCATTTTGGACCCGCCGGCCCGTGGCCAATGAGAAGCGTGCCACATGGCACTTTGGGGGGTGGCAGCGGGTAGGGCGGAACCTCCCTTTTTTGTTTTGGGTTTTTGGCCCTTGGAAAAAAATTCTAAATTTCTCCCATGGCCCGCTTCTCTGCCTCCCCCTCAGACTTTGGTCCTTCCGCGGGTGCGCGGACCCATGCATGCCCTCTTCTTCCTTTTCTTCCCTATCGGGTGCAATGCACCAAAATACCCCGCATTGCTCCGCCAAACTCCCCACCCCTTCTCCACCGTGCACTGGGGCTCGACACGTGTCCACCTGGGGACCCGCGGGTAGCATGGAATGTTTTTTTCCCTTGATCTTTACGATGGGAAAATTTCCCTATGCCATCTCGTGACTCGCCAAACTGCCCAAGGCACATTTCCCCTCCTCTTGCCACGTGTCCCCTAAGGGAAAATTTTTCCCTAGAAACTCCGCCCACTCATATCTTGAGTTCTACAAGGAGTTAGGAGGACTTCTTTATATAACACCAGAAAGGTGAGAAAATTTCCTATCCATTGAAAATGGCTTAGGGAAATTTTGGAAGCATTAAGTAAGAGAAAAATCTAGTTGAAACTCTGAGCTTGTTAGAGAGCAGGCATGGGGGGTTTATTACTCCTTGAATCTGACTAAAACATGCAACCCTAAAATTTTGAACCTTGTGAACTTGATATAAGTTATAAAGGAAACTTTTGTTTTGCTAAATAGGATTTGTTCCATAACCTGTTAGTGAAAATTGATGTTTGGCAACCTGAATGTAGATACTTCCAATCAAAAAAAAATTATTCCATAATTTTCTAGCTAACCCTAGGTTGTTTCTTAGGTCTCAAGTGGTTGTTTAAACGGGCACTACACCTTTGTTCACATAGTATTAGTAACTCCATAAAAAAACTCTATCTCTTACAATATTCACTTACTCTGATTCCTACCTTACTTGTCCTTGTTTTGACTCCCTTGATCTTGAACTTAAGAATGCAACCTTACTTTAAAACCTTCACATATATTATGTGCTTGTAGTTCCCTGATCATCCACTTCAATTCACTGTTATTAAGATCACAAATTGGATTAAAAGATATTTCAACACTAGTCCTTACCAATTGGTCTTCACTTGACCTTCCTTTCTCTCATGAACATTCCCTCTACTCACACTTGGCTTAAGATATTATTTAGCAACCCTTAAGGAAATATCACCACCTCTATTTCACTTTCAACACCCTTGAAATGCTTACAAAGTATTAGAACTATGTTCCTTAACCAACTATCCATATTTCACCTTTTTTTATTTTACCTTAAAAGCACTAAGTAGCCCGGGGCAGTCTTACAACTGTCATATATTTTAACACTTACATCTCCAAGAATACATCTAACATTTTTTTATCACCCTTTAAGGATATTTTTATGTCTATAAAGTTTCACCACCCAATTCTAGTCCCAATTGTTACTCCCTTAGTAAATGGATTACTTTAATTAGCCTTCCCAAATAGTAAACTATATCCTTTAGGAACCGGTAAAGAGAACTTGCAGTTGAACTGGTGGGCATTTGAATTTCTTTCAAAATCTCTAAATAGACCCCCTCACAGTATCTTCTTGAAAATATCAAGGAAAATATTGAAGGTTAAGGGCTTCTACTCTCGATCTCTAGCTCTGATTGTAATGACCTTCTTTGTGGGCCCAAGAAGGCTATTTATTGAATAAATTCCTTCAAAAATGGATTCAAACCATGAAATTTTTGTACCAAGTTTATCTTAAGGTTGATCAAGGGAATATTTTACCAGTAGAGGTTATTGAGTATGGGAAATCCTCCTTCTAATTTCCATTTCACTATCTTATTATCATCATTTATATTTTTGAGTTGATTCATGCATCTAACAAGCATTATAATCAGGGACCCGGGTCTTAATTTCCTAACTTACAATATCATACACTAATTTATGAACTCATCAGGGAAGATAGAGAACATATTTGACAAATCCCTTATGTGACAGTCCTCATAGAGATATTGGGACTGGACTAGACATTGAGACCCCCCCACTACACAATCTATATGGGATTGTTAGACCCCTATCTCCCCTGTCTCTATACAACTGACTGGGGCACGCATAAACTATTAAGTGTTTTACCATCCATCAAAAAATTATAGATTCTCAAACATAGTCCTATACTGTAATTCACAGCTCCATTTTAAGGTTTAACTAAAAACCCTAGCATACAAGAAAGATGTAAAATATGAATCTTACAATCCTAGTCTTGATTTGCAAATATCTCAATGTTCATTTGATGCACATTTACATAGATCAAGGAAGATTCAAGAACCTTTATCCTCTCTTCATATTCTTAATCCACTCTTGGTTTCAACATGCAAGACTTTTGCACCAAAATACATACCTTCATGGTTTGGGTATCATGACCATCTCTTGGCTTGAAGATCCCTATTATGTTCTCACCATATTTATACATAATACTACACAAGAATCATTCAAGGACAATATGTTAGTATTCAATACCACACTCCATTTGGACATAATGTTACCTGGTACATATCATATAGAGAGACACACATGGCTATAATAGTTTATGATATCCTATTCTTGAATTCTCAAGAGATATAAATGTCTAACACATATCTCACAACCTTCACATTCATACATGACACAAAAACAAGGATTTCCACTAATATCAATTCCTTTGTCATCATATGCACAGAGTTACAAGAAACCATCTTACACAAGATGTTCATACAAGATCAAAAAAAGATCATTCACAAGAAACATCATAAATCCCTCAAATGATCATGAACAAGTTACAGATATCCTTTCACTCACCTCTGAATCCAAGTATCTCTTAAATGTAAAAAAAACTTATAATGAATATTACAAAAACTGAATTATCTCTTCTAATTCTTTCTTGAAAGAAGTACATTTTGATTCAACTTGGGTGGAATGAAGAAAGGAAGTTACATTTGGCCCTTTTATATCCTACTACTCATTCCTTGGCCATGATTTATGAGTCTTGGGTTAGTTACAATCATGGTTTATGGACATGATTGACCCAAAAGAGGTTTTGTTACATAAATTTCTTAAATTATAATATTATCTAGTATTTAGTATGACTCATGAGACTATAGAATACCTAAAACCCCCCATACAATGCTTCATTTCACCATTCCATAGTTTATTGGTTCCAAAAACACATTAAAAACCCCATGTACAAGCCAAAAATGGCTCCGTAATTCAAATTTTTCTTTTTGGATGGAAATTTACCTCATTTTGATTTTTGGATGGAAATTTACCTCATTTTGATTTTAAGAGCCTAGACACCAACTAGTACCTCAAAATGACTTAAATAGACCCCTAGGACCTATAACCACATATGCAAGCCAAAATTAATGTCATCTTGATATATTTATAGAGATGGAGTTGATGTTCCTGCATCATATAACTAGATAATAGTAGCACCTAAAGATCAAGACAAAACCACTTTTATATGCCCATGGGGAATATTTGCTTACAGTCTGTTACCTTTTTATTTATGTAATGTTCTTGCCACTTTTCAAAGATCCATTTTGGAAAAAAAAAATTGATCTCACCCATGATTATGTAGAGATTTACATGGATGATTTCACTATTTATAGAGCAACATTCCAAGAGGCAATTGAAAATCCCGAAAAAAGACCTTTCTAGGTGTGAAAAACACCAATTATCTTTAAACCATAAAAATGTTTGTTTATGATGGAAGAAGGGATAGTTTTAGGCCATCACATTTCCACTGAAGGTATCAAGGTAGATCTTGACAAGGTTCATATCATTTTCAATCTCCCATCTCCTACAAACAAAATAAAGCAAATAAGTTTTCTCGACCATGTTTGTTACTATAGAAGGGTTATTTCAGACTTTAGCAAGATAACTTCTCCATTGTTTTCTCTCCTAACTAAAGACCAAATTTGAATGGATGGAATCATGCCAATAATGTTTTGATGCTATCAAATAAAAATTGATAAACACACCATTGTTGAGAGGCCCAAATTGGAAGCTTCCCTTTCATATACAAACAAATTCTTTCAAAAAATTAGTAGGGGTTGTCCTTGGAAAAAAATAATAAGGGGAATCTATTTATGTTATTTATTATATAAGTAAAAATCTCTCCCCTATTGAAAGGAATTACCCCACCATAGAGAAGGAATTTCTTGTGGTTGTATATGCAATCAAAAAAATTCTCCATTATATCATAGGCTATGAAGTGAACTTGTTCACACTGACCAATTTTCTATCAAGTACCTAATGTATAAACCTTTAGTGCATGGTAGGGTTATAAGGTGGCTATTATTACTATAGGAATTTAATGTTAAAATCATTGACAAGCTAGGAAAATCACATGTGGTAGCTGATTTTCTTTCAAATTTCACCACTTCAGAAGAAGAATATCAAGTCAATGATGATTTTCCTGATGAACATATTTTTGCAGTTTCTTCTACTTCTCCTTGGTTTTCTGATATAGATAATTACTTGGCTATAGGGAATTTCCCAACATTTTTTACAATAAATCAAAGAAATAAATTGACGAGTCAAAGTGTGATGTATACATGGTTAAATGGAATTCTTTTCAAATGTTGACCTGACCATGTTTTACGCAAGTGTGTAGTTGAAGATGAATCATTTGACATATTTATGGCATGTCATGATGATCCATTGGGAGAGAATTACTCAGTATAAAGGACCATTCACAAATTTTCAGGAACTAGTTACTATTGGCCTTCCTTATTCAAGGATTTCAAGAAGTATGTTTGGAGATGTGATCAATGCCAAAGAATGGGGAAGCCAACGTTTAGATATGAGATGCCAATCCAACCTCTATTTTTATTGGAACCATTTGAGAAGCGGTGATTGGATTTCATAGGGATAACTGACCCAACCTCTTAAGGGAAGGATTATATTTTGATTTGTATAGACTATGTCACTAAATGGGTTGAGGTTCAAGCACTACAATATGCAAAAGATGACAATGTTACAGATTTCTTATATGAACATATTTTAAAAAAAATTGGAGCACCAAGATCCATTTTTTAGATCAAGGACCACAATTCATGTCATGTTTAATCCGTTCCTTTATGCCAACATACCAACTGAAGTACAAGAAGTCATCACCATATCATCCATAGTCTAATGGTCAATTAGAGGTTACTAACATAGAGTTGTAGAATATCCTAAAAAATAGTGGACATACCAAGGAATAATTGGGTTCAAAAACATCCTAAAGAAGTTTTGGCCTATACTACTACTTATAAAACAACCACAAGATTTACTCCCTATGATTTGGTTTATGGAAAGAAGCCCATTCTTACCATAGAATTTGAGATTCAAACCTTGAAAACAACTACTGAAGTGGGAATTGAATTAACAGAAGCACTGAAGGAAAGGATTATTTAACTAAATGAGTCAGATGAGATAATAATTCAATCATTACATCAAATGGAGATCATCCAATATCAGAGGCATGTATGGCATGATAAACACATTAAGCCAAGAAAGATCCAAAAAGGAGATTGGGCTTTGTTACTTGATTCAAAATACAAGGACTTTAAGGGGAAGCTACAAACAAGATGGATGGGCCCATATCAAATTGAATAGGTATTCAACAATGGTATAGTTCAACTAATTCAAATTAATGGCAAGAAGAGAGTGATGTTGGTTAATGGACATACATTGAGGTTGTATCATAAACTAGCATCCAGAGAATAATTTTAGAAGGTTCTTCAAGAAGATTCATCTCTAAATTGTTTGGACAAAGTTTCTTTTCCCAACTCAACTCATAACTAATCTAATTTTCACCAAAAATAAAGAGGTGATGAATTAAAAATAGAAATTGTGGTCATCATCATCTGAAGCATTGGCTGAAAACCAACAATGACGACCACTACCTCTAAAAAAGAGAGAAATTTTAAAACAATAATAATAATAAAATCAGGTGGTCGAAAACCAGGAATGGCAATCACCATCTCTAAATTAGAAAAATAATAAATGAAGGAAAACATGTGGATGGAGGATAAAATAAATATTGAGATGGTGGCCAATGATGTGAAAACTGAATTTAATGAGGTATGCACAATATTCCCTTCTTAAATGTTGAAAAGTTTAATTTATGAACAATTAATTATTGTACTCGAGAAAATTTACCACCACCTCCATTTCCAATACATTCCCATGCTTCACATATCCCCACAAATTTCCCATCCCTCTCATTGCCATGCGTACCTAATTACTACCTCTACCAATTCAGGATTTATACAAACCTTTCCTAATTTGTGTTGTTTTGTGTATAGCCATTTTGTATTCCATGTCTCTTTCGTAAAACTTTCCCAATTCATGTTGTTTTGTGTATAACCATTTTGTATTCCCTATCTCTTTCCCAATTTCACCATTACTCCTGTGCCACTAACCACTAAATTCCTGTGCCTAATTCCACTACATTTTCAATCATGTACTCTGTTATTTTCCAATTACCTGCTCTATGCACCACTCATGGGGTTAAGATTTAGACATGAACTAACCAGTTCAGTAGAACTATTAGCTAATGCAAAGTCAATAGAAATATTTGAAAATGCAAGATGGCTTGATTTTTTTCTTGCATATGAATATTTCAGCACAAAAATGACAAAGGAATTTTCTAGAAACATGAAGGAATGGTACTCTTCTGTACAAGGTAATAAAATCCTTTCAACCCCACTATAATTAGTCATCTTTCAGGAATACTAGAGGAAGGTCAATCAGTCAGTAATAAGACATTGTATTCTAGAATTATTAAAAATGTTTTCATTTGGAAAAATTAGAATTGGTAGTAGACAATAAGGGGAAGGCCAAAGGTATAAAAATAAATACTCTACGCAAGCCTTGGGAAGAATTTTCTGAATGGGTAATCAAATATTTCACTTGTGAAGGACAATATGAGATCATTTTAGGACATGTGTTGATAACTCTGATACACCTTCACCATGGCCAAACTAAACCACAACATAAAATAAATCTTCTTAGTTTTTGTATGATTTTGTCTTCTTGGCCACTAAGAAACTATGTTGGGGTACTTCCTACCTAAAATTCCAAGGCCTAATACATTTAATTTCAAAACATTAGTTTATTAGAAAGAGGCATGGCCATAAGAAATGGTTGAAATTTTGGAAGAAGTGTGCCCTAGAATTTGAATTGGTCCTATTGGAGCTAAAATGTAGCACCCTAGGATAGTTGGTTATGGATCCCTACTTCTGAACAACATTGGGTTATCTCTCAAGTTATGGGACTTGCGGGCTTGAGATTACCCTCCAAAGAAAGTTGGATCTTACTCCTAAACTTCCTGCCACAAGCTACTCTTAATGCAGAAAAAGATATCTAATCCTAATCTAACACTCCAAGAGGTCAAGGAGAGAGAGTGCATAAAATTGAATCCTAAACTAAAAATGGTGATACACCAGAAAAGGAGGATTGTTAGCTAAGAATTCAACTGCTAAGATAGAGAAAGGTGAGAAATGGAAAGGGTGGACAAAATGCACTACATTACAAATATGGCTTCACACAAAGCACCATTTTTACCCTTTGAACATAGCTCCCAAGATGTACAATAGACATCAAGAATATACACAATAAACCTATAGTGAATAGAGGCAAGTAGAAACAATAAAACATGCAAACTATGGATAAAATGCATCACATAACACCTTATATTGCTCCAAAAATATGCACAGTACAACATCATCATAAAATAGGCAAGGGAAATTCCATTACAAAGCTTGGGAAGGAGTTCAAAACTCCACATTCGACCTAGTAGAGAGAGAAAAGGGGGCTAAAGAATAATGACTCCTTCCCAAAATGAACCCCCAGATTACAATTTATAGAATGAGAAGGAGAGAAGAGACTAATCTCAAAAATTCTTATCAATCACTTTCTAGTTGTAATAATTGAGGATAAATGATGAAAAGAGATTCATTAAATCACCCTCATGTTATCCCCGTACTCTGCCGCTAGAACCAATGATGGTCGTATTCATTAATTGCATTCCTAACTAGTTTCCAATTGTCTATTTTAACTGGGTTCATTTTCTAAGAACTTCTCCATCAGATCTTCATGAATCTCCAAATTTATTGATTTTTGTGCGTTGGGCTCAGAGCCATAATTCCAATGACACTAGTTTTGTGTAATTTTGTTAATAATTGCTCAAGCTATAAGTTTTTGGGCACATATAGCTCTAGGAATTTCTTGGTATACACGAGATTGTGGATTAATCGCTTGATTGAAAAAATAATAATCAATAACTTCTCTCTTCCTTTAATGTTTTGCATTTCTTTAAAAGATTTAGGCATTTAAATATAATAGGCTCCTATTGATTTGATTGATTTTTTGGGATTGGTTTTTAAATTTTTAAAATATTCATTTATGTCATCTCATCTTGATTCGTGCCCAGGGTCCTTTCGCATTTAATTTTCTAGATTGCATCTACCTCATGCCATAGGCTCTCCTTTCTTTACATGTCGAGTTAATGCTTCGAACAGTGAGCCAATTACATCGGTCCTCATAAGACATGGCCTACTAGATCATTCTAACTTGATGTTACATGGAGATCCCCTTCAACGCAATTCACCTTCCTCAACTTTGACTACTAACTACC
This sequence comes from Taxus chinensis, assembly GCA_019776745.2. Lineage (NCBI taxonomy): Eukaryota > Viridiplantae > Streptophyta > Pinopsida > Cupressales > Taxaceae > Taxus > Taxus chinensis. The sequence goes on from CM034148.1 coordinate 46,723,962, forward strand.
TTTATGTCACCTCACCTTGGATGTTGAGCCCTTGTTCCACGTGGAGGTCCTGTGCAACTTAGGGTCATCACCACTTTCTTAACTTTTAGAAGGTGCACTTAAGAGACACATGGTGACCCCTTGCACTTATAACTTATCCCGGGGGTTCTTGATGAGCCTTTGTGAGTCAATATTGACCTCTTTCAAAAGTGTTAGGTCCCTATAAATCTCACTTGCTTGCTTCAGTTCTCCACTTTTGTTTAAATTATTGGCTCAGTCATGTTTGTTCCTTGATACTTGAGTGCCGAGAAAATTTGTCTTGTGGACAAATTGGTGGGTTTCAGGCCAACGCTATGGGAATCTAAGTCCCTCTACTTGAATGGTGCAACTTCCGTATGTGCATGTGTGAAAAAGTGGATTTCAATGGTGGTCTTTCGACCAGAGATCCAGCAGGGGCACTCCACTGTCCCTGTGGCAAAGCTAGCAATTTCTCACTAGAGAAGAACTTTGTCTGAGAAGGGAAAAGGGAGTGAGAATGGAGGTAGGAAAAACTAATGTTGTGGGTAGAATATCAGATGCCCACACACATCAATTAGAAACTTCATTTACATGCATTTATAATCAGAAGAAAAACAAATCCGTGGGAGAAGCTACAAGACCGAATGAAACTCATTGGTCGCAAAGTACCAATTAATTCCTCAATCAAGGAGGCAAAAATTCCTTCTTTTCTTATTGAAGCTCGAGCAGAGTTTGTACATAGCTTGAGAATGGAAGAAATTCAAGGAAGAAGAGAAAATAGAAGAAGAATGGCATTTTCTGTCTTTTCCAGGTACAGAGCACTCTGGTTTTTTCAAAAATCAATCGCCCCTTTGGAATGACATCGAGAAGCCATTATATTCTTTGCAAGAAACCATTACAACTTCACAAATCCTCAATGCCTTTTTGAATCCCTCTGTTGTGAAGAAAATGCTCATGGCGGGTTAAAACCAGATCTTACAAAGCAACCGTTACATTTGATTTGCCAATTTAAATATAGACCGTTAGATTTTCTCCTCTAACTCTGAAATCAGGTCGTCCACGTGGCAAGAAGGGATTGGAGCGGTTACGGGGGAAGCCCTTTGCATTTTGTGATTTTTTAGAGATTTGGAAATTTGGAACAAATTGGCCCACACCCCTGCTTTGACTTTTCAACTTAGACACGTGGCTGCTTCTGATTGGAAATGGGGTCATGGCCCTTTTCTCAACATTTTAACCTTTTTGGGAAAAAGGCTCAAAACCTCAATTTCCTCCACCAGCCTGCTCTCCCGCTTTGACTAGGACACATGGCACGTTCTGGTTGGAGACGAGGTCACAGCTATTTTCTAAACATTTTAACCTTTTTGGGAAAAAGGCTCAAAACCTCAATTTCCTCTGCTGGCCTGCTCTCCCACTTTGACTTTTTGAATTTTTCCTTGCAACTTTGACTTTTTCCTTTATAGCCTGATCAGGGCTGCGGATCATTTTTTAACTTTTCACCTTTTTTACAAAAAGGCTCAAAAACACAAATTCCTCTGTCGGCCCGCTCTTCCGCTTTGACTTTTCAACTTCGGGCCCGAGACCTTGGCGGAGCCGCGGAGCATTTTAGAACTTTTACTTCACTTTTGGGAATTTGGTTAAATTTCCAAAAGTGCACCGATGGCCGCTTTGACTTTTCAATGCCTTCCACTTTGATCTGGCGCTGATTTGGTAATTGACCTTTTATGCCCTATCATGGAGTTGTGTCGTTGTGACACGTGGAGCCATCCGTTGAGCCTTCTATACTTAGCTGATGTTACCTTTATTTTGTACTTGGGACACATGGAGTCATCTGCTTAATTGAAGACTGCCCCTTGGAATCGACCCCTGGAGTTACGTCGTTGCGACATGTGGAGCCATTCGCTGAGGTTAGACTTTTCAACGGCGATTCAGCTTTTTGGGTCCGTGGGGCAAATTTACCATTTTTTCCAAAAGCAACCAAAAGTGTTAAGTTCACCAAAAATCCCATTCCTCCCCTTCCAATAGGATCTAACCACGTACCTGCATTCATTGGGGCCAAAATTTGATGGGAAAAAGACACCCGTCATCCTGACTGCGGGAAAAATACACAGAGGAAGAGAACTTCACCATTTTGAGTCCAATTTTTTAATTTCCTTCGCTAACCAGAGGCATGGAGGAAAAAAATGGTTTGATGACCCAGGCCATAGAACAAGTGAACAATTTTGATTAGAAATGAAGGTTGCAAAGAGGATATTACGTGCACAGACCGGGGAATGGGGAATTTTTCAAAATGAGCAAAACAGAGGTTTAAACAGCTCTAGGGCATGACTTCTGCTAATTTCTTGAATCTCTAATTTGGCTTAGACACCAACGAAGGGCATGAGCTCAAAAAAATTGAATTTGGCTATGAAAACATAGAGTAGTTTTCGGGAGACAACAACTGGCTCTAGCTTGGGGACATGGCGTGAACTGGGCATTGCTAGGGCACGACGTGAGGATCCAGAATCTCAAGTTTCAAAACATATTACGTTGACCAGTGCCTTATCCATTGGGCCTTGCAGAGTCATGTACAATTCTGAGAAAGAATGGAAGAAGAAGGAAACACACAAGCCAAACCACACACAACCAAAACCAAACAAAACTAAAACCAAAACCATGCAACAGAAAAGGGAAAAACACACCTACGCAAATCACCTATGGTACAGGGTGGGGGACAACCCACTTTCACTGATGATATAGTTTCAAGTATTTCCCACTTCGAGGCAATTCCAATGGTGTTCCATCCAAGTAAGAGAGGAGAAAAACATTCTCACCACAAGCTCCATGAATTTGGAATGGGCCCAGCCACAATGAATCAAACTTTCCATGGCTCCCCTTTGGTTCTCTTCTCTTGTCCCACAACAGGACCAAATCTCCAATTTTGAAGTTCCTTGCTTTGGTCTTCTTGTCAAAAAATTCTTCACTTTCAACTGATGTTCTTTAATTCTATCCACCACTTGGCATCTGCTTTCCTCCAGCTTCTCCAGGAAGAGGATCCTCTTGTCAATGGAGTCTTTGTACTGACCATCTTCTATTTCTTGCAGCAGCTTGAGAGCTGGCATCTCAATTGTGAGAGGAATCTCTACCTCAATTCCATACAACATTTGGAAAGGTGACATACCTATTTCCTTCTTAGGAGTGATCCTATCAGCCCACAATGCATCATACAACTTCTTGTGCCAGTTCCTTTGATTCTCATCTACCAACTTGTGAAAAATGGTCATAATGTTCTTGTTGCTTGACTCAGCTTGACCATTTCCCTATGGGTAGTAGTCAGAAGAGTGAGATAAGGAGATTCCAAAACCATAACAAAACTCTGTGAGCTCCTTTGAAGAGAAATAGGTGGCATTGTCTACAACAATCTTCTGTGGTACTCCAAAATGGACAATGATATTCTCCTTGATGAAGTTGCAGATTGTTTCAGAGCTGGCTTGCTTGGTTGGAATGGCTTCCACCCATTTAGTGAAGTAATCAGTTGTAGTGAGTACATAAGTATGCCCTGCACTAGAATGAGGATTCAAAACACCAATAAAATCTAGCCCCCATTGCTGAAATGGTTCCTCAATCACCACAGGCCTGAGTGGCAATGCAACTAGTTGTGGCTTTCCAACAAATTGTTGGCATGCTTTGCATTTGGAAACCCAGTCTTGAGTATCTGCAAAGATGGAGGGCCAATAATATCTCCCCCTGAGAATCTTATGTGCAGTGACCATTGCTGAGAAATTTCCACCACAAGTTTGATCATGATATGCCCTGAGTAACTTTTCTTGCTGCTCCTTATCTACACACCTGAGGAAACAACCATCTAGGCCCCTCTTGTAAAGTGCATGATTCCAAATCACAAACTTGGCTGCCTTTAGCTTGAGTGTCCTTCTTTTTTTGTAGTCAAGATGAGGAGGACATTCTCCATAAGTGAGGTAGTAAGAAATATCCACATACCACTCATCAGTAGTGGTGACAAAGAGCACTTGTGGACTGTCTTCTGAACAGGTTGGGAAAACATCATCCTTTTCTCCCTGCTGAGCTTTGAGAGCTTCATCTTCAGCAATCAGCTTGCACAAACCATTTCCTCTTACCAGATTAGAGGGCCTAATCTCCAAGTCATACTCTTGGGTCTTTGCAATCCAACTTCCTCTCTTAGCCCCAGGATCTTGTTGAGTCAAAATGGACTTGATTGCACTTCCAGGGACCATCACCACTGTATGGGAATTGAGAATGTAGAATCTGAAACTTTTAACAGCTTTAACCACTACGTAGGCATGCTTCTCTAGTTGGCTGTACTTTAGCTCATGATTTTTCAAAGGACAACTCATGAAAGCAATGGGTGCTTCCAAGCCTTCATCATTTTTCTACACAAGGACAATAGAGAGTGTATGTTCTGATGCATAACAATACATGATGAACTCCTTGTTGAAATCTGGAGATACAAGAGTTGGAGCTTTGGCAATGGCTTTCTTGATATTCTCAAATGTTGTTTTTCCCTCCTTATTCCACTTGAAATTTTCTTGAGGCTTCATCATGGAAGTTATATGCTTAGTCAGTTCAGAAAACTCATGCACAAAATGATGAAGGAATTTTACCTTTCCAAAGAATGAATGAACTCCCTTTTTTCTGGTTGGTAAGGCTAATGCTTGGATAGCTCTGACCCTCTCAGGATCAATGTGTGCTCCATGTTTGTTCACAATGTGTCCCAACAACTTACCTTCTGTGACTCCAAAAATGCACTTCTTTGGATTTAGAGAAATGCCATGTTTCCTACACCTTGCAAGGACTTGCTCCAAATGACTGATATGGTCTCCCCTCCTCTTTGAGAAAACCATGAGGTCATCAAGGTAAATGACAATGCAATATTTCAAATCTTTGAAAGCCAAGTCCATTGCTCTCTGGAAAGTGGCCCCAACATTGATCAAGCCAAAAGGCATTCTGTTGTAGGAAAAAGTGCCCAGGGTGTTGTGAAGGTTGTTTTGTTGCAATCCTCTTCTACCACCTTGATTTGGTTATACCCTGAGAATCCATCAAGCAAAGAGAGCATCTCAGATCCAGTGACTGCTTGCAAAATATGATCCATGATTGGAAGAGGGTAGTTGTCCTTGAGAGATGCCTGATTCAGATTTTGGAAGTCTACACAAATCCTTATTTCCCCATTCTTCTTCCTTACTGGCACAATGTTAGCCACCCATGTTGAATGGTGGATGGGGAAAATGATTCTAGCATTGAGCATCTTTTTCACCTCTTCTTTGATAACATCAACAATCTTTGGATTGTAGGGCCTTTGTTTTTTCCTGAAGGGCTTGGCTCCTTGCTTCAAAGGAATGGAATGATGCATTTCCTTTGGCTGAAAAGACTTGAGTTCATCATAGGAGTAGGCCAGGACATCTGAGTACTTTTTTAGCAGAGTGAAAAACTTTCTCTTCTCTTCTGGTGAGCAACATTTACCAATGTTAACCATCCTTGGATCCTCTGAAGTGCCAATGTTTTCTTGATCAAAATCAGATGGGCACCGAGAAGACTGTTTTTCTTTCTCTTGGATGAACCTGTCATGCTTGTCAAAGAGATCTTCCAAAGAAACTAGGCCTTTGGGGATTTTGTTTCCTTTCAGTTTAATTACCCCCTCTTCATCAATTCCCTCAATTCCTTCCTTCTCTTCTTTGGGGACTGATTCATGGTGTGGGTTTTCACTTCCTTCAAAGAACAGATTATTGAAGTTATCCCTTTGTTCTAAGAAGGCTAGGATCTGATTGTCATCATTGAAGACCTACCAGTGATTTGCATTGTCTGGTACACTAGGTCTGAAAACCATCTCAATGGTCACTTTATCTTTGCCAAAAGAAGGATGAGGTGTCACTAAGGAAGCTGACACTGCTAGAGAATCAGCCTTTTCATTCTACTCCCTAGGGATAGCTTCAATGGAGAATGCATCAAAGGATTCAATGCAGTCCCACACTCTGTTTCTATAGTGCCTGAGCCTTGGATTTTTTACCTGATATTGTTGGCGGACCTGCTTCACCACAATCTCAGCATCACCTTTGCATCTCAGCTTCTTGATCCCCATGTCCTCTACTGCATTCATGCCTAAGAGCAACGCTTCGTACTCTGTAGTATTGTTTGTATTATCAAATTGCAGCTTATAGGCAAAAGGGTATATCTCATTGGAGGGAGAGTATAATACTACACCAGCTCCTGAACCTGCTCTGGAATGACTGCCATCAAACTCCATTGTCCAAATCTGATCTTCTTCTTCCTCCATGAGGAGTGGAAAGTTCTCTTCCTTTTGTGATGTAAGGAAGTAGTTTCCTAGCCCACAATCTTGAAAGAGGATGTTAGCTCTTGGATCATCAGATTTCCTTACTGTGAATTTCATTTTCCTGACTGGCAGCAGCTTCTTCATTTCTCCTTTCACTGGGATAGTTGCAGATGACCAATCCATTTTTATTTCTCCACCTAGGTCTCTACAAAAACTTCTACTCAAAAGCATACCAAAAGATGTTGGGATATCTGCCACCAAAATGGTCAAGAGTATCTTCTTGTCAGGGTAATCAGCTAGTGCAACCTGAGCATCCTTAATCCTTCCCACCAATGGAACTTGTTTGGATTCCATTGAGTAGCATGCACCATTTACCCAGGTCAAAGTGAGGCCAAGAACATTTGTAACTTTTGTTGGCATCACATTATCTGAGGCTCCAAAGTCTATGATGCAATTGTTCAACTGGAAGCCTTTGATGAGAAGTGACAGGTAAAAAGGCTCAACTCTGTTGGTGTTGGAAGCACTGAGGGCTAGCATGTTTTGAGAAGGTGGTATGGATGGTGTGGGAAGTAAGCCTTTAGAATTAGAGATCTGGGGTGTAGGGTTACCACCCCAGACTACCTTGATGAATCTGTCAAATTGGGCAGGATGTGTTTGTAGGTATTCAATCTCAGAGAGTTGAACTTTGGTTTTTCTTGCATGCTCCACAAAGTCAAATGGAGCTATGGTAGGTGAGGAAGAGGTTCCAACAGTGGATGAGGACTTAAATGGTAGAGGTTTTGTTACTTTTGGTGCTAGGTTATCCTTTTCAAATGTAGCAATTGGCTTGGAAGGAGGTGAGGGTGTAGCCCTCGATTGAAATTTAGATGTTCTTGCAGAAACAGTATTAAGAAGAGAATTGCTCTTAACAACTTTTGGGTTGAGAGGAGAATCAGATGACTTACTTGGCACAACAGTGTGATCCTTGACAACTAGTGAATCTGGTTTCTCTTTGGCTGATTCCATGGAAGGTGGTAATGGTGATCCTCTGCTGATGATCTTGTTTTGTGGAGGCTTTGAAGAGCTATCTTCTTTGTTCTTCCTACTCTCAGTTGCAACTGTTGAGGCTGAAACACCATTCTTGGATTGTGCACGAGTGAAAACAACACATGAAAAACTTGGAGCTCCTTCATCACCTTCCTCCTCATCATCAACGTATTCAATCAGGCCATTGTGCATGCCGACCTCTTCAATTTCAAGATAGTTTTTATAGTTGTCCATGCTTTCTTCTTCAGTTTCCTCAATGTTTGTTCCTTCTTCTGATTCTCTAGTGTCACAGATAGCATTGACTGGTGGTGCTTCAAGAGAAAGCCTATGAGGAGGTGGAGCAATTCTTGGTCTGTCAAGAGGATTTGATCTCCTTGGAGCATTCCTCATTGTGATTTGTGACAGCTGCTTCTTCAAAGCAACTAGGTCATTTGCCATTTTTTGGAACATTGGATCAGTGGTGACTGGATTTGAACTCTGACCTTTTTTCTTCCCATTTGGTCCTTTCACTTTTCCAGAAAGAATTAGATCATCATCAGTCTCAATTGTGAAGTCTTTAGTGTCCCTCAAGGTTCTTGGTTGGGCTCTTCTGAGGAAGAAACCAACTTCTGGTGGCAAAGCACTGATGAAGAATCTTTTCAAGTTGTTTTCAGAGGGTAACACATCTTCTGGGATCCTCCTTGTCAACCTATCATACCTTGCTACAAAATCTCTCATTGATTTGGAGGTCTCCTTCTTCATCTGAACCAATTGGACCAGCAGGTCCTGACAATCTTCTGTGCTCTTGAACCTATGTTCAAATGCACTTCTTATATCTTCCCAGCATGTGACAGATCTTGGGGGCAACATGTAGAACCATTCAGCAGCCTTTTCTTGGAGTGACTCCACAAAGAGCCTAACTGAAACATCTTCATCTTCAACTCCCAACACTCCACAAGCAGTGATGAATGTTGCTACATGTTCTTCTGGGAGCTGAGAACCATCCCCTTTGAATTTTGGGAAGTTCTTTCTTGAACCTCTTGGGAGCTCATGGAGTGGTTGAGCAAGAGCCAGTGGACCGGTATTTCTTCCCCATGGTACGTTGGGCCTGCGTTCCTCATGCTCATGATCACCCATTCTATTCTTGTTTCTATCCTCCAGTCTTGCTAAGGCTGCTCTTTCTTCTACTTTGATTTGGAGTCTTTCTATTTCTTCAAGTTGAGCCCTTATCTCCTCCTCAGCAACTGCCTCTCTTTCAAGCTCTTCAAATGTGGGATCAATTTGTCCTCCTTGCCTCAGTTTCTAGGTGTATCTTCTATCAGCCAGCTTGAAAGTTTATGCTCTCCTCTGGGGTGCTGGAATTTGTCTCTACCTTTCCAGTTCGACAGCACGTTCCTCTTCCAGGTCCAGAATCCTTATGGTAATGAAGTATTGATTGACACTTTGTCTCTTATGCCAAATAGCTTCTCTCAGATCAGAAGCAATGTCTTCTTGGATGTGAAAGAGTAAATCAGGTCTCTCAACAGGAGGATTTCCTAGAATAGCCATGATTTACATCCATGTAGTCTGTGTGATTATTCAATCTCCAGGAACTTTTCTTCTAGAATATTTTTTGTATTTTATGACCTTGAGGTCATTTTTAGGTGCAGATGCTGCAAAATCTGCCCCACGGTGGGCGCCAAAAACTGTTGGCAAGAAAATTTGTCTTGTGGACAAATTGGTGGGTTTCAGGCCAATGCTATGGGAATCTAAGTCCCTCTACTTGAATGGTGCAGCTTCCGTATGTGCATGCATGAAAAAGTGGATTTCAATGGTGGTCTTTCGACCAGAGATCCAGCAGGGGCACTCCACTGTCCCTGTGGCAAAGCTAGCAATTTCTCACTAGAGAAGAACTTTGTCTGAGAAGGGAAAAGGGAGTGAGAATGGAGGTAGGAAAAACTAATGTTGTGGGTAGAATATCATATGCCCACACACATCAATTAGAAACTTCATTTACATGCATTTATAATCAGAAGAAAAACAAATCCGTAGGAGAAGCTACAAGACCGAATGAAACTCATTGGTCGCAAAGTACCAATTAATTCCTCAATCAAGGAGGCAAAAATTCCTTCTTTTCTTATTGAAGCTCGAGCAGAGTTTGTACATAGCTTGAGAATGGAAGAAATTTGAGGAAGAAGAGAAAATAGAAGAAGAATGGCATTTTCTATCTTTTCCAGGTACAGAGCACTCTAGTTTTTTCAAAAATCAATCGCCCCTTTGGAATGACGTCGAGAAGCCATTATATTCTTTGCAAGAAACCATTACAACTTCACAAATCCTCAACGCCTTTTTGAATTCCTCTGTTGTGAAGAAAATGCTCATGGTGGGTTAAAACCAGATCTTGCAAAGCAACCGTTACATTTGATTTTCCAGTTTAAATATAGACCGTTAGATTTGCTCCTCTAACTTTGAAATCGGGTCGTCCACGTGGCAGGAAGGGATTGGAGCGGTTACGGGGGAAGCCCTTTGCATTTTGTGATTTTTTAGAGATTTGGAAATTTGGAACAAATTGGCCCGCACCCCCTGCTTTGAATTTTCAACTTAGACACGTGGCTACTTCTGATTGAAATGGGGTCACGTCTCTTTTCTAAACATTTAAACCTTATTGGTAAAAAGGCTCAAAACCTCAATTTCCTCCGTTGGCCTGCTCTCCCATTTTTGGCACTTCTCAGAGATGGGGTCATGGGCTTTCTAAACATTTTAACCTTTTTGGGAAAAAGGCTCAAAACCTCAAGTTTCCTCCACTGGCTCTCAACTTTGACTTTTTTCCTTTATATTTTTTCCTGATCAACTTTGAATTTTTCCTTTATAGATCGGGGCTGTGGATCATTTTTTAACTTTTCGCCTTTTTTACAAAAAGGCTCAAAAACACAAATTCCTCTACCAGCCCACTCTTCTGCTTTGACTTTTCAATGCCTTCGACCCGAGACCTTGGCAGAGCCGTGGAGCATTTTAGAACTTTTACTTCACTTTTGGGAATTTGGTTAAATTTCCAAAAGTGCCCTGATGGCCCGCTCGTCCACTTTGACTTTTCAATGCCTTCGACCACATGGCGATCTGGCGCTGATTTGGTAATTGACCTTTTCTACCCTATCATGGAGTTGCGTCGTTGCGACACGTGGAGGCCGTCCGCTGAGCCTTCCATACTTAGCTGATTTTACCTTTATTTTGTACCTGGGACACGTGGAGTCATCCACTTAATTGAAGACTGTCCCTTGGAATCTGCCCCTAGAGTTGCGTCGTTGCGACACGTGGAGCCGTCCGCTGAGGTTAGACTTTTCAATGGTGATTTGGCTTTTCGGGTCCGCGGGGCAAATTTACCATTTTTTCCAAAAGTGTTAAGTTCACCAAAAATCCCGTTCCTCCCCTTCCAATAGGATCTGACCATGTACCTACATTCATTGGGGCCAAAATTTGATGGGAAAAAGACACCCGTCATCCCGACTACAGGAAAAATACACAGAGGAAGAGAACTTCACCATTTTGAGTCCAATTTTTGAATTTCCTTTGCTAACCAGAGGCATGGAGGAAAAACAATGGTTTGATGACCCAGGCCATAGAACAAGTGAACAATTTTGATCAGAAATGAAGGTTGCAAAGAGGATATTACGTGCACAGACTGGGGAATGGGGAATTTTTCAAAATGAGCAAAACAGAGGTTTAAACAGCTCTAGGGCACGACTTCTGCTAATTTCTTGAATCTCTAATTTGGCTTAGACACCAACGAAGGGCATGAGCTCAAAAAATTTGAATTTGGCTATGAAAAAATGCAGATTAGTTTTCGGGAGACAACACCAATTTAACTAGAGGGGTGAAATGGGATAATAGTTTGGTGACTCATAGGGTCCATTAGCCTGCTAAATGGAGTATGACCAGTTGCCTCTATCCTTCCATTGGGCATGGAGTCTATATGATCATCACGAGATGATCTAAACTCTAAAAATCCTTTCCCTAGGGTTCTTATAGTGTCGCTTCTTACTTTTGGGACTTCCCTCCACTGTTTTCATCCTCCAACTCTAATAATTGGATCTTGAATTCGAAATTTGTGAGAGTGGAAAATATCTTAAAACCTGAATCACTCTTCTATGTAACTGCAACCCATGAGGCTAAATGTTGGATGCCTATCATTGCTGCCCCTAGACTAATTTTGATCGCCAGTATGGCTTGCTGCAAAATTTTTGGAGAGAATCGATAAGATCTCCTCAACTTATTTTAGTTACTCTGCATTTGTTGTGTTCCCACTTTTACAATTGCTGCATGCAACTATGAGTTTCCTATTTCAACAACTAGGGGTGTGACGCACTAAAATTTCCCAAATTTACAACAGAAAAAACTAAATCCAAAATAAAAAATCATACATGTCCCAAATAAGACACATAGAGTGTGCACAAGCACTTCTTCTGCTAAAATAAAATCTACTCCTACTCCTGCACTAACCAAAACAAGGAAAAGTTAAACAAATTATGCAACAGGAAGGGAGAAATAGCTTCCCTTATTTACAAAGTGTGGTCATATAATTAATTTAGTAATGAACATGGTATGTGATAAAAGTGGAAAAATGTATTCCACCCAACCAATCAAGGTATCAACAAACAAAATGAATACCTCCTCAAGATGCTTCTCATTTGGTTGGAGGTGTTGTAGTTGATCCTTGTTATATTTAAGATCATCCTCATGCTAGGAAGTGAGCATGACTAGTGTTGGCTTCTCCCTTGGCTCCAACGAAGCCAAATACCTGATTAGGCATGGGGCCTTGTGAACCAATGGGAAGATCCTTTTAATTTTCCCATCTTGTTGAACCTCGACTCCCTAAATGGAGTCATTTTGCACACTTTTTGGAAGAACGTGATTACTCAAAGGTTAATACGAATACTTATCTAATTCTATAAGAAATTATGTGTCTTCCAAAATGGCCTTTTCTATGATGACTGATTTGATCTTGTCATCATCATTTTCCTCTTCCTTCTCAAACATAAGGTTTGAGAGATCAAACTCCTCCACAAAATTAGATTCTTGCAAAGATGTAATAGAAGAAGAATCTTAAATTTAACCCTCAAAAGAAAGCAAGAAGCTTCCTATGATCTATTCTTCATCCAAGGATTCAAAATCTGATTTGTTCTTCTCCATAGCATGAGGTTCTCCATGGTCAGTTGCAGCTGATGATGATGATTATGGTGGCTCAATGTAGCCTTTAATCAGTGCAGCAAGATCTAGGCATGCTAGAAAATGAGGTTCACTACATTCCATTAAAACATTTTGCACTTTATGGAGATTTTCCTTTTTTTTGCACATCCTCCTCTTCTTATGGATTTGGGGGTGCCTCTTCTTTCTCTAAATTTTTGAGATGAGATGAATCAAAAACCTATGAGAATATGGTTCCAATATGAACACTACATTCAGAGCAAAGAGATCATTGATCATATGCTTCGTGTTCTTTCTCTTCTAAAGAATTAGACTCTACTTGTGGAAAGACCTCTATCCTCTTCACAGGTTTGACCAGCAAGGGGATCTTATCAATCCCGAATCTAAGATCCCATCTCTAAAAATTATCATTTATTTCTTATTGAATGGGCTCTTCTTCTTATTTTTATTGGCTAATTTTAGTATTTTTTTCCTTCCCAAGATAAACTTGAGACAACAAGAGGAGGGTTAGGCTAGGTTACAACAGGTTTTGTAACCGTTTATGGTGGAGAAGGAAGTGGAAATTATTTTTTTGTAAGGGATGACTTCTTGGAATGGAAAATGGAAGAAGAATCAAGAAGGGATGGAAGGCTAGGAGATGGATAAGGGAACTCAACATTTTGGAAAACATACAATGGGCTTGACTCATGATGATACTAAGATGATAGAGCTTGGGGAGGGGAAAAATAAAAACAAGGAGCTGGTGACCAACTTACCCATTGACAAGGTTGTCTTGCACTTTTGTCATATGTTTTAATACCATCAATCCATAGTGTAAGTTGGGGAAGCATTTTGCCCATAAAATCTAACTTTTCCTTCGAGCTATAGTGTCTTAGAAAAGGGCCTTCCAATGGACAAGGTACCTTACAACCAACCTTGAATGCCTTCATTTTTTGTAGCCAGAGATTGAACTATGCCATCCTCCATTATTTGAATCTTCAACTACAACTCGAGATCCTCAAATGTGGGATAACCTTCATAATTTTCATAACGATGGTCTTGGAAACCTGCATAGTTTTTTGGGTAACCAAAATGATTTGCATCCTTCTCATATGGGTACACATACTGCTGATCTTCATTGAAGTACAGATATGAAGGTGAATGGTAGTAACCTGGGGATGAATCTTTTAAACAAGGAGGTGGGTATGGTTGGTATTGTTGTTGTTGCAAGTATGAGTTCCATAATGAAAATGAATCCTTGACTGCACAACTTCATGAATGAAATAATATGGAAGAGATGGGGAAAAAATGGATGGTAATGAAAGGAGGAAAGGTCTATGATTTCAGATATTGGGTCATCTGGACCATATGGAGTAATAAGATGTGCTTTTTATGTGCCTCTGAAGGTTGAATCTCATCAGGAACACACCAACTTGATGAAATGAAGTGATAGGGTGCTTCAAACACATACAATAGGGCATGCTAGAACTATTGAAACCAAAAAGTAGCACCCTAGGATAGTTGGTTATGGATCCCCACTTCTGGACAACATTTGGGTAATCTCTCAAGTTGCGGGACTTGTGGGCTTGAGATAAGCCTCCAGAGAAATCTAGCTCTTACTCCTAAACTGCCTACCTTGAGCTACTCTTAATGTAGAAAAATCTATCTAATCCTAATCTAACACTCCAAGACGTCAAGGAGAGAGAGAGAGAGTGCAAAAAAGTGAATCCTATACTAATAGTGGTGATACACCAAAAAAGGAGGATTTTTAGCCAAGAATTCAACTTCCAAAATAGAGAAAGGTGAGCAATGGAAAGGGTGGACAAAATGCACTATAGCCCAAATATAGATTCACACAAAGCACCATTTGTTACCCCTTGAACACAGCTCCCAAAACCTACAATAGACATAAAAAACGTGCACAATATACCTGCAATGAATAGAGGCAAGTAGAAACAATAAAAACATGCAAAGGATGGACAAAATGCATCACATAAAACATTATATTGCTAAAACCATATGCACAGTACAACATCATCAAGAAAGTTGCAAGGGAAATGTCATTACAAATCTTAGGAAGGAGGTCAAAACTCCACATTTGACCTAGCAGAGAAGAAAGAGAGAAGGGGAGCGAAGAATAATGACTCCCCCTAAAATGAACCCCCAGATTACAATTTATTGAATGAGAAGGGGAGAAGAAAGTAATCCAGAAAATGATTTCCAGTTGTAATAAATGAGGAGAAATGATGAAAAAATATTCACAAAATCTCCCTCATGTTATCCCGTACTCTGCAGCTAGAAAAAATGATGGTTGTATTCGTTAATTACATTCCCAACCACTTTCTAATTGTCCCTTTTAACTGGGCTCATTTTCTAAGAAATACTCCATCACGTCTTCATCAATCTCTAAATTTATTTATTGTTGTGCATCGGGCTCATATCCACGATTCCAACGACACCAATTTCTTGCAATTTTGTTAAGAATATCTCAAGTTATTAGTTTCTGGGAACATGCAACTCTATTCATTACTTGGTCTACACGGGACTGTGAATTAATCACTTGATTGAAAAAATAATAATTTCAATAATTTCTCTCTTCCTTTAATGTTTTTCATTTCTTTAAAAGATTTGGACATTTAAGTATAGTAGGATCCTCTTGATTTGATTGATTTTGTTGGGATGGTGCTTGATTAACAAAAATAACTACCTAAAGGACCTAAATGGGGTATTTAGGGTTCTAGTGTTAATTTAAATAGGACTAAAACATTGTATAAATGTGGTAAATAAAGTAAAGAAATTTGTAATAACTAAAAAATATTACTCTAAGTGAAAGAGAAACCCTAATATATAAGAGGGGAGTAGGTAAATGATTTATTTGATTACTATAGACTATCGGAGGTTGTTACAAATCTGAAAATGAAACCCGAATGTGCAAACGATCACTCATGGACCCTGTGAAGGGTAGATCTTGACTATCTAGAGTGACACAGGTTCCTAGGAGTGTACTGGGGTACCTTGGGGTGTCATGGTCTATATTTTGGGCACTGTGAACTATGTAGGGGGCTCATGAACTATGTTTGACAGTGTCACAACTACATCTAAAACCACACTTGTCTATCGCACTAGATTTGCTGGATGAACTAGATAAAGCCCTGTACATGAAGAAGAATAAGGGGTCGGATTGACCTCAGCTTCCAAGCCAGTGGACTTATCACTGAGCATTGCACTACATTACAGACCATGATGTAGTTCTAGTGAGTGTGTGTATGTTATGCCCTAGGTGCCCTCTTACTAGTCATGCTTTGTGTAGAAACAATCTATGATACCTATAGAAGAGGTAGAATGTATAATAGAATAGATAGAATCCCTCCTCTAAAATGTGTGAATGGATGTGATGCATACTTTTCTAGCTATGATTCATGGAGCTATGAGTATGGAGATGATGCAATGGATGCATCCCTAGATGGAGTGATAGTAGTGATAGGATACAATAACCTAGGGGCCCTTATTATGGTCTTATAAGATTTATATTTATAGGGCTCTCAAGTTTGATTTCATAATTAATCCTGATAATGTCGACTGAGGAAAAGATAAGGGAGACCAATGGGTAGAAGTGACCCAAAGAAGAGTGAAATAGGTTAAACATAGATAGGCGTGCCTAGAGTAGGACCAGGGTGCCCCGAGGCACCCCAGTATAGGTTAGGGAACCCGGGATCAATACTATAAACTTGAGGAAGTTGTGAAATGGGTGGATAGGTATCGGGAAATACACAGGAAAGATGAAGTAAAACATAAAACAAAGATGGTAAAAATGTGGGATTAATTAGTACTTTGTACACTTGAGAACTTTCTCAATAGTAGTATAAGATAGGGCTAAATATTGTCTAATGTACAATATTTGTGTCTACATTTTCCCCCACTTTATGTAGGTGAGCGAACAACTTGGTAACATAAAGTAGTCAGAGAAGCATGCCTGTAATATGTGCAGAGTGTAGAAGAAAGCGCACCGATGGACTAACTCGAATGTGGAGGAGTGTGGATTCTAAAGATGAAAAATGTAAGTAAAAGTGATGAGTGTGAACCTAGGGTAGAATGTATGTGTAGCTACTACATATGTGTGGTGTACTTGCATGGTTAGTATGAAAATTTCCATCATGGTGTGTTTTTTTTTGTCGTTGTGTTTGTTTGTTGTTTTCACTCCCAATTTGAATGCTTGCTTCTCATACGGCGGACATGCAAGGAGAAAATGCTCAAGTAGTCAAATATTTATGTATGTAAAAATGTTTTGTAAAGTACGCAAATGTTAATTACTCCAGAATAAAAAGCGTAAATGGAAAAATAGAACATGTGCACCTAATCCATGTTGAGAGAACATGTACTCCTATTGAGGCCATTATATATGGAGTTCAGACTAATTTGAACTCATTCGCTGTGTATAGAGTTAGGCCTAATTTAAATTCAATCACTGTGTATTTGAACCAGTGTAAAGATGTTGTGTTAGTAGAAAACCCATAGTGATTCCCCCCTCTTTAGGGTTGCATGCAATGAGCCTGTAAGGAGAATATGGCCCCAAAAGAGGACCAACCACACTCTAACCTTGTAACCAACTCAAACCTGTATGGGGGAAGGGGAAACTCTTGGTAGATACCAAGGCACACACAAAAGGGGATGGCTAGCCAATACAAGTGTTAGTCCGAACACATGCATGAAAATAAGTTTTAAAATGCAAATAGTATAGAAAAACTACCAAATACAGTAGTACAAACATGTAAAAAAAGAAGGAGACAACAAAAAGTGGGTTTTAGACATGGGACTTCACTTATGATGTCGCAAGACACACAAAAGCCATCATGGCTACAAACAAAAAACAAGTGTGCACACAAGAAAAGGATAAATCCCGCATACAATGGTAAACAAAACATACAAGTAGAAATACCAGTAATCATGGGAACATGTAGTCCTGTAAAACAAGTGTTGCACATGGAACACCCATTATCATGTTCGATTGAAAACCAATATGTCAAAGTGTTTATATGTAAGTAGTATAAGATTATAAGTACAAAATGAAAGAATAGCACATGTATAAGTCGAATGTGGATGCCCCCAATGACCAATATAGTAAGGGTAGATGGAGAGCATCCATGCCACGCGTAGAGTATTATATCTGTGATCACACTAAAAAATGTGTAAATGTGCATGTGTGTATGATAATGACATATGGGAAAGAAAGCTAACATGTTTAATAAAACGAGAATGCAAAACACTAGTAAGTAAAATTAAATACTACCAAGACAATGCATTAATGCTATGGATGGATGGAATGGAATGCAAAATGGAATGATAGGAGCAATGTTCCCCCTGAGTTTATGGAATTGTATGTAGAGATGGTCATTTTTCCCCCACAGTAGTCAAGAATGAACTTTAAAAAATAGTCCATCATCAGTAAATGGTTGAGTATGGTTGGTTATGCCTAGTGCACTGTGATGAGTGTTTATGTGTGTAATGTTGATGTAATGCGACATGTGGGGAGATGATTTGCATGAATCCTATAGCTGAAGTGTATATCACTACTTTTTTTATAAGATGAGTGATGATTTGTCCCTAAGTGTATATCACTATAGAATATGAAAGGATGGTGATAAGATTTATAGAAAGATGTGCATGGACCCTATAGCCTAGGCATATACCATGATTTATCGCTAAGCATATATCATTATAAAATTAAGGGATGATAATATGACATATGAAAAAGATGTGCATGGACCTTATAGCATAAGTGTATACCACTACTTGGTTGAATAGAGGAGTGATGATTTAGCCCTAAGTGTATATCACTACATGATGGTGGAAGAAGGTGACAGTTTATCCTAAGCATATGTCACTATGAGATGGGGATGAAGGTGTATGAAGCATAGATAAGTAGGTGGTGAATAACAAAAAGGTAGTGATGGTAGAACTAAGCATAAACCACTGTGTGATGAATAAGGTGAGGGTGGTGATTTAACCTAAAGTGTATACAACTAATGGTTGAGTAGGAGGAATGACGATGTGGTGGAATGACTTCGAAGAGGATGATTGGATGTAAGAGGATAATGTGAAATGGATAGAGGAAGTGGTGATTTAACCTAAGGTGTATACCACTAAGATGATATGATGCCAAATATAGGTGACGATATAGCCTAGAGCATTGGTCACTAGTCTAAGGAATGTGGTATGAGGACATGTCACATGTAGGTAAGGTCCATTTAATTGGTAAACCCCCAGCATTCGAGTATGGACCAGGGAACTAAAGTGTGTTATAGGGTGATGAGTGCAGTGCATAGAAAAAAGTAGTGCAAATGACCAAGGTAGGTGAATGTGTGGTATAGGAAATGTAATGTAAAGTGTGTGGGTAGGTATAAATAGAATGTGTACTTATGAGAGATAAAACTAGACCCAAGTATAAGGATATATAGTGTAGGGTGTAGGATAGGAAGGGTGGATGAATGATAGGGAAAACTAGACTCATGTATGATGATGACTAGTGTAGCATGTACAAGATAGATGATGGAGAAGTGATTGGTAGATAAGTCATGTATAGGATGATGTAGGATGTATATGAATGGGTCTAGTAATGCAGTTTGTGGGGTTCAATGTAATAATGATCCCTCAATAGTCCAGTGTGAACCGAAGCACTAGGGTGTGTCATCGGGTAACAAGGGTGTGATAACAGATGATGGAAATGATAATATGTAATGAAAGGAAACATGTATGGGTGTGAGAGGTAGAAATGAAAAATGTTAGGAGAAGGGGAGGGGCGTATGTCAGGTGATATGCCTCCTAGAAGTAATGTGAGAAGAGGCTATGTGAACTCATCAAGAAGGTCATCCTCTTCAGGGTCTGATCCAGAGGATTTTTCACTATGAAAATATTCCCTAAACTTCCCTAAATCTAGACCATGTTGAATGGCTTCTTGATACCTTTCCGACGGTATATTAAACTCCAAAAACGGAGTCCATATGCAGATTCTATTACTGGTCAAAGTTAAGGTCCTAAATGGGTTAACATGGGTCAACAGGTCAACAAGTATACCAATGACAAGATGACACACGACAATTGGCGACAAGGAAAAATTAAGGTTTTTAGTGTGGTTTGCAACCTCTAATCTTCGTCAGGCATAAAATTTGTGTGTGGGAACAAGAGGTTAAAATTTTATAACTGAGGGGAGCCCAACCGTCGTGAGAGCTATATTCTTGTTTGTTGACATGGTGGGCTCTCAAACCACCACGCGAACATTAAATTTACATTCCGCGATCAATTTTTTGTTTTGAGTTCAATTTTTGCACTATGAGTTGATTTTTTCAATGCAAGTTGATAATTAGCTCGACGGGCTATTTTACTAGCTCAGTGGGGTGATCAACTCCCCACCGAATTTATCACATTTCCATATTGCTCGTATGGATCGAGCTTATTCCTACATTGTCAAGTTTATTCTGACCTTGTTTGGGTATAGTTCTATATGGTTATCTATCCATGCTGATCGGGATCTATGTTATCTCATATATATTGGCAGTTCCACATTATATCCCATACAACTTGGTCTACTACATAAGCGACAGGCTATACATAGCCAACTCGACTGTTTAAACAAGCCAACGAACCCGTCCACGTGGCTTGGACCTATTTACCAACATCTCGTCCAAACATTGGACACCACGCAACTCAGCCAATATAATTAGTGGCCAACAAAATAATGGCAAGTGTGGCCTTGGCCATGTATATGGAGGGCAGACTTTCCATATTTAAACACTACCAACTCCCAACATCTGAGGCATGTGGGATTTGAACCCATTCCAATGTGAAACAACCCCGCCAAAACACAAGTTGAGGGGATTTTAATTCAAAACCTCCTCCACACAAGTTGGGTGACCCAACCAACTTTCCACCGATCTCACCTCTATTTAAAGAGGACTATGGAGCAAACTCTGGGAGGAGACCTAACAGGGTAGCAGACATTCATCTGAGGATTTGAGGCACTTAGAGGCACTTTTAGAACTTGATGTAAAAAGAAAATTTTCTCATAATTCTAAGACAAAGACAATGGTGGTCTTATTTTATCATGAGGTGATGTATATTTTACTGTGTAGGTTATTTTCCATTGCAGTTGCACAGGAAAAACACAAGGAAGCAACAAAGATTTGAGTTTTACGATCACCTAAGGGCCGAACCAGGACTTGGTGTAAAAAGGGAAGTTTCTCATAATTTCATAAGGATTCCATAAATGTAAATTTATTTCATGTAGTGTTTATAAATTTCCACTTGTATGTGTTTTTTTAGCATAGTTATAAGGGCATCACACTATGAAGACATTGTAAGGGCCACAAATAGACTTGGGAACATTTCTGGTAAATTGTAGAGTTCTATGAGGTATGGATCAGCTCATTTGCAGGTATAAAGGTTTTTTAAGTAATTAGTGAAGGTATATTGCACTTCATTAGGCAATAATAGATCGATTCTCTTTTTAAAATTCCAGAGATGTAGCCTTCGGGTGAAATTTGTTATCAAGTTTTTGTGTTATGGATATGATTTCATTTTTGGATAAAGCTTTTGATCAGATAAAATTCAGTATTAGATTTTAATTCATTTGATTAAGCAATCATTCACTAAAAATGGGAAATTGGACTTGGGATTTCAATTTAGTATTTATAATCCACAAAGAAAAAATGAATGCACATTTCAATATTATGAATCAAATTCAAATTGATGTGCATGAATTAAGAGGAATAAACCAATTTTGGATTTTAAGAGCTGTAAAATTGATGTTGAGTTCCTAGTATCTAGAAATTTAAAAAGTACAGAAAAAAATTAAGTACCATTTTCAGATCAAGAGAAAGTCAAATAGATTAGAATTAGCAACTTGACAAGCTATGGTATGAAGTTGATCACGTAATGAGCTAATGAGATCCAAATGGTACATTCCTATAGTGTATTATTCATCAATAAAGGAAGGATGTGGATAATTGTGTGTGTACCATCGAGTGAGGTTGGGGTAATGGCCAAGAAAGGAACTATTGCAAATGAAAATACAGCCAAAGGGCATGGGGAATGACATGTTAGTGTGATGGGGGTCTAACATACTGCTGATGTAAGTAAGCTAGGAGTCCCCTAATGTGAGTGGTGTGGAACAAGGTGTGTGTGGTAGATAAACGAGGAGATTAAAGACATGTAAACCATAAGCGATAGTGATGGTGAAAAAACTATAATAGAGAGGAGAGGCATGTGTAGAAGGTTAAAGTTCATCAAGGGTAAATCCAAGGAAAGATAGACCATCACATGAATAGATGGCTTCACCACATGTGGGATCAAGGGGAACATGGTCCCAAAATGAGTCACGGATAAAGAGGGTACATGTGAAGGGTGGGCACATGGGCGATACTGGTGGAGATGGGATGATAGTGTTCACAGAGAAAGGGGATGGTTAGTGTGGAGCTACGGTGGTAGGAATGGGTGATGGAGAGGGGATTGAATCTATTGAACATATATCTCCCTCGAGTGGCGATAAATGTTGTTGATCATCCAAAGTCTAAGGTTCATCATTGTTGTCAATGCGAGGAATAGGGATACTAGTATGAGATTCATTGATATAATATTGGAATGGATCATGGTCTTGGAAGACGGTATACTCAACATGCTCATGTAAGAATTTTACGGAAATGAGGGTGTGAAAATAGATTATGGAAATGCCGAGATGTGATGAAAGGAAACATGTATGGGTGTGAGGGGTAGCAATGCAAAAATTTTAGGAGAAGGGAGGAAGTTTGTATGTCAAGTGAGATGCCCCCCAACAGTAATGTGAGAAGATGTTATGTGAACTCATCAAAAAGGTCATCCTCCTCGAGGTAAAAGTAAAATGGATCGGAATTAAAAAATTGGCAAGCTATGGTATGAGGTTAATAACGTAATGAGCTAGTGAGAGCCAAAAGGTACATTCCCATAGCGTATTCTTTGTCAATTTAGGAAGGATGTGGACAACTGTGTGCATACCATCAAGTGAGGTTGGGGGAATGGCCAAGAAATGAAATATTGTAAATGAAAATACGGCCAAAGGGTAAGGGGAATGAGATTTCAGTATGATGGGGGTCTAATGTACCACCAATATAAGTAATTCAGGAGTCCCCTAATGTGAGTGGTGTGGAACAAGGGGTACACAGTAGATAAATGAAGAGATTAGAGACACCTAAACCATAAGCATTAATGATGGTGACAAAACTATAATAGAGAGGAGAGGCATAAGTATAAGGTTGAAGGTCATCAATAGTAAATCTAAGGTGAGATAGACTAACATGAGAATAGATGGTTTCATCACATGTGGGATTGAAGGGAACATGATCCTAGAATGAGTCACGGATAAAGAGGGTACATGTGAAGGGTGGGCATGGGGCCAATATTTACGGATATGGGATGATAGTGTTCACAAAGGGATGGGTGGCTAGTATGGAACTATGGTGGTGGGAATGGGTGATAGAGAGGGGATTGCATCTATTAAACCTATAGCTCCCTTGAGCATGAGTATGGTTATTTAAGATGTGAATCTAACCATTGTGTTTATTTCAAGATGCTTGGAAATGGGAGCTATATTATTTTGTTACTATATGTGGATGATATGCTTATTATAGGATCTAGTATATAGGACATTGGTGAGCTTACAGAAAAAATAGCTCACACATTTTTAATGAAAGATTTCAGAGTTGTAAAGAGAATCCTTGGCATGAAATTTCACATAGATATGAAGAACAGAAAGTTGTATTTATCTTGGGAACATTATATCAATAAGATGTTAGAAAGGTTTAATTTTCAAAATTCAAAACCTGTAAGTAAACCTATGGATGGACACTTCAAATTGAGAAAATATAATTTTCCTACATCACACGAGGAAGTAGAGTACATGACACAATTTCCATATGCTTCAACAATTGGGAGCTTGATGTATGTTCTGGTTTGTACCAGAACAAGCATTGCATAGGCAGTGGGAGTTGTGAGTAGATTTATGGATAATCTAAGTAAAAATAATTGGAAAGTAGTCCAATTGATTCTCAAATATTTGAGAGGGATATCCGACATGTAGTTCTCCTATGGAGGATTAGATACTTCTTTACATGGCTATGTGGATTCTGACATGGATAGCATGAGGAGCACCACTAGATATGTTTTCATAGTAGGTGGCATGGAAGTTAGTTGGATTTCTAGATTGTAGAAGGTTGTGGCCCTGTCTACTATAGAGGCTGAGTATGTTGCAGCTACATAAGCTAGCAAGGAGATGATATAGATGAACATGTTCATGGAAGAGTTGGGAAAAGAGGAAGATGATTGCATATTGTACAGTGATAGTCAAATTGCAATTCATTAGGAAAAGAAATCAATGTTTCATTCTAGAACGAAACACATTCAGGTGAGATATCACTTCATACAAAAGGTATTAGAGGATGGGCAGCTGAAGTTGGAGAAAATTCATACAAAGGAAAATCCTATGGATATGCTAACAAATATGTTGGCAAAGGAGAAGTTAGAGCTACACTCCACTTATGTTGGTCTTCGAGTTTGAGACTTGAAGAGGGAGAAATAGGCCAAGGAAAGGATCAAAGGAAGGAGTTGTACGATATAGTGCAACCATTTATCTCCAAGTGGGAGATTGTTGAGTTATGGAGCTTAATCACTTCATTCGAATTCTTTTTGTAGACTTATTAGAAAGCACATTAACTAACTTCGGTTGACGAATCATTGTTGGTCACCCATGGACCGATATCAATCAGGAAAGGAGGAACCAACATTGATTAGGGATAACTGACATCAGTTAAGGATAACTGGCATCGGTTTCCTGTGAATGAATATTTATAATTAAGTTGTGGGAATTAGATATATCTCTAGTCGTAAAATGAATCTAATGGTTGTAATTACAAAGTTAAAGTGACCTAAGATTGTAGATGCATATATAAGCATATTCTAGGGTTTTAGTAGAGAGAATTCAATTGAGAATAAAGAGAAGTTTCCTTTGAGAGAAAAAGAGAAATGTAGAGAAGAAAGTGCAAGACATCCAAGAAGGTGTGGAAGATTGCAAATCTTCATTGTATTTCCTCTTTGATAATAAATTAGTTATTTCTTGGTGGATGTAGCCCACAATGGGTGAACCACGTTAAATCTTGTGTATTGCTTCTTCTTGTTTATTTCAGTATTGATTTTTTTATGCTTAGATCTGATTAATATATCTATATAACTGGTGTGTTAACCCCAACAAAGAGGGGCACTCAGGGTGGGACCAGGGTGCCCCAGTACCGGTTAGGGAACCCTAAATTAGGGCTAGAATCTTAGGGAAGTTGTGAAATGGGTGGATAGGTATAGCGAAATATGTGGGAAAGATGAATTAAAATATAAAAAAAGATGTCAAAAAGGTGGGAATAATTAGTACTTTGTACCCTTGAGAACCTTCTAAATAGTAGTATAAGACTAGGATAAATATTTTCTAATGTGCAATATTTATGTCTATAGTGCTTAATGTTTTAAAATATTCATTTTTGTCATCTCATCTTGATTTGTGCCTCAAGTCCCTTCACATTTAATTTTCTATACTGCATCGACCTCGTGCCACAGGCTCTCCTTTCTTTACATCCCGAGTTACTGCTTCGAACGGCAAGCCAATTGCATTGGTGATCATGAGACACGTCCTACCATCTGGTTCTAACCTAACGTTATGTGGATCTCCCCTTTGATGCATCGAGTCACCTTCCTCAACTTCGAATTTCAACTACCTTTATTTTACCTCACCTTGGAGGTCGAGCCATTGTTCCACATGGAGGCTCTACACAACTTAGGGTCTTCACCGCTTTCTTGAATTTTATGAGGTGTTCCAAGGAGACACATGGTGACCCCTCATGCTTCTAAATTATCTCAGGGGTTTTTTATGAGCCTTGTTGAGTCAGTTTGACCTCTGTCTAAAGTTTTAGGTGCCTATCGAGCTCGCTCACTTGCTTCAGTTCAGCACTTTCGTTTAAATTCTTGGCTTAGACGTGCCTATTCCTTAAGACCCAAGTGTTGCATCCCAATCTCCTTCATTTCCTTATACTAGTTGTATGTCCACCTCATTGACCCCTAGGATGATGCCAACTAGCTCACCTTCTACATAGTTTTGGTTTGAACAATTGATGTTTACTTGATTTGGAATACCATGATGGTGCCTCGTAACACTGAAAACTACATGTATCCTCTTAGGTATATTCAGTTGTTGAATTTCACTAGGGGGTCAAAAGGGATAACAAGTCCTAGAGTGAGATCCCTCCACTTCAGAGTGACCAAAAAAATTCCCTAGGACCTCTAGGAATGCACATGCCCTCAATGAAACATAAACTAAAGTTGTTCCTTCCTAAGAAGAGTAGGAAGTAGTGAACATTATGCAGACCCTACTCAAGACACCACCTATGTCTCCTCATCAATCTATGTCTTCCTTTATTCTTGTTACAGAGAAAGAAATTGAACACACTCCAACCACCGATGCAGACTCACCCATGGTAGACAAAGGTAAGGCACCTATGGTGGAAGGAGAACCTAGTTTTCCCCCTGACTCTAACACAATTATTCCACAAGTATTGTCACCATTTAAAATTCAGTTTGAGATAAAATTATCTCAAGAGTGAATTGGACATCTCCAGATCTTCCTTGAAGCTAAGCAATCTGATTTCTCCTAGCTGGAGATAAAGAGAAATTAAAAAATCCAACAATTACGTCAGACTGTAGAGTAGAAAGAAGAGGAAACTCTTCAACTCCAACATTTTTTGGAAGAAAAAGAAAAATAAATCCACTCCCCTTAAGCTAAGACATATAATCTTAATGCACCCCTTGTAGTTTTGTAAGAAAATAGGGAAGAAACAGAGCCTATGGTCACTAAAGATCAACCAACGTAAAAAAACTTTGTACTTCCCCAAATTATTGCCTTGGAAGGTATGGTTAAATGGATGGAGGAATGTTACAGGCTTAAGGCAGTTACTTATGATAATAAGACATTGAAAGAGGAGAGCAAATTGCTTAAAGAGAATCTTCATACTATCTACTAGTTGTATGATCAGGTTCTTTCATACAAGCCCCCATCTAATTTTTATGCTCTATTTTTTAAGGAACAATTCCCAAAATGGCAAATCTTTAAAGCCCATGCTATGAAATATATAGATTTTTATGATGACAAGAAATTTATTGGTGCATATACATCAAGAAGTGATGTTGAAAAGAATTTACTTTGTGAATTTTATGTTCACAAGTTTCTTCTTGCTACGAAAATTGAGATTCCCCAAACATTTTATGTGGGTGAATTGCAATTGAGGTCATTTATATATATTGTAAGTAACCATTCCAAATGGAGGGAAAAAAGGAAAACATTTGTTCAAGTAGAATCTAATATAGGCCTCTTAATGAGGCATGATATTCCTGGCCCCTTTTGGTTCTTCAACATATTTCAGTCTCAAGTATATTTTTTATGGTTGATGGATTGACACAAAGATATTATGAAAAATTGTGTGAGAAATTTTGGGGAACAAGTACTCCCAATGTTATATGTCAATTTCCTTGCATGTCAAGTAAGGTATGAGCTGCTTGTAGAGAATTACACTAAGGAGGTAATTTCACCTACTAACCTCTATTGGTCATTGAAAAGGGCCAACGATCTTTGCAAAATCATTCTAGAAATGTAGGATAAATGGATTGGGATGAGGTATAGGCCTCCATTAGTCATTTCATTAGTACCATGATGCGATTCCACATTTGATCAGCTAGAGGGAATTTATAACACTTGGAGGAAGTCATTTATTTATTTCTTTGGGTTTTGTAATACTGAATTGGATAAAACTTGGAATACTTTTTCCAATGAGTATAATTGTTCAAGGATAGTTACACAATTGAATAGGTAGTAGGAGGACCTATTAAATATTAAGTGTGGGGGTGTAATGAACCCCTATTTTGTCATGTTTATCCCCTGTAAAAACCTTTCTTATTTTGATATCATTTTGCATGATGTATGATATTGACATTGTATAGTTAATACTTTACTATGTTTTGGAAGGAAATGTTGTGCATGCTCTTTTTATTTTTATCTTATTATTGCTTCTTCAAATATGGCTTAAATGAGTCCTTTTATGAGTATTAACAATATATTTATAAAATAATATGTTGAGTCATCACATGAGTTAATTTCATACTAGTGCAAGACTCATTTGTGCACTGATGCATGTCTCACCTTATAGTGCAAGACTCACCTTTTCATTAACACAGGACTCGTCGTGGAGCACAGGACTCGTCCAGATCACTAATTTAGATTTCCTTAGAAGAAGATACTTGCATAAAGGATATAAATAGCTCGGATTCCTAAACTATGATTTGATATAGCTGAGACATTAGTTAGCAAAATGACATGAGCATGAAACATGTGCCATTACCTCAACCTACCTTCATGTGGATTATGAGGCCCAATCACTACCGTTTTCATTCCAATTTCCTAGATACGCAATGCACAAAGAAACTTATGGATTTATGATCACCATGATTCTCTAGAGTCAATCCAGGATCCACATTATCTTCCACCATTGATTTAATCTCTCAAAGGATTCAATTGCATGCCTCATCTACAGTTAACAAGATCGGTTCAAATCAAACACTACATACATTAATCCTTCCACAATTGTAATTCTTAGAACAATAAGTTATTTTCCATTTAAGTAAATTTTATTAATTGCAAATAAACTAGTTCTCTCCTAGAGGGACTAGGACTACTCTATTATAAAAGAGATAATGTATTTAAGTTTGGTTTAGTTAGTTGATTATTGTAAAAAAATAGTTCTTTCAAGAAAATTGCAGATTCATGAGAAAATTTTATTTTGTAACTTCCAATGTTGAACCTGATCGAAGGGAAGGAGCAAGCCCACTCATCCCCAAAGATAAGGAAGAATTTATTGTTATTTCCTTTCCATAATTTTTCATTCATCTAAGTTTCCAACATTGCATTACTTTTTAGTTCTTTTCATTTTATCTTTAATATGTCTTTTTTGTTGATTCATTCCATCTTCTAACTGCCACTAGTATAGTATTCAATTAATTTCACTGTTTGAAAAGTAATGAGAATGATTCTGACTATTACCTTTGTTGAAAACAACCAGAAACACCACCCTGGATTGACATATTTAATATAATTAAAGTGTGGGTATCAACAACACTCACCAAGAGGAAGGAAGAAATGCTTCCAAAGCATGAATGAAGATGTCTCCGCCTTCGGTGAAGATCCACACTGAAGAAGTTAAAGATGGAAAATGGCCTCTAATGACCCTCTACAACATTGCTATGCTCCGCTAATGAAATTTTTCTCCTTTGAACACTTTTCCTTTTCTGATGAAGATCAAAAATCACCCCAAACATGATACATAGACACCTCAGACCACCGAATGAGTGTTTAGAAACACTTTTTCAATACCTCTCGAAGTGAGCTTGAGATGGAAAACATCCTTTCTCATGATGATGCACTCCAAACCATGTAATGATAATAAGGATCACTCTCATGTTTCTTAGGCATTCGAGGCATATTTTCTTGCTTCTGATATTCTTTTCTTGATGTACCTGCAGTCACACTATTCAAAACATATTGTGCTAAAAGATTTTACAAATAGGATTCTTGTTACTCCCTGTAAGTATTTTCTTTCACCCTTGTGTAGCTCTAAAATTAGATTGATTTACTCCAACTCTTCTTGTGAAGGATTCATTACCTCTCTAGAGAGATTCCATCACCTAAGATCTCTCTATAAGATGTCTGGTAAGTTCTTAGATGTGATGAAAAAAGAGTCCTCTTCCAGGATAAATGTTCTTGGAACGAGAATTTTCTTCTCAGTAAATTACTATTATCACTTCTCTCTTCAACTCTTTTATCTTCCTTCCCAGTTGTATCACTAGTTCCTTTTCTCTATACACTTATCCTAATGCACCACTTGACTCTTTTTGTTATCACAATCCCTATTTCTAGTAAGTGCTTGTGTAGAGACTTCCATCCATTGTTTTATAAACATATACACTTACTCCACATCTCATATTTCAAGTGCATTTATCTCTTCCTCTGAATCCACTAGGTCTCTTATTTCAAAATCTCCATCTTTCTTATTTTCTACTTCTCAATCTTTCTTCCTTTTCAATCTTTCTTTGAATGATCAAGGTTAGTGCCTCCTTACAAGAACTGAGGGGTCTCATTAGCTTCTTCCATATTCTCCTTTAACCGTTACTTATTTAGTTATGCATTAGCCCTAAACTTGAGTTACTTTGGAACTCTACAAAATCACAGTGAATTATGTTGTTCATAATTTCAACTTTGGAAAATGATAGATTTCTTGAAGATTAGCAGATTTAGTGACTGATTATCTAGTGCTATAGATAGAAAATTGCGAGAGAATAGGAAATAATTAAACTCCAAACACCAAACAATTTATCCTGGAAACCCCCAATGGATGAAAGTGTCACAAAATCAAGAAGGGAAAAAACCTCTTTCTTCCCACTTTTATTGGTAAAATTATAGACAATTACATGGATTAAAGAAAGATAAAATGGAGAAAATAATTTAAAGCAATACTCCCTAATACTTATGCACTCTTTCTCTGTTTCTACAGCTTTTCTCCTACAATTCCACTCCAGCACTCAAGATCTTTCTCACTTGTTCTCATTATACTTAAACCTTTAGCTCTTTGATCTCTTTGGATGCTCTGAATAATCCCTAATTATCTTTCTCCCAGCTTAAAAAATAAGCCTTCTCCCATGTCCTCTAAATGCACTGGATAAATGTGACCTTATATGGGAGGGAAGAGACATAGTCGTTACAACTTCAAATTACACGTTTATTCTATGCTCCACTTCAATCTTTTATCTTCAAAAGTGTTAGGACATAAAATACCACCATTGCCTACATTAATAGTTTCAAGATTGTCATTTTGGTTGGGCAGCGGTTACAAGACTGATGACCTTGTAGGGAAGCGGTTTTGCATAAAGAGAAAAAACTATCCATAACCTCTGTTTACCTCATTTTTCTTCATTTTATTCAATTCTCCTTCTTGGTGCTAATGGAAATGATGAAGTAGGTACATTGTGAATTTTATGGATCCACTATACCTAATCATACCTCCCCTTCTTAAGAGGATTTTGGTCCCACAAAAGCTTAGTGGGGGAGTGGTAGAGGAATCAAATCTATTTTTTGCTCCTTTGAATACCACTAGGTATGTCTTGGTGTCTTCTCTTATCCAACTATAAGGACCAAGACACCTTGTGGATCTCTAGTTTCATGCTCTAGTGCTACATGCTTCCTAAGCTAAGTTTCCTTGAGTACAATCCTCTTTAGAAGGAAACTTCATGACTATGTTTCCTTCTTTTTCATGCATAGATTTCATTAGTAGGTGTGAGTTCTTGCAACTTGTTATCATGTGTATCTGCATGAAATATGGCCTAAAGGTTTCTTTTCCCAACCTGATCAAGTACACCCATAAAACTTAAATTTCTTGACTTGTCTTTGTCTCTTGGAGATGGATTCCCCGAATCCTCTCTATGTACAGATTGTTAATATGATTCACCATTGTTCCTTATATCTCCTCTTCTCTTTGCTTCCCCATGGTTAGGTCCAGTGAATCCGTAGGTAGATTGGTGACTAATCTTTCATAGTGGAATTTTGTTTTTCTCCTTGAATGAGTAGTTCCTTTGGTGGCTTCTTCTGAAAAAATTGACAAGTCCTATCCAAATTATCCATCCTTTGGTCATAAATATTCATGTTTTCACCTCCATCATTCTTTTCTTCCAATGAAAGTAAACAAAACTAATTATTTGCTTGAATAATTCTGTGTGCTTTATGTTGAGAAAATGGTACCATAACCTTAATTTTCCTTTCTCTAGTGAAACACGTATGTTGAAACTGACTTTGTCCTTGACCCATCATATCAATTCTCCCTCCTATGTAGAACACAACATCCCTGTCACATTAAGTACTAGATTATGAAGACTTAAGGTCAAATGCATCAAGTGGAATGATATCAGCCTCTAATACATCTATGTATTGGGAATTTATCCCAAATTGAAACTTACACTTTCTCGTAACTTGTATTTCTACACCCCTCTTCACCCATCCTAATGGGTATGGATGTGGATGCACATAATTCTCTAGGATAAGTTGTTCTACAACATGCATCAGAAATCAAATTTGTACTGAGAACTAGAATCTACTAAAGCACATTTACACTTAGTCTTCTTGATTTGGATTCTGATTGGAAATAGCTTACTCATCTCTTCTTCTTAAGAAGTACTGTACATGTTAGTGGTCATGCATCCCATCCTTCCATCTACATCTGAATCATCCTCAATCTCCACCTCTTCTTTTGTCTTCACAGTGGCAATGGATTTCTTGGAATCCTTGGTTTGGTGCTTTGGGTGTAATTTTGGATGCAACTTCCAAAATGTGGTGTCAGTATGTCCATTTATATCACAATTCTTACATAAATTCTTAGGATCTTTACAAGTATGAAAAGTTTTAGCGACATGTTTACCTTTCAATTTACCTTTGCTTCATGTCTTTCCTTGTTCTTTTTCCTAGTGATATGTTGATTGGTCTCCCTTTGGATTTGTTTCTCCTTGCTTCTTCTTTTCATTAATGTAGTATGCTTATATACAAGCTTCATTGATATCCTTGGGCTTTGTGGAGATTACATTCCTCCAAAGGTGAGTGTGAAGTCATCTGAATTACTTGGTCAGAATGTCCTCATCCTCCAAGTCCATATAAAGCAACATGGCTTGTCTCCAAAATTCCGTAGTGTAGTCTTGCACGCTTTAACTATTGTCATGCCTAAATTACTGCAACTTAATCATAATGTTAGTCTTATGGCCAATAGGATAGAATTTATCTCTAAGAAATTATTTAAAACCTTTCCAAGTACTGAAAATAGGACTTTTCTTCTTCTCACAAGTGGCTAGATGGGTTTCCCACCAACAGATCATGACCTTCCATTTTGAGACGTGCAAAGGTGATCCTTTGTGCCTCAGTGACATTATGTACACTAAAATAGACTTCCAACTATTTTATCCACTTATCAAGTAATTATGCATCTAATTTTCCTTCAAAGTTCTTTATTTCCACTTTCGTTTCAACTTTAAAAGGTGTATGAGAAGATTTTACCTTCTCACTTATGATTGGTGTCTCTTCTTTAAGCTCTTCCGATTCTTCCTCTTAAGTGGATCTGGTTCTGATACCAAATTAGGAGGTGGCTAGTGCTTAAACCACTGAGTAGGTGGAATACCATTATTAGATGAAAGCCGTCTTTTGTCACAATCTGAAATCTATTCTTGTTTTCTATGCAACCTATCCATCATGGTCTCTAGCATTTCGAATCTACGAACCAAGTCTCTTACTCCATTTGAGCTCGAATTCTTTGTTTCAACTTCTTCATAGAAATATCTAGCTCACAAGGTAAAAATTATTTTCCTTTAAACATTTTCACTATCATACAAATCACAATAAAGAATTGAATATCACAGTCTTGGATATATAATCAACTCTGATACCAAATTGATCCGTAAACTTCTACTTTGGAACTCTACGAAATCACACAATTATGTTGTTCTACTTTCAACTTTGGAAAATGATAGATTTCTTGAAGATTAGAGCTTTAGTGATTGATTATATAGTGCTATAGAGATAAAAATTTAGAGAATAGAAAAGAATTCAAACTCCAAACACCAACAATTTTATCTTGGAAACCCCTAATGGAGGAAAAACAATCAGGAAGGCAAAAATGCTCTTTATTCCCACTTTTATTGGTCAATTATAGACAATTATAGATTACAAGAAGTAGAAAATGGAGACAACAATGTAAACCTCTCCCTTCCTATGCTTTTTTGCTCTGTTTCTACACCTTGCTCCTATAATTCCACTCCAGCACTGAATATCTTGCTCACTTTCTCTCATTAAACTTAAACCTTTGCTTTTAGATCTCTTTGGATCTCTGAAATTAATTTTCTTGCTCCTCCTTGTATTTATAGCCTTCTCCCATGTCCTCCCATGCACTGGAGAATGGGAAAGGTCAGGGAGGGAAGAGACACAATCAGGCACTTCAAATTCGCGTCCATTCGTGCTCCATTCTTCTTTTCTTTCTGTTCAGAAGTGTCAGGACCACCGCCCTAGATGGGTAGCAGTTATAGGACCACCACCCTTGTAGGGTGGTGGTTCTACAACCGCCGCTCTTCACAGAGCGGTAGTTCTATCTAGAACCTTTGTTTACCTTATTTTTCTTCATTTTCTTCAATTCTCCTTCTTGGTGCTGATGGAATTGATGAAGTGGTGTGTTTTTATGGATCCCTATGGATCAGTGCATGTTAGTTCTATCATTTGGGTATTCAAGTTTCCTATAGATGGTGCAAGTCCATGTAAAATGACCTGACTTTAATAGTGCGCATAGGTTGGCAAGACCATCCGAAAATATCTCCTTTATGGACATGATGGAGTCCATGTAGCTCACCTGGCATCTCCTTCACTCTTCATGGGATCTCCTGTGATTCTTTGAAGGCCTATGCCTTCTGCCCTGATCATGAAAATTGCGCAAGCCTTGGAATGCAACACAAAACATTCACTGGATCCCCTTTCACAGCATTCTAGGAACTCTTTTCCTAAAGTTATGGGTAGATAACGGATCTATAAGCTGGGGGGGTCCCCCTCTAAACTAAACATGGCTATTTCCATGTCCTTCATTAGCATGTGCAACTATTTGGGCCGCACATCATTTGTATTCCCAATCTTCCCCTTATAAAGGTACTACCAAGGTCAACACATTATTCCTCCATGGCTATATGTCCATGGGTCATGCATATCGTAGGCTGAGGACTTCATCTTCATATGCATCAATCTTGATATGTACTTTGCAGTTAGCTCATTGGACAAGCAACTAATGAACTCTATCAGGATAACCAGGTGGGGGGGGGGAACATTTCTGTTTCCCAAGTGTCGCCTATGGCAATGGATGAAAGAGAAATACAATTTTTCCTCCAACCCTGTCTGACAAGTGTCAGAACATGCAAGACTTGGATCTAAGGGCTACCCACTATGGCAATAAGTAGCTTTTCAGTGCTTGCCTCCTTATTTGTCATATGGTGGGTACACATGATTCTTCCTCTATGTGGGGCACATTCTTTTCCTTGGCAGGAATAATCCCTCTTGTCCCCTTAAAAAGTGAATAAGGCTTCAACAACACCCTGCTTCATCATGATAGTTTCTTTTTTATCTGGTACTCAAAATTTTGCGCTTCTATTACGATGCATTGCTACCTTGCATCCACGTAGCTAAGCAACATGATTGCTAGCATCAGTCCTCCTTCCGCAACTACTTTTTAGCGCAGCTTGTAGACATTCAAATACATTGAATTTTAGTCTCTCTAACAATGGTATGGGTCTAAAGATTTTGTTAAAACCTCTAAGCTCTTTCAAACCTCCTCTTCCTTTGAAAGAGGACCTTCACTCCACCTCTTTGCCTACGAATAACTATGTTCGTGGAAGGAACTCGCTTCAGGACCTCGTGTTGTGACAATTATGTGCATCACCATACATTTAGGGAATTAAATCCTCCACTTTGCATTGAATTTTCCCTATCCTCTCACATCATTACTCTATCGTCTGTAGAATCAACTCTAGAAGCTCCACCTGTCAATGCAAATTGATAAGATCCTTTGGCCTCCACCAATCTCAATCTAATCATAGCTGAACTTGCATCTTGAATCTGCAAATGTGTAATCCATTAACATAATCTTCAGACCTTTTCTATATCATCTTCCACAATGACCCATTGATTGCTGAGTCAATAGAACTCTTCATTGTAGTGAATTTAGGACTTGAACTCCTTCCATCACAGAGAATTTGCACCAACTTTTTAAAGGCTAAATACTATCCTTTCTACACGCATGTCGAAAGATCCTTCAATTTTGAAAGCCAATGTGCCCCAATTTATCATCTTATATTTCCCTTTACACGCTCTATCAAACTAGCACATGTTACCACTTGTAATGTCCCTTTTTCCCACCTAAGAGCATGGAACATTGGGTCTTCTTGTCATTCCTATATTCCTTGGCACATGAGATGGATTAAAATGAAGGAGAAGACCCTTGGGCTTCTTTATAATGATATTTTATCTAATATTTTTATATAGTTTTTAGTGTTCTCTTGCTTTTGACTAGGTCTGTTGGGTTTTAATTACATTAATGGAAACTAAGGTGATTAGGAAGTATATCGATACATCTTTAAGAGGTCGTCCTATTATAATATTTGTCCATTAGGCCCCAAAAGGAGGATATAAAAGGGAATTAGAGGCGCCATTTGGAACGGTAGCTTGGATCATTTTTACTACACTTTAGGCAAAGTATGAGAGACTTAGTTGCTCCTTAGGAGTCATCCACTTGAGAGATGGATTTTCAAACCCTCTTGTGAGGTAATCATTGACACATGGACTTGAAAACCCTTCATGTGGCTTATAGATGAAGGTACGATAAAACACTTCATCATCATTTGGCATTGAAGGATAGAGAGCTGAGGTTCTCTAAGATAAAAATTGTCATAGGATTTCAATTGAGCATATTGCATGTTCAACCCCTAATGGATAAAGTCGACCTATGTTTGATGTAGGGTTTGGTAGATTCATTGAAAGAGGAATCTTGATACAATCTGATTGTGTAATCTGCATTTACAATTATTTTTAGGAAGGACCAGATATCTGAAATTTGGTGACTATTTTGGGGCTACCAAGATTTTTAGCTCTAGATATCTAGATTTGGTATGGGAGGGTTGATACCAATCTAAGACATCTTCTAAAGGTCTTAACCAAGAGCTTGGTGGAAGCAAAAGAGTTATTCTTGGTCGATTTGGCTTAATAGAAATTCTCCAAAATCATATATAAAATGGATTGAGTGAATTAATTGGTGATGTTTCATAAGTGATTTGGTAGTTTTCGGTGAAAACCTAGAATGTCGCTGATTTTACTTTATAGTCTGCTGCAATTTATTTCTCAGATACATAGCTTGAAGGGTCTTGTTATGAAACCCTCAGGGAAATGTGGACATGGGACACCACCATAATGATGCATGCCCTTTAAACCTTAAATGCAAGTGAAATTTTACCTTCTTGGGGTCTTCTATGCCTTCGTACTCAAATTACTTCTCCATTTCAACAATCCAATCATGCATTTGCACTAGTCTTGAGATATGCTCCCAGACTAACTTGGATTTGTGGCCAACTGGTTGTTTCATGACCTCCAAATTCCTTGTCATCGTTGCACGATGAATTGGGTACCTCTTGCTCATTAGACATGTGCTTTTTCAGCATCTTGGTTTTGAATTATGCACTCTTCCCTCATGTGGGGGATCTTCACTCATGGTTAGTATTCTACCATTTAATTCCTCTACATTGCGCAGGTATTCTTCAAGACACTTATATAGAATTTTGGGAGACTCTTCTACATACTCAAGAAATTGTTGCAGAAAATTTTGCATAGTTGGAGTATAATCAGGTTTAGGGAAATGCTCATGTTCCCCTTCTTCTTCATGTTCAAAGACATGATTTCAGATGTCAGCCTTGGTTTATATATCTCAAGGTGGTTGTGTGGACTTCCTAGAATTGGTTAATATGACAAAATAATCATTATTTTATGGAATTGTCTTAGGAAGTCCTTGGTTCTATGCGAAAAAATGGTTCAACTAGAGATGTATAAGAATCATCTGACAAGTATTCCATGGTGTTTCAAAGTGATAACACTTAAGGAAATATCACTGGAGATTATTTGTAGATAGGATTATTCGCGTAGTAAGCTTACAAAGTGATCGATGGTGTTTAGAATAAGATATTTAAAGGAAAGGGAAATTTCCAAATGGGATCGACCCTGTAGGAAACGTGTACAGGGGTTGATGGCGTCTAGAAGGGAATATGTATTCTTAGTCTGGATCAACCATGTAGAAATCATGTTAGGGGATGATGATATCTACAATAATTAGCTTGATAAGAATATAACCGACCATGAAGTAGGGTATTGCACAAGGGAAAATGGTGTATAAAAAGTACAAAAATTTATAGAGTGGAGTGAATCTAACTTAATTTAGGGTAGAGTAAGCTTCATGTGAGGTTCACGAGATTGTATGATGGGTAAAAGAGAGGATCCTAGCTAGGTTCTCAAGTATATGGATCCAATCTAAGACCTACCATAGCATGCAAATAAAAAGGTGCTCAAGGAGCACTAATATCATAAATTTAGAGGATAGGATTCAAAAATAGAAAGAGGAAATAAGATAGAGGTGGATAGATCCAAGGGGCGTAGTAATAATAAGACAATGTAATAATCCAGAGAAAACATACATATACTCTAGTCTATATCAATGAATGATGAATAACAACAAGATTATATATACAAAATAAGATACTAAAGAGGGTTAGAAATACTTACATGTAATGCATGTGTGACAATTAATGCATAATCCTTCCCAGAGGAAAAAACATCGAGAGAATTTCTATGGGTGGAGAAAGGGAAAGCTCAACAAGAATACCTCCAATCCCAACTCACTATGGTGACCCAAATGCAAAAGAGGAAAGCTCCAAGACCCCAAAGTCAACTAAAAAGTCTGAAATAATGGTAGTAAGAGAAGAAGATCATGTGTAATCTGTATGTAAGTAGTTTTAAAGTGGTAATACCAATTGAATAAATGTCAAGCATATATACCTGATGCAATCTCCCATGGGTAATAAAATCAACCTTCAGGTAAACCTTAAAGTCAAAGGATGAAAAACAAAAGCAGCGGAGGCTAAGAAATAAGTGAAGGTGAGTGACAAAGATCTAGAGTGACCAAAAGTAGGGATAATATTGTGCAATAAGAAGAATCAAGTGGACATAATGGGATAAGTAGACATAATGAGTGAAATGCATGAAAAAAGGGAGGAAACAAGGAAAGTATAGGGTGATTAACGATAATAGCAAAATCTCTAAAATGGTGTGGTCTATCCCATGTGAGAAAGCCTAATAACTCCCCAATCCCAACAGACCCCTTAAGAAACCTTTTCACGAGGAGAATTCATCAGTAGCCCCTACACAAAAAAAATGGTTAGCAGGCGTGACAAATACCTTAAAGATATGTGATCTCATGGAATCCAATAATTGCAAGATATGCACAAAACGGGTTTATTAAAAAGACCTTATGTTTGATTTTTTTGTTATGTGAAATCATTGTCGTCTTTTATTTAACTTTTGTTAAATAGTTCATATGCCTTTAGCATCCTTCCATAATTTACATGCATCTCTAGTAAGAAATTTCCAACTTAAAGAGTGGCAACATGAAAATTAAATTGCAATATTTCTAGTGTTTTTTGTTCTTATCTGAAAATTAAAAATGCATGATATGATTGGATCTATTTTTGTATAATGCACAAAGATATACATCAACCGATTTTATATTTTTCATAGACAATGAAAATAATATTTTCATTTGTATTTTAAGGGCATTGTGACGCGTTGAATTTTTGGTACTAAATTTTTACACAAATAATATTTAATTAAGAATGTAAACCTAAATGTTATATAAACAATTTCATCACTAAACACATGGAATGTAAATAAACCGACATTTGTGTTTTTCGTTAATGTGTCACAATTTTATTTGAAACAAAATCCTAAAATTAAAAATCTATATTAAAACTTCGAAACTATTTATTTGTAACTTTATATTTTTTTAACACAAATTGTCCTAATTGCACATTGTCTTATTATTATCACTTTATAAATGGCTTGAACCTTATTGTATCATTCATTTTTCGATAAATTAGATTGTATGGAAAAAACATCCCAAATAGTCTAGCAAATAATATTTTTCATCAATATAAATTCTCTATCATGAATTCTCTCATTCACGTCTTCAAAATATCAATTGTCTTTCAAAACATGTTTGCATGCCATTGACGATAATAATACTAGGAGAAAATACATAAATATTATGAATATCCACCTCAAAGACACTACGCCCAATAAATTATGAGTCAAGAAAAATTAAAACTATCCTCTTAACCCTAAATACTTAAGGGTTAAATTAATATGAATGTTGCCACATTACAATTAAAAAAGTTTATTAAAAGGGCCAATAACATAAAAGAATCTATACAAGTCCAATATATAGAATGGGTAAGAAAGAGAAAACACAGAGGAGGAGATAGAAAATAAAATGAAAGGAAAAATTAGCATGGTCTTATATGGAAGAATAAAGAATCGATTAGAGATATTTAAAGTTGTAAAAATCAACTATATAAAGAAAACCATCAAATGGGTCCACCTCTAAAGTGTTTATGATGATGTAAAAGGTGTTGCTTAGCCATCTACCACAGTTCCACTCCGAGGAGATACCATTAAATAAGGGATGAGGCCAGAATCGTACCATAAGCAAATTTGGTGGAATGGAAATCTCTCAATCCTTGACAACTAAGGCTAATTTTTTTTTGCAGCTAATCCCTGTACTTTCATATTCAAACACACACACACACATTGGAAGTCAAACAAGACATAGGAAACAAGTTAAAAACGTCTATATTCGGTAACAAAAACCCAAGGAACACGTGCCAACAAAAATCCAACTTAAACCAATAATCAATAGCTACATAAATACATCAACACCAAAACAATTAAGTAATCCCATTTCCTGGTTCTCATGCATGAAGTCAAACTTGGTCCTTGTTGGTTCTCATAGGGCACTATTGGAAAACATCAAGAAGTATGTTCCATTTCTATTTTTCTTGTTCACCTTGCTTTCGTTGGTTATTGATTGCATTGTTTGTGATTTCCCACATTTGTATTTTTATTTTGTAGGCCCAAAGGAATTAAGGTGGTGTTGTAACATTTCATTGTTTTAGAAAGATTTGTGCTTGTATGGGATTAAAAAAGGATGATCTAGTGCGAACAATTGGAAAATTTGGAATGTGGTCTTCTCATATATTGTACAATGGATGATGGGTTAAAAAACCTCACTTACCTTAGGTGATTCGTGTACTAATCATCTATGTCATTGCATACTTTGTGTTCTTCTTGTCTGCGTAATATTGTATCATTGGTCCAATTCATCTTGTGCCTTCAAGACACTTGATATATCCATTATTGTATGTGGTTGTGCAAAGTTCAACCACATTTTAAAATGTTTTTGGCTTAAATTTAGGGGACATTGTGGTCATGCAATATTTGGCTTAATGTCATTATATAAAGCATGAAGATACATACATTACCACTTTTACATTTTGCATAAACAATGTAGACATTATTTTCATTTGTATTTTAAGGGCATCGTCGATGTCTTGAATTAGGAAGAAGAAATAAATCATCGCTCATTATTTTCAATTTAAACTATACTAGAATAGAAATATTTAACCTAATTATATATTGTACACACCAACCTCTATCTATCTTCATGTGCCCCCTATAAATATATCTATTACACCTTTCCAATGCAATTGCTAGTTAATATAATGTATCCGTTTTTTCTTGAGAGCGAATTATACCCATCAAGCTTTCGCATAACCATGTGGTATGGTGGACCACGTTTCATTGACGAGACTTATTAAGAGCACATACTTAGATGCGACTGACAGACATAGTATGATTCTCATTTGTCTAGTCTTTCCTCATTAGTTTTTTTCTTTTTAAAAGTTCCATTGACCCATTAAAGTGTCACTTGTGGGTGGTAATATAACTAATATTTTTCTTTCATATTATATGTTTTGAGGATGGCGTTTTTCAAAACCTAGTGCATGCATTTAGGTTTTGAAAAAAGAATAAATACGCATGCCTATAAAATAATAATTGGCTATAAAGTATGAAATAGAAAGCAAAATGACATCCGTGCTATCCTCATGTGACATAGAGTCCTAATTAACTTTAAAAAGTATGAATACAAAGTAACATGAAAATGATATCCATTAAATATTTGTGTTTTTGGTGGATCTTTATTTGTATATTTTTTTTGTCATTATTTATAGTAAAATTGGAGTTTCTACTAAAACAATGTTTACTAATTTAAAATTTGTTGATGGCTATTTTTGTAAGTGAGTATAGATTGTTGATAAACGGGAGGAAAAACTTCCATGTTTTAAGCCATGTAATTTGAATTGAAAGGAATGAGATACAAATGAATATGCTTAATTTATTGTGAAAAGAGTGGATTCTTTATTTCAATTTTATTTTATATAAATGGAGTTGTAATTTAAATATATTGATGATGTTAAAATTAAATTTTGGTAAACATTTTTTTAATATATGAGTTGTATGACTTATTAAAAAGAAATGAAATTCTTATTTAATTTATTTTGTAAATATTTAGATTAATTTTTTTTTAATGTTTTGAAAATTAAATAATGTAATATAAATATTTTTATATTGTCAAGTAAATAAATATCGAAAATTATTTTTTAAATAATATTATGTCATTATAAATAAGTAATCTTATTTTAATAATAATAATTATGGATTAATATAAATCATATATTAAGCGTTAAGTACCTAATTCTTGTATCGAATTTCTTTTACTTGAGTTAATTTTCTATTTGAAATTTTGAAATATATTTCTATAATTATATAATTAATAATATACTATATCTTTTTTATTAATTAAAAACTTTTTTTCATCACTAATTAAAATTATTTTTAAGAAAAAGAACAACTTAACTATTTTTAATATTCCTTCTTCACTAATTGAAATAAGCCAAATGGATTATCAATTTCAGGTAGGATTGTGTGGTTGAAATGAATGATGCCGCTGCTGAATTTTATCTAAACCAACAAAGATTGTGTGGTTGAAATGGTGAATGTGGGTGATGCATTTTGTCTTTTTAAAAGGATTATATAGTTGAAATGGGCATATATGGGCAATAATTTTATCTAGTGATAAATGCATGTGCCAACTGCTGCTTTTCAAGTGGAGTACATAAGGCGTGCTCATTCACAATTATTAATATGATTAACAATTATTTCTGGTTGCCCAACAGAAGCGAGCAGACAGAGATATGATGGGCCTGCACCGACAGTTCAGCTGGACGAGGCCCACATGAATTCACAATAAAGTGTGTGTCTTTTCCTGCTTGGAATTTGCCTAGCAAAAATGTCGTTGGGAGTACAAAACAAAAGGAAAAAGGAATTG
The DNA here is from genome assembly GCA_019776745.2 of Taxus chinensis. Lineage (NCBI taxonomy): Eukaryota > Viridiplantae > Streptophyta > Pinopsida > Cupressales > Taxaceae > Taxus > Taxus chinensis. The sequence goes on from CM034148.1 coordinate 46,766,613, forward strand.
GGATTCTTATCTTTCAATTTGCACAGCACCATGTTTTTCTGTTTTCATATGTTCTTGGAATCTGTGGAGTTTTTGCTGGTTTCCTTCGTTTGGATTGTCCCTGTATGTTATGGGTTTTCTGTTTTATAGTTTTTTTAAAAGATGCTGTGAAGCAACCTTGTGACAAATGTTTGTTTCATTCAGATTCCTTGTCTCCGTAAAGGCGTTTAATTGTTGTGGAATGAATAAATGAATCAAATTTGTGTTATATATTTATAGAGGATGGCTTCTTAGACCTATTTGAGAATACCCATCAGTGAATACTTGTTCTCATTCACTTTTATAACATTGCCCATCTGTGGGTATTGTTTCCTGTGAAAAATGTTTACAATTTTGCTTCTGTATACCCATATCATAGTTTATTTAGCATAACAGTGTGTGAATTTTCTCTAATAGCATTGGTGGCGTGTTGAATTTCTGAATCTCTAGTCTTGCAGCGGGACAATGCATAGAATGTGCAGAATACCCATTTCAGGCTATTCAATTTTACCATATAATAAAATACCAATCTGTGAATATACATTCCATTGATGGGTGGTGAACATGGGTGTGTTGATGTTATTTTCATATCGTGTAATATATTTCATATACCCAATCCACCTTTTTATGTATACCTCATCAGTCTAATGGTATAGATATCTATCGAATTTCAATATCATCCATTATATCTAGTAGGTCAAATCATTGCCTCATCTGTGAATTCCCATCCTTAGTCTAACAGCATTGTACTGTTTTCTGCTTAATGATGCCATTGATTTTGAAGGTGGTTGCAGGAATGCAAGAGGGATATCAATCTCTAAGTCCTGAATTTATCTGCTATTGTATTTCTGTCCCCTCTTTTCCCTCTCACCATAGGTTTTTCAGTGTATGATATTTTCTGTCAAGAAGGTATTGCATTAAGGTTGATTCAACTTGGCATTTGGATTCTTATTTTTATGGCTAAGAACTCATAATCTCCAGAGGGCACAGTGGCAATGATGAGCTTTTGATAGGCTTGATGACTCTGGTGCTGTCATATGAAATCAATCAAGCACTCTCTGAGCCACTCTACATTGATAAAAACACAATATACTTCTGTCAGAATCTGTTTGATATCTATGTAGGTGTTATGGAGCTGATTGTGTAAGTATGATAAGCTATTTCAGAATTTTTGGGTCGTGTTATAACAATGGGTTTTGTCCGCTACAATGCTCTTTTTTTCTTTTCTTTTTTGTGAATTCAAAAGTGTCAATCTATTAAATATAACATAAAATACATCATTTTTCATGCAAAATAAGGAGGGAATCAGAACACATCACAGAAAGAGAGAAACAGTAGAATGCCACTACTTTCACAGTATAAAAGATTGGATGCTACTACTTTCACAGTATAGAAGTGTATTCTATGCATGTTAGATAATTCAAGATTGTAACCAGTGTAATGTGTTTACATGTTTTTGTGTATATCTTGATGGGATTGCAGAGCTACGAGGATTGGGTACATCCATGGTCTCAGAACAGGTCATTTGTCAGACCTAGAAGGGTTAGATTCCATAGATTACCCATATATAAGTTTTTATTTTTTTTTATAATCTACTATTCAACATTATTTCACATCAAGTTTGTAATTGTTGAGCTTCGAAATTCTTTTCATTGATATATAAAAATGCAGAAAAAGTATACTCTGTGCCTTATTAATTATTGTTTCATGCTCCTCTAAGGTGCATTGGACCACTGCGAAAACGACTTCACGTTGGTTATCTAATCCTTTTTTTTTCTATATTTTATGTCTTCACTGTATTTAGGATAAGTTGGTGAGACAGTGTATTCCATGTTCTTATGTAATTACAGTTTCTCAAACTAGTCACTGTATTACAGGGTGTATTCAAGGTCACCTATTTAATCTACTTGGTATCGAATATATTTTCGCCTTTTCAATCTCATGAGAAGCATGAAATGGAATTAGATAACTGTTTTGGTGTTGACGTATTTATGTAGCGATTGATTATTGGTTTAAGTTGGATTTTTGTTGACATGTGCTCCTTGGGTTTTTGTTACACACACACACACACACATACACACATGTTTGAATATGAAAGTACAGGGATTAGCTGCACAAAAAATTTAGCCTTAGTTGTCAAGGATTGAGAGATTTCCATTCAGAGTACGATCCTGGGCTCATCCCTTATTTATTGGTATCTCATCGGAGTGGAAATGTGGTAGATGGCTAAGCAACACCTTTTGCATCATCATAGACACTTTAGACGAAAACCTATTTGATGGTTTTCTTTATATAATTGATTTTTACAACTTTAAATATCTCTAATTGATTCTTTATTCTTCCCTATAAGACCATGCTAATTTTTCCTTTCATTTTATTTTCTATCTCCTCCTCTTTATTTTCTCTTTCTTCCCCATTCTATGGACTTGTATAGATTCTTTTATGTTATTTGCCCTTTTAATAAAAAAATTTAATTGTAATGTGGCACCATTCACATTAATTTAACCCTTAAGTATTTATGGTTGAGAGGATAGTTATAATTTTTCTCGAGTCATAATTTATGTATTTTCTCCTAGTATTATATCGTCAATGGCATACAAACATGTTTTGAAAGACAACTGATATTTTGAAGACGTGAATGAGAGAATTCATGATAGAGAATTTATATTGATGAAAAATATTATTTGCTAGGCTATTTGGGATGTTTTTTTTCATACAATCTAATTTATCAAGTGAATGATACAATAAGGTTCAAGCCATTTATAAAGTGATAGTAATAAGACAATTTGCAATTAGGACAATTTGTGTTAAAAAATATAAAGTTGCAAATAAATAATTTCAAAGTTTTAATATAGATTTTTAATTTTTGGATTTTGTTTCAAATAAAATTGTGACACATTAACGAAAAAAACAAATGTCGGTTTATTTACGTTCCACGTGTTTAGTGATGAAATTACACACACACACACACAACATTTAGGTTTACATTCCTAATTAAATATTATTTGTGTAAAAATAGTACAAAACAATATCATAGTTTAAGATTTTTAAATATTGTAATAAAAATCATGTTAAGAGATATGTTAATGAAATTATAGTTAGAGTTTAGGGTTTGAGATATGTTATCATGTTTCTAAGCTCCAAATGGGTGATAATGTACAAAAAGTGGATGCAGAACCTAGGCTAAATGTGTCATCAAACTTCGTATGAATTATGGGGACATGAAACTATGTACATGATAGGTTCATCTTACTAAGAATGGGTTCATGGAAAAACTTGTATAAGGGACTACTATAAATGTTTGTTGATGCTCTGAGATGAATTGTGGTTTTGGGATCTATTTCATCTATTAGAATTGTATTGGGTAGTTTTTGGTATATGCTATTAAGTTCATAAAGTACATGAGACTAAAAAATGGGTTTAATGATACTTGGGTTGACAGTCGTAATGTCAGGATGATGAGATGTAGGAAATGAAAATGTGCTCCTCCTTTCATCGAGTCAAGAGACCTACAAGAAAAGATGGATAAATGGGAGAGATTAGATAAATAAAATGAGGATTTTCCTGATAAGGGCCAATTCCAGGAATTCGAAGGGACTTCCACAAAGAATGTCAGCTCATTTTGATACAATTAAGTTGCGTTGATAAATATAGTAAGATAGATTATGACAATATGGACAATGCAAGATAAGGAAGCTAGAACTCAAGATGAAAGGGAAGATCTTGTTCTTCTTCATAAGTTACCAATAATCTTCAGTTGCTTGTCAGATCTTGTAAAGGATCTTGAACTATTCTTCGATGTCTTTGAGGTTCAGTGCAAATCTGATAGCACAAAAAGTGAGCTCGTGGAGGATGTCGAACTGATCCCAAATGAACGGTTGTTAAATGATTTGAAGATTTTAAATTCTAGTGATTGGATGGGATTGACCTAGAACAATCATCTACAACATAGACATGTTTGGAAGAAGACATATTAATAGATAACAAATGATAAAATGTAATGATTTGACAAAATTGACTAAATTGACAACAATCGCAGATGAGTCAAAGAAATCGATGGAAATTGAGGGAATCATGGGTGATTCCTGTGAAAAAGTTGAGTGTTTGATAAAATGATAAACAGATTAAAAACAAAGATTGGAATGAAATTTTTGTTCATTGTTTTGATGTATAACCAGAATGGAAATAAGATTAAAAAGATATGAGGTTACCTTTAACGTGAAAATGTTGCAAAATACTCACAAAGACTGACTTGGTCTGTGATGACGAATTTCTAGCTATCTGATGATGTGAAGAGGATCTCGAAAACATGTGGATGCAGAAATGAATGTGTGATGGCCTCCTTGAGTGGTAAAGTCTCCTTGCAGGGCTTGGAGATTTCTACAATGATAGGACTTTGCTTACAAGTATGAAGATTAGAGATTGAAGATCCCCGAAACAGGAGTTTGAACTCCTATTTATAATCGTAGGTGATTTGTTAGAATCGTCGGTGATCCGAGAAATTTTTAGAAACCTGTTTGGAAGTGGTTTCAACCACTTCCAAAATGGGGATTTCAGATATGGGGATGAGGGTAAATGGTTAGAGGATAAGTTAGGCACAGTTAGGAGTTTTTTAAGGAGGTTAGGGTAAGTTTTGATAGACAAATACGATTTACAGTGGATGAAAAATTATTTTATGAGGTAAGAATAGTGATTTGGACAATTATTAGAGTGATATGTTTAGTAAATTAATGTGTGTATGTAGGCTATAGGCGGGTGTCGAAAACTCACTGTCTACATTTACCCATTTTTTCCAAGTGGTTTGTGATGGACAAACTATTGGACAAGAATAGTTGAGATGGTTTGACTTGTGTTTGGATGGGTGATCCCCTCTCAAATTGGGGGTGATTGCAAAAAATTGAAATGATCACCAGTTTGAAAGAGTTTGTTAGATGAGATAGGTTTATTTGACATTGGTGTTTCACTTTGAGCTACCCCAAGACTAGGCATGGAAACAAGACTACCGTAAGGGTGGATTTAATGCTACCATAGAGTCAAATGATAGGGAAAACAAGGGTTTGACAACCTATAGACGTATGAATTGCAGGAAGTGAAGGTGGGAGAGACGATCCCAGCCAGGTATGTTATCCACAATGATGTTTCCACAAAGGTGGGCTTATAAGACCAGGAAGTCAAGTGATAGGGAAACGAATGGGTTCATATCCTATAGACGTATGAATTATTGGTGCCGAGGTTTTGTAAAATATGAGGTTGATTTTGGAAGAGGTAGGCTTTGTTTGATTGTGTTGTGTGATCAAGGAATGATTTTTTGGTGACTTTGCAAAGGGCTTGGGGCCCTAAAAAAGAGGTAGATGATGGAAAAATGTGCTAAAGGAATAATGAAAATAATGGTTTAAAATGACTTGGGTGTTTAAATATTGTGTTTTGACAATTTAAATCGAATGGAAAATAATTTAAGGAAATCATCAGTGATTGAAGGAATCATGGGTGATTCCTGGGTGGGAAAAATGTGCACCCTATAAATAGAAGAAAATACACTAGTAAATTCATTTTAACCATGTGACTTGAGATATTTTAAGCTCTGATTTGTGATATTTTGAGTGAAAAGAGGAGAATGGAGGTTGCTGGAGGATCTAGGAGGTAGAGGATGCTCACCCTAAGGGAGCTAAGTACCCTTTTTGTGTTTTTAATTTTTTTCGGGGCCTGTGTCTAGGCACATTTATCGAATCACCAAAATCTCCGGCGATTTGTAAAATTACCTACTATTATGGTGAAACGTGGGTAATTATAGTGAATCGCTAGTGATTGGATGAATATGTAGTGTGATTTGATTTGTTGTTTTAATTTGATGAAATTTTCAACTAAATGGTATTCTAATGGATATTTTTATGCTGTGGATGCATGTGAGAGATAAATTGACTATACGAGATAGGATCCCATTGATTCTAGATTATGTACGAGTCTCCTTGTTAGATGATGATTGGGCTCCCTAGAGGATGTGATTCAAGAGTGATGTGTCATTATAGATGTATCCATACATAACAGGGTTGGTTGATCGCATTGCTAGAGAGATGGGACCCAATTATATGAAATTTTTGGTTACTGATAGGTGAGATGACCAACACCTTTGAGGATGTACACAAGATATTGAGATTGCATGTTCAAGGTGAGCAAGTTTATTTGATTGATGAGACACAAAGGACTGAGGTGATGAGGAGGCTATATGGTGACAAGGCGGACAGAGTGGAGTTATCTTCTAGTGGATTTTCATATGGGGTACTGTATAGTCTCGAGACAAAGGGTCAAACACTCATGACCCTGATGATTATTGGTATCAATTGTTATGCCTTTCCTGACTCTATTGGGGGTTGGTTCTCATCCATGTTGACAGGGGTCCTAACAGATATGATGGAGAAGAAGACTAATTTTGCATGGGCCCTACCTTACTTTCTTAGACTTACATGGAGTTGTGGTCATGGAGGATACGGAAGAGGTTCAATATTAATGTGGGTTTCTTTTTATAGTGTTTAGTGTACAACCACATTGTGGTTGCTTGGACAAGGGGTCTACCATGGGGAGTCTTAGCATTTTTAAATGAGACAATGGTATTTTTCTGATGGTGATCGGATAGGGGCAAGGAAGGATCAGTGCGGGGTGAGGAGCACTATCAAAAAATTCTTACAGAGTTACATGATGGTAACGTGAGATGGAGACCATATATTGGATTCCTAGTATAGCAAGGTGAGGAGGGTGAGATGATAACCACCCAACATGATATATGGGTATAGGTATGATAAGTATGGGAGTGGGAGTTGATTAGATTAAAAGTTAGGGTAAGTTTTGATATACAAATACGATTTACAGTGGATGAAAAATTATTTTATGAGGTGAGAATAGTGATTTGGAAAATTATTAGAGTGATATGTTCAATAAATTAATGTGTGTATACGGGCTATAGGCGGATGTCGAAAAATTGTTGTCTACATTTGCCCATTTTTTCTAAGTGGTTTGTGATGAACAAACTATTGGACAAGAAGAGTTGAGATGGTTTGACTTGTGTTTAGATGGGTGATCCCCTCTCAAATTGGGGGTGATTGCAAAATATTGAAATGATCACCAGTTTGAAAGAGTTTGTTAGATGAGATAGGTTTATTTGGCATTGGTGTTTCACTTTGAGCTACCCCAAGACTAGGCATGGAAACAAGATTGCCGTAAGGGTCGATTTAATGCTACCATAGAGTCAAATGATAGGGAAAACAAGGGTTTGACAACCTATAGACGTATGAATTATAGGAAGTGAAGGTGGGAGAGATGATCCCGGCCAGGTATGTTATCCACAATGATGTTTCCACAAAGGTGGGCTTATAAGACCAGGAAGTCAAGTGATAGGGAAACGAATGGGTTCATATCCTATAGACGTATGAATTATTGGTGCCAGGGTTTTGTAAAATATGAGGTGGATTTTAGAAGAGGTAGGCTTTGTTTGATTGTGTTGTGTGATCAAGGAATGATTTTTTGGTGACTTTGCAAAGGGATTGGGGCCCTAAAAAAGAGGTAGATGATGGGAAAATGTGCTAAAGGAATAATGAAAATAATGGTTTAAAATGACTTGGGTGTTTAAATATTGTGTTTTGACAATTTAAATCGAATGGAAAATAATTTAAGGAAATCGTCAATGATTGAAGGAATCATGGGTGATTTCTAGGTGGGAAAAATGTGCAAGCTATAAATAGAAGAAAATACACTGGTAAATTCATTTTAACCATGTGACTTGAGATATTTTGAGCTCTGATTTGTGATATTTTGAGTGAAAAGATGAGAATGGAGGTTGCTGAAGGATCTAGGAGGTAGAGGATGCTTACCCTAAGGGAGCTAAGTACCCTTTTTGTGTTTTTAATTTTTTTGGGGCACGTGTCAGGGCACATTTATCGAATCACCAGAATCACCGATGATTTGTAAAATCACCTGCTATTATTGTGAAACACAGGCAATTATAGCGAATCATTAGTGATTGGATGAATATGTAGTGTGATTTGATTTGATGTTTTAATTTGATGAAATTTTCAACTAAATGGTATTCTAATGGATATTTTTATGCTATGGATGCATGTGAGAAATAAATTGACTATACGAGATAGGATCCCATTGATTTTGGATGATGTATGGGTCTCCTTGTCAGATGATGATTGGGCTCGCTAGAGGATGTGATTCAAGAGTGATGTGTCTAGTGTATAGTGTTTAGTGTACAACCACATTGCGGTTGCTTGGACAAGGGGTCTACCGTGGGGAGTCTTAGCATTTTTAAATGAGACAATGGTATTTTTCTGATGGTGATCGGATAGGGGCAAGGAAGGATCAGTGCGGGGTGAGGAGCACTATCAAAAAATTCTTACAGAGTTACATGATGGTAACGTGAGATGGAGACCATATATTGGATTCCTAGTATAGCAAGGTGAGGAGGGTGAGCTGATAACCACCCAACATGATATATGGGTATAGGTACGATAAGTATGGGAGTGGGAGTTGATTAGATTTTGTTGCGTTAGGTGGAAATTTGGATTGGTTCACAATGTTTCATAGGCATCTACAACCTACATGCATAAGAATGGTGATGTAGACACACCACTCCCAGTTGTTACATATCTTTTTTACATTGTCGATGAGGAGGGGGTGATGGGGGTTGATGATTAGGGTGTGCCCACAATAGTGGATGATGTTTGGGTTACTGAGGCTTATGTTGTATGGTGGTAGGTTCATCCTGCTAGGATTGAAAGATGGGTATAAGCCCATGTAGAGCCAAACTCCTCAAGGGTCAAGTGTTGAGGGTGAGGGTGGAGGAAGTGAGGATGCTGGTGGTGGTGTGGATAGGTAAGTGATGGAGGATACCATAGAGTGATTAAAGGTCAATAGGGCCACGTTGTTGGCTAAGCGTATGACCCTAACCGCGAAGAGAGATACCTTGGTTAGTGAGTGAGATGGATTGAGTTAGTGGATTTCTAGTGTATATGTAGAGATGAAACATGCTATAGATAATCGAGACAAGTATATAAAATAGTGAGAGGTCTTGAGAAATACCCTCGACATCCTAGATACCTTAGTTTTAGGAGCCAAGCTATAGGAAGTGAGGGATCAGACTAGCGGTTAGATGAGACTACCTGGTAGTGTTAGCTTGGATAAATACAAATCATTATGTAAGGATTTGGGCTACTACAAGGAGATAGTTTAATGAAGGATACCCACTGAGCCTCTTTTTGTAGTGTATCAAGTGTAGAGATGAGTGGAACCCACATGTAGTGTAACAAGTGTGGGATAACCACCACGGAGCCCAGATATGGGCGGTTCTAGTAGGGGACCAAATGGAGGTTCTAGTGGTGAGGAGGGGAGCCATTCCTGAGGGAGTATCTGACTAACGGATGTTCATTTTATGTAGTAGATATGATTTTTTTTTATGTATACATTTGATACACTAATTTTTGAGACTCATGATGATGTACATTGTTATACCCATTTATATATATGTGTGTGTGTGTGTGTGTGTGTGTGTGTGGTGTGTGTGTGTGTATGATGATGATGATGATGATTTTGATTTACGTGTGGTTGGCTCATTTTAATCCTTGTATAATATTTATAATGTGATGTTCATGTGAAATTTGGATGTATAAATGTTGGTTATGATGTTTGATGCGATGTTGAGATAGATTAGATATATTTGATGTGATGTTGTGATGCTAATATAATTTTCATGTGATGATGTTGACATGATTTTGATGTGATATTGATATGACATTTGGATGCATTGATGTTGATTATGATGTTGAGATAATTATATATATATGATGTGATGTTGTGAAATTAAGCTAATTTTGATGCGATGTTTAGATGTTGACATGTTGATCTTGATATAAGATGTATTTGATTGTGTTTATTAGATATGATGAGCATGGATGTAAATTTTTTTTACCTGATGTGACTTTAAATATAATGGTTTCAATGTATGTCAAAATGTACTTTAATCATGGTTGGGAATAAAATGTGAATTGTTTTCTTTTAGATTGAATTTGATACATATGTGATGGAAAAAATGTATAATGAAGGCATTTGCACTCTTTGGCCTTATAACAAATGTTAACACATTACTAAAAATAAGTAGTCACATGTAGGATCTTGGATACACATGGAAATGAATTTGTATACCTTCCTAGAAAATGGGAAGGGTTGACATATGTAGTTTGTACAGGATAGTAGCTTCTCCTTTTAAATGATTTATAAGCTCATTCCCCAGCTATACTTTTTTATTTTGATGAACACCGATCAATGCAGAAAGTTTACTTTGATGGGAAAGTTGATTGATGTAGTCCGAACCTTTCTTAGGATTATTTTTATAGGGTGACATTTTAAAGGCTACCAATGCAGAAAGCCTTTTTACAATGATATGGGTAGTTATCCTTTGATGGAGTGGTCTACAATTTCCTGAACTTTTTTTATTTTTACTTTTAGATAGCCATCCTTTGAGTGATTGGTCTATACTTTTGACATGCAACTGTCCTTCGAGGGATCAATCTATTTTTTAAAATATGATTTTTATATTTTTCCTTCAAGGGATCAATATGTTTTTGATAATATGAATTTAATACCTATCCTTCGATGGATCGATCTATATTTTGATAAGATACATGTTAGGAAATAAGAGATAAAATATGTGGAATAATCCCTCATAGAATTGGAACAGTAGAAACTAATATGCAAAAATTATTACAGATCTGAAATAAAATTGTAGAATAAAATAACACAACACAAGGAGACAATATTTAACGTGGTTCACCCAATTTGGGCTACGTCCACCAAGAATCACTTGCTCAGATTTTATTACAAGCCACCACTCTCTCAATACAATACCCAAATCTGTTTGGAGCTATGCTCAACAAACTCTACAAAATTCATAGCCGAATTCAAAACACATCTGCAATGTTTTTCATGCCTCTATCATATGACTTAAGCAGTTTTACAAAACCGTGGGTATCAAAACCATGGGAAAAACCCGTCCCATAAACCTATGGGTCAAAAAACTCGCCCATATGAGAAGAGCATGTTTCCCGATATGTTGGGTGCATTTTTTCAAGGCCAAAAAAATTTACGCCTAAAGGAATTGGGATTCTTATCTTAGTGTACAATCTTCAACACTTTCACACATGAAAACAAGCTCCACAACCTAACAATACATCTATAGATTTTTTTATTTTTATTTTCACCCTGAGGGCAAGCCTAGTAGACCATTTTAAGGAGGGGAAATGATGCATGCATAGGCTACACATGTGTATCTTGTAACATTTCTTTATTTGGTAGACAAGGTGGATGGATGTAATGATTGTGAGGTTCATGTTGAGGAGGAACTTATCCATGTAAAATATGCGATGAACATATCTATGGTGCTCATCTTTAAGGTTTTGATGATAGGATAATGATGGTCAACCACTTTCTTTCAAATCATTACAATGTTAAAATGATGGGTTGGTGATGGAATAAGACCTTTAATGTGACTACTGTCATAATGATCAATGTTTTAATAGTAAAAAGTCCACAAGTGTAGGGCATTCAAAGGTTATTTTTCATTTGTACCCTCAATGGATACTAGATGATAAGCTAAGAACCCATACTTTTGAGTGATGACATATTGACCAATCCAGTTTGGGGAAAACTTTCTATGTTTACTCCTTTCCACAGTAGTGACATTTTGATTTATTTTAGATCAATACCACAAATATTGAAGTCATGTTCTTTGACATGTTTTTTATGCACGCACTTGATGCACTCTTGATAGACATGATGGTATTTGAGATCTGTTAGGTGTCATTCATATAACAATTTGAGTTTTCATAGATGTTCTTGATGGTAATCCTTGTCAGAGATAAAATCTTTGAGGGATACTTAGAGTGATGGTATTTTAACTTCAAGGGGTAAGACCACCTCAGATCCATAGAATAAAGAAAAGGGTGTAGCACTTATACGAGTACAGATGATAGTTTGATAATCCCAGAGAGCAAACAAGAGTTGGAGATGTCAATCCCCACCTACTTGATCGACGGTTTTCATGAGAATTTTGTTGAGTGTTTTTTTGGAGGCTTTGGCTTGTCTATTTTCTTATGGATAATAAGGTGATGAAAAGATTAGTTTTATGTTGAATATTTCACATAATTTCCTAACTTTCTGGTTCTTGAAATATTTTTCATTCTCAATGATTATTTTGTGAGGGATGCCAAAGCGACATATGATGTATTGATAGGTAAAATCGATAATTTTGTTTGCTTTACTAGAGACCAAGGGATTAGCCTCCACCCATTTAGTGAAATATTCTGTAGATATGATGATAGAGTGATGTTTCATTGTGATGAACATGGGTTGATGATACCAATGAGATCAAGTCCCCATTATGAGAAGGGCCATAAATCATGAGCGAGATTATAGAGCCTGACTGGGTATATGAGTAAGATTGGAATGTTGTTGACACTTAACGCATTTCTTGACATACACGCATAACAATATTAATTGAGATTATGACTAGTAATAGCTTATTCATAGGATGTGTTTAGGCAACATCCATATCCATTAAAGTGTCCACCACATACACCATCATGGACTTCTTGAATAATTTTTGGTAGATTCATGGGATTTGAGACATCGTAACAATAGGCCATCAAATCGACATGTTGTATATAGAACACCACCTACGATGGTATATCGAGATAACGCATGCTGAATAAAATATCACTTTAGTGTTCTTAGATATGTTGGAGGGAATTTCAGATTCAGAGAGATAGTCGTAGATTCGAGCATACAAAAGGTCTGTTGGATTGTTTTCAATGACGATTGATATAAGGGAGTTCATTGTTGTGGGATGGTTGATCAAGTCTGTGCACAATAAAAAATAATTTGGAATCGTCATTTGATAGGGGGATGAGTGATGTAAGAGAATCCATGGTGTAAGAAAAAATTTTAGAAGATCGTGGAACTATTTAGATGGTGTAATGATCAAAGGATCTTAAGAGGAATTCAACAATGGTTTTATATTTTTGTAAAATTTTGTTTTTACATTAATAAATTCCTTTGATATGATTGATGACAAGTTGTGAGTCTCTGTAGATGTCCAAAATTTGAACACTGAGCATTGTATCAGTTTGGAGACCCATGATTAGAGGTTTGGATTTTACCATCTTTTTAGTGCATTCAAAGGTTAATTTGAAAGAGAGAGGAATAGGAGTCCCCCGGGGAGGTATGATAATGGTACTTGGCAACATCCTCCTTACTTGAAATTTAGATCCATCAAAATAAAAGTGTCATTTTGATGGGAGTGTATTTGTGATCAATAGTGTTGATAGATTCATCAAGTAATTATTTGTCCGGTAGTTATTTGTCATGAAGCAAAGCTTCAACGAGCTGGTCGGTGATGGCTTCTCCCTTAATAGACTTTTGTGAGATGAATTCAAGGTAAAATTTGGTCATAAGCATAATCCACCAAGTGATATGGTCATGGTGATACGGTTTGGAATGTATGGTTTTGAGGGGATTGAATCTGGTGACAACCTAAGTTTGATGGTTAAGTAGATAATGACGGAGTTTGGAAGTTGCAAAGTATAAGGCATAAAAAAAAAATTCTTTAGTATAATAGGTCTCGTAGTCATGAAGAGTACAAATTATATAATAAACATCATGTTCAAGACCTTTCTCTTCTTAGTGAGCAATCATAATACATAAGGCATGATTAGTAGTGGATATATAGAGATAGAAAATATACCATCATGTAGAGGTGTAAGCACATGTGGTGATAAAAGGTATTGTTTGAGGTCATCAAAGGCCTTTTGAAAATTGTAATCCCATTTAAAGTGTATGTCCTTTTGAACGAGATGATGGAAACAATGACAATAATATGAAATTTGCAAGATGAAACGAAAAACTGATTGAATTATACCTTGAAGGCTATGAAGTTTTTTGATGTTTGATGGAGGAGGAATTTCGACTATAGCTTTGATTTTGGTGGGGTCCACTTCAATGCGCTTGATATAAATGATGAACTCTAGGAGTTTTTTAGTGAGGACACTGAATACACTCTTATTGAGGTTAAGATGAAGGAAATATTGGATAAGATGATCAAATATTACATCTAATACAACAAGGTGGTCCCTACATTGGTTAGACTTGCCTAAGAGGTCATCAACGTAGTCTTCTATAGTTGTGTTGTTAAGATCGTATAAAATATATGCCATTGCATGTTGATAGGTTCCCCCACGTTTTTAAGTCCGAAGGGCATTACACAATAGTAGAAATCCCCCCAAGGATTAATGAAAAACCTCTTATGTTGATCATCGATGGTGATAAAGATTTGATTATGGCTAGACAAGCCATCAATTAGGGAAAGCATTTCATGGCCAGTGGTAAGGTTGACAAGATGGTCAATGTTTGGAAGGGGAAAGTCATCTTTGGGACAAACAAAGTTAAGGTCTTGAAAATATGTGTAAATGTGTAACTTTCTAGAAGCTTTGGTTATAATTATGATATTAAAGACCCATATGGATAATCAATGGGTAATATGAAATTGATAGAAATAACATGCTATAACTCTTCTTTGATGAGAAGAGCCACATGAGGATGCGTTCTATGTAGCTTTTGTTTTATTGGATTAGTGTTGGGATAAGTGACGATATTTTGAATGAAGATATTAGGATCAATACCTAACATGTCACTATATGACCATGCGAAATCTTGACTATGTTTAGAGAGGAAGGCGGTTAAGCAATTCTTGCGAATATAAGGATTGACCAACTTTGACTATGTGAGGATCATGTAGAGTCCCTATGTTAACATTGATAGTGGATTCGTTCAGGAGTGTTAATGTGTCAGGTGGAAAATTATTTTGAAGATAATGGTCTTCCGCCACCATATAGGAGAGTATGGATTGGTTGTCATGACATTAAAGAATATTAATGATAAGGGAATATTCCTTTATCAATTCAAGTAATACTAGTGGAAGGGTTTTAGAACCATCATTATTTTGATACGTAAGTGGTCTTAAGGGTATTATATTGACTAAAATAAATTTATATGGGATGGAAATGGTGTTTTATATATCTATATGATCATCATGTGAGGGTGAAGAAGATGGTTTGAGTTCTGTCGTGGATCCAGATGCAATGTTTGTGGAGGATTCTGAGGCTGTTTTTTTTAAACCTAACCCATATTTCTCGTGAGGCTTGCAGGAAGTATAGAGGATTAAGTCATGGATGCCCTATTCATGACGCTCGAGGATAAATCCCTTCTAGGAATAATGATGGAGGTAAACCTATGCAAAGGATTGGTTATATAGAAATGTGAAGTTTGATATGAATGGTTTTATATGGTGTCGATTATTACAACATGGAGAAGGATGGTTGATCCATCCATAAAAAATATTGGTTTTAAGGTGTGGTTGACCGAAGGAGATAAAATTCCCGACATTAGGATCATACATGGGTTGTTTGTCGAGTCTTGTTTATGTTTTTGGTGTAGGAAGAGAATTAAGGGTAAGGAGGTGATACTCTCCCAATGAAATATGTTGCATCAAATCATTGAAGGAGTTATCATCTAGAAAGTTTTATGAGGCTATGGAAGATCTAGTTGAGGATTCATTAGAGGATCCCAAGTTAGTTTTAGAGACAAGCATGTCATTGGGTCGATACGTCATGTGACATGCTTTGAAAAGATTCAGATCTATGGGAACAGTGAAGGTTTTACCCTCATGTTCATATTTAAAAAAACAATAGAGAGTGGATGGGATACATCGTGAATCCAGGATCGATTTAATAAAATTTTATACTAAAACTCTCCTTCTACAAGATAGAAGAGTTTGTGGATGGTTTTGACACTGATTTTGATTGGTAAGATAAATGTGCCCAATGTGGGATTGAAGTGTCATTAAAGGCTCGCAGGTGACTGGTAGAAAATGGTATTGGGAAATTGGATTTGGAAAAAATCATGTGATGATATAATATTAATATTAGCACCCTTATCGATCATGACTCTATTAACAAGAGTATCATCAATTTGGGCGATGATGAATAATGGAAGATCGTGGTCTTCAGGTTGTAATGACAAGACTTAAAAATTATCAAAAGAGATGGCAATGGACATCTTAAGGGTGTTGACTAGATTTATGAATGGTTGCGGATCATCTGAAGGCACTGACATATATTAGAGTGTTTCGATCATGGATTGTCAATGTTGTGGTGAGGTTTGCACAAGATCATAGAGAGACATCTTTACCGGAGCTTGATGAAGTTATTTAATGATGGTATTTTGTACAAAGGTGGTAGATTGAGTATGTGGAGTTGAAAGGATGGATACCTTAGCGTTGGTAAGAGGTGTTGGATTAAGTGATTCATGAACAAGAGGTATGGAAACCCTAAAATTTATTTGTTATGAATTCTTAGGGTCTCGTGTGCAAGCTTTGGTAGTTATGCATATTATGTCAATTTTATGAAGTGGGGATTTTATAAAAGATTCCTCACCATTGGTAGATGTAGATTTATTAGGAGGTGATGTTTTAGATGTAGTGGTCCTGGATGTCTTATGGGTTGTGCTGACAGGATTTAATTATGCTATGTCTATGGGAAGAAATCCTATATTAGCAAGGCTTCGAATGACCATGTGCATGGATTTTTAGTCCTCTATAGAATGTCTTGGTGTTCGATGATAATCACAAAATGCTTTAAATTTATACCAAATGGATTTCCACCCTCAAGATCTAGATGGCATGAGAGGAGGTAGGGTTATGATAGATTATTGGATGAGCTTTTTGTTGGGGTAGTAATGTCAAGTGGTATATCAACCACTATAGTACACCCTATATTATTTTAAAAAATCTTGTCCATCAAATTTATTAAGATGGTCTTCCACCTTTAAGAGTGAAGCAACTCGACCGACTCACCCACCCATATTGATTTGGATGATCCCTCTCAGGATTGGATATTAGAAACGTTTATATTTTTATAGATTGATATAAATTCAAAGATCAGATTGGAAGCTCAGGTGGATGATCGTTGTGTTGAATGATAGAGTGAAAATAGCTCTACATTCATTTTGTGAAACTAAGGAGTGAAGTGGAAGTGTTGGGTAAAACTTTTATTTGAGATCCTTAATACAGGAAGTGTTTTATTATAGTGGGGTTTTTTCATTCAGGTTCCCCCACTATAAATATAGTGTTACCATCTTTTTACTTCTTTGTTATTTACTTTCAGCTCTTACTATTACATTCTGTAATTTGCACAACATAACCTATAATCTTCGACATTTATTTTTTGGATCTATAATTTGTTAATTATACATTCCTTATAAATCCTAACATGGTATCAGAGAAGGAAGTTATGCGTGTGTAGGATAAATTTGGAAGATTTTGATTTGAAGAGGTGAAGAAGCTTTAAGTTTATTTATGGATCTGCACAGCCCTAGTTGTTGTACAATCATCTTCGAGTTAACCAGGTTTAAAATTCCAATTCCTGCCTAAAAATTCTGTGAAATATTGATGAAATATTGGTCAAATGGTTGTTTATATCATATTTTAGAATTTTCTTGCTTAGATTTGTGCTTTTGCATCTTGTTTTAGTCAGTTTCGGTTTATATCTATCATTTGCAAGCTTGTTTTAGATTTTCAAATCATTTATAGCCATTACGGCTATTTTTTTTGTGGATCCAAAAGGATATCCCTAGATTTAGTTAGTTTGGTGTGTTTAAATCCACCTCAACTTGTTATATATTTATTTTTGGCTAAATCTACTTTTGTGAATCCTGATCTAATCATTAAGTTCCATCTGGCTTCATTGTGTCAGTTTTTTATAGATCCTTTCAGTTTTGTGAAGCTTGAGCCAATAAAATTGCTCCAAGTTGCTTTTTTGTTTTTATTTTCATGTTTGTGAATACGGATCCAATCCTTAAGTGCCAATTGGATTCTCTTTGTCATTTTTTATTGAATTTTTTCATTTTTCATGAATTTTTATTGACTGTGAAGCCCGATCCAATCAAAAGGCTCTACCTAGCTTCACATTGTCATTTTTATTGCTTATCTATTTGTCAGTCATAGAACATGAAGCCAATAAGGGATTTACATGTTTCTTTCTGTTTTCATACTTGGGTTAAGATTTCCTTTTGTTAGGTAAACTAAGGTTAATTATGTATTGTACTACCTTAGGTAATTAATAATTCAATTAGTTATTGATTAATTGTTGAATGTTTATGATTTTATAACCATAATATTTGGATTATTATAATCCCGTAGGCTTATTTGTTTCATTAGTTAGAACAATCATTTATTTTTATTATTGTCGGATGTGTATTTTGTTGCATAGTTACAACAACATATTTGTTTGTACATGACTATGCAATATCTATAAATATTGCAGTCATTCATTCTGTAATTGATTTTCTTGAATATTAATAAAAGTGTGAGGCTTTCATCCCTCTTCTGCATTTTCATTTGGTACCATAGTAGGTGACCCTGGAGGTTGGAGAGAGGTTACAAAGATAGAAGTGTCTTGGTGAAGAAATATGCTTTCCAATAGAGCCTATGTTACCTCTAGCAACTTCCTAGAAATCCCTACATCCCCACAACCCCATGTTTAGTTCCAGGTGTTTGGAACAAATGTTTTTTTACACTTGTGCTCCCTGCACCAAGAAAACTTTTCTGCAAGAAAAGAATTTTAAAAATTTGCAACATACTTCCTATAGAAAAGTCCTCAGAGTTCTAAACCTCCCCCACCGAGTCCTGACTGAGCTCATACAGAGCTCTGCATCAAATTGGTTGAGGAAGGACTCCACCGGGCCAAGCTTCGAGCTGCATTGAATTTTAAGCGATTGAGACCGAGTTGAATATTACACTGAGTGAGCTATTTAAGGAAGGCTATCCACCAAGTTCCTTCCTTGGCTAGCTTTGTATTGCATTCAACCAAGTCTCGTGTCTCTGCAAACATTCCAATATGCACCAAACCCTCTTTCACATAGAAACAACCTCCACTAAATAGAGGCATTCAAACTTAGTCTACAAATTGAGTTGTTTCATTGGAGGAAAGCTCCTACAGAGCTGAGGTGATCATCGAACATGTTCAGCAAGTTAATTTGGATAACAAAACTCTACATAGATGAGCCGAGTAGAGGGCTTGTGAACCGAGATGTCATGAAAACTTCTTCAACCAATCCATCTATTCAGCTCTGCACACAAAATCTGAGCTATTTCTTAAACATTGAGCATTGGCCAAGCATAAAGCTCCCTATCCTGATCGGCGACCCTGCATAAAACAAATCTTGTAAACAATACAAAGCGGTGAAATTGAAGTAGTCGAGCCAGGCCAAATGGTGGTCAAGATCCCTATAAATCGGAGGCACAAGTACGATGAAAAGGTGGTGAATAGAATCAAATCGATCAACCTGCAACATAACAAAAAAGGGTGGATAAAATTATAAAGCAACGTGAAAATCAACAAAAGAGATACGTTGCAAAAGAAAATCAAGATCTGAGTTATAAGGAAACACTAATCCACCATTTCCACTCTAAACTGACTTCCTCCCAGGCAAATCGACCACCTAAACTGCCAGGTCATTTTTTAAAGGTTAATTGACTTTATTTATTGTTTAAATATAAATTGCTTCATGTTTTATGCTAAGCACTATAAGCATAAATGTGGATAGGTGAACTATTTTGGGAAGGTGAGGTTGGGTGTTCAACCCCCACACCAAACTATACCTTTTATATAGATTGAGTTTAGCAGCTAAGTTGGTAGAACCACCAAAGTTAGCATCTAAAAAGGGTCAAAAATTTTCTTTCTCCCACTTCACCTATTTTTTCATTCTGAACATATTTTTCATCATCCTTCTTATGGTTGTGAGTGCAAGTTGCTATTGTTAGACTCTCCTTGTCCCTAGTGCTAATCAACTTTCCCTTGTTTGTTTTGCAATATGTTTACTTGGCCCTGTTAGGACCGATGGTCTGGATCTTTTTACATCAAGTAGGACAATGTAGGACTCTTTGGAATAACTCTGCTTTCTGGACTGTGTTCCATCAACAGTGGAAAGGACTCGGTTTCCAATTTAATTTGGTCCATGCCCATTTTGACTGAGAAGTGGTGCCTTTAAGTTCACATGATGTTTGATGTGTGCTGGGAGTTGAGTAGCATTTCTTGATTTTTTTGATCTAGCCCTCATTTTGCAATTTGGATGTTACATTAGCTAACATGTGAGTGACATGATTATGATTTCTTTATTTGAGAAGGGTTTTGAAATTTTCCAAATTCTGTTAGTATATGCAACGATGGGCTCGTGTTTATAATCATGCATTAATCTCCCAATCCTTGCTTTTCTTTGTTAGGATCTATATTAGACCATAGTATATTATTTATAATATACGTTGTTAAAATTTGTGGTTGTTGTAACACCCACGTTGATAGTGTTGGTTAAGGTGATAAGTTTTGTTGAGGGAACATATCCTAGATAATAGGATCATAACAAAGGTTTGTTGTACGTCAACAAACTATGCTATGTATAAATATTCTTGATGTACAAATAAAAGACTAATACAGAGACCATATTTCCATCATTTGGTATTAGAGCTTGCTTGAAACTGGGTTGTAGGAAGTCATATAGATTTTGAGAGTGAGAAGCAAATGTAATGCAGCCATTGTTTATTATTTTCCATTTGGTTATTTTCTATGAGCTTTATGAGTGAGAGTATTTTGTTCTTTTTGTTTGACATTCAGAAAGAGCTGAATGGACAGCTGGAGTGGTAACAATATTGTGAGAGCTTGGGAGAGTTTGAGTAGACGGAACGGGAGTTAAGACATTAATAGCAGCCTTAAGTGCTGAAAAATCAGACACTGAAATTAGCCTCCCTCCTGACGCCTTTCTTGCCCACTATTGTTCTTCAACTTTCAAATTCATGTTCCCTTGAAATTCACACCTTCCTGAATTAGGCAGCCAAGAGAGGCTGATGTCAGAGAAAAATACCAAGGGGTGGGTGCTTGGAAGGAGATAGATGTAAGATTTACCAACATGAAAAGGGTGAGTTGCAGCAACCAGGCAGCACCCGGCATAGGTTTCAGTGAACAAAATGAGTGAACATAGAAGCGGTCTAGAGCATGCGTGTGTAGAGGATAACGTGTCAATTTGTAGTGTGAAGCATGCCATCCATGGAAGCAATGCATAGAGGAGGATGGATGCAGTGAAGTAAGGCACTGCCACATATATAAATTTGTGCTCTTTTCAAAGCGAGGCAAGGAAGGAGCCCAGCAAATAGAAGGCGGCCTGAGTGTGGTGTGAAAGAGGTGGCCTTCCTTGTGAACATTGACACCTGCTGTTTTGAATTCTGGAGCCTGCACATGAGATGAGAAAAAGACTTCAATAAGACCCAGGAATGATCTTTGCACCAGTCTCTAACATAAGACCCAGCTCATCTAAGCAGAGTCAGCTTATTCTTTGGAGAAGACGGCAATATGAATGGAAGCAGAGGAGATTGCTTCTCAAGGTTTAAAGGAAAATAATCTCCCAATTCAATCTCCTTTGAATCAAGAAACACCTGGAATCCCATAATTGGAAGGGATTTGTAAAGTTGGAAAGGTGCAATTGCTTTGACATTGGGGCCTCAGTGGTTAATGAAAACATCATACAACCTTGAAGATGCAAACTAGTGTGTCCTTTTTCTTGGCCGAGGTTCAAGTTTTCTGAATGGATACGCCATGAATAAGAGACTGGAACCTTCAAATGCCAAATCGTCTCTCCTTCTTGGACACAATAATAATAGAATATCAATAGTTCAAGAATTTACTGGTTGCTCCATCTCTTCACCTCCCCACTACCACTGCATACATGGCACTGAACATTCAGCATGTAATGAATACATTAATATTTTTATGTGTAGATAATTTTTGCAGCAGTTATGAAAAAGGATCAATCTGTTATTGTGTCTTATTCTTGCAGCAGTTATGAAAAGGATCACTCCACTATCATGCCTTATTCTTGTGGCGGTTATGAAAAAGCAAAATAGTTTTAACACAAACTATAGGAAAACTATAGAAAAATAAAAATTTGCAATCAAGAAAATTAATTGAACGATGAAAGCAAGAAATGATTGTAACATGTTCACCACATATTGGCCTATTGGCCAAACTGGTGTTGTTTCCCAATTAAAAATAAAACATGAGTGGGGACTGTGGTTGGACAGTAAAAGGGGACATTTCCGCAGCGTCCCCGAAGTTCAGGACGATGAACCACATTCACACGAAGTGACATTGTTGGTTACTTATTTTTCCACGTATGGCATTGAATGTAGTTCATACGAAGGGGGTGTTATGCGAACACCCGTTCACGCGGAAGAGCGTTCATGCAAACACCCCTATGTATATATTGGATACTGCAGAGGAATTAGGATCTACCCCCGGCAGATTACACAACCAAAATACCAGACTAGACCAAGACCAATGAGTAGACCTTACCCAACGAGCCTATCAATAAGACTAGCGTGGCCACTGACGAGCATGCATATGAAATAACACAAACCAGACAGAGCCACCACCCAAAAGCTACTCATGCCCAACAATTGTCCCACTAGTGTGGCCACTGACGACCAGTTGAGGGCCATTGATGAGCATGAAGGTATGAAATATGTTGTTTTATTGGTAAAAATGGAGGATCCCATAGATTTGGTTGAATAAAATAATGCTGCGAAACCCTAGCTAGTTTTTTGTACCATGATTAAAAAATCTCTTATATCAACTCTGGCTTCAAATATGTTGGTGTTTAGTGTCAATGCATGGTAATAATGGTGCTTTGAAAACTGTAATTTCTGCTGTAATGATATATTACATTTAAAATATACCTTCTGTAGAATAATGGTGTTGTGAAAACTGTAATTTCTGTAATGTATTTAAAATGACCTTTTGTAGAATAATGGTGTTGTAAGAAAATTTCTGTTAACATATATTAAATTTAAAATATACCTTATGAATAATGGTGCTGTGAAAACTGTAATTTCTGCTGTAATGATATATTAAATTTAAACTATACCTTCTGTAGAATAATGGTGCTGTGAAAATTGTAATTTCTGTTGTAATGATATATTAAATTTAAAATATACCTTATGTAGAATAATGATGCTGTGAAGACTATAATTTCTGCTTTAATGATATACTAAATTTAAAATATACCTTATGTAGAATAATGGTACTATGAAAACTATAATTTCTTCTGTAATGATATATTAAATTTAAATATACCTTCTGTAGAATAATGGTGTTGTGAACCAATGAGTTTTTTTTCATATTGAAACCATAAAAATGTGTATTCAAGGCGACGAGATAAAAACTACTAGTTTATATCATATCTAAGAAAGGAGTTGACATTGATCCCACTAAAATATGTGTTATCCTTGAAATGGTTCCACCAACAAGTGAATTATGGAATCAAACCCATTTTGGGGAAGTTACGGGTTATATGCAGATTCATCCATAATATTACATACATTGTCAATCCATTCAATAAAATCCTAAAAAATAAAGTAATCTAGTGGACTCAATATTTGCATGAGACCTTTGATGACATTAATAAATTAATCCTATCTCTTCTTACACTCATGGTACCATGGTATGAGAAACCTTTTATCAAGTATATACGTGCATATGACATCCCTTTGGCATGCATGTTTTCCGAAGAGGACCATGACGTTAGGAAATGTGTTATATACTTCATCAACTCCATCCTCTGAGATTAGGAAACTCATTATCCTAAAGCCAAGACTGTTTTCCTCCCTATAGTATTTTAGAATAAATGACTCACCATTATATGAAAAACTTGGAAATAACAATAATTTTCAAGTTTCAATTCCTTTGTACATTCTTGACCCAACAAACTCTCTATAAGAAGGGTCATCATTTGATCAATCTCCTCCAAAATTTTGAGCTAACTTACACCAACTAGAATGTCAAAGGGATAATATTTTTATTTTTTAGATGAAAATCCATGATATTTAAGATACCTAGTAGATACTAAACCTCCCTACGAAGTAATTTACTACATTTTAATTCCTGACATTACTTCTTCTCATTTGTACACTAACCTCATTACCTACTTTATTGAATGTAGCTATCTAGAAAACACAAAACAACAATTAGAAGTGAAGCATCCATACTATAGATGTGAAATAAATTATCTTGGATCAATTTAGGTTTTGGTCCCATATTTACTCAATTTACTCAAATATATTTTTTGTATGCCACAAATTACTTTTTAATTACTAGAGTCTTCTCTTAGCACTTTAAATTATTTCATTATTTTTGGAAAGTTTGACTTAACATTATGCTACAATTTTTAAACTATTCAATCATATATCTAATTGAGTAAGAAAAAACACTAAAAAATATAATGAACTTCCATGAATCTTATTACCTAACATTGGAATCATGCATTCAATTACATGAGAATCAATGTTATAGACATTAATTTTTACCACTATCCCTTTGCTTAGTTTTTTTCAATGGAAGTGTATTCAACATAGAGAATTATTCCTCTTTTTCACATCACCTTTGCATGCCATGATACTCCTTTCTGAGTATAACAAAAATCACATATTAGATCAATAATCCAATTTCTATGGAAGATAAATATCACATATCATCTCAAGTTCTCACCACTACTCATGATTTCTTTTCTTCTTGCTTGGATCCTTATCAAGCATCTTATAAAAATATTGAAAAGATATTCAAAGATCATTGTAGGCTAGATTAATTAAATATAGGAGGGGTTTTCATAGAGTCTCATGGGAATTGTATTATCTTCCTAATGAGGTTTAAGGATTATTATTGCTGGACAATGGTCATAAAGGTGTGGCTATTTGTGCAAAATAAATCATATGAGCAAGTGAAGGAAAAAAAGATGAAAATTTTCTTCTTCGCAATTGTATTATGGAAGAAACTTTTTCAGGCCAATAATATCATATCAAGAATGATTTTCATAATCTATTTAGAATTAAAGCCAAAGTGAAAATAATTGTCTCATTTCTTGTTAGAAGTATTTATAAGGATTAGAGAAAGATAAAACTATGGCTTCAATAAAATAGAGATGAATTATATGAAGGTATCTCCATTTACTAACACTCTCTTTGGTGGCATCCAATAATTGACATCCACAATATTCCTCTCACTAAATTAGTGAGAGTGTATTTCCTCAATTTTTTCATATGAGGTATTCTTATGGTCCTTGATGTTGTTTATAAATATTCTAGGAAGTTGTTATCTTATCAAGAATCAAAATAAATTTTCAAACTAGAAAAAAACGATCAGTAATATAATGAGGAAATTGTAGAAGTGATATATGTCAAGATGCTCCACAAAATTAGTGTGTTTTTTTTTCTAGCCATGGTGGAAAGATTTGAAATGGTTTCTTGAGACATTTTTAAAAACTATTCACTCAAAAACAAGTATGAATAATCATCTCCATGACTCCCTATGGTGGATAAAATAAATTAAGGTTTTTCCTTTCACTCATCTACTCAAAATTGGAGTAAAAGGTTTTATAAATATTTTAATGCCATTGTTGAGCCTAATATTGTTCATTTTTCTTGGTGTTTTTGTATAAAGGTCCTTCCCTTGGCCACCATCTTATTCATTTAGGCAACCCTTAGCCTATATGTGCCATTTTCTGGGAAAACTCTAATTTATCTACATAATGTTGTTGGTTTTAATAGAAATATAAAATTGTTTAGTATTCAATACATTATTATTCAAAATATTTATATTGGAACCCCTCATTTGGAAGAATATACTTATAGGAAATATATCTATATTTGAAATATCTTTAGAGTGTATTTTTTTTATTTGAAACAAATTTAATTTAGTTGTATTTTTTCATGGCATTGTTGATTGTAATCCTTGTTTCTTATGATAAAGTCTATTATTATCTCAAATACATTTCTACAGATTCAATTCCAAACTTGGCAGGTGACATTGGAGGTTTCCCGTATCCATACACTTTCAGATCACTAGTGAAATGATCCCTCCAATGTCATCTCATATTCCTCTTTCCTTTTCCATTAAATATAACACTCCATTTAGGAAAGGGGCACCATGGTAGTGTTTATCACCAACATTTTTATAGCTAATTAGAGTGGGTATCTTTTCCTCACCACCATTATCCTTGAAAAATTCATTTTGGGGGATGAGAATCTCCGTGAGATTCTTATAATGACAGTTGGGAACATCTTCCTTGACTTAAAAAATTTCCCCTATTGGTGTTGGATTTATCTCTAGTGTAGGATCAATCTCGATGGTAAAATGATTTTGTAAAGGTGACTAAAACTACAACCACTTTTAACTTAGACACCATTAATGATAATGTAAGGACCTTATAAATGGTGGATGAGCCATACTCAATGATAAAGACCATATTTAATTAGGAATTTTATTATTTTTGTGTGATACTATGCTTATGTATTTAATTTTAAGTTTTGTATGAACTTTAGTCCTAAGACACATATATGACTTATAAGATCTATGCAATTTCTTATTTTCTAAATTATTTGCATTGAAGCTTGAAAATCATATTTCTATTTTCATTAAAATAGGAGAATATCTTAGGAGAATTTTTTCATTAAAAGTACTATTAATTGAATTTTACTTTCATTTTTTTATAGTCATGGATCTCTTCCACTCCTAATTTGTATGACAGGACCAATTTAGAGATTGCAAAATTGCAATCTATTCTCTAAAATCCAACTACAGTTGGGAAGTATAAATCCCATTGTGAAAAAATATTGGTTGATCATAGAATAGAGACAAGCTTTGAAAACATATAACCCATTTGATTATGAGTCAATAAAAAAATTTATGGATTCATAAAAATCAAGTGTCTGAGGAGATGTAGGTTATAATGAGATTACATTACTGACTTTGTCGATAAGGAAGTCATTAAGAGGTCTTGTTGGAGTTTTTTATGTAGACAAATGGAAAGTAAGGGCAGTATTATGTAAGCAAATGTTCATGTTCCCTATGTGTGCCTTTGATTTATCCTAGATTTTTTTCCTATCAAGGCCAATTTCCAAATAATGAGCAAATTACCATTATACTTCATAATGATGCTACATGCTCAGGTTCACCAAAACCTAACGGTGAACTATTTAAACATCCCTAGTTATTTGGGGTAGGGGGTTGTGGCCATATTAGCCATAGTGGAGGTGTATAGAAAGGAGGGATTTTTCTTGACAGTTGTTGATGCACGATAGCTTGTACCAAGGCCACAACCATTCTTATTAGGATTTCAGGATGTCGTAACACCTGTCATTATGAATGCACATGTGGCTGCTATTTAGGGTCTTTCTAGCCTTGCTTGTGAGACTCAATTAATCTCTTCTTACCATGTATGGGTTAGTACCTTCAAAGACATTTATACTAATAGTGGAGGTGCTAGTAGCAGAAGTGATGCACGCATCGAGGTATATGCTCATGCATCTTTGATTTCCCTAGATGAATTTGAGGCAGTTACATATCCCGCTCAGACATTTCGACTAGGATGCATCATGGATGTCCACTTTTTGCATGCATACGAGGTGATTTTATGGCATTACAACATTCCACTATTAGGGGTTTTAGATTTTATAGAGAAGAGTGGCAAGTTTATTTTCTATTCACAGTACTATTGTCATCGCTATAGTTAGATCTCCTATTGTTGGGATCATCACACTTGATGTTCAACACATTTCTATTCTCAGCTGTGTGAAAATTAAACATTAATATAGTTAAAATTTATTGAATTTCATTACTAATTTACAATTTATTAATATTAAAATTAAACATGTACTTGTGTGTTTAGGTTTCTGCTCCAATGTGTGGAGCTTCATAGCCCATGCCATCTACCCATGTGACATACACACAGCTCTTGACTGAGCACAACATGGATCTTGATGTTTCAGGCTTGAGGCAGCTTGTCTCACTTGGTGACGTATTTTCTGGTGTTGAGTTCGTGGGTGGAAATCCCATAGATTTGGAGACGCATTCCGCAGAGGTATATATATACATGTGTTTTAATAGAATTAATATTTAATCTAAATTGAAATGTTAGAAATTAATGAACTTTATTCAGAAAACTTATTTTTGAGCTTCTTACATTTTATTTAATTTTTTTCACAGGGATCTACGGGACATAGATCTACACATAGCGTAGATATTCCCAACATCCGCCCAGGGACAGATACTAAGGTAATCAATTATAAATATATGTTATATGATGTATTTAATTAATCAAGAAATTGTTGTATAATTTTTCTTATAAATTTTAATATATGGTACATGCTATATATAGTTTTTGACGTGTATATTCATTTTTTTAACATACATGGTGCAGTAGAGCGTGATGAGGGGTCTGGCACTTGCCTTAGTGCACAGAGGAGACTTCAGTGATATTTTATAGATTTTAGACATTTTAGACATGATTTTAGAGATTTTATACATGTATATACTTATTAGACACGATTTTAGATATTTTAGACATGTATATATACTCATACTCATTCTAGACATAATTATTATATTTTGATATATGTCTTAGAAACATGTATTATTATTATATTTTTATGAGTTCTAGTGAATATTTACAATTATGGATGTGAATATAAGACACCCCTTTATCTTTCACTTTTGACTCTTCATGATATCATAATAGGTATAGTGATAGATAAGATATTAAATACCCTTCATTTTTGTGATATATAATTGTAAACTTCTTTAAAATTCTATATTGAATCATTTGATGCTTAGGTAATTTAGTTATACTTTATGTTACATTAAACATTCCATGGCTTATTGAATGCTTCTTTACTTATGCACTTGTTAAATATTTTCAAAGGCCATTTCCTATCCACCTTAACTTTGTTTTTATTCATATCACTACTAAGTCTTATAACTCAAAATTTGAGTCTAGGTAAATATTGCCAAATTCAATATTCATTGTTCTAGGAAAGTGTTGTTAGTATTAAACTATCTCTCTAAAAATCTATAGTAACTTAAAATCTTGTCAAAATAATAGAT
The DNA here is from genome assembly GCA_019776745.2 of Taxus chinensis. NCBI lineage: Eukaryota > Viridiplantae > Streptophyta > Pinopsida > Cupressales > Taxaceae > Taxus > Taxus chinensis. The sequence continues at coordinate 46,795,709 of CM034148.1, forward strand.
TCCCTCTCTTTATCTATCCTCTCTCTAAAACTTGGGAAATATAAACTCATGTTGTTGCAAGTGTGCGGAATGATGAAAAATGAAGTAAATGTAATGCAATACATTTCCATGATTTGTCCTATTTTAATGTAATTGTAAATTTGACTTTATTTGGATATGGGAAGAAAGGAAGTTATAAAGATTAATTTAAGAATGTATTCAATATATATTGGGTAGTGAACATGTTTAAGTGATGGTTGATTGTTAATGCAAGGGATAACATTATTGAATATCATGAAATTTCTTCCTAATCAAAATAAGTATGTCATACTACACATCTAATGTTGAACATTATGATTTGAATCATATATGATGAAATCTTAAGTTCATTGTGCATATCCTATTAAAACACCTAACGTAAAACACCTCTTTGTAAACCAAAGTATTTGGAGATAAAACTCGTGGCAACCTACCTCATAAATAGTAATATTTTACACAATCTAAGAACTAATGTGTAGATTATACCCCAATTGTGGAATGTAATGTGTTATCCTCTTCAATTTCAATTTATCTACCAATTCCTATGAAATAATGTTATATTCACTTCTATGAAATATTATCTTCATCATGAGTAACATTGAGTCATAATATTTTTCAATACCTTGATTCATGTAGTTCTTAATTGTCTATATCAAAATTTAATTGTCTATCATTTTTCTCACATGAAATTTTAAATGATTCAAGTTAGATTTATTGACACTAAGAACTTGTTTCAAATTGTTATAAAAGATGTTGGAAAAGAGAAACTAAAATGAGGAAAAAATAATATATAAATTAATATCCATTTCTTTACATCCATCCACGAGAAAAGAATCATCAACTCAATTTTTGAAAAAATGGTGATTAATGTCATTTTACATGTACACAATATCTAAAAACACCATCAATACAAGACATATTAGGTAGACCTAACACTAAGTTTTTAAAACTCATTTATTATATATATATATATATAGTTCAAGTTTTCAAATCCTTCATGATATAACATTGATATATAAGAAATAATATATTGAGAGATACTAGGGAACAAAATTACATCATTAATGAACCCATCCTTAATATTATAGCAAGAAGGTTATCAAATATGTATGCCAAATGACAAATAAATTAGGTAAAATATATTTTATTCCTGGAAGACATGAATACATAATATTTTAGGTCCTTCTATATAATACCAAGTGGCTCTGATCGTTGTTCAATGACCTATACAAAATTTCATGGTCTTCTACATTTAATCTCCATTTTTTGCGTTGACCACTTTTAGTCTTCACCGGATGCAATTGTAACCCTGTAGCAATTATGTGATGGGTGTAATGATACACCTTTTTGTCTAGTTTATAATCAACAAATTGAATCCCACTTTGGAGGGATTTCACTTGTTGTAAGTATGTTCCCTATACTATAATCAAGCCAAGTATAAAATTTTGTCTCCTCACTTGTTATTTCACATATTAGCTTTGTTATCTCTTATGTGCAACATAACAAGTAGTACTCCACTTTCTCAATATTTTCTTCTTCAGCAATGACTGCAAATACATCACCTACAAAAAAAATGCAAAGAAACATTCAATGATCCATGTATACTATAAATTATACATACATGTGTGTGTGTGTGTGTGTGTGTGTGTGTGTGTGTGTGTGTGTGTGTGTGTGTGTGTGTGTGTGTGTGTGTGTGTGTGTGTGTGTGTAATTTATGGTATATATATATATATATATATCAAATTATACAATCCTTTTAAATAAAACATACCTTGTTTAACTAGTCCATATATGTGGTCATAATCAGTTGAAATTAATGGCACATATTCAAAACTATCATCATGATCTAATCCATATGTGTCATCCACAACTAAAGGAACTTGCTTCCACTCACCTACATACCCATGTTTTTTACTATTGCACTTTGAATATGATTTGTTCATGCATTCATAACAAAAACAAGAATAATCTCTTGTACAGATTGTCTAGTTATTACTATCCATAGTCATCAAAGAGTGCAAAGACCTAGAATTAGGAATCCTTTCACATCCATAGTTTTTCCTTCAATCAATACCTTTAATTAATCATACTCAAAATATCGATAAAGTTTAAAACAAACATCAAAATTCAGAATAATTTTTTTTAAAGTTTGTAACTTGTAGAACTTAATAAATCACATCAAGATTTACAAATATATGTTTTAAATGTGCATGTACCTGTCATCTCCCAAAACACTCTATGTGGGGTTGAAGCTTGTGGGGTTGAAGCGTGTGATGTTGAAGCCTATGAGGTTAAAACTTGAACTACAAAATATTTCTTACACCATTCAACAATAGTGTGGGCATCAATCAATTGATCTCCCTCATAATCAAAGATTTGTTTCTTTAGACAATGCTTGATGCATGCACCCACACCATCATGTTCTCCCTTCCCATGACAACTCTCAAAAAAACTCCATAAATGAGGTATTTTGTGATGACAATGATAATGAATGAGTGCAAAGAAAGGGCAAGGGGATTTGAATTGTGATGTGTAACCATCTGACCAAACAAAATGTTGATCTATTTGTACTCCTCGTTGATGAAGATATTGAAAGAACAAACAAAAAAAATTGCACAAAGTGAGTGTCATGTTATTTTTCATCACTTATATATAATTGATACTCCTTCTTGATCATTCGCTTCACATATGTGCTTTTAACCCCATCCAAATCTAATTGTGCATGCATATAAAATACTTGAACCATGATAGTAACCCAGTCAGTATGATAATACTATGTTTGAATTTATTTTTGATGAGAAAATGAGTAATTCTAAGGAAAATCAACCACGGACAACATGGAACCAATAGGGAATGTGTCTCTATTAGTCTTGAATTGTGTAGCCTGCCACTTTGCATAGTGAGAATGTTTAATGTACGGAGTAATTAAACTTTAGAAACTTTGCATGAATGTAGAAATGAGGATCTCCTCTTCTACCAAATCTAACGTGGTTTCATCTTTTCCAAGACATGTTGAATATTTTATGTAATTGAACCTACAAAATCAATACATAATGGAAAAATTGTCATATTCATTTGCAGTAAACATAAAAAAAGTATGTACATCCAAATTCAAAAACATATATATATATATATATATATATATATATTAATCACCTCTTGTAAGCCACCATTTGAACTATGTCTAAATTTTTATTTGTTTCTGGCAATAATTTCAAGTCCCCACACTTCTCACAAACACCTTTGATGCAAGTCATATGATCATCGACATGATCATCGAATATTGTGCAAAGAATTGAAGTTATGAATTCACTGACACATGTAGGTGGGGCATTTTCAGGACCATTTGATGCTTCCCATAACTTTCTATACACCTGAAAAAACATAGATTTTGAAATACATTAATTTTAAATCACATCTCAAAAAATGAAATTTAATCAAATTTCAAATATATAGATATAAATGAAAGCACACCTTAAGATATATATACATGATATAATTTTTTTGTACCTGATAGTGATAATAAAACTCAATGTGATAGTAGTAACAAGATGTGTCAAGGACTTTATCAACTCACACATACCAAAGCTTCAAATTTTCAAACATTCGTTGTCCAATATTAACATCTAGATTTTCTTCTGTAAACTTTATGTACATCTCATGTTGAGTTATTTCAAGCCAATTTTTTATCATAGTTATTGTGAGTTATCCTATGTTTCAAAACATCCCTCACATTCAGAGAAGAATGATTCCTCTCAGTCCAAAAATTAGAAACTATCTTCACAATATTATCCTCTATTTTATCAGAATGTGGATTTCTACACATTAGTGCCCAATTTCCTTCCATAGTAGAGTCATCCAATGTCTTCCTCCTCTTTGCATACCTATTGAACGTCTTTCTAGATAAACCCAATGCCTTGGAAATGGAGGTAACATGAAGATTCTTTATTGTATCTTCACTTACAACTGAGTTAATATTGCTATACAAGAAATACTCTTATCAGCAGACCTAGTTTTTGTACCCAAAGAACTTATTCCTTTAGAAACATTCCCAACAAATTCTTATTCTATATGTTTTGAATTTTTTCATCCAAAATCAACACCCAACAATTCTAATGTTTCCTTCATATCAACATGATTCAACAATGTAACCAAAAAATGTGCTCTAGCAGCTATAGTCAAATTAACAAATTCACCATATATTATCCCTACAATTTTTGTTGTTTTCTTTGTGATAGTGGTTCTTATTGGGAAAATTCTTTTAATTTTTTGTAAATCCATCTTCACCAAGTGTTTCACATTTTTCTTGGGAAGTAATTCCATAACTTTTTTTTTATCACTTTCAGCATAATTTTATGCATCATGATCTATGTCATAAACATACACATGTGATTACACCAAAATTTGTAAAAAAATTAACATACAAATGTGATTACACCATTAATGACCAAGCTAGTAAACAATTTAATATCTAAAAAATTAACTTACTATCTAGTAAACAATAATATTAAGTTGACCAAGCTAATTGTATTTAGATAGCTTCATGAGGTCCTTCTTGAAATCTACTAAACAATACTTTTGCATTTGTATTCAAGACTTTTTCAACTTAGAAGCACGTTTGAGTGTGACATAATGATCTATTATTGATTACTTTGGTCTAAAACCTAATTTCCCCTTTTCCCAATTTCCTTTTTATTTTATTTTCTTACAAAATACCACATATTCATGTGGAATAAATTTTCACCATGTCATCGAACGTATCTAAACTTAGTAATCAACTTAATTTCCTTGTTGGATGACTACTGGATACCAAATGCATATTTGGATGCCTTAGTGTGAATCTCAAAAGGTTTAGGAAATTTCATGCATTGTGATAGAAAATAGTATGTAGAGGACTAGTCTTACTAACTCAAAATAATTTTACCATGCATTGGTTCAATCAACCTTGGATTTTATGTGCATTATGTAGTTAAGGGGATAGGACACACACACACACACACACACACACACACACACACACACACACACACAATATATATATGGTGTTAGAGCTATCTATTTTATGAAATATTGCATGGTACAAGCTTAATATTTCATTCGAATAGGATCTCTTGTGTTATACATCATACTTAATCATTCTCACAAAATGATCAATGATATAATAGGATGTTTGGAAGAGGGAATCGAGGAAAAAATTAATGTGTTTATTTAATTCAAAGTGCAAGAGTGCTAATGAAGAGTATGTAATAAGTGCTAAGAAATAAAGGTATGTTGAGAGGATCATGTTTGTATCTAGACGAAGACAACCTTTTCGCAACTGAAAGAGAGAAATGATGAGTGAGAAAAGGTGAGGTTAGAAAGGAGAAAATGATAGAAGCATACCTAAATAATGGAAAAACATATATTATAGCTAGATAAACAATAAGTAAATAAGGAATATGACCAGTTTGGGAGCTAATCTTATGATGGTGAACTAGAATTTAGAGGCTACCCTTGATAAAGAGGAATTGGGTTAAGGCCTATATCAAGAGATAGAAATTTATTTTGAATGGAACACATAAGCACGATGGGTGAAAAATGCCAAATTTTGAAAGATGTACGAGAAGTTAAAATGTAGAATAACAGAAACAAAATGTCAAGGGGTTAACTATAGAGATGTAGATGGGAGGAATACAAAGGTTCTTGTTTTTTGGGAATGACTCGATTTTATGAGGATCAAATTAGAAAGGTGTTGGTGGGTACTAAAATAGAGTCCTTTCTAAGAAGTGAGAGAGGATGTTGAAGAATGGAAGTTGATGTTAAATAGAAACCTTAGATTTAACTAAGAGATAAAAACAACCATGTCTCCTAGAGAGTAACAAGCAATAAAAAACAAAGTAGATGGCTAGATCAAGATCCAAATTATACTATTGAGTGGTTGCAATATTTTTTACCATGTTTTGTTGATATTTCAACAATTATTGTTTCGTTGAATGATTTTTATGTATGGATCCTTTTTCGGTACTTGGTTGATTCTTACATTGTTTTTGTTAGATCCTTTTATTTTCACATATTTTTTCTATTGTTTTAGGTTATGGGATCCTATCAAAACCCTTTCCTTTACCAGATCTAAAAAACATATTATCATATTTACCTTAGAACGAAAAATAAAATTATGATCTATCAAGGGTTTCTATTATGTACCAATTTTTGCAGCCTTGTCTTTCACTTGTTGTGCCTTCTCTCTCTCTCTGTTTGTGCCTTCCTACGAACTGATCTTCTAGCATTCTTCTCTGCATTATCTTCCTTGGTATATTTTTGTTTCTCATTCTTTGCATTTCCCATGATTCATCCACTTCGATAATTTTCACCTGCACACATAAATTGAGATAGATCTGAATTTCTAAGAGTAAACTCGATAGAAAACTATACGTGCATGCAACACTTATTATATATAAATCTCAATAGAAATTAGGTTATTTTTAATTTTAGTTTTTTATAAATTTAAAACAACTTTTCTAATTTTAATGATATTTATATTTAATATACAATTATTTAGTTTTATAATATATTTTAAAATAAAATAACTCTATGCTTTAAAGTCAAATTTATTATACATAAATAATAAATAATATTTTTTCAAAAATATAATAACATATTACATATTTTTGGTTAAAAACAAATTAAAAAAACCAAACTTCATTTAAAACTCAAGTTTAAAAAATATGTAAAAAACTAAATTTAAAACATTAAAAACATGAACAATATTATTTTAACACTTGTTACTTATAAAAACAAAAATTACAAAACATTAAATTTAGAAGGAAGCATTCCTGGCGGCACTTTGGTGGCGTTGGGCGGTTTGCGCGAACGGGGGTTCACGTGAACACCCTTTTAGCACAAACGACCATTCGCGCGAACCCCCGTTCACGTGAACACCCGCTGCGTGGCACTAACATGGCACCTAAGTGGCACATTTTGGCTCCAAATCCTTTTGGAGGATAATTGTAAACCAAAATCTGCCACTTAGGTGCCACGTAATTAGGGTAAACGAACTAGTAAAATTACAAAAATTTAACACAAAATTCAAATTTTTATTAGCTTTCTAAAAATATAATTTTCATTTTTAAAAAATCTATTTTGTTATTTATTTTTTATTTTTTGCTAACATATGGTATTTTAGGACAATCAATAGTACACAATCAACCAAATTTGAAAAATAGTAGAATATATCAAAAAAAATTTGAAAAAACAAACTTACTATTTGTTGAAGTCTTCTTCGTACCTGTGAAAAAAAAAATCAATTTCGATATAAATCTTAAAATTTATTGGCATAGACATATGTACACTATTTATTTAAAAATGTATTTACTAAATAATTAATTAAAAAATATATAAGTAAAAAAATACCAAAATTTGATAGGACCTTAAAAGTCAAATCTTGAACATATATCTAAAATTTCATGGTGAAAAAACAACTTTTCATTTAAAAACACCACCAGGGGACAATCATTCCTCTTTTAGAACATAAGAAACAATGTATTATAAAATTAAGATAAACACCAAAATTTTAACCACTTCTTTTAAACAAAATATACATGTATTCTACACTCTAAACACAACATTCCGTTAGTTTGTGGAATTTTGTGAATGCATACGGTTTTGTGGCTATTACCTTTAGAAAATCAATGAAATTGAAAATTCATGTTTATAAAGGTACAAAACATATTAAAAAGTGGGACATTTTATTGTGCTTTTACCCAATATAAATAAATTTGAGGAAGACAGGATTACCATCTATTCAGAATGATACAGATTTGTGGATGACATGATGGTTAGCAGGTAAACAACATGTAGGAAATACGAATTCTCAAGAAACAGTACTAAGTCGAGCTCATTTGCTATGAATGATTGGGGGCAATGTAGTGCCCACTTTCCTTTGACACCTTTTTGTTATTGATTATGCATACTGAGTCGACTATACTTAGGCATTTCATTACTTGCAACTGTTTTGATGTTAGCTTGACTACTCAGATGTTACAGATACTAGATGGTTTTTTATTCGTGAGTCATATAGTGATACATTTGAGATCACTTAGAGACATTTCACAGTGGCTATTGATGATGATATCGGTTGTGGACATCAGGTCTATCCACTCATATATAAAGGGGGGAAGTTCACTAGTGATGAGTTAAAATCCCACCTAAAAGCACACGTGATTTTTTGCGATATGTCTCCTCGCACACGCTAGGTAGGCAACTTGATAATTGAGCTAATTGTTGAGTGAATAAATCCTACTGATCATGGATAATGGTGTAGTTACATAGATCGATGATTCTAAGAAATTTTAGCAATGATGGTTTGTTTCAGAAGATGAAAAGACAACTGATTGTAGATTGAACAGAGTGCCCTTATTTACTTTTGACAGATGTAACACCATATGAAGCCATGAGGCCGAAGGAGGAAACCATCTGTTTTGCACATGTTATAGTATTCATATTCACAAGTAAGCATCGGGAGATTGAAGAACAACCAGAATTGAAATTCTAGATGAATTCAACAAGATTCACCATAGCAACATGTCTTAATTGTGTGTAGTGTTAGAAGTACTCTTGGTTAGGGAAGATTGATGGATACAAGGGGTCATCTATTGTCTTTTATTTTAGTTTCACCTTTATTGATGTTAGTATGTGGTTCTTTTAATGATGTAGTTTAGCATTGATTAATTATCTAAGACTCATCTGATGTATATTTTTCACCTATTGTAAAAACAAAAGTTGATGATCCCGTAGATGATGATAGTGATGATGGGGATGATGGTGATGATTAGACAAAACCACGACCCATGAGAGAAGTTTAGTGTATGCCCAAGTGGTATACTAGCATGATATGAGATGAAAAATTAGATGCTCCACCGGATACATCCACCACTGGACCAAGGACTCACAGTAAAGCATTAGAAGAAGTAAAATTTGATTTGATGAGTAGAATTATTGAATCCGACGAGCCCTCTATAGTCTAGGAAGACCTACAGTCAAAAGGTTAGAAAGATGACATGGACATTGAGTATCAATCAGTAATGAAAAATAACACTTGGCAACTTGTCGATCTTCCACCAGGGAAGAAACCCATTGGTTGCATATGGATTTTCAAAACAAAGTACAAAATAGATGGGACCATAGACAAGTACAAATCAAGACTGGTAGTAAAGGGGTACACACAAATAAATTATTAAATACGAGGAGACATTTTCCCCCATAGCTAAGATCAAAATGATCAGGATGATCTTTTCTCTAGCTACACAGTTTGGTTGGAAATTTCATCAGATGGACATAAAAAGTGCCTTTCGTAATGGAGATCTATAAGAAGAAGTCTACATGACTCAACCCGAGGGATATATTATACTTGGTCAAGAAAAAAAGGTATGCATACTCAAGAAATTTTTGTATGGCCTTAAACAGGCACCTTGGGCATGGTACATAAAAATTGATGAGCATCTCATACAACATGGATTTGTTATAAATCCATATTATCCAAATCTCTACCTCAAAAAATAAGGGGGAGATTTTGATTGCTTATTTATGTTGACGATCCAGTCATCACTAGAATTTTAGTGAATATGATCAATGCAACGAAGAAAGATATCAACCGATCATTTGACATGAAAGATCTCAGGCCGATGCACTACTTTCTTGGATTAGAAGTATGGCATCTTTGTTTCTCAGTTGAAGTATACCAAGACAACACTTGAGAAATTTAGGATGATGGATTGCACACTTATTACTACACCTATGGATAACATATTGTAGTTATATCATTCAGATCCATCTCCTATGGTAAATTTAACTCTCTATTGATAATTGATTAGGAGTCTCATTTACCCGACCTATACTAGACTAGATATCATCTTTGCAGTGAGCTATCTATCATGGTTCATCCAGGAACCCTGAGTTTTTCATTGGAAGGAAGCAAAGTGAATCTTGAGATATATCAAGGGAATAATAGATCTTGGTCTAGAATACAATAAAAATGATCATTTGTTCTTGACTAGATATTTAGATTCACATCATACAGGAAATATTGATGATAGGAAATCCACTTCATGATTTGTGTTATTTTTGGGATCTGTACTGATATCATGGGGAAGAAAGAAACAAAAAAAAATTTCTCACTCTTCTATAGAAGCCAAGTATCATTCTACAGGTTAAGCTGTCTGTGAAGTGATATGGCTACATCGCATACTTGAAAGACTTGGAATACCATAGAACAAACCAACCACCTTGCAGGTTTACAATGAAGGTGTTCTCAAACTTGTTCGCAATTGAATTTTTCATGAAAGAACAAAACACATTGAGGTATAGGTACACTTTATATGCAAGCATGTCTTGAAACACAATATACAGTTTCAGTTTTTCCCAACAGCTGAACAATGAGAAAATATCTTCACAAAGTCACTTACACATGATAAGTTTGAGTTTTTCAAAGAGTTCCTCTATGCATCACTTGAGGCAACGAAAAATTAAGGTGGGGAATGTTAGGTAAACTAAGGTTAATTATGCATTGTATTGCCTTAGGTAATTAATAATTCAATTATTTATTGATTAATTGTTGAATGGTTATGATTTAATAACCATAATATTTGGATTATTATAATTTCGTAGGTTTATTTGTTTCATTAGTTGGAATAATCATTTGTTTGTATTATTTCCAAATGTATATTTTTTTGCATAGTTGCAACCACATATTTTTTGTACATGACTATGAAATATCTATAAATATTGCATTCATTCATTTTGTAATTGATTTTCTTGAATATTAATAAAATTTTGAAGCTTCCCTCCCTCTTCTGCATGTTCACCTTTGTCATTTACAAAATACGAACCAATAGGACTGCTCCATATTTTGCATTGTTAGTCCTTTGTCACCTTTTTCTATTTTTACAAAATCTGAGCCAATAAAATTTCTCCATGTGTCTTTTCATTTCGCATTAGTCAGTATTTCTTTTTGTGGCAGTGGTTTATCCAATACGAATTAGCCACCTTTCACATTTATCAGTCTTTTTCAGACTTGTGAAAAGTGATCCTTTTAAAAGGCTCCACGTGTGTCCAAGTTTTTCCTTAGTTTTTTGGAAGAACTACAAAGTGTGAAGAAATTGAATTTTGACATGTATTTTAATCTTTTATTGTGTCAATCTTCACAAGTGTTAGGGTGTCAATATTTTCTTTATCTTAGCCACTAATATTGTGACATCTGTCTTTAAATTTTGAACCTGAACTTTATTTTCAAGTTTGGCTTATTTCAGGGACATTTAGTATGCCTAAGGAAATCTATTTAAATTTTGGTAGAAATATGCCAAGTTAGATTATTCAAAAGTGGCATTGTTTAACTAAGACTTTGTCAGTATTTGTTAGTTGCTAACCAATTCAACATGTCCATATTCCTTCGCATTTTGTTTGTATTGTGTCGAAGTGTAGAAAAATGACCCAATTAATTAATGACATATGTATTTAGCTTTTCATAGTGTCATATTCTATATCTTTTTCCATGGGTTCCTTTAGTCGTTCACCATGTATTTTGGTTGACTTGTCAACCTTATCGTGGACCCGATAAAGTTATAATTTTTTTTTCAATTCCGGAGACCTCACGTCCAGTTGGGGGATCTATTTTAGAATTTTCTGAAAAGATGACATGTGTCTCTCTTGGTTTTGTTTATATGTGCCACGTGTTGTCTCCTATTTCAGTTGTCCTTTAATTTTCTTTTGGTAGTTAAGTAGCTCGATTTGAGCTTAGATAGCTCGCTTAAGAGCTCACCCCCACCGAGTTAAAAAAAAGTTCTCTGGGATAATTTATTTTCTCTCTTGACCCTCGCTCTAGAACCAAAAGGTTATTAACTTTGGTTTATTTTGGATATTTCAAGTCTTCCAGGGAAATTAAGTTGGGAGAACACCTGAATTATGACGTGTCTCTCTCTTAAGTAGTTGGATTTGTGCCAAGTGGCTTATGCTTATCACTTTTCTCATTTAAGTTAATTAATCCATGTTTAATTAATTTCATTTAAAAACATTGTAGTTCGGTCCTAGATCTTTTTTAAACTCAATCAAATCGATTCATTTTTAATACCATCAAATTGTGTGGCGAGTTGGTTTTGTACCTCGATCTTGACTCATATTTTCTCTCCCACAGGCATTTTTTTTCTTTTAGTCAAATATTTATCTTCATATTTGTTTTGTGTGTTTATTATTAAAATATAAAAAATGGCTAGTAATGTTATCTTCTCAATGGAAAAATCTCAGCTATTAAATGGAACTAACTATAATATTTGGATAATTTGATTAAAAACCTATTTTATGGCTAGGAAGCTATGGGATCTTGTAACTAGTTTGGAGACACATCCCATTGGAAGACAATAAAACCCTTAAAACCTTAACTACTTCTCCCAAAGATCACAAGAATATTTTTCCATCATTTTACAAATTATAAAAGATGAATTTTTGATGCCTATAGGTCATATGGACTTGCATGTTAATGCCTAGAAGTAATTAGAGATAATGCATGGAGGAAGTTTCTTGTCAAAGATAATTAAACTATTTTTAAAGTTGTTTACAACTCCCATGAAGGAGGATGATAAAAATTTTGATTATGTGGCTAAAATTAAAAACATGGTTAGATGGTTGTAACTATGAATTGTTTCAAGATAAGCTTTTGTAATTTATAATATAGATTAACATTCATGAAGAGTTCATAAATTATATCTCAATTCTTAACTCGAAATATCAAAATGAATCTAATTTACTTGATGTGGAAAATTTGTCCTCTCTTTTGATACAATAAGATCATGTTATGGAAAAAAATTATTCTAAAGAGAATGCCACTCAGGCACTTCTCACTCAAGAATCAAAAAGTAAACCTTCTAAATTCAAAAATCAAAAGTCAACTCTTAAACCTCCTAGTAAAGACAAGAAACCAGGAAATTTAAGAGTAATTTTTGATGGTAAATGTCATTACTATGGAAAATTTGGCCATAAGGAAGAGGTTTGTAAATCAAAAAAGAATTCAAATTTCAAAAATAAAAAATGTAAGAAATTAGATCAAAATCAAGATGAAATTGATGAGAATAATCATAGAGCTAATTTAATAACTCTATAAACTATATGAAAAGCATATATTTTCATATATTGCGTTGAACTTATGTTTTTCAATAGTTAACTTAGATGGTTTATTGAAAAGAAACTAAAAACAACTATAACTGAAAACATGCACACTATATGTGTTTCAAGATTTTGCTTCGTTTTTTCATAGTCCTTAAATTTTCTAACATGGTTAGTTGTTAAGCATACTTTTGTGAGAAATGTTATAAAACCAGTGTCTAACTTTTACAATTGGTTCAAAGTGAAATCATATGATTTTTATTATGTTTATATGGATATTATGACTCTAACCATGTTGATGTTGTGTTGGATATACATATGGATTTGTGCTCAAGTGTTTTTTGGTGCAGGTGCCATCACTTGGAGTAGCAAGAAGAAACCAACCATTTATATCTCTTCTACCAAATCATAGTATAGAAGTCCTATGGAATTTGCAAAAGAATATATGTGGCTGAAAATACTGTTGGATGAGCTTCGCATAGGCGTCAAAGGGAGCACTATTTTTCTATGCGACAGCAAAAATTGCATTGATCTTGCTAAAAATACATTTCAACATCAAAGGACAAAACATATAGAGGTTCATATGCACTTTATTAGAGAAAAATTCTTGAATGGTGATATTTATGCCAAGTTCTATTTGACTGAAGATCAAGTTATAGATATCTTCACAAATCCATTGTGTTTTGTAAATTTATACAAATTGCATGTCTTATTAGGCCTATCAGAGTTTCCATTGAGGGGGAGTGTGCATGAAAATGCCTCCTCTTAATGGCATGTTGTAAACTTCCTACACTTCCTCCATTTTGTAATAAGTAAATGTGTTACAATATGTGAATTTACTTGTAATTCCTAGTGAAGGTTTAGTTGTGGGTATGCCTTAGTTTATAAAAGACTCCATAATCTAATATAAGTCTTCATATATAAAGCACTAGTCATAAGAATTTCTATATGGGAATATCTATATGATTTAGCTCGTTTACATGTTATCCTAAATCATCATTGATGATTTATGGATCTGTAAATCCTTTTGTAGAAAAAGGTAATTTGGAATGTTTTATTTTTTCCTCCACTTAACATTAAGGGGGAGTATTGGGGTAGTAATGTCAACTGGGGTATCAACCACTGCAGTACACCCTATATTATTTTAAAATAATATTGTCCATAAAATTTATTATGATGGTCTTCCACACTTAAGAGTGAAGCGGCTCAACCGAATCACCCACCCATATTGATTTGGGTTATCCCTCTCAGGATTGGCTATTAAAAACATTTACTTTTGTACAGACTGATATAAAGTCTGAGATCATATTGGAAGATCAGGAAGATGATCATTATGTTGAATGATATAGTGAAAATAGCTTTGCCTTCATTCTGTGAAACTAAGGAATGAAGTGGAAGTGTTGGGTAAAAATTTTATTCGAGATTCTTAATACATGTAGTGCTTTATTACAATGGGGTTTTTTCCTTTGATTTTCTCCACTATAAATCTGGTGTTTCCATATCTTTACATTTTCTATTATTTACTTTCAAATCTTGCTATTACATTCTGTAATCTACACAACATAATTTATAATCTTTGGAATTTATTTTGTGGATTTATAATTTGTTAATTATAAATTCCTTATAAATATTAAAAACTTTCAAGGATATCAACATATTTTCCTATCGAGGCTGAGGTTAAAGGGACTGGTGTTTCAATTGTTGGAGGGATTGTTTGTTGCATGATGTGTTTAGGTGTTGACTAAGGGACAACCTTGGATTATGTGATAGTGAATGTAAATTTGGATTAATATTATGCCCCATAATGGAAGGAATGGATTTTTTATTATGTTTTGAGGAGGTCTCTAATGGCCATATTTTCAACACCAAAGTACAATAGTAAAATTTTTGAAATAATTATAGTTTTCTTTCATTTCTCATAACATGACACCACATGGGCTCAGATAGAGAAATTAAACATCACATAAGAAAGTTACACAAGCATGAACCCACATAGACAACATGATAACATCAGGTGTACTTCGATGCACCACTTTTCCAAATGAACATATACAACTTACGACCCAACCACATAAGAGCTCAAGGATAGGAACATTCCACAACACTTCATCACCATAGTTACATCCTATTTACAATTTAAAAGTACAAGAACATTTATTACATAAACATAAATTCTCATTCTCAACCAGCATATTTTTAATTTCATTTAAGATTTAACTTAATAAAAGTACACTTAATTTATCTATTTTTCTCCTTTACAATAATTTTCCTTAACTCCATATTTATTTGACACATTTTAAAGACATAAAAAACTTAATGTACTTTTTCTTATGCTAGGGTTCATTTTCTCAAAATATGTTAAATTGATGTTTAATTTTACCTTCATTATGTAAGGGAACCAACACGAAGACAATGGCGAAGAAATCTTATGAGTTTAAGGAGATGAAGGTTTAAGTTACCTCTTCCTATAAAATCCTCTCCAAAAGAGTTCCGTTATTTTCCTATTATAGTTAATATAGTTCTCTAGCTGGTTTGAGTCAATTCAACATTTTCACGTCTTGAAATTTTATTTATTTATATTTATATTTAAGAAAATTATGTTTTCTCAAAAGTTTTATCTCACCAAGAGAAATTCATATTTAATTTTAACAATATGAGAATGCCTAATTAAGTTATAAGGACTTCAGGTATGATGTTATACCTAAACCAAAATCTCATTTACTCTTATACTCTTTACACTTACATCATACTTTGGTCTCACTTTGGTCCCACTATTGGCATTTTTTAGAACTGTAATTTAAATAACACATAATTTACACTAAGGGATTCATGACTACAAGGAGTGTGACCTTGCACAAGAAAACTCATTTCATTTCAATTCTCTTAGACACCAAAGTATTAAATGCATATTATAAAGAAGATATCTAATGCAATTTTATGCATTTCGAATTCCTTTCAAGGAACTATTTTAATCATTGGGTAATTATGCATTAACATTTCTTTCACCAATAACCTTAAGAGACGTCCCACAATCTATCAACTTCAAAATCATTCAAGGGGGGAAAACTACACCCTACTACAAGATGATATAAGATATTTCTAGTATTTTTAACTCACAAAACCTTCAAGAAACACAAGTTAATTTGCTACTACTCCTTAAGGGAACACATTTATCTAAGAGATATAAATGGGTTCAAATACAAGATTTTAATGCATAGGTACTTTATCATGTAGACTCCAATCGTGTCATCTAAATCTCATAACGAGATCAATCGTAGGAATACCATCAACTACATTTACAAGGCTTTGGCCACTCACTAGGGTACCAAGGCAATTACGCACATGAGGTTTAAACTTATATATGAGATGATTAGACCTACTAAACCTAGAAATTTAGGTCCCACTCACCCATATATGACATGATTCACATAACATAGTCACCGCCTCACAAAATATTTACGAGAAAGGTATTTTATAAGACTTATCTTAGGGGTAGGACAAGAAAACAAATTGGGAATATTAAAAAAATTCTTAGTGCATTATGGTGTTACATAATTGGACGATGATTTCTTGAGAGGGAGGGTATGACCAAGGTTAAATAATCCCTTCACTATGATGGTGAAAATAAGATACATTTGCTACCAAACATTATGAGTTTATGAATGAACCACTATAATTAACTAGAAAATGATGGTTTTAATCGTCTAAACCATAAGAAAGAAATTTAAAACCAAATGAACTTAACACCCATGAAATAAATGGTACACTTTTTTCCCATTTACGTTGTCGACTATCTTCCTTGTTTATCTAGCTAACATAGTTGGTCCCACATTCATTATATATCACTCATACTAATGTTGTAAGGATAGCCTTAACACAAAGAAGATACAAACAACATATATTTCCTTGTACAATGCTTGAAATATAAGATTCCAATAGAAACAAAAATATTCGACACACTAATTTTTATAATACAATTATCTTTAATTTACTTTCATTTAACATTTTTTACCGTATGTCATTTCACTAATTACAACATATCACACTCTTAATCCTTCTTGTTCGAAGTACCAATTATCCATTTTTAGCCCTTTGGAAAATATGGAAAACTTGGGAAAAAATGGACTTGGGATAGTTTATGGATCTTCAATGGTGAATCGAGAGATTTTTAGTTCATGAAAAATCCAAGGAGTTAGTGAAAAATTGGAAAATTTTGAGAAAATGTGAAAATGTCTTATTTTAGTGTATTGCGGACTAAAGGGGTGCAGATGGAATAAGTGCAGATAGAACTCATGTTCCCTACCCTTGACTTAAGCCTAAAATGCAAAGGGGCCTTTAGAATGTAGAGTTGCAAGTTTTTGCGGGCCCAAAGGAACAAGTTTTGTTGGGGTTGGGTTTCCCCATAGGGGTTTGGCATCTGGTTTGTGAAGGATCGGGTAGATGCTTTATAGTGTGGGAATTGGATAGATTGCTGATACAAAGAGCCAACGGGGAACTCGTTCCCCATAGGGACAGGTTTTCCACAATGGCTAGAGGGCTACAATATAGTTTTGGCAACAGTGTAGTGTGATGCGGACTTGCAGAGATTTTGGAGCACAAAGGCCCACGAAGAACAAGCAAGCTCCCCACATTGAATTAGAGCCCACAATCCAAAAGAGGAGGCATGAGTTACAAATATCAGTGGGATATGGATAGTGTGGGCCATGTAGGCCTGCAAGTTACTAATGGCACTAGTACCATGAGTTCCCATAGATCCCAATACACCTGACATACTCGCAACACAAAGAAAACAAAGGAAAAGATAGTAGTGCGAAGATGTAACTCACGCTTGCTAAGAAACAAGGGCACCATGCAAACCCACAAAATGAAAACTTGGTGAGTGATGTAGGTTTTTGGTTTGATCTAACTGAAAATAAAATCTCATCTGAAAACCTGTAATCAAGTAAGTCCAAAACCGTTCATAGCAAAGAAGAAGAAGTGTTGTGGGGTTTAAACTTGACACAACTTTGAAGTAATAGGGGTTCATTTCTCCAAGCTAATTAATACTCAAATCATGTAAAGGAGGTGAAGAGAAGAAGGAAGGTAAAGAGTAATATGGTATTTCAATGTACCACTACTATAAGTAAAGATCGTCCAAAAACATGAAGCAAAGCACTTTCAAAAACCTATAAAGAAGGCAAGCCAGTAATGACACTTTGTAAATCCAATTTGGCATAAATTTCTCCCAAATGATCCATTTTTCAAGATCTTGGAATTTTTGGAAATTTCTCTTAGTAATATATATCATGAAATAAAAAAAATCACAAGTTTGATATGAGTAGGTGGGATAAAAATGGATAAAACACTTCCAGCATTTAAAGGTGTGAGTAGGAAGTTGAGATCAAATTTAATGAAGTATGGTCTATTTTCTTCTCTAGAAAGCTAAAGGATGAGGAGGGATGGGATTTGGAAGGTTCTCCATGATTTGTTTAGGCCATTTAATGCATGTTGTTTGTGGGTTAATGGGGAAATGCATGCTTCTATCTCTCTATCTCTCTCTCTTTCTCTCCCTCTCTCTCTCCCTCTCTTCCTCATCTTCTTCTATATAATGTGAACTTCTCAATTTTTAGAAGAAAGGGGATATTCTAGGATGTGGGGAAACTATGTCAAAATTTTCTTCTCTACTCTAATGAGTTGTAAGCCTTCTCTTGGGTCTGACAAGTGTTCCAATTCCTCTGTGCATCACATGTAATGGACTATACAATATTGAAGCAATTAAATTTTTGTTTTGTGGTGTTCTTTCAACCCTTAATCATGATTTATTATACTTCCCTTGCCTCTCCATTTTTTGTTTCATTATGCTCATGTTTATTTTATTTAAAATTTCTTTTTGTTTTGTTTCATAGAGATTTTATGGTTAATGAAGACTTGGTATTGTGTCACAGCTATTTTTTCCTCTCTCAACTCTTTTTTCCTTCTTCTTTCTCCCTTTACAGGATATTTCCACCCCCTTTTTCTGGTGCTATCACCTCTATTAGTGTAGGATTTCCCCTTTTTCATGTTCTCTCTCTCCCTTGCCCCTTGGAATTGATATAATATGAGTATTTAGTTGCATTTCCTTCACTAGGAGTAGTTTAGTGCTAGTATTAGGTAGAGAAAGCCAACCTTCTCTGGAGGTCCATCTCAAGTAGCAAGTCCCACAACTTGAGAGATAGTCCCATGTTAGCAAAACGTAGGGATCTATAATGTACAAATCTTAGGGTGCTACTTTTTTATAATATTTTTAGCATGCCTGGTGAGAAAAGTTTGAGGAGATATACATCTTCATTTCAAAATTTTGATGTGTTCTTATTGAAATATCATCCTTCAAAGGTCAAAGCACATCTGGTGACTCTACTGATCCAAAATAACCCATTTTATGAGTTGCATACTTTCCCTTTCCATCTAGTTTTCTTTCCATCTCTTTCCATTTCCTTACATTCATGAAGTTGTGTAATTATGAATTCATTTCCATCATGGAAATCTCATTTACATCAGTTCCATTAAAATCCATCTTCAAGCTATTATAACACACCTCCAGATTAGTTCTATGAGAAAATTCAAAATCATAATGTATATCCATATGAGAAAAGTGTAAATCAATTTGGTTTTTTTATCAAAATATGGATTTGTTCAAGAGCATGAGTATGCATATTTTGGAGGCCATCCTACACTTGAAGAAGAATTTGAAATCAAATTTACAGGGTTTAAGAAAATATGGTAAGAACTCAGGGAGAAACTATAAAGACTACATGCTAAACATCTTGGCCTTAAGCAGCTATGTCCATGGGGAGGTCTTATGCCTAGTTGGTTTAGCCCAGGGTAGAAAATTGAGATAATGAAGGAATCCTACCCTCAAATGGTTGATTTTGTTGCATCATTGCTAGCATTGGAGGATAATAAGCCTAAGGTAAAAGAACCCTATCAATGGGATTTTCTTAATCCTTTACCATATCAGTATCCAATTCATATACCTTACCAACCACCTAAGCTTTAAGTTGAAACCCATAGCTTCCCACCTACTGCTCCCATAGTGGATTCAATATCTCCATCCTCTTATCTTCCACCCCACATTATATCATTTTCCCTTTTCTCTTCCAAATACAAATCCCCTCCACAAGAAATCATAAAACCTTCCCCTTCACCTCAAACAATGAAAAAACTAGTTGAGACCCAACCTAGCCCTCCTCTTTCATTCCCAAACCCATTTTGGGAAGAAAAAAGTCAAAAAATCAGTAAAAGAGGGAAGAAAATGGAAGAGCCCAAAAAATAAGAACTTGTAAAGAATTTTAATAATTGGGCTTCCAAGTTCCAATTTAGTCAAATGCCATTAATTACTAGGCCTTCAAAATAGGTGGAGGTTGAAGAACACAAGGTGGAAACTGACTTTGTAGAGGAACAAGAAGAAGAATAAGCATATGATCAAAAATCCATTCTCTCTGAATGTAGTGTATACATTGGCACCATATTATCAGAATTTTTTGATCTATCACAAATTCCAAAATTAGTAAAGGAAGATAAATTAGCTCCAAATCTAAAAGAAGAGGAGAACGTGGAGAAACCAAATTAGATTCAGAGACTTTAGATGAATATGACATCATTAAAGGATTCTTGCTTTAATTTTTGGATTTGGATTTCATTGATGAATCTATCATGGAGGAGTGCATCCAAGAATACCTTGTTACTCATAATAGTCCTCAATAATCAGCAAAGGGAGAAAGGCCCCCAAGTGTGTAAGATGTTTCAATGGAATGCAGTGATCCTCATTGCTTTGCATGCTTAGAGCTCACTACAATTTTGGAAGGTTTCATTGATCCACAAGAACATTTTCAAATTTTGAAACCATTCACGAGGATTTGAGACACCAAATTTAGGTCACACTCCTCTTGGTCCCCTTCAATTAATTAACATAACACATTTACCTAGCCACGATCCCTAACCCCACATTGATATTAATTTAATTACTTACAAATTGAATAATATTCCTCCTCACATTATTAATTAATTTAATCATTTTAATTAAGTTAATTTAACCCTCACACATCCACCTCATTAGTACACCGCACTTTGGACCCACTCTAGGGGCATTTAACTCACATTGACGAAGTCATCACTCCGAGTGTTGAGTCACCACTTGATCTAACTAGCTAAGACTTCTTCCTAAACCTAAATAGACTTCTTCTATGGTCTTACTATCTTTTCTAATGAGAACTCCACTTCCCTAATCGGACACAACTTGGAAAGCATGCCAAATATGGGAAGATCTTCCTATTTTTAGTAAAAAGGACTATTTCACCCTAACCAACATTGGTTTATCCTCAGTCACATCAGTCACCTAACTGCCAAATATTCCTTTATACATAATTTTATAACTTTTCACCTAGGTTGTTCATTCAATTATTGGATTTCTATTGCAATCAAGCACTAATATTCAATCCTTCCGACATCTAGATGAAAAATGCACACAACCATAGTGCAAGACAAGCAGTCAAATCTCCTTCCAGAGCATTGGAATATTCACAGGAGCACATAGGTTGTACTTCGACAACACTAGACTCAACCACCTCTTCTCCTATCAATGATCAACCATCTCCATTCAAATGATCTGTAAAATATCAGGTAAGTACTATGATTTTAATCATTTGTGTTTATTCTATTATTTTTTATTAGATAATGTAAAAACAGGGATCGGCTCCCAGGGATCTTACAAAAGGAGGAACAAGAACCAACAAGCAAGAAAGAAACAGAAAATTCCTCAAAAGGAGTTAAACATGCTTAACTCATATAATGAAGATCGGGACTTTAACTAAAAAAGGACAGAGAGTAAAACAGAGAAAATAAACCAGCCTTAAAGCATCAAATTGTAGAAGCTTGCCAAAAGTCTGCCAACAGTCCAGAAAACCCATCTAAGTTTTAGGAAAAACTTCACTACTTCAAGCATGAATTTCTTTCATTACAGCACCCTCAGCACCCTTTTCATTCATGTCTTCCTCCATCTCATCCTCAGAACTACTGATGCACAAATTTAAATTCCTCCTTTTAGTACCTTCCTCTAGCCCTTCCAACCTATCACTCAACTTTTTGACCCTAAACTCCAGCTCCAGAACCTTTTGTTTGGACTTCACCTAGGTTGAAAAAAATTTCTTTGAAACATTAATGACATCCAACATGGTTTCCCTTTGACCAACATTAGTTTCCTCCATCGCCTAAATCACTCCCTCTAAATACTATACCTTTTTACTCCACTACTCAAAGCCCTTAAAATTTCCATGCTAGAACCCCTAATTCTCAAGTGTTTACTTCGCTTCACCATAGACCTTCCATCAGATGATTCTCCTTCTAAGAATAGGATAACCTAGATAAAGTAAAAGACCCAATGAAATATCATTAATTTGAAAAAAAAATTCCGGAAGAGTAATATCATCGTCCAATCCACCTGTATCAAATGAAGTCAAGATTTCATAATAGGTTTCCCAAATTCATGACCAAAATGAGTATGAGCCCTTGAATTGGAGAAGGAAATATGCTCTACCTTGAAATACTGGAGCTCCATCAAATTAATGTTTTTATATTGATTTTTTACATTGTATTCTTTGGAAAAGTTGACATGTCGATGTGCAAGGATAAACAAGTTTATCAATGGACCTTAGAAAGTGCTAAGTGGGAATGGAGAATTTGTATTTACCATAAAAAAACATGCATAGTCAAATCAAAAGTTTCCAAAGTGAAATTTCCAAATTTGAGTGTCTACATTTTCCCCCCTTTACGTACGAATTGGAACTTTCATGCTTAAAGGAAAATTTACTTGAGTGTGTAAACACACGCTAACTTTTCTTGAATAATTTGTGGATTTTACAACTACATTTTAGTGATTGGTGTTGGCATGCTCCATAATGACACCTACAAAATAAAGTGTAATCAATGTTTGTGATAGATAATTAATCGTAACTCAAATAAAACATGTAATAAAAGAATTTTACATTTTTCATATATGTGAAGTAAAAATAAGTAAACAAGTAAAAATACACTTGTTTGCTTCTTCTCTACTTTTTATTGGAGATTTGTATTTCACTAAAACTTCGCTAAAGGATTAGGGGTGATCGTTCCCCAATATATGTTGAGGAGAAATCTTTAGAGTGTTATGGCTTCCTGGTTCAACCCTAATTCTATGGACCACCCATGTACAAGAGAGAGACAGAACTTCCCCTAGTTCACTAAATGCACCCCTATGAAGGAAGAATACCCCATGTCACACCAACAGTTACTGAGGAATAAATTTGATATCTTCCCTTTAAGTTGTCACAGTAGGAGAGCAAAATTATACCCTCGATCAGCAAACTTAGCTACTTCTCTATCTCTAATCCATAACCCCATTAATGTTTATGGGACACCACTACATATGGATTTAGACCTGATTTTCTAAATAAGGACATATAGTACAAAGAGAATAGTCGCCCCCAAAATCTCCCCATATGCCACACAATTGAGTATGAGGTGAATAAGTGTAAAAGTATGTTGAAAATGTGTTGAAAATGTTGAAATAGCAAAGATATTTGTTCCCCAAAGATTCCTGAAAATGATCTTGAAGCTAAGTGTTGATGTGAAAAAGGAATGAAAACTTTCATGCACCTATACTAATCTAAATTGAGTATCCTGGATGTGAAATTTTGTAGAAAATTTGTATACATAGGTGTATATATAAACATGCTAAAAATATTGTTGAAATTTCCCCCCAGCGAGAAACTTATGTGGGATTAGGATCGTACCATATGGTTCTTATCAAAGTGTATATTTTTTACCCTCTGTTGAGTTTGCCAAAATTTTGTGTATGATTTCATTTCTAGGTTCATGTACCCTATTTTTACCTACATCTACCTCCAAAATTATATATGTATTTTCTAAAAAAGTAGATTAAACATAGATAGATGCCCCCTCTTTTGAGGCATGTGAAAAAAACTTGTTGAGCATGTGGCTTTAAAGTGTTTGATATTTTCCTTGATGGATGCCAAAAATATTCTTTTAACTTTCAAGAGAAGATCTTTCTAGTCCCAGAAGATAAAATCATTCCTATCCTTCCATAAACCCCAAAAAAAATGAGGGAGGGCAATATTCTAGGCCCAGACCAAGATGGGAAAGTAGAAGGTACTCTCCCATTGAAAACATCAGTCCTCAATAGTAAAAGGAAAGATCCATTGGATATTGAACAGATCCAAAATGAAAGAAAAAAAATCATGGGAGAAGGAGCAATGAAGGAGAAGATGGCTGAAATTTTCCTCCTCTTTCCTGCAAAGAGAGAATCTATTAGGAAGCTTCATTCCCCTTTTCCTGAGATTTTCCACAATCAGAATTCTATTTTGGACAGCCAACCAGTAAAAAATATTAACCTTAGGGATATGATCCTTCACCTAAAGCTTACCCCAATAGTATTTTTGCAGATCATCCTTGAAATTTAACATATAGGCAGATTTGACCGATGCACAAGATGCAAGAGTTGGTCTTGTTATTATGAAAAGAAACAAGTACTCAATGTATATAATTAAGCATAAATGAGGAAGTCGAAAGGAAATATAAGATAATGATAGCACCTATAAAATATGGAGGA
This sequence comes from Taxus chinensis, assembly GCA_019776745.2. Lineage (NCBI taxonomy): Eukaryota > Viridiplantae > Streptophyta > Pinopsida > Cupressales > Taxaceae > Taxus > Taxus chinensis. Next base: position 46,820,475 of record CM034148.1, read on the forward strand.
GGATCAATGTGCCCCATACCTGACAGTATAATCCTAAGGATCCAGAGAGAGTGCTCTTATCCAAGCATATATTAATCCTTTGATTTTTACATACAACTGAGCAATACTACTTCCAGATTGAACGCATGTGTAGATAAGGGGAAATAAATCATATCAATATATCATCACATGTGTAGATAGAACTAAAGCTATTACCTTTTCCTATCACACCACATAGTGACCTTTGAAAAAAATGTATAATGTAAGAGTGCTAACAATACAGAGTACTAATACATAGAAGACCCTCTAGGATTTCATATTGTCTTGATTAAATATTTTAATGACTTTTTTGTGAGTGCATAGCTATCTAGAAAATATTACATTGACATGAGATACATCCAATTAGAACCTTCATAAGGAGGTAAATAAACTACTAACAAAATAAGGCATATTTGGGCCTTAGTGGTGATGAAAATGCTAGTAGGACTATTGTAGTAACATATCCCCACAAAGCTTTGGTTTAGTAGACTGTAGTACTTACATGCCACAAAATGGTACCAATGTGGTAGACTAGAGGAATAAGTGTGTCAACCACTAGGAATGGTCTTCTGAGATTTTCTCCAAGGACTCGTAGTAATGTGCGCTAGGGAGCTTGACACGAGTGACATCACATAAAGGGGAATGACCTTGAATGGTGAGAAATAGTTAAAAGCAATTGCAATCATATGAGGAGGCTGAGATAGCATGAGACCTGTATCCATGTGCAATCGAAGGCCTACTATTTAGACTTTCTAAAAGGATCAACACCAAACCGAGATGTTAGGATGTCTTGTGGAAAAAGGGCATACCAAAAGGGGAATCCATAAAATGCTTAGATCCCACACCTTAGAGATGGAGTACTAGCCTAGGCTTGAACCTGATTCTCCAAAGTGATAGGTCCATTAGAGACACTTTTGTGGAAGTTAACCAAATGTCCCAAATCTAATTCATAATGATTTAGGAGCCAGCTATATAATTGAGAGCTTCATGGACAGAGGCCTTACCCATCATAGGGAGGATAAGCCTCAAAATGATTGAGATACCTTAAGTGGTGATATACCTATTAGATATTTGTATGACCCTTGACACAGTTAATGTATAACCATAGCATGTTGATGGATTCTACTGAGTAAGATTTATCCAAGGGATACCATAATCGTAAGGTGAATACAGGATCACCTGAGATCTAGAACCTCTACCTGCTTGGAATAAAAACCCTCTAATGTAGTAGCATAGACCAAAATTGAATGAAGGGTAGCAGTGGATATGCGGAGGTCAGTGAGGATTCATATAAAGTGAAATATTGAGCATAGACCAACCTTGACCAAGATAGCCTAGAGAGAAGACCATGTAGATCCTATCATAAACTTTTTACTTATCCATCTGTAAGGATCATAGTCAATCTACCAAACCCTATCAATGGAATGTATGAGATTCTGTTAGAGTAGGTATTTACCTTAGCTCATGTTCACCTAGGTACATTATTTACCTTTATTTTATTTATCCTCACCTACTTATGTGTGTGGATATTTCTTTTTATTTATTTAGATATTATGAGATATTATCTAGTTGTTCGGTATAGTTATTTCCTTGATCTATGGTATTGACTAGTTCTTTCCTCGATCTATGGTATTGACTAGATCCTTAATGTCTAGTTCTCTCATAAATCTATGGAATTGACTAGTTCTTTAATGACTAGTTATTTCCATGATTTATGGCTTGATCTACAACCTTGATTGGTTCTTAGATTGTTATTCATTTCCTATAGAAGCAAGGCCCATTCTTATTGTATTTCATTGAGTTCCATAATAATTTATGATATTGCTGCTCATTTGTTTGCAAATGTTTTGTGTAAAGTTATTATGGTGAAAATTGCTTTCATCTTATTGATCGTGGTGTTTGATTAGCATCTGTGTTCTTGGCTTGGTATGATCTGGTTATCGTTCCTTTTATGGTATCAGAGAAGGAGATTGTTGTTGACATCCGTCTGTAAGTTTCGCTTTACAAACATTTTTTTTCTATATTCATATATTCAAAATTTGTCTGTATTTTGTTGATGTGTGCATTTTTATGCAAAACAAAGAATTCCATTGGATCCAGAAGGTAGCAAAACCCTAAGATCGACTGTAAAATCGACCATTTATGGAGGTAGTTGTTTTTTTGGTTTTTTTCTTGTTGCAGAGGAAGGCACTATTCACCTCGGGATTTGCGTCAGCTAGGAAAAAATGCAAAAAAAAAAATTTGGGTTTTGTTGTTTGATTCGAGATCTACACAAGGAATTTTTATATCACTGCATATTATTCTCGGGTTGGGTGCAGAAAATAATTTTCAGCCATAAATATCCTTAGCCCTAGGTCATATTTTTTGTTCGTATGAGGGCTTAAGCTTATGATTCCTACGTAGTAGGTGCTTAACTCCAGCCCCCTTTCATTTTATTTGTGTGGTGAATAGCAAGAGCATTTTATTGAAAATTTTAGTGGCAACTGAAATAAATAGTAGAGCATAATATTGAAAAGCTTGTATCTTTTGAGTAACTCAGATTTGAGTTTTTTGCAAAAGTGCTTGTTTTTTTATGCTCTTTCCATTGGAAATATTTATTTTGAGAATTGCACTATAATTATAAAGTGCCATATTGTAACATGCACTTATTATAAAGTGCCAAAATCTGGGGGGGCTCTTGTTGCATTTGGGGGTCTTGTTGCATTGCTTGGTTCTTCATTTATTTTGGTGATTTTTTTAGGATGGCATCTACTTCTGCATTAGATCATGTTGAGCCATTAACAACACATAATTACCACACATGGAAACCAAGAATGGAAACAATAATTAAGTGGAAAGGATTATGGGCTTTAACTTCTTCAAAACAACCAGTGTTCACTAGAGAATATGAGAAATTTCAGTACCAATGCAAATTTGATGAGTGTATGGGTTTGATAGGAACTTATGTAAGTGATAGTCTTTTATTTCATTTGGAAAAATGTGACTCTCCTTTCAAAATATGGGAGAAATTGGAGGATTTATTTGGTAAGGTGGATCATATGAGATCCATGCAACTTGAAATTGAGATCACCTCTCTTAATCCTGAAGATTTTCCAACAATTATAGACTATCTTACCAAGTTCAAGTATTTGTTGACATAATTGAAGGGGAGTGGAAGAGATAAGAAAGATGAAGAGTGTGTTTACTTGATTCTATCCAAGTTGAGAGGACCATTTCAAATATTTTCTTCTACCTTTTTCTCTAACATGGATGCCTTAGGTGACACATTCAAAATGTCTGACTTAGAAACATTTTGTGAAAGACTTACTAGGAAAGAATCCAAATTGTCTAACCTTGAGTCTTCCACCTCTCAAAAGGCATTAGTTGCATCTAATCCTAAGGGCAAGGGAAAACCAAAAAGTAAAACCAAATCCACCCCTTCTCCATCTCAAAATGCTCCTAAACCCAAAGAAAAGAACTCAAAACCCAAGGAGTCTTCTAAATCCAAGAATAAGTCTAGCCGTTCATGCTCTTTTTGTGGGGGTAGTAATCATGAAGAACATAGGTGTTATAAGTGAATGCAAGCCTTAGAGGATGTAGTCAAGAAACACAAAATTTCTATCTCCACTCCACCTCCTTCTAATCAGCATGGAAAAGCACTTAATGTTGTTGGGAGATCTCAGTCACCACTTGCAGACAGTTGGGTTATAGATTTTGGTGCTTCTCATCACATGACTTCTTCTAAGGAGTCTTTTGTTTCTCTAGGTTTGAGTTCTACTTCCAAAATTGAGGTTGGAGATTCTTCCTTTATTTTTGTTAAAGGAAAAGGTGATATAAAAATTGATGGTGGCAGTATCCAAGATGCACTATATGTTCCTAACATCACTACAAATTTACTTTTTGTGTATCAAATTTGTCATTCTGGTCAAGGGAAAATAGTGACTTTTACACCACATGGGGCAAAAGTACAAACTTTGTTGGAGCCAAATTCACTTGTTGCTCAAGGTATTATTGATCATATCTCTAGACTATATCACTTTGAGGGTTTTTATGACACTTCCTCTATAGGGACAGGAATGGTTTCTCATGCAGATTCAAAGAGTAAGCTTTGGCATGAAAGATTTGGACATCTTAATTACAGATATTTGAAGGAGTTGAGCACTCATGGTATGGTCAATGGTCTTCCTAGAGTTTCTAGTCTTGAGGGAGTTTGCTCTGGCTGTGCATGGAAACAACACCAAGATCCATTTCCTAAGAATTTTTCTAAGAGAGTTTCTTCACCACTTGAGCTTGTGCATAGTGACTTGATGGTTTTTCCTAGCCCCTCTTTCAATGGAGCTAAGTATGCAATTACATTTATTGATAATTTCTCGAGGCATACTTGGGTTTATTTTCTCAAGTACAAAAGTGATGTTTTTTCACACTTCAAATTCTTCAAGGCTTTAGTCGAGAAACAATCTTCTAATTGCATAAAGAACCTTCGTATTGATAATGGGGGGGAGTACTTCAGCAATGAGTTTTCTAAATTTTTGGCAACTCAAGGCATTATTCAGCAGCATTTTGTTCCTCATACTCCACAATAGAATGGCTTAGCAAAAAGGAAGAATAGAACTTTGAAGGAAATGGCTAATTGTATGATGCATTCTAGAGATTTACCTCCTATCTACTGGGCAGAAGTAGTTAATTGTGCTAACTATATTCAGAATCACACACCACATAGAGCACTTGAGCATTTGACTCTAGATGAAGCTTGGTCCAACACTAAGCTAGATGTCTCATTTTTTCAAGTCTTTGGGAGCCATGTTTGGGCCTTTGTGCCAAAGAAGAAAAGGAAAGCTTTGGATAAGAAGAGTAAACCCTTGATCTTTGTAGGGTATTGTGAGGACATGAGAGCTTATCATCTTTTAGATCCTGATACACATGATGTTCTTTTTCAAACACATGTTCAGTTTGATGAGCATTTCACTCCTCATGATTCTTCATATTCTTCCATTCCTTATTCTTCTTCATCTCATCTTGAGGATCCTTTCTTTGAGGAGATTGATGAGGAGGTTATAGATTCCATTGAGGATCCTATTCCCACTGATGTTGTCACTATGCCTAAGTAGGCTCGTACTACAGTTTCTGAGGCAGCACCTTTCATAGAGGATCTTCCACCCACTAGGCATCATCACGCACATTCTACTGGTTCTAGAATTTTATGTCAGGCAGTTTCTAAGGATCCACAGTCTTTTTCAAAGGCTCATGGGATACCGGAGTGGGATGATGTGATGGTAGCTGAGTATTCTTCTTTGATGAAGAATCATACTTGGGATTTGGTATCTCTTCCTAAAGGAAGAAAGATGGTTAGGTGTAAGTGGGTATACTAAACCAAATACGCAGCTGATGGGTCCATTGACAAGTATAAGGCTCGTCTTGTTGCAAAGGGTTTTTCACAAGTCGAAGGTATTGATTACTCTGAGACATTTACACCCATTTCCAAGATGGATTCTGTACACCTTGTACTTGTTATTGTTGCATCACAAGGGTGGCCCGTATACCAGATGGATGTGAAGAGTGCCTTCTTACATGGAGATCTACAAGAGGAAATATATTGTGAGCAGCCGGCTAGATTTGTTCAGGATTCTTCTCTTGTTTGTTAGCTCCGAAGGTCTCTCTACGGTCTCAAACAAGCCCCTCGGGCTTGGTATGAGAAGATGGATTCTTTTCTTCTATCTACTAGTTTTTTTCATTGCCACTCCAATCATACAATGTATCTCTAGCATGTCGGTGAGGATATTGTGATACTTCTCTTGTATGTTGATGATATGTTACTTACTGACAGCTCTTCTTCCCACATTCTGAGTATTCAGAGGGCTCTTTATACACAGTTTGACATGACAGATCTTGGGCTATTACATTATTTCCTTTGTTTACAAATTTCTCAGATAGATTCAGGGATCCATTTGAGTTAGCAAAAGTACACCCATGATCTTCTTAGGCACTTTGATATGGCTGATTGCAAGCCAAGTCCATCTCCTTTTCAGTCTAGGGTTACTCTTACATCCACATGTACCACACCACTTTTTGATCCTATGTTGTATAGGCAGTTGGTTGGGAGTCTCATGTACTTGACCCATACTCTCCCTGATATTTCATTTGTAGTAGGGCTTGTATCTTAGTTTGCACATTCTCCTCATAGTAGTCATCAACAGGCTGCTAAAAGGATTTTGTGCTATTTATAGGGCACTTCCCACTTTGGCCTACACTACACTAGGGGTTCTACCCAGTTGGTTGGGTATACAGATTCAGATTGGGTAGGTCCTATTGATGACAAGCATTCTACTTCTGGATATATTTTCTGTCTTGGTTTTTCTCCAGTTGTTTGGGTGTGCAAAAAGAAACAGGCTATTGCACTTTCATCTTTAGAGGTAGAGTATAGGGAAGCAGTTACAGTGAGTCAGCAGATTCTTTGGCTTCGCTAGTTATTGACAGAGTTTAGATTCCCACAGGATTCACCGACTATACTTTGGTGTGATAACCAAAGTGCAATTCACATTTCTCACAACCCAGTTGAGCCCCAGTGGACCAAGCATATCGAGATACACATCCACTTCATTCAGCAGCACATTCAGGATGGAGTTATTTACTTGGAGTACCTTCTGACTCAGCAGCAGGTTGTAGACATCTTTACGAAGCCTTTTACATCACCTCGCTACCTTGAGTTGCATGGAATGCTTGGGGTTTTGGAAGTTGTTCTTGGGGGGTGTTCATGAGAACATGTTCCTTCTTCTTCTTCTCTTTCCTTATAGCAGGATTCTTTCCTTCTTTTAATTCGAGATTTCTTCATGGATATATTGTACATGAGTACCTCATCAGGCCTAGTTGCTGGGACTCATAATGTGGACATGCCACTTCTATTTTGGCCCCTAGCTTCACTTGAGGGGGGGTGTTAGAGTAGGTATTTACCTTAGCTCATTTTCACCTAGGTACATTATTTACCTTTATTATATTTATCCTCACCCACTTATGTGTGTGGATATTTCTTTTTATTTATTTAGATATTAGGAGATATTATCTAGTTATTAGGTATAGTTCTTTCCTTGATCTATGGTATTGACTAGTTCTTTCCTAGATCTATGGTATTGACTAGATCCTTGATGTCTAGTTCTCTCATAGATATATGGACTTGACTAGTTCTTTGATGACTAATTCTTTCCATGATTTATGGCTTGATTTACGACCTTGACTGTTTCTTAGATTGTTATTCCTTGCCTATATAAGCAAGGCCCATTCTCATTGTATTTCATTGAGTTCCATAATAATATATGATATTTCTGCTCATTTGTTTGCAAAGGTTTTATGTAAAGTTATTTTAGAAAATTGCTTTCATCTTATTGATCGTGGTGTTTGATTAGCATCTGTGTTCTTGGCTTGGTACGATCTAGTTATCGTTCCTTTTATCTTCTTGAATCACAATAATGTTGTCAGTGATTTTCATTCCTGAAACAAAATCCCCTTGATTTCCTGAGATGAAGTTTGAAAGAACCATTCTAATCTTGCCAGCTATGATTTTAGTCAATAATTTATAACTGGTGTTACAAATACTTATCGTTCTGAAATCCTTAACTTCTTTAGCTCTAGAAATCTTCAGCACTAGGATCAAGAAGGTGTTATTAATTTGCCTCATAAGATGACCATTGTTGAAAAATTCTTGGACCATTTCAATGACCTCTTGCTTTATCACCTCCCAGAATTTTTGAAAGAAGAAGGTGGGGTAACCATATGGGCCTAGAGATTTATCTAGTTCCATATCAAATACAGTAAAATGGATTTCCTCCTTCGAAGGACTCCTTAAGAGATATCTATTTTCAAGGGGAGTGATAACATTCTAGAATAGATCCAACACTTTATTCTGAACCAAATCCTCCACCCTCTACCCCTGCTTAAAAATCTCCTTGAAGTAATTTATTATAGTCATATTGATATCCTTACTTTCCAAGTAAATATCACCATTCTCACTTCTTATCTCATTAATGTTAAGGAAATTATCTCTGAAAGTCATAGAGAAATGGAAAAATTTAGTATTCCTATCACCCTCCTTAATCCATTTCACCCTTGATTTTTGTCTCCAATAAACCTCTTCTTTAGCCAAGATCTCACGGTACTCAAACAAGAGTTTTTGTTCTTGATCCTTGAGAACTGTATTAAGACCATCGTTCTCCATAAGTTCCTCAATATTTCTTAAATCCTCAGCAATTCTAATTTTTTCCTAGAAAATATTTCCAAATGTCTCCTTATTCCATCTTTTAAGGTTACTTTTAATATGTTTCATTTTTAAACACAATCTGAAACTAGCAACCCCAAAAACCTGAATGTCCCACCATTCTTGAATTATGTTGAAAATATCAAGGTGATATAACCACATATTTTCAAATCTGAAGGGTCTATCATTTTTTGATTGATTCATCCCCAAATCAAGAAGAATGGGATTATGATCTGATCCAATTCCGGAGAGATTTTTTAGAGAATATAGTTGATTGATCATACAAAGATGACACACCACAAACCTGTCCAATCTGATCTAGATGAGCTCAGGTCCCATCCTCTTCTTTTCTGAAGTAAACTTGGATCCCTCCAATTTTAAATCAAACAGACCATTACTGGCCAAGAAATCAGCTAAATCCTCCATACTCTCAGAATAAGAGATCGAGCCCCCCTTCTTTGCACCAAGGGAAAGGGAGGTATTGAAATATCTTCCAATAATCCAATCTTTATCTTTAAATAGTTGTCTAAAACTCAAAAGATCCTTCCAAAACTTCCTTCTTTCACTTAGTTTATTGGGAACATAAATATTAGAAACATACCAATATTTTTTAGATATAATTTCCGTGAAATTCATGACCACATGACCAGGGGAAGAAAGGATCAGAACACCTTGCAAAATTCTAGGATCCCACAAAGTGACAACACCTCCGGAGGAGCTACACCCCTCCCAACAAATTTCTTTCCAAATAAACCTACCCATCTCTTTAAATTTTTCCATATTCATTTTGGTTTCTTGAAGCATGAAAATATTCAGTTTGTTTTTAAATCTAAGATCCTTAGAATTTATGTGTTTACTAGGATTATTCAATCCCCTACTGTTTGAAGAGAGAAATGTCATTTAAGATTTCTTATTATGAGGAAACAAATTCCCCAGAGTACTCTAGATACCAGCATCCACTTCCCTCCTAGAGGTAGTCTCCCTTAATTCCTTATTACTCTTCCTACCCTTAAGAGATAAACCTTTACCAATATCATCTCTAGGGTTACTACGAGTAATAGGTTTTGATTTACTTACTGGAGTCTTAGGAGAGGCTTCCATATCATACATATCAGTAACATAGTCCATTAAAATCCCAAAGACATTAGACATGGGGAGGGATTCTCTGGCCAAAAGAACTCTGGCCAATAGACAAAACCTCATCCAGTAAAGGTCTACAGGCCACTTGCAGAGAAAAATCATTACCTTCCGAATCATGGCTAGCCGCTTCCTCTATTTCTAGAACCACCTCTTCCAAAACCAGATCTTCATTTTCATCTTCATATTCATTTACATTTTCATGAAAACCAAAAACAACCAATTCCTTGCAAGGGGTATTAAGATGAACCAAGGGCTCCACTTATTTTACATCCTCTTGGATTATCAGATGATCCTTAGCTTCTACAACTCTTCCATTTTTCCCAATCAACCTATTCCTTAGCATCCTTATTAGTTGTCCTTTGAGGATCAACAATGGGATCAATCTTTTTTTTCTGAAGAGGACAATTTCTATGATAATGACCCACCAACTTACATTTTCTTCAAGTAAAGGGAGATGCATCATAGTCAAATCTCTGCACCCAGACTCCCTCAAAAGTCAAAAGTTTGATATTACTTTGTAGAATAGCATCTTGACCCAAATTGACACAAAATATGGCATGAGTAAGTCTCAATTTAGCCTTAGTGACTGGATCTAGAGTAATCGACTTAGCCAAGATTTTTGCAATGCCAATAAGGACTTCCAGCTCCTAAAATTCTAGGGGTAAGCCTGGAAGGTTGACCCAAATCGAGAACTCAGAAACAGACGTCACATAAGGGTTAAATGTTGGTTCCCATTTTTGAACAACCACATGAGATTTTCTAATAAACCATGGGCCTCCAACCAAAATATTTGCCACATGGTATTTACTAGGCAAAGAGACTAAGAAGAAACCATTGGCATATACTAAAACTTCAATGACACCATTAGTTGCCCATATTATCTTGATCCATCCTCTAAAATAGTCAATATTTGGTCTAGAGCCCAAGAAATTTACAAATAAAGCACCTTCCATGGAAGCTTTGGTTCTAGCCATAAGAATCTTAGGAATTTTAAGGGATAAGGTACCTTTCTCTTTAGACAGTTTCAGGCCCTCCAAAATCCCCTTGTCAAAACTTTACCGACCAAATGTTTTTTCCACATGCTCGCCACCCCATCCTTATCCTTTTTGTCCTTGGGCTCAACAATCATGTGATACATTACTAGGTTCTGAACCCGTTCATCTCGTTGCTCCATCTGCCCTGCTGGAAATTCCCGTTCATTTCCTTCTTTCAAAATTTCCTTTTCCAGAAATTCCCACTCCTATTCCCACTCCCGCTCCCACTCCATAGTTTTCAAGAATAATTTTCTTAACAAACTTTCTCAATCAGTTTATTCCATTGTAGATCTCTTGCTTCTTTCAGTATTTCATTTCTATTGTTACCTGTATATCACCTTCTTCCCACCAACCCACTATTCAACCATTGCAAGCCTTTTCACCCTTCTTAACCTCCTTAGTATTCCTAAGTCTTCTTAGCCATATTGCAACCCAAATCACGCTACCCTCACTCTTTGTGCAGTCACAAAGAGCCCAAAAACCATTTTTCAATAGTTTACTACCTATTTCCCCTACCGACGTCGATTCCCTGGTCGTCATCGATTTTTTCCCCATAATGACATCAGTCATACGACCGATACCAATCTCTATGTTATTTTAATATCCTCATACCAAAAAGATTCCAACTCACCAAAAACCAACCCAGACCTCAACCAATCAGCTCCACACACTTACCAAACCTCTGACAAACCTTCTTGAACTAAACAAGCATTGGTTCTAATTAGATTTAGTGTTACATTTCGATATTTAGCATTAAATATAGTATATTGTGTGTATGAGAAACCTAAATCATTACATTGCAATAGGACCTATTTAATTTAATCACTTATTCACATTAAATTGTTATTAAACAGTGGATTGAAAACCTTTCTAAAAATTATTATCTTAATTTTGCCCCCAGTAAAATTGATCAAACACGAACCTATGCAGGAAGAAACCCGAAGGACATTTCTGCCACACAAGCCCATGTTTCAAATCCAACAAACAGGTTGCAGGTGGGCTTTACAATGGAATAGTAGGGTTGGCAAAGGGCTGAACATGTCAAAGAAAACTAGAGGATCAAAGGATAGAAATGAAAAAAGACTCAAATGTTTCGGGCTTCACAAATGATTCAGAGCGAGCCAAAATTGGCTATGGAAGAATCAACGGAAGCTACCAAGTGTCTCAATGACGCACATCCAAAAGTGGTCCCCAAACTAGTGTCATCTTGACATGTGGCTTAAAAATTCAAAGTGGGAAGGTGATTTGTCGGGGGCAATTAGAAATTTTTCCCTGAGAAGGCCGAAAGTGAAGAAATGTTCCACACCTCCACTGATTCCCGAGGAGCCACATGTCAAGCCTCAATTGCATACAAGTCGGCGGACCATTGGGTCTGAAAGTTTTTTTTTGCCAAAAGTGAAAAGCGGGGCTGTGGGGAAAATTTTGCATTTTTTTTTGTGCCAAAAGGCACAAAGTGAATTTCAGGCCCGCAAATCCATTCTGCTCACTGGTTTTTTCCATTTTTATACGAACTTGACTCAAACATTTAAATGAGCATATATTTTGACCCAGTGCCCAAAATCCAACAAATTTGGCACCATTGGAAAGGTCTCGACCTTGTCTACACCATGGAAACCTAAAATTTTAATTACAAAGAGGTTTGGTGGGTGAAAAAAGGGGTAAAATATTCATGCCATTAATATGTAGAATCTGATTGCTTCAACCACCAGATCCAATTTGATTCGATCCGCTGCTCTCCCTTTTTCAACACGTCGAGTAGAAACAAAGCAACAGACATGATAGATTTGGGGTAGATTTATAGAGGCATTAATGGCCAGTAGCTAAGCTTAGTTAATTTTCCCGCCTCTCTCTCCTTCTTCTCTCTTTTTTGAATCTATAAAAGAAATGGTGGGGCTCATTATAAAGGGTTGTACATTTCTATTTTTCACCTCCCTTCTCCTCTAGTCTTCAGACAAGTTCATGGAGTCCAAACCTCCCATTCAAGTTGTAATACACATTTTTTCACCTCTTGGCTACCGTAATGTACTATATCAACTCTGGAGCAATAATATATGTCTATGGATGATTCTCAACCCTCTCATGTGTTCATTTTCATCTTCTGATATCTCATTGCAGTTTAGTTATCTATGCATGGTGATTGTATTACATTTCTACGGTCTATGTTAAATTACAAAATGAGTCTCTAACATTTCAATGGTGCATTACCTTGTTAGCTTAGGTTTATTTTATTGTATATTCTTAACCTTGTCTCCTTGGTAAGATAGAGTAGGATTAGACTAGATCCTCTGAAATATTTTATTTGCATGCATCTAAACATAGGAATAGGAACCGGCCTTAATCCGGAGAGCTCTCTCAAATCATAAGGTCCCACACTTTGAGAGATGCTCCATGTTGTGTAATCACACTGAAAGTCTCAACCCATCTGGTTGCAAACATTTAGGGGTGTTGTGATTCTACACTAACAATTTTGGCACACCCGGTGGGACTAAGAAGTCTCCATCTTTATTGCAGTAAGATTGATGTGCGCTTGCTGTAATTTTAGCTTTTAAGAAGATCTAAAGTTACACATCTGGTGACTCCAAAAGAATTATAATCTATTGGTTTCGATAATCCAAGCTTTTCAAGTTCATGAGAAGAATACAAACAAGGTCAAGAACCAAATAGTAGGGACTAAATGGCTATCTACACTTGTCCCTAGACAAAAGGGGAAGAGGGAGAAGAGCCCAGAGTCTCCATCTCAACCAAACATAACCTTGTCAACACCTCCTCCTTGTAGGTCATTCATTCAATCAACAATGGTTCTCAGACACATCAGGATGGCACAGCAAATACCTTACATCAATTTCACTAGTAGCAACACACTCGCCCTCAATGCACAAAATCTAGTCCCAATAGTAGCATTAAAGAGCATCCCATATTTTACTGGAGAAAACCAGACTTCTCCTAGTGACCACATTCAAGACATTACAAATGTCTATGCAATTCATGAGATCACTAAGATGAACATTACAGTCAAGTTACTAGCCTCTTCAATCAATGGTAAAGCTTCACAATGGTTCAAGAGTCTAACAACAGGCTCTATTCAAACTTGGGACCATCTATGCAGAGATCTTCATGATCAGTTTGGAGAGAAGGGAGATAATCTATCCCTGTTGGAGTAATGGAAAACAATCAAGAGGGCCCTTAGTAAGCAGTTGATAGATTTCAACCTCAGATTTCAAAGGACATGGGACAAGATTCCATTGGCTATAAGGCCCATAGACAAAGGTGTTTTCTTATACTTTCCTAGAGCTCTAAATTTTGATATTGCTTTAATGATTCAATCCATGGGAGGCACCACCTTACCTACAGCCTATAGAATTTCCATAAAAACTAAAAATTGTTTAATTCAAGCTAGAAAACTTGCTCCTAGGCCACCCATGCCTTTATACCCAGAACTAGGAGATCCAAGTACTTGTCAGAAACCCACATTAGCTCTTATACCTACTCCTAGGAATCATAGTTTAGTTAAATCCTCCACCTCATCCTCTATCACCTCAAAATAGCTTCAGGAAGTTATAAAACATCTGTAGAACCTAGGGAATGAGCTAGTGACTATTAAAAGGTAGCAAGCTTAGAGTTCTAGGCCATATCATCCTCAGAATTAGTATCAGGATAGACCTCTGTATCACCAAAATAGGCCACCAGCTTAGGCTGCAAATCAGAACCAAAATCAAGGACAGCCTCAAGTTGTTAGACCTTTCCGATCATATGATCCAAACACAGCTTCAACATCAAGGGCCCTAGTTCCAGCACAAAACAACATGGCCCAAGAATACGATTTATATTTCACATATAATCAGCCCCAAAATTAATCAATGTGTTTTAATGGTGCACTAAACCAGGCCTTGATGGTACAAACCATTAGTGTGTCACAAGATTAGAAACAAGAAGAAAATCATAGCAAGGAGCTCAGAAAGAGACACCTACAAGTGAGAGTCTACTTGTCAATTGGCAGGCTGAAGATTTTTTTGGTATGAATCAAGCCACTTCTCAAAGTGTAGCTGCCAATACATGGTCCAAGAAAAGGAATATTGGAGAAGGAAAATCACCAAATGTAGGTAATCCTTAATCCTCCATTACTCCACAAGGTATTTGCACTTAGAAAGTAACTCCTAATATGCAAAGCTAGTCCAAGCCACCTTCCAAACCCACTCAGGCACCGATTGTAACAACCCATGTGCAAGATAAAAATTTACCAAAAAAGGAGCAGCAAAAGGATAGCTCATATAACATCATCGAACAAATGAAGAAGACAAATGTGAATATTTCAATGTGGGATTCATTGGCTATTCCAGGACAGAAAGATCTATTATAGACTACTATGGCCAATTGGTCAAGCTCAAATAGGCCCCCTAACCAGCAAGAGAAGGTGTTTACCAATGCAGCTCAAACTGGGAGAAATCATGGAAGACAACAAGTTAAGAATATGAAGCCCCCACCGTTCTATGTTTCATTGATCGTTGAGGACAAATTAGTACATAATTGCATGATTGATTCAGGATTAATTATCTCTGTAATGCCAAAGCAAATAGCCGACCAACTAGGTCTTCAATACAAATTCATCTCTAGGGGGTAGTACAATTGGATGGGATAGTAGTGATAACTATTGGATTCATCAAATATTTGAGTCTCACACTGCACGCATGCCCCTATGTGACTGTATTACAAAACGTATCAATCATAGACTTGCCACCACATTTTGCATTATGTTTATCCAGGGACTTCACTGCTAAGATTAGAATTTATTTGTCTATTGATTGGTCACACATGCTTTTTAGAACAAGGTATGGAGCTAAGGCCACAATTAGATATGAACCCATTATAGATTACCATATTGATTCTTATGTACCCAGCCCGATCAATGTCAATTGTTTGAACTTTGATTAAGAGGAACTCTCAAGCACTTGTGAAGTAGATACCAAGGTGGAGTGTATCCCAGACTTGCCCCTCAACGAGTGGGTAAACAATAGGCATGCTTTTAAACCCTATAAAGAGATGTAGGAATTTGAGCTAGGAGTCTACTGTCTACATGAGGAGGATCACCCTCTTCCTAACATCATTAAGCTGGAACATAAAGATGATAATGAAGTATGGAAATTATTCTTTGATGGCCCAAGAAGTAGGCAAGGAGCCAAAGGAGGAGCTATGATTATTTTCCCCCAAGGTATAAAATACTAATCAACTTTCTATTTCCAATTTTCTTGTTCAAACAACACAGTAGAGTACAAGGCTTTGGTCCATGGACTACATTGTGTTAGGAAAAGGATTATAAAGAATTTGCAAGTGTTTGGTGACAGTGAACTAGTTGCTAATCAAGTCCAAGGACAAAATGCTGCCAAAAATGATCTGTTAAAGAGCTACAAGAACTGGATATGGGACCTCATCAAGGATTTTGAGGCATTCAGCATCAATTTTATCCTAAGGAAGAAGAACAAAGAAAAAAACATATTGGCAGCAATCGGGGCAGCCTTTGACATTTTAGAGAGTATCAAGAGTGATAATTCTCATCCCTATATCAAGTTGGTTATGAGGCCAGCTTTCCTAGACAACAACACAAGTTGGCAAGTCTTCGAAAATGATCAACAAATTGTCAACTTTATACAAGAAGGAGCTGAGTTCTCCTCCAAGAACCAAGATAGATTGGAGCAGCAGTATGGCTATCAAGTGGTGCAACTAAGGACCAATAAACTACCAAAGGGTCACTCTAGAATCAATCTTCAACCAAAATTACCAATTCTAAAAGGAGAAGGAGAATAGTTAGGTAAAGGGTGAGGATTCAGAGACCATTTTCATAGAAGAAGGAAAAACGTTGCAGATTGGCAAAGTAAGCACTCAACAAGAAAAATATGAGTTTATTCAACTTTGTCAAGAATTCCCAGATGTCTTTTCTTGGACCTACAAATATTTAAGAGGTTTCAACCCAAAGATGGCACAACACACTATCAAGCTAGACCCAAGATCTAAGCCTTTTAGATAGAAGCAAAGGCCAGTAAACCCTCACATAGAGCCTCTCATGAGAAAAGAGTTGAACAAGCTAATTGAGGCTAGTATCATCTTTCCTATCAAGCATTCGAGTTGGGTTGCAAACTTGGTGCCTGTGAGGATGAAAAATGGAGAGATCAGACTATGTGTGGACTTTTGTGATCTGAACAGATCATCACTCTAGGACCACTTTCCACTTCCATCAATGGAACAGATCTTACAAGCTGTAGCTGGTTATGAGAGGTTTTCATTGTTATATGGATACTCAGGTTATAAATAGATAATGGTGAAAGAGGAAGATCAATTCAAGACAGCCTTCACCACCAAATGGGGAACATATGCTTATAAGAAGATGCCATTTGGACTATCAAATGTAGGAGCAAAATTTCAGTGAGCTATGGACATGGCATTAAAAGGCCTAATCAATAATATTGTCCTGGTGTATCTAGATGATATTACCGTCTTCTCAAAGAGTGTTGCAGACCATCTCTTACACCTCATGTAGGTGTTTCAGAGGTGTAGAAGGTTCAGAGTATCACTGAACCCAAATAAGTGTGTGTTCATGGCTCATGAGGGGAATTTATTGGGCCATATTGTCTCTAGGGAAGGGTTAACAATTGATCCTCAAAGATTCAAAGCCATCCGGACACTTCTATTTCCATAACACAAAAATTCTCTCCAAATCTTCTTGGGGAGGATAAACTTTGTTCACAGATTTGTACCTGATTTTGCCACTCTTGTGAATCCTTTAATAATGATGTTAAAGAAGAGTTTTGTATTTAAATGGACAGTAGAAGACAGATATTTTTGAGGCCATCAATCTCGCAATATCACAGGCTCTAACTCTTATTAACCTAGACTTCTCAAAAAAATTCATGTTATATGCTTTCAGAGGGTCAGACACCATCTTAGCCATCTTGGTCCAGCCTAAAAATGAAGGTTCAGAAGAACCCATAGCCTTCTTTAGCCAGAGCTTGGAGGACTACAAGGTAAAATAATCATTTTTTTGAAAAACATGTCATTGGTGTTATTAGAATCTTGAAGAAGTTCATACCCTTGGTCTCAAACAATAAGATCCAACTGCTAGTGTCCCATGCCGGTGTCAAGGATTTTCTCCTGAACAGACTAGATCACTCGGGTAATGGAATATCACATTGAGATCAAGGTAACCAAATTGGTTCCAGGAAATGGTTTGTGTAAGTAGCTCACCTCCAAGCAACATGCTGAGTCAGTGGGTGGAAAAGAGGTTGTCCTATTTCTACAGAATGATCAAGAGCAACTAGCTAATGATGCACCTACTACATGTTGGACCCAATCCTTGGGGCATTACCTCCAAACAGGTTTGTGCCCCCCAAAATGGAATAAAGCAAAGAGAAGATACTTCAGAATACAAGCCATTCCATATGTTTTTTTAGTGGTGTCTTGTTTAAAAAGGATATCAATAGTGTTCTATTGAGGTGCATTGGGAAAGGCCAAATCGAGAGAGTGTTGCATGAGTTCCCTAATGGAGAATCAGGAGGCCACTTTTCTCCTCGAGTAACAACTCTCAAGATCATGAAAGCTAGTTATTATTGTCCTATAGTGTTCAGGGACTCCTACTCATGGTTCAAGATGTAGTGCCCATTTAAACAACCACTTGAGACCCAAGAAACAACCTAGAGTTAGCTAGAAAAATTATGGGATAATTTTTTTTATTTGAAGTGTCTATAATCAAGCTACAAGGCATTAGTTTTCACTAATAGGTTCTAGAACAAGACCAATGTGCCATAACATATGTTCCCTTCATTAACTAATAAAAATTTCACAAGGTTCCAATTTTAGGGTTACATGTTCTAGTTAGGTTTAGGGAGTAATTTACACCATGCCTACTCTCTAACAGCCTCAAAGTTTCAAATGAATTTTTCTCAAACTTAACACTTCCAAAATTTCCCTAAACGATTTCAATTGGATAGGAAATCTTCTCACCTTTCTAGTGATCTAAGGAAGTCCTCCTAACTCCTTACAAAACTCAAGATATGAGCAGGCAGAGTTATTAGGTCAAATTTTCCCTTAGGGGACACGTGTCAAGAGGAGGGGAAATCCTTTTGACGGGTTGGCGGGTTGCGCGGCGGCTCTAGGAAAATTTCCATTATGCGGGCACAAAATCTAATTATCTTCCATGCCTTTGTGGGTCCTTGATGGACACGTGGTTGCCTTAGAGACAACGCCAGGAAACAGGGGAAAGGTGGAGCGGCGGAAGGATTTAGGGCATTTTTCCCAAGAAAATGAAAAAACCAAACAACACTCCTACGCCCATGGGTCCGCTTGGGGACACGTGGTGCTCCACAGTGGGAGAAGAGAGAAGGAGGGACATATAATGACGGGGATATGTGGAGAATCTTGCGAAAAGGGACAAAGGGGAGAAAGGGAAACATTAGGCACGTGGGTCCGCACATCCATGGAGTGGTTGCACCAAGGCAAGGGCGGGAGTGTGGGGACAATTTTAAAAAATTTCAAAAGACCAAAACCTAAAAATACAGAGTGTCTTCCACCCCTGCTGGCACCCCAAGGTACTATGTGGCACATTCTCATTGGCTGCGGGCTGATGGGGCTAAAATGAAAAAATTTCCAAAAAATTTCAAAGAATTAAGGGCAAAAAGGGAAGCACACCTCCACCGTAGCCCCAAGAGGACACGTGACACCCTCTAATTGGCTGCAGGCCGGCGGAGGAAAAATTGAAAATTTTCCCAAATCAAAATTTTTGAAAAAATATTTTCTAAGGCAAGACAACGGGAAATTTTTGGGTTACAGGCCCGCCAGGGAAAATTTTCCCAAATTTTCCCGCCAAGGCACAAAAGCTTCAAAGTGCCATAACTTGAGCTAGAGAGCTCAGGTTTGAGAAAATGAGGACTTTTTGGAAATATCTCGATGCCCTCTTTGCACAAAAATAAAAAAAATTACTGTTTGATAAGTACTAAAGGGTAAATTTTTACAAAAATGATCTGCAGGATTTTAATTGGCAAACTGGCAATTTTCAACTTTTCAATTTGATTAAATTCAGTTTCCTCCATCACTCAACATGTCAAATAGACATGGAGTATTGATCTAGGGAGGGTTTAGAGTGTTTTCGGGAGGTTGATTTGTCCAATTGATTTAAAAACATTATTTTTCCATCAAATGACAAAAAAATGACTGTTAACGGAATTGTATTCAAATTGGCTATGGTGAAGTTGTTTTCTTAATTTTTCTTTGTCAAATTTAATTCCTTAGTGTATTAGCATGCTATACCATAACATTTTTAAGTTGATTATTAAGTGCAGGTCTGAACTGTGCAATTTGTTTAGATTTACCAGTTTTAGAATTTACAATGCAAGTGATCAAATTTTTTAAGGGATCTATTTATCAATTCTATCATTTAAATATAACAACTTATTTCCAATATAGTCTAATACATTCAGTTGATTCTATAAATTCATTCCCAAGTCAAAATTACAAATTCTGATTTCAATTTTCAACTCATATCAAGAGAATAAACCACTATCTTTTTTCCTTCATACGCATTATTCATTTCAATAGAGATTTGATTCAAAACAATAATTCAATTCCAACACAATCATGCAAGTATGAGAAGGTAGAGCATTCCTTTATTGATTTCCAACAACAACTTTACAATGCACCGCATATAAGATATTTTCACATTTCCTTTCAAAACAGAGAGTAGAATATAAATTCTTTACATTTCACATTATAATTCAATCTTCCATTATCAATACAATTATCTTCACATTACAAATTGCTATACAATTCATCCAATCCAAAGTGGGAAGGATTACAGTAACTTGTTCAAAAGAAAGGACTATCAAACTGTACATTTCTTGGCTTCAAAACAACAACATGCTCCATTTCTTTTTCTCCAAGTTATCACAACAAATAGAGGGAAAGGCAACACTCTCGACCCAACCAAAACATCCAATGAAAGGAGAATCCTTCCTTCATCATTGGCCCCCAAGCCCCAACCAAGATATAATAGAAGGTGTTATTCAACCATGGAAACAACTGGCTTTCACACACAACATTCTTTCACATATGCATTTCCTTTTAAAACATAATGCAACACCAAAAGAAAACAGAAATTCACAACTGTATTTAAAAACATTTCAAAGCATAACTCAGGCTTGATCTTGCAAGCCAAAGGAGCAAGCCCTATGGGGGAAGCTACTTATGCCTCCCAATTAGAAATTGGGCATCCACCAAATACAAACCGCCAAGTAATTCATCACTAACATTTCCTTATGCCACCCACAGAATCCCTCCTTATGCCCACCACAAAGTAAGAAATGCAAGATATTTATTTTCCATGGTGGATCCCAACCCCAAACTCCCTCCAAAAAATTATGATGCCAATGGCATTCCCTTATGCCCCCCCACAGGAATTTTCCATAGCCTTCTCCTAAACCTTCCCTAAGGGCGTCTACCCAACCAGCCAACAAATAAAACAAAACATGTCTTTTCCACACAACACAACAAGAGAATAAAAGAAATAAAAGAGAGTTAAATTCCCAACTCTCTATGGTTACTTTGCTTCCAAATAGCAAGCTTTCTAAGAGAATAAAACAGCTCCAAACAGAAAGCTCTCAAGCATGCAAATCTATCTCCAAAACTTCCTTCAAAAGCCAGAGCTCCCACAATAAAATGTGCCCCCAAGGAAGAATGCAAAAATGTTCAACAACCCAAAACAAGAAGAGAGTTTAAAATAAACAGAAGAGGAAAAGAAGAGGATGATGTGGATCCATGTAGGATGCCACATCATACATCCTCACAAATCAACACAAAAGACAAGCTCCAACTCCAAACCTCAATAAAGAGGTGGGTGAAGAATGACAAGTTACTTGCACACTCAAAAGCATCCCACACCTCAAGGGACAGCCATTAAATTAAAATGTAAGAAAGTGCAATTAAAAACATGCACAAGATGAATAAAATTCATTATAAAAGTCACAAATCACATCCTCAACCATAAGTATGGTTGGTAACATAAATTTGAAGGCATGGGACAAGTTTTAATTGTCCCACAAGCCTCCAAAAAATATCCCCCAAGGTCAAATTCGAATTTCCATGGAGGTAGAGTATTTCATACTCCAAATCTAACTTACACAAGCTCTTCAAATTAAGTACAACAGCCAACAACTCTTATAATTACTTCCCATATCCCAATTTGATTTAATTAAATTTTAAACATATGATATCTCACATTAATCTATCACAATTAATTAACTAAAAGAAGAAAACACCTTACAAATAAAATACATATAACAATAAATAAATATTAACCATAAAAATAAAATACACAACCCATGGTCACATATAAAGATGATTCCCCCCATGGGAATCTCTAACAAAACAACACACTAAAACAAGTTGTCATGGTGACCGTGTTGAATTCACCTAGAATTCCATTTTGGTTGGTCTTCGATCCCCCGATGTGTTGTGATATTTTTAACCTGCAAAATACAAATACCTCCTTCAGCCTCATGGCCATATTAGAACATCCAATATGATACAAAAATCACAAAAATCAACTACACAATGAATCACAACAACATCGAAGTCACTATTACCTCATTTTCATTTTTAATCAACAAATATATTCGCATCATAAAATATTCATGTCCAATAATATATCATCATCCACATGTCAGGTGTCTCTAATAATCATCATGCATCATAATCAAATCAAAATCCACAATAATCCAGAATCCAATGTCTAGCAGCATACTAAATCAAAATATAGTAATGTCTATAATAAGCTCAATAGTATCAAGATCAGTATCTAAAAGTGTTAAAGGGAAGTGGCACTACATCCCCCTCCCCTTAGACTCAACTTCCCCCTAGAAGTCAGTAGAACAAATGTGGAAACTATAATCGTAATACTATGGCATCCTCCCAAGTTACTGCAATCTCGTCATATCTATCCCACTGCCCCCGTACCTGATCAATCTCTCTGCCTCGAAGTCCCAGGGTCCTGCGATCTATAATACAGATGGGCTCCACCATCACCTACCTCTAATCTTGCACCTACAATGATGTCTAATTCAACACATGAGATGGATTTGCAATATTTCTCCTGAGAACCGAAACATGAAACACATCATGCACGCGAGACAAGTTGGGTGGCAATGCTAAACGGTAGGCCAATGGGATAATATGCTCCAAGATCTCAAAAGGAGAAACGAATCTAGGAGCTAACTTAGAACCTTTTCCATAATGGATAGGGCTCTTGTGTTTCCTAACACGAAGGAACACCTTCATGCCCACATCAAAGCTATGGTCAATCCTATGTTGATCCACATACTTCTTCTGTCTGTCCTGTGCTTCCTACAATCTCTGCCTGATCAACACTACCTGTTGCTCCATGTCCTGTAAAAGATCTGGTCCAAGAGATGCATTGTCTTCTAACCTATCCTAGCTAAGAGGTGTCCTACACTCTCTACCATACGAAGCTTGAAAAGGAACCATGCCTATGGAGCTCTGAAATTGTTATTGTAGGAAAAATCGACTAAGTACAGGTACTCCTCCCACTTAGACTGCTGATCCATCACATACATCCTAAGCATATCCTCTAAAATCTGATTCACTCACTCAGCCTATCCATCTCTCTTAGGGTGATATGTTGTGATTAAGTTAATCCTCGTCCCAAAGGTGTACTGCATGGTAGTCCAATGATGTGAAGTGTACAAAGGGTGGTGGTCACAAATGATCTTCCACAGAATCCCATGTAACCTGACAATCTCATCCAAATATACTTGTGCCACTACTATGGTTGTATAATTGGTCTTCACTAAAGAAAAATGAGCCACTTTTTTCAATTTATCCACCATGACCATGATGGCGTCATGGTGATATCTCAACATAGGTAGCCCAACAATGAAATCCATGGAAATGGTGTCCCACTTCCACTCCGGTATAACATGAGGATAAAGAAGGCCTATTGGATGTTGATGCTCAGCTTTAACCCTCTAGCACTCTAAACACCATGACAAAAATCATGCCACTTCTCTGTGAATTCCTCTCTAGTGGTGTAACTGTCTCAAGGTCACATGCATCTTCTTCACCTCGGGATGGGCTGAATAGGGTGCACGATGTGCCTCTACCAGGATGTCCTGCCTCAAGCCTCCATCTCTGGGAACATATATGCGGCCTTTGTTTTTGAGAAGACCATCTACCTCTAAGGAAAAACCATCAAACTTCCCCTCAAGGGGTCTCTGTGACTCGATATTTTCTCATACTCCAATATAGAAGTTGTCAAGAGGAAGCTGCTGAAGAATCCTGCTCCACAAATCTGTGCTCACTGTAGCGGTCATAGCCACATGTCTCCATCTGCTGAGAGTGTCTGCTACCACATTCTCCTTCCCCTTCACATGCTTGATCTTCACATCATACTCACAAAGCAACTCCATCTAGTGCCACTGATGAGCGTTGAGATTGGGCTACGTGAAGAGGTGACGAAGACTCAAATGATCTTTCCTGAGTGTGAATCTCCGTCCAAGAAGAAAATGTCTCCATCTAAGCAATGCATGAAAAACTACCACAAGCTCAAGATCATGGATCAGATAATTAAGCTCGTGATATTTGAGTTGGCGAGACTCAAAAGCTACTACTCTATCGTCCTGCATCAACACACCTCCAAGTCTTGCCAAGGAAGCATCCGTGCAAACAAAGAACTCACCATGTGGATTTCACACTACAAGAATAGGTGTTGAAGTGAGGCACTCCTTTAGTGTCATGAAGGCCTGCTCGCATCTTTCCAACCAAACAAACTTCTTCCCTTTCCTCTAAAGGGAAGTGATAGGGTGCGCAATCCTAGAGAAGTCCTGAATGAATCTCCAGTAGTAGCCTGCTTATCCCATGAAGTTGCACACCTTGGTCACTATAGTGGGTGCTGGCCAATCCATAATGGCTCTAATTTTGGAAGGATCAACTATGATACCTTCCCTAGAAATGATATGACCCAAATACTGCACCTCTGTCTGAAAGAAAGCACACTTATCCAAGTTCCCGTAAAGTTGCTACTCACGAAGACAATGAAGAACCTGGTGAAGGTTCCCCTCGTGCTCCTCACGTGTACATGAGTATATCAAAATTTCATCAAGGAAGATGAACACGAAGTGATCTAAAAAGGTCCTAAATAACCATTCATAAAATTCATGAACACTACGGGGGCATTTGTCAAACCAAAAGGCACAACCATGAACTCATAGTTAGTCATATATCATGTAGAAGGTGGTATTATGAATGTCCGTCTCTAAAATCCTCATTTGATGGTACCCTGACTTGAGATCAATCTTAGAGAAAAATGTGGCTCCCTTCATCTGATCAAACAAGTCATCAATGCAAGGAAGAGAATAATGATTCTTGATCTTTAACTTGCGGTAATAAATACACAACCGCAAGGATCCATCCTTCTTTTTCACAAAGATCACTGATGTACCTCAAGGGGATACACTAGGATGGATAAGGCCCTTTTCCAAAAGTCCCTCAAGCTGCAACTTGAGCTCATAGAGCTCTGGGGTGGTCATTCGATAAGATGCTCATGAGATAGGCTCTACTCCAGGAACTAGGTCTATATGAAAATCAATCTCATGTGGGGGTGGTAACCCCAATAGCTCCCTTGGAAAGACATTAGAAAACTCTCTCAGAATGGGATGATCATCTAGTGATGGTCCACTAGGCCCATCCTTTGATATGTCACTAATCGTAATAGCATACATCTAACAACCCCATCGCACACACCGCTTGAGTTGCATAGCTGAGATGGTGCAAATAGAAATGGGTCTCCTGACCCACGAGATCACCGACTAAACTCCTAAATCATCTGCATGAGCTATAGTCTTGTGATAATAATCCATCTTGGTCCTCTGTGCAGATAACCAATCCATACACAAAGTGAATCCATTTTAAAAAAATTCCAAAGACCAAAACTGAAAAAAACAATGGGTCTGCCACCGCAAGGTTCCACTTGGCACGTTCTCATTGGCCGCAGGCTGGCGGGGCTAAAATGAAAAATTTTCCCAAAATTTTCAAAGGGTTAAGGGCAAAAAGGGAACCACACCTCCGCCATAGCCCCAAGAAGACACGTGACACCCTCTGATTGGCTACGGGTCGGCGAGGAAAAAAGAGAAAATTTTACCAAGTCAAAATTTTCAAAAAAAACTTTTCTAAGGTAAGACAACGGGGAATTTTTGGGTTGCGGGCCCGCCAGGGAAAATTTTCCCAAATTTTCCCGCAAAGGCACAAAAACTTCAAAGTGCCATAACTTGAGCTAGAGAGCTCAGTTTTGAAAAAACAAGGACTTTTTGGAAATCTCTCAATGCCCTCTTTATAAAAAAAGTAAAAAATTTACTTTTTGATAATTTTTAAAAGGTAAATTTTTTTAAAAATGATCTACAGGCTTTTAATTAGTAAACTGGCAATTTTCAACTTTTCAATTTGATTAAATTCGGTTTCCTCCTTCACTAAACATGTCAAAAAAAATGGAGTATTGATATAGGGAGGGTTTAGAGTGTTTTCGGGAGGTTGATTTGTCCAATTGATTTAAAAACATTATTTTTCCATCAAATGACAGAAAAACGACTGTTAACGGAATTGTATTTGAATTGGCTATGGTGAGGTTGTTTTCTTAATTTTTCTTTGTAAAATTTAATTCCTTAGTGTCTTAGCATGCTATTCCATAAAAATTTTAAGTTGATTATTAAGTGCAGGTCTGAACTGTGCAATTTGTTTAGATTTACCAGTTTTAGAATTTATAATGCCAGTGATCAAATTTTTTAAGGGATCTATTTATCAACTCTATCATTTAAATGTAACAACTTATTTCCAATATAGTCTAATACATTCAGTTGATTCCATAAATTCATTCCCAAGTCAAAATTACAAATTCTAATTTCAATTTTCAACTCATATCAAGAGAATAAAACACTGTCCTTTTTCCTTCATACGCATTCTTCATTTCAATAGAGATGTGATTCACAACAGTAATTCAATTCCAACACAATCATGCAAGTATGAGAAGGTAGAGCATTCCTTTATTGATTTCCAACAACAACTTTACAATTTATCTCTTTTCCATTTGATTTCAAATATAAAATGCACCGCATATAAGATCTTTTCACATTTTCTTTCAAAACACAGAGTAGAATATAAATTCTTTACATTTCACATTATAATTCAATCTTCCATTATCAATACAATTATCTTCACATTATAAATTGCTATACAATTCATCGACTCCAAAGTGGGAAGGATTATAATAACTTGTTCAAAAGAAAGGATTGTCAAACTGTACATTTCTTAGCTTCAAAACAACAACATGCTCCATTTTGTTTTCTCCAAGTTATCACAACAAAGAGGTGGAAAGGAAACACTCTCCACCCAACCAAAACATCCAATGAAAGGAGAATCCTTCCTTCATCATTGGCCCCCAAGCCCCAACCAAGATACAATAGAAGGTGTTATTCAACCATGGTAATAACTGGCTTCCGCACAAAACATTCTTTCACATATGCATTTCCTTTTAAAACATAATGCAACACCAAAAGAAAACAATATTTCACAACTGCATTTAAAAACACTTCAAAGTAGAACTTAGTATTGATCTTGCAAGCCAACGGAGCAAGGCCTATGGGGGAAGCTACTTATGCCTCCCAATTGGAAATTGGGAATCCACCAAATACAAACTGTCAAGTAATTCATCCCACACATTTCCTTATGCCCCCCACAGAGTAAGAAATGCAAGCTATTTCTTTTCCATGGTGGATCCCAACCCCAAACTCCCTCCACAAAATTCTGATGCCAATGGCATTCCCTTATGACCCCCCACAAGATTTCCCCATAGCCTTCTCCTACACCTTCCCTAAGGTTGTCTACCCAACCAACCAACAAATAAAACAAAAAATGCATTTTCCACACAACACAGCAAGAGAATAATAGAAATAAAAGAGAGTTAAATTCCTACCTCTCCAAGATTACTTTGCTTCCAAATAGCATGCTTTCCAAGACAATAACACAGCTCCAAATAGCAAGCTCTCAAGCATGCAAAGCTATCTCCAAAATTTCCTTAGAAAACTAGAGCTCCCACAAGAAAATGTGCCCCCAAGGAAGAATGCAAAAAGGTTCAACAACCCAAAACAAGAAGAGAGTTTGAAATAAATAGAACAGGGAAATAAGAGGATGATGTGGATCCATGTAGGATGCCACATCATACATCCTCACAAATCAACACAAAAGACAAGCTCCAACTCCAAACCTCAATAAAGAGGTGGGTGAAGAATGACAAGTTACTTGCACTCTCAAAAGCATCGCTCACCTCAAGAGACAACCATTAAATTAAAATGTAAGAAAGTGCAATTAAAAACATGCACAAGATGAATAAAATTCATTATAAAAGTCACAAATCACATCCTCAACCATAATTATGGTTGGTAACATAAATTTAGAGGCATGGGACAAGTTTTACTTGTCCCAAAAGCCTCTTAGAAACATCCCCAAGGTCAAATTTGAATTTCCATGGAGGTAGAGTATTTCATACTCCAAATCTGACTTACAAAAGCTCTTACAAATTAATTACAACAGCCAACAACTCTTATAATTACTTCCCATATCCCAATTTGATTTAATTTAAACTTTAAACATATGATCTCTCACATTAATCTATCACAATTAATTAATTAAAAGAAGAGAACACCTTACAAATAAAATACATATAACAATAAATAAAAATTAACCATATAAATAAAATACACAACCCATGGTCACATATAAAGATGATTCCCCCCCATGGGAATCTATAACAAAACAACACACAACACACTAAAACAAGTTGCCATGGTGACCATGTTGAATTCACCTAGAATTCCATTTTGGTTGGTCTCCAATCCCCCGATGTGTTGTTGTGATATTTGTAACCTGTAAAATAAAAATACCTCCTTCGGCCTCATGGCCATATCAGAACATCCAATATGATACAAAAAACACAAAAATCAACTACACAATGAATCACAACAACATCAAAGTCACTATTACCTGATTTGCATTTTTAATCAACAAATTAATTCGCATCATAAAATATTCATGTCCAATAATATATCATCATCCACATGTCAGGTGTCTCTAATAATCATCATGCATCATAATCAAATCAAAATCCATAATAATCCATAGTCCAATGTCTAGCAACATACTAAATCAAAATATAGTAATGTCTATAATAAACTCAACAGTATCAAGATCAGTATCTAAAAGTGTCAAAGGGAAGTGGGTAGTACACAAGAAGTGTAAAAAGTGTGCATTCTTCATAGGAAAGGAGAAGCTAGCATCCCTGCCCCTTCATCCCATTTCAGTGGATCAGCGATTCATACAGTGGGGACTAGACTTCATTGGGGTGATTAACCCAAATTCAAGCCAAGGACACAAATGGATACTTACAGCCATGGACTATTTCACCAAGTGGACTAAAGCAGTGGAACTTACAGAAGCAAATGAATCCAACATCTTAGATTTCTATAAAGAAATTGCCACCAAGTTTTGATTCCCTACCACTATTATATTAGATAATGCATTGGCATTCCTTGGTACAAGGATCACTGAATGGGAAGTCAATAATGGTGTGTACCCTAGAACTTCATCAAACTATTACCCTCAAGGTAATGGACAAGAAGAGTCCACAAATAAGAACCTACTAAGGAATATCATAAGGACTCTTTATGAAAATCATAGAACTTGGCATCCAAATCTCAAATCAGCTCTATGGGCTGATAGGATCACATCCAAAAGGTCCAAAGGTAGCTCCCCATACAAGATTGTATATGGAAAAGAGGCAGTATTGCCCATATCATTAGATTTGCCCACTTTGAAGCTCATGAAACAATTGGAGCTAGCCAAGTTTGAACCTATGGCAATCAAGTATGCAGAGCTAATGGAAGTAGGAGAAGAAAGAGAGCATGTAATGCAAGTCATGGAGAAGGATCAAGCATTGATAAAAAATACCTTTGATAAGAAAGCAAGAACAAGGAGCTTTCAAGAAGGGGACTTAGTTCTAAAATGGGATGTTGATCGGGAAAAACCAAGAAAGCATTCCAAGTTTGATGCCATTTAGAGTGGCCCGTACATGGTCACAAGATGTACAAGTAGCAATGCCTTCTAGATGGCTAAGTTGGATGGTGAAGAAGTACAGATCCCAGTCAATGGGATATACCTCAAACACTGCTACTAAAAGAAAAAATTCCTCACCCTTTTAAAATATTAGCCTAGGATTTTTATTTCCCTAAGTGTGTATGCACATTGTTTTGTTTTAGCGTAGGTTTTATTTCCCTAAGTTTTGTGGCACAAGTTTTTTTGTTACTCGAGGTTTGTGTCTTTATACAGGTCGATGTGCCTCCAGGTGAATGCATCAGGCCCTTCAGCATTTACAATAGGTAGACCCATGGTTGCCATGACAGTTGCTCATTTTTAAATAGAAAAAATAAAGAGCAACTAAAATCAGGTCTCAACGGGTCAATTTCTAGGATAGCGGGGCAGGTTCCATGTCACCTAGTGTAAACGTTGGATTCAAGCTTCAAATTCTGATCAGATCAAGCTATCAATTATGACTTCATGCCCAATGGATGCTTCAACAAGTAAAATAGTCTATTCATATAATAGGCAAATGTCCCTGTGAGTCACCAAATTGTTATCTCAATATTTCCCTTGGAAAAATTGATCAAACACAACCTTGTGCAGGAAGAAACCCAAGGGACATTTCCACCGCACGAGCCCATGTTTCATATCCAACAAACAAGTTATAGGTGGGCTCTACAATGGAATAGTATGGTTGGCGAAGGGTCGAATGTGTCAAAGAAAACCAAAGGCTCAAAGGAGAGAAACGGAAAAAGACTCAAAGGTTTCAGGCTTCATAAATGATTCAGAGCGAGCCAAAATTGGATAAGTATGAAAGAATCAGCGAAAGCTACCAAGTGTCTCAATGGTGAACATCCAAAATCGGTCCCCAAACTAGTGCTGACTTGACACATGGCCATGTTGAAAATTCAAAGTGAGAAGGTGGGTCATCAGGGACATTTTAAACTTTTTCCTCGAGAAGGTATAAAATGAAGAAATGAGCTGATGCCCAAGGATCCACATGTCAAGCCTCAATTGCATGTGTGCCAGTGGCCCTGAGAGAGATTTTTATCCTAAATGGAAAAAGTGGACCATCGGGCCCAAAATTATTTTTCTGTGAAAAGTGAAAAGCGGGGCTACGGGGTAAATTTTGCATTTTTGTTTTTTTGGTGCCAAAAGGAACAAAGTGAATTTTGGGCCCGCGGATCCATTCTGCTCACTAGTTTTCACCATTTTTGTATGGACCCAACTCAAAAATTTAAATGAACATATATTTCAACCCAGTGCCCAAAATCTAACAAATTTGGCTCCATTGGAAAGGTCTCAACCTCGTCTATGCCATGGAAACCTGAAATTTTAATTACAAAGAGGTTTGGTGGGTGAATATGGGGAAATTTCTTCATTCCATTAATATGTAAAATCTAATTTCTTAGGCTTAGAGTAGATCCTCTGAAATATTTTATTTGCATGCACCTAAACAGAGGAATAGGAACCGGCCTTAATCCGGAGAGCTCTCTCAAATCACAAGGTCCTACACCTTGAGAGATGCTCCATGTTGTGGAATCACACTGAGAGTCTCAACCCATCTTGTTGCAGACATTTAGGGGTGTTATGATTCTACACTAACAGGAAGCACCCGTCTTCCTAGATATAGCATATGATAGACATTCCACTATCCGGTGCTATTTAATACTCTTCTTATGGTATTACTTTGCATTTACAGGTAGTCCTTCCCAGGTAAAAAGTAGTTCTCTACGATCATCTTAGATAACATCAACAACGTGCACATTCTACCTTCCACCTTTGCTTCATATGTATTCCTCCTTAACCATTTACCTTCTATTCATTTCATCCTAGAAAGTGTAAAACTTATTGGTGAAACATTTTGGCATGCCCGGTGGGACCCCATTTGGGTTCATTTTCATTATTCATTCTTAGGGAATCATTGTGTGTCTATTTCCTTTTAAAAGATTTCACATTAAACTTTCTCCCTTAGAACATTCTTCCTCTTCTACTTGTCTCAGTGAAACTCGTATTTTGGACTAAAAAGAAAATTTCTTTTTATCCTATATTGCATTAGTGAAAGACATACTCCTTCCTTTTCACCATTGATCTCATCAAATTTCATTTTGGATTTGGATTTAAAATATTTGCATCTCATTTTTACCTGTTGCATTTTAACTCATTTAAATAATGGGCAACCTATATGCTGGAAGTCATGACCAATTGAAGGTTGACAAATTGAATCATAGTTCACTTTGTGCACACACTCCCAAACCAAATCATTGAAACAAACAACTCACTACTTAAACATATTCCCTCCTAGTTTTTACCATTAACAACTAATAATCAGATTAGTGGTAGAGCCAATTGGTGTTCTGGCCAGTCATCATATCAGAGTAGAGCCTCGCATACTGTGAAGTATATATTGGGGACCCCAAGCTTAAATTTACCTAAAACCAGTCATAGTTGTTAGTTTCTATAGGGAACCTTCGTTAACCAAAAATTATATTTTATTCACAAGTCAATCCTAAATTGCATAAGCCATAACATAAAATTTACAACATAGGATTTCATGTTTGTTAGCTTTTTGTTTAATTTGTGTTTTGAGGTGTGAGTTCATATTCCTCAATTTTTCTCTCCCTACACACTCCACAATCTTAGTTGGTGTATTCCGACTATTTTTGGGTGTGTTAGGATTTTTCATTGCTATACTTAGAATTCTAGGTTAGCCTTTTATTTGATCTAAATCACAAAAATTCACTTTTACATCTATTAACATATTTCACTATAATCAGTATCAATCCAGTGACCACCATCGGTTACATCATCATACCTCTATTGGTTTTGTTCTTTTTGGTCATTTGTGCCAAAATAACATTCAATCTACATTTTTGTTCTTCCTGTGACTTGTTCTGTCACCCTTCTGTGTCTTGTTTTGTCACCTTATCATCTTTTGTGTTTTGTTATCACCTTCAGAGTTCAGATCCATCTCATTCATACCTTTTTATCTCCAAATTTTAATTTTTTATTCATTAACAGTGGCCAATATTGGTCTAGCGACCACCATCAGTTCATTCATCATGCCACCATCAGTTTACTGACTGTTGTCGGTTCCTTTCTATTTTTGTCACTTAACTAAAACAATGTTTAAAACACTTCCATCACTTTTTGTGACTTCCTTTATCACTCCACTACATTTCTAGGTCTTTTATATCACCTTCAGAACCTAGTTTCACTTGATATTCACCATTTATAGCCAATTTTTCAAATTTACAATTTTCCATAGTAACCGACATCGGTTCCTCAATCGGAAATGATTACCGTCCTAAACTGAAATTGGTTACCTAAATAGCATTGGTCTGTGTGTTTTTTTTTCAATCAAAACAATGACTAATTCCACATTTCAGATCTATTTTGATCCATCTTTTTGTGTTTATGTATCATCAACATATCTCAAATTACAATTTCGATTTTCAGTCACATGGTTTTGACTCGTAAACAAGCCAACACTCTTTTTTTTCATGTTAGCCGCCAGCCATTCCCACCTAGCCCATCGCCACCTTTCATTTCATCACCTATGGACCTCAACCACTATATTATCATACATACAGGTGACAAAGAGTTCACAAGACTCCTTGATCAAAACCCCACTGCATTACAATATTACATGTCTCACTCATCCCCCCATGACTCATCTATATGGCTCCTATATGACCTACCTATATCTCTTCCTCCCCACATTTCCCCTACTTCCGCATCAGCCACTATTAGCACATCATTACCTTATTTTTCCTCGTCACCTATGGTTTCTCAAGTTGACCCCATATTATTAGTATTTGTCACACCTACAAAAACTACCGTGTTCCTGACATCTGTCTCCCCTACAAATTCTACCATATCATCATCCATTACCCTTAGTATAGGCATACCTACATCATCCACTTCCCATGTACCTTTCGCATCCCAGCCACCTTTGGTGTCGATAGCCCACACTCCCTTCCAAAACCTAGTCCTCTCCATCCTGCAGTCTCTCCCACTGATCGCCATGAGAGTCTTTATGTCCATCCCACCTACCTACACCTATCATCAACAACCACCTATTTAATCTATCGCTTATCCTGAGTATTTCCCCTTGACATCCATCTCATCCTATATTCCCCCATCACAGTTTTCATACTCGGCACCACCATATACTGGAGTTTCATCCACATCACACCCATCTTATCTCCCTCCTTATAATGCATTGGGTGATTTCATAACCCACAAATTATCTTATCAAAATGATGATGGAAAAGATCCATACATTATAAGCATATGTCTCTAGCTTGTGAAACTCTCTGACATACGATGAGATTTACAATGAGCCTATTCACTTTTCCATTTTGATTCGTCCATACCCTATGTATTAGGAAATGCCAAAATTCAATCGATTCAATAGCAAGGAAGACCCACAACAAAATTTGCAGCATTTTAAACATGTGTGTTATCTCATCACTCACGATGATGCTTTTCTCTTACAGACATTCCCAATGTCCTTGAAGGGATCATATTTAGATTGGTATAGTGCTCTACCCAGGAACTCCATCTTTTAATTTAATCAAGTAGCTCAGGATTTTCTAGACCACTTTTCTATCAACATTTTTAAGAAGGTCACAATGACCAAATTGTACACAACATGCCAGTATTAGGACGAGTCTATCATAAAAAATTTCTCTCATTGGCATAGCCTAATTAACAAACTCACATTCTATCTTCCTCAAACCGAATTAATAGACCTAATATTGTGCTAGACACATATCACTGAAGCTCTAAGTACAAAATTTCGCCACTTTTTGACGAGGCATTCAAAATGGCTTGGAAACTTGAAATCCACACTATTAAGGATAAGAAGTTATAATTGCATAACAAAAACACTCCCTTAAAAACCAATTATTCTTCTTCTTTGTCTAAATAAAAAAATAATTATTCTAAAGCAAAAGGATTTTCCAACACAATGGTTTTAAAGGATGTCCATTGTCATCCATCCATCCAATCAAAACCTACTTCTAATATTTCCCCTATTCAAAATTTCCAGTTCAAGCGGGAACAACAAAAATATATTCCCATTGGAGAACCTTATTCTTCTATTTTGGAAAACCTTCTACATGATGGAGCAGTCACTCTTCCACCTATCAAAACACATACTAGTTTTTACCCTTCCTATCATGTGCCTGCATGGTACAAGGAGAACGATTATTGCAATTATCACCATGTTAGAGGTCACAGTGAAATTAATTACATAAATTTCAAAGACATCATCCAAGAATTGTTAGATAATGGAGATCTTGTCTTGGATAACCTCAATGCACCAGCTAACCAAAACCTACACATCTTCAAGAAATAGTTTCCAAATCATACCCCATCATCCAACCAAGCCAGTGAAACCTCAACTAATGATACCAATGTTCCAGAGGTCCATGCCATTTTAGATGTCATACTGGTTCCTTCCGCTTAGTTTCCTCCCATCTCATCTATTGAGGAAATTCTTGCACGAGCTCCTCCATCCATGGAGGCATCTATTTCATCTGCTTCTCTACCCATAGAAGAGTATACCTTACCTTCTTCTCTACCCATGGATGATTCCACCTCACCTTTTCCTTTATCTGTAGAGGATTCTTCCTTATCTTCAGATACATTTATCCCACTCATCTTGCCACTTATTGAGCAACCCGCATTACCAATTCTTCTCCCTATGGAATATCCCAACATACTCTATTCTTTACCAAATCTAGAGCCTATAAAATCAAATTTACCTCCTCCTCTTCCCATAGAAGACACATTAGTGGCATATCTTTCTTTTAGCGATAATTCCCAACTAGATTTTAAAGACCCTATCAATTTACTATCGTCTCTTTTACCCATAGAGTCTAAATCCAACCATTTCCCCATCTCACAAACATTATGTACAGGGATTACTACCAAATCAACATCATCCTCCTCTACTTTGGTGTCATTCTTACATTTTTCTGAGTACTTGGATTATGTTAACAATTCCATGCTTTGGGGATGCCTTCAAATTCCTTTCTCAATATAAATGTAGATGTTTTTTGCTGACACATCCACGATCCATCCAAAGGTGTTTCAGAAAACCAAACCCACCATTCCCATGCTAGTTGTAGAAACCCCTTCTTCATCACCCTCACCCACACCTGCACCGTTACCATAAAACAAACTTTTTCATATGCCTAAAACCCTACCTGTACCCATATCTTCCTCTACATACATACCCATTACCACATTGGGAGTCATGTTGACATCAAGCATAGTCCATCCTTCTATCAAATTGGATTTAACCACATCCTCATAAGCCATCACAAATACTATTTCCCCACCTAAGAGGAAGACCCAACCTCTTAGGCCACATACATCAACTTCTCCCACTACCCCTCTATCACCTTCACTACTTCCATTTATCCTAGGTCTCCACCCATCAACCTTGGTCAAGCAACCTCTTACCCAAGGTAAACCAAAAACATAACAGCCCACCTCCTCGTCATGATCCTTTGTTCCACCTAAATTACCTACACAACTTGTGTATTATTTGTTACCTACCTCCCATACCTACACCATTTCTTAGATCCTCATCATTACCCATGCCACTCTCTTCTCCTAAACTGGTCCCTTCCACATTGCCTCTTACCATTGTCTTCACCACACCTCCATTATTTCCTTTGCTAACCATCCCCTTCCACCATCTTCCTTCCCTTCTACATCATGCATTCCTTCTTCAACTTTACCCAAGAAGGTGAAAATGAAGCCTAAAACTCCACTACCTTCCAAAGAGGTAGTTAAGCCTACATGGCCTCCAACAACTATTTCACTAGCTACACCTTTACCCAAGAAGGTGTAACCCAATCCCCAAAACCATACTATCTACTAAATTGTAATTTCACAAACATGGACGGAAGCCTATATAATTTATTAATGTGAAATCAATAAACCATTACAATGGAGTGCTACAATATTTATACATATTAGACAATAATATATAAACAAATAAATGGGTTACATAAGTACAACCAAAATCACAACAGCTTCCAAAATACATCTGAGAAACAATAATAATTAAATACAAACAAATAATAATTGTTACAACTATGTAACAATATAACCTATGCAATAATATGAAAAATATTGTTATAAAAATTTATAACAATATATAAACTAATTACCTTATTAAATAATTAATTACTTAAGGTAATATAATGTGTAAATTAACCTAACATTCCCCACCTTAATTTTGCATTGCCTCAAGGGATGAGGAGAGGAACTCTATGAACAACTCAAACTTGTCACGTGTAAGTGAATTTGTGAAGATATCTACTCATTGTTTAGCTATTGAACAAAACAGAAGCTGTATATTGTGCTTCAGGACATACTCATGTATTAAATGTACCTGAAACTCAATGTGTTTTGTTCTTTCTTGAAAAACTAGATTACGAACAAGTTTGAGAACACCTTCATTATCAAAATACATGGTGGTCCATTTGTCTTGTGGTATTCTAATTCCTTTGAGTATGCGACGTAGCCAAATCCCTTCACAGACAACTTCTCCTGCAGAACGATACTCGACTTCTATGGAAGAACGAGAAATAAAGTGTTTTTTTTCTTCCCCATTATATTGGTCTAGATCCCATAAATAATACAAACCATGAAATGGATTTTCTATCATCAATATTTCTGGCATGATCTGAATCCAAATATCCTGACAAGAAGAAGTTGTCATTCTTCTTATATTCTAGAACAAGATCCACTTATGCTTTGAGATGTCTCAATATGCCGCTTGCTACCTTACAATGAAAAACTTTGGGTTCCTACATAAACCTAGATAGATAGATCACTGCAAAGCTAATATCTAATCTAGTGTAGGTCAGGTAAATGAGACTCCCAATCAACTGTCGATAGAGAGTGGAATTTACCTCAGGAGATGGATCTGAATGAGATAACTACAATATGTTCTCCATAGGTGTAGTAATTGGTGTGAAATCCATCATCCTGAATTTCTCGAGTGTCATCTTGGTATATTTCATATGAGAAACAAAGATGTGATTCTCTTTCTTCCATACTTCTGATCCAAGACAATAGTGCATTAGCCGGAGATCTGTCATGTCCAACGATCGATTAATATCTTTCTTCATTGCATCAATCATCCTCACTAAACTGTCAGTGATGACTAGATCATCGATATAGAAAACGACAATCACAATCTCCCACCCTTTCTTTTTGAGGTAAATATTGGGATCGTATGGATTTCTAACAATTCCATGTTGTACGAGATGCTCATTAATTTTTATGTACCATGTCTGAGGTTCTTGTTTAAGGCCATACAAAGATTTCCTGAGTCTGCATACCTTTTCTTCTTAACCAGTTACAACATATCCCTTAGGTTGAGTCATATAGACTTCTTCTTGTAAATATTCATTGAGGAAGGCACTTTTTATGTCCATCTAATGGACTTTCTAACCAAACTGTGCAACTAGAGAAAAGATCATCCTAATCATTTTTATCTTAGATATGGGAGAAAATTTCTCCTCATAGTCAATGCCTTATTTTTGTGTATACCCTTTGCTACTAGTCTCGCTTTGTACTTGTCCACTGTCCCATCTACTTTGTACTTAGTTTTGAATATCCATCTGCATCCAATGGGTTTCTTCCCTGGTGGAAGATCAACAAGCTACCAATTATTGTTTTTTATTACTGACTAATATTCAGAGTCCATGGCATCTTTCTAATATTTTGATTGTAGGGCTTCCTGGACTGTAGAGGGCTCATTAGACTCAATAACTCTACTCATCAAATCAAATTTCACTTCTTCTCTTGCTTTACTGTGAGTTCGTGGTTCAGGGGTGGATGTATCTGATGGAGCATCCATTCTTACATCTAGTAACATGCTAGTACACCACTTAGGCATACTTTGAATTATTCCCATGGGTCATGGTTCTATCAAATCAATACCATCATCACTTTCATCATCTGTGGGAACATCATCTTTATTTCTTACAACTGGTGAAGAATTTACATAAGGTGAGTCTAGAGGAGGAGACTCTTCTTCCTTCTTCTCAAAGAAATCAACATCTTTGTTGGTGTAGACTCTCCTGGTCTTCAGATCCATCAATCTATACATAAGAGTTTCTTCACTGCAGCCAATGAAAATGAGTTTTTGTGACTTCATGTCTAATTTATTTTTGTTCTGATTGGATATATGTATACTTTCTTTACACATGAATACTCTAAGGTGTGCAACAGATGGTTTCCACTTTGACCATGCTTCATGTGGTGTTACTCCGTCAAGAGAAACTATGGGCCCTCTATTCAACAAATAGATTGTTGTCTTTGCTTCTTCTGCCCAAAATTTCTTTGCAAGTCTAGAGTCATCAATCATGCATCACACCATTTCCATGACAATATGATTTATTCTCTCTACAACACCATTCTGTTGCGGTGTGTGTGAAGGAGGAATTTTTCAACAAATCATGTGAGCTTGTTGGTATTATTTGAACTCATCACTAGTGAATTACCCCCTCAATCTGAGTGGAGAGTTCTGATGTGATGACCAGTTTCATTCTCAATAGCTACTTTGAACTTTTTGAAGGTTTCCAAAGCTTCACTTTTCTTGCAAAGACAAAAAATCCACATTTTTCTCGAATAGTCATGAACAGAAAGCATGAAATACTAAAATCCAGAATGACTCGGTTGCATTAGACTGCAAATATCAGTATAAACCAAGTCAAGCTTTCCATGAGATTGAATATTACTCTTCTGGAATGAATCTCTATGTATTTTTCCTATTAGAAAGTGAGGACACTTGTATGTATCCTTATGAAGAGATGGTAACCAATGTACCATATTTCCCCAGAGAAGTGTCTCGAGATACTTGAAACTAACATGACCAAGTCTGTGATGCCACAACTGTGCTAAGGTAGAGTTCTTATCGACAATTTTATGATCATCTCTGTGGACAAAATCAAGTTGGAACATATGTCCCACATTTGAGGCTTTTGCAACTATTTTCGAGCCTCATGATTTGTCTTGAATTAAACACATTTTCTTGCCGGAATGACTATCAAAGTCAATTTTTAAGTTGTGATCTAGGAGTTGACTAACTGATAAAAGATTCTTTGTCAACTCAGGGACATATAAGACATATGATAGTCTACAGTTGCGTGAACCAAGGGGTAGAGAAATGTTCCCAATCTCCTGAACTGTATATGAAGAATCATCACCCAGAAACATGTATTTTTGAAGGCGTGTCCCTCATTTAATTAAACCAGTCTCTGTGGCTGGTCATGTGTTGAGTGGCTCTTAAATCAACATTCTAGACATCACTAGATGACATGGAAGGTTCACTTGATTGAGTAGTGTACAAGAAGTATTCATTATCTAACTTTTCTTATTGCTCAGTAATATTTCCTTGCTGATAGGGTTTTCTTTTCCAGTTACCCTTTTTTTTCCCTAGATTGTAGTTAGAATGTCCCTTGTGAGATTTTTTTTTTGGAGTTCTATATTTTCTTGATGAACCTTTCTTGTAAGTATTATACCAACAATATTTCAAGTCATGTACTCTTTTACAAATTGGACATTTCTTCTTCTGTCGATTGTCCCCTTGATGTTGATGTTGATATTGGAAATGTTGATAGGAATTAGCTTTTCCTTTATCTTTTCCTTTCCATTTTTTATGTGAAGAAATTGCATGCTCATCTTCATCATCCTTATTATGCATAGCTTCCTCTTATTGTAGTAGGTTTACTAGTTTTTCAAAACTAACTGTCATATATGAAAATTTTAGTGTTGTTACAAAAATGTGGTAAGTCAAAGGGAGAGATCTCAAAAACAATAGGAATAAGAGCTTCATCTATGACCGCTTCTCCCAGGGATAGAAATGAAGCCATCAAATCTACAACTATTCTCAAGAAAGCTTCGATTTTTTCATTCTGCTTGAACTTCAATGTGTGTAACTGACTCTGAAAATTTAGTATGACATTCTTGTTTTTGGCCTTGTATACTATGCTCAACTTATCCCACACTTCTTTGGTTTTTTTAGCATCTCAAATGTGGGGTTGGACACTCCAAACAAGATGATGAGTTTGGCCTTTTAATCTGCTCTATCATACTGTCTCTGTTGTGTTGTATCAGTAGTTTATTTGGTCAGAGTACCATTCACAACAGTCTAGATATCTTCAAACTCAAGTTGTGTTTTGATTTTAGTCTTCTATGCAGCATAGTTGTTTCTTCTGAGTAGTTTTGAATTTGGAAGAAATAATTTGGGGGCATTGGTGCCCATTCTGTAGAAATCATTGATATGATTAGGCTCCTATCACTCCAAGTATAAGGTCTCCCAATCTATATATCGTCAATCTAATATATTGAACCTTTCTATATATGTGCCCTTCCGATATACCCGGTGGTACATGGAAGAAGCTCTCCCTTTCTATATACCCAGCAGTACATGAAATATGCGTTAACGTATGTGAATTAATTTGATACATGGTACCAAGACAATACTGAAAGGGGTCTATGCAATTATTGACACCAGCTCAAAGAAATATCCTCATACGCACGTGTAACTTCACTATATACTTGGATAATTTCTCAGTCCGGATTTATGTCGTGTAATCATTCACAAACGGATGGGATGGCTCATAGTGTGTACACTATGACCTTATTACTCCCCATTGATTTAAAGAGTTGATGCCTAGACAAGGTTGTTGTTGCTATATTAGGTGTTAAGTGCAGTAGTAGTCATGACAGCTTTACCTGTAATTTCTTCCTAGAGGCACTGTAAATAGCAAATGCTATGAATGAGATCTAGGATCTCATGAGTGTTTTTGAACAAAATTTTGTTATTTTTTAGTACAATATTCTACTAGTTTCTGAGCAGTTACAAACAATTTTGTTGACTATGGAAACCTGAAAATTTGTACAATATATTGAAGCATACAAATTACATTCAAAAAATTGGAAAAATTAAATGGAAGGCAAATGTATTTTTGTTTTGCGATCCCTGGTGGCCTCCGGAGCCCAAAATGACCCTTTATGCCAAAAATTGCAAAACAATAGCTGAAAATACAATTTTTTGGTGTACCCCCTTTAGAAAATGTTTCTTGGAATGAAAAAATAGGCCTAATAGGAGAAAAAAAACCCTAAAATAGGGTTTTTCTCACTAAAGGTTTAGTGTCTTTTTTAGTCATAACTAGCGGGTTGGAGGAGGTTTTCCTGCTAAATTTTCTGTCAAAGTTGGCAGTTTCACTAATTGTGCCGCCAAATTTTAGTTGTTTTAAAAAAAATTGTTGGAGGTGGGGTTCAACCCCTCACCTTCTATCCCCAAACCATTTTCAATTACCAACTTAGCTCTTATGAGCGCTTATGCTAAAATCTAAAACATATAATATTTAAACAATAAAAAAAGGGCCTGACCTTTTGAAAAACATCATGGTGCCTTCTGGGAGTGAATATCCATGTGGCTTGAGCTTGTTGTTGACTGTTTAGGGTTTCCACTTGAAAAATGGATCTACAACTTCTATTTATCTCCTTTACGCTTTTATTGGCTTCCTCCATTTTTTATTTTCTTTGCTTTGATTTTTATTCACATATTGTGTTTGCAAGTGCTGTTTGGAGTTGTATTAACCATTGGTTGGTTTGTATCATGCATTTAGGAGAGATCAATTGCACCTGGTTATGTGGGTTGGCCACAGTAAAAATGCTGAAGTGATTCTTCTCTAATGATTTTCCTTTCAACAAACACAACAAGTCAAACAAATAAAATCAATTCAATTACAATTTATTGCTTTGGATGATTCAATTATTGATTTTTGTGTAGGTTGGAGGTTTCTTTGCTCAATGCACAGTAAGGGAGGAGGTCTCGTCCTCAACTCAGAAGCTTTCAAGGCAAAAAATGACTCCAACACAATGTTGCTCGATATTCCTTTGCACATAACTCACCACTTTATCTCAATAGAAACTTTGTGGAGTCGACTTGATAATAGTAACAAGCTTATTTTTGTATGAGCTCAGTCTGCAGAGCTACCAAATGTAGCAGTAGCTAAAAATCCTCTAATATTAGAGGTAAAACCCTTGATTATGGAAATATATATATATATATATATATATATATATATATAATCCTCTAGCAAATTTTTCCTATGCAGGGTGCACCAGTTCAAAAAAATTGTGTTCCAAACACCTGGAATAAACAGGAGGTTGTTGGGATGCAGGGATGGGGCCGGGAAGTTGCAGGAGGCTGCACAGGATCTCAATCACTAAAAATGCTTCTCTAATCTCTTCTTTCTCTTATGCTCTCTCTTTCCACACCTTCTCTGCTTCACAGGTCCAGATTCTCACTCTGATACCAAATTTAATTTCACAAACAAGGATGAAATCCTATATAATTTATTAATGTGAAATCAATCAAACATTACAATGGAGTGCTTTAATATTTATACATATTAGACAGCAATATACAAACAAATAAATGGGTTGCATAG
This sequence comes from Taxus chinensis, assembly GCA_019776745.2. Lineage (NCBI taxonomy): Eukaryota > Viridiplantae > Streptophyta > Pinopsida > Cupressales > Taxaceae > Taxus > Taxus chinensis. Next base: position 46,863,566 of record CM034148.1, read on the forward strand.
GTACAACAAAAATCACAACTTCCAAAATACATCCGGGAAGCAACAATAATTAAATACAAACAAATAATAATTGTTACAACTATGTAATAATATAACCTATAGAATAATATGAAAATAATTGTTATAAAACTTCATAACAATATATAAACTAATTACCTTATTAAATAATTAATTACTTAAGGTAATATAATGTGTAAATTAACCTAACATAAACAAGTAGTCAAACTTACTCAACCTCTTATTCCACCTCCAGTGATGCCTCTCCTACTAAAGTCACCCACACTTCCATCTAGAACCACACTTACTTCACAATGTGATCCATTGGTAGGGTATTACACCAACATCTTTGTTAACCTTTTAGAAACCTCTTTCATCACATTTCCACCATGTAGACCTTACAACCCACTCAAACCTAAACCAGAAGGGTTTGATGATACCAAATTTTTTGCTTACCATCATGTGTCAAGGCATGATGTGGAAAACTATAAGGCTCTTAAGACTATTCTTCACTAATTATTTCCTCTTGAAGAAAAATTTGATGATGATTAGCCTAATACACAATCTATCCAAAGGTGTTTCAGATAACGAAACCCACCATGCACATGCCAGTTTTAGCAGACCTCCATCTCAACATCCACAACCATTTTACCCTTCTCCAACATTTGAGATCAACCTGGTACACATCAAATGAAGTTTCTCCAATGTCCTCCAAAACTGTTAGTTATACCTATTATCTTCCTCCACGTCCATGACCATTTTGCTTCACCAATTTTTCACCCATGCCAACATACTACACCTTTCAGTGGCATGCCTTGTTCTTAATCTCAGATCAACATAGTTCACAGTTTCCTCACAAGCTATCAAAAATACTATTATCTCACCTAAGAGGAAGACAACTAGCTCATTCGTTACACCTTTACCCAACATTACATTTGCACGTGCACCCACTATCACCCTCTATGGACCTTCACCACATCCATCTATTCCTGACGGTGTTCCCCACCCATAAAATTCTTCGCCAATTGCACCAGTATCCTCCTCAGAAATGTCAGTATATGACCTCGTCCAAACCTCTGAGTCTCAACGGCAAGACCCTCACTGAAGTCCTAGCAATCTATTTATGTTTTACCTAATGACCCTCACATCCTATTGCACTTCCATTATCACTTCCTCATCATGTGTCCATTCTCACAACTTTTTCCCCTTCCATCTTATGCTCCCGCTACCACTCATCAAGTCTATCCATTCTTAGTTTCTCTTACTGAAGAGATTATACACTCTCCAATCATATGATCCCAGTGACCCCGCCCTATTTATTTTCATTCTACATTGATAATATATGCATTTCACATGTGTTATTATCAACTGGACGGTGCCAGTATCAACATGTGATTTCCTCCCATGCGTACAACCAAATGTGCATCCCTTCCAATTCCATGCATAATAACCCAATTATGTTGCAATCATTTAACGATGCCATGACTTCTACCCTTGGCACCATAATTCTCCACATTTGTGTAGTGCCCCCATGCCATTCCTAAATTATTCTATGTCTTACAAGGGGAATTTTAGTACAACCTATTGCAACTTGGCCGACCTTGGATTCGACTCCATGGATTGTGTTCCTTCAACCTTACACCACTGTTTAAAATTCAAACAAAAAGGGCACAACTATACCATTTCATCCGACCCTTCACCATTCAATACCTATAATATGTTCTATTAACTAAATGATGTCCTTCATACTAGTTAAGACATCTACCACAACTACCACTTCTTCTTTAGCCAGCTACCTCATCCACCAATGTCTGTCCCTACATCTTCTAAAAATAACTGCCTCTATTCCCACTGCTGTCAAAAGTTCTGTAGATGACCCATAATTCAAACCATATACTTCTCAAACAACTAATGCTTCTTCTTCCTAACCTGACCAACGATTCATCCATTCTCATTACACACATACCTACTATTGAGTCTGTTAGAAGGTTTTTTTCAACGCCTCACTCTGGGGGGAGTACCTGCATTTAAAACATTGACAAATTCCTTACTCCTTAAGAGTATGGTAACCTTAACCAACATCCCCGCTATGATCACCACATAGGTCAAGGCTTTCCCTTACAGTTCCACCCCACCTTTGTACCAACTTAACATATGGGAGACTTGATTCTTCTACCTACTTTCACCTAAGCCACCTTCCCAAATTCAATAATTTTCCTCTAACCTTCAATCTCTTACCAACTACCGCTTCGCCCACACTTTCCTCCATCGCTTGCACTTGGAAGGGATTTGGCTTTGGTTTCTATGAACAATACTTCCATCTTATCATTCCTTACACCACTCGTAATCATAAATACTGCAGTAGTTTTATTGGATTTTTTGAACCACCTATCCCAAGAAGGCCCAAGTCGAACTCATTGAGGATGATAAATCCTTCACCACCCCATTCAACAACTTCACCACCTTCACCTATAGATTCTATGGACCCAGAATCCATTCCTCCTATTTTTTTTTTTTTTCATAAACACCTTTTCCCATGGGACCTCTAACTTGTCAACGAGATGTTGAGGCTTCCTCTTCTCTTCCCTTCCTATATCCTGACATGATCGATGATGATACCCCTTTTATTAACACCATTCAATGTCAAGACGATGATTCTATTCTCACTTACCTTGGTGTCGTAAGATTATTATATTCATTGGTCATTACCTTCTAAGATGTAAACCATGTCGAATGAATTTAACATTGAAATCAATATTCAGCACTCAGGACGATCCGCACATTCGAAAGACTAGGCCAATCTTGAGATGCAAATGAACAAGAACCTTTCACTTATTTCCTCCAGGATCATAGCAACACTTTTTCTTAGTCCTACGTTGATATGCCTGGTATTAACCAAAAAAATTTGGTCCACAATATTGTAACCATTCCTGATGCAAAACTTTTAAAACAGAAGCTGCAAAAAATGCATCCTCGTATTGCCCTTCTTTTCAAAGAAGAACTCTAATGCACTTCCTTTATGGTTTCTTTCATTCTACCCATTGATTAACCCTAATGCATCTCTAACATTGTTCCTATCACAAAAGTGATAGGGGGACTCTGCATTTACAAGGATTTCCAGTGGACCTCAACTTAGCCTACCCCAAAGATGATTTTCCTCTACCTAGTATTGACCAATTAGTTGATCTCACTACCAGCCATGAGATGTTATCACTCATGGACAGTTTCTCGAGTTATAACAAAATATTACTCACCCCAGAAAATCAACAAAAAACCACCTTCATCACTCCTTAGGGGACCTTCTGCTATCGTGTCATGCCCTTTGGCCTTAAAAAACCTGGTGCTATATATTAATGCAGGCTATGAGTTATATCTTTCATGACATTATGCATCAGCATATTAGAAGATTACATTGACGATCTTCTTGTCCAAATCCAAACATTGGGCCGAACATGCCTTATAGTACTTAAGGTTATCTCTGACTGTCTCATCAAATATTGTGTTCAGCCTTCAACCTAAGAAGTGTGTCTTTGTTGTTCTCTCAGGACAAGATCCTTGGTTTTATTGTTTCTTTATGTGGCATTGAAGTTGATCGTGCTAAAATCAAGGCTATTCTCGAAATTCCTCCACCTGTACTAACCTTTGTCAACTTCGTAGTTTGAAAGGTAAGTTGCAATCTATTCATCACTTTACTTATTAGCTTTCCAACCACTTCCATCCACTCCATCATCTTCTCAAAAAGGATGTCTCCTTCAAATGGGATGATGAATTCCAAAAAGCCTTTGATGCCTTGAAGACAATATCTCCTCTAACCAGCCTATGCTCATTCCCACTATAAGGATGACCAACCATTTTACCTTTACATTATTTCTACTGATCATTCCCTGGGTGTCTATGTTCACTCATCGCTGATGAGAAACATTAGGGAGAAAGTGGTTTATTATTTAAGCCATACGACTTTTAGATTACGCTACTAGATATACTCATACTGAAAAACTCTACTTAGCCTTAGTTTTTGTCACCACTAAACTTCACCATTACCTACTTAACCAAAAAAACTTTTTTGTCACCAATACTGACCCATTACATTACATGTATGTTAATCCCTACAAACATCAACGTGCTGCATATTGGCTCATGATTCTTGCAGACCTAGATCTCAAATTCAACCATAAAAAATTATGTCAAATGCAAACACAATTTCTGACCAACTAGCAAAAACACCTCTCTCTGGAAACTCAATCCTCTAACTATCAACTTCCTTAATGAATCCATCACTACCCTCTCCCTAGAAGATACCATTTACCAGATGACCTTATTCTTTTTTGGTTCCAAATGTCAACGTGTCGGGCTGGTGCCATGAGTTATCCTCATTTCACTTGATGGTGAGCCTATGCATTTATCTTTCAAACTATATTTTGACTATACTAATAACATTATTGAATACGAAGCACTCATGTTAGGTCTTCATACCTCCATAAACTTAGATGTTTAATCAATTAATACTTTGGAGACTCCCAACTAGTTTTGATCCAATTTAATGTTTTATACCAGTGTTATAATGAGATACTTCAAAAGTATAAACATCACGTCAACATACTTTTGACTACCTTTGATGATTATGAACCTCAAACCACTCCATGCTCCACTAAACAATTCACAGATACCATGGCCTACCTTGCCTCTCAAATACCTACTTTGCCTTCTAACTCAAAAATATTTTTCACAGTACAATAGTTGCAATCACCATATTATCTATTCTAAGATTTTAAATTTGTACGAAGAATTGAAATGAACCCACGTGACATTTGGTATAAGCAGTTTGCTAACTACCTATCTCTTTAAATTCTACCTCTGGATCTTACTCACAATGGAAAAAGATCCTTTCTCAAAATTTTCTCTTGATATGTTATCATGGGGTTATTCTCTACAAATGTGGCTTTGACAGTATCCTCCTATGATGCCTTACAAGCTCTGAAATCCCATACATCATTAAGGAAGTTCACAAGGGGATTTGCAGTGGTCATTTTAGTGGCCTCATTTTCACTAAGCATATCCTTCACCTTAGCTACTACTTGACAACCTTAAACCAAGACTTTTGTGACTATATCAAATTTTGTGTGAAATATCAGCAATGCACTAATCTTCATCACACCCCTAGTCATGTCTTATAGGTCACCAGAGACCTTTGGTATTTTTCCTAATGGGGTTTGGATCTCATTGGATAGGTTAACCCTCAATATTCTCAATGCCATTAATGGATCATCACCGCAATAAAATATTATGTTAAATGGGTGGAATCCCTACCTCTCATTTCAACAAAAGATGAGGAAATTTTTGAATTCATCAACCATCACATCATTTTTCGCTCAGGTGTTCCTCACCGCCTCATCATTGATAACAAAAACAAAAACAAAAAACAAAACCCTATGCAAACTTTGTGACACCTTTAGCATTCAAATCAATTTTTCTTTTCCTTATCATCCTCAAACAAATGGCCAAGCCAAATCGACTAACAAAATTCATATGAAATTAGTTGACGATATTGGTAAGGATTGGCATACGCACATTCCTTTTGCCTTATGGTATTTTTACACCAGTATTCATACCTCCACCATAGCTACACCTTTCTCTTTTGTCTACATTACAGAGGTTGTCTTACCTCTCAAAGTATAAATTGCATCACTTCGTATCTCACTCAAAGACATGCTCAATGATGAGGAATTTTTCCAAGACTATTTGGCCCAACTTGAGCTTCTAGACGAACATAGTTTAAATTCTCTCGATCATCTTCAAATCTATCAAAAATGTATCAAACATGCCTATGAAAAATGTTTCCATGAATGAATCTTCAAGTTCAATGACCTTGTCCTAAAATAAAATCAACATGTAAAACAAGTGGAGAAAAGTAAACGTGGAAAGTTTTCTCCTAATCGGCGTGGACCCTACATTGTCACTCATACCTATATATATCCTATCTCAAAGGTAAACCTAATCCTGATACCCTCAATGTCTTTCATCTTTGAACATTCTACTGTTGAATCAAGTACTATATCACCTTATGTCTATTAAATGTTCATTGCTTAACCAACCTTCATTGTTCACTTATTTTAAAGACCGTTGAATAAATAAGAATTGTGTGATTAACCGATACCTTTTAGCCTTATCTTCAATATGATTATTATGGCATGATTCTCATGGATAATTTTTATTCTTTTCAGGAAGGAATCCCATGGTCATTCATCACATAAAACCTCTCTTTCATAGTTAATATTTTGTGGGCTATCACTTTTCCTCCATAAAAGAAGCCTATACTCCTTTATAGTCTTTCCCATGACCTAAAATTCCAAAAAGTTCAAAATTAATATATGGGATTTTCAAATTCAAATCCTTGAGTCAAACTTCTGGAAAATAGATTACTCTATTAGAAAAAGGACATGTATCTTTCTATCTTGTTGTTATAAATAGATTTCTCCCTCAAAGGGAAGCTATAAAAAGCTATCCATATTGTACATAGTCTATCCAAAAAGAAGACTATTTCTACAAAATAAAAATAAAATATTCTGAAGCTTCCTACATCGACCAACTTCATGAAGACCTCAAGGATTCATTCTATTCATCTCACATAGACTTCTCGCATCGATCAGTTTATCAAACAAAAGTAAAGAAAATACAAAAAATCAAGAAAAATACAATTAGTTTTTCATGGACTTGCCTATTTTGGTTTTAGGTATCTTACAGAAGAGGCATGCTATCTCACAATAAGGTTACGTTAAACAACCCATTTCACCTCACCTTCTTTTCTTTCTAATCTTCTACCTACTCAAGGGAAGTGCCGCAAATGTGGCATTTCGAGATAATGCAACTTCCTTCACCCTTATAACAGTCAACCATACACTTCCTTGAGGGGTTTAAGTTCATAATCCCATCCTTGGTATGCTCATTATGGTCCTTGCCAAATCTGAGGCATTTTTCCTCTTCTACTGTTTACCTCTTTTCTTACTTATTGATTCTACTACATAGGACTAGACCTTTGACACCTACATTCTGGGATTTCTTCTCCTTTCACCTACCTCAACATTCCTTATCTATTTTTCATCAACTCATCTTAAAATTCTCAACCATTCCTAAATGATGTAGACTCCATAATTCATAAAATTGACCAACCTACCCATCAACCTCATCATATTCTTCCCTATCCTATGGGAGAACTACATCGTCCTGAGACCCCTTTTTGTTAGGGATATGTAGGTAGCACTCCAAGGGCATGGGGCCCTTGGAGGTTAGCTCGGCCACTTTTACTACTAACTAATTTTCCCCCTTTACATTAACATTCTAACCTAGTTAGTTTCTATTTACAAAATAACTTGGAGATTAATATATCGTAAAAACATACATTGTTTCATCATACCTACCATTTTATAACCTCAACCACATAACACCTAAATCATTTAACATTTCCGTGATGTCAATTACTTGTAAATTTAAACTAAACATGCATACAACACATCATTTCCATAAAACGATTAACTTGGAAATTTCCAATTCAACCATGCCTACACCTAGACTCCATCATGCATACACCTGACTCCACCATGGATATACCTGACTCCACCATGCCTATACCTAACTCAACTATGCCAAAATGTCCTAGACTTAACCATGTCTAACTCACCTAGTTTCCATAATAAATATAACAATAGAAATAAAATCAATTACATCATCAATCCAATATTATCAACTGTATAAAAGGGAATTTCTTTGTATCAATACATATATACACAGGGATAAATAATCAAATTATATCAAAACTCTCATGTATAATCTCACACTCTTCGGCACGTAGGACAGTGTATATATATATATATATATATATATATATATATATATATATATATATATATATGTATGTATGTATGTATGTATGTATGTATGTATGTATGTATGTATGTATGTATGTATATCAAAATAAAAATACAATACCACATCTCATAAAGTTAATTGAACTAGGATATTTGTTTTAAATTTTGCTAGTTCATTCATAAGTTGTATTATGTCTTGATTCGTAACTTTCACAGTTTTTCCTTTCCTAGGTCCACCCCTTGTTCTTGAATAACTTCTAAAAATGTCTTTAATATCATTCATTCTCAATTGATTTATGTTTCCACCTCCCATGAAATTAAGTTCTTCCCTAGATTCATCATCCATACCTTTAAGAAAAATGGTTTTTCTTAGCTCTTATTGAAGTACAAATACACACTTTTACTTACAAAGAATAATCTATCTAAATAATCTTCCATATTTTTATCCTCTTCCTATTTGATGCTAAAAAAATTCTTCCTTCCTATTTTTCCCTCTACAGTAGTCCTAATATTTGTCTAGGAAGGTAGTTTCCATTTTCCCCCAAGTGATAATGGAATTGGATGTTGATCCCATAAACCACCTCATTATCGCATCTTTCAAAGTATATGAGAACAACTTGATTTTTTTGATTTTTTGTTTTGTAGTCATAGGTCTGACACAATACTTTAAATTCAAACAAAAATTGGTCATGTTCCTCAGATGACATCCCTCTAAATGTTGGCAAGTGTGCAAGTGAAATATTCTTCATAGGTGTATCATCATCCTCTAACGAAATTGGATAAGTAAAGGTCCTATCTAGTTCTCTTTCAGCTTCTCGTGCCATATCTGCAGTATCTTCTAGATCTTTTCCCCAATCAATGTGGTATGTGATATGATTTGGTGAAGGTGAGAAGTCAGGAGTATGAGGTTTACTACTCAATTGAGAATCAAAACTTGCTCTAAGTAAGTCTTGGGATATAATCCTTCTCCTAAAAGTTCCACTTCCTTCTAGTGATTGATCTTAAAATTCCAAAGGTGGAAGTTCTACTTCTTGTCTAACAAGGGACAAAGGTGCTTATAATTCTTGCTCAATTTCCTTGTTTGAACTAAAGGATGCTAATAATTATTTTTGAGATATTTTTCAGATAAATCTACCATTTTACCCTCTTAGTCTACTCATAAATTTTATGATAACGTAGGGAATATTTTTCAATTACTAGATGTATGATTGTTTTTCCTTGTTGACACATAATTAGAAAAATTTAACTAGTGGTCCCCAAAAATAGCTCCAAAAATGATGGGTGTAGTTATTCCCTTCATTTAATCAACTCATGGTTGATGTCATATTCAAACCATGGGTGTCTCTGAAGCTATATGCAACAAGAAAAATCTCAGTGAACTAGTAATTGATTGTAGATATTTATTGTTTTTATTTTCTAGGGGGTTTTAAAGCATCTTTAAGATTTCCTAGCTGAATCCTTATTAAAGATAACTTATAATAAATTTTCTGAAATAATGACACATTGTTTAAATGAAAAAATCTTTCATAATTAAACACACTGCTAGAAATGAATACACTTTGCAGAATTTAAACACACTATTGGGAATAAACTTTCTTTGCAGAATGAAACACACTTCTCAAAATGAATATACTTTGTAGAATTTAAACACATTGTTGGGAATAAAATCACTTTGGAAATATTGTTTAAAATGATTTTGAGGAAATAAAAACATACACTAAAACACCTGCAGGGATGATAAATAATTTATATAACAGATTTTAATTTAAGAATCAAAAGTGCTTACAGAATTGCTAATTGACAAATTTATACAAATTGCTTGAAGATATAAATACCAATAAAATAAAGGATCATGTTTCTTGGAGTAAGCCCTTAATCCACCTTAAATAAGGACTTAACATATTATGATGCTCTCAAAATGAAATGGCTATCTTATTATTGAATTGTTTTGTCTTACAAAACTTAATTATGTATATGTCTGTATATCTATATCATATCCCTTATCTCTCTCTCTCTCTCTCTCTCTCTCTATATATATATATATATATATATATATATATATATATATATATATCCAAAGATGCATTTACAATCATGAGTTTTCAATAGTTTTCTATCCACCTATAGGATCTAGTGAAACCAAATAGTTCCCAAAGTAGAAATGAAATTTGGAAAACTAGCTGAACATAAATTTGTTCGTCTTGTATAAGTATTTCTGGAGTGTGAAGAATTGGAAAATTGTTGGTTTGTTCATGATTGGATGGCCCATTAATTTCTCCATAACCGGATTTTGATAGAATAAAAAGATTCCCTTTGATTCCGAAACTTTGGAGAAGTTCTGGAACCAAAGGGAAACCTTCCAGAACTAACTGTGAAAGTTCCAGAGCTAAGTGTTGGAGTTACATAACTAATTAATAGAGTTCTGGAGCTAAGTGATAGATTTATAGAGCTAAGTGATAGAGTTTTGGAGCTAAGTGATGGATTTCTGGAGCTAAGCCACATTGTAGCCAACTTCCTCAAAAAAGTAGTGGTTGCTTCACACTTTTCTTATCTGACCAAATATGACATGTTTTATTCCAAGAACTGAATTTCCATATATTTTGTTAGGAATTATATATTTTTTAGACATTTGAACTAAATCAAACAAAATATGGACAATTACATCCTAACTTATACTAGATCAAACAAAATCCACAAAATGTCATCACACTTGATTAAAAGGAGAGTAAAATGAGATCATTCATTGCACATTAATGAGACATATTTTGGCCTTATCATCTCCCCCACACTTACTTGTTTGTAATTCCTCTTACAAACTCTATTCTTCAAAAATAGTATTGTGAATTCTACATTCCAACTGACTGTTAAGGTCAAATGGTTGAAACTAAATGTCTCAATGCTTCTATTTAAAAGTATTGTATCCTAATCCTTCCTCTAGCTTTTTATACCAATCCTCAAAGTGAGTGGGATCCTGAGTTTATCTATTCTTCCATGGAGACATGGGTGTAAGAAGGAGAGGAGACCTTGTTCTCATACCCATCCACATACCCCTATGTTTTTCACAAATTTGAGGACTGAGTGTACATAAAGTTTTGGACCTTTCCAAACCCCACATTAAATTTTTGGAAGGTATCACTTATCTTATTTTTAATGCTACAGTGAGGAACTCCCATCTCTTCAGGCATCCATCATAAATTTCGTCAATTTTTTTCTCCTCATATGAGTTGAATGCATCAATACTCTTTTGCAGGCTCGAAATATAATGTTCCTTAAATCAGTTTTCAAAGGCATGGGATCTAAAATGTATGACAAAAGTAGATGGTTTTCCATAATGAGCTTTCATACATAGACTAGAGGATCTATCCTTTATTAAGTGTTCAATTTCCTTTTCTTTCCAAGTTATCTGATTCTAGAGCACAGAAACAAATGCATTAATTTGGCTTTCTCCCACATATAGATTAATCATGAAGCCTATGTTCTTTTCTAACATAAATTTGTAGATATAAAATTCACAAAGAATTTATTTTTTCTCTGCACTGGCTGAGGAATATGCTACCATGAATTATGCTTCATCCTTTACTTTATGTGGAAGGCCACATGAAATCCTTAATAGTTTCCAACAAAGAAATTGCTCTTCTAGGAATAAATTGTATACATGTGAGTAATTTTTCACTCATTATACAGACCATCTGTATTTTTTCCAAACATTTATATTAGTTTTCCTCCATTTTATAGAATTTTTCTTCCCACTTTTTCCTTTCCTTCTTCTCTTCTTCCATCTAGCTTCTTAATTCCTAATTTTATATTTTGAACTTATTAAGCTTTCTGTGGTATCATCCCATAATTGATTGAGTGGCCAGTAAGACAACTCTTTTTGTAAAATTTGATCTACTGAATGTAATTTTGTCATAGTACTCTGTCCACTAGATAATTGTAATTATTTTTATTTTTTCCACCATTTTCTGCTTTACTAATGCTAATTATTCATTATTATCTGTGAGATGAGTTTTTCAGTTGTTTAATAAGAATTTATCTATGCTCCAATTTGTGTTTGAGGAAGTTTAATTCCTCATCTTTCTCCCTAATTATAATTTATGCCCTAGACAAGAACAAAGTTTGGCTAAATATTATTTTCTCTTCTTTCTCTGGGAGTTCCTTAGGGAACGAGCATTGTTCTTCCACCAAAGGGGGGTTCCCTTTTAGTTTCCAAGATGCCAATTCTTCTTCCTCATGTGACAGTATTGTTGAGTCACCCATCTCCTGAAAAGCATGCTCTTCCAATCTTTCATATTATTTCTCCAACTCCTCAGTTTGACTTGGTAGAGGAGGAGACATTGTCATGTTTCCTAGAATATCAACAACTTATTTCTCTAAACCTTCATGTACTTCACTATTCCCAAGAGTTTCCCTAGACTTCTTATAAATTATTTTCCTTTTAGGAGCTTCAAAATTTTCTAAAGTGGACTTCCTCCTTGAACTTCTTCTAATTTTTGCTTCACGGTCCAACTTAGATGAACTATCATTGTCAAGGACATGTATTAGTTCTTCTAGTATTATTGCAGGGGAGGGAGTTTATTTTACAGAAATGGTATATTTTGCATCTTTGATCATCCTTTCAAACATCCTCCTCTTTGGTATTTTAACCCCACTTATTTCCTTCTTTTTCTCATCAGGGGATTAATTTCTAAGTTACTTTTAGGAGAGAAAGGGTTTGGTATTTCCCTTCTGATAATATCAGGAGTTTGTTTTAACATATTAAGGAATTTTTCCCATGATTCTTCTCCATTTTTCTTTGAGAAAAAATAGTTGACAAACCAGGTGTAATAATCAATGGTGCCTAATCCTCCCTACACCCCAAGAATATCTCTAAGTCGTTGTTTGGATGGAGTTAAAGAGTAAACCAAGAAGGTTTAATATATACTCATATTTTTTCCCCATACCTAAGATATATCAGCATTTTAAGGACCTCCCTTCTAACAATCTCATATTAGCCATCACATGTTAGGTACTTTACTACCCAGAATAATACTTTGTTGAAGGGTGTGGGTAGGCTAGCTCTTCTGACCCCCTTAATGATCTTATTAGTATTATAAATATACTGGGGTTCAGATTCACCCTCTTTCCTTAAGGTTTCTACCAATTCTTTTAGGGTTCCCTTTACAAATTTTGGAACATGTACAATTGGTACCCAAAATACATTGATCATTTTATCAACAATAAAGGGAATTACAATTATTTTAACCTTAGTTTTGGACTTCTCTAAATTCACAACAAATTATCTTACTAGTTCATCATTTTATTTTGAGAATTTCTTCAGAAACTCTAGCCAACCTGCTTGTCCAAAAATGGCTGCTACTTCTCCATCTGCAAGGAGTTTTGTATCATCTTTTGGATCTGAATTCTTTTTGATACCCATGGAAAAGAGGAAGATTTGAATTCTTTCTTCTTTCAAATCCTTTCTCTTCCAGGAGATAGTTGTAGAACTAGTGGATTTGGTTTCAGAACTACTAGATTTAGCTGTGGAACTCTAAATATGAATTCATTTTTTTCTCCTTGAACTTCTTTGCAACTATTTCCAATTTTCTTTTATTCTGCCTAAATGGCCGTTCGTTATTAATATGCCACCACTTCCATTTATTTATTTTACATCACCTTCATGATTATTCCCCTTTAACCATGATGTGCAATAAATGACTCATTATACTGCCGACTTAAATCAAGTCTAATCACACATGCAAAATTTTAATTTAACCTTTAATAAGATCAAGACATAATTACCATTCTTGTTGATGTAATCCATCCACCTTGATGACTCATCATTCCTAAAAAAATTTGAAAAATAAACATGGTTAGAAAAGACAACTGGTATTCCAAAGAAGTTCCTTTGATTTGAATTAGCCACTCATTGATGAGACCAACCACCATTTCTTGTTTACAATTGGCCTTTTGAGAGAATTTTTTGGGGAAGAGAATTTCATTTACTAGTTTTCATTCCCTTCTCGTTTATATATATTTTTTAATTTTATTTTTTGGGGGAAAGAGAACACCATTTACTGATTTTCATTCCCTTCCCTTTATTTTATATCCTTGCATTTGATTACTTGATCATTTTGAAAGAACTAGGTTCTTCCATATGATTAAATTCCTTGTCTGCTTTAATTTTCTTTAAGAATTCATCTCAAGTAGGAGGATTCATATAGATTTTTATCCTGTGTCCATTGACCAAAAGTGTCCTTCTGTTTCCATCAATGGGAAGTATCTAAATATAGTCATATCATATATCTGCTCAAGCTGATAAGGTCCTAACCACCTGGTTCTCAACTTGCCTTTGAATTGCTAGTACTTTGAATCAAACAATGCCCAATCTCCTATCTTAAATTGCTTTCCTTTATATGTGTATCATGTCACTACTTCCTTTGGTCTTGGATTATCTGTGTCTATTGAAGTTCTTCCAATCTCAGCTCATCTAATTCATTGAGTTGTAGAATTCTTTCCTTTTGTGTTGTATTCAATTCAATACCTAATTTAGTTGTTGTCCTCAATGTTTGTATTTCAAACTCAATGGGTAACAATGGCTTCTTCCCATAGACTAACTCATATGGTGAGAACCTTTTTGTAGTATTCCAAGTTGTGTTATAAGCACAAACAACCTCTTGTAGTCTTTTCACCCAATATCTTCTACTTGCTTCAATTGTTTTGGTGGGAATGTTTTCTAATTCCCTATTTATCACTTCTAATTGTCCATTTGATTATGGGTGATAGGGATATGACTTCCTATTATTGATCCGATAGTACATTGTGAAGGCTTGGATCATATTCGACATGAATTGTGGGCCTTGGTCTGAAACTATACTTCTTGGTGCACCAAATTTCATCATAATTTTGTGTCAATAGAAATCAGAAATTGCATCTTCATTAGCATTTGTTAAAGTCTGCACCTCTTCCCACTTTGTTACATAATCAGTACATATAATAATGTTCTCTTTTCCCTGTGAAGGAGGACTAAAAGGGCCAACAAAATGCAGCCCCCACCTTTCAAATGGTTCAATCACCACTTAAGGTTACAGAGGCATTTTAGTAGTGAAGGTTGGTTGTCCCATCCTTTGACAGGGATCACACTGCTTGATGTATTTATTCACATCTTTATATAGAGATGGCCAATCATAGCCAGTGTCAAGTATTTTATGGGCTGTTATTTTCACTGAAAATTGTCCTCCACTTGGTTCATCATGACATGCCCTAAATATGTCAAAGATTTCATCTTCTCTCACACACCTGCATAAAACCAAATCAGGTCAACATTTAAATAACATTCCATTTAACCATTTAAATTGTGCATTGGTTCTGATTAACCTTTTCATTTATTTCTTAGTCAAAGGAGGAAATTTCCCTATTGCAATATAATTCTCCATATCAGAACACCATGGTGTAACAGTTGAAATAGCAAATAATTTTTCATCTGGAAAGTTTTCCTTAACTGGATCTTTCTCCCCTGTAGTGTTTAATCTTAACAAGAAATCAGCTACCATATTATATTTTCCTAGCTTATCCACGATGATAATATCAAATTCTTGTAAAATTAATAACCATCTAATTATCCTACCTCCAACCATTGGTTTGTTCATTAAGTATTTAATTGCTGAGTGATCTGCATGTACAAATATTTTTTACCCTATAATATAATGTTTGAACTTATTAATTGCATAGATCACAGAAAGAATTTTTTTCATTAGAGGTGTAATTTCTTTCAGTGGGAGTAAGATTTTTACTAAGGTATAAAATAACATACATTTTCCCTTACTCATCTTTTTGTCCCAAAAATGCACCAATTGAGTTATTTGAGGCATCTATTGGATGTGAAAAGGTTTCTCCCAATTAGGTCCTCTTAATATTGGGGCAGTGATTAATTTTTATTTAATCTCTTCAAAATCATGTTGACACTTTTCATCCAAATGAAATTCACAATCCTTGGTAAGCAAACCAAACATGGGGGCAAAAAGTTTACTAAAATATTTGATAAAACGCCTATAGTATCCAGCATATCCTAAAAATGACTTGATATCCGTGGTGCTTTGAGGAACAAGTAAGTCTGGAATATTCATGATTTTTTCTTGGTCAACTTAAATTCCTCTTCTTGAAATGTGGTGTCCCAGTACAATTACCTCATCAAACATTTCTCATGACTAAGAGACAAAAGGTGTTGCTCACATCTTATTAATACTTTGTCCAAATTTTTCTCCATGCACAGTAAAATCATCCATGTATACCTCCACACAATCATTAGTTATATCTACAAAAATTGCTAGTACAACCCTTTGGAAGGTTACTAGAGCATTACATAGTCCAAACGGAAATACCCTGTAGGAAAAGGTACTCCATGGACAAGTAAAGGTAGTTTTTTCCTGATCCTAAGTAGCCACCCTAATTTGATTATATCCACTAAATCCATCTAAGAAGGAAAAGTATTGTTTACCTAAAAGGTTGTCTAAAACTTGATCTTTAAATGGTAAGAGAAAATAATATCTAAGTGTAGCTTTGTTCAATTACCTATAATCAATACAAATTCTCCATTTTCCATTATTTTTAGGCACAATTAAAAGAGGAGACACCCACTGACTATTTGAGATGGGGTAGATAAATCCTACTTGCAATAGCTTTTCAATTTCCTGCTTGACTATGTCTCTCAAGTCTAGGTTGATCCTTCTCTAAGGTTGCCTAACTAGTTTAATGGTTTCAGTATAAATTTTATTAGTACAAATACTTGGATGGATTCCTTTTGTGTCTTTATAGTCCTATAAAAATATCTAGTATGGCCTTTCAATATATCAAACAATTTAGCTTCCTTATCATTTTCAAACCAACTATTAATGTTCAAAATTTTACCTGGTTGAATCTCAATTTATTTGGTTCCAGTGTGTGATGAACTGATTTATTGAAAAGGTTACATTAGGGTGTTTAGTGGTCATGAATGTGGTAATATCATATGATATGTAGTAATGTCTCTAAAGCTACCTTGAGAAAGAATATTGGATAAAAGACAGTAGGCAGAGTTATGATTCTTATCTTGTCATTGGTCAAACTCCTCATTACTGATTTTTTCCACACATTCCTTATTGTTCCTTGATATCTTTGAGACTAAGGCTATTGATTCCATAGTTATTTCTTCCCCTCCCACAGATAAACATGTTCCTCCAAAGAGAAATTATTTACATCTACATGGAATTGTTGTGGTTCTAGAGATAAGTATAAATGTTCTAGAACTAAGTCTGAAGGTTCCAGAACTAATTCCAAAGGTTTCAAAACTAAGTCTGAAGGTTCCAAAAATATCCCTGGCTATTCCAAAGACAATTGGTGATCATTCAATGGATTATTAATCATATTCTCTACCTCTCGTACATGATCCTGCAATGTTATCATAGCCAAAGAAGACAAATTTTATTTATTAGTATCAAGATCATCAACCCATAATTGTTCTTGATTATCAATAAAAGGTCATGCAGAAGGATATAGGGAAATATGCTTAGAATTCTTAACATTTGAAATAGTCATATCACCTAATCTACAATCAATTAAGGTAGCATTTGTAGCTAACCATATTCTACCCAAAATAATGGGATAACCAAGTGTTTTACCTTTTTTCCGTAATATAAGGAAGTCCACTAGATACTCCCATAACTCCACCATGACTGCCACATCTTTAATGATCCCTTATGGTTTCACTACAGATTGATCTACCATCTACAATATGGTGCTAGTAGGTTGTATACATGTCAATGGTAATTTTTTCAAAGTGTCTATTTTCATCACATTTATAGTTGTTCCCAAATCAACCAAAACATTATGTATATGTTTATTTCATATAGAGATAGAAATAACAGGGCTTCCTGGATCCCCATATTTGGAAAGAAAGATTTTTCCTGTTAATAAATTAGCAATTTTCCCATCTACCTTAATAGCCTAGGGTAATTCTTCCTATTTCCATATCTTTTCAAGCATAACAATTTGATTAATTTTTTTAATTCAAGAATATGCTTGATTGCTTACAATAATGGTATTTCAATATTTAATTTCCTTAATTCTTGCACCACTTCAAATTCCTTAGTTTCAATAAATTTTTTAAGTCTTTCTGGAAATGGAGTTTCTGTAGAATTATTATCTGGTTGATTCTCTTTTTCTTTTTCATCAACATTAGGAATAACTGAACTAGGGATTTTAGTTTCATTTGACATCTCAGTAATTATAATAGGTGGACTATTAATTTATTTTCTAGATCTAGTTTTAATATCCTTATAGTCCATGGCATTAAGATCAACTAGTTTATTCTTTCTCTATTCCATAGACAGGGGTTGTTTGTTTATTTTTGGGATTAGCCACTGGTTGTTCTAGTATTTGTGTTTGAACCACATTTTCAGTTTGTGAACCTTATGATGGGGAACCCATTATGGATTGTTGATGTTGGTTGGGATATGTCTTCCCTTGAGTGTAGTTATTAGGGTTCCACCTAGGTTGTGACCAAGCATAAGGGTTACCTTGACTAGACCATGGTTGTTGGTGTCCTTGATCATACCAAACTTGTCCTACCAAATCCTAGGGATTTCATGTTGGTTGAGTGGCCCAAGGTGGTTTTCCCCAATTTTTTGGTACTATCTAAGATACCCATGGCATCATCCAGGGATTATGAACAGATCTTGGTATGAAATGTCACTAGCTAGGTTGTCTTTGGACAAATTTTACTTCTTCTGTAGTGGATGAAGTGTTGGTTTGTTTAATATGATTTTTAATGAATGGAAGAAGAGAACAAGAATTAACTTCATGTTCCCTTGATTCACAAATAAGACATATTTCTATTTTATCCATAGGGAAAATATCTTATTACATGCTTCTTTTTGCATCTAGGACAATACATGGCTAATGGTTCAGTATTAGCATTTTCTTTGTCTTGCAATCCATCCATGGTGGAAGTTAATTGAACTAGGATATATGTTTTAAAGTTTGTTAGTTCATCCATAAGTTTTTTTATGTCTTGATTCATACCTTTCACAATTTTTCCTTTCCTAGGTCCACCCCTTGTTCTTGAATAACTTCTACAAAGGTCTTTAATATCATTCATTCTCAATTTATATATGTTTCCACCTCCCATTAAATTAAGGGCTTCCCTAGATTCATCATCCATACCTTTAAGAAAAATGGTTTTTCTTAGCTCTTTTTAAAGTAAAAATCCACACCTTTTAATTACAAAGTGGAATCTATCTAAATAATCTTCCATATTTTCATCCTCTTCCTATTTGATCCTAAAACATTCATCCTTCCTATTTATCCCTCTACAGTAGTCTTGATATTTGTCTAGGAAGGCAGTTTCCATTTTCCCCAAAGTGGTAGTGAAATTGGATGTTAATCCCATAAACCACCTCATTTCTGCATCTTTCAAAGTAGATGGGAACAACTTGAGTTTTTGATTTTTTGTTTTGTAGTCATAGGTCTAACACAATACTTTAAATTCAAACAAAAATTAGTTAGGGTCATTAGATGACATCCCTCTAAATGTGGGAAAGTGTGCATGTGAAATATTCTTCATAGGTTTTTCACCATCCTCTAACTAAATTGGATAAGTAAAGGTCCTATTAGGTTCTCTTTCAGCTTCTCATGTCATATCTGCAGTATCTTCTAGATATTTTTCCCAATCGATGTGGTATGTGATCTTCTTTGGAGAAGGTAAGAAGTCAGGAGTATACGGTTTACTACTCAATTGAGAATCAAAACTTACTTTAAGTGGGTCCTGGGATATAATCCTTCTCCTAAAATTTCTACTTCCTTCTGGTGATTGAACCAAAAATTCCAAAGGCATAAGTTCTACTTCTTGTCTAACAGGGGACAATGGTGCTGTTAATTCCTGCTCAACTTCCTTGTTTGAACTAGAGGATGCTGATAATTATTTTTGAGATATTTTTGGGATAAATATACCCTTTGACACTCTTGGTCTACTCATAAATTTTATGATAACGTAGGGAAGATTTTTCAATTACTAGATGTATGATTGTTTTTCCATGTTGACACATAATTAGAAAATTATAACTAGTGGTCCTCGGCAATGGCACCAAAAATGATGGGTTTCGTTATTCCCTTCATTTAATCAACTCATGGTTGATGTTATATTCAAACCAAGGGTGTGTCTACATCTATATACAATAAGAATAACCCCAGTAAACTAGTAATTGATTGTAGATATTTATTATTTTTATTTTCTAGGGGGTTTTAAAGCGTCTTTGAGATTTCCTGGCCAAAACCTTATTGAAGATAACCTATAAGAAACTTTTTGAAATAACAACACATTGTTGAAATGAACAAATCTTGCAAAATTGAACACGCTGCTTGAATTGAATGCACTTTACAGAATTTAAACACATTGCTGGGAATAAACTCACTTTGTAGAATGAAACACACTGCTGGAAATGAATATATTTTTCAGAATTTAAAAACTTTGTTGGGAATAAAATAACTTTGGAAAGATTGTTTAAAATTATTTTGAGGAAATTAAAACGTACACTAAAACATCTATAGGGACGATAAATAACTTATATAATAGATTTTAATTTAAGAATCAAAAGTGCTTACAAAACTGCTAATTAACACATTTATACAAATTTCTTGAAGATATAAATACCAATAAAATAAAGGATCTTGTTACTTGGATGAGTGGTCCCTTGCTCCACCTTAAATTAGGACTTAACATAGTGTGATGCTCTTAAAATGAAATGGTTAACTTATTATTTAATTGTTTTGTCCTACAAAACTTAACTATGTATATGTTTGTATATCAATATCGTATCCCTTATCTATCTTCAGTTCTATATCTGCATCCAAAGATGTATTTATAATCGTGAGTATTAAATAGCTTTCTATCCACCTATAGGTTCTAGTGAAACCAAATAGTTCCCAAAGTAGATATGAAATTTAGAAAACTAGCTGGACATACATCTGTTGGTCTTGCATAAGTATTTATAGAGTGTGAAGAACTGACAAATTGTTCATTTGTTCCTGATTGGAGGGCCCATTAATTTCTCCATAACCAGATTTTGATAGAATCAAAATATTCCCATTGATTCTAGAACTTTGGAGAAGTTCCGAAACCAAAGGGAAACCTTCCGGAACTAATTGTGAAAGTTCTGAAGCTAAGTGTTGGAGTTCTAGAACTAATTGATAGAGTTTCTGAGCTAAGTGATAGAGTTCCATAGCTAAGTGATAGATTCTAGAGCTAAGTGATGGAGTTCCAAAGCTAAGCTGCAATATAACCAAATTTCTCAAAAAGGTGTTGGTTGCTTCACACTTCGTTTATCTGACCAAATATGACCTGTTTTATTCCAAAAACTAAATTTCCACATATTTTGTTAGGAATTATAGAATTTTTAGAAATTTGAACTAAATCAAACAAAAGATGTAAAATTACATCCTAACTTATACTAGATCAAATAAAATCCACAAAATGCAGTGAAAATTGATTAAAAGGAGAGTAAAATGAGATCATTCATTGCATATTGATGAGGCATATTTTGGCCTTATCACCATTGCCCTGGCTCCAACCTGTGAACCCTACCCTAATAATAATCAACTATATGTCTATACCAAGGGACCCTGTTATAGTGTCAGTGCGTGTAAAATAGGACCCTATCCTGGTGCATGTCCTATTGCCTACACTGGTACCTATGTGGCTACATGTGCCGATAATGCCACGGCTTGTGCCTGGGATATGGTCATTTAGCCCTGTAAACCTATGACACTTACCTATACAGTGGATATCTATGGTCCATCCCCTACAAGAGCCTATGCATGTACATGTGCTAGCTGAAAATGTAAAGTAGTCACCTTCCCTATTAAGGTGGCCACCTACGCCTATGTTGTTTTCAACTATATACCTAGAGTAGTCACATGTCTATATAATGCATCTCTCTATATCATAACTACCAACAAATATGGATACCCTAGCCACGGTGGTACCACCTGTAACTGTGCTACCCACCACCATCTATGTGCTATAGTGGTACATGTGTCATCAAATTTTCTATCCAACAACACCTCCTCCTACCCTGTTGGGTCTGTAGGATGGGGTGGAGACAATGGACTCTCCACATCATCTCTACTATACTATGGGAATGGTGGCGGCACATCCTAATGTAGTTCAGACTGGCATTGGACTTTTTCAACCGGAATCATCTCATGCTCTCTAGCACACATTTCCTTTATCAACCTCAGTAGTTGTAGCCCCTATAACTCTTAGGACATCCCTCTATATGCGAGAAAACCAACATAGGGTCTCCAAACTATGTCCATGGTATACAAACCCTCCAGCTGATATCTGTAGTAATCTATATTGTGCACTACCTCCTCCACTCATGGATGACCACCTACTGCCACCTATATCCTGTATCCAGCGCTATTTCCACCTTGATGCCAATCTGCTATTTAAGTCCCCATGGGTGCATAATCACTATGTGCTCATACACTAATAATGTATTAGGTATGTATAATAGATGTTGTACCACCACATCCTCTAGTAGGCTTAGAGCTCCTTATATAGTTGCACTAGATATGCATGTGCCCATGCAAAAAAATCTCTATCCTCTAGCATATCATGTAAGACTCCCATCAAACCTAGAGGAAATTGAACACCCTCTAAATCTGGAAGTGCATATCACCCCACCACTACCATCATCAACACTACTAACCAATTCTCCTACGGGTGTGCAACATACATCACTCCATATATAATACTGGCACTGTGCTCCATCAAGTCACTCACCATCTCTCCAAATACTGTAATCATCACCTCAAAAGCCTCATCTGCTGACACTGAATAAATGGGCTCCCTAATAATTGGTAACTGCATAATCTGGTATACATCCTCCGGCATGATCATCATCTCGTTGGTGGATAGATGGAATGTTTTAGTCACTGCATCCCATATATCGATGAGAGTGACCATAAAACTATTATTCCATCAGATCTTCATGTACCGCCTAATCCCACCCAATCCAAATTCTCACATCTGTGTCTACTCATCCTCCGTGACACTGGGTCGTATCTCCCCCAATAATGGTGGGACCCTTCCCCTCATCATCAATTGATGCCATGCCTACATCCATACAATTCACCAATTTCAAATACTTACCCATATTATTTCATTCTTCCCATCCCACATCTACACTTACTTACCTACCTCCTTTCCTACCTATTTCACTTATCTCTCATACTTTTTATCTCACCTTGCCAAGTATCATTCTTCTATTTGATCACTATTCTTCATGCATTCTTTGACCTAATTTTTCCCTAACCACCCATTTATCCTTACCTATTTAACCCTACACCCACCCACTTCTATCTTTACCTACCTCTATTCTATCTAGGCTAACCCCATTACCCACTTCCCATTTCTACCCTCTCATTTTTAGCCCATTTAGGCCTTCTAAATCTCACCTATTATGCCTTGGTCACTTTTCAAAGTGAACGGCATCAGTCACCTTTACCAGTACTGGTCACCTATCAAACCCACCGACACCAGTATGCCAAACTGATGTTGATGGCTTCCTAAACAACGTCTGTCTCTAGTTCAGCCCTAAAACCGAACCCCCATGCCCCCAAATTCCAAAACATTGTTAAAATAACTTATTTACTACCCCAAACCCACCTCAACCCCACCCTTATTCATTTTTCCACCTAATTAAGCTACATTCCACCAATCCCCCCCCCCCCCCCAAAATCATTCATTTTAACCCAATTTCACACTTTTTATTTTAACCCCCATTTCTTCATTTTAACTTAACAATTTAATCAAAAACCACTACCGAGGATCAATTCCAACCTCAAGATGTTTCCTCATCCTCACAGGAACATTTGGTCTCTCAAATGGTGGTCCTCCAGCACCTCCTCCTTCCACAACCATGCCTTAAATCTAGCTCTCAGTTCTCTAGCCAATCCAATCACTCTGTATGATCTCATTGACCCATCCACCTAGCTCCCCCAACCACTCAGATACCTCCAACTCAGCCTGGTACATAGCCTATTCCTTTTCTCCATGAAAAATTTTGAAAACTCTTCTCTCTATCATTTTCTATAAATGAAAAAATTAAAATGAATCCGTAACATACGTATTTTAACTTTTTACCCTACCATCGACTTGACCGATGTCATTTTATCTTGACTAGTATCGGTCATATGCCCTAGTGTACCACAGTCAGTTTCTCTTGACCGACATCCATTTACCATAATTGGTATCCGTTAGCCTGTTTAATTCCCTTACAATGTTTATCACCACATTTGATTTCCTGAAACCCTTTTCGCCTTACCCAAGGTTACACCTAGCCTTACTACTCAACTTAATTTCCTTATAGCCTACAACCAACCACCCTATTAGTTGGGGCATATTTTTTCCTCCACCTATGGCCTTACCTATGACATTTCCAAAATCACTCAACCCAACCTCACCCATTTTTTGACATTCAAATTCACTTACTCATTATACCTTGTAATGATGATACTCGTGTTGTTTAGCCTAATGGAATTACCTTGCCTAATGTCATGTTGGTTATCCCAACCAAACCTTTAGTGATATGGAACACACCTACTACCCATTCTTGCACCTTTCCTAGTTGTGTTTTATGACCATATCCTATACCTTGGATACCTTAACCACATCAATCTTGTTTGAATAAATTTCTCGACCTTGGAAAAAGTAGAGTTTGCAAGCTCTTCAACCTATTACCTTATCACATTTTATACATGTGCGTTCATTCAAATGCCACTACCTATGCCACAAATCAATATCACCATTACCAACACCTCACTTATCCCTCATTTTTTATCACTTACCCATTTATCAAACTACTCATTGATTCCATTTAACACCTCATCAGTTCCTAGTTTGAGGGGGATCACCTCCACCCATACTTGGGGCAACCTAATCTTCACTCATACCTGAGACAACGACTTCTTGTTTTTATCAGTTTCATTTATCAATACAAACTACATGACAAAAGGGGTAAATGTAGACACCAAATTTAGGTCACACTCCCCTTGGTCGCCTTCAATTAATTAACATAACACGTTTACCTAGCACAATCTGTAGCCCCACAATCATATTAATTTAATTACTTACAAATTGAATTAATATTCCTCCTCACATTACTAATTAATTTAATTATTTTAATTAAGTTAATTTTGTTAGGAATTAGTCCTAACATGGTTAGTAATATTAGATTAAATTATACTATTGTGTGTGTAGAATAATAATATAAGTGAATAAACAACTCATGTAGCAGTTAGGTGTGAGAGATTTTAGGGATATGAGAGAATATAGGTTGTTAAAAAAACTATCTAAATTGATTCTAGTGGTTATATGTATGGATAAAGGAGAAGTCCTATAAACATGTAAGTCATGCTAATTTTATTAATAGAATATGATTGACTGAATTTGCGTGGTCCGCACATTTGAGCCTTTGGTTCTTCCCAGAAATTGGGTTGCATTTTCATTTGGTATCAAAGCAGGTCATACAGGCCTCTCTAAGCATAGTTAATCATCCACTCATTGTTTTTATCCACATAACACTATGGCTATGCCATGCTAACCATGTACAAATTCCATCACTTTGTTTGTTCACATTTCTTGCATGTTGCCAATGGTTAAACAGTATGGACCATGTGTGACCCTATTGGCATCCACCATCCACCTGCATGTTTCTCCCTCTCCATCATTCCATTCTATTCATAGTTTTTCATTTCATTCTGCTCACCATTTTCATACCCAAAATTTATTTTAAAAATAATTTCACTATGGAGCACTTTTGGAGCAGATATACATTATGCAAAAGTTTTTGGTTTCACAATTTGTAGTAGAAAATATTTAAAAGTGACTATATATTCTCTATATTTTTGTTACTATCATATATGGAATTTCCTAGTTTTTCATAACTCGAGTTGGTTTGAAAATATGGTCTAAGTGAATTTATGAATTTAACAAGCTACATCATCCTCGCATAGATTCGATCCGAGCTAATCTTGATAAATCTCTTCATTCTGCATTGATGACATTGGTGTAGAATCCAAATCTCACCCTAAGGCATAATAATACCTAACAATCCTTGAACTCATGTTATTCTCCATGGCTCACTAGGTTATCTACCTAGAACTGTGGAAACAAATAGTCAACTCCAATGGTATCAATGATCCAGATCTGAAAATGGCTTCGGATATGTGATGCACAGGGTGATCGACCAGATCTCATACCCTTGACTGACTCATTCTTGGATATAAATCCAAGCCACCTCCTGGATCGATAGTGAGTAGACCCTACTCTGCATCATATGTGTCATCTACAGCCCAACCAATCCCCTGTATTCATGTAAAAATGCATCAAATAGATCCCAAGCATCTTTGGGTGGATCTCAGTCCTCAATGGTGCACTGGTAGCCTTCATCCTTGCAAGTTAATGATCTCTGTATCATATTGAAAAATCAACATGATCACTCCCTCATACAGTCTCCCTAGCAAATGATCATGTCCCATATCCTCCTCTTTGTGGTGGCTATAACTTACCTCATGATTTTTCCACAAAGCTTGGTCAACAATTGATGGTCAAAACCCTGATTCGATCGGGTAAATTTTTATTTATTAGATAAACTCAAAAGCTCCATCTTAAAAGTTTACAAATAAGTTTCACATATTTTTATAGGTTATATAGATTGGTTAGCTATGATTCATTTTGGGGATGGTTTTTACCGAAAAATGTGGAAAAATAAGTTTTGTTTAAGGGGGGAATCATTTTAGAAAAGCTTTGTAAAAGGGGATTATATTTTTTCAAAAAATTGTAACCAGGAAATAAATTCTTTACAAGGGGAGTTACTTTAGAATAAGGATTGATTATTAAAAAAAGGGGTGTATTTTTTGAAAACAGGGAAAAATATAAAATTCAAGAGTGATAAATTTGTTTTTGAAAAATAAAGGGGATCAAATTGTGATTGGATGCATTATCAGTTGAAACTGACATCTATGGATTTTTTCAGTTAAGGGAGGGAAATTTCAAAATAGGGTAGCCTTCAACCATCAGCAAAAACCTAGAAGACGGAGGCAATAACCGACCATGACCAACCATCATCATGAAACTCCAAAGATTTCCTCACCCCATGTTAGAACTAAGGGGGGGAATATTAAGAATTAGTCCTAACATGATCGAATAAATATAAATTATATTTGTTAATAAGTTGGTGTAATAACTTATTAATAAATATAATTTATCCCTCATTTTTTATCACTTACCCATTTATCAAACTACTCACTGATTCTTTTTAACACCTCATCAGTTTCTAGTTTGAGGGGGATCACCTCCACTCGTACTTGGGGTAACCTAATCTTCACTCATACCTGAGACAACGAATTCTTATTTTTGTTAGCTTTTCTTATCAATAAAACCTACATGAAAAAAGGGGTAAATGTAGACACCAAATTTAGGTCACACTCCCCTTGGTCCCCTTCAATTAATTAACATAACGCATTTACCTAGCCACGATCCCTAGCCCCACATTGATATTAATTTAATTACTTACAAATTGAATTAATATTCCTCCTCACAATATTAATTAATTTAATTATTTAAATTAAGTTAATTTAACCCTCACACATCTACCTCATCAGTACACCTCACCCTGGACCCATTCCAGGGGCATTGAACTCACAGTGACCAAGTCATCACTCTCAATGCTAAGTAACCACTTCATCTAACTAACTAATAATTCTTCCTAAACCTAATGGGACTTCTTCTATGATCTTCCTATCTTTTCTAATAAGAACTCCACTTCCCTAAGCAGAATCAACTTGGAAAGAACACCAAATCTAGGAAGATCTGCCTATATTTAGTAAAAATGACTATTTCACCATAATCGACGTTGGTTTGTCCTCAGCTGACATCGGTCACCTAACCATAATTGGTTCCTTTATATACAATTTTACAACTCTTCACCCAGGTTTTTTATTTAGTTATTGGAGTTCTATTTCAATCAATCTCAAATCTTCAAGCCTTCCTGCATCCAGATGAAAAACACACACAACCATAGTGCAAGACAAGCAGCTGATTCTCCTTCCAGAGCATTGGAATACTCACAAAAGCACATATGTTATACTGAACTAGCACTGGACTCAAGCGCCTCTTCTCTGATCAACCATCAGCCATATCCACTCACAAGATCTAAAAAACACCAAGTAAGTACCGTGATTTTAATCAGTTTTTTTTACTACATTGTATATCTCTTGCTTCTTTCAATATTACATTTCTTCTGTTACCCATATATCACCTTCTTCCCACCAACCCACTATTAAACCACCTCAATAATTTTCACCCTTCTTAACCTCCTTATTAGTATCCATGAGTCTTCTCATTCATATTACAACCCAAATCACACTACCCTCACTCTCTATGCAATCATAGAGAGCCTAAAACCCCACTTTTAATAGTTTACTACCTATTACTCCTACCGATGTTTGTTCCCTAACTGTCATTGATTTTTTCCCCATACCGGCATCAGTCATCTGACCGATACTGTTGTCTATGTTATTTTAATATCCTTAGATGAGCAAGCTTCCCACTCACCCAAAACTAACCCAGGCCTAAACCAATCAGCCCCAGACCTCTGACAAACCTTCCTAACCTGAAAAAACCTTGGTTCTAATTAGATTGAGTTTTGGATTTTTATATTTGGCATTAAATCTAGTAGATTGTGTGTACAATAAACCTAAATCATTACATTGTAATAGGACCTATTTATTTCGGTCGCTTATTCACATTAAATTGTTATTAAACAATGGATTGACAGCCTCTCTAGGAAGCACCCTACTTCCTCGAACTATCATATGCTAGTAATTCCACTAACTAGAGATATTTAATACTCTTCTTATGGTCTTGCTTTGTATTTACATGTAGACATTCCTAGAAAAAAGGATTTCTCTATGAACAACTTGGATATCATTAACAATCCGAGTATTCTACCTTCCACCTTCACTTCAAAGGTATTCTTCCTTAACAATTTACCTTCTATCTATTTCATACTAGAAAGTGTAAAACATATTGATGAAATAGGAAATTCATGTCATAGAGGTGGAAAAATCACTTTCAAAAGTCTTGGATGAAGAGGATATCATAGGAAGCTTCTTGATTTATTTTGTTTCTAAAATTTTTGATCCCTCTTCCACTTTATCCTTAAAAAAATATGATTGTGTTAAGGAATTTGATTTATCAAACTTCACACTCGAGGAGGAGGAGAATGAAGATTATGACACCATTTCCAAATCAGCAGTCATCATGGAGAAGGTAATTTTGGAAGAGGAAGATTTGTTTGTAGAAGCACAACAAATTCCAAATCAACTTACAAGCAGCTCCATTCAAAAAGGGATGCAAGATGACTACAATTATAGAGTTGAGATTCATAGCAATGGGACAACTTCAAGGATCATATTGTGCCCAATCAAGTATTTGGATTCATTAGAGACAAGGAAGGAGTTGCAACTTGTCATGCTTAATTCAGAACATAAAGGAGAGCTTAAACGTTATAAGGATCATCTATAATACCTCTCAAATCAAAATACATATCAACTAAAAAAGGTATTTTTTTTTCCACTTGATACCTTGATGGAAAGGATGTAAAATCAGATTCAAATAAATTTTTCACTCTTACTTAATACCATGTTCAGTTCCAAATCAGTCCTATGGTCCCAAATTTTGACAAAGGGAACTTATTTCTCACGACCTGTTGCAGGTTTTGTTTAGCTTCTCCTTGCCTCTGGTTAGAGTAGGTTAGGAGTAGGTTTATTTTCAGCAAAATAAGTGCTTTTTCATACTTTGTATGTTTCCACTTGGAACATGTATGATTTTCCATCATTGTACCTAATTTGTGTTCCATTTTTGTTCTTATACAATCTATTAAAGGCAATGTTCATGGGGGAATCAGTTATTTTAAGACAATTTCAAGTGTTTTCAAATCAACATATGTTCTAATAATTTTGCAATTCTTCATTTTTTTTCCATGTTTAAGTTCATTTTAGCTCTTCAAAATTGCAAAATAAATTAGTTTTGGGACATATCTATAAGTTCATCCTTCATCCCATTAGATCAGTTACAAAGTAAGGAGATAATATTTTTAGATTCAAAAAAATATTCCACTCGATCAAAACTAAGAAAAATTCTTATAAAAGGATGGAAAATTTGAGTAAAAGAGTAGTTCCATGTTCAAGAATCACTTTAGGTGGTCTCACAGGTTGTTCTTTAAGTTTCATATCATTTTTCATGATTACTAGTCTGACTCTATGCCCAATGGATGTTTCAAGGCCATTGATCTATTCATCTAATAGGCATATATCTCTATGACTTGCCAAATTGTTATCCATTTTTTCCCTGTGGAATAAATGGATAACTTGGGGAAATTTTGGCTTGGGCTAGTTGATGGAGCTTCAATGGTGAATCTGGAGATTTTCAGTTCAATAAAAATCCAAGGAGTTAGTGAAATTTTGGAAAAATTTGAGAATATGTGAAAAATGTCCTATTTTAGTGTATTACAGACTTCGGGGGTGCAGATGGAACAGTTGTGGATAGAACTCATGTTCCTCACCCTTGAATTAAGCCTAAAATGCAAAGGGGCCTTTGTAATCTAGAGCTGTGGGTTTTTGGGGGCCCAACGGAACAAGTTTTGTCGGGGTCAGGGTTCCCTGCCAGGGTTTGGCATTTGATTTGTAAATGATCAGGTGGATTCTTTATAGTCCGGGGATCGGATGAAGTGCTGGTACAAAGAGTAGATGGGGAACTTGTTCCCCATGAGGAAGGTTTTTCCACAATGTCCAGAGGGTTGTAATACAAGCTAGGTAACGATGTAGTGTGACACAAGGTTGCGAAGAGTTCGAAGCACAAAGGATTGTGGGGAACTTGCTCCCTGCAGGGAAACTTCACCTGCACTAAATTTCAGCCCACAATGAAAAGGAAAAGGTATAATTTATAAGGTGTAGTGGGATGTGGATAGTGCAGGCCATGCATGCCTATAAGGTACTAACAACCCAAATACCACCATTTCCCATAGAGCCCGATTCACCCAACATACCCGCAACATAAATAAAATAAAGGAAACAAGGAAAAGGTAGTAGTGCAGAGATGTGACTCATGCTTGCTAAGAATAAATGGCACCCTAAAAATCTAAAAAATAAAAGTAACTCGACAAACAAACTAATAATCAAAACCTTTCATGTACTTTCTCCAATGCAAACCTCAATACTGTTCTCTAGTGAAACCTTGAAATATAATGTGGATGCTCTTGAATGATCTCCAAACTTTAATTTGTAATTTCTACCAACATAGTGAATTCAGTAGAGTTTTTGTACTTCATATTCAAGAGGATTTGTAAGCAAGGTAAGCCTGCAATTTATAGAGGCAAAAGTAGTTAAAGTTGGTTACATACATATGAATGCATATGCTAAAATTAACATTTTGTGAAGTTACATTAGTGTCAGGGGATGTAAATGAATTAATTTCAAAAATATGCATCTAGAAAGGTATTTGTAAGTGTAATTTAATTGCCCCCACCTTTCTAGGATTCTAGAAGCGGAATCAATTTGAAATGCACACCAAATCTAGGAAGATCTGCCTATATTTAGTAAAAATGACTATTTCACCATAATCGACGTTGGTTTGTCCTCAGCTGACATCGGTCACCTAACCATAATTGGTTCCTTTATATACAATTTTACAACTCTTCACCCAGGTTTTTTATTTAGTTATTGGAGTTCTATTTCAATCAATCTCGAATATTCAAGCCTTCTTGCATCCAAATGCACAACAATAGTGCAAGACAAGCAGCTGATTCTCCTTCCAGAGCATTGGAATACTCACAAAAGCACATATGTTATACTGGACTCAAGTGCCTCTTCTCTGATCAACCATCAACCATATCCACTCATAGGATCTAAAAAATACCAAGTACCATGATTTTAATCAGTTGTTTTTATTACATTGTATATCTCTTGCTTCTTTCAATATTACATTTCTTCTGTTACCCATATATCACCTTCTTCCCACCAACCCACTATTAAACCACCTCAATCATTTTCACCCTTCTTAACCTCCTTCTTAGTATTCATGAGTCTTCTCAGCCATATTACGACCCAAATAACACTACCCTCACTCTCTGTGCAATCAGAGAGAGCCTAAAAACCCATTTTTAATAGTTTACTACCTATTGCTCCTACGGACGTCTGTTCCCTAACCGTCGTTGTTTTTTTCCCCATACCGGCATCGGTCATCTGACCCATACTGGTGTCTATGTTATTTTAATATCCTTAGATGAGCAAGCTTCCCACTCACCCAAAACTAACCCAGGCCTAGACCAATCAGCCCAAGACCTCTAACAGACCTTCCTGACCTAAACAAACCTTGGTTCTAATTAGATTTAGTTTTGGATTTTTATATTTGGAATTAAATCTAGTATATTGTGTGTACAAGAAACCTTAATCATTACATTGTAATAGGACATTTTTATTTCAGTCTCTTATTCACATTAAATTTTTATTAAACAATGGATTGACAGCCTCTCTAGGAAGCACCCTGCTTCCTTGATCTATCATATGCTAGGAATTCCACTTTCTGGTGCTATTTAATACTCTTCTTATGGTCTTACTTTGTATTTACATGTATTCATTCCCAGAAAAAAGGATTTCTCTACGAACAACTTGGATATCATTAACAATCTGTGCATTCTACCTTCCACCTTCACTTCAAAGGTATTCCTCCTTAACAATTTACCTTCTATCTATTTCATCCTAGAAAGCATAAAACATATTGGTGAAATAGGAAATTCATGTTATGGAGGTGGAAAAATTAGTTTCAGAAGTCTTGGATGAAGAGGATATCATAGGAAGCTTCTAGCTTTCTTTTGTTTCTAAAATTTTAGATCCCACTTCCACTTTATCCTTAAAAAAATATGATTGTGTTAAGGAATTTGATTTATCAAACTTCACACTTGAGGAGGAGGAGAATGAAGATGATGACACCATTTCCAAATCAGCAGTCATCGTGGAGAAGGTAATTTTGGAAGAGGCAGATTTGTTTGTAGAAGCACAACAAATTCCAAATCAGCTTACAAGCAGCTCTATTCAAAAAGTGATGCAAGATGACTACAATTATAGAGTTGAGATTCATAGCAATGGGACAACTTCAAGGATCATACTATGCCCAATCAGGTATTTGGATTCATTAGAGACAAGGAAGGAGTTGTAACTTGTCATGCTCAATTCAGAACATGAAGGAGAGCTTCAACGTTATTAGGATCACCTATAATACCTCTCAAATCAAAATGCATATCAACTAAAAGAGGTATTTTTTTTTCCACTTGATACCTTGATGAAAAGGATGTAAAATCAGATTCAAATAAATTTTTCACTCTTACTTAATACCATGTTCAGTTCCAAATCAGTCATATGGTCCCAAATTTTGAGGAAGGGAAGTTATTTCTCACAACCTGTTGCAGGTTTTGTTTAGCTTCTCCTTGCCTCTTGTTAGATCAGGTTAGGAGTAGGTTCATTTTCAGCAAAATAAGTGTTTTTTCATACTCTATATGTTTCCACTTAGAACATGTATGATTTTCCATCATTGTACATAATTTTTGTTCCATTTTTGTTGTTATACAATCTATTGGAGGCAATGTTCATGGGGGGATCAATTATTTTAAGACAATTTCAATTGTATCCAAATCAACATATGTTCTAATAATTTTGCAATTCTTCATTTTTTTCCATGTTTAAGTTCATTTTAGCTCTTCGAAATTGGAAAATAAATTAGTTTTGGGACATATCTATAAGTTCATCCTTCATCCCATCAGATCAGTTACAAAGTGAGGAGATAATATTTTTAGATTCAAAAAAAAATTCCACTCGATCAAAACTAAGAAAAATTCTTATAAAAGGATTGAAAATTTGATTCCATGTTCAAGAATCGATTCAGGTGGTATCATGGGTATTTCTGTAAGTTTCATATCATTTTTCATGATTACCAGTCTGACTCTATACCCAATGCATTTTTCAAGGCCATTGATCTATTCATCTAATAGGCATGTCTCTTTGACTTTCCAAATTGTTATCCATTTTTTCCCCATGGAATAAATGGATAACTTGGGGAAAATTTGACTTGCGCTAGTTGATGGAGATTCAATGGTGAATCTGGAGATTTTCAGTTCAATAAAAATCTAAGGAGTTAGTGAAATTGGAAAAAATTGAGAATATGTGAAAAATGTCCTATTTTAGTGTATTACAGACTTCGGGGGTGCGGATGGAACAGTTGTGGATAGAACTCATGTTCCTCACCCTTGAATAAATTCTAAAATGCAAAGGGGCTTTTGGAATGCAGAGTTTTGGGTTTTTGGGGTCCCAACGGAACAAGTTCTGTCAGGGTCAGGGTTCCCTGAAAGGGTTTGGCGTCTGATTTGTAAATGATCAGGTGGATTCTTTATATTCCAAGGATCGGATGAAGTGCTGGTACAAAGATCCGATGGGGAACTCATTCCTCATGAGTAAGGTTTTTCCACAATGTACAGAGGGTTGTAATATAATCTAGGTAATGATGTAGTGTGACACGGGGTTGCGGAGAGTTCGGCACATAAAGGATTATGGGAAACTTGATCTTTGCAGGGAAAATTCACCTGCACTGAATTTGATCCCGCAATGAAAAGGAAAAATTAGAATTTATAAGGGGTAGTGGGATGTGGATAGTGCAGGCCATGCATGCCTGTAAGGTACTAATAGCCCAAATACCACCAGTTCCCACAGATCCCGATTCACCCGACATACCCGCAACATAAATAAAATAAAGGAAAAGAGGAAAAGGTAGTAGTGTAGAGATGTGACTTGCACTTGCTAAGAATCAATGGCACCCTAAAAATCTACAAAATAAAAGTAACTCGACAAACAAACTAATAATCAAAACCTTTCCTGTACTTTCTCCAATGCAAACCTCAATACGGTTCTCCAGTGAAACCTTAAAAATTAATGTGGATGCTCTTGAATGATCTCCAAACTTTAATTTGTAATTTCTACTAACATAATGAATTCAGTAGAGTTTTTTTACTTCATATCAAGAGGATTTGTAAGCAAGGTAAGCCTGCAATTTATAGAGGCAAAAGTAGTTAAAGTTGGTTACATACAAATGAATGCATATGCTAAAATCAACATTTTAGTTATAATAGTGGCAGGGGATGTAAATGAATTAATTTTAAAAATATGCATCCGGAAAGGTGGTTGTACGTGCAATTTAGTTACCCCCGCCTTTCTAGGATTCTAGAAGTATAGGTAACTATGATAAAGATATGGAGTCTAAGTGGAGTCTATAGGTGGATGTTGATAAAGTGCCAGATGACTAGGATGTGCACACACTTAATTAGTTAATTATTTGATTAATAAATAATAATTAATTTAACCAAAGGGGTACTAAAGATACATGGGATTAATTTAATTAATCCAAAGGGGTACAATGTGTATTAATTAATTAATTTAATCAATTGATCACAAATGGGTGAATAACAGGGTGTACTAGGATAACACTGGGAAAAAATGGAAAAAGAAGTGTAATTTTTTGGTGTCTACAATGTGGAGTTTTGTTTGATCTAACTACAAAGAAAATATCATCCGCAAACAGGCAGTCAAGTAGGTCCAAAACTGTGCAAAGAAAATAACGAGTGTTGCGGGGTTTAAACTTGGCACAACATTGAAGTAATAAGGGTTTATTTCTCCAAGATAAGTAATCCTAAAATCTCATCAAGAGGGAAAAGAGAAGAAGGAAGTTAAAGAGAAATCTAGGACTTTTATGTGCCACTACTATAAGTAAAGGTCATCCAGTAACACAAAGCAAAGCACTTTCAAAAACCCGCAAAGAAGGCAAGCCAGTTATGACACTTCGTAAATCTGATTTGGTATAACATTTTCCCAGATGCTTTATTTTTTGATATCTTAGACTTTTTGGAAATATCTCTCAATGCTCTACATCATTAAATAAAACAATTAGAATTTTGGTGAGATTAGGTGGGAGAAAAAGGGATAAAACACTTCCAGCATTCAAAGCACACTTCCAGGAAGCTGACATCAAATTTAATGAAGTATGGTGTCTTTTCTTCTCCAACAAGCTAAAGGACATGAAGGGATGGGTGATGAGTCCATGAATTGACTTGTTATAGTATCCATATAGCTATATAATTTTCTCTTAAACATGTTAAATAATGCATGGTGATGTTTTGAATAGTTGTATCCAAAGTAAAACTGATACATTTCTCATTATTTTGTGTCATGTGAACTAATGATCGATGGAAATCCTACTAACTTCCTTGTTTACTAATTTTATGACATGTGCATATTGATAAGGTGCATTTTCTACCACTTTTTATTATTACGGTTAAGGATACCGAGTCCTTTTCCACTACGACATTTTGGAATATTTACTCATAACAATCTACAAACAAGGACCCTTATTTCTAGCAGAACTATAGGGTTTCATGGAATATTTATGAGGTTGTTATTAGTTATTTTGTTTCCTACATTCATGGCACTTGTTGTACTAAGTAATTTCTAAAAGACACCTCCTAAAATTGTTACTTTATAGTTAGAGCCTTTTGATACAATATTATATTAGTTGATAGTTATTTTTCAGTTTCCATATATTTGGTGAACTTGTTTTGATTAATACAAGTTATACTATTTTGAGTTTCTATTCATGTTAAAATCCTCAATCCCAAAGGAGAGCAAGAGCTCACTGGAATGAGGAGATTGGAGGATTGGTATTTCATGTATGATCTTTATATTTGTTGAATTTAAGTTTCAACATCTTGGTTTGAGTGATTATTTGAATCCAATATGTATTTCATTTTTTTGACATTTTTCATTAGTGTTATTTCCTTTGAGAAAGTATTTCAATTGATCAAGCATTTCCTTTTAAAATCATTTCATTTTAGTAATGTTATTGCAGTAGATAAAACACACTTTCTATATTTGTTTTTCCATTTCAGTAGCTTATAATTGTATTAGCTTTCCGTAGTTGAGTAGTGTAGAACATAAACAAAAATAAACAAAACCCCCCCAAAAGAGAGAACCACCATAGTATTGAGTTTCATATCACTTCTCTGCATACATCCTTGAACACAACCCTAGTTTATAATAACATTAAATTTTGAACAAGTTTATTAAATGACATCAACGTCTGAACAAGTTTAGCCTCCTTGTGGAGTGGGTGCTTCACTAAATTAGGGGTTGATGCTCCTTGTAGGGTTGGTGCTATACTAAACTAGGGTTGGTGCTCCTTGTGAAGTTGGTGCTTCACTAAATTTATTTTTTGTGCAT
This sequence comes from Taxus chinensis, assembly GCA_019776745.2. Taxonomy (NCBI): domain Eukaryota; kingdom Viridiplantae; phylum Streptophyta; class Pinopsida; order Cupressales; family Taxaceae; genus Taxus; species Taxus chinensis. The sequence continues at coordinate 46,900,816 of CM034148.1, forward strand.
AAAATCAAAAAAAATTCAATGGGTTTTCTTCCCTTTGAGGTTTTCCCACATATATATGGTGTTCATGTGTCTTCTTCTTTGTTTCATGTTATTGTGAATGCTTAATACACATATAATGCACACATATGGTTATGTAAGGTTAATAGATGAATGAATCAATGATGGTATATGATGGTAAATGATTTTTGACATATTTATAGGAATGAATCACCCCCCCCCCCTCTTATTCCATTGCACTTCCAACAATTGGTATTAGATCAGCTCCTTGTGAAGCAAGTTTAGCAACTTGAAGGAGATCCTTTGAAGCAAAAGCAATGGGTAAGTCTTAAAATATTGTAGCAGTATTGAGGATGAAGAATGAATTAGCTCAGTCATGTATTGAGGGCTATCAATATTAGGTTAAAAGAATGGAGGAAAAATATGATCAATCCATTAAGGGTTTGAAATCTTAAATTGAGATTTTTTTCCAATGCCCTAAAGGGGAAAGAGGAATCTTGTTCCAGGTATGAAGAGAGGTTAAAAGCCCTAGAATCATATTTTGAAAGTGTGTCTAGTGAGTTGAATATTTATGAAATATTTGAGAAGAGCTCCAAGGCTCTTTGTGAGTGTTTAAAGGATCAAAGAACCAGAAATGAAAAAATAGGCCGATGGTTTGAAGGAAAGAATGATCAAGAAGTTGGTCTAAGTTATAAATCAGCTAAGAAGGTAACCAAAAGGTCAGATCCAAGACTTTCTAACTCAATTAGAAAACCTAATGCTATGAGGTATGGTTCCTTGTCCAATGGATATTGCTTCATTTGTCATGAGTTTGGTCATATAGCTAGAGATTGTAAAATAAGGTCTCCTAAGAATGAAGTAGCTCTTTTCAATGGTGAATGTTACTTATGTTGTGAATATGGACATAAATCAAGATATTGTGGTTGTAATTTAAGGGTGTTTGAACCTAGGAGGAAAAATAATTTGTTTCAAGTGCCACAAACAAGGTCATATTGTTATATTTTATGTTCAAAATGGGACTCCAAGAGGTACTTGCAAATTTCAAGAATCAAATGGTAAGGTTTACGAGAGAAAATGTAGTCCTATGCATGAGTCCAAGATTGTTATATCTGATTTAAAGGATAAAAATAAGGTTTCTCAAGTGAAGTATGTCAAGAGAGGTGATTCCCATCTCATTATGCAGAGTTTAAAGGCTATCAAGGAGGCTGCTAGAGCTACCATGATAGAAAACAAGGTTCTTAAGCCTATGACAACTCAAAAGAGTATGTTTGCTCAAGTTCAAGAAGAGCACATGTGTTTGAATGGCTTCCAAGCTCCTATGCAAGATAAGTTGAAGAAATTTGGCCTATGGGATACCACAAAAGTTGCAAGGTATGGAAAGTGACTCTTTCCCTATTTTCACGAGTTCTTGTCTCTTTTAGGTGTCTTTGTTAGTCATTATGGGTCTAAAATCCTTGTGTAAGGTCTTTCAATTGGTCATGATTTTTGAGTTTAAGTGGTTCTTGTCTCCATCATGTCAAAATATATTGTCTCAAAGAGGTCTACACTCTGTATTTGTTTTCTTCATCATATGTCAGAGTATAGGTAAAAGGCTTGTCCAAGTGTAAATGAGACCATGTCTTGGAAATAAATGTTGTCTATGGTCAGCAGGAGTAAACATTTGGGGGTGTTAATGGTATAAAAGGTTTTCAAGTGTTAGTATTCAATAATATTGGATTTGTACTAAGTATTCCAATCTATATGCCTATGAATTATAGTGGCATCATATTCATTGTTGAATGTAAAAGGTCTCTGAGTCATATTATCTATCTAAAGTGTTAAATGCAATTTTGTGTGTCTATCTCATATAAGGAGATCATACATTATGTTGTCAAGTTGGTTTTCTCTGTCAAGTGAGTCTGAAAGATTTGTAGATATTCCTTCATCAATAAATTATTTGGTGCCTCATCATTTTTGTGAAGATGTTAGCTTGGTTATCATGATGTCAAGATTTTCTCTTCCATGAAAACTTGTATGTGTATGGAGCTATGAATATGTCACATAAACTATATATGGAAATCAAGATTCTTTGTGTGTTCATTTTCCCCAAGTAGTATGTTTTGGTCTTTGTTTGTGAAAGCATTGTTCTTGAAGCTCTCAAATAAGTCATTAGTCTTAATGCTTAACTTGTTTGGTATCTTTCAAATATGTGTTTCATGATATGTGAAGAGCATAAAGTATGTCTTCAATGTATCAGAGGTTATATGCCAAAAAGTATCAAAAGGCTAGATATTTCTTCATAAGGTTTCCTTGGTGTATATGTGTCACAAAGGTTGTGAGTCAAGTAAAATATGTTTGTCTAGATCAAGTATTACAACTGTTAAGAGTTCAATATGCATCATAGTGGCTATCAAAATATTTTAACAGTGTAGTTGGTCTTATGAATAGTGAATTTAAGTATTAATACTTGTATTTATGTCTATATGGTCATTGAAGTCTCATCAAGGTGTTGGTCTTGTACAAAGAATTCTGAGTCTGTTTTGGAGATGTTCTAACCTTGAAAAGCTAGGTAAAGGTGTTTTAGCTCATGTCTCAAGTATGGATGGACATATGTTTATGTGTCTCACTTCAAATGACTATATATTAGACGGTGGTGTCTCGAGAGCCTTGTCAAAAGGTCCTTACAAGTTTAGTATATGACTCAAGATTTGTTTCAAGTTTTTTTGGGGATCTTGTATCCTTGAAAGGTGAAATTTGGAAGACTGTGAGTTGAAAAAGTGAAGCTACATGCAGAGAATGAAGGTCACTTTTGCAAATATATATCCAGGTGTGTGTTAGAACCATGAGGGTATAGTGATTAAACCCCATTTGTGCATGATGAGAAGAATGGTGTAGTGTTCTTCATCTAGGTAAAATTTTTGAAGGTTATCTACAAGGAAACTTGTTAGCCATCAAGAAAAGTGAAAGTGTCCAATCAATGTTGGTCTCTGTCATAGAAGGTGTGAGATGATGCTACAATGTAAAAAGGATTTATATATGTTGTCTTGTGACTTATGATGAAGGTATGTTACATTTGATAACAAGGTGTTTGAAGTTCGTCATAGTTTGGTAAATGAATGGACAAGAATCTCATCAAAGGAATCTTTTTTTAAGGTTTAGTATAAGGTAAAGATATGACACTGTATGAGATAGGTCAGGATCTAATCTTGGAAACCTTGAAAGTGATAAAAGAGGGTTTGTAGAACCTATAATGTGAGCATCTATAGGTTAAGAAATTTTTAGGAACAATGGACTATGTAGTTTCTTCAGTACAATATGTTACATGAGTATTATCTTGAACAGAGATCAAGGTAGAAATTTGTGGAGGTAGGATTCAGTTTTTTTCTTTGTGAAAGGTCATGTAAGATGTTGAATACCCCAGGAGGTAGGGCATAACATATAAAAGGTGTCTTGGGGAAGAGAAAGATTTCTTCAAGCATATATTAGACTGTGTGAACAAAAATGGAGTGTCACAGATATGAGGAATGGTTGTTCATGATGAATTATTACTGAATAGGTGTTTATAATTTTTGAAGAAGCCATTATAAGATGTTAGTTCCAGTTGAGAAGTAACATGAGCTAAATACAAGAAAAAATGATGCTTCACTACTCCAGACTATGTTTGACTGAGTAGTATGCATGGAAACTTACTTTTGAATGTTCAAATGATGGAATTTTGTCTTGAAGTTTATATTAATCATATATATGTGAGGGGATAAAGGATGGAAGTGGTTTGAGGTCTCAAGTGAATGTACAATTCCAGATATTCTTAATAGAGTTGATATGATAGTCCTAGTTGCACAGTGGAGAGGGTTTGTTCTTCAAAACCCTAACAGTTTAATATCTTCATGATTTTGCAAGATGATGTGTTTTTGTAACTAAGATTCATGGTGAATTCAAAGGATACACAATTTTTTTTCATGGTTAGGCTGGTTGAATAAGATTGGGTTGTGATTCTCCATGCTTCATGCCAAAACTGTTTGGAACAATGAAGTGGCAATTGTGATGGTATCTTAGCAGAAAAGTTAGGTGAGTTAATGGTATGAATGAAGGCTTCCATAAATCTTGACATGGTAGTGTACTTACCTGTGAGATGTGTTGAAGATGCTTGGAACCTCTCTAGTTTATGGTCTCGGCTGATGAATACTTGTACAAGCCAAAATGTTACTAGAGGGTAGAGTTGTGTGTTTACAGAGGTATGACATGCTTGTTCAAATATCAATAATTTTTTAAAAGGTATGTTTTTATTTCACACTCATGATTAACAATGTAATGGTGAATGGAGAAGGTTTTAGGAGACTATAAGGCATGAAAAACTATGTTATTGCTCAAAATTAGCATCTACAGGCTTGTAAGAGCTTAGATCTTGCATGGTGGAAGTGATATTGAGGTTATAAAGGTGTCTCTCAACCCTTTGAATGATATTTCATGATGGATGTGATTGGTTAGTTTGTTTATGGTGAAATGGTCCAGTGTTTGAATTAAAATGATCTTGAACCCCAAAGTAAAGGTTAAATCTTTGCTACAGTCATGATGTACTCACAGAAGCACGGTATGCTTTTCCCAAATGCTAAAAGGTGTAATTCAAATGTCTTGGTTCATCTTCAATGATATTTATGATGTATGTCTTCCATGGGTTGGTGATTAGGTTTTTGTGACTATAAAAGGAGAAGGTATTCTATGCTTGGACTCAAAATCTAATCTACATGTCAGTATGTATCTAATAAAGTATAATGATGTTGCATACAGTTTTGAGAATGCTATTAGATTCTATGAAGTGAGATGTAGATATAGTGAAACAAGAGGTTTGGTTATTAAGTAAAGTTCAAGGCATTTTATTGTCCTCAAAAAGAAATTTGTGGTGTTAAAATGTTGTTCTAAGCCTTCTAAAAGTGATTTAAATTGTTGTTATAGTAATAAAATTTGTTGCTACAGGTGCAGGGTGGTTAAGAAAGTATACCAAAATGATCAATTCAGGGGGAGTACCTTAGTATTTCTTCATGAGTTTGCATAGTGATCTCAAGACCATGTTAGGTGAGAAAATGGTGCTCACTTCTTGTAAAGGTATGTAGTGACCTATCTCAGGTAGAAATGACTCAAGAAGACTGTAGATGTTGTTTAAGGACAACTAATAGTTGTAAGAGTGATTTCAAGGTATGATTTCAAGGATAGATGATCATTTTTGTGCTTAAGAGATAGAAGTAGGTGCCTTAAGCCTAAGGGGGTGAATTTTTATTGAGTCAAATCTTTGTAGACCTACTGTAGGATGTTGAAAATGGTAATTTTTACACTAAAAGTTTTGTTACGGTCTCATGGTATTGACATTGGTATGAAGAGTGTGTTTAAGCCTTGATATGCATGCGTTGGGCCTAGAAATTGTGGATAGTTGTATAGAATGATGGATTAATTATGTTGTATAATATTTCATGTCATTGTTGGCATGCAAATGATGATGTCATCCATGTCCTCCCATGATTACTACAGCACCATTAAGGTGATCAAAACAAGGGTATAGAAGAAACTTGGTGTTTTTGTTTACCTAGATGATGAAAAATGAAGCTTTTTCTCCTAACAAGCTGATGTGTTATTTATTTCATGGTCAGGGATAATTTTAGCGGTGAATATTCGTAATATGGCGAAAATTTCATTTTATGAAAATTTGAAAAGGTGAATTATTCGGAGTGGGTCAGTGTCCTGTTCGCCTAAAATATATAGTATATTTTTTTTGGGGGGTCGGCTTCGCCTTCATTTGAAAACATCTCCTATAAAAACCTAGCTAATTCGCTGGGTAGTATACCTCAAGTAGCTTAACAAATTACCAATACTGTGAAATTTTAACTCGCATACCCTTAAGCACCAGAGATTCAGATTATTGTTAGCCTGTGATTGTTGATGCGTGACAACAGCTGTACTGACGCGTGACAGAGGAAGTGTTGACGCGTGACTTGGGCAGTGTTGACGCGCGACAGAGGAAGTGTTGACGCGTGATAGAGGAAGTGTTGACGAGTGACTTGGGCAGTGGTGACGCGCGACAGAGGAAGTGGTGACACGTGACATGGGCAGTGGTAACACATGACAGAGGAGGTATTGATGCGTGACATGGGCAGTGGTGACGCGTGACAAAGGAGGTATTGACATGCGACATGGGTAGTGGTGACGCGCGACAGAGGAGGTATTGACGTGTGACATGGGCAGTGGTGAAGCGCGACAGAGGAGGTATTGACACGCGACATGGGCAGTGGTGACGCGCGACAGAGGAGGTATTGACGCGTGACATGGGCAGTGGTGACGTGCAACAGAGGAGGTATTGACGTGTGAGATGGGTAGTGGTGACGCGCAACAGAGGAGGTATTGACACGCGACATGGGGAGTGGTGACACGCGACAGAGGAGGTATTGACGCGCGACATGGGCAGTGGTGATGCGCGACAGAGGAGGTATTGACGCGCGACATGGGCAGTGGTGACGTGCGACAGAGGAGGTATTGACGCGCGATATGGGCAGTGGTGACACGCGACATGGGTAGTGGTGACGCGCAACATGCGCAGTGGTGACGCGCGACAGAGGAGGTATTGACGCGTGACAAGGGCAGTGTTGACGCGTGACAGTATATTCAGACAGTGGACGCGCAATAGGAAATGGGTTGTTGATGTGAGACAAGTGCAAAGTTGACACGTGACAAAGACCTCAGACACGGAGATTTTTGATGAGAAAGCAGAGGTCAGAGGCTGCAGACGCGCGACAAGAGATTTTGCTGTCGCGCGTCAAGAAAATGAAGTGACGCGTGTCAATAGACCTTAGTGACACGCGTCAACAAGGTTGTTGACACGCGTCACTAAGGTCTATCGACACGCATCACTTCATTTTCTTGACACGCGACAGCAAAATCTCCTATCGCGCGTCTGCAGCCTTCTGTCGCGCCACTTGACAATCAGGCGAAAAATTTTCATACAACCCCCAAAAAATTTTCCTTCCCGCGAAACCAGTTCTGAGGATATTCGCCAGGTATTCTCCACCTCTAATTTCTAAGAGGTCTCTTAAAATGAACCCTGTTCATGGTGTATTGATGATTTTCAGATGTTGATAGTATATTTTTCAAGAGGGAGCATGGTGCTTGCATGCTTGACATGAGGCCTAAAATCAAATTTTTGGAGAAAATCAAGAAAATGAGTCAATTTGAAATCTTTGGTTGATTTTTATAACCAAATAATGGAGGTATGAAGATGAAGAATGTGATTAAGGTAAGCTATAGATATTCATTTTTCATTAATGTGAAAAGGGGGAAATGCTCAAGGTATTTTCTATTAATGACAAAGGGGGAGATTGTTGGCATGTAGGCCTAACAGGTGTTATCATTGATGAAAAACCACATTAATGACAAAGTTAATGGTGTATGGTGATGTCATCATTTTGTATATCTTGCTAACATGATGGTTCAAATGCATTTGAGATTGGGATTCAGTGATGCATGATTGCTCCTGCAAGCCTATACAGGTGCCTAGAAGGTGTAGTTTGACATTGTGAGCTTCTTGATGGCTTGGGAAGTATTTTGAAATGTTGGATAGAAATTTTTGAGAGTTCTTGATCACTCACACTAGTGGCATAGTGCTGGTATAGGTGATTCTCCATGTTACAGGTACTCATTAGGAGTAGGTATGCTTGCATGGAGGTATGAAAGAGAGGAATGGAGCCATTTTTTCTCATGGAGGCTTACTATTAGGTATATCATGTCATATCAGCTATGTTTGGGCCATTTACAAAATTTCCTTTTTCATTTTTTGCATTTTTCAGTTGGTCCTAGTTGTTACTATGAGGATCTAGCATGCATACATAGGTAAGTCTTAGTGAATTGAGAGTTTGGGATATGGAATTGATATTTGGATGATTGGATATGTTATAGGTATGAGTGATATTTTTCTTAGAAAACATTCAGGTCCCCATGATGTGAATGTTTTCAAATATAGTTGTTTTAGTGAGACAAGGTGAAAATCAATGCAAAATTCCAGCTCAAAGTGCAAATTTAGATGCTCATTGTGAATCATGTGATTTGCATGGGAAATTTTAGATTTCAAGGATGATTATAAGTTGAGTTTAGAAGGTTTCAAAAAAATAATGAGGTCATTTGATGATCGCGGTTTTATAAATGAACGTTAAGAAGGTAAAGAGGTCAAAAACCCTAGTTAAACCCTAGCTAGGAGAAGTTTGCAAAAGGTGAAGTATACTGACCTAGTTTTGATTGAAAAGGAAAGTGTGATTATTTTATGTTGTAGATTAATTCTAAATATTTCCATAAATTTATATTGAGGTCATGGTGATATGTGGACCTCCCTTAAAAATAGCAGTTTTTGAAGAAGAAGGTTTGAGGACAAGATGGTCCAAAGGAGTAGTATGAAAAAATGATGTTGCATGATATATGTGATTTTTTCATAATTTACATGGAGTTTTTAGGAAAAGTTAATGTAGGTTATTGGTGTTTTGAGGTCCAAATAGGTTGACTGGTCAAAGGTCAGTTTTGGGGTCTCAAATAGCAGGGTTCAGTGATTTGGTCATAACGTGAGCCACATATGGAATTTTGAGGTGATTCAAGTTTTGTTAGAAATTAGATTCAGATAAATTTTCATTGATATATGGATTTCCTCATGAAGATGTTATTTGATATGGTGTCTATGGCTTTATTTCAGTAAGAAGGTTTTTGGCAGTTCAGGACAAGATTTGTTTTGTGGAAGTTTGATGTTGTTTGAAGCATGAAATGGATTTGTATGATGATTCCTATCAAATAGGGTGTAAATAGGTATGAATGGGAAATCCAAGGAATCAATTTTTAGGTATTGAATGCATTTAGAAATGATTTTATGAGCTAACCTTTAGAAACAAAGTTTTTGACAGGTTGATCTGGTGAAGGAAAAGGTTTATGTGGTTTAAAGTGAAGGATGTTTCATAACTTATAACTTGCTTAGAAGTTTTATACATGTTATTAAATTTATTTTTAGTTGTCACATGGAATGATTTGGTTCATTAGAAGTTATTTTGTGATCAGATGAAGTTTCCATGGTGCTGAAGGGTGCAGGAAACAGCTGTTTTGAGAATTTCAAAGTGAGTTGGGCCCATTAAATGAAATAATTTGATTGTTTAAAAAAAATTGTGACCATGGTTCATTTTTAAATGATTTATTTATAATTTTTTTATGAATATGGGAGATTTACTAAGAATATTTTTGGAATGAGAAAAATTTTGGCATCCTAATACATGTGTTTTAGTGATTTTTGGATCATTAAATGAAGGGATTTTGCTAGGCCGACCTACTTGGGTCACTTGTAGCTATTGTGTAAAATTTATGGGACTTTTTTTATTGATAAATTAGGTTGAAAGGACCTGTTCCCTATTCAAAAACTGAGGCCAAAACCTCAGGAAAACAAAACGGCTTTATTAGCCAAAAAAAAATAACGACTACAGTTGCTTTCCAACTTACAAATGCATATAGAAAAGCTAACCATACAGAAATATTATCCCAAAATTACTTCCCACCATGCGATGGAAAATAATCTTTGATGCTGCCCATTCATCCCTTTTTATTTTTCCTTTTCTTTACTTCTTGCCACTTTCCAAGGTCAAACACAATAACCAGTGCCAATTCACTAGAATTCTCCACAACCATCACATTTTCTGACACCGAATCGCGGTATGATTCCAAATTTTCAGATTTATGCCCCCTTTTTATTCCACTTACTACCAAGTGGTTTCCCTACATTCCCTTCTCTGAGTCATCCTGCTCTGAGCCATTTTACCACCTGTGTTAGGAGTGCTCATATTATCTTTAAAATTTGAGGTGGATACCAAATCTGGATTTACAAAACCCTAGCCACTAGATGAAGACAATCCATTATTTTTTACAAATTTTTGATTCTTATTGAAGGGAAAGAATCTTGTAAATGACCCATTTTTTTTGCATATTCTACATAAAAATGTAGTATTCTCATAGTTTAAGACCTGTGAATGTTGAAAATCACCAAATTTAAGGTCACGTATTCCTTTGCTCAAATCAATTTCCATGCACATTTGGGCATACAAACACATACCCGAATGTATTCTATCTAAATCCTCTTTAATAAACTTACCTAGAGTATTTTCGATATCTTCTAGGGAAAACCACAGATGCAAGGGGAGATTAGGAAACCTGGCCCAAACCAATGTTTTGGCTGCCGAATAAGTATTTGGATCAAAATATAAAAACCATGGAGTTAAAAATAGACCTAAATGTCCCCAAAACAAAGGACCACTTGTCAAACAACATTGATAATCTTCAGATTCCCTAAAATGGACAATAAAAAATCCCTTGGAACAAAGAGAGATTTCACATTTATTAGTCCAATTTTCAAATACCCACTAATATAATGCAGAGGAGGAAAGCCAAAAGCCATTAAACCTAACAATCACTACATCGTGAGATAATTTTTTTAAATATTCCTCAACTTCTGGGTTCTCGATGGTTAACAAAGGAATATCCTCAGCCAAATCGATCAGGTAAGTCTGAGTGCATGATGTGTATCTTCTCAGGAACTGTCCTCTATTAGCCAGTGCTTCTTTAAAAGAGGTATATTTATGGGGCTGAGCTGAGCTACCATTACCAGAAGCCCCAACCCCAATCTTCCTGCTACAGTCATTTCCCAACCCACTTATCCCGAATGAAGGAGGATTTTTATTTGAAACCCTAGGATTAGGGCACGCATTCACAACAGATTTATCCCAGTCTCCATGGCACTGCTCTCCTCTACCAGCCCAAAAACCATCCAACCCCAGGATGAGCCCAATTGAATCCCCTTTCAGTACCTATGGATTCTCCTATTTCCTCCCAGTATCCTCTCCATTATTCGTAGCCTTCACATTTTTTTGATCCATTTTTTCGCACCTTGAAATTCACCCAAGACTTTGGATGGTAAAAAAATTTATTATACCAGAGCTATGAACTAGAGTGGTGGTTTTAGAGGATCACTTTCTTTAATTGGTTCATGGAGGTGGGCTTGGCTCCTTAATTTCTGCTGATTGATCCACATTCAGAGTGCCCCACTGTGTTCCTCTTGGTTCACATGGAGAAGTTTGACCCTTACCTCAAGGTGTCTTCATGGCTACTTATTGAAAGTGTCCAATGGCCTCAATGGGAATGGAACTTGGGTTGATGATTACAAACTACTTATAACTCACCAATAGACCAAAACCTTGTGTTTCACCTGATTCTAGAGAGTTTCTTTGAATGTTGATGAAACAGATAAGGGTAATGGGCTAGGAGAAATACCTATTAAAATTTTGGTTGTAGGTTGTTGCACGCGTATGACTTTTGGATCCACAGCTGATCATGAGAGCTTCCTTTTTACTTGGAGGATCTACCTGAAATGGAACACAAGACCACAAAATAAAAGTTAAACAATATATGCAGTGGACTGCCTAGCGTGTGCTAGATCTGGGAAGTGTGATACTTCCTAGATGGTTGTCAATCCACTGTTTAAAACAAATTAATGCTGATAATAAAGGAAATCCTACTATAGTTAAAATGATTTAGGTATCTCATTTATCTATAATAAGAAAATTCATTCACAACAGGTTAAGCTATGACTGAATCTGAAGGTCAATGTCTTGATTAGGGTACTGGTACTATTCAAGGTGATATTTTGGGTGGTTTTGGGTATTTGGTGGAAGTTTAGGAGCTTTGTTCTTGGTTTCTGGTAAAAGACACAGAGACCAACGTTGTTCTGGTATGAAAGGTATCAGTTTAGGCTAACCGGAGTCAATATGGTCGAGGTACAGGAAACTCAATAAAACTTGGCTAGGTGATAGATCTGAGATTAGATGGAGATGGAAGGGTAATGGCAAGATTTATGTGGATCCTAGATATGCACAGGAATGATTAAGATCCAGGTATGGGCAGTGCAAGGGTATGGATTAAAAGATGGTCAAGTTTTCATGAAGGTAGATGATGGGGGAATGGAAATGAGAGAAAAAGCTAAATAACATATGTAAAAGGATCTACCAAATGATGAATAGATGAGTGTTGGTTAACAAAACTTACTATTTGTATGGGCTTGATGCCTGGTTGGAAATGGTGGGTGATCAAATGGAATGAACTTGATGTAGTGTTTTCACTTCCTCGGATGCTCCCATGAAGGTAGATGGTTGTGTGATTGCTTAAGGTACTGGCTATGGATGCTCTGATGTGTATACTAATGGTGGTTCTACTTGTATGCAGCTCTGGTTTCGTCACTTGTTCTTAAAAGATGTGATTATCTCTCATAAATGGGCCAACCTTGAAATAAGGTTGTTTTAGGGGATAAATGGTAACTGACGGTGGTTCTGGCTTAGCCAGCAGTGGTTAAGGGTAACTGGAATCAGTTAGGGTAGGATTTCCTAGGTTTACTAAACTAGGCAGATCCTCTTGATTTTTTGGGGTCTCGTTTCATTTTACCTACGGATTAGAATGGAAGCTTCCTTCTAACGGATGGGAATGTGGTTAGGGGGAATGTAGGCATTGATTTTTAGGGTTTGGGTAGGTCTTAGTTAGTTATGACAACTTACTAAGAATAGGTCTTAGGGCAAGGTGGTTGGAAGATGTGGATATGTGGGCATTATCCCAATTAGGATATTTAAATAATAAATATTGTGAGGATAATGAATTAATTTAATTAAATTAATATTAGTGTGGGATGAAAGGGGCCATGGTTACGTGAGTATGTTCAAGGTGTTTATTTGATGAAAGACCAAAGGGGAGTGTGACCCAATTTTTGTGTCTACATTTTACCCCTTTTTGTTGCGTAGCTTGTATTAGTAAGCGCCGCCAAAAAAAATAAGATGTGGTTGCCCCATGTGTGGGTGAAGGTGATCCCCCTCAAACTAGGAACTGATGAGGGAGAAGGTGGAATCAGTGAGTGGTTTTATAAAAGGTGAATTTCATGAAGAGGAAGGTTGGCAATGTGGGTAAAAAAGGAAAAAGGGTCCACTTGGGTAATCTAGGTAATGGGTCAGGGTCAAAGGTAGTAACAGTCAAACGCATGCACACATATAAACTATAACACGGTACCAGGATGAAGAGTAGGCAAAATCTACATTGTCAAAGGTCGGTAGGTTTATCCAAACAAGGTTAAGGTGATTTCGGTATTCAAGGTATAGGATATGGTCAGGAAACACGACACAGGTTAGGTTCAGGAACGTTTAGGTATGTTCCGATACACCAAAGGTTGGGTCAAGATAAACACTCACGACAAGAGGCAAGGTAAGGTCATTAGGTCAACAATCATAGGTAACAGTGTCACAAGGCATAGTGAACACATGGGGTCAAAGGTCACTAGCGATGGTCCAGGTCCAAGTATCTAGGTCATGACATGAGGAGGGCCGAGGTATGGGTAAAATAACAAGTCCCCAAAGGAGGACGAGGTTAGGTAGTAAATGATGAAGTCCTGAGGATGAGGTGAATGGTCAGGGTAAGCACTGGGTGAGGGAAAAAAGAGTGATGGGCAGGGTAATAGGGTGAAAGTGTGGGCAATGTGGAAGAGAGGGTGACTGAAGCCGGTTAAGGGTAACTGACCATGGTAAGGTAGGGCACGTGACCGATGTCGGTGAAGGTAAAACTGGCATCGGCTAGGTCGGGGATGTTATAAAAAAGAAAAATCCATGTTTTTTCAAATCATTTGTATGTTGCGAATTGGGAAAATGACAAGTAAAAAAGAGAAAATGTGGAAAGTGAGAGAGAGAGAGAGATACTGGGGACTGATTTGGTGAACCACGTAGTGGGTGATTAGTAGAGGAGAGGTGGGTCCATGAGATTATATTGGTTGATTTTATTGGTTGGAGGGGAGGTGACAGATTGGTGATGGCAGAGGCCAGAGAGGGATCGGATGGACCACTGGAACAGCGGCCAGACATGCCACCATGGTGATGGCAGCATGATGAGGTAAGCGTTAAACCCTCTCTACATTTTTTGAGATAGATTAGGTGAGAGGTCGAGTGGTCGAGTGGTGAAAATTTAGGTTTGGGGGGGGGATAAAATTTGAAATGTGGGAAGGTGAATTGGGTAGAAGGAGCGGGGAGAGAGGTAGGTGGGTGAATAGAGGGTGGGATGGGGTTGAGGGGGAATGTAGGTGATAATGGGTGGGTAGAAGAGTCAGGAGAGGGATTTTTTTTAGAGGGGAGGGTTTTGGGGGTCACAGATTTCGCCACGACAGTGACCGGTGTCATTCGGGGTTAGCCGGCGTCGGTAGGTTCAAACCGGTATCAGTCACGAAATAGGTGACTGATGCCAGTTTAGGGGTGACTAAGGTCAGTTATAGATAACTGGAACTAGTCAGGTTTTGGAGAAAAAGGGGCTGAAAGGGCCCTAGGTTGAGTGGGTGAGATAGGGAAGGGTAGAATAGGATGTGTTTGTGAAAAACAAAACCTAGTGTAGGTGGGGATAAAAATGGGTATGGGGAAATGATAGTGGGTGAGGGTGGGGGGGAGATAGAAATGTGATAGGTAGGTAGGTTGGGAAGAAAGAAAGAGGTGATACAGTGGGTATAGGTGAGGTGCCAAGGGTGAGTGTGGGTATGATGAAGGTAGATTAATTTGATGTTTGTATTAGATACAGGGGAGAGATCAGTTGCAAATGAGAGATAGGGTGCCACCCCTACTTTTGAGAGTACGAGGCATGGTGGTAGTTGAGGAGTGGTGGCACGTGGAGAAAGTGGGCCTGACTGAGGTCTGATGCTATCGGTATGTAGTCTAGTAGCTAATTCTGATGGTCTCTCTCATTGATAGATGGGATTCAATGACCAACACATTCCACCTACCGATGGGTGAGATGACAGTCACCATGGAGAACGTGATCAGGATCTTGTGGTTACCAATACTAGGGACACATGTGTACTTGATCTCCTCCAAGGCCTCAAAGGATTTGATGCTAACAATGTTTTTGGAGTGACTGGAATACATGACATTCCATAGTGTTAGCTTGAGTTACAGGGGGATGTACCTAGCCTGTCCAGAGGAGACGAGGCTAGTTATTTTATTGATGGAGGTAGTGTGTTGTTTCACACTGCCAGATGCAAAGGGAGGGAGATTTCCCCACTCCTTGATGGGGGTTTTACATGACATGGTGATGGATCAAACCTACTTTTCCTAGGCACCAGCATTCCCGGTGTAGTTATACAGAGAGTTGTGGGCGTATGGGCACCTGTGGAGGTTTAGCTTATGTTGCGCCTTTTTACTACATTGTTGGGCCTATGAGAACATAGTTTGTGTGAAGCTAGTGGGTATGCCCCGAGCAGATGCATTTCCACTAAGATTGGTTTGGGTGGGGTACATGCGATGAGTGCCCGTGATTTGAGAGTGTCGATCAAATAGGGCTACACATGATGTAGCATATTACAGGTGTCTATTGCAGGGATTTTTCAGAGTAGACATCATATGGAGACCATATGTGGGTTATCCCTCATACAGGTGGATGCATGATGAGCTAGATGGCCTTCAGCTGTTGAGATGGATAGAGGGGCATCATGCCAGGGAGCACGAGATGATCCCAGTTGATAGGGTTAGATGGCAATTTGGGCTGCTACATGACATACCTCCACCTTTCCCATAGTACAGGAGATATGATGTGGAGAGGCCATTACCTCTACCACAAATGACAATGCCTACAAGGTAAGAGGAGTAGGTGATAGACTAGTGGATCGATGATGTCAGAGTGACAGACAGTGTTAGGCAGCTCAATTACTAGTAGTACCACCCAGGCTGGGGTAGCCAGATTTAGCCACTATTACGGTGCAGAGAGATGCCCTACAGGGGTAGTTTGTGACCCTGATTACCCAGTTGGGGATGGTGTAGGGGTAGTTAGCTAGTTCAGAGGTAGATATTTCTGAGTTGTATGCACAGGTGGCCAATCTTCAGGCCTAGATGGCCCAGGGTGGAGATGGAGATGATGATG
This sequence comes from Taxus chinensis, assembly GCA_019776745.2. NCBI lineage: Eukaryota > Viridiplantae > Streptophyta > Pinopsida > Cupressales > Taxaceae > Taxus > Taxus chinensis. Next base: position 46,916,773 of record CM034148.1, read on the forward strand.
ATAGTCAGGTGGTCACCCTATAAGCACATGTGATAGGGTTACAAGGTCAGTTAGCCATGGCATAGGCACATATTGGGGCCTTACAGGCACAGGAGTAGAGGCTAATGGGGCCACCATATGCACCGGGATAGGGTCCCAGTTTATAGGGAGGGTGGGATAGGGTCCTGTAGGACAAGTACATGGTAGAGGCCAATGGGGCCACCACATACAGTTCCCGTATCTAGGTTACAGGAGGCGAGAGAGGAGACCAGGTACTATCAGGACCAGCTGATGGTGGTATGGATAGATTTTCTATCGTATGCCAAGTACAGGGCACATCAGGCCTCTTGTGAGAGGACCAAATTATGCACCCATAGAGTGGAGAGCACAAGTGGCCATCAAGCCCCAAAACATGGTTAGGGTGAGGCCACCAATTCACGGAGGCCAGTTCCAGTTGATGTACTAGCAGGGACCTAGCCACCACCTATGATGGGTGGGGAGATGTTAGTAGGTCGTCATATATGAGCCGAGGAGGTAGAGTGGAAAGGTGAGATGGATATGGAGGATGTCCACAAAGATGATGCCTGATATATGGCTCTTGATTTTGATGTAGTTTTGATTTTGATATATATCAGCTTGCGTGTTGAGATTTTTTATATTTTTGATCATATAGTGGCCTACATGCCAAGAGTTATTATATTTTTGATCATATACCAGCCTGTGTGCTGAAGATGGTGAGGATGTATATGAGAATTTTGAGAGACTGGATTATATACACCGGCCTACGTGTCGAATACATTTGATAGTTATGTATATGGATATTGTATTTATATAGATGTTGATGATTATGGGCATTATGTGTTTGTGTTGATAACATTTTATTATTATGCATAGATGGACTTATGGTAGGTGTGTTAGGCATGGATGGAGTTAGGTTTTGGGCATGGTTGAGTTAGGTTATATGTATGGATCAAGTTAGTTTGTGGTCTAGGCATGGATTGAGTCAGGTTTTAGACATGGTGGAGTCATGTTGTAGGCATGGATTGAGTTAGGTTGTGGTCTAGGCATGGATGAGTCAGGTTGTAGGGATGGACCGGGTTAGGTTTTGGTCTAGGCATGGATGAGTTAGGTTTTGGTTGTAATTCATTAATATTTACAATGAATGATGATATGGGTCATTTTTAAGATGTTTTATAATACTTGCATGATGTTGGTAAAGAAATAGTAATCGAAATAAATGTATGTTTTGATGATGATAAAAATGTGAAGCAATTTTTCGTTTGTTTGGGTTAATTTCCAAGTTTTGATATAAAAAGGAAACAAAGTAGGGCAGAATGTGATTTAGGAAAATGAAAGATGAATTGGTTAGGGTAGAGATTGGTTGAGCTAACCTCTAAGGTCCCCGTGCCCTCGAAGTGTTACCTACATAGTCCCAGTGAAAAAGGACCTCAGGCCGATGTAGTTCTCCCATAAGCTAGGGAAGAATATGAGGAGATATGAGAATGAGATGGTAGGTCGTAGGCATGATTTGGGTTTAGGTCTGTTAGGTTTGGGTGAGTTGTGGGTAACTTGGTATAGGTGATTTTGATTGTGGTAGAAGAAGAAGATTACCAAAAAGGTAAGCATCAAGGACCAAGTCTTGTATAAGGTAATCAATATGTAATAAAGAAGGTTAAAAGATAAGAGGGGACAAGAAAGCCACCCAATTGGTTACGATCATATCGAGTAGGTCATACCTTGGAGGAGGTGATGGACGTAAGACCCTAAAAGATATTGCATGATTGATTGTTCTAAGGGTGGAAAGTAGTCACATGATCACCAAATGTCATGGTTTCCAAGAGTTCCCTTGAGGCAGTAGGAAATGGGAGTGTGAATGGTGAGAGGGGTGAAAGGTGGTTAATTTTTATATGGTATGAAGTAGCATGCTCTTTTGGCAAGAGATCCAAGGTCACAATGGGTAAGTCTATGATGAAAAGGCTTTCTGTGTTGACTGATATTTGAGATAGACTGATCGATGTGGGAAGTCTATATGGGATGAAGAAATTAAATCCTTGAGGTCTTCGTGAAGCTGATCGATGCAAGAAGCTTCAAATTCTCTCACTTTTTTTTTAAAGAGCTTTACATAGTTTTCTTTCGAGGGAGTAGTCTATTTATAGCACCAATTGCAGAGAGGAAGATGTCCTTTTGAGGGAGTCATCTTTTTATTGGAAGTTTGACTCAAGGAGTTGGATCCCATGTGAGGGCTTCAAATTCATGGACAAGACCAATGTGAAGAATAGGATTCTTGTTCAGAAAACAGGGTGAAATGACCATGGGATCTCATCTAAAGGTAGACAAAAAGTATCCATGAGAATCATGTTATGTGCAGCACCGTGGTACACATATTCAAGAGAAGATAACAAGTGACAGGTATGCACATGACTCTTATTTAATCATTGGTGATGATGTGGGAAGTTGATAGCACTCAATGGACAAGTATGGAAAGAGGAAAAAGGTGAGGTAGGACTAAAATTCAACAGTAGAATGGTTGAAGATGTAAGGCATTAAGGGGCTCAAGTTCTAGTTTACCATTGAGTGAAGATAAATGATAAGCACTTGATCTATAAGTATGGGTCATGATGTATGGTCCAAGCTAATGAGGAGCAAATTTTCCCCGTTTACTTTTTCTGCTTTGGTTACATGTTGATTTTCTTTCAGGACAAGGTCACCAACTTGGAAGGTTCATTCATGGACATGTTTTTCATAGGAACGTTTGATACATTTTAGGTAAACTTGAATATGATCAAGAGCATTAAGACGGTGTTCATCTAATAACTCAAGTTGTGTTAAACGGTCTTGACAAAATTCATCATCATTGAGCATATCATGAAGATAAATTTAGAGTGAGGGGATCTAGACTTCGAGGGGCAGAACAACCTATATACCGTAGACTAGAGAAAAAGGTGTAATAGCAGTGGAAGTGTGAATACAATTGTGGTATACCCATAGGGAAAAAGGAATGTACATATGCCAGTCCTTCCCAGTATTGTTAACCACTTTCATGAGAATTTTGTTTAAGGTTTTGTTAGTGGATTCAGCTTGGCCATTGATCTATGGGTAATAAGGTGATGAGAAACTTAGTTGAATGCTAAAGGCGTCGCAATGTTTTATTTTTGAATTTTTTTCCATTATCAGTGATGAGGCGATGAGGAACACCAAAGTGACAAATGATGTGATGATTGATGAACTTACATATTTTCTTGGCTTTCGTGGAGATGAGTGGTATGGCTTCAACCCATTTTGTGTAGTATTCGGTAGCAGTGAAGATCTATTTATGTCATTGGGAAGAATGGGGATTGATCTCTGCAACAAGATCCAAACCCCATTGAGAAAAGGGCCAAAGGTCACGGGTGACCTGTAAGGCATGACTGGGTGTATGATGAAGGTTGGCATGTTGTTGGCATTTTAGACAATGCTTGATGTAGTCGCAACAATCATAGTTAAGGGTTGGCCAGCAATAGCCTAGGCGAAGAATACACTTAGTAATAGCAAGGCCACTAAAGTTACCTCCACATATGCCATCATGAACTTCCTTGATGGTATAAGGAATTTCAGAACTCGTGAGGCATCGTAAGATAATACCATCAAAGTGGCACTTATAGAGGAGGCCCCCCATGATGACATAATGAGAGACCTTTTTAAGGAAGGCACATTGTCCATTACGGGTGAGAACAGTAGGTAAGATGGAGAGAGAAAGATAGTTGGAGTATTGTTTATACCAAAGCTCACTCAGGTCTGGGGTGACGGTTCTGATGGAGTAAATGTCACAAGGTAAATAAGAGGGTGATTGGATTCATTGTATGATGACAAAGATTTTAGAATTGGCAAGCAAAGTGGGGGTATTTGAGAAGCCAAGAAGGCCATGGTATTGATAAATTTGTTGGTTGAACGTGGGTTGGTTTGAAGGGCGTAACGGTCGAAGGTGGTCAAAAGTATGTCTACATGATGTTTGTACTTTTGAATTATCTCATTACGACATTGGTATATATCATTGACCTAATTTATGACCAATTGAGAATCACAAAATATGTTGATTGATTTGACATCTAGGGCATACGTAACTTGGAGACCTAGTATGAGCACTTTATATTCAAAATTATTATTGGTACAATCAAAATCGAGTTTGAAAGACAAAGGCATGGGTTCACCATCAAGGGGAATTAGGATAACTCCTGCCCCACCCCCAAGCTGACACTTGGAACCATCAAATAAGAGTGTCATTTGGTAAGCGGGTTCATCCAGGAAAAGGGTAGTAATTGACTCATCTGGAAAGTCAAAATTAGAGGGCTGATCCCTAGAAACAGGTGCGTCGGTGAATTGGTTGGTGATAGCTTGGCCCTTAATGGACTTTTGATGGATGAATTCAAGGACGAGGTCAGCCAAAAGCATAAGCCAGCATGCGGCATGTGTAGATTGAGAAACAGGGGTGGAAGCCTGATTAGTTTGTATTAATCTCAATCAACAAACCTTGCATAGAATGGGCTGCAATACTTATAGATATTGCACAGCCAAATACAAACATGAAACAAAGTTACACAGGTGTAACCATTTTCCAAAATACACAAGCTTCTAATAACATCCAGGAAGCACAAATGAATAAATACAAATATACTATTTAAAACAATATAACAACATCTATGAAAGAAAAATATGGTTTATGAACCATATAACAATACATAACAAAATATGGTTTATTTAATAACCATTATTATTTAATTAATAAAATTAATTAAATAATTATAATATGCATAATTAATTAGGATAATAATATTTTATCCTAACATTCCCCCCCTTAATTGTGTATTGTCTAAAGAGATGAGGAGAGGAACTCTCTGAACAACTCGAACTTGTCATGTGCAAGTGACTTTGTGAAAATATCTACTCATTGTTCAGCAGTTGGGAAAAATTGAAGCTAAATGTTGTGCTTCAACACATGTTCACGTATGAAATGAACTTGAACCTCAATGTGCTTTGTTCTCTCATGAAAAATTAGATTGCGAACAAGTTTGAGTAAACCTTCATTGTCAACATGCATGGTGGTTGGTTTATCTTGAGGTATTCCAAGTCCTTCCAGTATGCGACGTAGCCAAATCACTTCATCGACAGCTTCTCCTGCAGAATGATACTCGACTTCTGTGGAAGAGCGAGAAAAAAAGTGTTGTTTCTTACTTCCCCATGATATTGGTCCAAATCCCATAAAGAATACAAATCCAGAAGTGGATTTTCTATCATCAATGTTACCTGCATGATCTGAATCTGAATATCCAATCAAGAAGAAGTTTTCGTTCTTCTTGTATTCTAGAACAAGATCCTCTGATCCTTTAAGATATCTCAAAATGTGCTTTGCTACTTTCCAATGACAAACTTTGGGTTCCTGCATGAACCTGGATAGATAGCTTACTGCAAATATGATATCTATTCTAGTGTAGGTCAGGTAAATGAGACTCCCAATCACCTGCCGCTAGAGAGTGGCACTTACCTCAGGACATGGATCTAAATGAGATAATAGTAATCTGTTCTCCATGGTTGTAGCAATTGGTGTGTAATCCATCATCCTAAACTTCTCGAGCATAGTCTTCGTATATTTCATCTGAGAAACAAAAATATGATTCTCTTTCTGCCACACTTATAATCCAATACAATAGTGCATCAGCCTGAGATCGGTCATGTCGAACGATCAATTAAGATCTTTCTTCATTGCATCGATCATCCTCATTAAACTGTCAGTGATGACTAGATCGTCGACATAGACAACAACAATCACCATCTCCCCCCCTTTCTTTTTGAGGTAGAGATTGGGATCGTATGGATTTCTAACAAATCCATGTTGTACGAGATGCTCATCAATCTTGATGTACCATGCCCGGGGTGCCTGTTTGAGGCCATACAGAGATTTCCTGAGTCTACATACCTTTATTTCTTGACCAGGTACAACATATCCCTCAGGTTGAGTCATGTAGACTTCTTGTAAATCTCTGTTTAGGAAGGCACTTTTTACGTCCATTTGGTGAACTTTCCATCCAAATTGAGCAGCTAGAGAAAATACCATCCTGATCGTTTTGATCTCAATTGTGGGAGAAAATGTCTCCTCATAGTCAATGCCTTCTTTTTGTGCATACCCCTTTGCTACAAGTCTTGTTTTGTACTTGTCCACTATCCCATCTGCTTTGTACTTAGTTTTAAATATCCATCTACATCCAATGGGTTTCTTCCCTGGTGGAAGATCAACAAGCTGCCAAGTGTTATTCTTCATCACTGATTGATATTCAGAATCCATGGCATCTTTTAAGATTTTGACTGTAGGGCTTCCTGGACTATAGATGGCTCATCTGATTCAATAACTCTACTCATCAAATCAAAGTTAACTTCTTCTCTTTCTTTACTACGAGTCCATGGTCTAGGGGTGGATGTATCCGATGGAGCATCCAATCTTGCATCTCATAATGTACTTGTACACCATTTAGGCATACATTGAACTATTCATATGGGTTGTGGTTCTATTTGATTAACACCATCATCCCCATCATCACTTTCATCTTCTGAGGGAACATTAGCTTAAATTTTTACAACAGGTGAAAAATCTACATCTTGTGAGTCCGGAGGAGGATTCTCTGCTTCCTTCTTCTCGAAAAACTCAACATCTCTGCTGGTGTAGACTTTTCTGGTCTTAGGATCCATCAATCTATACCCAAGAGTCTCTTCACTATACCCAATGAAGACGAGTTTTTGTGACTTCATGTCCAATTTATTTCTGTTCTGTTTGGGTATGTACATGTTTGTTTTGCACCCGAATACTCTGAGGTGTGCAATGGATGGTTTCCTTTTTTACCATGCTTCTTGTGGTGTTAGTCTATCAAGAGCAGTTGTGGGTGCTCTGTTCAATAAAATACAATGTTGTTTTTGTTGCTTCTGCCCAAAATGTCTTTGCATGTCCGGAATCATTGATCATGCATCACACCATTTCCATGATAGTATGATTTCTTCTCTCAACAACACCATTTTGCTATGGTGTGTGTGGAGGAGGCATTTGTCGACAAATCCCGTGAGTTGTAGGTAGTCTCTGAACTCATCACTAGTGAATTCCCCCCCTTGATCTGAGCGGAGAGTTCTGATGTGACGACCAGTTTCTTTCTCAACTACTACTTTGAACTTTTTGAAGGTTTTAAATGCTTCACTTTTCTTACGAAAACAAAAAATCCACAATTTCCATGAATAGTCATCATCACAAAGCATGAATTACTAGAACCCAGTATGACTTGGCTGAAGTGGACCGCAAAGATCGGTATGAACCAGGTCAAGTTTACCATGAGCTCGGAATGTACTCCTCTGGAATGAAAATCTATGTTGTTTACCTGCTAAGCAATGAGGACACTTGTCTATATCCTTCTAAAGAGATGGTATCCCATGTACCATATTAAACTGGCGAAGTGTTTCGAGATATTTGAAACTTATATGACGAAATCTCTGATGCCACAACTAGGCTGAGGTGGAGTTTTTAGCCACAAGTGCTTGATCATCTTTGTGAATGAAATCAATTTGAAACATGCATCCCACATTTGAGGCTTTTGCAATTATTTTCGAGCCTCTAGATTTATCTCAAATCAAACATGTTTTCTTGCCGGATTGACTATCAAAGTCAATTTTCAGGTGGTGATCTAGGAGTTGACTAACTGAAAGAAGATTCTTTGTCAACCCAGGGACATATAGGACATCTGATAGTCTGCATTTGCGTGAACCAAGGGGAAGAGAAATGTTCCCAATCCCCTAAACTGTATATGAAGAATTGTCTCCCAATGAAACATGATTTTTCGATGGTGTGTCCCTCATTGAAATAAACCAATCTCTATGGCCAGTCATGTGTTGAAATTAACATACCAGACATCACTAGATGACTGGATGGTTCACTTGCCAGAAGCATGTGTTTAGAGTGGCTTCCAGTTCCCTTTTTTATCCCGTGAAATCAATGTCCCTTGTAAGATTGTTTTTGTTGTGATCATATGTTTCAGTTATACCAACAATCTTGTAACATCACTCCCCGTGATGACGTGGATGGTGTCTTCACTTTGATCGAGCAGGTGAACAAGAAGTCTTCATTGTTGTGACTGTTCTTGTTACTCAGCAATATTACCTTGCTGGTGGGGTCTTCTTTTTCTAGTTTAGTGTATGTACCCCTTTTTATTCCTGTGATAGTTGTTAGAATGTCCCTCTGTAATATTGTTTGTTGTGGTCTCAGAGTTGCTTGATGAACCTTTCTTATAAGTGTTCCTAGGGTGTTGGATTTTGCACAATAGGACATAAGTCATGTCCTCTCTTTGCAAATAGGGTACATTGCTTCTGATTCGGGAGTTGATTGTCCCTGTGATACTGATTCTGATGTTGGGAATTTTGATGGGAATCATGTGTTTTCCTTTACCTTTTCCTTTCCATTTATGATGTGAAGACAGTGCCTTCTCCTCTTCATCATCCTTATTGTGCATTGCTTCCTCTTGTTAGTATACAATTTACATTCAAAAAATTGGTAGCTTTACCTACTGTTTTGTGCAGGCCGTGATCATTTTGTTTGTTGTTTCTTTGTGCAAGTACACAGGGTTGCGCCTTCTATATTGTTTGCCTTTTTTATAGCTCATGAGGCAGGGATTTCTTTGATGCGAGGACGCAGGGGTCTCCAAACTGTGTGCAAGTCGTTGTGCTTGGAAGGATTTGCTTTTGTAGCATAGAAAACAGATCTACAACCTTGGTGGATGTAAGCACACTCACGCCATTTGAATAGTCTCTAGATTTTATTGTTGGTTTTGTAGGAAACAGATCTACAACCTTGGAGCATGGAGATTTGCATAGCTATGGCTGTGACAGCAAGCCAATTTTATTGTTGGTTCGGCCAATACAACCCCCAACGCAGGTAGTCGTTCACCCTTTGCAAGTCACCAATCCAGTCGTGTAAGCAATCTAATTCAACCTCCAATGTTGTTGAATAGCTTGATTAGGAGCTTGGTGCAGAGCTCTACTAATATGGCACAGATACCTCTAAACTTGGTGCACTGATAGTGTTAGCTGTGGCTAACAATGTCACTAACTTTAGTGACAAAACCCCTAATGGGGAAAATGGATTTTTTTTTATATGGATTCTGAAAATGAACAGCTTCCAGATAGCAAATTTTCTTGGTGCAGAGGGCACCAAGGCAAAACAAATTTGCTTTACGTTTACCTGGAAAACACACAGGAGATTGTGAGTCTACAGGGAGATGTGGGAAGTTGCTGGAGGCAGCACTAGCTCTCCAATGTTACAAATTTCTTCTCCACAAATCCTTCTTCCTCTGCAACCTTCTCCAACCTTGCCAGGAGCTTGATTCACTCTGGTACCAAATGTAGATTGAGAAACAGGGGCGGAAGCCTGACTAGTTTGTATTAATCTCAATCAACAAACCTTGCATAGAATGGGCTGCAATATTTATAGATATTGCACAGCCAAATACAAACATGAAACAAAGTTACACAGGTGTAACCATTTTCCAAAATACACAAGCTTCTAATAACATCCAGGAAGCACAAATGAATAAATACAAATATACTGTTTAAAACAATATAACAACATCTATGAAAGACAAATATGGTTTATGAACCATATAACAATACATAACAAAATATGGTTTATTTAATAACCATTATTATTTAATTAATAAAATTAATTAAATAATTATACTATGCATAATTAATTAGGATAATAATATTTTATCCTAACAACATGCTGATTTTGATAATACATGAAGTGTACGGGGTCGGTGTTGGTCACAACATAGGTTTTTTGGTTGAGTAGGTAATGGCGGAGTTTTGTCACGATGAAAACTAAGGCTAAGCAAAGTTTTTCGGGATGTTTGTATCGGGTTTCATAGTCCAAAAGAGTATGGCTTACGTAATAAACTACCTACTCCCTGTGTTGTTCATCGTGATGAGCGAGCATGGCCCCCAAAGAGTGATCGGTAGCTGAGATATATAGGTAGAAAGGTTGATCGTCTTTAGGTGGAATGAGTACGGAGGGTTGAAGAAGGTATTTTTTTAAGGCCTCAAAATCTTTGTGGCATTCATCATCCCACTTAAATGAGACATCCTTCTTGAGTAGATGATGAAACGGTTAACACCGATCAGAAAATTGTGAAATGAAACGGTGAATAGACTACAACTTACCTTGTCGGCTACAGAGTTGCCTAAGATTAGTGGGTAGAGGCTTTTCCAGAATGGCCTTGACTTTAGCAGGGTCAACTTCTATACCACGTAAGGAGACGATGAATCCTAGGAGTTTTCCTGAGAGAACCGCAAAGACACACTTCTTGGGTTGAAGGCGGATGTAATATTTAATAAGGTAGTCAAAGATGGTTTTTAGGATGGCAAGGTGTTCGGAGCCACGTTTAGATTTGGCCAAGATATCATCCACGTAATATTTCAATATACGATGCATGATGTCATGGAAGATATAATTCATAGCCCACTGATATGTGGCACCAACGTTTTTAAGGCCAGAAGGCATGATTCAATAGTACAAGGTCCCCCAAGGGGTGATGAATGTGGTTTTGTGTTGATCCTCTGGGGCAAGTAAGATTTGGTTATAACCCGAGAAGCCATCCATGAGTGATAGCATCTCATGACTAGCAGTAATTTCAACCAACTGGTCAATACCAGGTAGAGGAAAGTCATCTTTTGGGCAAGCTAGATTGAGGTCATAGAAATCCATGCAAATACAGAGTCCCCCTATCACCTTAGTGACAGGGACAATGTTAGAAATCCTATGAGGATAATCAATGGGTAATATGAAGGAAACAGAAAGAAGACACTGAAGTTCTTCTTTGACAAGAAGGGTAATGTGAGGGTGCATTTTCCTCAGCTTTTTTTTGACGGGCTTGGCATCGAGAATGCTTACGATATTATGGACCACTATGGTGGGGTAAATACCGGGCATGTCTGTGTAACACCAAGAAAAATCATGTTCATGATCTTTGAGAAAAGAAGTGATGGCTTCCTGTTCAGCAACATCTAAAGATTGGTCAATCTTTAAGATGTGTGGGTCATCCTGAGTATGAATGTTGATTTTGATAGTTGATTCATTTAACATGGTTTACATCTAAGATGGTAACGACCGATGAATATATGAGTCTTCTGCACTAAGGTAGGTGAGTATAGATTCATCATCCTGACATTGAATGACGTTGATCGAAGGTGTATCGTCATCGATCATTTTAGGATACAGGAAAGGAAGAGAGAAGGAAGCCTTACCCTCACGTTGTTAAGTTAGAGGGCCCAAGGAGATGGTGTTTATGAAAAAAAAAGTTAGGAGGAATGGATTCTGGGTCCATCGACTTCATCGGTGAAGGTGGAGAAGGGCTGATGTCCTCGATGAGCTCAATGTGATCCTTCTTGGTAGGTGATTCAGCAAAGCCGATACAACTACGATCATTATGTTTACGGGTATTACATGGAATAATAGTATGGTGTCCTTGCTCATAAAATCCAAAACCAAAACCCTTTCACATACATTGGTGCAGGAATGTATGGGAAAAATGGTGATTGGTGAGTGACTAGAGGTCGACGGAAAATGGGTGGGTTTGTGATGGTGGTTCCAGTGTGTAAGTTGTAGTATCAAGTCCCCCATAGCTGAGACTGGTATGAAGGTGCGGAGGACCATAAAGGAAGTGCTCTCCTATACGGTGATCATAACGAGGGTGTTGGTGAAGACATCCATACTCTTGTGGAGTAAGGAATGTGTTAACACTATATAAGCGATACTCCCCCAGAGTGAGGCATTGGAAAATTCCTTCTAAGGGATTAGTGGTTGGTATGTACGTAGCTAGAATAGATGATGTGTCAGAGGTTGATGTAAAGGTAGAGCTAACGGATTGGGAGACTGATGGTTCAGCCGTGGAGGTCGTGGCAGTGGTAGGAATGGAGGAGGCATGTGTGGTTGAGGTAGCGGTTGTACTGGTAAGCAGAGGTATAGGTGAAGTGGTAGTGGTCGTGGAGGTAGAAACCTTAATGGGTATAAGCATGTCATTAGATCGATAAAGCATGTTGCATGTTTTAAAAGGTGAAGGATCAGCTAGAATAGTATAGGTGTGTCCTTCATGCTCAAACTTTACACAGTGATGCAAACTGGAAGGAACACAACCCATGACATGAATCCAGGGTCTGCCAAGTAACAGGTTATATTGGAATTCCCCCTCCAAGATGTAAAATAACTCTGGAATAGTGTGGGGGCCCATGAAAATGTGGAGGATGACAGTGCCTAGTGTAGAGGTGATAGCGTCATTTAATAAACACAGCATGATAGGATGTTTATGCATGCAATTTTCATGTATGCACATTTGAGTGAATGCATGGGATGAAATGATATTAATGCTAGCACCCCCATCAATCATGACATGTCATACACATATATCATCAATGTGGACAGAGATGAAGAGAGTTGGGTCTGGATCATCTGTTTGGTGTTATGCGATCTCTTCCTCTGAGAAGCTAAGGGAGGCTACTTGGTGAGTAGGTGGAGGTGTGGAACAAGGTGGTAATTTGGTGAGAGAGGCTACATGATGGGGCGTGATGATGGAGGCTACGGGTGTAGGTTCATTTGGTAAAACCTCAATAGATTAAAGGAACTCCATGAGAGTTTGATGATGGGATTCCAAAGTTTGGATGAGGTCATATAGAGACATTTTGAGGTTGGATTAGAGTAGGTGTTTGAGCATGGCATGATGTGTGACCTCATTATAAATATGATACATGGGGACGTGGATAGTGATTTTAGGTGTGGGTGCAAATGGTATGTTGGGTATGGGATTGTTTGGTGAGTCAGTTGCCTTTTTCTTGCCTTTGTCCTTCTGAGCACAGGTAGCAACGTGGATCATGTTGATCTGAGGTGGGGAGGTAGGTGAGGTAGGTGAGCCATGAAAGGTATGACGACACGAAGGGAAAAATCCCAATGGCAGGAAGGAGTCTTATGAGATGAGTTGGGCACATCGACATTTGGGTGGAGGTTTGGCGAGGTCATTGATGCAAACCATGTTAATTTCAAATCTCGGAGGTGGTTTTAGGAGCTGTGGGGGCAAAGGTCTGGGTCATTGAGTAGGAAGTGAGGGAAGAGTTTTGGTAATGGGTGTTGGTGAAATGGGGTCCTCCTCAAGAAGGTCATCATCATCAAAGTTTTCTTCAGAAGGGCATAACTCGATAAGAACATTTTTCAAAGCCTTACAGTTCTCTACATCATGTCCTGGAACATAATGTTAGGCACAAATTTTGGTGTTGTCAAACCCCTTTGGTTTGGGCTTGAGAGGGTCATAAGGTCTGAGGGGCAGCAATGTGATGACAGAAGTATCAAGGAGGTTAGTTAAAATTTTGGCGTAGGACCCTGCTAGTGGATCACAATGGGAAGTGAAGGTGGGTTTGGGTGTAGGTATGGAGGACTGTAGAGGAACGGTCTTTACATGAGGGGGAGTAGGTTGAGCTACGGTTTTAGGTGTTGGTATGATCTTAGTCGTTGATTGTGTTTTTTTGGGTAGGGGTATGGTAGATGAATTGGCAAGAGAGTGTATGGTTTTTTTGACTACCTTATTGGAGGGTAGTATATTTTTGTCCTTAGGTTGTACCTTCTTGGGAAAAGGTGATACAGGCACACGAGATCTAGAGGGAAAGGTAGATGGTGGAAGAGGGTGTGTTACCCATAGGTATAGCAGAGGTGTTATGAAGGTAGATTGTGTATGTCATGTTAGAGGCGTGAGGGAAAGATACTGAAGTGTCATGGGTGGTGAAGGGGTGATCGATGGTATTAGAGGTATGAGTGGTAAAGATGATACAGATGTGAGTAGAAGTCATGGTAGGTGCTTGGGTATGTTTGAGGTTTGCAATGGTGGAATGGGCTGCTGTGTTTTTAGTTTACCAGTGGGTGGAGGTTTCTTACTCATGTTAAAAGGATGAGATCCTAAGACAGACGAAGTGGGTAAAGGTGAAGAAGGTGTGATCGGTGAGGTTGGATCTTCTATGTGGGTGTTGGAGTAGGTTTGGTATTGACTTTGGAGGATGTAGCTGAATCTAGTTTGATAGGTGGATGAATAAGGCTCGTGGTTTGGATGACCCCTAAGGTAGTAATAGGTTTAGTCGAGGAAGATGATGTAGGTGTGGGTTTGGATTTAGGTGTATGTTGGGTTATGGGTAAGGGTGTGTGTTGAGCTATGATGGGTTTCATGGAAGAAATTGTGATAGAGGAGGTTGTGTTTGGTTCAATTGGCCGAAATATCTTTGGGTAGATAGTGAAAGTGTCAACAAGTTGCATCTGCATTTGTGTTGAGACATGAAGTAGAAGATGCCCCCAAAGCAAGGCTTTATCCACATAATCTAAGTGATTGGCTAAGCGAGAGAATGCCACATCTATAGGTGAGGCTAATGAGGATCTAATGTAAATTCCTATGAAATTTTTCTTACAAACGGGGAATTTGCTAGCTTCGGCTTCTATGGGTAAGAGAGTCAAAAGTAAGTCTACAGGATCTTGGGTACTGATGGAGAATGATCACCTAGAGGAAAAGGTATCTCTATTGGGTCTTTGATAGGTGGAGGAGATGATGGGTACTCCTCTATGGGTGGAGGAGATGATGGGTGCTCCTCTGTGGGTGGAGAAGATGGTGGGTACTCTTCTGCGGGCTGGAGAGGTACTGTGGGTGACGGCTCTCTAGGTGTAGAAGCCAAAGGTGAAATAGTCTTGATATTAATGGAAGGCTCCTCCATGGGTGATGAAGGAGGTGAAAGGTGTTCCTCTATGGGTGGAGGAATAGGTGAGGTGGGTTCTAATGTAGAATAAGGACTTTGGGCTAGAATTTCCTCTATGGAAGGAATATGAGGTAATTGGGCCACATCAGGTGTATCACTGAAAATAGCATGGACCTCGTGGGTATGGCTATCATGAGTTGAAGTCTCTCCAGTTTGATCAGAAGAAGGGGCATGATTAGGAAAGGGTTTCTTAAAGATATGTAGGTTCTGATTCGTAGGTGCATTAGGATTATCCAAGGTTAGCTCGCCCTTCTCGAGCATTTCTTGGACAATGTTTTTGAAGGTGATGTAATTTCCATCACTATGACCCTTTACTAGATGGTAGTTGAAGAATTCGTGCTCTTTATACCACGTGGGTGTGGGGTGAGCAGGGTCAAAACCAGTGTGTGGTTTCATGGGAGGAAGGGTGATGGCCCCAGCTTTGATGAGCTTCTCCAAGACAGAAGAATAAGGTTCCCCAATTGGGGTATATTTCCATTGTTCCTGTTTGAATTGAAAAGTTTGAACGGGTGAGAGATTAGATGAGGGCCTAGCCTAGTTTGATAGATGAACTAGGTCATGTTTGAGTATCACTACATTATCGCTCCCCTTGGCATTTGAATAATTTTTCTGTGGTTTTGAAGAGGAAGAGGTATCATTCGACTTGAATGTGGAGTTCTTATTGCGTAATTGGATTTTCTTCTCTTTAATAGCCCAAATATCTAGCTTTCATGCCATGGTGAATGCTTCGTCAAAGGTTTAGAAATTTTGAACATGTAGGATCAGTGAGATATGCCTAGCACAAGCCCATGTGAAGATTTCAATGAGTTTATTTTACGGTAGTTGGAATGTGAGTTGATTGATCAGGCTACGCCAACGAACAAAAAAATCTTTGATGGATTCATCGTGATACTGACACGTAGAGTAGAGGTCAATCATGGTAACCTTCTTAATGATATTAATAGACAAGTGATCCAAGAAGGCTTGGGCTACCTGATTAAATGAGAATATAGAGTTTCTAGGAAACCCACTATACCAATCTAACATGGGTCCAGTCAGAGACATGGGAAAGGTCCTCAGGAGAAAAGCATCATCATGGGAGATCAGATAACACCCATGTTTGAAAGACCACAAATGATGTTGCGGGTCTTCTTTGCTATTGAAATGGTTGAATTTAGGCATTTCATAATGCATGGGATATGGACGGATAGGAATGGATGGATGTATAGGCTCATTACAAATATCATCGTACGTGAGAGTGTTGTGGGAGCTAGAAACCGATGTCTCCAATGTCTGCATCTTGTCCATCATTAACTTAATTAGGTCATTGGTAGGTTGTGATGGATGGATGACTCTTGTAGCATAAGAAGTTTGGTGTTAGGCATATAACTGGGGTGGCATTCCAGTATATGGTGCTGCCGTATAGGTAGATTGAGAAGAAGGTAGTGAAATAGGGGGTACGTAGCCAGAGTGAATAATAGATGAAACAGGAGGCTACTTCTAGTACATATATGGAGGTGGAAGGGTCGTGGTGACCCTAGTGGCAATGGGGGCTAAGGATTGTGGAATAGAAAGGACAACGTTTTGAAAAGGGGTAGGGGTCACCAACACCGGGGGTGGTTGTGTAGCTATGGGTATATGCGAGACAATAGGTGCAGACGAAGTTGTGTTTTGGGTGGTTGTCAAAGGTATAGTGGATGTGGTGGGTGCAATGGAGGTCGCAAACATGGAATTCATAGTGGGTATAGGGCCTAGCTACAAAATGACTGGGGGTAAGGTAGATGTGGGTAGTGCGGAGCCAGATGGGGCTAACGCAGGAGTGGGAATGAGAGTCAGGGGGATAGATACGAGCATGCCGTATATCAACTGACCTGAGGCATCTCGAGTGGATGAGTGGGAAAGGTAAAACTACAAGGCAGTAGGATTTTGGTCAAGGAGTCGTGTGAACTCCTCGTCTCTAGTAGTGATAGAGATAGGTTGGATAGGTTCCATGGCTAGTGATAAAATGGAAGGTGGTGAAGGGCTAGGTGTTAATGGTTGACAATTGGTGTGGAATACGAGGGTGCTTGCTTGTCGACACGTCAGTACCATGTGAACAGGTACTAACGCGGTAAGACTATTTCTGTAAATGACACAAAAATACAACACAGGTAGGATAAATAGGTGGTGGTAGGTGAATTAGGGTTAAAATGTCAGCTGGAAAATGACACAGGCTAACCAATGTCTAGTTAGGTTAAACCAATGACATAGGTAACCAATGCTAGTCATAGGTAAACACAATCGGTCACTGTGGAAAGTGGACAGTTGGTCAAAAACAAGGTATAAGGCCAAATTTTCTAGGTATGCCAAATACTGATGAGACTTACCAGGTCAATGGATATGATAAGAGTGACAGAGACTCTAAACAGATAACGAAGGGGAATAGGTGTCCTTTTTGGGTTGGTTAACAAAAAGAACAGTGAACTGATGTTGGTTGGGTAAAATTGATGATGGTCAGAGGGTAATCGACAACGGTCTCTGGACTGACACCAGTTACTGTGAAATTGAAATAGTGATGAAGAAAAATGTGGTTGTGAGTTAAAATTAATGTGGAATCAAACCCATAATCCTGAGAATGATGAGAATATGGTCCAGGCACACTCAGATGAAGTTGGAATACACTAACTATGATGAGGAGCGTGTAAGGAGAAATAAGAAAAATGAAGAGTGTGACCTCTCACCTCAAAACGCAAGCCAAGCAGAAACACTAAGAAAAATACGATCCTAAGAGTGCCTTTTCTATTATGTTTGTTTAGCTTATGCTATTTTAAGGACTGACTCATGAACTGTAGAATAGATTTTTTTGGTGAGGATGGTTTCCTACAAAGAAGGAGATCTACAAGGAGAGGTTTCAGGTATGTTATGGTGGGGGCGGGCCGTCCTCTGATGGGGTACTGGATAGAGATAACCAGCAGGGTGCCCACTGTGCCATGATCATGTGATCACCTACAACTTCTTCCAGGTGAGATGTTGTTTAAGAATGTGTATATATTTTGAATTTGTGATGTTTGGGTAAGACTCAGAGAGAGAAAAAGAAAGAAAGTGCTTTTCTATGATTTGTTTGTCAACCATCAGCTGGGAATGACTTCTAGCATATAGGTTGCCCTCAATTAATGTGAGCTAATGCAGAAAAGTAGAATGAAATGCAATGATTTTTAAACCCAAATTGAAATGTAGAATTTGATGCCAAAAATAGATGAACAGGAGAAGGGATGCTCTTTCACTAATGTGATACTAATGAAAGGGAAGAAATGTTCTTTTTAAGCACCAAAATATGATTTCTTTTAGACAATAGAAGAGAAGAAGATTCCAGGGGAGAAAGTTTAATGTAAGAAATTTTTAGAAAAGAAACAAACATACAACGTTTTCACCTAGAAATGAAAGAATGCAAAGAACCCCGAATGGGTCCCACCAGGTGTGCCAAAATGTTTCACCTAATTCTAGAGCATTTCTTCAAATGTTGATGAAAAAAATAAGGGTAATGGGTTAGGAGGAATACCTGTTGAAATGTTGGTTGTAGGTTGTTGCACGCGTATGACTTCTGAATCCACAACTGATTGTGAGAGCTTCCTTTTTTCTTGGAGGAACTACCTAAAATGGAACACAAGACCACCAAATAAAATTTAAACAATATATGCAGTGGACTGCCTAGCGTGTGCTAGATCCGGGAAGTGTGATACTTCCTAGACAGTTGTCAATCCACTGTTTAAAGCAAATTAACATGAGAAATAAAGGAAATCCTACTGTAGTTAAAATGATTTAGGTATCTCATTCATCTACAATAAGAAAATTCATTCACAACAGGCTAAGCTATGATTGAATCTGAAGGTCAAGGTCACTGTCAAGGTACTGATGCTGGTCAGGGTGAGATTCTGGGTGGTTTTGGGTATTTGGTGGAAGTTTAGGAGCTCTATTCTTGGTTTTTGGTAAAAGACACAGAGACAGACGTTAGTCTGGTATGACCGATATCAGTTTAGGCTAACCAGTGATAGTTGTGGGTAACTAGTATTGGTATGGTCGGGGTACAAGAAACTCAATAAAACTTGGTTGGGTGATAGATCTGAGATTAGATGAAGATGGAAGGGAAATGACAAGATTTATGTGGATCCTGGATATGCATAGGAATGATTAAGATCCAGGTATGGGCAGTGTAAGGGTATGGATAAAAATATGGTCAAGTTTACATGGAGGTAGATGATGGGGGAATGGAAATGAGAGTAAAAACTAATAACAGATGTAAAAGGATCTACCAAATGATGAATAGATGAGTGTTGGTTAACAAAACTTATTATTTGTATGAGCTTGATGCCTGGTTGGTAATGGTGGGTGATCAAATAGAATGAACTTGGTGTAGTGTTGGTGCTTCCCCAGATGCTCCCGTGAAGGAAGATGGTTGTGTGATTGCTTCAGGTATGGGCTATGGATGCTCTAATGTGTATACTAACACTAGTTCTACTTGCATGCAGCTCTGGTTTCGTCACTTGTTCTCAAAAGATGTGATTATCTCTCAGAAATGTGACCAACCTTGAAATAAGGTTAGTTTTGGGGGATTAAATGGTAACCGACGGTGGTTCTGGCTTAACCAGTGAGTGGTTAAGGGTAACCAGGCGTCGGTTAGGGTGGGATTTTCTAGGTTTACTAAACTAGGCAGATCCCCTTGATTTTATGGGCTCTCATTTCATTTACCCCATGGGATTAGAATGGAAGCTTCCTTCTAACTAGTGGGAATATGGTTAGAGGGAATGTAGGCATTGGTTTTTAGGGTTTGGGTAGGTCTTAGTTAGTTATGGAAACTTACTAAGAATAGGTCTTAGGGTGATGAGGTGGCTAGGATGAGGTGGATATGTGGGCATTATCCCAATTAGGATATTTAAATAATAAATATTATGAGGATAATAAATTAATTTAAATAATTAAATTAATATTAGTGTGGGATGAAAGGGGCCATGGTTAAGTGAGTATGTTCAAGGTGTTTATTTGACGAAGGACCAAAGGGGAGTGTGACCCAATTTTGGTGTCTACACCTTGATTCCATTTTATGTGGGATTTTTAATGATACATGGTTCAAATTTATCATGAGGTACCGACCTCCTTTGAGTTAGAAAGAACAAATGCATATAAAAGTGATGTTTTGGCTGATTTGGTGAGCTAGTATGGCATGGGCGAGTAGTGCGACCTAGAGGAGGTTCATTTGAAGGTATGAAGGAATATTTTTAGATATGATCAAATGCATTATAGGTTGAAGAATTATTGAGAGAATGTGTTTAATATTTTAGAGACAAGATAAGTGAAGAAAGAAGAAGAAGAAGAAAGAACAAGTTTGATGCCCTAGGGTATGAGCTAGGATTTGTGAGCTGAAATTGTGATCTCCATCAGTTGTGGCAGTATCAAATATAGACATTAAACATATTAAGGTGGATTATTTGGTTCGTGTTCATCATAGGGGGTTGTAGCCTCCTTTTGGAGTCGGTGCTTCACTAAATTAGGGGTTGGTGCTCCTTGTGAAGTTGGTGCTTCACTAAATTTCTTTTTTGTGCATAATATTAACAAAGTTTTAAGTGGTTTTTCTTCACCTTGAGGGTTTCCCACTTATATATGGTGGTCATGTGTCTTCTTATTTGTTTCATGTTGTTGTGAATTCTTAATACACATATAATGTGCATATTTGGTTATGTAAGGTTAATAGATGAATGAATAAATGATGGTATATGATGGTAAATTAATTGTTGAAATATTTATTAGACTGGTTCACCCACCCTCTCAGTCAATTGTTCTTCCAACAATTTTCCATTTCAATATCTTAGAACTATATTAGCTTTCCATAGTTGAGTAGTGTCTAACAGAAACTATACTAAACATAACCCCCCCCCAAAGAGAGAACCACCATAATACTGAGTTACATATCACTTCTCTACATACATCCTTGAACACAACCATGGTTTATAATGACATCAACATCTGAACAATTTTATTAAATTATTCGAATTTACAATGACCCATCATTTTTTGTGTCATTTTTGGGGACACCATAAGCAAAACATGTCATTGTATTCACATTCTATGTTATGGGTGTTAGTCAATTTGAACCATGTAACCAATAATAATCCTAAGCCTTGCTTACTCAAAAACTATTGATGCACAAGCCATGGGATGCTCAAGGGAGATTTATACCTTGCAATATTCAAATAATATCTCCAACTAGATAATGTGTAGTAAACACTGATAACATTACTCTTGAAAGTGACACTTAATTTAATACAATGCCTAGGAGTGATACTAAACAATCTGCATCATCTTATTTAGAACCTGAACAACTTTTAGAAATGAGAGACAATGGAAATGATGATGACAAACCCTTGTGTAGAACCTTTACTTACCCCGTTTTATTAAATGAAGATGAGGAAGTACCCATGAAAAACATTTCCCCATTTATTTTTCCTATCTTTCAAGGAATTTCCACATAATACCTAGACCAATTCTTGTTTGAATTAAAATCCCTCTACCAAACATATAACTACAAAATGGATAATCAAAAACTCAATATTTTTCCTTCCACCCTCAAATACTCTTCCATGATGTGGTTTATGGGATTTCCCTCTAAATCCATTCATTCATGGGAACATATGGAGACTTACTTTTTGGATAATACCAAGAATACTCTAGGGGAAGAGATAGGAGGGAAGATTTCTATCAGATGAAGAAAAAAGAAGATGAAAATTTGGAAGATTACTTGGATGGATTTCTTTTTATCCATAGGAGAAGTGGTTATGAGTTGAATACAAAACTAACTAAGACAATTTTCCTTAAAGGACTTGATGATGAAACCAAATAATCCCTCCATCCCATAGGAGGAGGTGATGTACACAAACTCTCCATAGAACATATTACTAAGTTATGTAGGAGCTAATCTCGAAAAAATGGAAGCCTTAGACAAAGGAAAAAATCAAAATAGGTCTTTGGTACCTCAGAACTTCTGGAGAAGATGGCCAATATGAAAAAAAAAACATCTTGACATAGTTAACTTCAACCGTAGATGGGCTGAAAGCTAAGAATAATGCTACAAAAGATCCTTTAGAAATATATTGTCCTAAATATAGGAAAAGACATCCTTTGAAAAAATTCCCTTTAGATATCACAGAAATGTGTCTAATCTATGATGTACCTAATCATGATACCAACCATTGTACTCTCCTACCTCAGCTGAAAGAAATATTAAATTCCATCACTCAATAAAATGTAGAGGTAAAATTCATTCAAAGATCAAATAATCAATCTTATTATATCCCTAGACCTACACAGAACCCTTGGGTGATGTCATGGTCCAATCAGAATCCTCCACCAACTTGGGGACAACCTTATTGGACACCATCAAATTGGATAGTTTACCCACAACCACCACCATGGATGCCTTCATACAATCAGCAAGGCTAGACACCACCAGCAAATGTAAATCCATGGCCAAACCAATAATGGGCACCCTAACAGAACTCTCATTAGATAAGGATGTTTACACAACAACAATAAGCTTTAATTCCTCCACCATAACAAAATTGCCAATAGGGGAATACAACACAAACTCAACTTCTAGCTCATCCTGTCTCAAACCCCAAAACTCAATAAATAACTTCAATTAATGAAGTAGGACAAGGTGAGATAATGCATGTTAATGCCATTAATAACTTACAGTTGAGATCTGGAAACACTGTGAACAATCCTCCTATATTCATCACTAAAATACCTGAGGAAAGTGAGAGGGTACCTATGGAAAGTGAGAAAAGCAGAAATTTCCCACAAACATGAGACACCAGGAACAACCATGAGAAACATAAAAATGTGCATGCAGGTCCTATCCCAAAAAGATTAAAAGAAATACAAAAAGAGAAAGAAACAACACTATTTTAGGAGTTGAAAAAGACAAATATTGAGGTCTCACTTTTCAAAGCAATAAGAGGCATTCCCAAATTAAACCAAACCATTAGAAACCATTGTATAAAGACGCCAAGAAGGAAGATGAAATACCCAAAAATAGTCAAAGTAGAAGGAAATTCAGCTAACCTTATAGCTAGAAAACTTCTTTCACCAAAATATGGGAATCCTGGGAGCCCAATCATTACTATGTTTTTCAATGGTCAGTCAATATCTAACATTCTAGTTGATCTTGGTGTTACCATCAATGTCATAACAACAAGTACATTCAATTTTTTTCCTTGACAATATTACAGCCAACCAATACTATCCTCCAATTAGTAGATCAATCTATTGTTGTACCAGATGGAGTAATCAAGGATGTTATGGTCACAGTTGAATCTTGGGAGTATCCAATATATTTTATGGTATTACATCCTAAAGCTTGAAAGTTGGGATACCCAGTTATCTTAGGAAGACCTTGGTTAGCTATTATTACTACATACATTGATTGTATGTCAAGAAAAATGACTATTTCAAATGGGCAAAAAGTAAAGAATATTTCCCTTTATCCTCCTTCCCAGCTGTATGTGGATGTTTATGAATGTGTCTAGGTAGATTTTTTAGATACTAACAACATGACTTCTTATTATCTTTCCACCATTGCAATGAAAAATCATATGGAAGAAATTGGTGAGAAATACCCAATGTTTGATGAAGATGATATTGTGGCTGCAAAAATTAGAACTGTTACTACAAAAACCCAAACTATGGCTATATAAATGATTGTTTTGAACTCAGAAGAAAACATCACCTTGGTAAGTGAAATTTCTATAGAAGATTGTGAAGATACCTATGATTACCATGAAGGCCACATATCCACTTATTTTCATTGTCCTTTAGCCAAGATTATATCCCTTGAAAACATGACTATTTTTCACATGTTATAACCTCACAGTTGTCCCTTGAACTTTTTGATTTATGAGATAGAAATTTCTATTTTGAAAGATACTAAACGAGTAAATATTGAGGTAGGAGAATACCTGACCATCGGTAACAACTTAAGAGACATCCAAGAGACTAGGGTCATATATATGTTGAGGAAAAATTCAAGATATTTTTCTTGGGATTAGATTGACATGAAATGAATTCATCCAAGCATCTGCACTCATCATTTTTACACTAAGGATTTCAAACTAGTTAGGCATCCACAATGAAGGATTAATCTAACACTTCGATACATTTTCAAGAATGAAATAGAGAAACTGTTGAGGGTAGGATTCATCTATCCAATATCGGATAGTCAGTGGGTATCATTACTTGTTATAGTTCCCAAGAAATCTGGTAAGCAGAGAATCTACATAGATTATAGGGAGCTTAATAAAGCCACCAAGAAATATTACTTTCCCCTGCCCTTTATTGATCAAGTTTTGGACAATTTGGTAGGTAAGAAATACTTCTCCTTCTTGGATGGATTCAGCATATATATCTAAATTAGTATAACACGTGAGGATCAAGATAAGACCACCTTCACTTGTCCCTGGGGTACGTTTTCATAAAGAGTTCTACCATTTGGAATTTGTAATGCACTTGCCACCTTTCAAAGAGAAGCTTTAGCTATTTTTTAGATCTAACCAATGAGTGTGTTGAAGTTTATATGGATGATTTTACTATCCATGGGTCTACTTTTGATAATCTTTGAATAATCTTGAAAAAAAATTAACCAGATGTGAGAAACGCCAAATTTACGTAAGTCATAAAAAATGTTTAATAATGGTTTATCAAGGAGATGTCTTGGGTCATCATATTTATTATAAGGATATCCAAGTTGACCCTAATAAGATAGAGTTCATTACTAAGTTTCCCACACTAACAAATCAGATAGATATTAAAAGTTTCCTTAGACATGCAAGATAATACAAATGGTTCATAAAATATTTTAGTAAGATTGTTGCACCAATGTTCTCTCTATTGGCAAAAGACTTTGTTTATGAATGTTATCCTCAATTTCAATAAGATTTTGAAGTCTGTTATCTCGTTTTAGTGATTTTAGCTAAAATTGAGACAACCATAGGAAAATTTTGGAAAAATCTCTTAAAATTCTCTTTGATTTTTTCGGGTTTTCATTGCATGAAAAAATTTTCCTTGCATGCAACATATCTCATGTTCCCCAAAACCGAAAACTTGACTACCTAAGTCCATTGTGTTAGGTTTTCGGAACTTCCAAGCATCGGAACATGCTTTTCCAAATGCATTTTTTGATGTCATTTGTTTCCCGAAACCCGAAACCTGAATCTAATCAAATCCTTTGTATCGGGTTTTCAGACGCTCCAAGTATGATGACATGTCATTAATATCTAGTTGTTTGGAAGTTGGCACATGCGTCAAGTGAGGTGTAATTAATGTTAGGTTGTTATAAATAGTTGGTTTTGCACATCATTTTTTACCTTGTACATTTTTTTTGCGTTGCATTTCTATTTATGCTTCTTCCACCTCCAAACCCAATCGAGCTTCCCGATTGATTTCATCATCTGTTTTTGATCATTTTTTGAGCTTTTTGAAGGTACTAGAGGTCTCCCCATTCATACCCATGCATCTAAAGTAAGAAAATTTACTTCCACGCCTATATCAATCAATATATTACTCAAAATCCACCCATCTACAACAGCATTAAGAGTGATTTCCTTATCATAATCTAAGCTATGAGGGGGAAGATTTGCATGCAGGATTTTCCATCCATTCTCAATACTTGCATGTGGATTGTTTCCCTTTAACCAATTCCCTAATATTTGAATTATATTCTCCTGGCATAACATCTTACACACTTATTTCAATTCATCCATATTAGATTGGACCATTTCTATTGTTTTCTTTTGCTCCATCTTCCGTGATTTCTCCTTTAAATATTGTATTTTACCCTAGATATTTCTGAGTACCTCCATGGTTTCCTGATAAACCTCCTTCTTATGGACAAGATCTGGGTACCGTGTATGTAGAACTTCCTCTTTAGTGATGGTAGGATTTTTCTACAATTCTTCTTGAGTGCACGTTGCTTCAGCACGGGTAGTGATCTTTACTGGCAATGCCTCAGATTCTGGTTCCAACTTGGGCATCCACTAATTTTCCAGAGCACAATGTATCCTAACCATCCATGCACCTTTATTTTCTTGTTTGTGCTACTTACTAATATTCTCATACAAGTCCATGCATTCCTCATAACTATGATTCTTTCCACCTAAAGAACATGTAATATTCTGAGGACATTCACGCCAGTAGTGGTCAGGAGATTCACATGTATAACATGTTCAATGAGGAAACTCACCTCATCTACCACCATGTCCTCGTCCTCTGAATACACCATGATATCCTTGACCTCTGCCATGACCTCCTTCAAAACACCCTTCATTTCGATCATATCATGCCTGATTGTGATCCTGATCCTGATGCTCGTTCTTGCCTTTAGAGTTATCTGATACCCATGTCTATCATACACCAATATCTATAGCATCATGGATCTCACCAATCAGTCAGCGCTCTTTCATGTCATAAGTCGTGGACCTACAAATTTTACAGTATCATGAGATATTTTTCCTTATTGTGTGTTGTAATAATGGGTAGTGGCTAGCATCATGGTTTAAATGATATATCACACAATCTAATAGTAATGAGCGTGCTGATATCTAGGGAAAAATATCCTTTGTGTGACCTTCCACTTCACAATTTGTGCACCAAATCCCCATGCACGTCTCATGTGCTGAATTTGTTGATAGCTTCTCTAACTATTTCACCATATCTATGATTTGTGCTTCTAAAAATGGGCTCACCCCAGTGTCTATACTTCTAACTACCTCAGCACGTAAAGCTACTTCAAGTGCTTCACACGAATCAGTGTATGTCTTATGTGATAGTGCCCTTCTAAAAGGTGTATTTAGACCTCCAATAAACCTTTGCGCATGTTGGCTTACATGAATATCATAAGAAATATTAGATAATAGCATTTTGAAATGAGCATCATACTCTCTGACACTCTCAGTAGTGCCTTACTTAATATCCTTGAGTGCGCTTATACTCTTCTACTCAAACTTAGGGATGTGAAACTCTTTAAGGAAATCATATTTTAAAGCTGCATAGTCTACGCAGGTCTGATCAGGGTCAAACTTTCTATACCAGCTATGTGCATGCCCTTATAACATAGTGGTGAATTGACTTTCCCTACGCTTAGAAGCCATGATCCCTTTTACACGCCACAGTATTACACACATGTGCACATGTTTAGCAACATCTTCTATGCCAATATACTTTGGAAGATGAAGAGACATCTCCATATAAATATTTTGGGGTTGGCGTGAACCCTAACCACATGATCCAGAACCTCCTGTATTTCCCCTGCCTCTAGAACCACCAAATCCACCAGAACTAGAACCACCTATACCTCCTAATCATGAACCTATAGCCAGATTCAGACCAGAAGATGTACTTCCTTATGTCCAGAAAGTAGTACTAAATTACACCCCTACAGTCTGCAAAGTGTTACCACTCCCAGAAGTTAGTCCAATTTTTTTACAGAAGATACACCTAAAAAGGTACCTCCAAACAAAAATGAAGATGTTTGTACTACAATCATTGTGTTTGTTATATGACTTACTCCTCTCCCACTACCTAAATTAGTTTGCTAATTATTTGTCATACTAGATGCTGGAAGACCAAGTGCAATGGAAAGGTTGTTAGGTAGATTCAAATGCGTTCACCCATAGCCTAGGTCCTCTTTGCTAAAGTGCTTCTACATGAGGACGATGAGCATTCCCTCTCATGATTTCCTAAATGGAGGAGTCCTTGATGCTCGGGTTCTATGTCTTCTGCATGAACTTAAAATCCTTCTTGAGCCATCTCTCTCCTTAACACCATCGACTCCGTAATGTCACACTACTTATCTATCTCCTTCTCACCCACCTCACTATACTTAAGCCAACTTTCTTCTCTCTTTCTCTATGCTGATAGGTTTTTCCATCTTTCACCAAACCTGCTCCTTCTCCCACACTGTGGTGGGGTTTAGTTAGCCATCGGCTTTCTCTCCAAGTTCAGGTTTACCATTAAAATTTTGATCACCAATGGAATGCTTTATAAGTAAGTTCCCCCGGGATATCATAAAAATTGGAATTCATCTACCTCTAGGCACAAATAAGTGGAAATTAAGTACTCCAAGATATATATCTATTTAAAACACCATGAAACCACGTATCCATAGCGCAATATCTAAATCAGATCAACATCGTAAAGGGTTTGAAATTATTCCTGCGTCCAAGGTAAGTGTGTGACACCTTCAATTCCATTTAGACGCATAAACAACCAACCACTCATATAATTCGACCAGAAAAGATAATCGAAGAAGCTCTCGTACAAAAAATCATACAAATTCTACTCCCACCTACATGTGCATGCGTAAAAATCAGATCCTAATATTGAACCCCCATGTGCATATTCTTCTTCTAAGGTCATGTATTCACTATTCAACACTTGTTAGGGTCAGCTAGTATGTGTTCATCATAAACCATCCTGAAAAGCAAATGAAAAATAGGTTCCTGGTAACATGGAACCAATTATGCAGCCTTGAATTTACCAGTAAAAGCCAAGATGTGTGATGGCACACCACTTAGCCTAGGCTGAGTAGCTCACCTAAAGCACACAAAGGTACCATGTCCCCTCTTTAGGGTTGTTGTTTTAGGGTATTAGCTGTGATGAAGACTTAATTCATTCAGATCCATAATTAATAGATCATTCTATAGTGCATGTTTTGATCTATATCTAAAGAATAAAAAAATTAAATGATAATCCACGATTAAATAAAGCATGTATGATCCAATTTTACCCAGAATTAACACTTTGATTCAGCCAATGCACTTCATTAGATTAAACACAATAAATACATAAAATCTCATTACAATAGATAATACTATAGTTTATGTGTTAATCATATTTGGGAGTATAACCTCACAATAACTTAGCTTTCACATACCTCTTCCTATACTACGCAGTTCACTCCATATTTATAAGGGTTGGGAATTTCCCTTAACCGACTTATCTATTCCCAAAATAGGTCACATGCTGAAGAATAGCCATGTACCTTTACCATTAATAGACTCACATATAAGTGAGTTCGCTAATAATAGATATCTGCACAGTTAACTAGTCAGTCAGAATTCAATATCTCTTAGCTTACATCCATTGCAAAGTGTTCCATATCTGCTCTTCCAAGAATAGCCCGAGACAAGTGTCACGTAATTATTTTCCCATTTGATGTGCTTTGCACGCCATCTTCAAAAAATAGATTATAATTCGTGAAAATGGCTAAGTCTCTGAATCTATCTCTGTCCTTCGCGTGCGATTTCTTCTCGATCCTCCTGTGCCTTTCAAATGCACTCTAGTCTTCTGTGTGAATCTTCTCTATGCCTTATGCTAAGTTTTATACAATGTCTTCTCAACACCTCCCCCTTCATTGGTTTTCATCATGTTCAAATTGTTCCATCCCTCCTTAATGTCACTTATTTGTCATTACCGTGGCTCCTTTATTCCCTTCCCTACCTTCACTTTCCTCCCTCCCAAGTCTCTCCATCCATGTGACCCTCCTCCCTTCCTACCCTCCTTCCTTCACTCCCTCCAACCCTCCCTCATTTATGTGTCTTAGTTTCTTTTCCATCCTTCCCTCCCTTCATCAATTCACATAAAGTACATGTTATCTTGAAAAGTAATCAAAATTACCTTACTTCCCTCCTTTAAATCCCTTTTTTTACCTCTTCCTTACCGTTAGTCATCTCCTCTTCCTTATCAGTTTGTCAAATTTCCCCTTCCTTCCATACTGATCATGAAGAGTCCTAGCACCTCATAGTATTTGTTTCAGTCCCTCCAATCCTTCCTAGTAATCCTGTCACTTCACATTAGTGACAAATCACCCCCCTCATTCCTTCTAAAGGTCAAACACGTCCATCCTTTCATTGCATGGAGAAACTTCTGGACAAGATTCATGAATCCCTACATTCCTTCAGGTGCAAGAATTCTTTCATCCCTCCCAAATTTTGATTCCTTCTGTCAAATTCTTTCCCTCCTTAATTCCTGTCACTACTATCTTATAAGAGTCAAACCTTCCCTTATTTTAATTATCTCCTTCCCCAAGATGCATCCATTGAGTGTTCCCTCCCTACACTTCTCTCATGAACAACTTCCCTCCTTGTTTAACATATGCATGGATCTCTTTAAGGGATATAATACCTCCATATAATGGAAGATTTCCTCCACCTCCCTTGAAAATCATGATCACATTTATGCATGAGCCAGTAGTTCCATAACATCAGTAATGGAGGAATCCATTATGTTGGAGGTATTCCTTAATGAAGGCTCCTCATCTGTAACTCAAATCATGGTCATCCACATGAAGTTCCACCTTTCCTCCTTCCCATCCTTGTTTTATCTCCTTGAGTTTTATTTCAGTTAGTGTGTTTTATGCCTAACTTTTTTTTAGTATAGTGTGGATTTCACATTCCTTCACTTTTTTGTGAAGTTTTTAATGTGAATAAAGAAAAAATAATCCAACACATTGGTACTGAAGCGTTCACTCCCTCCCTCATTGGCATGTAGCTATTCCTATTTCTCCCACCTTCCCTCTTCTTACCTACATACTCCCTGAAGAGAAAATAGCAGTTTTGAAATGCAGCATTCATGATTTTGATGATCAGTTCCCAGATAGACTTATTCCTGTCATCATCCTTTAACCCTTCCATTCCTTTCTTACATAGGATTTGGTCTACCTACTTCCCTCCCTAAGGAGATGTCCCTACCTCCATGGAAGGGGCTACTCATATGTGTTCCTGCTTGAGTTCTGACACTAATATAAGAATGTGTTCCCTTATAGTGCACTAGTTTATCCCTTAGT
Source organism: Taxus chinensis (assembly GCA_019776745.2). NCBI lineage: Eukaryota > Viridiplantae > Streptophyta > Pinopsida > Cupressales > Taxaceae > Taxus > Taxus chinensis. Next base: position 46,947,437 of record CM034148.1, read on the forward strand.
ATGATTCCATGTTGCTCTCCATTGAAATCTTCCTTTCATCCCTCATCTGGTCATATGTGTTCCTGAAATCCTCATGAGTTGATCCTAGAGAAGATGATTCCTTCATTCCTTCTAATATCTACCTTTCAGGACATCGATGTATCCAAGATCATAGCAGCTAAGAATGGGTGATAGGTCTTCCTAGAGGAGAGTGTGATAAATTCCTTCCCTACTCCAGTTATGTAAAGAATGCAACATTCTTAATGTTATGAAAATAATGCCTCATGTTAAGTTTGTAAATGAGCTTCATTGTTGGCATAAACGGATGGATCCTTCATTCTTTTAGTTGTGTATCAGGCTTCTAGCCAGAGTAACAACTCACACTCCCTTCCATCAAGAGATGGTGAGATTATTGTCGGTGTTCCTAGAATAGACTTCCTAATCTATAGGAGTTCAGTATATCCCTATCATATTTCGAAGAAGTATCCTGGTATCTGTGACATGCTTTTATGAGAAGCCTGAATTAATAGAGAGTACCCTCCATTTTTCCTTGTTTCCTTCAATTCATTTTTTCCAGACTTCCCTTCCTTACATACCTTCCAATGTTGATCTCAAGTCCACATTTTCCTTCCCTCCCTATTCTGTTTCTTTCTTTCCTTCACTTTCACTACTCTTCCTTCTATGTCAGTTCAAAGACTTCCCTTGAATCTACCCAAGATATTACTTAGTTTCCCCTTAATGTCTCCATCCCTCTATATTATCCCCCATTTTCCATCCTTATCACTTCATCAAGGAGATCAAAGAGGAATAGATTTTATGGGAACCCTATTTAGAATGTTGACTTCCTTGTATTCATTGCTTCATTCCCACAAATTCATATTCCAAACTTGCAGAATGAAGCTTCCAGTCCCTCATGAGCCTTATCTAAAATATTCTGATTTTATGCTTCTATGCATCACCATTAGATTAGGGAGAAATGCAAGGAGACTTTGGCCTTCCCTCCTTTTCCTTGGACTACAATCAATACAAGCCTGAACTTTCATCTCCATAGATTAACTCCTTAATCCTTCACTCCCTCCTTCCTTATTTCCCTTCTACCCTGTCTATTACCTCATTTTCCCCCCTAATTTTATAGAGCATTTCAACATCCCTCAATGCTATTAAATTCCTTAATTTTTCCCTGTACTAGATTTTTAAAGTGCCCATGCATATACTTCAAATCATCCCTAGTGATTTCCTCCTTCCAGCTATGTCTTAGTCTTGGGACCACATCATATTCTTCCCTCCATTTAATGAATCTACTTTAAGTATTCCTTCAAACATCTCTTATGAATTCCGTTCTATTGGGGATCCTTGGGAACTCTGTTCAACTGCCTGAGTTCCCTAGTTATCCTAACACTTCCTTTTCCCTTGAGTGTCCATTTTACTTCCTTTTCACACATCATGATGAAGAATGACATTCATAGGATTCCCTCCTTTCATTAGACTATATCTCCTAGCCATTTCATATATTCAATAATTTACATGGTCCTTCATGATCATTCATTTCCTTCTCTCCCTCCCACCTTTTTGAATCTTCCCCTTACTTCATCCCCCCTTAACTCCCTAATTAGAATGTATGAACTGAGAAATCTTGATTAAACTAAAATGGAAATAAGTGATCTATTCTAGTTTAGTGTGATGTTATACAAAGTAGTAAATGATAGCTAAATAAATGACCCAAACAACTAAGAAAGTAGAAATGTAAAACCCTAATGTGCAAGGAAACTTAGAAAGATTTTAGTTGATTCGACAATTATTCGGGACTTTGTTACAGAATAAACCAGATGAATGGAATGTGGATGCGACCACCCATGAGTTCCAGAAGGTAAAAAACCAAGAAATCTAGCTAGATTGGAGATCCTAGAGAAGGATGGGGGCACCTGGGGCTCCCTCTTATGAGATCTGAGAACCTTTCTGTGCAATAGGTCCAGAAACTAAACTTACAATGTCACTAGATGATATGAGGCCTTCACCACCTGTCACATGTATCTCGTTGCACTGTAATGGATGTCGCAGATAGTCAGTGATGAAGAAGAGACCTGAAAAACCCCAAAAACAAGCATCAAAACCATAAAAAAGAAAGATGCAAATGAAGGGTTCAAACTTTCCTCAAAGGCCACAATGGTGGACTTACTAACCAAGAAATGCACTACATTTTAGACCCAAATGTAGTTCTAGGCGAGTGTGTGAAAGTTGTGCCCTAGGTGATCTTGTGCCAATCACAATTTTTGAAGTAGGAAGCTATAACTAGATGTAGAAATGTAATAAATGGTGGATGGAATAGAATAAACTTCCCTCTTATTCAATGTGATTCAAATGAAACAACCTTTTCCCTTATGATGGAGTTAGATAGATGCAAATGGAGCCTTTGATGGATACAACCTTAGGTGATGATAGTAGTGACTAGTTCATATTCCCTCATTATGGTATCATAAATTTATATTTGTATGGTTCTCTTATTCTAATTTTGTAACTAACCCTGAAGAGGCTGACCACTAAAAATATAGAAAGCTCAAATGGCTAAAAAGTTCCCAAAATGTGTGTATAAAGTGGAGAAAGGATCGTGGTGCCCCGAATGGGATCAGGGTTCCCCAGTACTATCCTAGATGCCCTAGTTAGGGTAGAATGATGCAGAATGAAAAAAATAGACTAGGAAAGTATGTGTTGAAGGTCGGCAGTAACAACTGAAAGTAAAGTAAAAAGGCCAAAGGACATGGGCTAGTTATTACTTTCTTTAATCAAAAAACCATATTAATAGATGTATGAGACCGGGACTAAATAATACCCAAAGTGTGTGATTTAGTGTCTACATTTTCCCCCACTTTATGTTGGTGAGTGGAATGCTTGGTAACATAAAGTAGATAGATATGCATACCTGAGGTCTATGTAGAGTGATGTAGAAAGTGTGCTGAATGACTAGACAAAGCGTGGAGTGAAAAAAAAATGGAGCATGGAGACTAAAGATGCAAAAGAGAAAAAGTGATGAGAGTGAACCTAGGGTGGAAACGTGTGTGTAGTTTTTGATGTGTGATGTACCTACATGTTATTATGAGGTGTGTATTGCCACAAAAAAAAAAAATTGTTGTTGTTGACTACTTTCTTCTCATACGAATGGACCTACAAGGAGAAGATGATCAAGTAGTCAAATATGCATATATATATATATATATATATATATATATATATATATATATATATGTCAAAAACGTATGTATATAGTAAAAACATGTTATAGAAATGAAAAAGGAACATGTGCACCTGATATGTGATGAGAAAAAGGATGAAGAAAGGATATCCTATAACTACAAGTTTTTTGGGCGATCTCACGCCACATTGGCCAAAGAAGTGTAGGGAGAAAGTTACATTATTCTCCAACATGTAACTACTTCCCTAAACATGTATGAAGATATCTTTGTACTACCTAGTTTTTTGGGTGATCCGACACCACTGGTTGAAGTAGTGTAGAGAGGAAATCCATTGTATCCTCTAATATGTAACTTGCTCCTGAGAATGCTAAGGAAAAATCATGTCCTATAAAATTTGTTTTGTACAAGGTTTGTAGATTGGTATAAACCCACTCGTTGTATAAACCACAATGCAAGGACATAAAATTGAATTGAAATGTACCAGTAGAGAGCGTTTTGTATTATATAAAGCCTCAAATGATGCCCCTCTTTAGGGGCACATATGACGTCGTAGATAGGAGGATACGGCCACAAAAGAGGACCAATGACATGTAAACTATGCCCTACAAGGGGAAGGTAATGCATTTGGTAGAAACCAAGGAACACACAAACAAGTGGATAGAAAAAAAGTGTTAGTACAAATAAACATGCATGTAGAAATCAAGTGTAATCTACTAAACAATGTAGAATCTAGAAAGCAAGTAAACGCGTAAGAATCCAAGCATAGACCGCCACGGTGGGTTGAAAAATTGGGACACCACTCATGATTTTGCAAGACACTCCAAGGCCATCATGGTCGGATACAACAAACAAGTTTGAACACTAAACAAAGGGCTAATGCCCACATACAAGAGAAAACAATAGAAAAGCAATAGTAGGAAAAAACAAGTCAATAGATAGCCATGGAAGCAAGTAATCCTACAAAACAAATGTTACACATGAAGCACCCATTAGCATGTTAGAAAGATAACAAGTATGTCAAAAGCATGTATAGCCAATAATGTAAAGTGCTAAGTACAAAATGAAACAATAACACCTATAGTGTACGAATGTGGATGCCCCCAGTGACCATTATAGGAGTGGTAGAAGGTGATCATCCATGTTGCATGTAAGAGACCTATATCTATGATCACAACTAGAGAAAGGCATAAACACTCATGTGTGTATGGTAAAGATAATGACATACAAGAGATCTAGCTAGCATGTGTAGTAAAGTGAACATGAGCAAGAAAATGTAAGCAAAAGTAAATGTAACCAAGATATGAAACATGTTGTGAATGGATGGAGTGAAATACAAGATGGATGGTAGGATTTACGTGTCCCCCTAAGTGAATGGATTTCTATGTAATGAGGTTCATTTATTTTTCCCACTCAACAGTCAATAATGAACTGTAAACAAGAGTGTGTCATCGGGAAATGGTCGAAGTGTGTATTATGTCTAACACGTTGTGATGAGTGTATACATGTGTTGATGATATGTGACCTAGATATGAAGTGTGTCTATGACCCTTGTAGGTGAAGCATATATCATGACAAGATGTACGTGGAGGAGTGATGAGTTATCCTAAAGCATATATCACTACAAGATGAGTAGATGGAGTGGTGATGTACCCTAAAGCGTATACCACTACAAGATGAAGGAATAGGTGACCATTTATCCTATAACGTATGTCACTAACCTAAAAGTGTCCTATGGTAGAAGGTTGAATGATGAATGTGAGTATGATAAGGTCCATTTGATTTTTAAACCCTCGGTAGTCGAGTATGGACCGAGGAACTAGAGTGCGTCATAGGGTAGTAAGTGCAACGCGTGTGAGGAGACTTAGTATATACAATGATGATAGATGACCATGTAGAGTGTGTTATATGCGGTGTATAATATGAAATGAGAGATGTGTAGATCGTATAATAGTGTGAAGATGCACTCTATGTGATATGCATGATGAGTAATATATAATGCAAGACTCATAGAAAATAGGAGTGTGATGCAGATATGATGAAGATTAATATGATGTATGATGTATAGATTCGCCAATGTCAAAATTATGTAGAATAAATGTAGAGTGTACGATGTAAGATGTATGAAGAGTCACAATGTGTAGTATCTATTGTGTAGTGTGTGGGGTTCATGTGTAGTATGACCTCAACAGTCAAGTGTGAACTGAAGCACAAGAGTGTGTCATTAGGTAATGGTCTATGCTAAAGTGTAGACGAGTATGCCTATGCTAGGAGATTGATGTATGATTATGCATGTATGAGAGATGTGTTGACACAAATATGGGGGAATATGTGTGGATTTTATGCCCCCCCAATACGTGGTAGTGAATATAGTCATTTCACATAGTCTAAAAGATCATCTATGTCAAGATCAAAGCCTACTGAAGTGGCATTAGAAACTTGATAAGCAATAGAATGGTGTGGATAATATAAATAACCATTCCGATGTAATGTGTAGACAGTCATGGCACAATCTTCATCAATAAATGGTATTGATGGAAAATCATGTGCATACTATTGAGAAATATTCAGAGCATAAGTTGGAGATGAATCATTACCTATGGAGACATTGCCGAATGGCATAGTAAATGTGAGAGAAGTTTGGTTTACATTTTGTAACATCCCCATTTTAAAACACCAGAACAAGGGAAAAAAAAATTTTGTATAACGTTCTCAGTATGAATTATAAAATTCAAACACGCGTTCAAGTTTTAATAATTGTTCTCTGCCCAAACAACACAGTTTGGATCATACAATTTCTTTTTAAAACGAATGTTCCCTGTTCACATATTTACAGTATGGAACACACATTCAATGCCATTCAATCTCATAACAGATTCTATATGCTGCTGTAAATGACTCGATGAACTGCCGATCTTCCATTTTCATGGCTCGGGTTTCAACGATCCTTCATTTCATGACTCGGCAACAACCGATCCTTCATGTACATGACTCGGCAACAACCGATCCTTCATGTTTGTTTATGCATAGTATATTTTATATACTTGTTCTCATAACCTTCCCCGGTTATCGAAGTGATCCATTTAAGAAGCCTATCTGAATATCTGTTACTGATATTCATCTGACATCCTGCATCTTAAATTAAGTGATAAGGACAACGCAACCAGCAATTGCGATACTTTGGCCAAAGATTTTCACATGCTTTGCATGATCATATTCCTGAATGTGATACACATCTACGGAATACGTCCTTCACTTCACTTCACCTGTTATCTAGAATGGTCTTTCCTGGTTCCCACCAGTCCTCATCGTTTAAGTTCCGTTTTAAACTTTCGATTCCAGCCAGTAATATGAGCGGGTATAGGAAGGCACTCCTGGTAACTGAAGATACGCAGACATACGGTGTCGTTACCCCACGACTCCGTGTGTCTGATTATCTTTAGTATTCCGGAGTCACTCCGTATACCAAATCATACCCTATCTCCACCCCAGCTAAGATCTACACTTTCAGCCTATGTATTCCCAATGTTTTAATTCGGGAGGGCATTGTTATATGTCAGCTGCAACATTGTGTCGTCATGAAGACCCCGTCTTCATGAAGACACCTTGCTGTAGCTGGCGTATGCCAATGTCCTGCAGAATTCCTCCCATCGAGAATTCACATCCTGCCCAAGTGACTTAGCTACGAGTTAATAGTTAAAGCAATTTTCAGCATCCACGCTGATCCCTTGATTCTCGTTTTCGTTGCAGTTGTATATAACTAAAAGGGACTAAACTGTCCATTAGTTCGTTATGTATCGTCTCCTTCGTATCGAAGGGCTACATTTCCTTACTTGGTTTATTTCTTAATCATTAGATTAAGCAGTCCGTACCGACGGACATAATAAGTTTAACCTATTAAACTTAACCAAGATGTTTCCAACTGCAACTTATTTCAGAATATTAACTTATTAGACGTCATTCAAACGAGGTCTAAACTTCAAGAAATGAACTCATTTGTTTCCCCTTAACGTTATATAGTTAAGGATCATTAGTTATGGATATATGTATCCTATAACCTTTATTCTGAATTTTATCAAACGGGATCATTAATGAGGTTCGAAAACGAAGTTCGAATACTCCCAATTTAAATTGATATTCCTTAGCTCCTAAGCTAATCCTGAATACCCTCTGATTATAAAATCATATTCTTCTTAATCCTTTTTAATGTCAATTCAAAATTCATCTTTATCCAAGTATGAATTAATTGCATTGTTCAACTTAAAGGTTGTATTTAAGTAAGAATAGATATCAGTTTCAATTCAGCATCCATCCAAGGACTATGAAACAATTCCTAATCAAGAATTAACATCTTATTCCCAATTTATATAACAATATCAAACTGATATAATTATTGAAAATATCACACTTGTAACTGTATTCAATATTTCAAGTCATAATTTGTACATTTGCCAATCCAACTGATTGGGTATAGTTTATACAAAGCATCCATACAACTCATGGACAGAAGAATATATTTTCTTCGTTCACAATCCCTCAAAGAGGAATAAAAGCATCAGTTACAATTTAATTTACATTTAATCAAGAGGCATCAGAAAACAGCCAAGTCTTCATTCTAATCAAATTCCATCTGCAAAATGAATTGCACGGATCAGTTCAATGAACTGAGCACATTAAGCACTTATCCTTAAAATAAGATGCTTCAACTAACTGTTTCAATAAAAGAACCCTACTTTTATGAAACAACAACAAAACATCAATCTCGAAAAGCACAAAAGAGAGATCAGCATAACCACTAAACTATCAAAATATCATCACAACCAGCCAAGGAACTGCTGTCCCGTTTCCACATAATCATTGCAAGTATCAATTTACAAAATTTGTAAAGTTAGGAATTCAAGTAGCTTGCTGCCTATACAGCATACAGTTATCTTTTCCACGCCTTTCATTAATAACAAATGCAAAGGATGAAACTAACTGAATATAAATCCATTACTTCCCTTTCCGTTCATGAAGCACGTTAATTTTAAAGCATTCAAGTACAACAAGAAAGCGAACAGCAATGCATATAGTAGCTCCCATTCTAAGCACTATAAAATTCATCATTCACGAATTCCAGAATTCCAACTAAATGAAAGAGAAAGATCATTTTTCTAAAACATTCGTTCATATCTCTATTTCCTTCCACATGACTGTCCTAACAGTGGAATCCAAATGAAATTCAATTCGAGATAACAGTTCAGAGTGAAACTTACAAAATCCACTCGTAATTCACTTTCTGGCAGCAAGAATAATTTCATTTATTTCCAGTTCATATGAATGCCAAACAGGTTAGTAAGACATTATATTTATCGTTGAGCAAGCCATATCAATATGTATACTAGGTATTTACTATACTAGAAGGTTCCATACTTCTTTCACTGTATAGTTAACCAAACAACCAGTTATACATCATGCAGTCAATAAACCACATAAATTCATAATCCTATGAACTTATCCCGTTCAAATAACATATTATTCATTGCTATTACCTACAGCAATTCCAAGATTAAGACACAATCACCAAAACAATTCGATCTTAAAGGACCGATCAGCATTAATAAACACAGCCAATCATCATACTTTCCTAGCAAGAAACATTATATTTCTCTATGAGTTCAGAAGGAGAAACTATTCCTTTTTCCAACTCTCACGAACATTCATATAAAATTTTAATGTCCATTCCTTTAAAATATAAGATACCATTTCTTCATAATCTGAAATAGCAAAGGGAGAGAGAAGTCTTATCCCTTTTAGGCAAGAAAAGAAATGAACAGCCAAAACATGTTGTCTTTTCTTTCCCCAAGGCCATTCGTATGCTTATAAAGAAAACAATGTTGTATTCATAATAATCAACACAGCAGAGAGAGAGAAAGAAATTATTTCCTTTTCAAAAGAAGTTTCAGTATAGAACGACCTTAAACTTCTCATACATCCTGTACCACCATATCACGAAAGACCATATGACAAGAGCATTATCATAGTGGTGAAAACAACCATACAGTCTACCAGTTCAGGATATAAAACTCTAAACAGTGAATACCCATTCCATGAAGCTTCAAAAGAAATGATATTCCTTTTAAATCCGAACAGCATATAGCAAACAAAAAGATCTCATTTCCTTCAATGAAACTTCAGTACAGAAACAACGCCAAGCCGCTCACACAGCCTTCACCATTTTATCTCAAAAGTTCATGTGACAAAAGACAATCACACAACAATAAAACAATTCACACTGCCTGTACTGTTCCTATTAAACATCTTACGGAAAAGAATCCGTTTCAACTTCCATTCAACATCAACCACCAGCACGACAGGAGGGTAATTCATTTGAGAATTACAAAGACAGACAACTCAATAATCAAGACAGTGTTCATATTATTTCCAAAGTGACTGAAAAAGTCAACGGAACCCAAATCATAACAAAATAACTCGACTGTATTTCCATTTCTATTTTTCATGCAAGGGAAGTTCCTAATACAACAGCAAGAAACGATTGCACAGAAGAAGAACAACGCACAAAGCCTGTTTCAATGCATACAACATGTACAGAGAAAGAAAATGTCTATTTCATTCCACAATACGGTCAGCAACCACGACAGTAATTCATATTCCAACTCGACTCAAGCAGCAACACATCAAGGCCGAGCAACCAGAAGCAATTAAGCTTATCATTTCCCAAAGAAGAAGCAAGAACCAACAAAATCCATTTCCAAAACAACTCAATAACAATCATGCAATCCCAACCCAAGAGCAGGGTTGTTTTAATGAAACATTTAATCAAAGCAAGGATTTTAAAGAGAGGGGCTTAACATGCCTGTATTCTCTCTTCCAAAATTCGAAGAAAACGTTGTTTGCCGTGTTTTTCTTCCACAACGGCAACACAATATTCCCAGCACTTTCTTCCTTCTTCTGGCTGATCAACGGCCTCAAAACTTCCAAGAAAATGCCAAATGCAAGAGCTGGTTCGACCGAACCAGGTCAGAGAAACCAAATGCAGAGCAACTTTACAAAAGCTCGAACCAACAAAAATGAAAATCAATTTTTCCTCATGCTTGTTTCCAAGGCAAGCTGGCCGCGAGGACCCAAAAACAATTAATGCATTAAAGGCTTGCCTTTCTCCTTATTTTCCACGCCACCTCCACTTGGGTTGGCAAGTCTCCAATTTTCAAATTTTTTCCATGCAAATGAATTTAGCCATACTTCCAAATGGATACCTCTATTTCCTACCTGCCCCGCCAAAACTGGCGCCGTCCCCGAAGGGTCAGTTCATAAATGCCAATGAATGCCTCCTACCCATCCTTATCCTTTTCTTCCCAAGGGTCTGCGTACCCCTTTAGCTTAGGATTAGTTTTAGGTTACATAGTTCATTCGACCTAGGTCTTAGTTAGACCTTAGGTTTTAGAATTTAGATTTATTTTCCTTTCTTTTTTTTTTGTAATTTAAAAATCCACTTAGGATAGTAGTGTAGGATGTATGTTAGGCCTTAGGGTTAGTTTAGGTTTAATTCACACTAACCACTAACACTAACAACTTCCATCCAGCCCCTTACTAACACCCACGTTAACGCAGAGCAGGACGTTCCGTCCTTCAGATTTCATGCCAAGACCACCCGTGTCCAGGCATTTCTCGCCCCACGAGGTCCCGAATTCGACAGTACAGGGTTCAAGAATCGAACCCCTGTCGTTGGCATTTTCGTGCTAGCTATTCACACCTGTAATCAGGCGCTGCACGCTTATAATAATCCTAGTCCAGTTCAAGTGTGAATTAACATAGAAAACACAAGAGGACCTCAGTATACTTGAATCAATGGAATTGATTCAGGGTATGCTGTCAATCAGCACAAGAGCAAGCAATTATACGACAATCTGTCGTCACATCAGCAAACACACAAGTACAGTGTTCGCTGTCCCATGCAATAAATCACAGTATGCAAGAATCCAAATTAGCAACACATTCTCTTAAGATCAAAACATATCTTAACATGTTTGCTTTCATTCCAAAAGCTATAACAGTATGTAAAACATTCACCAAGTTAACATACAAAATCAGAGTGTTACATTCTTCCCTCCTTAAAGAATCATCGTCCCGATGATCAGATTTACAAATCAAGGAGTTCATAGGACAAAATTCAGTTATTGTCCTTTCATTCATAAGTTCGTACCAAAAACAGATTCTCTCTTAAAAACAACGTTTTAAGACAACTGTACAATAGACTAATAATTGTCTAAATTTGGTAAAATTTTCAGTTCTCTGAATTTCATATTCAGTTAAACAGATGTGGAAAAGTAGATCTCATTTCTTCGAGATTCTCCCAAGTTGCACTTTCTTCGCTGAACTGGTCCCACTGGACCTTACATTGGTTCACTTCGCGATTTCTCAAGTACAACTGGCGAGTTCCCAACACTCGAATGGGCTTAACCACGATTATTCCTGGGTCTTGGACCTGCAAGGAATTCCAATTTAGCACATGTGATAAATCTGTCACGTATTTCTTAAGCAAAGAAATATGAAAAACATCATGCATTTGAGACAAAGCAGGAGGTAATGCTAGACGATAAGCTACAGGGTTGATTATTTCAATAATTTCAAAAGGTCCCACGTAACGTGGCGACAACTTGGCAGCTTTGCCAAAGGTTATGGAGCTCTTTTTCGGCTTCACCCGAAGAAAGACCTTCTCTCCAAGTTTATAATGCCTGTCAACCCGCTTCAAGTCTGCATAACTCTTCTGCCTATTGGCAGCCTCCTTTAGATGTTCCCGAATCATTTTGATTTGCTGTTCCATTTCCATAAGGATTTCTGGCCCAATTACCTCTCTGTCCTCAACGCTGTCCCAGCTGACAGGGGTTCTGCATTTTCTTCCATACAATGCTTCAAAGGGTGCCATTTTTAAAGAGGCATGATAGGTGTTATTGTAAGCAAATTCTACCAGCGGAAGGTATTCCTCCCATTTATACTGCTGGTCCATGCAATACATCCTCAGCATGTCCTCTAAAACTTGATTAACTCTTTCAGTTTGTCCATCCGTTTCTGGATGATATGCAGAACTGAAGTTTAATTTAGTTCCCAAGGCTGCATTAAGCGTTTGCCAAAACCTTGATGTCATCCTCGGATCTCTGTCCGATATGATTAATTCCGGTATTCCATGCAACCTGAAGATTTCATGCACAAATCTTCTTGCTAAAACTGGTGCATCGTCCTTCAAATTACCAGCAATGAAGTGTGCCACTTTGGTCAATTTGTCGACTACAACCAGGATAATGTCATGTTTATTTCTTGACATAGGCAATCCTTGAACGAAATCCATCGTTATCACTTGCCACTTATACTGCGGAATGCTGTGGGGATACAATAATCCAGAAGGGTGCATATGTTCCGCTTTAACACGCTGACATTCCAAGCAGTGTGTTACAAACTCTACCACATCCTTTTTCATTCCCTTCCAAAAATATTGCTGCTTAAGATCAGCAAGCATTTTTGTGATGCCAGGGTGCCCAGAAAAAGGTGAATTATGGAATTCAGTGAGTAATTTCCCTCTTAAGTCATTTGCCACAGGTACATATACCCTGTTTTCGAACCTCAGAACTCCTTCGTTATCAAAACGAAATCCCTTATACCTGCTGTCCTGCGGGTCTGCAGCAAGTGCTGATTTGACTTGCTGAAAATAGGGATCTGATTCCAAGGCATCTTTTACCTCATCCTTAAACTGAGTTCTTAACATTATAAGAGCAGAGATATGCTTCCTTCGACTCAGAGCATCTGCTACTCTATTTTCCTTGCCCTTAATGTAGCTTATATCAAAATCATACTGAGACATAAATTCTAACCATCTTCGTTGCCTTGCATTCAGATTTGGCTGAGTAAAAATATACTTCAGCCCCAAATGGTCTATTTTTAATTCAAAGGGCTTGCCAAGAAGGTAATGCCTCCATATTTGAAGCGCATGTACTATGGCAGCGAGCTCAAGATCGTGTGGAGCATAGTTATGTTCATGTAACTTAAGCTTTCTGCTTTCATAAGCGATAACATGGTTATTCTGTAACAGAATACCTCCAAGGCCTTCTCCTGAGGCGTCCGTTACAACCATAAAATCTCCATTTGGATCAGGTACAGTCAAAATAGGTGCTGTAGTTAACTGCTCCTTTAACCTTTTAAAGGCAGATTCACATTTGTCTGTCCAGGCAAATTTCTTTTCTTTCTTCTGCAACGAAGTGATTGGGGCAGCAATTTTTGAAAAGTCCTTAACGAACTTTCTATAATATCCAGCCAAGCCCATGAAACTCCTTACTTCATGCACGTTCTTAGGTGCAGGCCACTCAGTTATAGCTGTGATCTTTGAAGGGTCAACAGCTATCCCGTCTTTGCTTATAACGTGTCCCAAATAATGCACCTCTGCATCATAAAAGGAACATTTGGACAATTTGCCATACAACTTCCTCTTTCTTAAGATTTCCAGCACTATCCTGAGATGTTCTTGGTGCTCTTCGACATTTTTAGAGTATATAAGAATGTCGTCTAAGAATACAAGCACAAACTTGTCTAAGTATTCTTGAAAATGTTATTCATTAGATTCATGAAGGCGGCAGGTGCATTAGTCAGCCCAAAAGGCAACACCGTGAACTCATAGTGCCCATATCTCGTTCTAAAAGCTGTTTTATGAATATCTTCCTCTTTTATTCTCAGCTGATGGTACCCTGACCGCAGATCTATTTTTGAATAGACTGATGCTCCTCGCATCTGATCAAACAGATCATCGATTCTTGGAAGTGGGTATCGATTTTTAATGGTTGCTTTGTTCAGCATTCTGTAATCAATGCACAACCTCAAAGTGCCATCCTTTTTCTTTACAAAGATTACCGGCGCTCCCCAAGGTGAGACGCTCGGTCTGATCAGCCCCTTAGTCAGAAGTTCTTGTAACTGAGCCTTCAGTTCTATCAGCTCAATGGTAGTCATTCTATAAGGTGCCTTAGATATGGGTTCCGTTCCTGGTTTGATCTCTATAGCGAAGTCAAACTCACGTTTAGGCAGAAGACCCGGCAATTCCTCTGGAAACACATCACGGAAATCCCTCAACAATGGATATCTTTCCATGAAATCATTATCTTCCACTTCATTTTCTGTCATTTTTACCGCATACAAAGTGCAGCCTCTGTTTTTAGCCCTCTTTAGTTGCATAGCCGTCAGTTTCCTAACTGCAACTGCCCATTTTACACCTTGAACGATTGCTGCTTTCTGCAGGTCATCAAGGCAACTGATTTGTTTTTCATAACAGTCAACCTTTGCCTTATGTTCAGCCAACCAGTTAACTCCAATAATGATATCATATGATCCTAGAGGAGTGACATACAAGTCAACTTCGGTGGAGAACCCAGGCAGGTCAAGAATTGCCCCAAAAAGGCACATTTCGACTGTATGGATAGCATTATTCCCATAATGCACTGTCCATGTTTTATCCATTCTCGCAGCCTTTCTTTTTAATTTCATAGCAAGTTCAGTAGAAATAAAACATTCTGTAGCTCCAGTATCAAAAAGTACAACTACAGGTTTACCGAATAGCTTACCAGTAACTTCTATGGGCGTCACTTGCTTTTCAGCTTGTCTGTTAGACACTGCAGCATGTATCCTATGCTGTTGTCCGCGATCATCCTTCTTCAGAGGACAGTGATTCGCATAGTGGTCCTTTCCACAGTTGAAGCATCCTCCAGCTGGCCCTTTTCTAGGTTCAAATTTATTACCAGCCTTAAAGTTATCGTTCTGGCTTCCATAGGACTTCTGTCCAATGCCATTAACTTTTGGGAAGCTGTTCCGCACGCTATTTACAGGTCTGTTCATCACAGGTTTCTGGTTGCTATCTACAACAATTTTATTTTTCACACCAAACCTTTTCCAAGGTCCCCTTTTTGGTGCAAGAGACGAAGAAGGATTGGGAATCTTCTTCCTTATCTCTTCTCTGTGAGCAGAGATTGCTCTCAATTTCTGTTCCTGTCTGATTGCCTTTTCGACAACTCCATCCATGGTGGTTGGGCCGTGGACATCCACTTCACCACCAATGATGGGATTCAATCCCATTATGAATTTCCGTATTCTGAACTTCTCGTCAGCTTGGTACTGCGGCACATACTTAAGGAGTTTAGTAAACCCTTCCCAGTATTCCGTCACCGACAGCCTTCCTTGCGACCAGTTCTGAAATTCAGTCATTTTCTTATCAAAATAGAGTTGAGGCAGCCATCTTTTCCTAAAATAACCCTTAAATTGATCCCAAGTTATGTCTGATTCGACAATATTCAGCTCAACCTTACGGTTGTCCCACCAGGATGATGCTTCATGAGAAAGCTGATATGCTCCCCATATCGCTTTAGTCTCTTCGGAGAAGTTTCTTATTGCAAAGTATTTCTCCATTTCACTGAGCCAGTTCTCAGCTCCGTCCCCAAGAGTTGTTCCATCAAACTTTGGAGGACTTATTCTCTTTATATCATTCGTAAGTTCAGCTGCTAATCTTGCCCTTTTATTTTCAGGGGGATTAGGAGCAATTACGTTATTATCATCAACACCCGGATTCCCTCCGTTGATGTTGTCCACAGGAGGTAGCTGATCATTTATTTCAGCTTCATTCCCCTCCTCTTCATTGCCCATTGACTGTTGTTCCAGTACAGTCAAACGATCCCTCGTATCAAGTAGGGCAGCAAGGATTTCATCCAGCTTTTGGGCAGTTGCTGCTTCTCCACCCTGCAACGGGTTATTCGCAGCATTCCCTCTTGTCCTGACCATTTTCTGTTCAATAAGAAAATGTAAACTTTATTAATAACGTGGACTCATTAGGTCCAAGAGCTGCAACCTTCAGCTCTGATACCAAGATGTAACAACCCCATTTTAAAACACCAGAACAAGGGAATTTTTTTTTTTTTTTTTTTTTTTGTATAACGTTCTCAGTATGAATTATAAAATTCAAACACGCGTTCAAGTTTTAATAATTGTTCTCTGCCCAAACAACACAATTTGGATCATAAAATTTCTTTTTAAAACGAATGTTCCCTGTTCACATATTTACAGTATGGAACACACATTCAATGCCATTCAATCTCATAACAGATTCTATATGCTGCTGTAAATGACTCGATGAACTGCCGATCTTCCATTTTCATGGCTCGGGTTTCAACGATCCTTCATTTCATGACTCGGCAACAACCGATCCTTCATGTACATGACTCGGCAACAACCGATCCTTCATGTTTGTTTATGCATAGTATATTTTATATACTTGTTCTCATAACCTTCCCCGGTTATCGAAGTGATCCATTTAAGAAGCCTATCTGAATATCTGTTACTGATATTCATCTGACATCCTGCATCTTAAATTAAGTGATAAGGACAACGCAACCAGCAATTGCGATACTTTGGCCAAAGATTTTCACATGCTTTGCATGATCATATTCCTGAATGTGATACACATCTACGGAATACGTCCTTCACTTCACTTCACCTGTTATCTAGAATGGTCTTTCCTGGTTCCCACCAGTCCTCATCGTTTAAGTTCCGTTTTAAACTTTCGATTCCAGCCAGTAATATGAGCGGGTATAGGAAGGCACTCCTGGTAACTGAAGATACGCAGACATACGGTGTCGTTACCCCACGACTCCATGTGTCTGATTATCTTTAGTATTCCGGAGTCACTCCGTATACCAAATCATACCCTATCTCCACCCCAGCTAAGATCTACACTTTCAGCCTATGTATTCCCAATGTTTTAATTCGGGAGGGCATTGCTATATGTCAGCTACAACATTGTGTCATCATGAAGACCCCGTCTTCATGAAGACACCTTGCTGTAGCTGGCGTATGCCCATGTCCTACAGAATTCCTCCCATCAAGAATTCACATCCTACCCAAGTGACTTAGCTACGAGTTAATAGTTAAAGCAATTTTCAGCATCCACGTTGATCCCTTGATTCTCGTTTTCGTTGCAGTTGTATATAACTAAAAGGGACTAAACTGTCCATTAGTTCGTTATGTATCGTCTCCTTCGTATCGAAGGGCTACATTTCCTTACTTGGTTTATTTCTTAATCATTAGATTAAGCAGTCCGTACCGACGGACATAATAAGTTTAACCTATTAAACTTAACCAAGATGTTTCCAACTGCAACTTATTTCAGAATATTAACTTATTAGACGTCATTCAAACGAGGTCTAAACTTCAAGAAATGAACTCATTTGTTTCCCCTTAACGTTATATAGTTAAGGATCATTAGTTATGGATATATGTATCCTATAACCTTTATTCTGAATTTTATCAAACGGGATCATTAATGAGGTTCGAAAACGAAGTTCGAATACTCCCAATTTAAATTGATATTCCTTAGCTCCTAAGCTAATCCTGAATACCCTCTGATTATAAAATCATATTCTTCTTAATCCTTTTTAATGTCAATTCAAAATTCATCTTTATCCAAGTATGAATTAATTGCATTGTTCAACTTAAAGGTTGTATTTAAGTAAGAATAGATATCAGTTTCAATTCAGCATCCATCCAAGGACTATGAAACAATTCCTAATCAAGAATTAACATCTTATTCCCAATTTATATAACAATATCAAACTGATATAATTATTGAAAATATCACACTTGTAACTGTATTCAATATTTCAAGTCATAATTTGTACATTTGCCAATCCAACTGATTGGGTATAGTTTATACAAAGCATCCATACAACTCATGGACAGAAGAATATATTTTCTTCGTTCACAATCCCTCAAAGAGGAATAAAAGCATCAGTTACAATTTAATTTACATTTAATCAAGAGGCATCAGAAAACAGCCAAGTCTTCATTCTAATCAAATTCCATCTGCAAAATGAATTGCACGGATCAGTTCAATGAACTGAGCACATTAAGCACTTATCCTTAAAATAAGATGCTTCAACTAACTGTTTCAATAAAAGAACCCTACTTTTATGAAACAACAACAAAACATCAATCTCGAAAAGCACAAAAGAGAGATCAGCATAACCACTAAACTATCAAAATATCATCACAACCAGCCAAGGAACTGCTGTCCCGTTTCCACATAATCATTGCAAGTATCAATTTACAAAATTTGTAAAGTTAGGAATTCAAGTAGCTTGCTGCCTATACAGCATACAGTTATCTTTTCCACGCCTTTCATTAATAACAAATGCAAAGGATGAAACTAACTGAATATAAATCCATTACTTCCCTTTCCGTTCATGAAGCACGTTAATTTTAAAGCATTCAAGTACAACAAGAAAGCGAACAGCAATGCATATAGTAGCTCCCATTCTAAGCACTATAAAATTCATCATTCACGAATTCCAGAATTCCAACTAAATGAAAGAGAAAGATCATTTTTCTAAAACATTCGTTCATATCTCTATTTCCTTCCACATGACTGTCCTAACAGTGGAATCCAAACGAAATTCAATTCGAGATAACAGTTCAGAGTGAAACTTACAAAATCCACTCGTAATTCACTTTCTGGCAGCAAGAATAATTTCATTTATTTCCAGTTCATATGAATGCCAAACAGGTTAGTAAGACATTATATTTATCGTTGAGCAAGCCATATCAATATGTATACTAGGTATTTACTATACTAGAAGGTTCCATACTTCTTTCACTGTATAGTTAACCAAACAACCAGTTATACATCATGCAGTCAATAAACCACATAAATTCATAATCCTATGAACTTATCCCGTTCAAATAACATATTATTCATTGCTATTACCTACAGCAATTCCAAGATTAAGACACAATCACCAAAACAATTCGATCTTAAAGGACCGATCAGCATTAATAAACACAGCCAATCATCATACTTTCCTAGCAAGAAACATTATATTTCTCTATGAGTTCAGAAGGAAAAACTATTCCTTTTTCCAACTCTCACGAACATTCATATAAAATTTTAATGTCCATTCCTTTAAAATATAAGATACCATTTCTTCATAATCCGAAATAGCAAAGGGAGAGAGAAGTCTTATCCCTTTTAGGCAAGAAAAGAAATGAACAGCCAAAACATGTTGTCTTTTCTTTCCCCAAGGCCATTCGTATGCTTATAAAGAAAACAATGTTGTATTCATAATAATCAACACAGCAGAGAGAGAGAAAGAAATTATTTCCTTTTCAAAAGAAGTTTCAGTATAGAACGACCTTAAACTTCTCATACATCCTGTACCACCATATCACGAAAGACCATATGACAAGAGCATTATCATAGTGGTGAAAACAACCATACAGTCTACCAGTTCAGGATATAAAACTCTAAACAGTGAATACCCATTCCATGAAGCTTCAAAAGAAATGATATTCCTTTTAAATCCGAACAGCATATAGCAAACAAAAAGATCTCATTTCCTTCAATGAAACTTCAGTACAGAAACAACGCCAAGCCGCTCACACAGCCTTCACCATTTTATCTCAAAAGTTCATGTGACAAAAGACAATCACACAACAATAAAACAATTCACACTGCCTGTACTGTTCCTATTAAACATCTTACGGAAAAGAATCCGTTTCAACTTCCATTCAACATCAACCACCAGCACGACAGGAGGGTAATTCATTTGAGAATTACAAAGACAGACAACTCAATAATCAAGACAGTGTTCATATTATTTCCAAAGTGACTGAAAAAGCCAACGGAACCCAAATCATAACAAAATAACTCGACTGTATTTCCATTTCTATTTTTCATGCAAGGGCAGTTCCTAATACAACAGCAAGAAACGATTGCACAGAAGAAGAACAACGCACAAAGCCTGTTTCAATGCATACAACATGTACAGAGAAAGAAAATGTCTATTTCATTCCACAATACGGTCAGCAACCACGACAGTAATTCATATTCCAACTCGACTCAAGCAGCAACACATCAAGGCCGAGCAACCAGAAGCAATTAAGCTTATCATTTCCCAAAGAAGAAGCAAGAACCAACAAAATCCATTTCCAAAACAACTCAATAACAATCATGCAATCCCAACCCAAGAGCAGGGTTGTTTTAATGAAACATTTAATCAAAGCAAGGATTTTAAAGAGAGGGGCTTAACATGCCTGTATTCTCTCTTCCAAAATTCGAAGAAAACGTTGTTTGCCGCGTTTTTCTTCCACAACGGCAACACAATATTCCCAGCACTTTCTTCCTTCTTCTGGCTGATCAACGGCCTCAAAACTTCCAAGAAAATGCCAAATGCAAGAGCTGGTTCGACCGAACCAGGTCAGAGAAACCAAATGCAGAGCAACTTTACAAAAGCTCGAACCAACAAAAATGAAAATCAATTTTTCCTCATGCTGTTTCCAAGGCAAGCTGGCCGCGAGGACCCAAAAACAATTAATGCATTAAAGGCTTGCCTTTCTCCTTATTTTCCACGCCACCTCCACTTGGGTTGGCAAGTCTCCAATTTTCAAATTTTTTTCCATGCAAATGAATTTAGCCATACTTCCAAATGGATACCTCTATTTCCTACCTGCCCCGCCAAAACTGGCGCCGTCCCCGAAGGGTCAGTTCATAAATGCCAATGAATGCCTCCTACCCATCCTTATCCTTTTCTTCCCAAGGGTCTGCGTACCCCTTTAGCTTAGGATTAGTTTTAGGTTACATAGTTCATTCGACCTAGGTCTTAGTTAGACCTTAGGTTTTAGAATTTAGATTTATTTTCCTTTCTTTTTTTTTTGTAATTTAAAAATCCACTTAGGATAGTAGTGTAGGATGTATGTTAGGCCTTAGGGTTAGTTTAGGTTTAATTCACACTAACCACTAACACTAACAACTTCCATCCAGCCCCTTACTAACACCCACGTTAACGCAGAGCAGGACGTTCCGTCCTTCAGATTTCATGCCAAGACCACCCGTGTCCAGGCGTTTCTCACCCCACGAGGTCCCGAATTCGACAGTACAGGGTTCAAGAATCGAACCCCTGTCGTTGGCATTTTCGTGCTAGCTATTCACACCTGTAATCAGGCGCTGCACGCTTATAATAATCCTAGTCCAGTTCAAGTGTGAATTAACATAGAAAACACAAGAGGACCTCAGTATACTTGAATCAATGGAATTGATTCAGGGTATGCTGTCAATCAGCACAAGAGCAAGCAATTATACGACAATCTGTCGTCACATCAGCAAACACACAAGTACAGTGTTCGCTGTCCCATGCAATAAATCACAGTATGCAAGAATCCAAATTAGCAACACATTCTCTTAAGATCAAAACATATCTTAACATGTTTGCTTTCATTCCAAAAGCTATAACAGTATGTAAAACATTCACCAAGTTAACATACAAAATCAGAGTGTTACACATTTATAGTAATGCCAATGTAATCAATCCTATATTTCCCAAGTGTTAGTGGAGAGGGAAACAAAAATTTTCAAATGAAACAACCTAAGGCCATAATCAGTCGTGATGTGATAATAGTCATGATAAATATGAGGTGAGTGAATTGGGGGTAAAATATCATTAAGTGCCAAAACAAGTATAGTTAAGCCCTCAAGTGTACTAATAGTATCTACGGAAGTAAAATCAATTGGAATGTTATGCCAAAAGGATTTATTGATGAGAAGTGTGCATGTGAAAGGAGGTGAAAAAGATGAAAAATGTGGGGTAGAAGATGAAACATTTTCTACAGTGTTAACAGGTCCATGATAAAGTATTATAGCATTGGTAGAAGGAGGTGTCTTAAAATTATATTCACTAGGGCCATCAGCCAAAAATGTGTCTTCGAAGTAAGAGTCATATAAATCAATTGGTGTGAAATTTAATTGACTTAATGCTTCATTGATGAGTTCGATAGCATCGGCTTCGTCATCAAAGTCCTCAGAATCATCGGTGTAGCATCATCATATTGTGTAGCATTATTGAGTATGTTAGTATGTGATGGGGCATGTGGAGAAATAGAAGGTGACTTGATAGGTGGAGAAGGGACATTGATAGGATCTAATATTAGAGGTGAAATAATAGTTTTGGTGTGATTAGAAATAGATGGAGTATTTATAGCGGCAAAAGAAGAATGTGAAGCGCTATATTGACTAATGTCATATGTGTCAAGGCTAATATATGGAATATGTTGTGAAGGTGGGACAAGTATAGCAGTAATAGGGTCTATGTGATAGTATTTGAATGGATCTATATCTGTGGTGATAGTATGTTCATGGCCATCATGCAAAAATTTGACACATTGGTGAATAGTAAATCATATTGCTTGCATTACATGAATCCAAGGTCTACCTAAAAAGAGATTGAATTGAAATGAGGCATCTATAACATAGAAGTAAGTGAGAACAGTATTAGGCTCAACCCTAATATGTAATGAAATAGTTCCTAAACATGTACGAGTGGTAGAGTCATAGCCTTGGATGATAGTAGAAGTCCTAGAGAAGAGATTATCACTAATACCCAGTTGCTTTAAAAGAGAATAGGCATATAAGTTGATAGTTGATTAGGGTTCATTTTAAGATACCTCTTAGAAATCAGAGGTGGAAAATACCTGGTGAATATCATCAAAACTGGTTTCATGGGAAGGAAAAAATTTTGGGGGTCCAACAGCAAAATTTTTGCCTGATTTTGACAGAAGGCTGCAGACACGTGACAGGAGATTTGTTGTCACGTGTCAACAACCTTGTTGACACGTGACAGTAAATCTTCTATCATGCATCTGCAGCCTCTACCCTTTGGTCACACGATAATAAAATCTCCATGTCACATGTCAACAAATTCTCTGTCACGCATCTACTTCCTCCACACTCCTGCTACACGTCAAAAAACTCTCCCTATCACGCATCAACAAACTCTCCCTTTCATGCATCAACAAACTCTCTGTCACTCATCTATATCCTTTACCCTTCTGTCACATGCTTACTATACTTGATAATATATATGCCCCCAGGTGGTATGAGTGAGCTAGTAGTGTTCTACCTGGCGAATAAACTAGGATTATATAGGGGATATTTTCGAGGGTAGGAAAAGCCAACCCCTAAAAAAATTAAATTTTAATTTTTAGGTGAATAGGTCATTGACCCACGCTAGAAAATATTCCTTTTCAAATTTTTCAAAAATGGAATATTCGCCACTAAAATTATCCTTGTATTTGATCCATTATCAATAATTATTTGATTAATACAAGTGGTGTTAAAAATGGCAGTAATGAGAAAAGGCACACAGAGATTACTTTTAGCAAAAGGTGACTGTTAGTGCAAATTCACAGCACCCCCAAAATGACCTATGGATCTGCTTTTCTAAGGCAATGTCATTTGGTGTGAATGCACAACATTGAGCTTTCTCAAAGTGTGGGACCTTTGCAAATGGGGAAAGCTCTCCAGAGAAGGCAAGTTCCTCTTCCTAAAACTACCTACCATGAGCTATTCTAGTGCAAGAAAAATAAATCTAATCCTAATCTAACTTCCAAGGAGATAGGGAGAGAAAGAAAACTAGGAAAAATAGAGCCTACACTAAAATGGTGATACACCAGAGAAGTCAAATGTTGAACATCTATCAAAACTGCCATGGAAACAAAGAGAGGTGAGAAATGGAAGGGATGGACAAGTGCATCATAGACCCAAGGATAGATTTCACATAGAAAATGTCCCAAAACTCCATGAAAACAACTCCAAAAACTGCAGTGAACATCAAACATGCAAAACTACCTGTAATGAAGAGAGGTAAGAAGGAAACAACCAAAAAATGAGCAAGGATGGACAAATGCATAAAAAAACACATTTTTATTGCTCTTGAAATTTGCACAGAATCATCATTTCATGGGTAAGAGGTAAAAAATGCCATTACAGAGAAGAGGAGGAGATTCAAACTCCATTTTTGACCCTGGGGAAGAAAAGAAGGAGGAGGCAGAGAAGAATGATGAACAACCTTTTACAAATGAGCCAAATTTGATTTTTAACCATCGAACCGAATGAAAGAAAGGAGAAAACGTGAGAAAATATGTTTGACATCTTAAACCACTGAAAAGATCTATTAATTGGCCTACAAAATGATTGGTTCCCATGAAAAATCCCATACTTACTTGTACATTGCTTTGCAGAGGAAAACAGAGGCCCATAATTCATTAATTTTGGTGGTTGGAGTCATTTTCTACGTTTTTTGCATGCCAGAGATGTTTTCTGATTTTTCTCCCACAAATCTCCATCAAAAAAAAAAATTGAACTATCCATCATGTAGAGGACTTCAACATATTTCCATTGATATAAGGATCGTGAAAATACGAGCTCGGGATTGGAAGTTATTGCCTTATAAAGATTTAGGGGAAAATGGGGCAACAATTATGTCTGCGGGCAAAAAAACTTTAAATTTTTCCCATTTTTTCAAAGTGGGAAAAAATTTCCCAAAAACCCCCACCAGTTTTCCACTCCTCTACCACATGGAATCTTCTAGTTTCTTGGGGGAATGCACTTCCATTTCTGCCCTTTGCACTTTTTTACAACTTTGGCAAATTTTACCGAATTCTCCCACCGGCCTAACCTCCACCATTGATGTGGCCACGTGGCACTATTTGATTGGTCGATGGGGCCATGGGTTCAATGCACGCCTTTAAGTTTTGTGCCAAAAGGCAAAAAATTCAACTTTCCTCTGACCCCCATGCCTTGGCGTTGCTGACGAGGACACGTGGCACCTCCTTGTTGCTTGCAAGGGCCTTAACCAAATTTTCTCCACCACGGGCACACAGGTGAACTTTTTCCTTTGTGCCTTTTGCACCAAAAGGGCTAAGTGCCAAAAAATCCCCCCAATGCCTGTCACTCCACTGATGAAATGTGTCAGCTTCTCATTGGCTACGAGCCTGCCCAGGGAAAATTTCCCCTTCAAACCCCGCTGAGCCATAACTCAAAAATTATAAGGAGATAGGAGGAAAATTTTACCTTTCTGGAAAGGGGAAAAAAATCATATCTAATGAATCCATTTCCATAATCTTTTGAGTGCTCTAAATGTGTGAAAATTTGACTAAGGTACAAAATGAAGGCAAGTTAGCCAAAATGAGTAGGGGGCTCATTTTGGATAACAATTTTGGCAACTCTCAGGGGTCATCTACCCGCTAGATGAAAGATCAGTGGCCTTTGAAGCATCCATTGGGCATGGAGTCAAGCCTAATAAACTGATTCTGATCTAAACTCTAAAATTTTGACCTGTGAGTCACTTGGAAACCCACTACACTTGGGGTTGGCCTCACCAAAATGCCATTGAAATGGACTGTGTAAGATAAAATACTAGCACAAAAAAAACTATGTACAAGTTGAAAATCATACATATCACAAGTGGAATATGTAGACTGTGCACAACCACTTCTTCTGCTGAAATAAAACCTACCTACTCTACTCTAACCAAGAGAAAAGGGAAGATAAACAAAACCTGCAATTGGTTGTGCAAAATAGCTTCCTTTCCTCAAAATTGGCAGCCATGTAAATGATTTGGAGCTGATCATGGCTGTTAGTATGAGTGGAAAACTCAAGAAGAAGTCTAGTGCTTCCACCCAAATCATCAAGGTATCAACTAGGAAACAAATCAAATACCTCTTTTAGTTGCTCTACATTTGGATTGAAGAGGTATGATAGTTGATCCTTAGTACTTTGTAGCTCATCCTCATGCTTAGAAGTAAACATGACTGGTTGTGGCTTCTCCTTTGGCTCCAATGAATCCAAATACCTGATTGGGAAAGGTTTGATCCTATGTGATATGCCCATAGCTCTAATTTTCCATTCCAAAAATGGAATCCTCTTGCAAAATTTCTTGAATGGATGGTGTGGAAGAAATGGTGGAACTCTTCTATTGTTTTCCTTCCTCTTCCAGTGAAGAACATGGAAGATTAATATCTTCCAATGTTTATCCCAAAAAGGTGCTATAAAATGCAGGCTGCTAAAATTGAAAGTTCTCCTCCATGACAGAAGGCTCATGTGTTTGGAAGATGGATGATGAAGGAGAAAACAATGTGATTTCATTTGGTTCCTCTTCATCAAAACAATCCTCCAAATCTAATAGATAAACTACCTCATCGTTTTCCTATTGCAAATGTTCAACCTCTTCCATCATGTTCTTTTGATCTGAAACTTGATCACCATGGTTATCTTCATTCTTCAGATCATTGAATTTTGAAAGATCAAACTCTTCTTCAACGTTGGAGCTTGAAGAGAATGAAATAGAAGGAAGAACTAAAGGTTCTTCTATGGCTCGTTTTGTGTTCAAATCTTTTGGATCTGCACCTTTCTCCTCCACAGCTGGAATTTCCTCCTCTTCTTTTGGATTTGGAGAAAATTCTCCTTCCTCTGCTATTTGAAGACAATCTTGCTCTTGAATGACACTCTTCCTCTAGCATGAAGTTTTTCAAATCAAACTCTTGAATCTTTTGCTCTAGAGGACAAGTTAGGGCTGCAAGATCTCTTTTAGAACTTTCCTCTTTCATGGTTGATTGTGTAACTTGAATTGGATCATCATTTTCTTCAAGTAGAGTACCAACATGGACACTACATTATGAGCAAAATGATTGCTGATCTGCTTCTTCTTTTTTCTCTTCTTCTGCTGCAACAAAATCAGCCTTGGCCACCACTTGTTCTTCAACCCTGACCTCCTCCATTGGTTTGACCATCAAGGGGATTTTTTATCCCAAATTTGGCAGCCCAACTCTTCAAATTTTCTGTTATTTCTTCACTTTTGGGCTCCGCTTCTTGTTGTCCTTGACTAGTTTTCTGATTTTTATCTTCCCAACATGGATTTGGGAACACAAGAGGAGGAGTGAGTTGTAACTCAATTTATTTTGAAATTTTTTGTGGTGGAGGGGAAGGTATTTCTTTTAGCTCTTGTGGAGGGGATGATTGTTTGGAAGGGAAAAGGACAGAAGAATTGAGATGAGGTGGAAGACTAGGGAATGGAGAAATGGAATCAACACTTAGGGCAGCAAGGGTAGGATTTGGAATTTGGCATTCAAAATGAGATGGTGTTACTTGAGGAATGGAAAGAGAAAAACTAGATGATGGTGTAGAACTTACCCATTGACAAGGTTACTCAACACCAAGTTTATAGGCCTCTATCTCTGTTGTCCATCGTGTAAGTTGGGGTAACATCTCAATCATGAAGTCCAGCTTCTCCTGAGGGTTGAAGTGTCTTGGAAAAGGACCTCCCCATGGACAGGGTGCTCTGAAACCAATCTGAAATGCCTTCATTTGTGTTTGAGCCCTGGATTGCACCATGCCAACCTCCATCTTTTGGATCTTCTCCAAGAAATCAGAATCTTCTTCTTTACTAGCCTCATTGCATGCATACCCTTGCTCTTGATATGTTTCATAACCAAACTAATTTTGGTATTGCTGCTCATAGGGTTAGCCATGCTAATTTTGAAATTGTTCAAAATTCTAATTTGAAAGAGTTGTAAAACATGTTGGAAGTGGAATATACTACTATTGTGATTGTGAATTCCATGATGGAAATGAAGTCATGATTGCAAAACTTCATGGAATTGAAGAAGATGGAAGATATGGAAGGAAGAATGAATGGAAATGGATGAAAAACAGGTCTACAACTCAAAGAATGAGTTATTGATCAGATGGAGATGTTAGATGTGTTTGCAAGTTCCTCCAAAGGCTAAAATTTCATAGGAACACATCAACCTACAAAAAACAAAGTGGAAGACCTCTAAGGTCCCACTGGGCGTGCCAAAACTTTTAGTGCAAATTCATAGTACCCCCAAAATGACCTATGGATCTGCTTTTCTAAGGAAATGTCATTTGGTGTGAATGCACAACATTGAGCTTTCCTAAAGTGTGGGACCTTTGCAAATGGGGAAAGCTCTCTCGAGAAGGCTGGTTCCTCTTCCTAAAACTAACTGCCATGAGCTATTATTTTGCAAGAAAAATAAATCTAATCCTAATCTAACTTCCAAAGAGAGAAGGAGAGAAAGAAAAATAGGAAAAACATAGCCTACACTAAAACAATGATACACCAGAGAAGGAAAATGTTGGACATCTATCAAAAATGCCATGGAAACAAAGAGAGATGAGCAATGGAAGGGATAGACAAGTGCATCACAAACCCAAGGATAGATTTCACAAAAAAATTGTCCCAAAATTCTAAGAACACAACTCCAAAAACTACAATGAACATCCAAACATGCACAAATACCTGTAATGAAGATAGGTAAGAAGAAAACAACCAAAAAATGAGCAAGGATGGACAAATGCATCACAAAACACGTATTTATTGCTCTAGAAATTTGCATAGAATCATCATTTCATGGGTAAGAGGAAAAAAAAACCATTACAGAGTATAGGAGGAGATTCAAAATCTATTTTCAACCCTAGGGAAGAAAAGAAGGGGGAGGTAGAGAAGAATGATGAATAACCTTTTATAAATGATCCAAATTTGACTTTTAACGATCGAACCGAATGAAAGAAAGGAGAAAACGTGGGAAAATCTATTTGACATCTTCAACCACTGATAAGATATGTTAATTTACCTACAAAATGATGGGTTCTCATGAAAAATTTCATGCTTCCTTGTACATTTCTTTGCAGAGAAAAACAGAGGCCCATACTTCATTAATTTTGGTGGTTGGAGTCATTTTCTTTGTTTTTGCATACTAGAGATGTTTTCCCATTTTTCTTGCACAAATCTCCATAAAAACTAAAAATTTAACCATCCATCATGTAGAGGACTTCAACAGATTTTTATTGATATAAAGATCACAAAAATCCAAGCTTAGGATCGAAAGTTATGCCCTTATGAAGATTTAGGGCAAAAATTGGGCAAAAATCAGGTTGGCAGGCCAAAAACTTTAAATTTTTCCCATTTTTTCAAATTGGGAAAACTTTCCCAAAAAACCCCACTAGTCCACCACTCCTCTACCATGTGGCATCTTCTAGTTGCTTAGGGGAATGCGCTTCCATTTCTCCCCTTTGCACTTTTTTACAACTTTGGAAAATTTTACCAAATTCTCTTGCTGACCTGACCTTCACCGCTGATGTGGCCACGTGGCACTATTTCACTGTTTAATGGGGCCATGGGTTCAATGCACACCTTTAATTTTTACGCCAAAAGATAAAAAATTCAACTTTCCTCCGACCCCCGCCTTGGCATTACTGACAAGGACACGTGGTGCCTCCTTGTTGCTTGCGGGGGCCTTAACCAAATTTTCTCCACCACGGGCCCACGGGTGAAATTTTTCCTTTGTTCCTTTTGCACCAAAAGGGCTAAGTGCCAAAAACTCCCCTTGATGCCCGTCACTCTACCGATGACACGTGTCGGCTTCTCATTGGTTGTGGGCCTGCCCAAGGAAAATTTCCCCTTTAAACCCCGCCAAGCCATAACTCAAAAATTACAAGGAGTTAGGAGGAAAATTTTACCTTTCTGGAAAGTGGGAAAAAAACCCTATCTGATGAAGCCATTTCTAGAATCTTTTGAGTGCTCTAAATGTGTGAAAATTTGACTGAGGCACAAAATGAAGGCAAGTTAGCCAAAATGAGCAGGGGGCTCATTTTGGATAACAGTGACATATCCTTGTCAGTGAAAGATATGCCAGGTGGAAAATTATGAAGATATTGTATGATATTTCTAAAGGCTACCACCAATTTGTCATTTTCTATGTGAATGGCATGAAGTGCTGCTTTTAGTGTTTGACGACAGTCAGGTACATTACGTAATAAGTCATAAAGATAATTTTAGAGGGTGTATTTTTAAGTTGTTCTATGATGTCATATCCCTTAGAAGTAGCATGAGGAATAGCCAAAATAATGGGTGGTGATCCATAGGGATCTAGAAAAACACACCACTTCAAAAATTCCATCAACACCACGAAGGAGAATTGAAGAAAATGAAGAAAAATGAGGTAAATAGAGGTTCTGGATAGAACCGCCAATCTGTACAAAGTGACGATTATAGCTGCAGGGTGGCGGTCCTATAACCTCCACCTAGCCAGGGTGGCAGTCCTAAAACTGTTGATCTGTGCAAGGCAAGAGAAAAGAGAAATGGAGCATGAATGGAAGCAAATTTTAAGCACCTGATTGTGTATCTTCCCTACCTGACCTTTCCCATCCTGCAATGCATGAGAGGACTTGGGATAAGGCTATAAATACAAAGAGGAACAAGAGAATTGGGGCACTTGAAGATCGAGAGAGATCAAGAAGCAAAGTATTAATATGAGAGAAAGTGAGCATAGATTCTTCAGTGCTAGAGTGGAATTGTAGAAGAAAGGTGTAAGAAAATGGAGCAAGCAAGTAATTAGAGAGAAGGTTTACAATATTGATTCTTTTCATACTTATTGTAATCTATAAAATTTGATTACTAACTAATACAAGTGGGAAGAAAGAGTAGTTTCCCTTCCCGACTGGTTTTCCCTCAAATTAGGGGTTTCCAGGATAAAAATTCTTATTTTGTGTGTGGAATTATTTTAGCATTTCTCTACAATTATGTCCTAAGTGCTAGTTAATCAGTAACTAAATCTCTAGTCTTCATCTAAATTTGTCATTTTCCAAAGTAGAAAGTAGAACAGCATAATTGTGTGATTCATAGAGTTCCAAAGTAGAAGTTTATGGATCATTTTGGTATCAGAGCTGATTATATATCTAGGACTGTGGAATTCAATTCTTTCTTGTGATTTTTATAACATTGACAAGGTCCAAAGGTAAAGAATGTTTACCTTGTGAAACATATTTTCTACAAAGAAGTGGAAAAAGAGAATTCGAGCTCAAATGGAGGAATAGAACTTGGTATGTAGATTTGAGATGCTAGAGACCATAATGGATAGGTTGCATAGAAAACAAGATGAGATTTCAAATCTATAAAAGATGGATTTGGTTAAGCAAGATTCCATGGACTCAGTAGTTTGAGCACTGGCTGAAAATTTTGGTATCAAAAAGAGCCACAAAGAGGAAGATTGGGAAGAGTGTGAAGAAGAGACTCCAATTGTAATCGAGAAGGTAAAATCTACTCATACACCTTTTAAAGTTGAAATGAAAGTGGAAATAATTAACTTTGAAGGATAAGTAGATGTAGAATTGCTTGATAAGTGGATAAAATAGTTTGAAGTTTACTTTAATTTGCATAGTGCTACTGAGGCAAAAAGGATTACCTTTTCACATCTCAAAATGGAAGGTCATGCTCTGGTTTGATGGGAAACCCATCTAGCCACTTGTGAAAAGAAAAAATGTCCTATTGTCAATACTTAGAAGGGTTTTAAATAATTACGTGGAGATAAATTCTATCCTATTGGCCATAATACTGACATGCTAATTAAGTAGCAGTACTTGAGATAGGGCAGTAGTCAAAGCATACAAGACTACACTACAGAATTTTGGAGACAAGACATGTTGCTTAGTATGGACATGGAGGATAAGGACATTCTAACCAAGTATTTGGGAGGACTTCACACTCACCTTTAGAGGAAGGTAATCTCTAAAAATCCCAAGGATCTCAATGAAGCTTGTATATAAGCATACTACATTTATGACGAGAAGAAGCAAGGAGAAGAAGAGCCAAAGGAAGACCAGTCAACATGTCAGTAGGAAAAAAACAAGGGAAGACAAGTAGCAAAGGTAAATGGAAAGGTAAACATGTCGCTACTATTTTTCATACTTGTAAAGATCCTAAGAATTTTTGTAATAATTGTGATATAAATGGACATATTGATGCCACATGTTAGAAGTTGCATCTGGAATTACACCCAAAGCACTGAACCAAGGATTCCAAGAAATTCATGGCCATTGTGAAGATAGAAAGAGAGGTGGAGATTGAGGATGATTCGGATATAGACGAAAGGTTAGGATGCACGGCTAGTAACATGTACGGGGGAGCAGAAGAAGAAGAGATGAGTAATATTTTTCAAATCAAAATCAAAATCAAGAAAGCTAAGGTAAACATGTTAATAGATTCTAGTTATCATTCAAATCTGATTTCTGATGCGGTTGTAGAACATCTTTGCCTATAGACTTACACACATCCACATCCATACCAATTGGGATGGGTGAAGAGGGATGTTGAAATACAAGTTACAAGAAAGTGTAAGTTTCATTTTGGGATAAATAACCAATATATTGATGTATTAGAGAATGATATAATTCCACTTGACGCATTTTACGTTGTCTTCGAAAGTCCTTACTTGTATGTCAAGAATGTTGTGTTCACAAGGAGGGATAACTCGTACAAATGGATCAAGAAAGGAGTCAATTTCAACATTCAGGCACACCATAAAAAATCAAAGAAGGGTATGGTAAGTGTCAGCCAAGCACCGAGACTTAGTCAAGAAAATCATCAATTTTGTTTACTTTCATTGGAAGAAAAGTAAAATAGACTTGAGAGCAAGGATATTTTGGATAGTACTTGTCATTTTTTGTAGAATAATCTACCACAAGAATTACTCATTCAAGGATTAAAACAAACTTCCACCATGCAGTCACCGTATCTACCTATGGATTCACTGGACCTTACTTTGGGGCAGTAAGGAGAAGAGAATATATAAGGAATGGTGGTGACTATAACAACAACGTATATAGAGAGGATTTGGCCAATCCATCCCAAGAGACAAATATAAGAAAGAAGGACTGAACCACTACAGTATGGGACCTTCACCATACTTGAGCAAGTTGGAAAATAAACCTTCAGGACATACTTCATACAGATGCATGTGATAGAAATTTGTAAGAGCTCGCACCTGCTAAATCCATCTATGCATGAAAAATAAGGAAACATACACAAAATTCCTTCCAAATAAGATTGTACTTGAGGTAACTCGGAGGAGGATGTAGCACTATAGTAACAAACCAGAAAACCACAGGAGCCTTGGCAGATTAGATGAGAGAAGACACCAAGGTAGACCTAGTGGTACTCTAAGGAGCAAGAGATGGAATTGATTCCTCTACCACTCCCCCAATAATATTTTATGGGACCAAAATCCTCCTCATTAGGGGAGGTATGATCCATAGGGATCCATAAAAAACACACCAAGAAGGAGAATTGAATAAAATGAAGAAAAATGAGGTAAACGGAGGTTCTGGATAGAACCTCTACTTTGTGCAAAGTGGCGGTTGCAGAACTATCACCCTATAGGGTGGAGGTCATGTAGCCACCAGTCTACATAGGGTAGAGGTCTTGAAACCATCGATCTACGCAAGGCGGAGGTCCTGACACTTTCAAATAGAAAAGATAAATGGAGCACGAATGGACGTGAATTTTAATCACTCGGCTGTGTCTATTCCCTCCCTGACCTTTCCCATCCTCCATTTCACGAGAGGACATGGGATAAGGCTATAAATACAAAGAGGAGTAAGAGAATTGGGGCATTTGAAGATCCAAAGAGATTGAGAAGAAAAGTATTAATATGAGAGCAAGTGAGCAAAGGTTCTTCAGTTTTGGAGTGGAATTCTAGGAGCAAGGTGTAAGAAAATAGAGAAAGTAAGTAATTAGAGAGAAGGTTTACATTATTTCTTCTTTTCATACTTATTGTAATCTGTAAAATTTAATTATTGGCCAATATAAGTGGGAAAAAAGAGCAATTTCCCTTCCTGACTAGTTTTCCTTTAAATTGGGGGTTTCCAGGATAAAAATTCTTGTGTTGTGTGTGGAATTATTTTAGCATTTCTCTACAATTATTTCCTAAGCACTAGTTAATCAGTCGCTAAATTTTTAATCTTCATCTAAAGCTATCATTTTCCAAAGTAGAAAGTAGAACAGCATAATAACGTGATTTGTATAGTTCCAAAGTAAAAGTTTACGGATCGGGTGGAGGAATAGAAGTGGGTATAGCCATAGGAGGGTTAGGATGAGTATGATGAGTAGTAACAACATTAATAGATGGATAAACCATAGGCATAACAAAGTGAGGAGGATATTGAGTACACACACGTATGAAATCAGCAATAGTAGTAACTATACCAGAAACCTTAGTATGCACAAAAGTAGGATAAGATGATTGATTCATGACTTTATAAGGTAAAGACATGATTAGAAGAAAGGTTTGGATACGTTGGGTTCACCAAAATAATTAAACAAAAATAGAAATAAGTGATCTATTCTAGTTCATTCAATGTTATATAAACCAGTAAATGACAGATAAATAAATGACCTGAGAAACTTAGAAAGTAGAAATGTAAAACCCTAATGTGCAAGGAGAACTAGAAATAGCTTATCTGATTTGATGGTTATTTGGTACTATGTCATAGAATAAACTAGATGAACAGAATGCAAATGCAACCACACATGAGCTCTAAAAGGTATAGAACTGAGCTATCTAGCTGAATTGGGGTGTCTAGAGATGGATGGGGGTACCTATGTTGCCCTGGTCTAATAACTGGGCGTCCTGGTCTGCACATGAGGCCCAAAACCCAAACTTGCAAGGTCACTAGATGATCCAAGGCCTTTGCTGCATATCATGTGTATTTCCCTACATTGTGTTGGATGTCCCTAATAGTCAGTGATGAAGAAGAGACATGTAAAACCCAAACCAAACATCAAAACCCTAAAAAATAAATATGTAAATGAAGGGCTCAAACTATCCTCAGCGGCCAAAATGGTGGACTTATCAATTGAGGGTTGCACTAAATTTCAGATGCAAATGTATTTCTAGGTGAGTGTGTGAAATTCGTGCCATGGTGCTCTTATTTCAATCACACTTTGTGAACTAGCAAGCTATAAATAGACATAAAAATAAAATAAATGGTGGATGAAACAGAATAAACTTCTCTCATATGCATTTTGATGCATATGAACCAGTCTTGTCCCTTGTGATGGAGCTAGATGGATGAAAATGGAGTCCTTGTTAGATGTAACCTTAGGTGATGATAGTAGTTCCTAGTGCTTAGTCCCTCATTATGGTCACATAACTTTATATTTATATGGTTCTCTTGATATAATTTTGTAATTAATCCTAAAGAGGCCGACCACTAAAAATATGGAAAGATCAAATGGCTATAAAGTTCCTAAAAGGTGTGTGTAAAGTGGAGAAAGGATCAGGGTGCCCTAAATGGGACCAGGGCACCCGAATTAGGAGTAGAATGATGTGGAATGAAAAACGTATACTAGGAAAGTATGTACTAAAGTTTGGTAGTGACAACTGAAAGAAAATTAAAAATGCTAAAGTACATGGGTTAGTTAGTACTTTCTTTACTCAAAAACCATATGAATAGTAGTATGAGATAGGAACTAAATAGTACCCAAAGTCTGTGATTTATTGTCTGCAGTTCTCATGAATGAATGAACACTTAGTTATCTATCACCTTGCATATGTATGCTAACATCTTGATAATTATCACAAAGGAGGGACCTGGTAGCTTTGCGCGATTTAGGTGAGCATTTAAATCTATCTGAATGAGGTGTCGGCATGCATACCAAATAAGTATAAATAATAGACTACAATTTCCTAGGATTAACAACAATATAGAAATGAAATTCCTAAAACAAGATGATCCACTTATGGATTCTCCCATGTAGGACACAATTTTTTACTAAATACTAAAGAGCTTCATGATCAGTGAAAAATATAAAAGTTGTGGCCAACAAGTATTGTCAAAACTTCCAAATCACCTGGACCATTGAAATTCCCTTGCACTTATTTGTGGTATATTTTACTTCCACTGGTGTAAACTTGTTTCTTGCATAATATATGGGGTGATCTAAATTATTTTCTCTTGGTTGAGCAAGGATTTCCCCAACTATTATCCTATATGCATCCACCTAGACATAAAATAGGGTATTCCAGTTTGGAAACTAAATAATGGGAATGTTAGCCAAATTTTTCTTCAATACTTAAAAATCATTATGTTGGGATAGTATCCATTCAAATGCACCACACTTTCAAAGAAACTCCTCTAGAGGCACAAAAAAATTTACATAACCTCTTATGAACTTACAGTAATAACATGGATGACCCAAGAATGTGTGAATTGATTCTAAGTAATTTTTATCTATAGAATCACTAAAATATTAGCTAGGACAACTAAGAATCCTTCTCTGCATATGATGTGGCTCCATCAAGGTTCTAAATAGCATTACAAAGATATGATTCTTCAAATTCAAGGAAATCTGAATTTGGTGACACCACATGAACATGAGGTACAAAATTCATAGTGGTACTTCACCATACCATACACTATCCAATCGTCAAGATATACATGTAAAATATTCTCAATAAAATACTTGAAAGCTCCTACAAAATTACACAATAAAATGATTAGTGCATTATTTAGTCCAAATGGCATAACATTGTAAGTAAAATATCCCCACTTCATCATGAAATTATTATGTGTCTTGTATTCTTCAATGATTTGCACTTGTTGATAAACCAAAAACTCATATTTGAAGGTAAATATTTCATAATTCATTACACACTCAAGGATATCTTCAGTGAAGGGTGTGGGAAAATCATTAATGAAATAAACCACAATGATCTATTGATAGTCTACATAAACTCATATGTTTTCATCCTTCTTAATACTAATAACCATTAATATTACCCACATACACTCATTGATGGCTATAATAACACTAGCAACTAGCATGTTTTCAATATCCGCCTTAACCTTCGTGTTCGAGAAATATAAATTTGGAAATGTATCATATACTAGATATATATGTGCTTCTTGTTTAATAAAATCACCCACATATTATCCCCATTCAGTATATATTATTATCTACCCCCCAAATTTCTTATTCTTATACATTGATGTGTCATCACATTTTGAGTATATATGATTAAAATCATCACTTAACCTCTTCTCATCATGATGTAACTTCCATACTCCACTTGTTGTCTTCCTTTCCAAACCATATAGCAAGGTCAGGATGTGAATTCTGTTCTTGGCTAACTTGTACGGTCTTGGACCAACACATCCTCTAACTTTGGTTTTGATTGCTTTATCTTTCTTGGGTCTTTTTATCCTCCTATGTTGGTCTTAACATTACAAATTACTTTTAGATCCCTATATAATAAATTTTTTATCACCTCATCTACTAACCTAGAATCACTAGGAAGTCTCATGATATCTTATTGAAAATACTATCACAAAAGGAATCCCAAACTCCCTAAATATTCCCAAAGCTAAAGCACAACTACTAGGGAATCCATTGTTTTATTTTTAAACCAATCAACCAAGTAAATGAGTTCAATTTCCCTCATTTCCAAGAACTCAAATATCCTAATTAAATGTCTTAGCAAGAGCATGATCATCCCAAACATAATCAAATTGGTTAAATTTTACAAATAGTTGCATTCATATAGATATTATATGATATATAGATAACTATGTGTGGTTTGAGGCCTCTTCGGAGTAGTTATGACATAGGTTGTTCATGGATTGCACTTCAACCCAAACACTAACTTTCTTGCAAGGTATCCCACTTGGTTAGGATTTAAGTTTGATTCAAATGGTTTTAAATGGTTTCAAAATTATGTGAAACCTAGGGTTTGACAACAACACACATTTAAATACCATCAAAGGGTAGATAAAGTTCAAAACCTCATTCCAAGTAGGTCCAAGATTGTGCAGAAATTCATGGAAAACATGTACAATTTCATACAAGGGAATCTTCATGTTGCAGTCTCAGGAATAAAGCATTTTTAGTCACTTCACTCCTAGAATCTATAAATTTTACACCAAAATATCTCATATATATTTCTATACAACTAAATTCATCTTCCCTCTTATGTATTTTATCTTGTAGCATATTGTAATCATTAGTCTCAAGTATTGATGTGTTAT
The DNA here is from genome assembly GCA_019776745.2 of Taxus chinensis. NCBI lineage: Eukaryota > Viridiplantae > Streptophyta > Pinopsida > Cupressales > Taxaceae > Taxus > Taxus chinensis. The sequence continues at coordinate 46,985,330 of CM034148.1, forward strand.
TCTAATATTGTATGGTTAATGTTGGAAGTTAATTAGTCATAATAACTCCTCTATAATGAACCTTACATTCCTTTTTATTGATTTGTATTTCCATAACAATCTAATAAATCTTTAAAATGGTGCAAACACATGTAGATTTGAAATCATATCATACATTCTATTCCACACAAGATTTGCACCCTCAACAATATTAATATAAATATTTCCTAGTGATGGATGAATGGCTTTTATCTTCATATATTTGTGTGGAAATATATTTTCATGCTCATGCAGTACATCGATGATTTTTTATAGCTCACTCTCAGGCCAATAGTCACTTATAGAATCCATCCTAGGCTCCTCCTCCAACCCAATATTCACATTGACTAAATTAAAATTCCTGCAATATGGATCATTTTTGGACTCATTAGTTTGAACAACTTGAGAGCCATATGGAATCTATATACTAAGGATTTTATCCAACAAGTATTTGTTAACTTGACATACAACCTTCACATTACCCTTGTGCAACTAGTTCCTCCAGTTCCAAATATGATCATCTTCCTCACTCGAGTCATTTTTGACACTAAATTCCTTAAATGTATTCATAATAAATGTTATCCATTTTGTGCATCCTTTCAAAGTGGACTAACCTACAGGTATGTGCATTAGCAATTGATGAAAAAATATCTTGCAAACAGGGTAGCTCGCAATGAGCTAGCTCACCATAGAAAAGGGACAAGTTGTTGCTCAAGGGAAGAAGCGGTAGAGAAAAATTGTCTGTAGCATCAAATATGTTACTGGACGGTACCATTTTGTATGCTACCAGCTGGTAGAAGGTACTGATGCTACCATCCAGTGGCATTAAAAGCATTATCACCTAGTAGCGGGATAGTGATGGTTCTGGTAGTGGTTATAATGCTACCATCCAGTAGTATTTTTGGTGCTACCAGTTGGTTGCACGAAGGAGCTAAAAAGGAGCAGTTGGCCAACATCAAGGCCACCTGTAGCATTTATATGGATCTTACCAGTTGACAACAAATTTTCTACTACCGTCTAGTAACGGGAAAGGAAGTTCACACCATGATGAATCAAGGTGCCAATAGCAAGAAAAACATGTTACCGTTTAGTTGTATTTATGCAACTGGAAAACACCAAATGGAATTATGCAACTGGCCATGAAGGGGAGAAAATTCTACTATCTGGGAGCAAAAAATACATGCACCCGATTGAGTGCAAGAACAAACCAGGCATTAATGGATGTAGTACATAGTTGTTCAACTACCAATTTAATGAGGTATGGTACCCATGACTACCCATGTAAGAAAAGTACCAAATTGTATGGCCTCACATACCTATTTAATGAAACCTATCAGCTGGTGAGTCAATTTCAAGGCTCATCTCTCTATATATTGTAAAATTCACCTCATTTGTAGGGGAGACATTCTATAATGTAAAAGAACTCTGTCAAAATTGTTCGATAACTTTTGTGACCTGCAAGATTCAAATTTGGGCGTTTTATAAAGGATTCTTTCCTCGTGCCTATATTGTGATGGATTGTGTATCATTTTGAGCAATAAAATTCATGTTTTGTGGATTTTTCTTGCCCTAACTCGAGTTGTATTGCATATCTTGCCTTCCATTATTTTTGCAAGTATACTGTGTATGTTTATGTCTCTTTGCATGACACAAATTTTTTATGCACCGCGAATATGGGGAATTGATTTTTTTTTAGGTTGTGGCACTTCTACATGTCCTCTCCCACCTTGTTTACTCCCTATTTTTTCTCACTTAGGATATATCCAGCCCCTTGTTCTCGGTGTTATCACCTCCTTTATATTAGTATTTACATTTTATGCATTTCTCTCTCTCTGGGGTCCCTTTGAATTAATAGATTAGGAGTAGATAGTTTCACTTTCCTTTCGAGGAGTAGTTTTAGTATTAGGAATAGGTAGAGGAACTAGTCGTATCTAGAGGTTTTTCTTAATTACAGGGTCACACACCTTGAGAAAATCCTATCTTATTCAAAAATAGGGTTTCATAGTGTGCAAATCCTATGGTGCTACTTTTTTGACATAACAGTTTTGGCACACCTAGTGGGATAGAAGTCAATATTTCCATTTTCATCAAGTTTAGATGTGTATCTTGGTGAGATTATATCCTTTGGAGGCTTTGCAACAACACATCTAATGACTCTAATAAAAATTGAACTGGTTTCAGTAGTTTTGGTGGTTCAAGTTGATGAGAAGGATTCACACTAGGTCTAGGACAAGAGAAGAGGGAATATTTGAGTACTTGCAGCTATCTCTGGGTAGAGGAAGATAAGTTCAGAGGTATCTATATCCACAAAACAGAACCTTGTCAACACCTCCACCTAGTAAGCCATTTCTTCAATCAACTAGAGTTCTTAAACCGATCATAATGACACATCAACAACCAAATCAACCACCAAATCCATTCCCAAATTTCACTAGTAGCAGCCCACTTTCCCTCAATGCACAAAATCTGGTGTCGGTAGCATCATTGAAGATAATTCCCTATTTCACCAGAGAAAATCATACAACTCCCATCGACCACATCTAAGATATTGCAAATATCTGTGTCATACATAAGGTTGTTGAGATGGATGTGGCAGTAAAACTTCTAGCTTCTTCTTTCAAAGGAAAAGATTTGTAGTGGTTTAGAGGCTTGGGAGCAGGATCAATTTAGAATTGAGATCAATTATGTACAGCTCTTTGTGGCTATATCAGGGAAAGGGCCGATAACTTATCTCTTTTAGAGCAGCTGACTACAATTAAGAGAGCACCAAATGAGAAGACGGTTAACTTCAACTTAAAGATTTCAAAGAACATGGGATAGTATTCCAATTGTTGTGAGACCATCTGTTGAAGCTGAATTTCTCTATTTCCTTAAATCTCTAAATTCTAATATATCTTTTATGATACAATCTATGGGAGGGATAACCTTACCCACAGCTTATGTTCTAGCCATTAGAGTTGAGAATTTCTTAATTCAAGCTAGAAAACTTGTGCCTAGGCCACCTATGCCTATTTATCCTAAAATGGGGATTCCTTGTTGTATTCAAACTTCTATAGCCCCTATTCCTTCCCCTAGAAATAAGATTTCCAATGAGGCTTCTACCTCTTCTTCTAGTACCTCAACTAAACTCCAAGAATTTATGAAGTAATTGCAAAACCTAGGGAATTATTTGGTGACCCTCAAGAGGAAACAAGCTCAGAATTTTAGACCTTATTAGCCTCAAGATCAACCAAATAGGCCTACATATCATTCTAATAAACTTCGTGGTCAAACTGTAAATAAAAATCAAGGACAACCCCCAGTTGTTAGACCATTTAATCCTACTACACCTTTAACATCTAAAGCCTTGGTTCTGGTCCAGAATAACCTTACACAGGAATATGAATGGTATTTTCCTTATGGTCAACCCTATAATTAGGTAGTATGTTTCAATGGTATGTTAAACCAAGCCTTAATGGTACAAATTGTTGTATCAAGAAACAAATGAAGAAGAAAATCAGTGGCAAGCAAGTACTCATGAGGCAACACAGAATGATACTTCACTAGTGAACTGGAAGACAAAGGATTTTTGTGGTATAAATCAGCCTCCTTCTTTAGGGGTAGTAGCCAAGACAAGGTCTAAGAAAAGAAATATAGAGGGAGGACAATCATCAAATGTAGGTTTTGTTCAACCTTCTATCACACCACAAGGGTTAGTAGTCCAAATCCAACCTCAGGTTCAAAAATCATCCTAGAACACCTAACATAATAGCTCATGTGTAAGAGAGTATAGTGTCAAATAGAGGGCAGCATAAGGATAACCCACCTCCTTTCAGCATCATTGACCAAAAGAAGAAAGCAAATGTGAGTATCTCCATGTGGGAATCATTAGAAAGTCTAGGCCAAAGGGATCTTTTACAAGTAGTCATAACTAACTTGCCCATCTCAAATGAGCCACCCAAAGATCAAGAAAAGGTCCTCACTAATACAGTGTAGCAAGAAGGACGTCAACTAAGAAAAAATTTGAATCCCCCACCATTTTATGTCTCCTTGATTGTTGGGAATAGCTTAGTGCACAATTGCATGATTGACTCAGGGGATAGTAGTTTGGTAATGGTGAAACAAATTACAGATCAGTTGGGCCTAAAATAGGAGTTGGTTTCCAAAGGAGTGGTGCAGTTAGATGGGACAGCTATGAAAATGGTTGGAGTAATCAAAGGATTGAGCCTTACATTACATTCTTGTCCCAATTTCACAGTCTTGTAAGATGTATCAATGATTTACCTACCACCACTCTTTTCCTTGTGATTGTCAAGGGATTTCACAGCTAAAATTGGTGGGTACTTGTCAGTTGACTGGTCGCACATGCTCTTTAGAATAATATATGGAGCCAAGGCTAAAATCATGTTGAATTCAATTTCCCACTTTCACATTGAGCCCCACATGCCAAGTCCAATCAATGCCAATTTCTCAGCTTTTTATCAAGAAGATTTCCCGAGCACTCTAAAAACAAGTACTAAAGTTTTAGCATTCTAGATTTAACATTAGATGAATGTAAAAACAAAATTCATGATTTTGATTCATATTGGGAGATGGAAGAAGTTAAATTGGGCATTTATTTTCTATATGAGGAGAATTCAACCCTTCCTAACATCACCAAACCAGAGGATGAAGATGACGATGAATTTTGGCAATTTTTTTTTGACGATTCGAGGAGTGGGAAAGGTGCAGGAGGAGGAGAAATGTTGGTATCTTCTAAAGGTATCAAATACTACTCTACTTTTAGATTTCAATTTAGTTTCTAAAATAACACAGCTGAGTATGAAGCATTACTCCATGGATTGCTTTGGGAAAGAAGAAGGAATATAAAAATATGCAAGTTTTTTGGGATAGTGAATTAGTATTAAATCAGTTCAGCGGATTCCATGCAGAAAAGAATGATTTACTCAAAGCATATAAACACAGGTTATGGGACCTGTTAGAGGATTTTTATGCCTTCAATATCCAGGTCGTCCCTAGGAAACAGAACAAGGTTGTTGATAGACTTACTACAATTGGAGTAAGGTTTAATGTGGTTGATAATATTGGGAAAAGAAAAACTCAACCTCATATCAAAATGGTGGTGAGACCTATTGTACCTAATAATGTCATAAGTTGAAAATTCTTTGATAATTATTAGTAGATTATCAACTTCCTCTAAGAAGAGGTTGAGTTCTCCTCAAATAATCAAGACAAATTAGAACAACAGTATGGTGATCAAGTGGTTCAACTGAGAACAAATAACTTGCCAAAAGGCATAATGACTCTTGAATCAATCTTCGATCCCAATGACTAGTTCCAAAAAGAGAAAGTAAACAAAATGGTTAAAGGAGAGGATTCGGAGCCCATTTCGGTTAGAGAGGGTAAAGTGCTCCAAATTGGAAAAGTAAGTACTCACTAAGAAAAAATTGATTTCATTAAAATTTATCAAGAATTTCTAGATGTATTTTCTTGGAGTTATGAATATTTGAGAGGATTTAATCCAAGGTTGGAACAACACATTATTGAAATGGATCTGGAATTCAAGCCCATTGGGTAAAATAAAATGCCAGTCAACACTCACATAGATCATCTCATGAAGAAGGAATTGAACAAGCTCATTGAGGAAAGCATAATCTTTCTAATAAAACACTCTTCATGGGTTACTAATCTGGTACCGGTCAGGAAAATAAATGGAGAAATCAGGCTGTGTGTGGATTCCCGAGACTTGAATAGAGCCTCTCTCAAGGATCATTATCCGCTTCCTTCGATGGAGCAATTAGTAGTTGGTTTGAAGATATTTTCCCTTTTAGATGGCTACTTCGGCTACAACCAAATCATGGTGAAAGAGGAAGATCAATTCAAAATATCCTTCACCACCAAATGGCGCACTTATGTCTATAGGAAAATGTCAGTCAGGTTGTCAAACACTGGAGCTACATTCCAAAGGACTTTGGATATGGAATTCAAGGGGTTGATAAACAAGATAGTTCTTGTGTACTTAGATGACATCACTATATTTTCCAAAAATGCAACAAGTCACCTCTTTCACCTTAGGCAAGTGTTCCAAAGATGCAGGAGATTTGGAGTGTCTCTAAATATGAAGAAATGTATATTCTTGGCACGTGAAGGAAAGATCCTGGGCCACATTGTTTCTAAAGAGGGTCTGAAAATTGATCCAGAAAGATTTGAATTTACCCATGCTCTACCATTGCTAAGTCACAAGAGGGCTCTCAAAAATTTCTTGGGAAAATCAATTTTGTTAGGAGGTTTATTCCTAACTTTACCAAGCTGGTCAAACCACTAACATTAATGTTGAAGAAGAAAACAGATAAATGGATTGCTGAAAGAAAAGAAAGGTTTGAATCCATAAAATAGGCCATTACACAGGCTCCAACCCTCATAAATCCATATTTCATGAAGGACTTTACTCTATATGCTTTTGGTGGCACGGATGCAATATCTGCAATACTAGTACAGTTGAATCAAGGACTGAAATGACCTATTGCATTCTTCAGCCAGTGCCTTAAAGATTATGAGGTGAGGTATTCATTCATTGAAAAACATGTCCTTGTTGTGATTACAAGTTTAAATAAATTCAAACATCTAGTGTCGAATAACATTATTCATTTACTAGTTTCACATGCGGGTGTGAAATATTTCCTTTTAAGCAAGGACCTTAGTGAGAAAAGAGTTGGTTGGATAACCAAGTTCATGGAATATGACATATATATTAAGGTGACTAAGCTAATCATGGGTAAGGGTCTTTGTGAATAGCTAGCTTCCAATCATCATGGTGAGTCAAGAGATGAAGAAGGATCTATTTAAGTGGTACAAGATGAGCAAGGATGAGCAGTAAATGGTGTGCTCATTCCTTGTTAGACTTAGGACATAGTCCACTTCCTTCAAATAAGTCAATGCCCCCAAAGTTTGAGCAAGGTCAAGAGAAGGTATTTTGGGATACAAACTATATTGTATGTGCTTATGGATAATGTCTTGTTCAAAAGGGATGTGAATGATGTCCTCTTGAAGTGCATTAAAATTGATCAAATAGAAGGGGTATTGCATGAGTTTCATGATGGAGAAACTTGTGGTCACTTTGCCCCAAAAGCAATAACTCTTATAATCATGAAGGTTGGTTATTACTGGCCTAATATTTTCAATGATTACTACTGGTGGATCAAGAGATGTAAGAAGTGTGCTTTATTTATAGGTAAAGAGAGACTAGCGGCACTTCCACTCCATCCTATCTCAGTGGAACGTCCTTTCATGCAATGGGGGCTATAATTTATTCGGGTAATCAACCTAAATTCCAACCTATGCCACAATTGGATCCTCACAACCATGGATTACTTCACCAAGTGGACAGAGGCAGTTACACTCAAAGAAGCAAATGAGGCTAGCATCCTGGATTTTTATGATGGTATTGTAACAAGGTTTGGTGTCCCTTCCACTATAATATCAGATAATTCCTTATATTTTCTTGGAGCAAAGATATATGATTGGGTTATTAGAAATGGCATCTATTTGAGTACTTCTTCAAATTATTACCCTCAAGGTAATGGTTGACAATCATAAGGAAAACCCTAGATGAGAACCAAATAACATGGCACACCAAACTTAAATCAGCCTTGTAGGCTGATAGGATCACTCCTAAGAAGTAAACTGGTTTTTCTCCCTTCAAGTTGGTTTATGGAAGGGAAGCAAGGTTATCAATATCCCTTTAGCTACTAACATTGGAGCTCATCAAGCAACTAGATTTTTTTGAGTTTCTTGCCATGGAATTCAAGTATGCATAGCTCATAGAGCTAGAAGAGATGAGAAACTAGGCAATGAAAACAATGGAGAAAGACCAAGCTCAAATCAAGATGAACTTTAATAGAAAGGCCAAAAATAGAAACTATTAAGAAGGAGACTTGGTCCTAAAATGGGATGCAGATAGAGCCAAAATAGGTATACACTCCAAGTTTGATGCAATATGGAGTGGCCCCTATGTAATTTCAAGATGCAAAGAAAATAATGCTTTACAACTATCAAGGTTGGATGGGGAAGAATTGCATATTCCAATCAATGGAATCTACCTCAAGCATTGTTACTGAATTGAATTATCTTCCTTGTGCATATTAGATTAGATTTTTAATTTCTCGAAGTTTGTTTAGCACATTGTTATGTTAGTAGTTTAGGTATACTTTTAGATAAGTGTTGGTGCACACTCTGCATGTTCCATTTGGAATGTGTATGAATTTGTTGTTATATATAGTTGTGCTTTTGTTTATCTTGCTCTTTCTAGTTTTAGGTAGGGTTTTGTGGTAGAACAATCAATCTCTAACCTAGGGTTTTAATAAATGAGGGCCCAACAATGTTTTAGTGGTTTGAAGAGTGAATTTTCAAGTGTCAGGTCAATTTCATACTTCAGAACGACCCCATGCCCAATGGACATAACAAGGTCATTGGTATTTTAGATCTGGTAGGAAGATCACCCCACAAGTTCTGAAATTATTATCCATTTTTTGCATCCTTGCAAAATGAACTAACCTACAGGTATGGACATTGACAATTGATGAAAAAATGGCTTATAAATAGGGTATCTCGCAATGAGCTAGCGAGCCATGGTGAAGGGATGAGTTGTTGGTCATGGGAAGAAGTAGTGGAGAAAATTCATTGATAGTATTTTATATGCTACCATCCGGTAGTAGGTACAGATGCTACCAGTTGATGGCATTACAAATGCTACCAGATAGTAGTGGGACAATGGTGTTTCTGGCAGTGGCTATAATGCTACCGATCGATAGTATTTTTGGTGCTACCATTCGGTTTCACAATGGAGATAAATAGGATTAGTCAATCAATAGCAGATCCATTGATAGCATTTGTATGGATGTTACCGGTCGATAGCAGATTTTGTTTTACTAGCCGGTAGCGGGAAAGGAATTTTGTACCATGATGAATCAAAGTGTCAGTAGTAAGAAAAACATGTTATCGGCTGGTTGAATTTATGCAACCAGCTGACACTAGACGGAATTATGCAACCGGCCATGAAGGGAAGAAAATACTACCATTCAGGAGTAGAAAATACATGTAACCAGCCGAGTGCGAGAATAAACCAGGCATTAATGGGTGCAGTATAGAGTTTTTCAACTACCAGTTTAATGATGTATGGCACCCATGACTATCCATGTAATAAAAGTACCAAATTGTATGGCCTCACATACCTCTTTAATGAAACTTCTTGGTTGGTGAGTAAGTTTCGAGCCTCATCTCTCTATATATTGTAAAATTCACCTCATTTGTAGGGGAGACATTTTGTAATGTAAAGGAACTCTGTCAAAATTGTTCTAGAACTTTTATGAGTTACAAGCCTTGAATTTGGGAATTTTGTAAAGGATTCTTTCCTTGTGCCTATATTGTAATGGATTGTGCATCATTTTGAGCAATAAAATTGGTGTTTTGTGGCTTTTTCTTGCCCTAACTTGAGTTGTATTGCATCTCTTGCCTTCCATTATTTTTTTAGGTATATTGTGTATGTTTTGTCTCTTTGCAAGACCCAAATTTGTTTTAGCCCATGAATATGGGGAATTGAATATTGTTTCAGGATGTGGCTCTTCTTCCTTCCCTCTCCCATCTTTTTTACTCCCTATTTTCACTCACTTAGTATATCTCCACCCCATTTTTCTTGGTGTTATCACCTCCTTTAGATTAGGCTTTACATTTCATGCATTTCTCTCTCTCTAGTCCATTGGAATTAATATATTAGGAGTAGATAGTTGCACTTTCCTTTTAAGGAGTAGTTTTAACATTAGCAATAGGTAGAGGAACCAGCCTTCTCCAGAGGTTTGTCTCAATTTCAGGGTCCCACACCTTGAGAAAATCCCATGTTAGTCGAAAGTAGGGTTTTGTAATGTGTAAATCCTAGGGTACTAATTTTTTTACATAACACTAACCATGATCTTATCATCATACGTCTAACACACATGTTCCTCCATAATGGATTTGTAACCCATTATTGTGTGTCATGCCCATTTTAGTGACTAATGCAAGTTCATCATGGGTGAGGAAAATTTCAAGTTATGTATAAAGGTAGCCTTCAAATATTACCAATTTTTTGTCTCTCTAAAGGCCTTAAAATTCACATACTACACATGAGACCAAATGTGTAAAGTAAAATAGTACTTATATGTCCAAAGGGATGGAATCAACACCATTAGTTCTATGGTCCAAGTTCCTTCACATTCTAAGGCATTGTCATCTAGTAACTCCATTATAGCTTGATAATGCACACATGTAATTATTTTAGTCAAAAAAGTGTGGGGGATACCAACATGATGATCATACTGCACTTTTGAGTTAGATTTAGAAAATTGTTGTGATAAGGTAGGTCTTTGAGGATTTTTTCAGCTTTGCATTATCACTAATAGGCTTAGATTTTTCAGTGGGCATGTATCATTCAATATCATTGGTATTAATAAGATCTTGTATAACATGAAGAAGTTTTAAAAATTAATTAGCATATTACCAACACATTTATGTTCATCACAATAGGCATTAGCATCAAACTTCTTACTATGAGGTATGCTTACATTGACCTCAAGTAACTGAGAGAGACAAGATTACACTCAAGAAAAATTTCAAGCATTAGGTGAGGTGCGCAAGGAAATCATCTTAATTATCATTGAGGATATTGTAACTAAAGTTTTAAATATTAAAATATAACATTAGCAATAGATTTATCATCAGTCTTATTGTCATTATATTTTCCTTTAAAATTAGGTTTGCCTTGAAAATTATAATTGGATGTATTGGGAATAATGGTGATATATTTGATCTTTTCCATGATGAGAATATTAGCTTCATACTCTTTAAGTGACTGACATAAATGATCAAATTAGTAGAATTTATAAAATATAGTTAAATCATGCAAAGGAGTAAGAAGTATTTGTGTGAATAAATATTGAAGCTCCATATCAGCTAGAATATTTTCCTTCTATGTAAGCACGGTCTTTTAATGTAGAATATAATCATTGATGTGTTTGTTAGAATCACATAAGAAATATTGTCCCAAGAATTTATTCATAATGTTCGATTGAATGTAGATGGCATGAACTAGAGGGAAAGGAGGAGAGATGTATATGTTTGTTTTTCATTTGTATTCAGGGATATATAAATATTTCTCACTTGACCAATCCTTTGGAAATGACAGGGAGGTTCCCTACTGAGGATGTGGTCATTATCCTGATACTTTATGGCTCTACCTAAACCAAGGTGAGAGAACATGAGGGGTGGCTTGAGATATATATATATATACACACACACACAAACATATAGAGAGAGCTATTATACTTCAAACCCTTAAAATTATTGGAACCTCAATCTGAGATCAAATGCAACTATGAAATGCAATGATCATTCAAAATAATGGTCACATAAGCATTGCAAACACTTTTACATCTGACACAAGCCACTAAAGATAGATGAAATATGATCACAAACATCATCTCTGTAGAAATTGTTAAAAACTTGGGTTATGATGATGTTGAGATGTTAAACTCTACAAATCATGGAAAATACACTTGAAATATGTAGGATATACATAAGAATGAGAGTGTAATACAACATAACCTTCAAAGAATCATTTGCATTCATTGATACCAAATTCATGTAAATACTACCACATAATATTTGAAATATAAACACAAACACTTGTGCATTAAAATTCAATAAAATATTTATTGCATCAACTCCATAACTCCCAAAATACACTCAAGTGATGTAAATAGTCACTTCCAAATTAATATTGCAACTATGACTTTTATAACTAAAAAAACATTACAAAGTAACACTACATAACAATATTCATTCAGTAACCAAAATTACATAATAACCAGAAAGAACTTATTTGTATGTCATTGATTTAATAGATATATTATTACACCAAAAGATATATTCATTAATTGTGTTCCTATTTAAAATCTAAAATGCATGAATGAAGCATGGAAAAAAAATTGTATACTTTGATTTGACAAGGGAGACATGAAAATGCTCGCAATTCCGACTAGTGACTATACAACGCATAATCACCCTAGCTAAAACCCACCCCTAAAATGAAGATAGACCTTAATTTTTGTACAAAAATTTCCCAAATGGAATATACTTAGATAGCCCCATGGCATTGAAATCAAGGAATGTGTGGGAAAGTGGTCCTTGATCTGTAAAATGGATGGAAGAAGTTTTCCCAGCTGAAAAATGTCCCATTTTTATATGTCGGGATGGACCAGATTTTGATCATGATGAAACCCATGGAGGAGGCAGGAATATTCCTTATTTTGCAAACAAACTCTTTTGTATTTTTGTAAACTTTCACCATCATATGTATGCTCCAAGGAATATTTTGTTACTCATTACAATCGAATCACTTGATTCTTCTTCAAATTTCTCTACAGTAGTTGATTCTTGGTGTGTTTGGTATCCCTCCTTCTCAATTGATAGATATTGCATGGTTTCATGGGGGAGGTAAGCCCCAATATCTTGGTTCAACCCATGTAGTATCTCAGTGAAGTTTTTCTCTATGGTTTTGTCTAGTACAATTGTTTTCTCCTCTCCTTGAGCTTCTTGTCCCTGAATTTCTTGAGTAGGAAAACTAAGAGGGACATCTTGTGTGCACATAGTAATAGATGACCCATGTTTCATAGGAGGTGGGGAATTGAGCACTACCTATGGAGTCTAAAATATAGCAATACATGTTTGGACCAATGGATTTTTCCCTTGAAGTGTTGCACTTATGGTTGTTTCTATTATAGGTGTTGTCACCTTTTTCCTCTTGGTCATCACAAAGTATAATTTTACAAGTTCCTCTTCTTCCTCCTCCTCCTCCTTTTGAATGGTCTCAAATGTTGGATATACCTTTGGTTGGCCAAAGAAAATTTTTCCCCTCATTGTCTTTCATTTTTTGGATTATCCTTTTGAGGAGGTAGTTGGCACTTTAACTTGAGTAGTCTCCTTTTCCACATGTTCCTTTTACCTTGGCATAGGTTGTGGCACTTCTTGGAGAGGTGTGGCTGTAATTATTAGAGAATCTTGCGTGGTTTTCTCTAATATTTTCTCTACCATGTGTGTAAACTTTGACACTTGCATCCCTATTTTTTTTTGTTACACTTAGCTCTTCAACAACCCCAAAAGTTAATCCTTTGATTGAAATTTATTGGGACTTATATTCCAAGGGATCCAAACATGTAGTTTCCTTCTTATGAGGGAGAAGCACATCATCGATGACCCACTTTCCTTGTATTCCCTTAATATTTTTATGTTTTTTAGGGTCAATTCAATCCCCTTGTTGCTCAACCATACCAATTTTATGTTGATGATGTGGGCAGTTATGTCATGGAGGGAAGTATTTTACTTTCTTTCTCAATCTACGTTTAGGATGTGTTGAGATGTTATGTTCTTATCAATATAATATTTACTCACCAGGTTCATATCATCATGTAACCCCTAAGGAAAAAAAACATGTTTATAATCTACCACATGAATGAGTGTAATCCTTGAGTACTCTCTTAACCTAACATCCTCTTCATCCCTATAATCCATCCAATAATCCTTAAAATGAGGCCCATGATCATATGAATTTCCCAAGGCTCCTTGGAGTATCCATATTATATCATAATTTGGTTTGGGAGAAATTTTTGCAAAATAACTATACCCATTTCTACTTCCAATACTCTTTCCTTTACCAAATTAGGGCAAGTGTACCTTCTAATGTTGATTGGGAACTTGATGTTTGTTTTGTGTTTTCCTGCAATCAACTTGCTCAATTTCGCTAGTTTCCTTGACACTTCCAAAATTGTTTATTTATCATCTAGGTATCTTGGCAACATGTAGGGAGTATCATGGAAGTCACTAACTATAATATATGTGAAGCTTTGAAATTGGATGAAGTAACATCCAAAACCAGTGATCACATTATTTCCTATGTAGATATTATGTTGTTCTCCCATTAAGGCTGGAAAAGGCATGTGATGGGAGAAAAGAAAGTTTCATACACCATCCTCAAACAATTGATGTAATTTTTCAAGTTCGATTGAGAGTATACATCATAAACTCTATAGTTTTCAAAAAAAAATTCTCTATCCAACCCAGGAAATGTCTTATGCCTAGCAATGTTGTACATCAAATAGGAAGTCATGTAGAACTCCATCTTTCTCATGGATCCTTCTTGAATTTAAACTACCAATTTGAGCATATATTCATGGATGAAATCACTTATGATCTCTCCCCAGTGAATGTGCACTTTTCGAATGAGTATAATTTGGATGAACTTGAACATCTAATCATTGTAATAATCAGTAGATTCCTTCTCCATGACCCTGTTTAACATTGTGATGATATCCTCAATATCCTCCACAAAATCTTCTCTACTCAGTTTCTTAGGAATTATGGTGGCAGCAATCCTTGGCTTGTTAATCCAATTGTTGTTTAACATCTTGGATAACTTAGCAATGTTGGAATTATAATACTCTTATGCAATTTCAATTGAAATATCTTCCACATGGGTTACATCAGGGATACATAGTTATTTGAAGGTTTCAGTAGTTAGGGACAAAAATAGGTTGGTGCTTCCTATTAGGAAATAAGGGATAAAATATGTGGAATAATCCCTCACAAAATCGCAACAATAGAAACTAATATGTAGAAAATATTATAGATCGGAAATAAAAGTGTAGAATAATAAAAGAACAACACAAATAGACATTATTTAACAAGGTTCACCCAATTTGGGTTACGTCCAACAAGAATCACTTGCTCATATTTTATTACAAGCCACCACTCTCTCAATACAATACCTAGATTTGTTTAGAGCTATGCTCAACAAACTCTACAGAATTCACACCCGAATTCACACACATCTGCAATGTTACATAATACCTACCATACGCACAAAACTACATAAGTAGATAACTGCTTAAGTAGTTTTACAAAATGGTGGGTATCAAAACCATAGGCCAAAATCGTCCCATAAACCTATGAGTCAAAAATCCTTCCCATATCATAAAATCATGTTTCCCGGTATATCGGGCACATTTTTCGAGGCCAAAAAATTTCTTAGGGAATGCACCCCCAAACCCCGGTGAGACAAATGTGGAAAGTGTACAGTCTTCAACATTTTCACATATGAAAACATGCTCCACAACCTAACACTTCCATCCCTAACCTCCCTAGTTGTTGGGTTATAATGTTGTGCACAAACCCACACTAGCTCTGGATATTGAGTAGAAGGAGGAAATGTAGCAATTAGGGTAAGCCCATTCCAGATAATTTTTTCCATCTTTTTATTTTTTTCAATTGCATGCATCCTTTGTTGAAATTATGTTAGGTCTACATTGACTATTTTGGTATCCATGATCTTGTCCAAATCAAATGAGAGGTGGAAAGTGGTATGGACACCAGCTAATTGGATCTTCATTTTTGTAGGGTCCAAGTCTGAAAAAAGTACTGAAGGGAAATTTTTACAATTGTTTATACTCACTCAATCCTCCCAACATAGTTTACTAGGGCACCACAGGATTGTAAATTTTTTATAGACTTAAGTGAAGCTCTTACCCATGTAAATGTTGTCATTTTTCATGTTCACTCTGAAAAAAAAAAAAACCTGGCCATCTTTGGAGCTCAAAAATCATTATTGAATTGATTAAAATACACAAATTTAGCCTCTTCATTATTTTAGGGATTTAGAGATTTATTTTAACTTTAAATTTAGAGGAAAAGTGACAATTTTGCATGAATTGCAACCTTATATTACTCTTTGAATGCTTCCATTAATGGTGAAATATACCTTAATGTTTTCTTCATTCCCAGCCATTGATTTCTATTTTCAAGTTTTAATTTCATCCTTACATGTGGAAAAATGAGACACTTAGTTACTTTTCAAGCATCAGGGTAACGTAGGTAGTTTACAGTTTTGTAAAAACTACAAAATTGTGAGCTATTAGGATGCATTTCTTTCAAAGATTCTTAGGACACTTACACGTGTCCAACTCATCGAGGTGTGGGATTGGAAATGTAGTTTACAATATTGCATCTATTGTAAAGCTACAAACTACAAAACTCCATATCTAATTTTTTCATCTAATGTTGTGAAATCATGACACGTTTCCCTCTTTGGGATGCGGGGATGAACTTGTAATTTATAGTTTTGAAACAACTGCAAAATTGTGAACTACACAACTACAAAATTTCCTTTCTTCATTTTAGCTTCGATAACATGTCATGTGTCCCTTTTTAGACTTTGGGGATCAAATTATAATTTTCAGAAATGCAGTAATTGCAACACTATGAAGTTGCATGTTTCCTCTGTGGCTTCAGAATTCAAGGAATATTCACTTTCAAGCCTCAAGGATGGAATTTCAACTTGTAATTTTGTAGAAACTTTTACTTTTCCACATAAGTGTTCAGGTACAAAAATATTCCCTAAATATATCTTTTGTGGGGTTTGGACTTTCATTTTGAATTTGCAATTTTTCACAAAAAATGTAAAACTACTGTAAGGACCCGCATTCCCCTTATGCTTTAAATATTCCCTTTTTGTGGGGGGTCAAGCATGGACATACAATCCGCAGGCTTACAAATGTAAAAACACGTAGTACCCTCTACTTCATAAATACTTAAGATTTTCAAGATGGGTAATTTTGCTTTTTTACTATAATGGCAACATGAAGGTTTAGGGACCATCATGCGACCTGTAACCATGCATTTTTTTATAAAATCAAAACAAATATGGGAAGTAAGTTAAGTCTCATGTTGTAAGGTCCAAACATTATGTCAAGGAGGTGTGAATGATGAAATGAACTAACAATAAGCATTAATTCAACCTCCAAATATGCACAATTAATCCATACTCCTCCAATCTACAAGTTGTCCTATTGAAATATCTTTATATCAATAACACGGAAAGAAATTGGAAAGGAACACTATTAAATTGTAAAATCTTCCTTGGAACCTCTTCAACCTATAAATGAGCTTTAGGAAGACCTTCAAGTCTTCTTGAAACATGGTAGTGAGTACCATAGGGAACCAAGAGATAAATGAAGACTATGACAAAGTTTATATCAACATGACCATGAAAAAATAACACAAAGTAGATATAGAATGAGGAAAAATATGGATAAATGAAAGATCACACTAAGAAACAATGGAGAACTCAGCAAATATGGTGTCAAGGATACACATGGATCAGAATGGGCACTAACATGCTATAGGGGTAAAATCTCAAACTGAATGAATGGGAATGTCATAAACCATTGTAATGAAATTTATTTTAGACTTCTAGGAAAGATATTGTTAATTAATGTGTCATTGTAAGCATAATACAAGAAAGAAGCATGGAAGGCATGAAGGTGTTCTTTAAGGTCACCCTTGTCATTATTAATAGGAATATTAGGAGAAACAAAACCCATAGGAAAAGGATAGTAATCCACTTTTAGTTTGATTGGGTTATGAATTAATTGAGTAAAATCCATGACATGATAATAAATAGAGGAACCTTGTTATAATTATAATATTTAATCTTGTAAACAATGAAAAAGGGTTTCAAGAGATTGTGTAGTAGAAGAAGTAGCATGCGAACCACTATTAAGGTATTTAGGAGATGTGGGAATAAAAACATTCATAGAAATAAACATAGTAACACTATGGGTGGGGCACTAGTTTCCCCCCAAAGATATAGGAATTGACAATGTATGAATAGTAGGTGTAACCATAGTAGAATATGTGAGAAGAAACTCATAAGTTAAGGATACTAGAGTATGAAAAATTTGGTCCTGAGTAACATATAAAATAGTGTCAATATGACGAGGATTATCATGCAAAAATTGTTTGAAATGGATTTCTTCATCTCGAGGAAGGACTTGGGAGTGAGTATCAAATTCGTGATGGGAGACCTCGCATTGGGGATGTTCGGCGATGAAAGTAAAGATAGCATGATCAAATATATCAACAACAAAATATGTGTGTTCAGAAGTATTAGAAGCCATAGAATTGTGATCTTTAATGAAAGTAGAAGTTATGGAAGTCTAATCTAGAATGAAATCGGCATAAGGGTCTCATCCCTCATAATTAGTATGAGTATGGACCTCATTAAAGGGATGGTATTCCATACTAGAGTGAGGGGGGAATTATTACACTTAAGGAAAAGGTTATAAAATAGGTTAGGATTTATGAAAATATAAAGAAAAAATAAATCCTAGAGCTAAGAGAAGGATCGTATACTACAAAAAATGAGAAACTCTAAGATACCTAGCGTTCAATAGATTTGAATAGAGGTTGGGTTCACGAAATATTTTAACCATTTCCTAATTAGTTGAGTGAAAATTAGTGAATTAAGAACAAGTTAAATAATGTGACAAGATAATTATTCTAAACTAATTAATAAACATTAAACATGCACATTTAGAATTAACCATTAATACTTGTAACTATGTTAAAACAATATGATGATTGCTTAAAACACACAAAGTGATAAGAACTTAGTCTTACATAGTGGTATAGGGGTGATCTAGGTGTACATATTAAGATAAAAAAATGTCCCATATTTGGAAATTCCCCCTCTCTTATTTTGGAGCTATAAATTGCTCTTGTGCAATACTATAAAACTAGTGTATGGTCTTGACTGATTATGTATGGTCTTGGCTTCTTCTATCTATTCTTGAACTTGTACACATTGGGGTCTTGAAATTTCACCTTCCCTTCACTTTCTTGGAAATGAGTTTCCTTTTCTATCTTTGGGGCTCAAAAAACTTTGGCATCACCTATAATAACCTGCAACAAGTAGAATCCATAAATACCTGCAGTAAATTTTATGAAAATATTAGATAACAAAAAAAAAAAAAATCAATCTGTAGGTGAGGCTAGACTAACCTTGGCAGTCAACCCTCACTGAACCAATTCAAGTGGTACACTACATCCCTTCAAGTAGAAGCAAGCTTCATGCAGTTATCCTAGTGTAGGTGCATTTGTGTTTGCATATCTAAGCCAACCCCTATTAGTTCTCTCATGTCTCTTGACACAAAAATAGTGGAATAAATATAGAGTAAAGAATGTACCCAACATGGTATTAGTGTGATATGGTGTTCTTTAACTTCTTAGACTATCCATTTTATCCCTTCAAAACCTTTTTACAAAGCTTGGAGTTACTTGTTCTTGCTAAGATATGGCTCTTAGACCTTTGAGTGCTTGAAAATGGAGGAATCTAGACTCTTTAACCTAGTTTAAGTGTTTCATATCTATGTGGTGGGTGCTCTAACTTGTCTACAACTTGTTTAGGAATATTTTAGAGATCCTTGAGTGCTTTAGTATTGGTATTTGTAATGGGGTCTCATGAAAATACTAGGTGAGTTATGAATGCATTTAAATTTATTATATGGGATTCGGTAGGTTAAACATTTACATTGTGTCGACCTAAGAAGATGAAATGACACACATAAGGTAACTAGTTTGGAAAAAAAATCGTTAAATGGGAGGTTCTAAGACTATACAAGTTAGCTAGGATTGTACAACACTATGACCTGAAGTGTATGGGTTTACACATGCAGTTAGTGATGAAAAAATTAAAGTTTAGAAATGACACGTAGGGGTGAATTCCTACTTTATTTAATTAATATTCCCAAGATGAATGAAATATAAATGTTGAAAGATGAAAGATGAGAAATTTAGGATGTGTCTGTGTGTGTGTTGATTAGGCTTAGAATGTGAGAATTTATCTTAGTATGGGAGAAAATCCAAACTTTTCATTTCAAAAGGATAAGCTACTACATGTAAGTGTCTACATATAGGGATAATAATAACTAAGCAACAATAAAACCAATCCATCAATATCCATAATGATAGGAAAATTAGTGTTCACATGTTATTGGTGATTTACCATGTGGTAAATATTATTAGGTTATTGCTTGTAAATTACCATATGGTATTATATTCATTATAAAAACAATATATTAACATTATTTTATTGTTTGGTGAGTTGGTTATATAAGTCACATAGCCTATGATAATTTGTAGGTAGTTAGGGGGTGACTAATCTTTAAGATATGAGTTATTTGAGGAGAGAAGATCTCCATGAATATAGGAAGCCATTTCCTATATATTTGTATATCCCGAATGAGCTATGTAATAGATAATTAATTATTATTTTGTGCAAATATGCTCTAATACATAGGGACCTCTCGTCAGTCACCAATAACAGGGTCGCATGAAGTTGTGGTGGCATTTTTGGTGTGTGTTTTGTTTCTATTGTGGTTTCAGATTTCTTGTTTTCAGTTATGTGTAGTGTACTTCAATTCCCCCCACAATGTGAGAATAAATAAAAATTTCACATTGTGGGGGAACATAACACCCATGTTCCATTTTAATTTCTCTCCAAAATGGATAAATTCAAGGGAATCTCCCAGTGGTAGTGGTAGTTTCCTATGATGTTCAAGATCGAGTGGCAACATTCGAAAATAGTGACTACAATTAAGAACATTGTATTCTTATGTATGTAATGTGAATATTTTTCCTATTTTTGTTTGAGTAGATTCCTATGTAACATCCTAATGCAACATTTTTGTAGGGAACAAAAGCACCAGTCTAAGACAGTTCATCGATCTTGAAAAGGTTTTTGGTAGATCAAAAAAACCACCATGAGGTGGACATTCGATGGGTTCCTGTTCACATCAAGGTTTGTGGTAAACCTGTTTAAAACCATGGAAGGAGACAGCCTAAATTTTTATTAAGGTCATGAGCCATGAATATGGGCATGTCAAATGGGTGAGCATAGTGTAGTTGAGAGTGTGATTGTTTTTATACCATGTTCACACTAAAGGGATGAATGTTAGTAAAATTAGTGTTCACATGTTATTAGTGATTTACCACGTGGTAAAGACTATTAGGTTATTTCTTGTAAATTACCGTACAGTAATATAGTCATTATTTTTATTCATATATATATATATATATATATATATATATATATATATATATATATATATATATATTGTTATAGAAACAATATATTACGATTAGTTTATTGTTTGGTGAGTTGGTTATATAACTCACGTAGCCTATGAGAATTTCTAGGTAGTCAAGGGACTGAGTAATCATTGGGATGTGTTTTATTTGAGGAGATAAGATCTCTATGAATATAGAAATCCATTTCCTATATATTTGTATGTCTTAAATGAACTATGTAATAGAGCATTAATTATTATTTTGTGTAAATTTTCTCTACCTTTTTTCACATAACAATCATGGAATGAAATCATCAATATTTATGATGACTATGGAATCATACCAAAAAAATTAGATATGAATACAAACACTTCTCAAGGTTAACATAGCCTCTTAGGGTTGTCACCATACCTTTTTGTAACCATCATTTCATATGTGTGGGATTATATTCTTCGATATACTCCCATACATATATGAAATTGCATACTCATGTTTATACAAATATACATATGTGGTCTTGTTGGAAGAAAAAAATGTACAGAGGCAAATAGGCATTAGTTCATGGGACAAGAAGTCTCTCATTTTTTATGGGGATGTTCCCTTATTTAAAATCAAAATTGAAAACATAAATATTTACAATATCCACACTAATAATATCTTGATTTGGGGTGTTGATTGTCTCATGTAGATGTGTCAGATGAAATTCAGAAAACAGGAGACGTATATTAGGATTTAGAAATCATAAGTTTGGGAAGAGGAAGAAGGGGGTGACAGTATTTTCAAGAAGAGCAAAAGAAACAGATCTTCAATTTACTCATGCATGTCAGTAACTTAAAGAACTATAGCAATATTATATCACAGAAAATTCTTGCCCAGAAATTAATTACTGACATAAAGTTCAGTGATTCATAAAAGACAAGAATGAACGCAAAAAGTTTCAGATTCTATTTTACGTAATTGCAACACATAGGAAATGGGAAGGGATATAAGGCATAGAAAGGAAGAGAACTCTTTTCTGTATTCAGTCTTTCAATTGTTTTTTACAAAGATCAACTAAACTAACATTTATAAAGGAGGAGATACCTTTTATAGGAAAAATGGGTTATAACTACCTCAAAAATAACTAATTTTTATTTAGCAATTACGCTTTTGTTTAATTAATTCACTTAAGTGAATTTTACAGTTTTAATAAATCAAAATGAAAAACCAAAAATTGCAATGCAAAAATAAAATAATTAGCTTTTTGCTAGAACTTCGAGAAGGAATAGAAGAAGTTGGGACTTTTATCTTGAGCATGTACATCCTAAAATTTGCTACTATAGCAGTAATATCTGATTCTCTTTTGGGATCACAGTGTTTGCCAGGTTGTTCAACCAGCTTCCAAAAGCATTCTCCATCTCAGAATTTGTCGCACCAAATTGAGCCAAATTCTTGGAGGCTTCTACCACTACATTGTTTAATTCAAATAGCTCATCCATTTTGTCTTGATTGAAGTCATCTTATTTGAACAATTCTTCTTTAACTAGTTTTGTTGAACTACTCTTTGATTTCATCTATTGTATTCCTTTGACAAGAATCATCTTGAAAGATGTCACAACGAAGGGATTTGAAATCAACAAAGATTTTGGCCTTTAAAAACTCACCCTTCTGAATGAAATTTTATAGATTTTTTGAAGCTCATTCTAAGATCTTGAGCCTCCATTCCACACTACGGGACCAAGTTTAAGAATGTTATATTTTGAGTTATTAAAAATATTTTCATACAAGAGGGGTTTTTCATGAGTTACTGTCATGATCCTCAAATCCTAAATCACATCAGCCCAAAGTTTGGCCTCTTTTTCAATGTCTTCAATTCCAAAATTATTTGTTTCTGGGCAGCTACTAAATTCTCATAAACTTTGCATCCCTCATCAATGAATTTTCATTCATTTATCAACAATTTCTCAACTCAAGCTTCAATAGGGAACTTTCCCCTCATAGAGTGTGCTTATGGACTTCTGAAATGACCTTGATATCAACATCACTCACAGAGGTGGAAGATGGGAGAGATGCAAGAGGAGTGGGATCTAGAGAGAAATGCTTTGATGTAGGCTGAGAGGGTTTGAACTTGTTCTTCTAATTGTTCTTGCATGGTCTGCTTACCTTTTCTACCTTCTCAATAACCTTAGAAACTATCTCTCTCAAGTTATGCACATCCCCTTTAGGAGTGGATTCTCCAAGTGATATTCTTGTAAGTTCATAATCTACTTCAATGATTACATTTTAAATTTTATCAACTATAGGATTTGTAATGTCAAAAAAATTTTGTCCCAAGGTATCATTCATGAGGTGAGAATTTACTCTAGATTTCTTGGGAGTAGGGGTACCAAGGAGAGTAGTTATAGCATCATAATTAGGAACAATTATTTTAGATTGGGATTTTCTATTTTTCTCAACCATTGGTTGAACCCATGAGAAAGAGGTACAAGTGACATTTTCTACCGATGAACTAGCAACATGTACATTAAGAGTGAGGGGTGGAGGAGAAGGCACTGGTGTGGGAATTATTTCTATAGATAGAGATTTCTCAATAGATACCTATGGGGAATCTAAGGGATATTCTTATAGTCAATTTTTGTCTTGAACCACTCCCTTCAGTTATGATTCTTTGTAGGAATTTTAGTAAACTTTTCTTCTTCTCCTCTTCTTCATCCTCTTTCTCTTCTACTACACCTTCAACCTCTTCAATTTCGGGATATCAGCCCTCGAGAGTCTACACATAGACTTTCATACTTGGATGAACTACTAGGTTGAGGAAGAAGGTACATCTTGGGAAATAATATCTTTTTTAGAAGCATTAAACTCTATTGATTTCTTCATAAACCACTTCTTGGTTCTCAAATTATAAAGTGCATTGAGACCATCAATGTTATCATTTTCTTTTTGGGACCAATCAATGATAGGAAGAGGATCATATTGATTGGAATTATTAAAATTGGGTTCATACACATCTAATCCATCATCTACCACAGCTTTAGGTACCTAATACAACTGAAAACTTTGAATTTATTGGAGATTCATCCTCCCAAATAACCTTTTTATGACTTCAATTCATCAACTCAATCTTCCTAGTAATATTCAATAGTTGGAACATGAGAATATGAGGCTGACAACCAAAAATTGTTGTTGAAATTTTTTTGTCAAATGGTGTTCTCTTATGGAAAGGATGCATATTGAATGGGAGCAATTGTTCTCTCAACATTATGTGAGCATCAATACCTGATCTACAAATGTAGTTCCTACGATATAAGGGAAATTAGACTCCTGAAACTTTCTTATCCCTACAATTCCTGTGGAGGATTCCCAACTATCTACATAGTTTAATCAATATGAGATTATCACTGTAATAAATTGGAAGTCTTATATGGGATTCCATCAAATCCCAGCAACTATGATATAGAGAGAACCTCTGAAATTGAATGAAAAAACTTTCAAACTTGGTTACCAATTTCTTTACTTCCTAAAAGATTTTGTTGGTGGTGCATCATTTCCATAACCTAACTATAAAGATGGTAAATGCATTATTTACCTTTTTGAAATTAATCTTGCTGTTGTCCAAGAGTTAGGCTGGGTGTAACACTCGTAGTTGGGTCAAGAGAGGTTTTATCTTCCCTGATTTGAAAGGCCAACCCAAATTTTGTATCCTACAATGGAATACATTAGATAGGAATTCGTATAAAATGACTTAGTGTTATGTACTTGAGTGAGTTACCTGCTTAAATTTTCATAGATTATTTCCCTGCGGCTCAAAGCTTTTTTCCTTCACATATCAAGTTGATTAAAATATTCATCCAATCATGAAATTCTTCGTGGATGGATGATCCAGTTACTTTGGCCAGAATAGTAATAATATCTAATAATTATTTAATGAAATCATTCCTGTAGAGGGTTTTGGACAACTTGGAAGTTCTTAGTTGTTAACCAAGACTTGAAAAGCATGGTTTGGTACTTATTAGGTGTTAAATAAAACTCTTGTTGTGTGTGATTTCAATGGATAGTACCTTGGCACCTACAACAATATTGATTTTGAGGGCTAGGTTAATATGATAGGCATCCAATTGAGCAATTACTTTTCCTTGAAGATATTTCAACTCTTTGGTTTGGAGATTGAAGCATGAAGTGCAGGCCAACACCATGTCAGCACATTGAATAGAAGTAGGAAATATACTTGCATGTGCTAAACTACTGTTGAAAAGTTGTTCATCCAAGATAGTCCTCTTCTCATCATCCATTCTTCTCTAGAATTAAATTAAATCCATATGTTTTACATCATTGTCTCCAATTTGTGGAACAACGGTCTTAAGGGAGGAAATGGGCTCATATCTCACATATTAGAACTTCATTTTGGTAGTTTCAATCCTCATGGAATAACCGAAAGAGAGAATGGGCCAATCGAAAATAATTTGACAATTCATAGGGAAATGGAAGCTCAAAGTAGAGGAATGAGAAAAACTAGGTAAAATGGCAATGAAAACAATTCTCGGTTGGATGAAAATGAAGATCTTCACAAAGTGGCCCTATTGATGTTTGAAATTTTGAATTTTATCTTTAAATGACTACACAGGGGGAAAATAACGGCTAGAGCGACATGGGCAAAATGTAGGGGTAGAGCAAAAACTTGGTGGGTGGGTTTTAAAAATAAATGTAATTTGGGCGAGTTCAAAGTATATAGTCAAAACTAGTCGGTGATTGGATGTGCCCGTGGAAGAATTTATTTAATTTTGCAACCCTGCCCATCGGTAAATTGGCAAATGGTGGGAACCATGGAACTAATCCCACCGTTCCATTTGGGACCAATTTCGTCAACAAACTTATTAATTTCCCACTTAAATTTACAAAGCGGTGAATGGTTGGAACAATTCCAACAGTGTCATGGAGATCCAAATTTTCTGATAAAACACCCAATTGAATATAAATTATCTTATGCGAGGATGCGGGGAACACAAAAAAAATGGCTAATCCTGAAAGATAGAATTTACACAAAATAATAATGTGACTCTCCTAACTCAAAACGTCAACTCTAGACTCAAAAATTTTACAATTTTCAACTATGTGACAACAGGTCCGAGAGTACTACTTTAAGAAAGGTATTACATAACACTCCATGTGTGTTTTTCACCCAAATTCCAAACAATATAATCATAAATGTTACATTAATATTAATTTATAGGAACTTCCAAGCCAAGACAGAGAAACTTTGATACCAAGAAGATGATACCACCAAAGAATGAAAACACGCCATCAATAAACCTAATTAAAATTTTATACTTATCACACACAAATATTCCAAACTTGTGCATCCATTGTAAAAGATTTTCGAGCACAATTAGTGAATCAAATCATGCAACACAAGTATAGAGAAGGAATATAGACTTATATGTTTGTATGTGTAATGACATGGGAAAACATATACTCATGCATCCATGGAATAAACTCATAGTCTATATATCTATTTTATAATCCCAATCAGGGCTTGTGAGATGAATATTGAAGCAAATATCATAATCAAAAGAAAACATAAAGGGAAGGGATACATATCTGGTATTGTATGGACCTACACAACTCTTTTCCTCTTCCATTGCTTCCTTATTTTGTCTTGTAGCTGCCAATTTTTTTCCTCCCCTTCCTCCCTTACCCTCCTTATTATACGTAATTCCCTAAAAATAGCAATTTCTCAACAACATCACCTAGATTCAGCATTTTCATAAGCGAATTCACACTCCTGGGGTTACAAAACCCTAAAATGCATCATACTCAAGTCCATCTTTTGAGCTTAATAATAATAACTTAATGTGCCCCAATTTTTGGGCTTCCTTATATAATCATTGAAATTTTGTTATCGTTGCAACTCTGTTTTGCATGATCCTTATTAGCTTTTCATAATCATTAGGGCATTTAATCTCTATCAATGTCATAATAACCTTTTAAGCACTCCCTAGGTCCCTTACAGGTCAAGGGGATGGTTATTGTGACCTATATTTAAAATTATTAGAAAACTTAGGAGTAATAGGTTTTATGTAAGGTCCTGAGTGGACTTCCAAGTTAATTCGACAAGGTACTTCTAAATAAATGAAATAATCATTTTTTTTCTTGTTCAAAGTCATGGTCATGTTGAACTCAAGGTCTTGGGCTATTGGTGAGTTACAAGTAGTTTCTAATCATCAACCCAAGTTACATTCCCATTGATTTCATTGGACGCTTTCAATAGGTGTGCATGGGGACACCTTGAGGTAGGGGTCAAAATTCTCCATATGGACCAAGTGGAACATAGTGGGGCACTCCGAATGTGGATCATTCAATGGACATTAAGGACCCAAGCCCACCCCCATGTCCCACTTAGAGAAATTGCTCCTCCAACCACTCCAGTTCATAGCTTTGGTATATAAAATAATTTAACACCAAAGTTTTGACATAGCGGGGCACTCCGAATGCGGATCACTTGGCAGACATTAAGGACCCAAGCCCATCCTCATGTCCCACTTAGAGAAAAATTCTCCTACACCACTTCAGTTCATAGCTCTGGTATAATAAAAGAGTTTACCATCCAAAGTATGAACTCAATGTCTTGGGCTATTGGTGAGTTACAAGTAGTTTGTAATCATCAACCCAAGTTACATTCCCGTTGATTTCTTGGATTCTTTCGATAAGTGGTCATGGGGACACCTGAGGTAGGGGTCGAACTTCTCCATATGGAGCAAGCGGAATATAGTGGGGCTCTCCGAAGGCAGATCGCTCAACGGACATTAAGGACCCAAGCCCACCCCCATGTCCCACTTAGAGAAATTACTCCTCCACCACTCCAGTTCATAGCTCTGGTATAATAAAAGCGTTTAAGGAACCAAAAATTTTAATCATCAACCCAAGTTCCATTCCCTTTGAATTCATTGGATGCTTTCAATAAGTGGTCATGGGGACATCTTGAGTTAGGGGTCGAAATTCTCCATATGAACCAAGTGGAACATAACGGGGCACTTCGAATACGGATCGATCAACAGACATTAAGAACCCAAGCCCACCCCCATGTCCCACTTAGAGAAATTTTTCCTCCACCACTCCAGTTCATAGCTCTGGTATAATAAAAGTGTTTACCATCCAAAATTTTTGAACTCAAGGTCTTTGCTTATCGGTGAGTTACAAGTAGTTTGTAATCATCAACCCAAGTTCCATTCCCATTGAGTTCATTGGATGCTTTCAATAAGTGGCCATAGGGAAAACTTGAGGTAGGGGTCAAACTTCTCCATATAGACCAAGTGGAACATAGTGGGGCACTCTAAATTCAGATCGCTCGATGGACATTAAGGACCTAAGCCCACCCCCATGTCCCACTTAGAAAACTTTTTCCTCCACTACTCCAATTCATAGCTTTAGTTTAATAAAAGTGTTTACCATCCAAAGTTTTCCGATGGGGTCTGATTGTAGTGGTTAAGATGGATGGTGGTATCCGGCTCCACCTAGGTTCAAATCCCACTTTGGCACGATCCCTATTCGAGGTGGTAATGTCTGAGGTGGCATGGCTAGCTGGAGGATTTAACAACGGTTGATTTTGGTTTAAAATTTCTTATGCTAGAAGTGTGTTCTTGTGTGGCGGATCTGGTTTGCTAATTGTTGAGCTTAATTGTTATATCTTGGATGAATGTACTCTAGTTCATAGCTTTGGTAAAAAGTTTTTATCTATCAAAAAAAAATTCATGGTCATGTTTGCTCATTCAACAAATACTATGAATCTATAAAATGAGACTTTAGTGAAGAATGTGTCAAATATCTTCAATGTACTTAATAATCGATTATCATAATGTTTTTTCCTCTAAGTGAAATTTTAAACCATACCCGTAAGTTAACATGGGTCACAAGTGTTCTCTAAAGATAAGAGACCCATATAAGGAGGTCAAAATGTCATCTAATAAAAAATGGAATGGAAAACATGAAGTCCTACTTGTAGACACCAAATTTGGGTCACACTCCCCTTGGTCCCCTTCAATCAATTAACGTAATATATTTAATTAATCATGACCCCTTCATCCTATATTAATATTCATCCTCACATTATTAATTAATTTAATTATTTTAATTAAGTTAATTTCACCCTCACTCATCCACCTCATCATTACACCTCACCTTGGACCCATTCCAGGGGCATTTAAATCACAATGACCAATTCATCACTCTCAGCATTGATTCATCACTCCCAATACTGAGTCACCACTTAACCTAAATAAGTTAGACTTCTTCCTAAACCTAATTGGAATTCTTCTATGACCTTCATGCCTTCTCTCACGTGAACTCTACTTCCGTAAGCGAACTCGATCAAAATCATGCCAAAAATAGTAAAGATCTACCTATTTTTGGAAAACCTAGACTTTTCCACCTTAACCAGCGTCGGTTATCCCTCAATTGACATTGGTCACCTAACTGCCATCGCTTACCTTATATAAACTTTCACAACTCTTTACACGGGTTGGTCATTTAGTTATTGTATCCTGATTACATTCAAGCACGAATTTTCAAGCCCTCTTGCATCCAGACGACGAACACACACAACCACAGTGCAAGACAAGAAGTTGTTTTCCCTTCCAGAGTGTTGGAATACTCACGGGAGCACATAGGTCATATTGTCGTGGCACTAGACTCAAGAACTTCTTCTCCGATCAACCATCAACCATTCCAACTCCCAAGATCTACAAAACATCAAGTAAGTATTGTGATTCTAATCATTTGGCTTATTCCTTTTGTAGATATTTTGCTCCTTTCAATATTTTATTTCCTATGTTGCATGTATATCACCTTCTTCCCACCAACCCACTATTCAACTTGTTGGTTGGATATTTTGTCAATCTAAAATATGAGGTTCAACCACAATACATGGGATTAAATCCCTCCTCAAAGACAGGTGAGGTTGCCCGCTTATTACTAATCTAAAACACATCAAAAACAATATATACAGAATTCACACTAATCTAACCATTGGGGTTGGGATAGAATCCTGAAATCCATATCCACACTTTGGGAAGATTTCGTTTTTATAAATGGACTGGGTCGGAAATTATTACAATGGAAGAAACACAATGGAAAGGAGAGGAGAGGAACGTATTTTCTTTCGAGTAAACACAGAGCACGAGATAATCATATGAGCTTTAGATAACAAATGTAATGTTTGAAATGATTAGAATCATCAAGATGCTAAACAAAGAATAGCTTAAGATTATGAATATAAGAACAATATCTTAAGAAAGATACATCTCACAACACAAAGTTTGCAAAATAGCATCAACTTCTATTCCGCAAATGATTAAAAGAAAACACAGTTTTTCTTCTTCACAATAGCTCCCAATATTTCAAAAATCTCAACCCTTTGGAATGTACACACATCCCTTATTTATAATAAAAATAGTTGAGAGAAAATAGGACAAACCCTATAAAACAGTCTTTTAAAAAGAGTCCTATTTTGCTTGGCTCTCACGCAGGAGACCAAGTCACAATATGATTCAAAATGTGACGAAACAGAAATGAAAAAGACATGTCAATTTCAAGATTGAAATGACACGTCGCATCAAGACTTAGTCTGAATCGTCATCTTTTTCTTCTTCATCTTTCTCTTCCTCAAACTGAGCCTGTTTGTTCCAAAATTCTTGGAACTTCCGGATTATACCTTGCATCTCATTTTCATCAAGCGCAGTGGAATGATCACTCAAGACTTCACATGTTTCATGAGTGTCAATGGCACTACCGGGAAGCTTTCTCAATATTTTGTTGAGTTTTCTCAAGGCCTCTAAAGAATGTTCAATCTTCACAAACGTATCGATGATTTCAATACCAAATCCGTGAGTTGGTTCATGCTGAATAGATTCTTGGATTTCTTTGAAAATATCATCAGCTGGTAGGATGCCTGAGTTTCCAACTAACACTTTTGCACAAATTTTTAGCAGTTCTTCTTCCAGGTCGCTTTTGCCATCAATCAATTGATCTCTTGATTCTCTCAGTTTGACGCAAGCTTTGTTGAGAATCTTTACCCTGAACCTGATGGCTTTGGTCAGCTGGAAATGCTTATCCGCATGTGGGATGACACCTTATTCTACCAAGATGTGTGATGGAATTTGCTTCAACACCTAGAGAGCTTCAAAATTCAAATCAAGGTGTCCAATTTCTTGGGAGAAATCATCATCCATATTTTCCCCATCACTCTGAATATTCCCCAAAGATTGATAGACTTCTACGGCGTCTTGAATCACTTCTTTCCCCTGTTGGAGCAGCCTTTAGGTCCACTCATCGACTACCCTTCCTTTTTCATTAATCTTCTCGATCATAGGCACTGATGAGAAATCAAACCTGACAGGGACAAAGGAAGATGATATGGATTCAAGGGGTTTTGAGAGCTTAAGCAATACCTCAGTTAACTACTCCACCTTTCCTTTAAGCTCATCTTTGTTGTCCTTTGTTTCCTTCAATTTCTGGCATAGCACGTTTATAGCATCCCGTGCATCCTATTGTGCTCCTTCTGTTTTCACTTCTCCTAGAGCCACCCTAGTTATCTGATAGTCAGAGGCCGTTATGTCCTCTTTGGTTTTGTCAGTTGCTGGAGTGGCGATCTCTGCAAACTTATGCCCCGCAGCATCCACCAAAACCCTTGAAACTATTTTGGGTTTCTTGGCTGATTTAGTAGTAGAAGCCTTGAGTGAACTAAAATCAAAGGCTGGTATGGGTACAATCACCTTCCTCTTCCTCAGAGTTTGCTCAAGTAGCCATTGAGGCATGTCAGAGGGAGTTGCCATTATTGTAGAAGTTGGCATCATACTTTTAGGGGGAGAGGGATCCACTAGTGGAGTGGGGACAGTTACCAATGTTGTAGCAGATTCAGTAAAAAGAGGCACAGGAGGAGGTGTGTTGGTGATTACTTTGGTCCCAGCAGAGAGGGGTGAGAGTCCAGAGAAAATGCTCGCCATGACTGAAGAATTGGATGGGGAAAGAGGAGGTAGTGAAGGAGGAAGCGCAGATCCCAACTCCAAAGCCTGGGATGTAAGAGATAAGGTCACTTCAGTTGAGCAGTCAACAAATGGTGAAACTAGAGGCTGGCTTACTTCTCCTTCCAAAGAAATTTCTCCTATTTCTGGTGGTGTTGGTTATTCTAGCACATTCACCGTTTCAATTGGAGAAACAATTGAAGAGATTTCTCGTTCTCTTCTCTTCTTGACAAACTTGACCTTTATAGGTCCCTTAGAAGATCTTTTGTCTTTTCCCTTTTTGGAGGGCCCCGCCTCTGCAGCAACCAACTTTGAAAAATTATCATCTTTAAAATTCATTCCCCAAGAGGCGAGCCATGCTTTGGTGCGTGCAAGAATCAGGGTTGATCTATCTGTAACGGAGGCTTTTTCACTGATAGACCAATCAATAGGTGGGAAAACATATTGATCTTCATTCAATCCATCATAGGAAGGATCCAGAACACTTTCATTATCACTAGTACCTTCTGGTATGTTAGCGAGCTCAAGTGTTTGAATCTCAGCAAGTTTCAATCTGCTATGATCTTTTCTTCGGATAGCAACCTCATCACGTAAATCAATCCATATGTCTTCTATGCTTGGCATGTGCAGGTGTAGAGTTCCATATACCTTAAGGACTCCTCGAAAATCAAACCCATCTCGGGGCTTCATGTGCTTCTTCAACTTATCTTGAAGCTCATGGACAACGTTCTTGGCTTTCACCACTGTTGAACAAGTATACCTTCCAATAGAAATCGGGAAAGATACAGCGGCCTTGTGTTTACTCTGTTGGAACTTGTGAAAATCCAACAATTACCTGACCAACTCCATCAAGATTAGTTTGTCCCCTGGATATCTGGGAAAACGGAAAGGATCCCCTGGGTAAATGACTACTCGAAGATATGTGAACTTCTTAAATTTCAAGAAGACAACCCCATTTTGAAACTTCAGCCCATGCCTCATCAGAGACTCTCATTTTCCTCAGTTCGGGGCTTAACCTGTAGATGTTCTCGTAAAAGAAGGCATCGTTTACCCTTCTGAATTAGTCTTCAGACCCTTTTCTTGTCAGCTGAGGAAAATACTGATAAACATGCTCCACTGTCTTGTTCCCCTTGGTGTCCAACCCAGGATAGTTTCTCATGCCGGCCGCTGCATAGGTGACATACGAGGACATATAAAACTTTCCTGTAGACAGGACTGTTGTCATTTAAGAATCTATCTCGTTACTGATAAGAGTACCCCAATCAATTCCCTGTTGATTCTTCTTAATAATGATCATGAACTGGTACATTCATCCTTGGAAAACATTTGATTCGGGGAAACCAAAAATCTGACTCAACAGAGTAATGATATCATTGATTTCCTGAATGAAATCACTTTTGGGAACAAGTCTTGGGAACCTGGAAACAGCCAGTTTGGCTTTGATTAGGAACTTCTTATTCACGTGCTTGATGCAATCCTCCTGATCATTGTCCCAAGATTTTTGAGCTGACTTGAGATCCACATCTCCATATTCCTCAAAATTAGGCAGCTTGAGAAGGTCATCAAAGTAACCTCCATCCAACTTGATTACAACTTCTCCCGCCTGGTTTTTCACAGAACGAGAAGTAGAGTCATAATTCGAAGCACAGGCTAAGATGAACTCGGGGCACTGAGCGGACATAGGGAAACTTGCTGCAAGAGGTAGACCACTGTCAACTATTGATTTCATCCATGGAGTCTGAGAATAGCTCTTGACCCTATTCTAAAAAACCTCCATATCTATGTTTCTGAGCTTTGTATCGCGAATGTCGTAATTACAGTCAATGTAGGAGGGAGACTCCACCTTCTTGAATTTGTACTTCATCCTCCCTGATTTTTCAGTCTTATCTTGTGATGGACCAAGGTCTGACATGAGGAATTTCAAAGGAGGAGAGTGTTAGAGATCAGAAGGTGTTGAACACTTCGAAAAACCCGACACACTGGAGATGCCGGAGAGTTGAAATAACCCGACACACCGGGAGGATGCCGGAGAGTTTGGAAAACCCGACACACTAGGAGGATGCCAGAGATTTCGTAAAACCCAACACACTGGAGATGCTAGAGAGTTCGAAATGTCTGATACTTTAAAATTTCCGTTATACTGTGGGTTTTGAACACTGCAAAGCACCCTGCAAAACCTGAGAAGACGGAATGGGGTAATTGTTGAGTTGAAACATGCAAGTTTTTCTTCACTGTTGATATCCCCAATATATTTTTGATTACAATAACATCTTAGGGAATAAAACAAAGTGATTATTCCAAAGGGGGAACCCTAAAACACAAACATGATTTAGAAAGCAACACCTAAAATGGAAAAGATAAAAACCCCAACAACCCTGATAAGAAAAGACCGAAACCTGGTAGAATTCTTTACACAGTTATTCCACAAAAACCACAAACAAATAATGAAGAAAAATACCTTCAACCAGGACAAGAAATGATCAAAAACGAGCAATGCAATTAGGCACAGAGGCGAGTCGGGTTTCTGGGTCGAAGATGCATGCGTGAAAATCCACGAGGTAAAAAGTACGTCTGGTAAAATGACGTGGAAATCCGAATATATATAAGAAAATTCACATTTAATACACTTCAGTTGACACGTGCCAACTACCCAACAACTTGACATTAATGCCATGTCAGCATGCTTGGGATATCCGGAAACCCGACACAAAGGGTTTTAGAGCAATTCGGGTTTCGGGTTGCGAGAAACAAGCGACATGAAGCATCATGCTTGATGACCCCGGAAACCCCGAAACAAAGGATTAAATCAGGCTTCGGGGATTGGAAGACATGCGACATGAAGCATGTTTTGACGAAGGCATGTTCCGATGCTTGGAAGGTCCGCAAACCCGACTCGCCTTACTTGATGCGGGTTTCGGGTTTCGGGGAACACATGACATGAAGCATCCAAAACACATGTTGTCTTGCTTGTGAAACCCGAGAACCCAATTATCTCTCTGAAAGGTGATTCTTAGAAAACCAGCTCAAAAATTTATAAGGGTTATCTCATTTTTTGGCGTAAACTCAAAAATGAGATAACAACTATCCTAAGCCTTTTCATCATTCCAAACCTCCTCCTTAGTATCCTTGAGTCTATTTGGCCATATTATGACCCAAACCATACTACCCTCTCTCTTTGTGCAATTACAAAGAGCCTAAAAACCTGTGTTTATAATTTACTATCAAATTTCCCCTACCGATGCCTGTCACCTCAACCGTCATCGGTCTCCCCTCTCTACTAGCATCGGTCACTAGACCAATATCGGTCACTGTGTTTTATGTTAACCTTCACCAAACTACCTCTAACATCACCTAAACTCCACCCAGACATTACCAGATACCTCTATGACCTTACCTAACACCCCTGTGACCTGTCCCAACCAGCAACATACCTTTCCTGATGCTAGATTAGTTTAGATTTCAATACTTTGCTTAATCTAATTTTTTTATAACGTTTTGAGATACCTAAATCAATTTTTTAGCAATAGGACCTTTATTTCTCGTATTTACTTTCATTGATTTGATAAAAATAGAGGATTGATAGTCATTCGAGGAAGCATCACACTTCCCAGATCTATCCTTATTAGGCATTCCTCTGACTCTTTCTATTTAATATCATTTAATGGTCTTGTTTTGTATCTATAGATAGTCCTTCCCAGAAAAAAGGATTTCTCTACAATCAATTTGGATAAAGTCGGTAACGCGTGCATTCAACCTTCAACCTACATATCACAGGTATTCCTCCTTGAAATTTTACCTTATCTATTTTTTTTCGCACAATTTATTCGGTGAAACATTTTGGCACGCCTGGTGGGATCCATTTGGGTTCTTTTGCATTGTTCATTCCTAGGTGAAATAGTGTGTGTCTATTTCCTTTTGAAAGTGTTCACATTAAATTTTCTCCTGTGGAACATTCTTTCTCCTCTACTTGTCTCATTGACACTCGTATTTTGGATTAAAAAGAACCATTCTTTATATTTTTGTATTGCATTAGTGAAATACATACTCTTGCCTATTCATCATTGCTCTCATCGAATTTCATTGTGGATTTGGGTCTAAAATCTTTACATATCATTTTTGAGTGTTGTATATATAGCTCATTTAAAAATTGTGGGAAACCTATATGCTAGAAGCCATGCCCAATTGATGGTTGACAAATCCAATCATAGTGCACACTTTCTTCTCTACACCAAACCACTAAAAATAAATTACTCATTTTCTTAAACAACATCCTACCCAAAAGAAGTTTTCAATGATCACACAATCATAGGATTGATAGTGACCTCCAAACTATTTTCGTTGTCCAGTCATTATCTTAGAGAAAGGATCTCCCTCGCCAAAACTTACCTAAAACTATCCTTAGTTGTTGGCTTTTTGTAGGGAACCTTTTATCAAACCAAAAACTCTACTCTATTCACAAGTCATTCCTAAATGGCATAAGCCAAAACATAAAATCCACCACATAGGATTTTGTGTTTGTTATTATTTGCTTGATCTGTGTTTTGAGGTGTGAGTTTGTTTTCTTCATTATTCACTCCTTTCACACTCCATAATCATATTTGGTGTATTCTGAATCTTTCTGAGTGTGTTAGGGTCAATCATTTCCATACTCAAGTTTTTGGTTCGGTCTTTTATTTGATCTAAATCACCAAATTTATTTTTTTCCATCTTTTCACAAATTTCATAGTGATCGGCATCGGTCCATCGACCATCATTGGTTTACTCATCTAACCATCATCGGTTTACTGACCGTTATCAGTTTCTTGTTGTTTTGGTCATTTTAATCAAAGTAGCATTGATTGCATTTTTGTTCTTTCTGGGGTTTCCTCAGTTAGCTCACCATATCTCTATGTCTTTGAAATCACTTTCAAACTCCAGATTTGCTTCATTTTTATTATTTATTACCAAATTTACAAATTATTTTATTTTCCACAACAACCAGTATCGGTCCTCTCACCGTCATCGGTTATCCTCTGTCACTAACACCGATTACCCAACTGTCTTCGGTTGCTGTGTTTTAAATTTTCAATCAAAACAGTGCTCAATTCTCACCTTCTAGAACCATTTTTTCTAGTCCTTTTGTACTCATGTGTCATTTACAGAGCTCAAATTACCAGGTCTACTATAAGTCACATGGTTTTGACTCGTAGCCAAGCCAACGCCCTCGTGTTCCATGCTAGCTTTCAGCCACTCTCTCCTAGCCCATCACCGCCTTCTATTCTATAACCTATGGATCCCAGTCAGCCTATTACCATCAGTAGTGGTGATGAGGAGTTTGCAATATTCCTTGATCAAAGCCTCGTTGCTTTACAATATTATTTAGCCCATTCATCCAATTGGGATTTATCATGGTAGCTTGTATACGACATGCATGTGTTTATTCCTCCTACCCTCACACCCACTTTTGCATCAACTACTACTAGCTCAGCCTTACCCTCTTCCACCTTACCACCCATGGTGTCCCAACTTGACCCTATATCATCAATATCTGCTGCACCTATGGCATCTGTCGCCCCTTTGACGTCAGTTTCTCCTATGATGTCAACCATTCCTTTATCAACCGCCTTGAGTGTAGGTCTATCTACCCCCGCCACCTCTTGTGTACTTATTACATCTCAACCACCCATGGTGTTGGCAGCCCATACTCCCTTCCAAAATATTGTCCTCTTCATCCCATAGTTTCTTCCTTCAATTACTACGAGAGTCATTACATCCACTCCACCTACCTACACTTATCACCAATAGCCCCCTATCTCATAAATCGCTTATTCAGGATACTTGCCACCTGCATCTATTCCTACCTCACAATTTTTGTACTCAGCACCACCACATACTTGGATGCCACCCACGTCATACCTTCATCATCTACCCCCTTATACTACAGGGGGTGCCTAGTCATCACAAGCGACTAACGATCTTATCAAAATGATGATGGACAAGATGCTTATGTTGGAAGCATTGGTCTCCAGCTCACGTAACTCTTTGACATACGACAAGATTTGCAATGAGCCCATTCACCCATCCATTTTGATTCATCCATACCTTATGCATTGGGAAATGTCTAAATTCAACCGATTTAATAGCAAAGAAGACCCGCAACAACACTTGTGGTCTTTTAAACATGGGTTTTATCTGATCACTCATGATGACGCTTTGCTCTTACAAACATTCTCAATGTCCTTGACGAGACCTATGTTGGATTGGTATAGTGCTCTGCCTAGGCACTCCATTTTCTCATTCAACCAAGTAGCTCAAGCTTTCCTAGACATTTTTCTATCAACATCGTCAAGTGATCGACTTGTACTGGACACGCCAATACGAAGATGAATCTATCACAGATTTTTTCACTCGTAGGTGAATCCTAATCAACCATCTCATGTTCTAACCATCTCAAACTAAATTAATAGAGTTGTTTACCAGGGATTTTGCAAGGCACATCTCGCCAAATCTCCAAGTTCAAACCTTCTGCATGTTCGACGAGGTATTCACCATGGCCCAAAAACTTGAAATTCATGCCATTGAAGAGAAGAAGATACAATTGCGTAACAAGAACATTGTGTTTAAATCAAATGATACCTCTTCTTCTTCCAAATCAAAAAACAATTACTCCAAAGCAAAAGGATCTTCCCGCGTGGTAGTTTTGAAATCTGGCCCATCTCATCCATCCAACCAATCAAATCCTTCTTCCAATCTTTCTCATGTTCATGCTTTTCAATTCAAGCGGGAGCAACGAAAATATACTCCCATAGGAGAACCCTACTCTTTGGTTTTAGAAAAAAAATTAAAATTCGGAGACATCACTCTTCCAGCCGTCAAACCACTTACAAGTTTTGACCCCTCTCGTCCTATGCCTGCACGGTACAAATAAAATGATTACTGCAACTATCATCACGTTAAAGATCATAGCAACAATAACTATATAAATTTCAAAAATATCATCTAGAAAATGTTAGATAGTGGAGATCTCACCTTGGATAACCCTAATGCACCATCTAATCAAAACCTTCACATATTCAAGAAAATTTTCCCAAACCACACCCTGTCATCTAACCAAACTAGCGAACCTTCAACCAATGACAGTAACGTTCGTGAGGTTCGTGTTGTTTTTGACATCATACAAGCGCTTCCTCAATTTTCTCCTACTCCATCTATCTAGGAGATTCTTGCACGAGCTCCTTCATCCACTTAGGAACTTATTTCATTCGCTCCTTTACCTGCAGAGGAGTCTCCCTTATCTCCCCCTTCACCCATGGAGGAGTCTGTCATATCTAACGAGACAGTTTCCCCACACACCTCTCAACCTAACGAACAACCCGTAGTATTTACTCTCCTACCCATGGGAGATTCATGATTACCCTCCTCTTTGCCAAAATATGAACCTACCTCATCCTACTTATCATCTCCCATACCCATAGAGGATCCATTAGCAGTGCCCCTTCCTATTGGTGAAAATTCTCCATTGGATTTCAAGGATCTTGTTGATTTTCTCTCAACTCTTTTACCCATAGATTCTGAATCCAACCATTTCCATGTCTCATAGATATTCTTTACAAGGATCACTACCAAATCAACAGCATCCCCTCCTACAATGGTGTTGTTTTCATGTCTAGCTGACCGGTTGGATTATGTCGACAATTCCATGCTTTGGGGATGCCTTTGCCTACCTTTCTCAACTCAAATGTAAATTTTGTTTGTTGATACTTCCATGATCTATCCAAATTTGTTTTCAACAACCAAACCAACCATGCACATGCCAGTTACAGTGACCTCTTCTTCATCATCCTCTCCCACACTTAAACCTTTACCATCGACTGAACTTTTTCCAATGCCTAAAGCCTTACCTACATCTATATCTCCCTCCTCGTCCAAACCCATTGCCACATTGGGAGTCATGTCGACATCAAGCGTAGTCCATCCCCCTATCAAACTGGATTTATCCACATCCTCACATGCCATTGCAAATACTATTCCCCCACCTAAGAGGAAGACCTAACTTCTTAGGTCGCATACACCAGCTTCTCTCACTACCCCTGTGTCCCCTTCACCACTTACATTTATCCTAGGGCCCCACCCATCAACCTTGGCCACACAGCCTCCTACCCAAGGTAAACCAAAAACATAGCAACCCACTTCCTCGTCATGATCCTTTGTTACACCTAAATTACCTACACATCTTATGCCTTCACCATCACTTGCATCCTTTCTACCGCCTATACCTACACCACTTCCAGTATCCTCATCTTACCTATGATATTCCCTTCTCTTTAACCAATTCCTTCCACCTTGCCTCTTCACATAGCCTTCACCGCACCTCCATTATCCCCTTGGCTAACCCATCCCCTTCCTCCATCTGTCTTCCCTTCTACATCATGCACTTCTTCATCTTTACCCAAGAAGGTGTAACCAAATTCCAAAAACCAACTACCCTCTAAAGAGGTAGTTAAACATACACCACCTTCAACCACTAGTTCACTTGCTACATCTTTACCCAAGAAGGTACAATCTAAACTAAAACTATACTACCTACCAAATAGGTGGTCAAACTGACTCAACCTCTAATTCCAACTCCCGTGGCGCCTCTCCCACCAAAATCACCCACACTTTCATCTAGACCCACACTTACTTCACATTGTAATCCATTGGCAAGGCCTTATGCCAACATCTTAACTAACCTTTTGGAAACCTTTTTCATTACATTGCCACCACTTAGACCTTATGACCCACTCAAACCTAAACCAAAGGGGTTTAATGATACAAAAAATTTCACTTACCATCGTGTGTCAGGGCATGATGTTGAAAATTGTAAGGCTCTTAAGACTGTTCTTCTCCAACTATGTCCTCCCGAAGAAAATTTTGACGATGATGATCTTTTAGATGAGGACCCTAATTCACCTCCACCTATCACCACACATCCTTGTCCCTTACCTATTCAGCAACCTTCATCTCCCCCTCCACAACCCTTTTATCCTTCTCCAACATTTGAGAGTAATATGGTCTGCATAAGAGAGCTAGCCAAACCTCCGCCAAAATTCCAATGCGTTGCATTCTTTTCACAAAACCAGTATATGCCCTCGCCATATTTTTTTCTGTCCTGTCGCTACACCTATCATGACTCACTTTCTCCTTTACCACGCATTAATATGGTTAACATTACCACTCGAGCCCAAAAGGACAAAAGAAAGGAGAAAACAACCAGCCCATCTACCACTCTTTTACCCAATATCCCATTTGCACCTACACCAAAAATCACCATCTGTGAACCCACATACCCTATTTCTGACGGGGTTCCTCATCGTACAATGATTAAACAATTGCACCAATATCCTCTCAAAATGTCTTTGTATGACCTTGTCTAAACCTCCGAGTCTCATCGACACGCCCTCATTGAGGTTCTGCAATCTATTGAGATTTTACCTAATGACCCTACTCCGGTGGCATCTATTATCACTCCTCACCATGTGGCCTCTCTCACCACTTCATCCCCTACCTTTGTACCCACTACCACTCATCAAGTATCTGCTCTCAGTTTCTCTGAAAATGATATTATAACTCTCCAATAAGATGATCTTGATCCCACCCTATTTATTTATGTCTACATTGATAATATACACGATCAATATGTTATGATCGATGGTGATGCCAATATCAACATCATTTCTTCCCATGTGTATAACCAAATGTGCACATTACCAATTGCATGCATAATAACCCAGTTATATTGCGTCCATTCAACGATGCCATGACTTCTACCCTTAGCACCATCATTCTCCACATTCGTGTGGGCCCCCATACCATTCCTGAATTATTTTATGTCTTAGAGCGGGGATTCCAGTACAACATGTTGTTTGGCCAACCTTGGATCCGTGCCATAGGTTGTTTTCCTTCAACCTTACACCGTTGTTTAAAATTTGAACATGAAGTACACAACTATACCATTCCAACCAAACCTTCACCATTCAAGAAATGTAACATGTTGTCATCTAATAAAAAATGGAATGGAAAACATGAAGTCCTACTTGTAGACACAAAATTTGGGTCACACTCCCCTTGGTATCCTTCAATCAATTAACGTAATATATTTAATTAATCATGACCCCTTCATCCTATATTAATATTCATCCTCACATTATTAATTAATTTAATTATTTTAATTAAGTTAATTTCACCCTCACGCCTCCATCTCATCGTTACACCTCACCCTGGACCCATTCCAAGGGCATTTAACTCATAATAACCTAGTCATCACTCTCAGCACTGAGTCATCACTCCCAGTGTTGAGTCACCACTTAACCTAACTAACGAAGACTTCTTCCTAAACCTAATTAGACTTTTTATATGACCTTCCTGCCTTCTCTCACGTGAACTCCACTTCCCTAAGCGGACTCAATCAAAATCACGCCAAAAATAATAAAGATCTACCTAATTTTGGTAAACTTATACTTTCCCTCCTTAACCAACATTGGTTATCCCTCAACCGATGCCAGTCACCTAACCGACATTGGTTGCCTTATATACAATTTCACAACTTTTTACATAGGTTGGTCATTCAGGTATTGAAGCCTGATTGCATTCAAGTGTGAATCTTCAAGATCTCTTGCATCCAGACGATGAACACACACAACCACAGTGCAAGAAAAACATTTGTTTTCCCTTCCAGAGTGTTGGAATACTCACGGGACCACATAGGTCGTATTTCCGTGGCACTGGACTCAAGCACTTCTTCTCCAATCAACCATCAACCATCAACCATCAACCATTCCAACTCCCAAGATCTGTAAGACATCAAGTAAGTATTGTGATTCCAATCATTTGGATTATTCCTTTTGTAGATATTTTCTCCTTTCAGTAGTTTATTTCCTTTGTTTCATGTATATCACCTTCTTCCCACCAACCCACTATTCAACCATCCCAAGCCTTTTCATCATTCCAAACCTCCTCCTTAGTATCCCTGAGTCTTCTCAGCGATATTACGACCCAAACCATACTACCCTCCCTTTGTGTGCAATCACAAAGAGCCTTAAAAACCTTTGTTTAATAATTTACTATCAAATTGCCCCTACCAACACCGGTCACCTTAATCGTCATCGGTCTCCCCTCTCTACTGGCATCGGTCACTGTGTTTTATGTTAACCTTCATCAAACTGCGTCTAACATCACCTAAATCCACCCATACCTTACCAGATACCTTTGTGACCTTACCTAACACCCCTGTGACCTGTCCCAACCATAAACATACCTTGCATGAGGCTAGATTAGTTTATATTTCAATACTTTTCTTAATCTAGTTTGTTGATAACGTTTTGAGATACCTAAATCAAAGTGTTAGCAATAGGACCTTTATTTCTCATATTTACTTTCATTGATTTGATAAAAATAGATGATTGATAGCCATTCGAGGAAGCATCACACTTCTCGGATCTAGCCTTATTAAGCATTCCTCTTAATCTTGTTATTTAATATCATTTGGTGGTCTTGTTTTGTATCTGCAGGTAGTCCTTCCCAGACAAAAAG
This sequence comes from Taxus chinensis, assembly GCA_019776745.2. Classification (NCBI taxonomy): domain Eukaryota; kingdom Viridiplantae; phylum Streptophyta; class Pinopsida; order Cupressales; family Taxaceae; genus Taxus; species Taxus chinensis. Next base: position 47,028,859 of record CM034148.1, read on the forward strand.
GAGTTCTCTACAATCAACTTGGATAAAGTCAATAACGCTTGCATTCAACCTTTAACCTACATATCATAGGTATTCCTCCTTGACCTTCTACCTTATCTATTTTTTATCACACAACTTATTCGGTGAAACACTACTAACTAAATTATTAGTTAATTTTCAATGAGTGTACGATAATTAAACACTTCTTCATACATTTTAGGTTCTAAGAACAAACCACCACCTAGTGCCAAAAATGGTTATGACATCCTCCCCTCCTTATTTAGGCATCGTACCAGTGTCTCTTTAGTTTAACATAAAAAAATATTTGTTACGGAAATACATACAATTTCAACTTCACCTATTGGTCTTACTGTGTTGGCAATTGTGTGTTAGTATTGTCATTGATGTCAACCCCATTTATGGCAAATAGTTTCATGGTGTTATCTTGGCTCTATATCTTCTCTATATTTATGGGGAGTGCCCCCACCCCATAGAGAGTTCGAGTTATAGATAGGGATTCACCCCTATCTCTATATGGGGTCGTTATATTCTCTACTGAATCAAAAAATGTTCAATCCTACATCTATTAATAGGAAAAAATAATCCTCCAATAAGAAAAATAATTGATGATATCATCATACCTATATCACGGATCAATATGAATACTCCAATACTCTATCCTTGTTATCCATTTTATATTCCACATATAGCTATATTATTCCACATATAGCTATATATTAATTACAAGATATGGGTGTCTCCCTATGATGTTGTTCAGGTGTCAAGTACGAAGTCCATATGGTTTTGTGAACTTTAGTTATTCCTATTGCATGTATGATTATTGTAGCATGTAGAGGAATCCTTCAGCTTTCCAGAAAGGTATGGTATAGGTTATGGTGATGAGTGGACCCCACTCAAACAAGTCAGTTTCTGAAGAAGTTCAGTTTGGGACAAGATTGTACAAAGGAGTTCAAACTAAATTACTATTGTGTGATGTATCTGAGATGTTATTAATTTCCGTGAAGGTTTCAGGTCATGGTGATGGTGAAAATTTGCAGTGTGCCCTATTTGTGTTGACTAGTCAAAGGGCAGTTTTGGGGCAATTTGGAGCATCCTAGAGTAAAATTGGCATTGCAGTAGCTACATGAGTATTTATAAGGTGATTCAAGTTGTTTTGGAAATATTATTCAGATATATTTCCATTTATAGAATTTTTGTCCATGATGATGAGTTTTTATATGGTTTCTAGGTCAGTTTGTGGACAAGAAGATTTTTGGCTTTCCAAGACAGAACTGTTGTTTTTTGAAAGTTTGAGTTGGTTAGTGCATGAAATAGATTCGATGATGCTTTTTATCACCTGAAGAGTAAAGAGGGGTTAATTTTGAATGTATTTTTATTTCTTAGAAGTTTCAGAAAGGATGTTTATCAACTGGTTTTGGAAAACAGGATTTTGGGCAGCTTGATTTGGTGAAGAGAAAAGTTGTGGTTTGAACCAGGTGATGTTTCATGAGATACAACTTCCTTAGATGTGTTTTACAGGTCTTTAAATTTCCATATAGTTTTCACATGCCATAGTTGAGTTGTTTTGGGTGATCTTCAGGCCCAAAGTTGAAATTAGGGCATTGGAAACAGGTGTTTTGAGAAGGTAATGAGCTACTAGGCCCATTAAATAAAATAATTTGATTGGATAATGTAAATTTATGACCATTTATGGTTATTTTATCCTATTTTACTCTTGTATGGTGAATTTTGAATCTTTACCAAGTATGGTTTTGGTATAAGTGATTTTTTGGCATTCCAATGGTAGGGTTTTGAGGTTTGTTGGTGCATGAAAAGTGGTTTTTGGCTAGGCCAACCTACTTAGGTCATTTGTAACCATTATAATGAATTTTATGGGATTTTTTTTATGATGCTATTGTCGAGTAAGAAAAGCATATTTAAGTGCTTGTTCAGTTCATTTTTGAACTAGTGCTCTTAGAGGGAAAAATGTGACCCATGTAAAAGTGATTTATAGGTATGTGTGCATGATTTGAATGTTGAGGAAGAGTATGATAGGTTGATTAATTTTTGAGAGCATGTGTGCAAGATATTAGAGCCAAAGAAAGATCAAGAAGAAGAAGATAGAGCAAATTTGAAGACCTAGTGTTTGAGCTAGGGTTTGTGAGTTGAATAAGTAATCTCCATCAGTTGTGGCAGTAGAAAAATCCAAGGGTGTGTTATCTCAGTTTTGAGTTTACGCCAAAAATATCAGATAACCCTACGAAATTTTTAAGCTGGTTTTGCAAAATTGCCTTTATAAGAGATAATCAGGTTTTCGGGTTTCACAAGCAGGACAACATGTGTTTTAGATGTTTCATGTCTTGTGTTCCCCGAAACCTGAAACCCGCATCGAGTAAGGCGAGTCGGGTTTGCGGACCTTCCGAGCATCAGAGCATGCCTTCATCTAAACATCTCATGCTTTATGTCAATTGTTTCCCGCAACCCGAAACCTGAATTTCCTAAGTCTTTCATGTCGGGTTTTCAAAACTTTGAAGCATCTAAACATCTCATGCTTTATGTCGATTGTTTCCCGAAACCCGAAACCTGAATTACTCTAAACACCTTTGTGTCAGGTTTCCGGATATCCTGAGCATGCTGACATGGCGTTAATGCCGAGTTGTCGGTTGGATTGGCATGTGCCAGCTGAAGTGTATTAATTACAAATTTTCATATATATATGTGGATTTCCACGTCATTTTTACCAGACGTACTTTTACCTTGTGGATTTTCGCGTATGCGCCTTCGACCCTGAAACCCAAAATTCGCCTCTGTACTCGATTGCATTGCTCCTTTTTGATCATTCGTTGTCCCAGTTGAAGGTATTTTTCTTCAGTCTTTCTTTGTGGTTTTTATGGATTGATTATGTGAGGAATTTGTCCAAGTTTCTCATCTGGGTTTGGGATTTTATCTTTTCCATTTTAAGGGTTGTTTTCTAAAACTAGGTTTATGTTTTAGGGTTTATCTCTTTGGAATTATCACTTTGTGTTATTTCTCGGAATGTTGTTGTAATTAAAATATGTTTGGGATACAAATGATGAAAAAAGAACTTGCATGTTTTAAAATCAACAAAAACCCTATTCCCTCTTCTCAGGTTTCACAGGGTGCTATGCAGTATCGAAAACCCACGGTATATCAGAAAACTTGACGTGTCGGGCTTTCCAAAATCTCCGACATCTTCAAAGTGTCGGGTTTTCTCAAGTCTCCGACATCTTCAAAGTGCCGGGTTTTCTCAAGTCTCTGACACCCTTAGTGTGTCAGGTTTTCTGGACTCCCTGACATCCTCCTCAATGTGTCAGGTTTTTCCACCCTTCCGGTATCTCCAGTAGGTCGGGGTTTTCACAGTGTGCAACATCTCCTGATCTCCGAAACTCTCCTCCTTCGAAATCCCTCATGTCGGACCCTGGTCCATCGCAGGAAAATACTGAAAAGTCAAGAAGGATGAAATACAAATTCATAAAGGTGGAGTCTCCATCCTATATCGATTGCAATTATGACATCTGAGATACAGAGCTCGGAAATATAGATATGGAGGATTTCTGGAGTAGGGTAAAGAGCTCTTCCCAAACTCCATGGATGAAATTGATAGTCGATAGTGGTTTACCTCTTGCAGCGGGTTTCCCTATGTGCACTCAGTGCCCTAAATTCATCTTAGCCTGCGCTTCGAGTTATGACTCTACTTCTCGTTCTGTGAAAAACCAGGCGGGAGAAGTTGTGATCAAGTTGGATGGAGGTTACTTCGATGACCTCCTCAAGCTGCCCAATTTTGAAGAATATGGAGAATTAGATATCAAGTCAACTCAGAAATCTTGGGATAATGATCAGGAAGATTGTATCAAGCACGTAAATAAGAAGTTCCTGATCAAAGCCAAACCGGTTGTTTCCAGATTCCCAAGACTTGTCCCTAGAAGTGATTTCATTCAGGAAATTAATGACATCATCACTCTGTTGAGTCGGGTTTTTGGTTTACCTGAATCAAATGTTTTCCAAGGGTGGATGTATCAGTTCATGATCACCATTAAGAAGAATCAACAAGGAATTGATTGGGGCACTCTCATTAGTAATGAGATAGATTCTCAAATGACAACAGTCTTGTCTACGGGAAAGTTTTATATGTCCTCATATGTCATCTATGCAACGGCCGGTATGAGGAACTATCCCGGGTTGGATACGAAGGGAAACAGGACGGTGGACCATGTTTATTAGTATTTTCCTCAGCTGACAAGGAAAGGGTCCAAAGATCAATTCAGAAGGGTGAATGACACCTTCTTTTATGAACACATCTACAGGTTAAATCCTGAACTAAGGAAAACAAGAGTATCTGATGAAGCATGGTCTGAGGTTTCAAAGTGGGGTTATGTCTTCTTACAATTTAAGAAGTTCACATATCTATGGGTAGTCATGTACCCAGGGGATCCTTTCCGTCTACCCCGATATCCAGGGGACAAACTGATCTTGATGGAGTTGGTTAGGTAATTGTTGGATTTTCACAAGTTCCAACAAAGTAAACATAAAGCCGTTGTATCCTTCCCAATTTCTATTGGAAGGTATACTTGTTCGACAATGGTAAAAGCCAAGAATGTTGTCCATGAGCTTCAGGATAAGTTGAAGAAGCACATGAAGCCCCGAGATGGGTTTGATATTCGAGGAGTCCTCAAGGCATATGGAACTTTGCACCTGCACAGACCAAGCATAGAAGACATCTGGATTGATCTACGTGATGAGGTTGCTGTCCGAAGAAAAGATCATAGCAGATTGGCACTTGCTGAGATTCAAACACTTGAGCTTGCTAACTTACCAGAAGGTACTAGCGATAATGAAAGTGTTTTGGATCTTTCCTATGATGGACTGAATGAAGATCAATATGTTTTCCCACCTATTGATTGGTCAATCAGTGAAAAGGCCTCCATTACAGATAGGTCAGCTCTGATTCTTGCACGCACCAAAGCATGGCTCGCCTCTTGGGGGATGAGTTTTAAAGATGATAATTTTTCAAAGTTGGTTGCTTCAGAGGCAGGGCCCTCCAAAAAGGGAAAGGACAAAAGATCTTCTAAGGGGCCTATAAAGGTCAAGTTTGTCAAAAAGAGAAAAGAAAGAGAAATCTCTTCAATTGTTTCTCCAGTTAAAACGGTGGATGTGCCAGAATCACCAACACCACTAGAAATAGGAGCAATTTCTTTGGAAGGAGAAGGAAGCCAGCCTCTGGTTTCATCATTTGTTGATTGCCCAACTGAAGAGACCTTATCTCTTGCATCCCAAGCTTTGGAGTCTGAATCTGCGCCTCTCCCCTCACAACCACTCCTACCTCCTCATTCTCCATCAAATTCTTCAGTCATGGCCAGTATTTTCTCTGGACTTTCACCCCTCTCTGCTGGGACCCAAGTAATCACCAACACGCCCCCTCTTGTGCCTCTTTTTATTGAATCTGCTGCCACATTGGTAACTATTCCCCCTCCGCTAGTAGAACCTTCTCCCCTTGAGAGTATGATACCAGCTTCTACAACAGTGGCAACTCCCTTTGATACGCCGCAATGGCTACTCGAGCAAACTCCGAGGAAGAGGAAGGTGATTGTACCCATACCGGCCTTTGATTTTAGGTCACTCAAGGCTCCTATTGCTAAATCAGACAAGAAACCCAAAACAGTTTCAAGGGTTTTGGTGGACACTTCAGGGCATAAGTTCGCAGAGATCGCCACTCCCGCGACTGACAAAACTAAAGAGGACGTAACAGCCTCTGATTATTAGATAACCAGGGTGGCTCTAGGAAAAGTGACAGCAGAAGGGAGACAACAGGATGCACGGGATGCTATAAATGTGTTGTGCCAGAAGTTGAAAGAAACAAAAGACAACAAAGATGAGCTTAAGGGAAAGGTGGAGCAGTTGATAGAGGTTTTGCTTAAGCTCTCAAAACCCCTTGAATCCATACCATCTTCTTCTGTCCCTGTCGGATTCGATTTCTCATCAGTGACTACGATTGAGAGGATTCATAAAAAAGGAAGGGTGGTCGATGAATGGACCCAAAGGCTGCTCCAACAAGGGAAGGAAGTGATTCAAGACGTTGTGAAAATCTATCAATCTTTGGGGGACATTCAGAGTGATGGAGAGAAGATGGACGATGATTTCTCTCAAGAAATTGGACATCTTGATTTGACTTTCGAAGCTCTCCAGGCATTAAAGCAAATACCATCACAACTCTTGGTAGAAGAAGGCATCATCCCACATGCGGATAAGCATTTCCAGCTGACCAAAGCCATCAGGTTCAGGCTGAAGATTCTTAACGAAGCCTGTGGTAAGTTGAGAGAATCAAGGGATAAATTGATTGATGGCAAAAGTGATATGGAAGAAGAGTTGCTGAAGATTTGTCCAAAGGTGTCAGTTGGAAACGCAGGCGTCCTATTAGCTGATGATCTTTTCGAACAAGTCCAAGAGTCTGTTCAGCATGAACCAACGCACGGATTTGGTATTGAGATCATCGACCGGTTTGTAAGAATTGAACATTCTTTGGAGGCCTTGAGAAGGCTCAGCAAAAGATTGAAAAAGCTTCCCGGCAGTGCTAGTGATACCCATGAAACTTGCGAAGTTTTGAATGATCATTCCACTGCGCCTGACGAAAACGAAATACAAGGCATAATTCGAAAGTTCTAAGAATTTCGGAACCAACAGGCTCAGCTGGAGGAAGAGAAAGATGATGATTCAGATTAAGTCTTGATGTTTCATGTCATTTCAATTTTGAAATTGACATGTCTTTTTCATTTCTGTTTCGCCACATTTTTGAATCATATTTTGACTTGGTCTCCTGCATGAGAGTCACGCAAAATAGAACTCTTTTTAAAGAACACTATTTTCTAGGATTTATCATATTTTCTCTCTACTCCTTTTATTATAAATAAGGGATGCTTATGCATTCCAAAGGGTCGAGATTTTTGAAATATTGGGAGCTATTGGAAAGAAGAAAAACTTTGTGTTTTCTTTTAATCATTGTGAAGAATAGGAGTTGATATTATTTTGCAAACTTTGTGTCGTGGGATATATCTTTCTTAAGACATTGTTCTTACGTCCATAATCTTAAGCTATTCTTTGTTTAGCACCTTAGTGTTTCTAATCATTTCAGACATTATATTTATGATCTAAAGCCCGTATGATTATTTCGTGCTCTGTGTTTACTCGAAAGAAAATATGTTTCTCTCATTTCCTTTCCATTGTGCTTCTTTCATTGTAATAGTTTCCGACCCAGTTCATTTACGAAAGCAATACCTTTGAATCATGTGGATGTGGATTTCGGGATTCTATCCCAACCCCAATGGCTAGATTAGTGTGAATACTGTATATATTGTTTTTTATGTGTTTTAGATTAATAATAAGCAGGCATCCTCACCTATCTTTGAGGAGGGTTTTAATCCCATATACTGTGGTTGAACCTCATATTTTGGATTGACAAAATATCCAACCAACAGGGAGTTGTAGCCTCCTCGTGGATTTGGTGCTTCACTAAATTAGGGGTTGGTGCTCCTTGTAGGATTGGTGCTCCACTTAGCTAGGTGTTGGTGCTCCTTGTGAAGTTGGTGCTTCACTAAATTACTTTGTTGTGAGTAATATCATAAAAATTCAGTGGTTTTTCTTCCCCTTTAGGGTTTCCCACTTAAATATGGTGTTCATGTGTCTTCTTCTTTGTTTCATGTTGTTGTGAATGCTTAATACACATCTAATGCACACATATGGTTATGGATGGTTAATGGATGAATGAATCAATGAATGTATGTGATGGTAAATGAATTGAAATATTTGTAGGACTGGTTCACCCCCCCCCCCCCCCTCATTCCATTATTCTTCCCACATACTGGACCAATACCAATGGTATAATTCACAACCCAACACTTTCTGATTATAGTTCAAATTTTTGCACCTCCCTCTTCTTTCTTTTATGCTTTCCCTTTTCTCCCTTAGTTTGTAGTGTTTCAAGGGTTCTCTTTTGGAAGGTAGTCTTGATGTATTTTAGGATACTTCCTTTTTATCGACTCAAGAAATGGTTTGTAGATTAGTCATTTCAACGCCATGCATGATGGTTTCCTTTAAACCAATCTTGAATTTTAAACCTTAGCCTCCTCATCATACATGTAATCGACATGTTTCAAGAGACCTAAAAACTAGGTTACTGTCTTCCAAAAAATGTTACCTTATTGTAGTAACTATAAGACATATTTTTTCTCTTTGGGTGGTAGGAAAATATCTCTTTTAGAAATTCTTCTCAAATTTTTCCCAAGTAAGATGATACCTCACATCATAGCATTGATTAAAGTATATGTTTCAAGGTTGATCCACATAGTGACCAATAGCATTTTTTGAATATAGTCCCCATATCTCATTTCGGGGTGGACCTATTATTATATTATATAGCTCAAGTGGTATATCTAGTTGGGGTTAGCCCACCATAATGTTGTCTCTATTTCTAACTAGCAGACACCAATGTGTGATTTATCATTAGTATTTATTTCTTGATGGCCAAAATATTATTTGATTCCAATCATGGAGGCATCAATTGCATCACCCACATCTTTCCCTATGTACTTGTGTGGAGGTAGTTTCTTCACCTTACAATCTAATAGATTCACCTCCCAAATTTAGGATTTTTCCTTCCATTGTCTTCTTTAACTAGCTACTCTTCCTCGTATTGAGGTCATGTAGATAAGTCATCTATTAGGGAATCTAGAGTGTTAATCCATATTTGAGTAGCATCCAAAATGTGGCGCATTCTATTCATTGAGGCATCATTAACATGAGCGGATTTAGGGGTGGGATCCCTATTGTGTTAATTCCTTGACTAAAATTTTGCCCATGTCAATTCCCCCTAGAGGTCATTCTCTTGTTGGTTTTTGTTGTAGACATCTTAAAGAACACACAAGAGTTGAATTATGCTAATCCTCATAAGTAGTTACTCTTAGATAATGAAATAATTTCAAGTTTCAATAGCATTTGGTAGAAAATAATCCCCCCTTTACTAGGTAAAAAACATAAGACATCAAAGATTTAATCATGAAATGGTCTTCCACTCAAGGCCCTATGCACCATTCATATCACAAAGTCCAAGAACTAGTGCATTTACCTTCCATTGTTCCATTGTGAATGGAAAGGTCATTTATGGTCACTTTCTCGTTCTACTAAGTAGGTCATCTATGGTCACTTACTCATTCTACTAAGTCTCCTAAGTTACGTAGGTTAGTTAACCTTATCAACATTTCCATATAATGGGAACCTATGATAAATAGTGATAGTCTAGGAAATAGTACACACACACACACACACTCCACTGTGAACTTCAAGCCTGAGCAAATATTCTTCAATGGTGTCATCTGGCTATAGACACTAAAGCAGCAGTAGTTATCAATATTGTCCACCCAATCTTTCCCTTACTACTGAGAACCTACCAAAATGAAATTTCCTTTCCTCCTACTTTGTAGGAAATGTGAATTGGCATTCACTAAGTTGTTTCTCAAGCACACTATGAAGTTCAAGCCTGAGCAAATATTCTTCAATGGTGTCATCTGGCTATACACACTAAAGTAGTAGTAGTTATCAATATTGTCCACCCAATCTTTCCCTTACTACTAAGAACCTACCAAAATGAAATTTCCTTTCCTCCTACTTTGTAGGAAATGTGAATTGGCATTAACTAAGTTTTTTCTCAAGCACTTTATTTGTGGTTATATCCACCAGGAATTGTATATTATTCTATAACTCATGTTGTTACAAGGTGGAACATCATGCTACATACTTTAAATCTTCATTCAACCCTATGATTAGGATTTAGAAGACCCAACCTCTACTAGGAATATTTTCTTGTTTTTGTTACTCTTTTTTAGCATCCCAAAGTTCCCAGGGGTTGTAATCTCATCTCTGATACAAAATCTGACATTAATTCAAATAGAATAATTTTTTTTGAACAAACACCCCACTTTAACCAATTTGGAAAAAGAGGGAGGTGGAAGTGGCGCACAACTACTTATAAAAGCAACAAATGAATGTGTGTACCAAGTAAGAAACTTTACCGTTTACAAGGAATTTTTACGGTTTCATTCTAAGAGGGGAGATCACATCCCATTAAGGCTCTACCCCTTTGAGTGAAGAAATGAAGCTTTGACAACCAACACAAAACTCTAGTTCATAAAGTGAACTACTGTTAAGCTACGAAAGTGATTACAGTATCCCATACTTATGTCTTAAAGAACCAAATATCAACTTTCTTGAGAGAGAAGTTACTTAACTAACTCCATAGTGGGTGGAAAGGACCTAAGAAGCACTAAGTTCTAGAACCTCATGGTTCTATGCGCATAACTCATGGGGTTCCATTAAGAAGCTTAATTGAAAATAACATGATTAATATGCATAATACTACTATCCATCTCAATTATCACTATAGCACATGCCTACTTGAAGATGGTTGTAAAGTCAAATGTAAATCAGAAAATGATAGAGTACTTAGTTCTAGTAACCTTGAAACATGGTTGTAACAAGACTCGCAAAAACTCTTAACAAAGTTAAGTCACCAACAATTAAAACAAGTTTGTATTGTCAAAGTTCAAAACATAAGTAAATTACCCAAAGCCAAACTAGTGGAAAGATATATTTATAAATGAAAGAGATGCAACTTGGTCACTCATTTCATAAACAAGGTGTATGTGGCATAATTATACACTTGAGATAGGATGGATTAATTGAACTATCCAAGCAACCACATTCCCACTTAGGGTTTCAAAATAAAAAGAAAAACTAATGCATAATCATCACAAAAGTATCTTCACATTAGTGGAAATATAGAAAAGCACTAAGGAATAATTTATAAGTCTTCCAATATCAGGTCTAGAAATATACTTCACAATAATTGATGAGTTCTAACAATATCCTTCACAATATTCAAGAAGTAAGAAATAACCTCATAGATTACAACAATCACTACAACATTGATACTTCATCAAACCTTCCGCATCAGGACCTAATGATACATATAAAGATATAGGTTAACTATAATGCACCCTTACATAAAGTCTATCAAGTGCTCAATCCAAGAGTCATAAGAATATAACATTTAGTAGTGCAATACAAGAAGCAACACATAATCCAAATGATCACGAGATTCCCAAGAACACAGTCTCTGTCAAGTCTAATCTACACCTTTTTGGAAGATTGAAAAACTCTTTTTAGTGTTGTGTCAAGAAGGTCTGCCCAAGTGTAAACCCAAAATGTACATAGTGAAATTTTTTAAGGTACCTTTATAATATAAGCAAGCATAGTAAAGATCACATCATTTGGTTCAAAATGTCCTACAAAAGTATATGCCAAGTTCCTCAATTATAAGAACATTGCCCTAATATCAATGAAGTGGATATTTTATTGTGATAAGACTATTCAAAGCAATCAACATTATAACATTATTCAGCTACACAGCATTAAGAGAAACCTGAGTTTCTTAGGTGATTCACATACATGAAATGATTTGTCTAGGTTTTTAGGTACGAAAGGCATAGCATCCCTTAGAGAAGATCTATTTTCAAAAATGAAACAAGCATCAACAAATACCTTTAGTACAAAAAGTGCTAGGGCTGAAAAACAAAGTTAGCATAATGGAGTGAGAATCATTCATAACAGTCCCACTCTGTACGTAAAAGTCTATCAAGCGCAAGCAATTAGTAGTGCATTACAGGAAGCAACACAATCCAAATGATCGTGAGATTTTCCAACACCATAGTCTCTATCAAGTCTTATCTACACCTCTCTGGAAGATTGAAAAACTCTTTTTTAGTGTTGTGCAAGAAGATATGCCCATGTGTAAACTCAAGATGTACATAGTGACATGTATTAAGGTACCTTTATAATATAAGCAAGCAGAGTAAAGATCCCATCATTTTGGTTCAAAATGTCCTACAAAAGTTTATGTCAAATTTCTCAATTACAAGAACATTGCCCTAATATCGATGAAGTGGCTATTTTATTGTGATAAGATCATTCAAAGCAATCAAAATTATAACATTATTAAATTACACAGCCTTGAGAGCAACCTAAGTTTCTTAGGTGATTCACATACATGAAATGATTTGTCTAGGTTTTTAGGTACGAAAGGCATAGCATCCCTTAGAGAAGTTACATATTCAAAAATGAAACAAGGATCAACAATTACCTTTAGTACAAAAAGTTCTAGGGCTGAAAAACAAAGTTGGTTGAATGGAGTGAGAATCATTCATAACAATCCCACTTTGTATAAAGACTTACTCCCCTTAGTACTCACAAATGTACATGACTACTTATTATAATTAGGGGTTTCACAATGATACAAAGTAATAAGAATAAGGGGACATCCTCACACTAAAACAGGGATAAACCACTCACGTGGGCAACTCAATTTTCACTTTAGCCAACTTGGTGTTAGAATACTTACTAAATCTTTAATACATGGTAAAGAACTGATATCACAGAAGGTACCTCCTACTCAACTAAAACCTCAAAAATAAGTCTATGCAACCTTTGCAACAAAAGCTTTGTTACTTTAGAGAGAGAATCATTAAATGTAAGACCTAAATGCACCTTACAACACTTTGGTCATACTATGATCTAGCTTAACCTTGACAAAACTATACTTCAATGATCAAGTGTTCCAGTTAAGAGGAGATCAACCTCCATCATTTAATTCAAGCATACAAAGTAGAGTGACTAGACAGGGCTATTCATATGCTTAAAATAGGAAGAAATAAGCACATGTGATGTTATAGCCATCTCCATTTGATAGTTGAAATATCATTAAATAATTTTCTTTCAAAAGCTTATTTAGTGAAGTAGGCTAAAGAACAAGAGGACAGAATATTGTACTCAAAAACATACACCATAACTCAAGTAAACATGCAATAACTCTTTATTCACAACATATTTTCTTATGATTAGAATCTTTCCTACAATCATTTATAATGCTACATTATATCCTCTATTCAGAATACATGAGTGAATAAAATCGATCCAATAAACAAATAAACAAAAAGCTATACTTAACAAAATATTCAAGATAAAAATAGAAACAAAATGACATACACAAGATTTATCCTGGGAAACCCCTTCGCGAAAAAACCTAGCCCAATAACGTCTCTCTCTTATTGCATTAATTTAACCATTTATAATACAATAATGTACTTCCAAGTTTTGCTCTACCTTACTGCATGTCCAACTATATGTAAGCACATCAATAATAAACCATCAAAGCGGTTTTACAATACAATGGGTATACAATATGCAAAATATACAACATATTCTAACAATGAGCTTTTAAAATGGTCTTCTAGTGTGGTAAATTTAAAGAGGTTTAACTTGGAAGAATGGAAACCCTATAATGAGGATGATTACAATATACTAAGCATGGTCTACAAGTACCAAAAATAACTCATCAAAAATATCTTACCCTATCCAACATGAAACATGAGATCATTTCTTTAAAAAAAACCTTGATTCACACAAACTCTATAGTCCTTCACTGCTACTTAATCAATGTCACATGCAACAAGGTTAGCAAGATAGTTGGCAAGTCAATTTTCCTTCTTGCAATGCAATGAACGCAGACATCAACATTCATACCAAGATATACACTTTAGTCATGAACAACCATAGAGTAGAACATAAAATAAATTCCATGCCGCATGATACAACTTATTGCAATAAACCACCCACGAGTATTTTCACCAAGAATGTCAAAAGGAAAAATTTGTTTCCAACTTGCAGTGTAAATAATGAAATCATGTGGCTATAGCAAACCTAAGGCAGAGATCATCATAACCAAGCAACAATGAAACCAACCCATCAATATCCATAACAACCATGAATCGGATCATCAATATTAAAAGCAACTACAAAATCAAATCATCAATGTTGATTTAGGAATGCAAAGCACTTCTCAAGGCCAACGTAGATTTTCAAGGCTACTTGAGAAATTGTTTATAACTGTTATTTCATATACACGAGAATATATGCTTACATATATTCCCATACATATGCAAAAGCAGCATTAGTCTACTACTTCAAGTAAGGTATTGTAAAACACTTCATTTGCATTTCCACCCAACATCCAAACAATCTAAGGAGAAATGTCACTTTCAAATTACTCTATAGACAATGTGAACCCAAAGCATAAAAACGGGAAAATGATGTCGTTAAACAATGAAAACACACCATAAAAATCCAATCAAAATTTGCTACTTATCACAAGCAAGTATTCCAAACACGAACACATTGTAAAGAGTGTCAGGGACAAGTAGTGAATCAAACAATGCAACACACGAAAAGGCATGTGGATTTGTGTGTGTGTATATGTGTGCCTAATTGCATACAAAAACATATAGTCCATATGTCTATTTTATGACCCCAGACATGACTCATTAAATGAATGCCTAAACAAAGCTCGTAATGAAAACAAAACAGGAAGAGAAAGGAGACATGCTTGGTATTGTATGAGTCTACACAACTCCTTCCCTCTTCCACTACATCTTTTTTGTCTTCCAACAACCAATGTTTTACTTTTAGCCTAACATTTTTAAGTAAAACGATACTAGCTTCATATGTTTTACTTCCTTTTTCTAACATATGAAGCTTGTACTAGCTTTTTATAATTAAATTAAAAAGGCCCTTAGGCCCATGTTCTCCTTCACCCTCGACTTCATGTCGAAAAGGATGGCCATTTACTTCACTTTATTTCCAAAATTACTTACATTCACTTTCCTTTGCCTCTCAACTTTATTTCCAAAATTACTTCCATTCACGTCCTTGTTTCTCAGTTTTGTTTCCAAAACTACTTCCATTCACCTCCTCTCTCTAGCCTCTTGTGAGATTTGAGCCCTTTACAAAATATCACATTACGAAGTTTCTGTGATCGGATATGTTTTAATTTTTATGGGACCTATGGCATGGTCTAACTTCAACGCAATTGTAGTGATTTGAATGTCTTTGAGCATTGGTAAGACCGGCGTCTTGGCCACAAGTGTTTTTTCTACTACTCATGCATTCCTCGAGTTGCCTATATGTATTCATAATTGTTGGGTTTTTTTAACCACAGTCCAAGTTTGCATGGAATCATGAATAGTTTTAGTAAACATAGTATAGTTGCATCGTCTTTTAGGATCAAATAGGAAATATATGTACATTATGACAAATGAAACAATATTGTGTGCATTTTGTGTTTTAAAAGAAATAGCAAGTTGTTAGTTGACAAATCTAATTTTCTTAAACTCATCAAAAAATATCCAATTGGCCAAAAAGAAACATAAAATGCTAGTGACAACTGCATCCTCTTTGATGTTAAATTTACACCTTAATGAAGATGGATTATTGATGTCTTCAACACCACCTAACTTCCCGAGACACTTTGGCCCATCAGTTTGCCCAAATTGTGGGGCCTGAAAAAACAAAAGGAATATAACCATAACAAATATACTATAACGAGAGTGAGTTGGGCTGTAGTCTAGTGGTAATTAAGTGGGAGTTTAACATCACTGACCCATATTTGATTTTCAGCCCCATTTTCTAGTCTGAAGCGATTCTGGGGTTTGATCCTTCCCAGCAATGGACACAAATTAACAAATTAAAATGTGTGTGTGTGTGTGTGTGTGTGTGTGTGTGTGTGTGTGTGTGTGTGTAGAAATGTAAAATATAAATCCCCAAAGACGGAAAAATTGTGCACAAAAACAATCCTTACAAACCAGTAAATGTTTCCTTCATTAAGCGAAAAATTGCTAAATCCGTGAAATTGTCATGTACAATGAACTAACAATTAATGTTCAGAAGAGACTGAAATGATATATGTGTGCCTTGGCAACAGATCTAGCAAATTTCTCTATGCAAAAATGAACTGGCATCTTCACAGGAAATCTTCTATATGCAGATGAGTATTGAAAATCTGCAAATATTACTTGATTCTATTGCATAATCAGATGCTGGGTTAACCTTTCTTTGAAACAGGAAGGTAGACTCCCTCCGCAGCTAGCCATATGTTATCTGCATTTTTCTTCGTGATACCACAAACCTGTAGAAACACATTTTTAGTTTATACTCTATGACACACATATAATGTCTAGGCATACAATGAAGCAGCTTTCTCATCTTTGCAGACAAATAGTATCCTATTAAACAGTGCAGGCAAATTGAAAATCAGAATTTCAAATACCATTTGAGATATAATAAGACAACACTCCTTATAGACACCAGAGAAAATCACCAAAGGAAATAAAAATTACTTGTAGCTTTCACATAATTTTGCTTACAGCTATCATTCTTTCTTCAAGTGAAAACTGCACTGAGTATTGGCTAGAAGCCCAAGATATACATAGTATGGGGTTGACACTACTTTCACTACAAACTATTATCAGCAAGTGCATATTATTCAACGGCTTGTAAGAGCTAAAAAAGTATTGGCTAGAAGCCCAATATATACATAGTATGCAGTTGGACACTACTTTCGCTACAAACTATTATCAGCAAGTGCATATTACTCCAGTGATGAATTAGACTGATTATTCAACGGCTTGTAAGAGCTAAAATAGTCTTAGCACCCTTTGTATGCCATACATGAAAATATCATTATATAATCACTATTATATACCTAAGGACCAAAAGCAGCGTCCCCTAACTCGTCCAGAAAACAAAATATCAACAATACATTTATTTGAAAGTTATTTTCCAGTATTCTTAGCCAGGAATCAACATTTGATAACCTCCTAATATGTTTCCTCTAGATAAATTAAGCATTACAGTGTCGGAACTCCTTTGGACAATAACATAACTTTGTCATCTGACATTTCTCCTCCAAGAAAAGAGTTCAGAATATTCAGGACATTCAGACACTAATTTATAGAAAATCTAACCTTGGAGTCGAGCCTCCCTTTCATTCAAGCTAAAGAACGAGTTCAATGCTTCAGCTATATCAATACGGGTATTAGTATTAGAGTTGAATTCACAAAATCCTAAATCAGTTTCTATACAGCTATTACCATACTGCACCTACATGTTATTATTCATCCACCCTAAGGTAAAGTGAAGGCCAATGGTCCACCCAGCTTGGAAGTAGTGTATGAATTGAGAATGTTTGTATCTACCATGATGTTACAATTTTGTAGATACTCAAAAACTTTAGTGCACTACAAGAAGTCGCTACAAGTTTTGTTTGTCCATTAGAAAGGACACTGATATTAACCCTGTTAAACAGGAGGAGGATGCTGACTGTGTTAATAATGTTTGCATCACCTTCAAGATATTTCAAATGCCAGAGAGATCACTGAACATTGTTTTTACTAAAAACTTATGGAAGCAATGCTTCATGACAAAGTGACAAGGATAAAATTTTGTTAGCTTCCTAAATGTGTGGATACTGGATGGTATTGGCATAACAGTTCATCAAAAGATCCAGTCTCAAGGGCAAATACAGCATGGTCATCTTCTTGGAAAGCTGCAGATCTCCACTAGCATACCTTTGTGCCATGTAGCTGGATGAATGTCGGAGTCTGAGACACTTGATCAAGCATCTATAACCTCTGGTCGCTCTCATAGGATACTAGTGATTAGTAATGGCATGTTCTTCTTGGTGGAGCTTAGGAAGTGAACACCTTTGTAGCAATAACCCTGCCTTCAGAGTATGCTTGTAACTTCTGTATCAAAGGCAAAATCTACAATTTACAAGTGATGCCACCATGCATACATGGCCAATACTAAACATAGACTTCCTCCCTGATGATGAATCTAGTATAAGTCTCGAAACATAGAAATGAAAATTTCATGTGCAGTTGTATGCAGAACCTCTTATAGTATTCCACATATGAACCATTCAATCCTTACCCTCAATCAAATGCGTTGTCGTCAAATGGTGAGGACAATGCTGTAAAAAGTGCTGCCTAGCCATCCACCAAGGTACAAATCCGGGAGATACCAAGAAAGGGATGAGGCCAGGATCATGTTAAAATATAGCACTTTACATAGCATGTAAACCAGTTACGTAGTTGTTCGGTTGGTAACTGTTCAACCAATCTGTAACCACCTCTTCACATATAAATAAACCCCTGCCTGTGTCATTTGAACAGTGCAGTTTGCCTTCTCTGAGTTCTTTCTTCTTTTTGCATATTCTAACATTGGTATCAGAGCGATTAGCCTGAGGAAGCCCTTAGAGGGTACGGGAGATTAACACAGAATTCGAGGAAGCCCTGACAGGGCACGAATTGGAGGGAGGTTAGGACATTTGAGGGCAGAGAAGGCAGTCCTCATTCATTCACTGCAGGACAGAAGCAATCGTTTGAAGGAGCCCAGAAGAAGTGGTTCGTGGGCAGTCGAACCAGTTGGGGCTGTGGGCACAGAAATCGTGCAAGTCTTTTACAGTCGAGTGGAGCAGAAAGAATAAAAATCCAGCAGAAAGAGAGTTGAAGCAAATACCAGTCGTTTTTCTTATGAAAAATCGCGGTTCGAAGGTGTAAAGTCGTGGCTGCTAAAAAGAACAAGGATCAGTTGCAGTTTGACGCAGGAGGTAGAATAATATCCCTGTGAACGGCGGTAAAGTTGTGGTCAAGGAAATTCGAGGGCACAAAGTCGTGAAGGTAAAAAGGAGGACAAAACGAGTTCGTGAAGGCAAAAACGAGGGCAAAACGAGTTCACCATATGCTGGTTCGTTGGCGCAAAGTCGTGTGAAGAAAGTAGTTCAATATTCTCAAAGGATTCAAGGGCATCATTTGGTTTATATTCTTCCTTCTGAAAAGTCAATGAAATTTTTCCCACAAAGGTACCTTGCTTTTGAATAATCAAATTTGGAGGAATAAGTAATAATATTTTAATACAAGCAAATATAGTCAGGTGATTTGCATAATTTAATATTACTTGTTGGAATAAGTAATACTTGGTGGGATAATACATTATTTTATTGGTGTAGCAAACTTTTATTTTATTATTTCCATTACTTTGGAATAATAAAATGGCAAATATTTCAAACTTGACTTTGCCAGAGACACAAAAATTAGCGGGCACTAATTTCAATGTTTGGAGTCATAAGATTTTAACGGTCACAGAGTTTCGTGATTGTGATAAAATAATCAAAGGTGATGAAAGTCGACCAGCGACGAACTTCGAGGATTATGACAAACGTCATAAGGAAGCGTTATTGCTTCTCAAGATGTCGGTGTCAGATGATATGATACCAGAAGTGCGGAATGCCACTATGGCAAGCACGTTGTGGGCCAATCTGAAGGATAAATATCAGACATCAGAAAAGAGTCAAGTTTTATACCTGAAAAATATGCTCTTTTCCGTAAAGTTACAAGGTGGATCGTTGTCTGAGCACCTACTTCGGATGAAAGACCTCTAAGACCAGTTATCTTCCATCAACAAAAAGGTGGACGACAATGATATGGTGGCTCTGGTTTTGAACAGCTTACCTTCTTCGTACGAGTCATTTGTGGAGGCACTCCATTTAATGGCTGAAAGTCGAACACTCACGTTTGACAAGGTGAGTTCCTACCTATTGCAAAAGGAGCGGAGACAACTTCAAGCAGAATCTAATTGTGACCATTCAGAGAGTGCTCTTGTCACTCAGTCAAAGGGAAAGTGGAAACGTCAATCTGGTGAGTCTTCCACTCGATATCAGGTCACATGCTATTACTGTCACAAGGTTGGGCACCTCAAGAAGGATTGCTGGAAGTGGAAGTATGATCTTTCGTAGCAGAACAAAAAAGCCATGTAATGAGGAACATGTGGCAGCAGTTGCAGAAGAACAGGATTTGGATGACGGGCATGCTCTTTACTGTCTTACGACATCATGCTTGAATGACAATGGTACCAATTGCTGGATCATTGACTCTGGTGCATCTGCACACTTTTCATGTCGTAGGGACTACTATGTTTCATTTACTGTAAATATATGTTTTGAATCAGTAGTACTAGCTAATGGAGAATCATTGCCGTAGAAGGTATAGGAGATATATGCATTGTATTAAATAATGTTCATAAATTGTTGGTACGGAATGTTAGATATGTACCTTCTTTATAAAAGAATATTCTATATATTCGTCAATTGACTGAAAATCCCAATATTTCTGTGGATTTATGTGGAAAGAAGTGTATTGTCTCTGATGTCAAACAGAGATGGATAATTGCCCTTGGTATTGGGGAAGGTGGTCAGTATCAGCTTGTTGATCCAGCTGCGATCAACATGAATGTACATGTGGAGGGCAGCTTCACCATTCAGGATGTGCAGGAGGCCATAATGCCTTGGGAGGAAGTCATTCCTCACAAATTTGTTGACTTGGATACAGTCAACCTACATGCACCTATTGTGGAGGGAGTATCCACTATACCAGGTGTACAGGAGGCAGACGTGCCTTGGGAGGATGGATTTCCTCATTCTGAAGAACAATTTGTTGTGGACGGAGACTCCACTATTCCAAATGCACTGACGATGCATGGTGAGATGGCATGCCCAGCGACTCACTCAAAGGTCCTTGCTCGAAGGACAGTAGAGCATGAACAGTTTGTTCATTGTGTTGTGAACGATCTTTCGCAACAGAGGGGGATAGATGAGCAAATAGATGAGGAGTTAATTCTCACTCCTACCATTGTTGAGACGGAGATGGTAATTTCTCCTACTATTGTGGAGTTGGTTCTAACTCCTTCTGCACAGATGGTCATATTTCTCTTCTTGAAAAGGTTGGATGAGCACTACATGGTGGTGCAAGGACATGATCGAGGTGACTTCGATTGCAGGATAATTGAGTCTTTGTACAGACTCCAGCAAGCTACACAAGCCTGGAACAGATTTTTCAATCCACTTCTCCAAGGTTCTGATTTCAACACTCTGGAGGTCAATGAATCACGTAACAGAGAACCAGTGGACCACTTGCCATATCTTTTGTTCATGGTACCAGATTTTTGTTTTGCAGTTCTTCTTCATTCGACAACCGCAACACAGTCATGGAATGTTGATTTTAAAGTACAACCTATGGCACAGTCTATAGATGTAATGACTAAACATGTGGGCTTTAGGAAATTTGTAAAATTTCGGGACAAACTTTGTCTTGTTTCCGGTTTAGTCATTAAGAGGGGGTGTTAAAATATAGCACTTTATATAGCATGTAAAACAGTTATGTAGTTGTTCGGTTGGTAACTGTTCAACCAATATATAACCACCTCTTCACATATAAATAAACCTCTGCATGTGTCATTTGAACAGTGCAGTTTGCCTTCTCTGAGTTCTTTTTGCATATTCTAACATATCATGCCCCAAGCAAATTTGGCAGAATGGATACCCCTCAGTTATTGGCACTAAGTCAAAAAAGCAATCCGTGCACCTAACCCACACAAAGCTAATAGTTTCAATAAAATAAAATTAAAAAAACTTACCCTCACTAACTAGCAGGGCCTATACTTTTAAAGTGACTTGAACCATGTTATTTATCCATGATATGAAGGGGGTTAACTAAATATAAATATGCATTATTTTAACCTTGGCCTCGATAACTGGCAGGGTCCATACTTTTAAAGGAAATTGAACCACACTATTTATCCATGATATGAAAGGGGATTAATAACCACATATTATAATATATAACCCTCTTTTAAGCATAGTTACCATGTTCGGATTGTTCGGATGGGCAAAAAAAGTTGGAAGTTAGGGATTTTGCAAAAGATTCAGTTCGGTTCGGTTTTTGTTCACAATTTCTTTTTCAAAATATGAAACATATTATATAAAATATAGTGAATACTAAATACAACTTAAATTTTTCATTTTAAAATTAAAATTAAAATAATAAAAAACTAATTAGTAAATGATCTTAAAATAAATACAAAGTAATTTGTAATTTTGATAAATAACTTAAGCCGTATTTGACAATTTGTGGAAAATTTTAATTATTAAATTAAAACTAAAAGTAAAACACGGTTAAACCTAAAATAAAATAAAACCAAGTTTTCTTTTTTTTCTGATTGAGCATAAACCAAGTTTAACTAATCGTTGATAAATAAATTAAAATACTAAACATTAAACCTAAAATAATAAAAGTAAAATACTAAACGTTAAACCTAAAATAATAGAAGTAAAATACTAAATGTTAAACCTAAAATAATAAAATTTATGTAGCTATTTAACGGGAAACCTAAGCATTACCGTATTGTATATTTGATATAAATATTTTGTGATTAAAATAGAATATGATATATCTCCTCTCGACCAAACAATGCATTTGCATACCCACTTTGATTGTGCACAGTTGAGCTCGGGCAAATTTCAATGGCTCATGAGGTCGCGTTTGGTGGAAATCAACATGCAGGTCACGTTTGGCCGCTGGTGTCTGGGTCTTCACTCTGGGTTTTCACTTTCCCTTTATCTTCTGTGTTTTCTTTTATTCGCGTGGGGTTTCTCTTCCTTCCACCACTCACTGTGCTGTATTTAAGATTCTTTTTGCCTCTTAGATCATGCTGCGATTAGGGTTTTTTAGTTTCTTTCAACATTTTTTACTTTTCAGCGCTTTAGCCTAGTTTTTCCTAAAAATTAGGTTTGAACCAAATTTGGACCATTTTTGTACGAATATGGTAACTATGCTTTTAAGGTTCAGCTCAACACCTAATCCTTATTTGCTAGCTGATTACAATAATTGACAAAACAATATTATGAAAATAGGTCTAATAAGTTTCGGAAAATTAACATACCTCTTGCTGGCCACCAGCTATTCGACTGTATTTCTTATCATGACTATGCAAGTAACCACCAGTATCAACATGCTGTAGCCTTATCTTTTGATCTCGTAACCACACGTTCCCTTTACCTTCAATCTCAAGCCTGTAAGCATGATAAATAAATGATACATGAGCACTTCATTAGGCAATATCAAAAGGAATAGAAGTCAAAACATGCCTATGAGCTGGAAACTAGTTCACCAACCTCCAATAGTCACCAGTGTCAGATTGACCTTCTCCTCCAAAGCAACTTACCTGTAGAAAGGGGATATTAGAGTGGAAATCAAAACTCAGAACGGAGAAAACACTTTTGAACATGAAGCCAAAAACGTTCAAAAACTTGAAGACATTTAACTGACAGGAAGAATCAAGTTAAAAACAAAGCCAATGATTTAACAGTTAGGGTTATCCATGACCACCCAAACAGAATAGCCTAGACTGTCAATCAAATACCAGAATGTCTCATCCAGAGAATGTTTGTTCCTATGTGGGAATCCCCATGAGACAGGGTTCCCAAGAACTTTAGGCACAATGTGCAAACACTGTATTGACCAGAATCAATAGCTCTTTCTGCAAACTTAGCTAACCATACCAAGAACTTGCAAAGCTTCACAGAAAACACCACAGCAAACTCGAAATCTAATCTTAAATGATAGGAGCCATTTCTGAATATAAAGCTTATAAATTAGCGTTAAGTTAATATGAGTTATATTAGAATATAAGGCTTTAGTTAATTAGTTATTAGTTACACGTTAACTAATATTTGGTTGTAAACATCAATCACATTGTAACTATCTTTTGCATGATAAAATGATGGGGACACAAACTCCAAAGTGTGCAATCTAACTTCTTTATTCTTCCTTGTTCACGTATTCCAACATTGCTATCAAAGCGAGACGCAAGGCAGTTTTTGAGAAGAGGAAAGACGAAGACTGCAAAATCATGAGTTTCATAAAACCAAAAGTTTTATTCATCTGAAGTATTATTAGGGCACAAAGTTTGAAGGACATCAAAAGAATTTTGAAGCCATTGCAGTCACAGTTGAAATCCAGAAATCAAGGGCACATTTTCACATTGTTGAAGGGTATTTTCGCGTGCATATACAGGCACGTAAAAATACAGTCGAAGCAGTCATTTCCACCCATTTCCGTCGGGGTTCACAGGCGCTTCCGCCATAGAAACAAAGGCATAGCAGAGCCAAAGTTGCAGGCCACAAATTCACAGTTGTGGAAGGGCACATTTTCAGGCAAAATACAGAATTTTCAAGCATGAAATAACCACAAAACCAGGCATGAATACAGTCACAAATCAGGAAATTTTCAGTTTCAAAGGGCACAAAATATTACAATACAGTCATTAAGGGTTTTGAAAATACAGTCATGAAGGGTTTCAAAAATACATCCAGTCAAGGGCACAAAATTCAATACAAAGGGAAATCATTTTCCAGTTGCGAAACAGTCATGAATCTCCAGTAAAGCACACAATTCAAAAACGAGGTCAAGAAATCAGCAAATCACAAATTTCTAGGTTTTAACTTTTTACCAATGTAACCTAAGACTCCGGGACGGCAGGAAGCAGGGTCAGTGTTTCTGAGACGACAAAAAAATTCCACCATGTGCATGCAGAATACATATAGCTATACTAATGTTATGGACATATAACATTAGTATAGCTGTATGTATGCTGCTGGTTTTCATAATATGTTGTGACAGTCCACCATGTACACCATGTGCATTTGTGCTCGAAAATTTCTGTATTCATATATCACTCTTGATTCTTGATATGTCTTTGCAATACAATACAGTCAGGTTATGGTTAACCGGCAAACGTTTTTAAAAAAACAACAAAGAAATTAATTTTAAAAATTATTATTTGAAACATATATTTATAAAAAAACCAGAAGTCCCCAGAACGTTCCTTGATATTCGGGTACATCCCCATTTTTTCCCGCCCTTTCGGAAATGTGGGGGGTAGGTTCCCCTGCCATCCCCAGGACGTCTGGGGTGTCTAGATTGCAAGGGGGACACGTCCCCGCGTAACACTGGTTTTTACTGCATTCGAAGCCTTCCTAGTACTTTGCTCTCTATTTCTGAATACGAATCACATTTATTTTTCAGTATGGAAATTCTAGTAAAAAAATATTCAAGTCTAAGTTTTCATATGTTGAAAGTGAAAATACAAATGCAGCTTATGAATAAAAATTTATTGTCTATCAACGAATCTCAATTGAGATCATCTGCCCACCGATGTACTTTAGTTTATTTCAGATTGTATCAGATTCTTTCATGATTCGTATAGACCAATGACTAGTATTCAAGACATGCTCTCTCTAACTCTAAGGTCCATCATGTAGACTAGATAAAAGCAAGGACAAATACAGATTGCTTTCAGTAAATTAATTGGTGTGAGAGCGAATTGAACGACAAATTTTCCCTAAAACTTAAGGTCCAGACCCTCAAAATGGATGGAATCTATGTGTCGAGCCACATCAAAAAGCTAGCAATTGCACCTGAGGTTGCAAAGTACATCGGGATTAAGTTGAAGTTTAAGTTGTGCTACATTTTTTTTATGCCAAGGCTTTCTTTTTTTACAGTATTGTCATTAATATACAGTAGATGGATTTTTTAAACATCGGTCAATGAGTGTTGAGTTCAATATCTAGATGTTATGAATGCAACCCTAATAAATAGGTATTAACCACAGGTCCACATATTATGCAAAGAAAATCTAAACAAGGTAAATAACCACAACAAGACTACTCACAATTTCATTCCTAACCTAGGCACTTAAGCAAATTGTTCCCTACCATATCTAGTCGAGGTGATTGAATGTACATTTATCTGCATACATGGTAATTTTTTCACATGTTTCTGATGGGCTTGTCTTTGGTACCTTCCGTAGAATAATGCTGCTCAAGTGTAAAATTGTAATTTCAAATGCAACCAATGATAGCCATGGTTAAATTCAAACTAGAAATAAAATTATAATGAAAACAAGTGACGAATTTGTAATATAAAGATGTTTTAGGCCTGTAAACGCCGCAGGAAACGGATACAGGGTACAGCCGGACAGGTCCGGAATCCGGATATGGCCAGGTCACATAGTTCGGGAGACTGTGGACCCAGCCGTAACTAGACCCTGCCCGAGCTGTAACTTGAGACAACTTAATGGAGCACGTGGACCCGGGCTCAATATGGATGGTTGTCCAGGTACATTTGCGATATCCAGTGATTCAGGTGCCCTAGGAAGGTGGAACTTAGAGTTAACTCGGAAAATCTTCTTGAGAGCTATGCACTACAGCTTCAAGGAGATCACGATATCACCTGGCCATGCAAAGCCCTACCTAGTCATATAGCATATCCTATATCATATAGCGATATCCTCTACAGACCCTTAACACTAAGTTGAAAAATCCGATCTAGTTCATGTTAGAAATGTTCATGCCATACATTACCAATGTAATCATAAAACTTACAGACAACTCGTCCATTATTTATAGAATCGTGAAACTTTAGTTAACTTCGTAAATTAGTTACACGTTAAAGAAAATGCTCAAGGTTGGAATGCCCATCAACCGAATTGGAATCTATGGCCTCTGCATAGAGTGAATTGACAGGCAGAGGCCCCAGAGTGTGCAGGTCCAGACTTCTTCGGGATTTTTCCTTGTGCACGTAAATAAAAAACTAGCAACTAATAAACAGTATGTAACCACTGCAAAGTCCATTTAGGGACCGGATCTCACATAATAAAAATGATTGACACACAATTTTTTTGGGTATGTTTTCAATTTCTATCGTATTGCATTTATTGACAGTAGGGTCACTTTTCAGCAAACATGGAACAGATGTCAAAGTGATAAGATTATGAATGAAAATCACAAGTTTCATGTTCGAAGTAGAATTATTTAATACAGCAATGAACTTAGTTGTGAATATGCTCTACACTTTCAAGGAATAGTGAGTAAATCAACTGGCACGGGAAACACCAGGTAAAGTATTGGAATCTTGGATCTCTCAAATGTGAATTAAAGACAAGGCCCTAGAAGGAGTTTTAGAATTATGAGACCCTACAAGACCCTTTGAATAATATAAAACTAGTGAATTTCAGATTAGGTTGCAAAGTACATCGGGAGTGATGTCAATGTTTAACATTGCTAGATTCTTTTCAATAATTTTCTTTCGCGGTTGAGGGCATTTTTTCGAAACATGGATCAAGTGTGGAGTGATATATCGTCATGGACTACAAACGTTTAAACCATTACAACGTTATTAGAATATGCACAGAGTTCAAGGAATACAATTTTAACTAGCAGTTGAGCCCATTAAAATTCAGATGTTGGGTCTGCTCAAGAGTCAGAAATTGAAGAAAAGGCCCTAGAGAGGTCCAGACTCCAAACCCTTCAAACAATAATAAAACTAGCATATGCACATTGAGGTTGCAAAGTACATTGAGAGGGATGTCAATGTTTAACTTTGCTAGATTTGTTACTGCATTAATATGTGTGTTTATTGATTTATATGCCTAGGGATTTTTTTTATGATGACAGAATGACTGTGTCAGAGTGATATATTGTTATAAATGTATTGGAGCTAACATTGTTTAAAACAATGTTCTAGGCTAATAGGCACTAAGCAGTCAAGGAATCCACATACAGCAACTGGCTACGCAAAGACTCATTAGACAATCCAAACTGATTATTTAATTTAGAAATATCCCTCAAGACCTTAACACTTCGAAGATTGAAAAAATCCAATCTATTCATTTAGAAACTGTTCCACCGCGCATGGCTTTCCATATAACCACGAAACAATGTGGATCTAGGGAATTTATCTATACGAGGGTCATTAAACTCACAACTACTTACATGGATACAATCTGGAAGTAGCTCAATGTTGAACAGGGCATGCCCATACAGATTCGGAACTTTGGTCTAGGAGCAATAGCCCCAGAAACTCTAGGACTATTCCTTGAACTAGGGTCAGAGATGCCCCAACTTGATGGAGTTCTACCTAGTCAAACCCACTGAAGGCTTGACTTCTAACCCAAAATTCAACTTGTTGAGGAATCCGCACTGGTCTTATAGGAGATAATAAATCTACCAGTCCCATTCATATCCATGCACATGTAAATAGGTTAAAAAGAAAAACTGTCAGCCCGCTCCAATAAAAACGGGGGTATTAGAATATAAGGCTTATAAATTAGCTTTAAGTTAATAATACTTATGTATTAACTAATAAACGGTTGTATCTACTTCAACCATTTTGTAACCATCTCTCGCATAATAAAATAACAGACACAGTGAACATGGTGTGCATTACAGTTTCTCTTCATTTTTTTTGTACATTCTGATCTTTCCTTATTCTTTCTGTATCCACATATTCTAACATTCTCCACAAAAGGAATAAGCGACCCCACAAGACCCCACAGCTAGATCCATCATCTGTCCAGAATAAGTCTTAAGATTGATGCTCTCACAAATGGTTATTATCTGACAAGTAGGTATAGAAACATGGTTGACAATTAACGGGAGACGTTAACTTTCGACTGTGATAAAACAATATCACCAAATGAAACCAAAACTACTTTGCACTTTAAGCTCAAGCCATTGAACTGTTATAGTTGCTTCAAACATATGGCAAAGATACGCTAATATCTTATACGTGCGCCAAGTACACAAAATTTATTTTCCATACCAGTCACATTGAAGTTAGTTGGCCTCAAAACAGACATTTTATTTGACACGCACAGAGGATTATCTCAATTATGAAAAGTGAAATAGTGCGGCCTTTTGTGTAAAGAAATTGTTTTCAGCTGGTTTCCTGAAAGGACTAGATATTTCAAGAAGAGGTGGCCATCAAAAGAGCTGAATGACAACGCCAAGATCACTGATCATGTTGCAAGCGCAGGCTGAACTTGTAACGAATGAAAAAGTAAAATGACCTTCATTCCATTCAAGACCATTTTTAGTATTTCAGGCGGAAGACTGCATAAGCAAGGGTGCAACCTGCCTGAAAGTGGAATATTTGGAGGTATTGTTTCTAATGACCTTGAGAATGTTAAAAAGTATATAGCAGCAGAAACTAAAATAAGGAATTGTGTCACCTGCATTAAAAGCTTAGATTGGAAATTTTGACCTGTTTCTGCTGCCACAAATCAGAGTTGGGCTTGCTTTTTTAAGATTCTGTTTTTGCTATAACATTTTGAGATGACTGCAAGAGAGACTTGTTACCCTATGACAAAAGTGAAGTCCAATAAAACAATCACTTTAACCTTTGACAAGAATTTTCTCAGTCGATCTGTAATCAACAAAATAGGTGGCAATCAAGATGACAAAGCTGGTATTTCAGCTTGATTTCATTCCATCATCTATATTCTAACTGGACGGAATTGATGTTCCAACTGCTAAAGAATTTATGCTTTATAGTTTCTGGATTGTTGTTCATTTCTTGTTAGAGCTAGAACATGGGGTGAGTTGCTTGGATACACAATAAAGCTTTCAATGATTTTAATTATTTCATATATCTTCTCTTCATCACAAGTCGTAGCATGAAAAACCAAAGCATGGCAGGGGAAATGAATCAAGTTCTTGTTGGTCACATGGATACCCGGACGGATGAAGTAGTACATACCATGAATATGAGTCGATCAACCCTACAATGGGTAAGATTTCATTTGCACTCAGGATGTGTTTCTATAATATATATATGTGAGCTATGTCACAAGGTTCAATTTCGAGTTTGAGTTCGACGAGGATAAAAATCGGTTCAAGTTTGACAACTTGGATAGAGTTCAAAAAAATAATGGCCATTATATTCGACCAATAGATAAAATATTGATAAAAATATAAAATAAAATAAAAACATGATTAAAATTTAAAATATAAAAAGACATCGTATAATTGTTTTTTTATAAACTTGAAACTTGAAACTTTTGAAACTAGTAATTAAAAAAATCAAATCATATTAACTTCTAAATTTTATAAAACAAAATATATATAATAAAACTAATAATAAAAACATACATAAAAAAGTAAAAAACAAAATATTTATATAGATAACATCCAACTTAAAATTGATTAATGTTTTTTATTATCTTAACGTGCAATCAATTTTATATATTTTTACTTAAAAAACATAAAATAAAATGCCTAAGCTAAAACATAAACTTTTAAATGATAAAAAAATATAAAAACACAAACCTCAGGCTAAAACTAAAAGAAAACTACAAAACTTAGTTGAGACTCAACCCTTCCCATCCATGCTTCACGCAGGTCGCAGGTTGCCAGCTGTGGGATGCTCGACGTGATAACAACGAACACTACTGCTTATTACAGTCCCTGTCTTCTATTGCCAACACTCCACGCAAGGGAAGGAACATATCCCGCGACCCTGACACAAACCCTAACCACAACAAACACATATCCTTCACCCCACAAAGCCTTTCTATTAGTATTAGAAGCATAGAGACAAAACAGCAAGAAGAAATAGATGCACAAAACTGCACTGTTCTGAATGACCCAGGCAGATTAATTTTATTGAGAGGAAGAGCAATTATATTTAGTTACAACTATTTGTTGGTTATCTCAACAACTGCTTGGAACTGTACATGTTTATGCTATATATTCAACACCCCCCCTTAATGACTAACCTCGAAACAACACCAAGTTTATCTCTGAACTTGACAAACAACAAAAGACCAAGAGGTTTAGTCATTACATCAGCAGGCTGATCTGCAGAAGGACAAAAATGTAGAGAAATTTCACCAGAATCAACCAACTGGCGAATATAATGATGATGAATCTCAATATGTTTAGTGCAGGCATGATAGATAAGATTCTTCACCATTTTTTGAACACCTTGATTATCACAAAAGAGCAAAATAGGTGTTGCAGTAGCCTAGGGAAACTGAAAATCAGTCAGAATCCAACGAAGCCATATTGCTTCGCAACTGGCACTAACCGCAACCTTGTATTCTGCTTCCGTAGAAGAGATGGCAATAGTGGGCTGAAGTTTACTTTGCCAAGAAACAACTCCTGAACCAAAAGAGAAGATATATGCTATGGTAGATCGTTGAATATCTACATATCCTCCCTAATCAGAGTCAATATAGCCAATCAACCTGAAATCTGCAACTCTCTAATATAGAATGCCAAAGTCAAGAGTTCCTTTAACATATCGTAGAACTCATTTTGTTGATCCCCAGTGAATGAGGTTCAGTTTAGATAAAAATCAAGAGAGAGAGCTGACAACAAAACATAGATCCGGTTGTGTAATTGTTAGATCAAACTACCCACCATCTGTACAATGATTCGTTGACCGGTGGTGAATCATCATCAGTTGAAAGTTTCAACCCTACCTCCAAAGGTGTAGAAGAAGAATTACAATCATACATTTGAAATTTTTGTAGCAGGTTAGTGGCATACTTAACTTGAGAAATGAAAATCAAGTGATAACTTGAGAAATGAAAATCAAGTGATCAAGTTGCCAGAATTCTACACCAGGTTGGTTTCTGCCCCACGTTGTCTACCACAACTTTTTCCAAACGTATGGCCTTCAACAAGGAACTGGATTTCTGCAATTCTGGGCACGTTATATTCACAGAGGAGGGCACGTTTTCACACTAGCAGGTCACATTTTTGTTCACAACGTGACTGCCTTTGATATTTCAATGCCACTGGACTTTTGCCCTTGTTTATACCAACGACTCTGCTTTCACACGACTGGTTCACGTGTCTCCAGGAACCCACAAATTTGGCACTCTCTGAGCAACAGCGAACATTACACCTCTAGCACCACGATTTCTTCTGCCCCTACATCAACCGTTCCTTTCGTCAACCTCACCTCTCAATGGCTTCCTCCAATGGTGACTAATCGCTCTGATACCAGTGTTAGTATTAGAAGCATAGAGACAAAACAGCAAGAAAAAATAGATGCACAAAACTGCACTGATCCGAATGACCCGGGCAGATTCATTTTATTGAGAGGAGCAGTTACATTTAGTTACAACTATTTGTTGGTTATCTCTGGAACCATACATGTTTATGCTATATATTCAACATTTTCTTCAACAGGCTCGCCTGATCTTGGAAGTGAAGATCCGCTACAGATACAGACACTTATAGAGAAATTGAGGCCAAAAAGACTAGCGAACTTTAGCAATTTTTTGATAGCCGGATAAAATTTGAATATGAGCAAATCTGGGTTAATCAAGCATTGCATAATTTGCCTCATGTCCAAGCAATATTAAAATTTAATCCTAAAACTCCCTGCCCTTGTGATTAGAAGCTTTGAGGAATAAAAATAAAAAATATATGATATCTTTAAAAGTTAACCATACCTATATAGTGGCAGGGTACATTAACATGCAAGCAATCCACCTATTCAAAGGAGTTGCGAAGCCCCGTGGTTCCAATAACTACCAAAGGAGAGTCTCCAAAACATTTAATTGAACCTATAGCTTTCCCTACAAGTTCCCAGGCCATGTTTTGAGAGGTACATAATCACCACACCCATTCCCTTCACTTGATCAAGTACGCAACTATTCAAGTGAACAGCAAAAATGCCCTGTAATCGCAGTATGAAGGCTAGGTTAATTATTCCTCACAGTGACGAAGATACAGTAAATTCTGTGTGAATGACAATTTTCAATAGTGAACCATGTATCTATGGGTTCATTGCATTAGAGACATTTCCCAGATTTTTCTGAAGAGCAAACTTTTACAACAACATTGATACACCATGTTCATGCACTTGGAGCATTCTACACCCCTTTACTTGATCAAGTAAGCAACCATTCGCTTGAACAGCGAAAATACACTGTAATCATGGTATTAGGGCTAGGATAATTATTCCTCTCAATGGTGAAGACATGGCGAATTCAGTATGAATAACAATTTAACAAAAGTGAATCTATAAAGTGCATCACATCTCTATGAGTTTATTGCATTAGAGACATTTCCCATATTTTTCTAAAGAGCACACTTCTACAACAACATAAATTGGAGCATCAATATGCTGTGTCCATGCACTTTGAGCATTCTACACTATATATGATTTTGGATGCCTCAAATCTACACATTGGTGATGAAAAGTTTTTTAATTCAAGAACTTTGCTACAAGACATAAACAGACTATAATGATTTAAAGGTTAGTTTATGTCATTATACTTTTTTACAGGAGCATACTAATAAAGTTTTGGTTTGAGAGCAACAAGGTTTTTTAATTCAAGAACTTTGCTACAAGACATGAACAGACTATAATGATTTAGGTTTGTTTATGTCATTATACTTTTTTACAGGAGCATACTAATAAAGTTTTGGTTTGAGAGCGACAATTACATATTTATTAATATTTATAAAAATAGGGAGACACATTTGCCGGTACCTGAGCTGCATCTCAACGTACCGAGGGACATCTCAGAGATGCGATACAGGGACAGAGACTTCTCCAAAGTCTCAGAGACTTCATTTGGAGTCTCCCACATCTCCTAGGGGCATCTCCTAAAAATAACCCCTTCTACTTTTTTTGGGACAAGTGAAGGGCTACTATTCAAATCGAAGCATCTTACCAAAAAAAAATCAGAGTAGATGACCAGTATACATTTCAGGTGACCTCCCATTTCCAAAATAAAGTACACAATTACAGCACAAGGAGCCACCCTAAGTTGCCACATCCTTGTAGAGGATAAAATTCGTAAAAAAAACATTACTTAAAAGATCAGCCATAAAATTTGAGATTAAATTTGACTAAGAGAAATATTATGTTTGTTTTTTAGATTAAACATTCAAAAAGAAAGAACGAAATTGAGCAATTTTTAATGAATTTCAATGATTGTTTTTAGCCATTTGATATTTGGCAAGTTTTGTTCTTTTTGCATAAAATTCAAATGCGGCGAATTACAGGCTACCCATTACGTTAACAAATACCAAAATAGTGTACACAGAGCAAAAGACAACAACATACAGAATATACTTCAAGTGACACAACAGCTTGAAATGCAACAAACAAGAGGGTCCTTTTGAGAAATTTCCAGAATGCCAATTTGTCAGTACTAGATAACCCAAAATGTTTGTATCAAATATGAAAAGGTCAGCAATCTTGATGTTAGTTGTAAGATCCTCCTAATGAGACTAAAAAAAAGCCATACAGACATGTATATGTAACACGAGTAGAGGAGTGCCAAATGAATTTAAGTCAACTTTGTTCAAAGAAGGAATCAAACAACAATAAATGGGAATAAGCAGCGTGTATTTATAACAAAACGGGTTAACATAATAACATGCAATGTAAACAGTACCTCACTATTTCCTAAGGCTTGCGAATATTTCTTATTCTCATTCAGCTGCTCAAACATCTACAAGATTGATCTCATCACCTATACACCCTTGCCAAACTCCTCTAGAATTCTACTGCTTATCTCTTACCTCCTTGGACACTACCGTCCAATTTGGGCAGAAGCGCCAAATGCTTATATCCCCTTGCTGGCGCTAATGTCCTCCATCTCCGAACAGTCAAATTTCTTATGTCTATCCTAACTCCTCTTTCTAGGTCGACCTTAATACAAAATTATATCCCGTCAAATTCACCCGGCAGTCTCAAGAGCTCCTCTAGAAAATATTTATCAAGTTTTATGCAAAGCTGCCTGAAACTTCCCTAAATCAAGAGCATACATTAGAAGCAGCATGTATTCATGTTTGAAGCACTTCAAATCGGGTTAGGAGCAGCCCAAGCAATGTCAAAAGCATTCAAAAGTCATATCAAACATTACCAAGCATCTATACACCAAAGGGCACTTTAAGGGTTTTCTTTCTATCTACAAGCACTCTAATTTGGCACATTACTTCAACACTCTATTGCAGCACTCTACTTATCACTCACAAAGGGTACTTTCTATCTATAGTTACATCCGCCATTCTTGTTGAGGTGCAACAACAAACATAAAGGGATGGATTTCTAGATTTGCATTTGCACTTGCACAAACACAAGGAGAATTGCATAAAGTTTGAGCCCCTCATTTGACCAATGCAGTGCATTGCTTGGTCAGAATCAACATGATTGTTGGCCACCAAGGGCAGTCCAACTCAGCCGCACACCACTTTCTTTTATTATCTAATGTCCACTTGAGTGCTAGCGCAGGAAACTAGCGTTTTGATCACACAAGAGTATGTGCGAGGGTTTTGGAGAAAGCAAAACTGCAAGAAGTAACTAAAAGAGATGACGAAGCAACCCAAAAAAAATCAGACACTACCGTCAGAAGGGACAGAACCGCCAGGCGCTTGTGTCCAATTCAACAATAGCATCTAGAAGGCTTTCAGACCTTCAAATCAGAGACGAAGCATATCTAACACAATCACAACTTGTTTGACCTAATTCTAGATCCAAAACACCCCATGAGACATCAAAAAAGCTAAGTCACCAGCTTGTGTTTCACTGTATTTTACCATGTGACCTATTTGTATATCATCATTTATTCCATTTATATGTACTATTAAATCTAAATGTTGAAGTATTTATTTATAACCTTTGATTGTGAATTAGTTTCAAGTTGCAATGCAAATTAAAGATAAACCAGCACGCCTATTTTAATTAGGGTTAAAACATTTGGTGAACCCACATACTGATCTTACACAACTTTCCCTAACCTCTAGGATTTCAGATTCCCGATTTTTATAGGGCTTCATTCCATATTTCATCTCTAATTTTTACATCTCAAATCTACCTTCTCAATTTTGCCCTAGGGTTTCATCCTTAGTATGCCTCTTATAGGGTTTACATCTCTTCTTGCTTTGTAGGGCTACAATAAGCTTCCTATCTAAAACCCTAGAGGATTTTTGGGTCTTCTTTTTATTGCACGGTGTGTACACTGTATTCTATATTTGCTTGCTCTAGAGCTCACACCACTATGACCTCTGTCGAATGTATACAAGAGAAACATGCTTCACACATATCTCAAGCTCCTTTACCTCTCAATGTCTATTGTAATAATATCCCATCCGAAGTACTACATGTCACCACTCGTTGTCAAAGAGCTTGTATACAACCCTTAGTTCCACCTCCTCACTTTTCATATTGTATTAGCTACCATCCCGCCCCCACTACTAGGCCCTAGATTATATTGAGATCCGCAGTCAATGTTTGTCAATACAAAACGAAAGAAGCAAGCAATGGCGAGCAATCAACCTACTCTTTCACCTCCTCCTGTCAACACCTCCCAAATCAATCCACCAAAAGGATCAATTACAAAAGGCACTCGGCATCCTTTGGCTCTCTATCTACACATTTGGTTGGGTTGGCTAAGCCCTTGATCTTCTGACTGGGGATTTGATCATCTTCAATTCTCTATTGTTGTTGTCACAAGTTTCCAATCTTCACATGCCTCGACAAGGGGGCATGGTTTTCTACATTTGCGGGGAAAAGTCGGTTAGTATACTCCTCTTTTGCTCCTCTCTAACTTTACATATTTCAAATTCAAATTTTTAATATTATGCATAGTTAATATTTTAGTTTTGATATCTATGGACATTGACTATACTTGTGTTGCAAGTTGCACTCTTAAGGGCATCTTGCATCCATTCAAAAATTCAAACGAAAAACAAACGAGCAAAGTGCATTTACACACTTCAGTACATTTTTCTTTTACGTTTGGCATATTACATTTGTTAACTTAAAGGGGGGCAAATGTAGACACCTAAATTTGGTAATTAGGTGCTTCGGAACACTGATTTGGCGTATATCCCTTAGTGATGACTTGCACACACAAACATATAGCTAAAACACGCTCACTATTTCTTAAGGATTGCAAATACTTCTTATTGTCGCATTCAATTGTTCAAACATCTACAGTAGTGATCTCATCACTTATACACTTCTTCCATCCCCTGTCAAACTTCTCCATAGTTCTATTTGTTGTGTCTAAACTCCTTGGACACTACCATCTATTTTGGACGAAAGCACCAAACAATTTTGTCCCCTTTCTGGCACTAGTATCCTTTGTCTCCAAACAATAAGATTTCTTATGTCTATCATGATTTCCCGTTCTAGGTCAGCCGTAATGTGAACTTATATCTCGTCAAAAGGTATAAAAGCAAGTCTAACACTCATTTCTTCACCTAATATTCTCAGAAGTTACTCTAGAAAATACCTATCAAGTCTTAGGCAAAGCTGCCCTAAACTTCCTTAAATCAAGAGTAGACATTAGGAGCAACCTATATTCAAATCAGAAGCACTCAAACAAGGTTAGGAGCAGCCCAAACCAAGTCAAAAGCATACTAAAGTCCAATCAAGAGTTAACAAGAAACTAGACACTAAACGGCACTACAAGGGTTTCCTATCTACAGGAACACTACTTTGGCACTTCACTTCAACACTCTACTTATCAATCACCAAGGGTACATGCTATCTATAAATATGCACACTATTTGTGTTGAGGCACAAGGTCAAACATAGGGGAATGGCTTTCTACATTTGCATTCCCCCTGTGCAAGCACTAGGAGAATTGCATGAAGTTTGAGTCCTACATTTGGGCAATGTAGTGCAACACTTGGTCAGAATCAACAACGGTGTTGGCCACAAAGGATAGTCCAACTCCACCACACACTGCTTTCTTTTATTATCTAATGTCCAATTGAGTGCTAGGCAACGCAAATATATAAACTCAAATCTCATAAGTTTATCTTTTTTTTGTTGGCTCATCTCATCAAATTATATTTTTCATAAAAGTGGATGTGATAAAATAATGTCAGCTGGGATTTTTCTTTCACGTGCACAAAATTCATGCCTTCCCCACCTTATTGCCATTGTAGATTATGCCTCTTGATGTAATATGGGTAAAGAATGTTCAACGCCTTCGACCACGTAATATTATCTACCTTGGATATCAATATAAATAAAGCATCAAAATATAAAACGCTTTCCTACGTCAACGTCAATAAAGCAAGTCAAAGGTCTCTGACACCTTAATGCCCTCAATCTTGAGATAGAGAATAAACCAAAACTAATGCAAGTAAAGACATTTGATATGTGAGGACAAAAATGTATCCAAGGGCCACAATAATAACATCTACCAAACGTAGGAAATGCTTGAAGATCTAGTATTGTTTGTCAATTCTTTAACGAGTGATGTACATGTTTGAAGATAGCATGCTTATGTCATTTAATAGTAGTTTTGAACCATAGTATTGAAACTCTGTGTTTTCCAAAAACTTTGTGTGTCCTAAGCCAAACATAACAAAATGGATCAAATGGGCTCAATCCATGAGTCCAAATGAATCAATGAACAAGTCATCAAGTTTTTGGGAATACACAATTTGTCACTAACATAATGAGATTTCAAATGGTATCTTTCTTAATTTGCTAAGAAGTATTTGTCCCAAGTCCAACCTAAAAGAGGTTTTCCAAGCCCAAGTCTCAACACAATGATTTAAACAATATGCATGTTCAAGTAAATTATAATTGTAGTAGACATTACACTTCATAAAGCTTGATTCTAAGGGCACAAGGTAAAACCCTCAACAGAAATGCCCACTATTTATACAAATGTAGAGAACTATGCGTGTCATAGGTTAGGTGTCAAGAACAATGCTAATTATAGGCATCTCTCCCAGCCTAAATGGTAAGAATGTAAAACATGGTAGCCAGTCCCGACACCAATTCATTTCTCTTTAGGAAATGAATGGGTTCCCAAATCATGGGACTATAAGACCAAAGTTTATAGGACAATATCAATTGACAGTTGTTTTACAAGAAAATCTTAGAAGAATCTCAAAACATTCTCTCTCTTTAAAAGTGACCAAGAGGAAAAGCCTTCACAAATTCTAAGCTTTGATGATTGGCATAGAAGAATCTGAAACTCAAGAACTGTATAATAGAGTAAATGTAACAGCATTTTCGGAATACATAGCCGGTGTTTTTAAAAAACCCTAACCTTGGTCTTGCAATGGTCGACTTTTGATACCCAAGATTCAATAGATTTTAGCTTGTCTTGTAAAAGGATCTCCACCCATCAATAGCAATGCAATCTCTCTTCCCCTACTGCAATAGCCTATCCATTAGGCTTCTCTCGCATAACAAAGTTGCAGGTTCATCTCTCCATGCCTAGGAATTGGAAGAGGAACCTCCGTTCTTCCTCTAATTGATGTCTTGACCACTATTTGCTCTTGCTTTAAGACCCCTCTGCGGCCAATAAAGGATCCTCTCCAGGTTTTAGTGGATCAAAGATAGATAGATTAAAAAACGAAATGAGCTCAACTACTCATCTAACAAAATAAAGTTGAGGTCAATGAGAAATTTAAACCCAATTTGGTTTGTAAATGGGCTCTTAGCAATTTACTGGTGATAAATCATCTTCCCTAGCTCTTTTCTTTCTCTTCTTCCCACTCCCTTTCTATCTTGTTTCTCTACCTTTGTAAGTCTCTATTTCTCCCAAGTCGCTTGGCATCATGGACCATAAAAGAACCTTACCTTTCCTTTTTCGCATGAGTAAGGGCCCCAAAACCCTCAATTTACCTATCACAAAAGTCCATAACAAAATTGCTTACAAGTAATCTTAAAAAGCATGACTAAAAAAGAATGGATATATGGTAATATATATATATAAAGACTCATCATGTTTGCAGAACTTCTCAGAATTTATGTAGAACAGTAAAATGCAATGCAATAAATAAAATTGTTTTTCCGGAAGTGCTTAAGATAAAAATTTAAAGGGATGATGCTTTGTTGAATTAAGTAGGATTATTTTTCATAAACTAGCAAAGATATCTTAAATACAACTATCTAAAATACGCCATCAAATATCAATCTCATGACCAATGTATATAAGATATATATGCTAGTAAAGTATATCAAAAAATAAAAAACAAGAACTAATATGATATAATCAATATATCTACTTGAAATAACCGATAAATATCAATTTCAAGGTTCTTATCTTATATTTTTCACATACCACATTGATAGGTAACTTCTTTACATTCTCCGCCAAAAGTGGCAAAGTGAGACCATGTAAACCCTATTTTCTTAGGAATATTAACCTGCACAAAATATCTCCTATAGAAAAAAGACCTAACATAGCCTTTAGTGTAACCCCCATAAGCCATACTGCTCTAACACAACACAAACATGGTACCCAGAAACAATTAGAGGAAAGATGGTCAGAGATCAGCAAGAATTCTTGCATTTCACATGTAACAAGTAAACGAGTGGTGTTGCACCCACCATATCAGTTGCATTTTAGTAGAAAACACATTATCATGAGCATGCAAAATAAGCCCCAAAAACATGGAATTGAACTTATGCAACAAACAAGCCCCCGTAGCCAGAATCTGTTACAATCCTAACAGAAACCTGATGTTATAGCTGAGAATTCTGCACCTTAAATCTTACTTTCAAAAACCTGAGTCAAAGATGTGGATTTTGCAGCTCTGATATAAATATTTGGGCCAAAAATTAGCAATACAAGTACGGTAGACCTAGAATAGGAACCCTAAATTTAAACCAAAACAGTGGAGGAAACGACATTGGAATTAGGGAACAATAATGAGATTTTGAAATAGCTACAGTAAATATTAGGTCTGCAACTTATATCCGAGCTTAAAAACCATGACTGGATATTCCTCAAATCGCTGTAAGGATCTGAAGTCTGAAAAGTACTACAGAACTAGAAAAATGAAACTGCAAAAAAGATAAAAACTGCAACTGTCAACAGAAAAACCTGAAACTGACCTTTTTTCTTTCAGAAACTGGAAAGAGAACACAACTACAACTTTGCTTAAAAATAACATTCACATTACATAGAAAAGGAGAGACCTTTTCTAAGACAAAATGTCAACTCGGACCAAAAGGTCATCAACAACAGTACATTTGCTATCATGGCTAAATCGCATCCTCAGACTGTGAACAATTGATACCATGGCTGAGAATCAACTAAACAATTATCAACAACACAGCCAATTCATAGTGTAAAATCACAATTGGAAGCAAAATTTAACTCTCAAGATAATTTTATAAGAGAGACACTCAAACTTCTACTTCTATTGCAACTCAAATACATTCCAAAGTTGGCCTGCTTGGGTTTTCTTTGAATTCAAACTCTTCTACTGACTCCAAACCCCTGTCTTAACTGTGACCTTTCCCCAGAGTTCAGACCCCCCTATCTCCATTCTAAACTTCCTCAGACCTCCAAACCGTCTATCTTCTTTCTTTTCATTTACATTTATTCTTCTAAAATGTGTTACAAGAAACCAGCCATTCAAGAAGGAAAGGCCGGTTCCACTTCCAAACGTCACAATAAAATGTCCAAAAACCGGTTCAGAAGCCTCTACAAACTGCTGAAGGTTCTGACACGTCAT
The DNA here is from genome assembly GCA_019776745.2 of Taxus chinensis. Classification (NCBI taxonomy): domain Eukaryota; kingdom Viridiplantae; phylum Streptophyta; class Pinopsida; order Cupressales; family Taxaceae; genus Taxus; species Taxus chinensis. The sequence continues at coordinate 47,069,939 of CM034148.1, forward strand.
TTTTTATCATTCTGCATCAAGGCATGTTGGTCATTGATCTAACCACCATCCAATGTCTTACAGAACAGTTCCAGATACTTAAGAGTTCATTAAAGCCTTCGCAGGCTTTAAACCTTTGAAATGCTTTCTTATCATCAACTGAAATTTGATATAACGGTGACAAACTTTGTAGTTACTTTAAAGGCCTTTTAAAAGCCCGCGCAAAATTTCATCCACATGCAGCCTTTCCTTCCCTTGATCCAAAGTGAACCAACAATCCTCGAGGCTTTTCGAGCAAGGTTAAGGCCTGTACACAGCCTGCCAAAAAGCCTTCAAGTGGCTTTCACTTCCATCCATCTGTAAGATCCTCTGTTGTCCAGTGTTCACATGTTGCCCTTTTGTGGCACAGGGGGCTCCAGAGCACTTTTGTATCTTTAGAAATATGAGAGACTGTTGATCAAGATCCAACGTCAGCAATGCTTCTTCAAGACTGATGGGACTTTCAAGCCCTTATGCAACTTATAATGCCTGAAAAACTGTAGATCAAGAGATGATCGACAGTTGTCAAGCCTTATTACTATAATAGAGCCACCAAAGCTTTAAACATTCTTTAGAGGCTTGAAAACCTTCTTCTGCCGTGGTTCAAGATCTGATTCAGTAGCTCGCAAGCCACCTTGTGATCAAAAGATCCAAACACTTAGCTTTGCCTTTAAAGGCACAACAAGCCATCAATCAAGAGTTAAGATTGGTCCAGTGGATCTCAGACTTCTTCGAGATCATAAAAGGTCAAGATTAACATAGCATTAAAAACTTTTTAAAATGCTCCTCGACTGTTAATCTTATTGAATCAACAGTCTTAAGCATGTGCAGAATTACTTGAATTTCCATGGATGCTACCACATCAACAAGAACAACTTCCCAAAACATAATGTGGCACTTCTAAATTATAAAAGCCCATCTATAACTACTTTACCTAGTTCTTTTTCACTTTACGCATTCAAATAATTACTTACATCATACCTTCCTAAATATGTCGTATGTGGACACAAATGTCTAAACAAGTCAGTGGGCCTATCAACCCCAAAAGTGGTGTGCCTATTTATTAATGGATGGGGATTGGGCCCACTACTTAATAAAGCCATTATCAATGGCATCAAACAAAAAGGTTCCCAACAGAATCATTTTATTAGAATAATTTTAGATGCATTTCTTATACATTATTTTCTACATTTACTACTAGATAATAAGAAGAACTTTTACTCACCTCCATATTACCAGAAATAGGAGATGCATGCAAATGACTATGTAACCATTTACGGGTCCTCATGTGTTGCAAACGCACAATTGTCCCACTTGTGATTTCATCACCTTGCTTGGAAGAAGTATCAGGTACTGGATTTACAATCTAAACAATGAAGTTAACATATACATTAGACAATGTAAATACAACTTGGTATATACCTTCACATCCATTCTTCTTTAATTACAAACAAAAATATTAGCTATTCTATTAAATTTCACTATGCATTAAAAAAACAAAGACCAACAGATTCCCAGTCAGAACATATGCTCTTACAGTGACCGTGGGCTGACTTCTAACAGGGGCAAAGCAAGAACAATGCCCTCTACATCTGCATTTGAATGCAAGGTATAAATATGTAGGTTGCACATTAACCTTGTATGGACTTATGAGTATGGAACTCTTGAAAGGATACAGGATCAGATGTTACAAGTAGGATACTGCAGAAGTCTAAAATGATCTAAAGCATATATGGTTGTCAGTTGCAAGACTGCTAAAGATGGTTATGGTTAAAAGACATAGTAATAAATTCGATAGATTCAAAAATTGATATTTTCAGATTGTACATCTTACAAAAATAACACAAATTATTACTATTTCCTTGAAAAAACAGAAATTTAAGAATCTTTAATGGGTAAAATGACCTTAAAAATATATCAAGTCTTCATTTTAAGGGATGCATCAAAATATGGAGTCTGAGAAAACATATAAGGCCTTGACAGGAATTGCATATTGTACCATGGTTTGTGAGCTTGTAGGAAGTTAGGACCACGAGTCCAATTGGAAAATTGCTTCTGCACATACAAGTGATAAAGCACACAATTCTAACAGAATAAAACCAAGCCACCCATCCACTCAGAACTACAGGTTCCAGCACTAATGAAACTATAAATACAATGCTTCGGACCAGAAGACAATGGGAAACATGAACCCAAGTTACCAAATACAAAAAACCCCGAGTACTGGCTGATCTAGGCATCTCTGTTTACTTTGACTTCCTTTTTATAGATCCGGATATTAAAGAAATCATTAAAATATTGGAAACAACTCATTGAACAACCAGTAACTTACCCAATAACTGTTGGCATCATCTACATTTGGAAAACCAGTAACAGACTGTTGCCCACTTCCAGAACCATATGGAACATCATGTGAATGTAAACGGAACTTGGTTCGATCATGCATCAACTTCAAAACAGACCCGTATGTAATCTGCAAAACCCATATCAATATTATAATGGGCATCCTCTTACCTATAATCATATCATGTCAACTGGAAAAGAATACAGACCCTGCCACTTCTCCAATGTGCAGGCCTTTGGTATCATTTTAGCAATACCACCGAATATACACCAAGTAGCAATTTTATAACACATTCTAGAAAACCACTCCTGTTCTGAAAACCCAAATTTTTAACCAAAACAATAAAATTATGAAATACTAGCCATAAACGGTTCCTTGTGAAATGATCCCAAACTTGGATGCAGTAATTTTTATGGAGGGCCAGCAAACATGACATGAGATTTTCAAAAACTTATATTTGCATGTGTGTATACATTTAATCGGATCAGCATTCATGATTACCCCTAATACCAAATATGAATCTTCTAACAAGTATGTGATCTTGATTCTTTGGAACCCAACAATAATTAGTGTTGCCAGATACAGAACAGCCAGGAACCATCACAATCACACACCAAAACAAATTGCTAGAGAAACCATCAATTCCTAGGCTCTTTCTTACCTGTGAAAGATGAGCAGCCAAATGAGCATAACAACATTTAGAAAATTACAAACTAATTCTGTCCATTATTAAATAACCATTTTAACATCAATCCAAAGCAATTCTGTCTTTCAATGTGAGAAGAACTTCTATTCAATGGGGTATTTCACAGAAATTCCTGCATATTTTACTAGTTTAAATTCCAACTAAATGATGTCATCTGGTGAAACTGAAAGCACATTACATTAAGGTTGTCCCATGTGAACATTTCTGTTATTTATTTTCTACCAACCATGAAAGTTCAATGATCTATAATTCTTATTCGTGTTGTGAATCTTAAAAGTTAAAATTATTTCATATTCCAACTGAATGATGTCGTCTTGTGAAACTGAAAGCATGTGATAATTAAGGTTGTTGTCTCATACGAATATTGACATTACATTTTTTCTATCTACCATGAAAGTTCAGTGATCTACAATTTTTATGTAATAAAATATTCTTAATAACTGTGAAAACCCTAAAAGATATCTTATCCTCAGAACCATAGTTACCAGGTTCGGCCGGATTTGTATGAAATCCGGTTCAAACCGTATTTTTTGAAGCAACCGAATAAATCCGGTTCGGTTCGGCCTTGTTTTTGCAGAAAAAAAAAAAAATTCCTTTTTTGGCATTATTTTTTTTTTGGCGAAAAAATTGCAAGTACGGAAAAAAAATTGCCATTTTTGGAAAGGGTCCGGGAAGATGTAGCAGCAAAAACTTGCATGTGCCATAACTTTCATTCTGTGGCTCCGTTTCAGGTGTCGTCTTCTCTAAAAGTATATATTTTCTCAAGCTCTACGCATTGATGGCAATATTTTTCTTATTTTCATAAAATCCATTTTTGTACCTTTTTGGACCAAGCAACTTCTTGCAATCTTTTGAAAGAATCATTATGATGATGATGATGATGATTATGGTAGATGGATGCTTTTTTGTATGATTTGTCTATATATAATGATATAAGTATACAATAATATAAATTTATAATAATATAAGTATATATATTCCGAACCGGATTTTTCCGTATTTTTTCGGATTTTTTCGAGAACTCTGAATTTTCGGATTTTTTTGCCCTTCCGAATTTAATCGGATTTCCGTACCTGGTAACTATGCTCAGAACCTTAAAATCCATGTTTCTTGTTTCTTGTTTCTGGTAACATATCCCAACTACCAATTGGAAATCCTCCTTCACAACGTAACAACATGCTTTTCTTTTACTACATCACTGTTGATCGGGGCATACCTTATATGCCTCTTATGATTGTATTTTGCACCTTTTGTACAGTTTTATTCGGGGGATACCTTGTATGTCTCTTATACTTGTATCTTGCACCTTATGCACAGTTTTATTAAATAGTGAACCCTTTTCTTCATCTTCTTTATTTTCTCGTTGTGAGAACCTGCCCCTTTTAAATGCTTCCACTAGTGTGATTTCTGATCATGTACTGCAGCCCAAAAAGCCTACTTTGATTTGCAACATAATATAGTTTGATTTCCTTTCCTTCTCCACCCTTCTCTCTGAATGTGTGTCTATGAGATATCATATATCAAATGGGTACTCTCTAACCAACCAGTGCTGTATAGCACCCAGATCAAATCCAACTTGTTGGGTGCGGTGTTTGTGAATGAGGAACATTTAGGATGAATTTGACCAACCCCAAGAGACATGATAGTTTTTAAATTAGGTAAAATACCACATCCGAGATAGATTCTAAGGAAGACCAAATCCCCAAAGACATGATGTAGTGTTAAAATTGACTAAAATACCACATCGAACTCACTGGGTGATGCAACTTACCCAGCTGAGAAAGGCTAGGTAAATTTAACAAACCCTAGGAGACACAAAAATAATAATATTAAAAATGGGTAATGTCAGGTGAAATTAACAAGCCCTAGGAGACACAAGAATATTAAAACTGGGTAATGCCAGGTGAATTTACTTGCTGAATCAGGGGCACATACCAGTGAAAGCAGGTGAATTTTGACAAATCTTAGGAGGTATGATAAAATATAAAAATTTAATTTAATTTATTTTCCTTCTCCACCTTCCTCTCTCTATTATGTGCATGAAATATTATGTTTCAAATGGGTATACCCTAACTGACAAGTGTTTTATAGATTTAAGGCACCCAGATCAAATCCAATTTGCTGGGTGTGGCGAACCTGAGGTACATTCGGGATAAATTTGAGATTCCCAAGAGACATGATAAAGTGTTAAAATTGTGTAAAATACAAGATCCAACTCAAAAGCAACTTGACAAATCCCAGAAGACATGATAAAATGTTAAAATTAGGTGAAATATAACATCCAACTCGTTAGGTGCTAAGGAACGCAGAAGAATTTGACAAAACCCCAGGAAGGCCATGATAATTTATTAAAATTGGGTAAAATACCATTTCTACCTCGCTGGGTAATGCTGTCGACCCAACTGAGAAAGGCCAGGTAAATTTGGAAAAATCTTGGAAGCACACAGACCGGTTATGATATTGCAGGTTCTGCCATGTGGGTTCTGCCGGTATTGAATGGTAACGGGAAGAGGAGCGACCATCTATATACCGAATGGCTTCAACTATATGGGGCCAATCCCGCCCCAATCCCAGCCAATCCCAAAATAGATCTAGGTGGGGGCAGCTCTCTCCCGTCATATATTCGATTCTACAGATGTTCGCCGGATATGGATAGGGGACTCACCCCGACGCGCTATATATTCCTAGAAAATTAAAACCATGTAATACCAGGTGAATTTGAAAGACCCTACGAAACATGAGAAAATTTAAAAAGTGTGTAAATTACAACACCCAACTCACTGGGTCGGGCACATACGGCAGAAAAACCCAGGTGAGTTTGAAAAAAAATTAAAGATTGATTAAAAAATATTAAATGGAGCAAAAAAACTAATTTGAGGTGAATTTGAAAAAAAAAAACCTGGTAAACATGAATAAACATCAAAGGTGTATAAAATACCACAATCTAACTCACTGGGTCGGAAGAGAAGCGGGTGATACTCAAAAATATAATAACATATTTAAATTGAGCAACCAACCTCAATTTGATCCGAAAAAAGAAATTACCCAGTTAAAAAAATTAGGTAATTAGGGCAACCAACCTCAATTTGATCCGAAGATGCTGCTGACGTAGATGATGTAGACGACTGCTCCCATGGCAGATCCAGCAAAAGAAGCAGCGCAATCCCCAGCAAAGAAATACCCATCACAAATAATGTGATCAGAAACCAATTTTGCTGCCAGAAGGGTAATCTGGAAGATGTGGAAACTGTGTATATAATCCTAGTTGGTGTATTTGCCGCCCTTGAAGAAGAAGAAGAAGAATTAATATTAGTATTAAGGCGCCTGTGATGAAGTGAAGTAGCTCCAGCAGGGTCTCCTTTGGGAGCCACCTTGACTCTCGCTTGCTTATCCAGAGGGTACAAAATCCTTCGCTATTGCCTGTTTTCTGTGCATTTCTCTGGTTTCAGATTTGTGATGGGGATACGTAAACCAGGGTGGTTAAGAAATATTTTGGCTGTGTGGGTGTCTTATATTATATTAATTCAATAAAATACAAGATTACTTTCAGCAAAAAAAATAGGTGGTATGAGAGCACGCCCCACAATCACAAACAAGTTACGCCGAGCTTAGGAGAGCGAGAAACAAATTAGGCCGAGCCTAGGAGAAAACAAAAACTAGGCAATGCCTAGAAAATTACAAACGACCAATTCAAGTAGCAACAATAAACATTCCCGAAACAAGGAGGATCATGATCATCTGGCCAGTCCTGAGCCTGCGTAGATCTTTGCCAGCATCCGGGATGTCCCAGCCAGTGGGATTTTCTTCTTCCTAATCTGCCTCTCCTTGAGTGGGGATGGCGAGAGCTGAGGTGAGGGAACTTGTCGGAAGACGGTGGCGGCGGGGGTATATTCCAGCCATCGACAGTGTGCATCTCGGGGGCTACAGGTGAGCCCCACCCATGCTGACGAGCAAGGTGACCCCCAACCCTTGCGAGTTGGCGAAGGATTACTTTGTTGATGAGGGTGCAGTGACCCTCGGCCATGCGAGCCCGAGCTTGTGAATAACTCCTCTAATGGAGAGATGGTTGTCGAGCCCGACTGAAAGCATGTCGTTATGAATGGCTACGTCGACCACCACAGCCAGGTGGCGAGGAGCACGAGTTGGCAAAGGTGGCACACACGGGCAACATTACATGGAGCTTCCCCCCAGTGTCGTAGCAGAGTTCTGGAGGTGGTCCACCTCTAGCGTGACTTTGTTCACCTGGACTTGAATCTACAACAACACATTGGAGATAACCATAGATTTGTTATACACAGAAAATTGTTGATCAACTTCAGAATTAGCAAAGAAAAAAGCATTTCTTTCTTTCCATATCCAAAATAGAATTTCCCCTCTAAAAACATGCCAAATCTGGGTGAACATAGGCAGAATCTTGGGATTATCTCCTAAAAGGATATTCTTCCAAGTAAAGCAATGGGGTCTGAGCGGAAAGAAAAATGAGTGTATCCAATTCCAAGCAAGTTGAGCTTTCAGACAAAACCAGAATAGATGCATTATTGTTTCCAAGTGGCCACAGAATGGACACTTGGGAGCTGGGACCCCAATTTGAACAAGTCGAGATCCTACAGGAAGACCTTGGTGTAGAATACACCACAGAAAGTGGGCAATTTTAGGCTCCACACAGATAGACCAAACGGTGTCAAATCACCTGCTCCAGGAAGATGGAGTGGAATGAATTCCCCATCGAGTGTTGAGCTTTTCAACCATGGGTAGATGAGGTGAAAGCCAACTGTAGCCTTTACTGGCTAAATAATTGAGAAATGGGGTATCAACATACCACTTCCAATCCGTCCACCAAGGGCGAGAAGAATGCACAGAAATCTTGTGCAACATGTGGTCTGGGACCGAATTGAGCACATTGTAGTGATGTTGGCTTGATTTTGGTTGGTAAGCCGATATCGAGCTTTAAGCTCAGGCCAAGAGAACCAGGATTGAGAGTGTTTACAAAATAAATCTTGGATGGTGAAAATGTCGCGCTTGAAAAATTTGAGCACAGGAATCCTCGGGGTGTCTGCAAAACACTTATCCTGAGCCTGAAATATCGGTGACCACCAGAGGGAATGATGGTTAATGGAGAGGCCATTGCGAAAGTTATCGCCTTTCCATTGTAGCCATGGTTTGATACACTCCCAGGCTTTCCAAATGCTTTTAAGCACAAAGGTACCAACAACTTTAACAGGAACAGGAGCAATAAGGAGGTTGACAAACCCCAGACCTTTCCATTCAGGGTGGCTGTAAGGTGATCCTTCTTTGAATCCATGGCGCAGGAGCACTTTCCACACTTCTTGGACTTGGATGCATCGAACAATCCATTTTGCACAGAGTGCCCACCCTTGTCGATGAATGTCAATAAGGCCCAACCCCCCAGACTTGTGGGGAAGGCAACAAATCTCCCAAGCAACACGATGAAAACCTTTTCCAGTGGAAGCGTTGGCCCAAAGAAAGGCTTTGAGGAGCTTCTCCAGCTTTTGAATAGAGGCTTTGGAGGGCACCCAACAGGAGGAGTAGTAAATGTGCGTGGCCGCCAGGACTTTAGAGAAAATTTGGAATTTTCCTGCCAATGACAGAGGTCTGGTGATCCAATAGTCCAATTTTTTGGCCACCTGTTGAATAACATATTGTCATAGCTCGGTCAGCGACGCCTGAAAGGAAAAAGGGATGCCAAGAAATTTAAACGTTTCACCATGTGCAAGAATCTTCCACTCAAAAGAGGCCAGCCAATCGGGCACTGGGAGGAAAGATTGCCGGTAACACTGGGTTTTCCGCCATTGAATGGAAGAACCAGACGCCAGACAAAAGATATCAAGGTAGTGCATGGCATTGTGAATATTGGATTCCTCCTCAATAAGCGTAAGAAAGGAATCATTTGCGAAGTGACCATTAAGTAATTGAGAATTGTTCGCAGAAGGCAATGAAATTCCCCTAACGAGCCCTTGAGATTTGGCATGGGCCAATAGATACCCAAAACCTTCGACAGCAAGCACATAGAGTGCAGGAGCTAATGGAATCCTTGGCGAATGGAACAGAACAATCCAAAGGACTCAAAACTAAGGCCGTTAATGGTGATCTGGGCAGAGGCATTTGCAAATAGCATTCTGACCGATTGAATGAAAATGGGGCCGAAGCCAAGGGCTTGGAGCATGGCAAGGATAAACGGCCATTCAATCCAATCATAGGCTTTCTCAAAATCAATCTTGATGAATAAAGTAGATTGATTGGAATGGTGGGCCCATTCCATGCCTTCCCAAACTGTAATGATGTTGTCCAGGATGTATCGCCCCTGAATGAACCCAGTTTGTTCTGGTTGAACAACAACGGGGAGAACATTGCGGAGCCTCATAGCCAACGCTTTGGCAATTATTTTATAGGAGACATTCAACAATGTGATAGGCCTCCAAGAGGTAATTTTCTCTAGATCCCCAGGTTTGGGTATGAATTTGATGTTCCCTTTGTTGATACACACTCCCAAAGACTAGTTCTAAAAACCCTTGAGATAGACTTGAAGAAGGTCAGGGCCGACCGAATCCCACATAGCTTTGTAGAATTCGCAAGGGAAGCCATCGCACCCTGGAGCCTTATCATTGGCCATTTCCATGACGACAATGTGGAGGTCATCAATGGTTAGCATCCGGTCACAGACCACCTTCTGAGCTTGGGAAAGCTTGCGCGACACCACAACCAAACACTGCGCAAGGGTTGATTGGCAGTCAACAGTGGGTAGTTGAGCTTGAAAGACCAGCTTGTAATGTCGCACAAATGCGTGTAGCATGAGTTGAGGGTCTGTAATCCTAATTCCACCATCGTTGATGGCCCGAATTTGCTAAGAAGGCTTTTTGGCTCTGAGAGAAAGGAAGAATTCTTTCGAGACACGGTCGCCAATTTTAAGCCAATGCATATGGGCATGAATTTGAGCTCCTCGAGCATTGTAATTGTCAACAATTTGGATTTGTTGGCGAAGCGTTGCAACGTGAAGTTGTAGAGTTTCAGAGAAGGGGTTGCCCTGAAGCGCAACCACCGCCCGATTAAGAGCGGAGGTGTTGGCAGAGTATGAGACCCAAAATTTTGGCCAGCTGTCTGCCATAGATTCTAAGGAATCTAGTAGTCCGAGTCATGGCATCCTCCCACCATTGAATCCAGCTTGCATGCATAGGTGGATGAAAGCACTGACAATGACTAGGCCGGGGGGCCAAATTCCACACACGCTTGATATGATTGAGAGTGGGCCCATGTTGTATCAAGGTAGTGTTAAGAAAGAATTGGCCTTTATGACAAAAAGTGCGCTTATCATGCCAAGTGATATGAAATCGAATAGGGGAGTGATTCAAAAGGACAAAGTCAAGCATGACCTCCACCAGCATAGAATAAATGTTGTCAAAATCAAAATAATCCTGAGTGAACAACATGGCTTGATCGATTCGTTTAAGAACACGATCTGATCCTCCTCAGAGATTGGACCAAGTGAACCATGCTTTAGAAGTGGGAGTGCGTGAATTATTAGGGTCATAAAACCCAAACTTATTGCGCATGAAAAACCACGCCTCCCTTTCGCCAGCTGTCCACCTCATCGGTAGATGGCCGCATTTTTCAGTGGGTGACTCAACCATATTAAAATCACCACTTATGACCCAATAAGCATCGGGAATGGAGCATGTTATCCACCGCCAAAGATCAGCCCTTTCGGCTGCATTGTTAGAGGCGTAAATATTAATGAGGCCAAAAGGGCGGCCGTCAACATTAAAGAGGACCCATATGGCACGGTTGGTGGGGTCGATGCCATGGTCAATCAACAAGGGCTGCCATTTGGGAGAAAAAAGGGAAATTAAACCCCCACACCTCTCTTCATGATTATTGTAAAAGGCCAAGCTGTCAGGCCAGATGGATTTACAAACCACCTGTAACTAAAAACCTGTAATTTTCACCTCCTGCAAAAACAAAACATCTAAATTGGAAAATCTTTTCCGAGCTTCACGAACAATATACTTGCGACAAGAGTCTGTAAGACCCCAAACATTCCAAGATAGGAAATTCATGGATGATGTTGGTCAAGATCCATGCCTTCAACATCCAAGCCATCAAGGGTGTCAAACTGGTTTTGCAAGAATTACGCATTGTTATGCTGCAAAAAATCCTACAGATCAATTTTTCTCCACCCAACGTATTCGATGTTGTACTCCTCTTCTGCAGAATCCACACTTTGCATCAGGCTATGGTCCTAAGAGATGCGAGGAGGACTTTGGGATCTTTTGTATGGCCCCTATGAAATGCTTGTTAACAACAATGACATTGGTTGCAGTATGGTGACATTAGGAACATAATTGGTTTGTTCCATGAGAACCAAGGCTACCTGGGGCGTGCTGGAAAACTTTGGTAACTAGAAAGATGAGTTGGCAGCAGGAGTTGGTTCCTTAGCAGCAGCAGTTGGCTCCTTAGTTTGCGGGCTATGGGGTTCCTTAACAGCTGGCTCACACTAACCATTTGAACCAGAAGCCTTGGATTGCTGATTTTTGTTCTTATTTTTCTGACCCCCGGTCGTTTTCCAACCTTCCTCTTGCGGGGTTTTGTTGGTTCAGGGGCTGCTTTGGCCACTGGATGATTACGAGGGACATAAAGGGGACCGTCCTTGATCTTATGATTAGAGGCCTGACAGCGGAAGTAAGTGTTAGGTAAGTTGATATACAGAATACGTTGGGAGTATCGTTTGTCTCCCATCTGGATTTCCACAAATTCTTTCAGGTCGCGAGAAAGATCAACCTCGACGCAAACTCGCTTCTGTGGGCGGGGGTGATAGAACCGCTCTGGTTTTACACATACCACCCACCCAATGGAGGAAGCAATCTGATGCATGAAATGGGTGCAAGGCAGGGGTAGGCCAGGAAATTCAACCCATACGGGCACTTTGAGTGTGGCATACTCAGAAACCACAAAGTCTTTGGTCCATGCAGATAGGACCAGCAAGGATTTGCAAACATACCAGGTGGCTTGTCAGGCCAAAATTTGGGGGGCATTAGCTGGGTCAAAAAAAAGAAAAGGAAAAATCCTTTGGTCATATTTTGGACACTGTCAAGTTGGACCCCATGAGGAGTCCAAACCGAATTAACCCAGGATTTAAGCATGCTTTTAGAGTGGATTCTTCCCACAAAATACCCAATGAGACAGAATTGTTCCAACCATTCACAAGCAACATTAAAAGTAGGAACTGGTAAAACCACATCAGGAGGAGAAACATTACCTCGTGGAAGACTTTCTAGACAAACTTCTGAGGACATGTTTCTCAGGTGGCTCCATTGCTCAAAGCTCCACTATCTCCAGACACGTGGTTGTAACAACCTGGCTTGAAGAGGGAGAGGCCATTATATAGAGGTGCACCCGAAATGGAGAGAAACCCTAGAAATAGTGATGGTATTAATATCCCGCAGAGCCCAAGAAGGCCTCGAAATGACAAACATTAAAGTAAGAAACCCTAGCAAAGCTGATTGTAGAGCGCATTTCTAATGGTTACCAAACTTTCATCTACCTTAAGCTTTCATTACTACACACATCTATGACTTTTTCTCTTGTAATGATGCATTTATTTTATTTTATTTTATGTTTAGAGGATGGTAATCTTGGGGGTGGTGATGGGTTTCCTCTATGTTCACTTTAAATTCCAATTTCTTGATTTATGTGTGTCATCCTTGCACAGGGGCCATGTTAATTGTTTGTGTATCATTCCAATTTTATCAAATGTCTTGATGTCTGTTTTGATGTCACTTAGAAGTCTTCCTTTTTTAGAATGTCGATAAAATAATTATATTATTTTGTCTACAAGATGAATTTTGGATACCTTTTTATTACATTGAGAGGTGTTCCTACAATGGGAGGGATGGCATTAGTTGTTCACTGTTATTCTTGACATTAAATTTGACATCCATTTGACCATCATTAATTTGAGGTCTATTTGGTCCTCACTTCAATGTTTTTATATTTATTTTTGGAGAGTTCTATCGAACAATTGTAATATTTTGGGCATGTGGTAATGTTTGGGCCCTTTCCTTCCTGAATAGATTTTTTTGAGACCGACACAAAGGTGCAACTAAATTGATGTCATTTTCCATAGCTCAATGGTAAATTGGAAGAGAATGTAAAGAAATTAATAATCAATGTGGTATGTGGAAAATCTAAGATAAAAACCTTAAAATTGGTAACTATCGATGTATTTCACGTGGAAAATTCAACTTTAAATTTGACGTCCATTTGATCATTGTTTATAAAAAATATATAGTTTGAGAATTCCATTGATAAATCACAATGTCTTGGAAATACATTAGAGTTTGGAGCTCATTGTTTATTTCCCAAAAAATTGTGCCCAACACAATAATGTTGTTAGATGGATGTCATTTTACAAATTATTTGAGTTATTGAAGTTTAGTATTTGAGAAATCCAAAATAAAAATCTTGAGATTGATCTCTCTCAACGTATTTCAGATAGAAATCTTTAAGATTTTGTAGTGGTTACAAATATTTTTCAATCCTCACACATTAGTGCATCTAGATTAACATCATTTGTCACTAGTCATAGAAAATATGTTATCAAAGAAATGACGTTATTTAATAACCATGGTTTACGAAAAATCTAAAATAAATGATTTGACATTGATACCTCGTGACTTTTTAAGACATATGTATTTAAGATATCTATACTTGTTTTTGTGGATGGGATTTTCGTGGGCGTGCATTATTTTATAACACATTCGTTGAGAGACGTTCCTATAATGGGAGCGATTGCATGAGTTGCTCACTTTTATTCATGACATTAAATTTGACATTTGTTTGACCATCATTAAATTTGAGGTCTATTTGGTCCTCATGTAAATGTTTTTATATTTATTCTTGGAGAGTTCTATCAAAAAATTGTAATATTTTGGGCATGTGGTAACGTTTGGGCCCTTTTCTTCTCGAATAGATTTTTTTGAGACCGACACCAAGGTGTAACTAAATTGATCTTGTTTTTCATAGCTCAATGGGAAATTAGAAGAGAATGTAATGAAATTACTAACCAACACGATAAATTCCCCATAATGTCTCTTGTCATCTTGCCCACTCGAGGTGTTATTGAAGATAATGAAGAAGATAACCAACCTGGCTCTGGTTGGGTAGTGCTGGACAATGGCAAGGACCTTCCTGGATCTGGCTGACCTGATGATCACGGTCTGCCCTCTGCTGGTAAACTTTTTACTGCAGCGGTTTAATATCATTGCCTCTGTGTTTTTTGCTATGTTATTTTAGTTGACTTTCCTAGGCTATGCCTAGTTTGATCGTGTGGCTTTGGTCCATACCGCCCGCTTTTTGTAGAATTATATTGTATCATTTTACTTGTTAGTATAATATAAGATCTTATTCATCAAATTACTAATCAACATGAAATGTGGAAAATCCAAGATAAAAACCTTGAAATTGGTAACTATCAATGTACTTCACATGGAAAATTCAACTTTAAATTTGACGTCCATTTGATCATTGTTTATAAAAAAATGTTTACTTTAAGAAGTCCATTGATAAATCATAATTTCTTGGCAATACAGTAGAGTTTGGAGGTCGTTGTTTATTTCCCAAAAATAATTGTGCACAACACAATAGTGTCATTAGATGGATATCATTTTACAACGTATTGGAGTTATTAAAGTTTGGTATGTGAGAAATCCAAAATAAAAATCTTGAAATTGATATCTCTCAATGTATTTCAGATATAAATTTTTAAGATTTTGTAGTAGTTACAAATATTTTTTCAAGCCTCACATATTAGTGTATCTAGATTAACACCATTTGTCACTAGCTATCTAGAAAATATGCCATGAAAGAAATGAAATTATTTAATAATCATGGTATACAAAAAATCTAAAATAAATGCTTTGACATTGATACCTCGTGACTTTTTAAGACATATGTATTTAACATATTTGTACTTTGATTGCTTAAAATCTAACGACCCCTTTTAGTAGTAAATCAAAATAGAATGGATTCAAACCCTAACATCTCACGCAGGTAGGTGTAGGCCAATGACAACAACGGTGGTAGTGGTAGGTCTTAGAGTCTGGGCTGTGGCTCTACCCCCTCACCTATAAAATCCTTTGTGGCGGCCGCTTCTGGCAATCCCGAGCAACTTTAATTAGTAAGCAAATAAAGATATGGTTTTGTTGGGTTTCCAGATGCTCCTTATATTATGGAAAAATTTGCGGCCACTGTAGTAGTTACGTTGTCATTTTCAAAGGTAACCAAATCAATCTCTGCTCTTAAAGATTCTGCCCTTATTTGTCGATTTAATGGCTTTTGGCCTCAGACTAAAGATCTGCATCAATGGATATTTTCTACTTGGTCCCGTGATTGTGAGATTTAACTGTGCACAAAGGGTTTTTTTATTGTTCGTTTCTTCTCTCCCACAGAGTGTCAACAAATTCTTAATGAGGGTCCCTGGTTTTGGGGTAGGGCTGGCCATTTTATTACTCCATGATTTCTAGATTTTGATCCTTCTAGTATGGTTGTTTCAAAAATGTCGATTTGGCTTCATCTCCCCAATCTTCCTCTCCCCTTTTGGCACCATGCGGTTTGTGCTGCTATTGGTGATGATCTTGGTCAGTTCATTAAGATGGATAATGAACGGCCCAAACAAGGGTTGTTCACCTACGCACGTATTTGTATTGAGGTGGATCTCAACAAAGGTCTTGTAGAAGAGTTGGAGTTAATCCATGATGGATTCAAATGGATACAAGTCCTTGACTATGAGAACATGATCATTTCGATCCCAATTATGCCATCAAACTAGGACACCTTTAGGAGGTCTATCCTGCTGCATAAAAAGAAGACAGAGCAACGGGGTTTCTTCATGCGACCTAAAGGCCGGCAGCCCTTTGCACCGCCAGAAGTCAAAGAATGCTCTCACCCCCCAAAAATTTAGAAGATATGTCTATTGCGATTCCCCCTGTTAGCTGGTGGTCCCAAAAGGACGCATGTATCTGAGTCTTCGGATTCTAACCCCATTCTGGATAGACATGTGCCTTGATCCTCCGCTCGAGTCTGGCACCCCAACAGGGGCCATGGATTGTTGTCATGTGTTCTAAGGATAAGAAGTGGCACTTCGACACTCTTGTTTCTCATTATCCGTTAGAATTGCGTAACTTTGTTTTTGGTTATCCTCGAACCCCCATGTAGCTGTTGCTTTGTTGTTTTGCTTGGCTTAGCCTTGCGTGCTTATGGCTTTGGGACGTGCTCTCATACCGCCTGCTATTTTTGTTAGGAGAATCTTGTATCATGTTGCATTTAATATAATATAAGATCTTTTTCATAAAAAAAAGATATTTGTACTTTTTTGTTAGGATGGAATTTTCGTGGGTGTGCATTATTTTCAATTAAAATTAGTGTCATGTATTTTCAAATATAAATTGAACATGTTGAATTATAATAAGTGGACGTTTGAAGTATTGAATGTTAAAAAACAAAAAATCATTTAGTTTATAGATATTTAATATTCAATACAAGATTATAATATTTGTGTTTAAAAATTATTGTGTTGTTATGCCTAGTTAGTCTATAGTATTATTGTATTTATGTGGTTATTAATTAATTAACATGGAACTAGGCTTAAGGAATTTATATGACATTAGTTTTTTTGTATAGTTGTATTATAACATTGAGAGCCATTCCTACAATGGCAAATATGTAGTGTAATGGTGTGAGTTGTTCACTTTCATTCTCAAAATTAAATTTGACGTTTATTTGATTATGCTAAGAGGTGTTCCTACAATGTCAGCCAATGAGTGTAATGGTGTGAGGTTCACTTTTATCCTCAACGTTAAATTTGATGCCCAATTAACCGTTACATGGCAATTTGTTCTTAAATTTGACATAGATTTGACTCTCACTTATATGCTTTTTTATTTTTCAGTTTTTCATTGCTTTGAAATTGTCAATTTTAACTCGATAAGGAGACTGGAAAATTTAAACTTCACCAATTTCCTCCATGTGTAATACATTAATATCCATAGAGATTATGAACACAAGTGTTAAAAATGTTTAAGATTCGAGACAATGCAGGACACTAATGATCACTAAGTGTCCAGAATCGGCACTCTACAAAAATCCAATAATACATAAAGACCTAGATTGAAAGCTCCCAAATGAATAGAGCCTTGATGGGAACCATGTGGCAGTGATCCATCGTGAATAACTTCACCGTCCTCTAAATATATAAATGCACCAATTAGCACCACTTGTTGGCAACTCATCACTAAAGGAAGAAATGAGAGTGAGTGCTAAGTTTTTCCAAGCGACGTAACACTTATGGGCTCCATGTGTTTGTAATTGATATTCTACACAAAACGAAGAGATTGTAATCAAAGTTCAAAACCCTACCAAACATGATAGCACTCATGACCACCATGTGTTGAAGATCGATGGCACTTGAGCAGGATAAGACAAAAGTGAAAGAAATATATGAAATCTTCATTGAGATGAGTCATCAAATTTTAAACATCACTCTATGTTTTTTATGACCAATTAAGCTAATCATCTATGAACCAAGAGTTAAGTGAAAAGAGGAGGAAAGAGATGTAAACTAGCAAAAAATAGGGGAAAGCAAACACTTTCATGAATTGTGTTCGACCATGCAAAATCAAAGTGACTATCTATCTTAAGTTTATGGGATTTTTTTTGTTCATGCAATGCAAGTACCATCAATATTGATTAGTCAAATTGCTCATTTAATTTTGTTTTAAAATCAGAGGGTCTATTTTTAGGCTTTTCAATGCAATTATGGGAGCATACTCCTGTAATGGTTTTTGTATCTTTAGTTTTATTCTAGCTTTCCCTACTTTAGTTCTAGAATAAATTTGTTTTTCTAAGAACCTCTAAAGCATACAGAGGATGTGGTTGTGTCTTATATATATATATATATATATATATATATATATATATATATATATATATATATATATATATATATATATATTCAAATTTTATTGTAAAATTACATCTCAACATAGTGAAGTGTATACAAAGAAGGAATTTTAGAGATTCACATATTTATTGTGAGTTATTTAGTTGTTTTCAATTGTTGATTCGTGTCTTAATGCCTACACAAAAAATATTTTTTAGTTACTAAGTAGAGTTTTCACTTTTGATTTCAACTCAATTTATAGGGTAAAGAGATTGATCATAAGGTGGTTTTGCTTTCATGAGTTGAAGATTCTTACACTTATTTCCATAGGTATGCTTTGTAATAATATATAAGTAATTAGTTTGGAAATATTAACAGATGAATAATTATTTTATTTTCTTGTGTGGAATCTAGTTAGCTTCAACAATATGTTATGTTGAATAAACTTTGTTATAAGCTTAGTGAAAGAATTGTTTACACCATATTTAAATTTCAGAGTTGTTATGGGACACATAACAATAAGAAGGGTATGAGGATTAACAATAAGTAGACTATTATGATCAAATTAACTTCTAGCATCAATTTAAAATGATCAAAATAGTGCATTCAAACTTGAAATAAGTGAGGTGATTGACAAATGATAAGTAGTTCACAAAATGAGAGGAGAAATAGACTTAGTTATTCAGGATGATTCTATAAGGATCTGGGTATTCATCACTTATCTAGAAATGGTGCTCAATGCGTGTGTATCTCTCTTGCATAACCTTAGGATGACTTGTGGTGACCTTCAACACAGTAGAAACCCTAATAACTTACAAAACCCATCATCAAAGTATTAGTAAACAAAACGAGAAAAATGTGTGTGTTCATTTGAGGTTGGACTACCTTAGGCGATCAGACTCCCAACTATTGAACTAATCCCAATATTGCATTATGTATCATCATTGCAAAAATCAAGTCTTGTGTATTTCTCCTAAGTGTTTTTACAAATGTGTATTGCTAACCTACCCCCTAGGGGTGCCCTCGTGTCTCTTGACACCAATATAGTGGGTTGATTGCATATTATATAATGTACTCAATGTGGAAGTAGTGAGATATGGTGTGCCTCGGTTTTGTGATCTGATGCTTGTGTTGGTTTGCAACCCTTGTGTCATGCTTGAGATGAATTTTCTCGTTTTAAAACATGAATTCTATGATCTTCAGATATTTGTAGATGGATAAACATAGTTAAGTGCTTCAGACTTGTAGTATGGTGTTGGCATATAAAATGTCACTACATTTTATTTGACAACCCCATTGAAATTTTTTCCCCGTTTTGGTCAAACTAGTCAAAATTGCCTAAATTGTCAAAATTGTCCACTTTCAAAATTCAATTTTGGGAAGGGTTTTGGAAGTCTTGTAGCATTTTCAGAAGTCCTGGTTATAAGTAACGGAAAGGTATAGTAGTTTTTGTCCACGATAGTATGATTTAGAAAACATTATAGGAGCTTTTGAATGGTCTTGGGAGATATTTCTTCTTAGGCACTTTTTGGGAAAAAACGAGTGTGCATGTTTCATTGAAGATTCAACTTCGGTGAAGGGTTTTGGGAACCCCGTGTGATGTTGGGAGCTCATATCCCAGTCACTAGAAATATTTTAGCGCTTACTACGTGACAAAATAAGTAAGGCAGAGTCTCAGGAGTATAGAAAGTGGAAACCTTTCCAACACTAGCTTAAAGTGGCCTTTCTTCACAATAATTTTGCACGAAATGTTTTGGACACCACAAGTAGAGTTGACAGCTTAATAAAAGTGTAGACACCTAAAATCGGTATCTCTACCCTCGTTTGCCTGCGTGCACATGTTTTGTTAGGGACCTATATAGGTCCTCCCTTAATCAAATATATCCCCTTCAATATTTAATAAAATGCCCATCCAATTCCTATTAATTAATTAAGTCACATTAATTAATTAATATCTCATATGCCCTAACAAACCTTCTATTTAGGATGCTTTTATCCTAACACATACATCCCCTTGTTTTTCTAGATTTTTATCTTGCCTATCTTTATCCATCAACATCCCTAAAAATCCCTTACACACTTACATGCTTTAAAGCACCCTTCCAGCTCCTAAATTCCTAAAATCACGATCAAAGCACAAAAGAAACCCCATTGGGGAAGCTTTCCCCATGGTTGGTGGCTAACCATCTCAGTTGTTGTCAACCCTATTAAACTAGGTTCTTCTCTTTCCAAAAATGAATAGAAAACACATAGGTGCAACTTCTTTCTGATTTTTTTGTGCACTCTGCAAGTCCCCCTTTGAACCAGGACATCTCAGCAATCCCCTTGCATCCCTTGGAGGTTCATTTTTATCATCTATATAATTATGGGAGGTTTTTCATTCATATTTATGCTATCTATATCATTTCTATTATTATCTTGTTTAATCTAACACCTTACAGGCTTATCAGTAATTGGGACTCTGCTATCAGGTCGTTCTTATAACTTATATACTTACAGGTTACCTTTTGATAAAAATCTTGCATATAATAAATCAATAAATTGCAGAAGATAACACAACACAAGATATATTGGGAGGCCAAGATGCCCTAATATGCAATATATTCAAAATAATACCCTTAAGGTAGGGCGACACCATACAATGCTCCTTAAGGAAGGAGGAACTCCACAATCTTCCAAGATGGGAATCCACTTTGAGGGGGACACCTCCAATATACCTCTACCAAGTAGAAGAATCAACTCATACATACATGAGTTGCTCATAATAATACTCACATCCTTTAAATAGGATGGGTAACACCTAATCCCAATGTAGTCTGACCCATTACCCAATATAATTAATTCCTATGTGAGCCCATATAACTAACTAAGGGGATGTGTGCCACATGTCGGCATCTCCATCAACCCATATACATTATAATATTATATCCCATGTGAACCCATGCATATAACTAAGGGGATGTGTGCCACATGTCGGCATCTCCATCAACCCACATATATTATATTATCATATCCCAAGGTACATAGCATTGCCTCCCTCTTTGACATGTTTCGTCCCTGAAACATAAGAAGAAGCCATATAATGAATGCGCTTTAAATTATTGCACACTTGTCACCATGCTTGATCATCCAACCACCCATATGAAATCCTAGTGGGTAATGCTGCTCCAAACCTGATTCCATATTCCATTGTGCTCATCTGGTTCCATACTGGTCCATATGTGTTCCTTCTTGGCATCCATGCATATCCATAATTATTATTCCTGTGATTCCATGTCATATAATTATTGTTCCACTGATTCCATGTATAGCCAAAAGTATTCCTATGATTCCTTGTATATCCATATGGATTTCTATCCTCGTGTGTCCTAACATGTCTCCATGATTTTTTCCTCTCATGATGGTGTGGGTGTTGATATGGTGCCACCTTCGTATACTCAACCTTATCAACCTTTTCCTCAACTTTCTTGTCATCTTCCACCTTGTTTGTTACTTCTTTTTTCTCTTGAGTAGAGAAATTATTTGTGACTTTATGTTCTTCATCCTCTCCTTCTGATTCATCCTTATTCCCTTCTTCACCATCTTCAAATTCATCTTCATGATCCAATTTTACATTACTTTTTTCTTTACTACGTGTGATATCTTGCAATGTAATTTTCTTTCTCTTGTACTATAATTTCATGAATTTCTTTTGCAAATTAAGATTAATTGTTCCCAAGGTCTCTAACCAAGGATATCCAAGAATAATATCCATACCATCCATATCTAAAGCATAAAAATCTGAATGTAAAACATATTTATCCATAGAGAGCTTTAAATCTTCAAAAACTTGAATATGCTTACCATCCACTTGAGCTTCCTTGATATGTTTTGCTTGTACATGTAGATTTTGAGCTACATCCATATTGATGAAGTTATATTTGCTGCTAAGGTTTATGGAAACAATTACTTTTTTCCTTTGAATACACCCTTCAAACTGAAATATTGAAGCTTCTCTCTTTGGAGATGCACTATCATGTGTAACAAATTCATCATCAAAATTTTCTTCTTCATCATCATCTTCTTATTCTTCTTCTCCTTCTTCAAATATTTCCCATCTGTCCATGAAAACGTGTTCCAGTTCCTCCAAAGACCAATTAGACTTTTCCTTTTCTAACTCAGAAAACCAAATCTGTGTAGGGCCACTAATCCACAACTTGAATAACTAAATATCTGATGGTTTAGAGAATTTATCCCTAAATTTTTTCCACCATTCTCTAGCATCAATCTTGCCATCTCCAAAAAAAGTTACCATCCCCATGATCCACAAAACTAGGGTTTTAGGAATAGACCCCTTTGATCAAAACTTGTTCTAACCCTTTCGGTTAAAGTTCGGCCAAAAATTAGAAATCACAGAATACAAATCCCAATTTAATTTTTGAGAGGTTTCCGAAAATGTAAGAAATTCAAGAAAATTCCTCAAATTGCGGCCTGTGGAGCAAAATAGTGAAAAATAATAAAAATGAAATAACTATGACAAAATAGATCCAAAAATTCTGAAATTTCAGTGGTATCACCTTTGAATATATTAACATCAACCCCAAAAAAATTATTTCCTAATTCGGCATTATTAAGAAGATATAGATGAAACCGTAGAATTAGGGTTTCAACCCTAAAACAAACATATCTTTCCAAAAACAGCTCCAAAAAATCTAAAATTTGGAGGGAAGATCACTTAAATTATTTTTATACTCCCCACACAAAAATTCTGAAAAATTCTAGGTCAATCTCCAGATATAGGTGAATCACCAACATTAGGGTTTCACCCCACAAATTGCCCAAATTGCTACTCTGATACCACTTGATAAGAACCTTGCATATAATAAATCAATAAATTACAGAAGATAATACAACACAAGAGATATGGGTGGGCCAATATGCCCAAATATGTAGAATAATACCCTTAAGGTAGGGTGACACCATACAATGCTCCTTAAGGAAGGAGTAACTCCACAATCTCCCAAGATGGGAATCCACTTCGAGGGGGACACCTCCAATATACCTCTACCAAGTAGAAGAATCAAATCATACATACATCACCCCTCATAATGATACTCACATCCTTTAAATAGGATGGGTAACACCTAATCCCAATGTAGGCCAACCCATTACCCAATATAATTAATTCTTATGTGAGCCCATATAACTAACTAAGAGGATGTGTGCCACATGTCAACATCTCCATCAACCCATATACATTATAATATTATATCCCACGTGAACCCATAAATATAACTAAGGGGATGTGTGCCACATGTCGGCATCTCCATCAACCCATATATATTATATTATCACATCCCAAGGTACATAACACCTTTTCAACCCTTCTACCTTCGGCCTTGCCCTACTATGCTACAATCACCATCACCCAGTATGAGTCACTATTGACTCAACTCTCTATAAGTTTGTTTTCCATCTCTAGATCCTTCTCCAGCCTCTACATGTGCTTAGTCTCTACTCCAGTTTGTTAAATCCATCATTCTACTTCTTCGTTATCCCAAAACCAGCTTATTTGCATCTTAGTCATCGTCGCTTCACTCTAGTCAGCATTGATCAAGGTCTTGTTAGCTATCTCCCCCCTTCAAATCACCATTTTCTATCATTCTTTGGTTTCCTTTTCCTCAGATACTTTCTACAGGTTGACCTCGACATACACAAGCCTTTGCTGCATCCAGATTGTATCAAGATCTTGCAGGGTTTGCATATTTTAGTTACATTCCATAATCCATCCTCCCAGGTCACCGTTGACCTGCCTCTACATAATATAGGTTGATGTCAACCCAAGCTATATATTATTTAATTTACATCTGTTTATATTAAATCAGCTTCTAGATCTAATCTTAGTTACTTTTAGATTCTGTATTTCTTCAGTTTTTGCATGTTATCTTCCTGTCCATCATTTATATCACTTTTTCTTTAAAATGGTGGTTGACATCCATGAAAGGAAGGTAATACTTCTTGGAGCCAACTTTGTTGGGAAGCCCCCACACATCTTATCTAATCAATTTTCTTTAGTGTCTTTGAGTTGCAAGTTTATCAACTTGTAGCAACGAGGATCAATCACTTTTGTGCCCATTCATCCATATCACACATTTGAGGTACCATAAACCCTCTATGTTATGAGTTGTGTACTTTCTTTATTAGCTAACTCATTTATTTGAACCGAGTGAGAAAATTACAACGACATTCTTGGCAAGCTTGGTGGGACTTGAACCTTTGGTGATCCCTTTTCATTTCTTTTCTATTTTCTTTCTTCTTTTGTCTTCTACTAACACTACATGAAAAGACTTCACTTTTTTATTTCTCATTTTGGTTCGACTGCTTGGATTTATTTTCACTTAAAGTTCAGATAAAAAAGGAAAAGATTTATCCAGGTATTCCTCATTTTCCATATTTTCTCCTTTGTGCATCGTATTTACTTTCCTGTGTGTGTCCTCATTAAAAGATCAAAATTCAATTTGGTTTTAAAAAGAACCTTCCTTCTCTACATCCTTCTTGCTCACATAGCTTACCTAATGGTTTAACTTGCTACATCTCACATCTTCACATAAAACCTAAAAATCATGCATCTAAATAACATATCCTTACTCGTTTTACTGATTGGGGTTTAATCACCCAATAGGAAGCCACCCAAAATCTTTCCAACCATACCTACCTAAAACCAACCTTACGCTATCATTCCTTAGATACCTTTGTTATCCAATTTTTTATTTTCGCATCTCCTAATTAATCACGATGATGATAAATTTGTTTTTGGATTTATTTGTTAAAAAACTACATAAATTTTTTTCATCTATTTCATGCCTATTTTCATTCTTTCTCAAGTTGAAGCAACACAACAATCCACTCAATCCAATAAAATTCCTTCATCTAATGATATCTCCCAACAAGATTATAAACTTGAGACCACACCTTCAGTTACCCAACCCCTTATCTCCATTGTCTCACCTCATGAGGACCATGTCATATAAAATTTTCCCCATTTTGGAACCAATCCTCATATCTCACATCAATCTAACCTTTCTAGACAAAATACAACCCCATCTATGGATCCTTTAGAAACTCTTAGGACATCCCTCTAGCCCTATCATATGACTTAATACATTGTAGACCCCCTAAAATCTCTCAATCTTATCAATCTACTCAATTGATGGATCCTATTCCACTCACATCACTTTACATCAACTCTATCTCTATTCCATCCACTATTGTTACTAGTATTCCTATCCAAAAATCTCAATCTCATAACACTAATTTTCCCACTTATCATATATCTCAACAACCTACCCAATACAAAAAATCATACCATGTCTCTATTTCTCAACATCAATTTATCCAATCTCAACCCATGAAATATATTAATCCTTATCAAATAATTCCCCAAACACCCACACATCCACAAAATTATCAACCGCTTTATCAAGATACTTTCCATACTACACAACCAATCCAATCCAAACCTATCATCACATCGAACGATCCTATTCATGCCCTAATGAAAAGGTTGGCTAGTTTAGAGGATGATACCTTGGGACCCAAGGTTACGATATCTTATGAAAAAATATATAATTAACCCATTGATGCATCATTTCTAATCAAACCTTACCCTCCTCATTGGGAGCTTCCAGAGTTTACCTAGTTCAATAGTGAGGAAGATCCCAAAAAGCATCTTTGTGCATTTAAACATGTGTGTTCCCTTATCACATATGATCAAGAACTTATGCTTTGCACCTTCCTTATCTCTTTGGGTAGTCTAGCATTGGATTGGTACAATGTGATTCCACAATATTCCTTATTCTCCTTTACCTAGCATGCAATTATTTCTAAAACATTTTTTGATTAATATTGCGCATATAATCACTATCAATGACGTATATGCCATTAAATATCTCGATGGTGATTCTATCATAGACTTTGTCACATGATGGCGTGGTATTGTCAATCAACTATCATTTACTCTGTCAAAAACTGAACTCATCAAACTCTTCTCACGTTCTTGTGTGAAGCATATTTATTCTACATTGAAAATCCAATCTTTCTGAACATTCAAAGAACCCTTCACCATGAGTTGAAAAATTGAAACTCATGCCCTTAAGAAAGGAAAAATCAAGCTTCGATCAAATAATCCCAAGCCTGAATTCATCAAACCCACTACACATATCAACAAGTCTAAAAATACCGCCAATATAATCGTCGTTCAATCTCCATCCACATTTGTCTCTCAAAAAAGTTCTTTGTAAAGAGATTTTAAAACATCTCCTAACTATACCCCCTTTGGGGAATCCTATAGCTCAGTATTTTAAAATTTTATGGTAGTACACTCCATCAAACTTCCTCCCAAACGACCCATGAACGACTTGCGACCCAAGCCCAATTGGTATCATGAAGTTGACTATTGTAAAAATCATCTAGTCAAAGATCACAACATTGAGAAGTGTTGTTACTTAAAATATCACATCTAACAACTTATAAATCAAGGGGATATCCAAATAGACAGCTCCACTGCTTCATTGAGCCAACCCTTGGACAAAATTAAGAAACAGGGAAAATTTTAGTGGATAATATTCGTAATTTGCCTAAAAGTAGGAATTCTAGAATATGAATTTGGCTATTTTGACGACCATGGAAGTGACCATGTTTTGCCCAAAACATTCCACAAACAATACCGTATAAATATCCAATAGATCTCTAATACCAATGTATTTTATTAATTGAATCAGTGTGTGATAAATGGGTCAAGGTTTTAAAAACATTCTTGGATCACCATGAAATCTATGGAATCTTCATGCTCATTTGGTCTCATTCACTGACATGTTTAGGTTTTTATTTTTGAAATTTGATTAAATATCCATATTTATAATCATATATATATACCTATATATATTATATATATAGTAACACACACACACATAGATATAGATTGGAATCTGTTAAACCTTTAGAAGACCCATCAAATTTAAAATACTCCACTAATTACCTAGGAAGCCTATACAAATTTTGATAAGAATCGGTGTAGGAGGAGGGGCCACGTGTCACCCATTCTAAGAACCTGAGCGTAAATATATGAAAATGAATACCCAATACCTAGAATTGAATATCGGGTGGACATGTGGCATGATTTTTGGCATCGTGAAGGAAAAGGAATTCCATGAACTCTAAGCCTATGGAATGAACCAATTAAATAAAGTTTCAAGTCTGTGGTTAGATGAGGCAGAGTGACCGTCAGTGGAACACATGACAGACCTCCATTTGGACTTAAACTACATTTTTTACAATAAATATCCTTCATGCCAATGAATTATCCTTAATTCCCCACTCCATCTACAATTTCCTTCAAAAAATATATTATACTTTTATTAAGGCTAAAGGTTTTTTGATTGGGATCCTACCCATGAATACAAAAAGGCCTAAAATCTCAAATAAAAAAATGAAAACCCAAAGAAAAATGAAAAAACTTCCAACGAACGAAAGAGACAAATAGGTAGGAGAAATGGTATTCTTGAAAATAGATTTTTTCTTATTGTGCACCTCTTTCCACCTGTCAAATACCTCCTCGCTAGGAAGAAGAACCTCAATAACTTCAATCCACAGATAAGTTATTTTTTCTGCTAGAATAGGAGGGATATTTTCCTTATCTGTTATACAATCAATTGGTTTAACAACTTTTTTGGCAGAATTATACCTTCAATAATATATTATATTTCTCCACTACCACGAATGCAAATTTTAGATAATTCTCCGACCCATCGAATATGGTTCTAAACAAATTCGTCATGATTTTTATATGTTTTTTCCAGGTGGTTTCCTTAAAATTTTCCCTATTAAGAAACCTTTTCCTAATCAACCACCAACAAATCAAGCCACCCCTGCTACATCTCAACTACTAAATGCTCATGTGATTAAAACCATTCATCAAGATATCATCTCATCAATGATTTCGCATGTTCCTACCTTAGAAATTATTCCCACCCCTTATTCATCACCTATCATATCCATGACTATCACACCTATGCCAACCTCTATTACATGTCCTATACCTATACCTTCTCCTATCCTTACCACATCCACATCAAATTTGACTATATCCCCTACTTCATCCACTTTGATCATGCCCCGATCTATCACATTAGATGCATCCTTACAACTTATGTATACAAGAATCTCAACCATACCTGCTATCACTACATCCCAATCTCCCACATCTAAATCAAACACACCTATTACTACATCTACCTCACTCATTTCCATATCAATCCCTACTACACTCATTTCTACCCCATATACCTCTATAATAACCCCACTTACAACTATCCTAAAACCTATCTTGATGCATGTACCTACATCTTTTCATATGAATACATCATTCATTCCATCCCAATCTTTGAGCACCCACTCCTCCTCCAACATCCATTCCTATATCTACATCTATATACACTACCAAACCAATCACATCATCTTAATTTGTAAACATAACAATGCCACCCCTTGCAATATTTATGAAACAATCACATCCATCAGAAATTAACACGAAGGGGATTTGTTATCCTTCTTCAAAATCATCTGTTTCTACATCAACCGGTTTAAAAATTACACCACAACCTTTAGATCCACCTATTGAGATTATAGTCATCCCCGGAAAGGGTAAATCTCCTCAATAAAAATCTAAGATGCTTGGTAAGCATCCCCAAAAGTCTCCAATTCACTCTCATAATAAATTAGACCTTACATCGCCTTAGTGATCCAACATTAAAAACCCATCCCAGACATAACCTCATCCATTTCAAGGCTAACCCCTTAATCTAAGACAACTCCCCACGTTCAATCCAAATCCAAATAATCTAATTGTCCTCCCAAAATTCATTTTTCTTTCAAGATGCCTAATGTACCCATCCAATATACATCTTCACCTAATCCCAAACATCCTATCAAGACTCATAAGAGTAATCTTCCCTACACCACCTCTATTAAATCTCAGGTAGACATATTTTGACACTTAATCCAAATATCCACCGTCATACTTCCTCCCATTATAGCTTTTAATCCAAATAGTAAGAAGTCGTCATGGTTTGATCACAGTTACATTTTTTCTTATCATCGTACCTTGGGTCATGAAATTGAGATTTGTAAGTCCTTTCAAATGATCTCTCATAACCTTATTGAGAAAAATTATTTCCTCGTTCAAGGGGAACGTCCTCGTCCATCTACAACCCAACTTATTTGTATCCCATCCATTAGGTCTCCCAAGATTCCTTCATCCAAATCCTCCCCTAGCATCTCTCCTACACATCAAATTCCTCTGAAGAAACATCCTTCTATATTAATCGATGTTTTTTTCCTTGTTAATCACCTTTGTTGTCTCTGATTGTTTATCCAATCCAAATCCAAAACGATCCCATCTAAACTCCTTCGAAACCCATTAACTCAGTTTGTGTCTAATTTGTCCAAAGTGATAGTAATATCTTTCACTGGGGGGAGGTGGGGAATCCTTGCCTTCGTCTTTAACCCCCTCACATCTAAGAATCCACATCCACATCCATCTAAGAAACCTCCCTTAACACTGAGGAACTTCAACTTTTGACACTGCATGTATTAATATCATCCTATCTTACCCAACCCATCTATTTATCATTTTACCCCACCTTTGTGGCCATGTCTATGCCTCTCTTGGGGAATCATACCTTTTTTTCCTAAAGCCCACCATTATGGCCATATTTTTCCTTCCTTTGGGGCACCATCTTCATCAAATTCCACCATTGTGGCCATATTTTTCTTTATCTTGGACCATTCATACCTATCCTAAATCCACCATTGTGGTCATGTTTGTCCCCTATCTTGGGAGACTTCTTATTTTTTTACACAAGCCCACTTTCATGACCACCTACTCATCTCGTTAGGGACACATATTTTTTCTTCCTTAAGGGTAGTGCATCATGGTTTCTATCTTCACTCATGTATCTCATCGTATCTCATCCTATCAAGCTAGCATTCTTATCTTGAATGCATGAATTTAATCGAAGTACGTTTCATGGAAATGTTTTCCCTCTTTTGATGGTAAAATGGAAGTGGAACCTCATAACAGATTGTACTTGTGACCATTCTACTATTATTAGCTTGTCTACTAGTGAGCTCTTAGTTATATCTTTATATCATTCCTCCATCATTAGCCTATTCC
The DNA here is from genome assembly GCA_019776745.2 of Taxus chinensis. NCBI lineage: Eukaryota > Viridiplantae > Streptophyta > Pinopsida > Cupressales > Taxaceae > Taxus > Taxus chinensis. Next base: position 47,100,168 of record CM034148.1, read on the forward strand.
CTCTTTCATTTTTGATGATTTGGAATTATGTGGTCTTTCATCATTTTCCTAGACGTGACCTTAAATATGGGTACCATAGCTCTACCTCGTAGCATATTCCTTATGGTTAGGTTCTCCCATCTTCGGTGAGAACTTTGTGATCATTACATCCATCACCCTCTCATTCACCTATTGGAACCATGCAAAGGGTCTAGCGGTGTCTCTTGTACATTCATTGTCCCCTCATAAGTGGTCTACTTAGCTATTCCCAGCTCTTCCTCATGTCAAAATCAAAATCAAAGGATGCTCCAATCAAAAGTCAAAAGCTGTCCAAAATAGAATGCTCCCTCGAAGGACAGTTGTTCATAAAAAAAAAGAAAAGAAAATAAAAGAAATAAAATCAAAGAAATAGACCGATCCCTCGAAGGATGGCTATTATATATGTTATCTTTTGCCATACATATTACATATGTATAAAGTAGACCATACCCTCGAAGGATAGCTACTCCTTTTTATCAACATTCCATTTCATTAGCATCCTAAGAAAGCTTCCTGCATTAATCAACTTTCTTCTAGCAGACTTCCTACATTGATCAATTTGCTCTTTCCCCTTCCCAAAGCTAGGGCATAGTTTTAGGGAACAACACTTTTAAAGAACCCCCTTCCCACATATAAGTTACATCTCAAACCCTTTTGTCATGTTGACATTAGGTTTATGAGTTCATTTCATCCATGCTTCTTTATGATCTTCAACATGATTAACTATTGCTGGTTATATGCTAACATCCATTTTAGTTGCATATGCTATACGTTACTGGGATCCCCCTTCTTGTTTACCTCCAATGCGATTAGAGGCATTCTTTCCCCGCGCATTCCTTGATATGACATGGCATTGTTTGTACCCATAGGTCACCACCATTGTGTTACGTTGATCTTGTCACATCTATCTCTCATCCCTACTTCATTTTGTTATGAACACATCTTTCTTAATCTAAATCACCTATACGTTATCCATTTTTCTTTAGCACATGCACTCTTACTTATATCCATCATTAGTCACATCCATTTTCAAATTATTTTCACCACATTTTACCCATGCATTCTGTCATCATGACTGGATTTAAGTGTAAAACATATAAATCATAATCCTCAACACATTTATATCATCATTTTTACACATCCAAAGTAGCCATATCATCATTAAACATTAACATCACATTAACTATTTCATCATACATTCTAAATTGTAATCAATTATAAATAAATGCAAATATAATCATCACCATCACATCACAAATCCATAATTCATCACGTCCTCTAACAAACACATAACGCACATCAAAATCATATTATATATATATATATATATATATATATATATATATATATCATCAAGTGTATCAATACATCCTCACCCTTTAATAGGGCTCTCTCAAAATATAGATATCATAAAAATTGGTAAATTACATATTTGATACCCTCAATTCCTCTCCTCTAGGGGGAGGTACAACACATGATCCCTGCGCATCACCACTACCCTCCTGGCCTCCCTTAACTCGCTATGGTTGCACCATAATCACCATGCTTTTGACGGGCCCACTCCTCCTACCAATATCCTCTGAAGATGCTCCCAATTACGTAGTGTCTTCAACAACTTCTCAAACAAGACCCCCTCATAATACCTAGCCTATGTGGATAGGGATTTGTACCTATCCATGGAAATAATACCAAGAGGTGCCATCTGTCCTAATCCTTGTGGTGCTGCCTAGGCACCACTAACTGATTCTGTTGCCAGTAAAGTCGATAGATCTCCAAAATGGGTCCTGTAGGTCTCCCTCTGTCTGCGGTAGGGGTCTTTATCCTGGACACCTCAGTCCCTCTCTAGTGTGATCGTATTCCTCTACTGTAGAGTTGTATCTCTCTCTACACGGAGTTGATCGAACTCCACATGTAATCGTCCTACCTTAATGAACTCTCCTGCACCACCGTCTCCACCGCCTCCAGGAGCCGGCATCTAATTTGATCAACATATAACTTAGCCAACCTATCAACATACTAGTCCACCCTCCTCTCACTCTTGTCTCCAAAGGCCTGATTAACCCCCACACATCTCAGTAATCCCTCTGCCAGCTCTATGTGGTCTCCAACGACCCATGGTAGCCCTGGTGGTCGGATCACTAGGGTATACTCATAGGCCTAACAATGAAGCAATAAGCCAGGTCTAACCCTAACCTCTGGCCTACCTTGTAAATCAATAGCTCATGGTACACTTGAGCTAACAAGGCAATCCCGAAAGAAAAAATTATCTCATGATCCATTATATCTGTAATTGCACCAGCTAATGCCCATGGAAACTGAGCTCCTCTTGAGTCAGGCAATGCATAGCACTACACTACCATCATAACCAAATAGATAAACCAACTGTGGGGTACACCTACCTCATACCTCAACTCATATGAAAACTCCCTTGAAGAGAATATAATGTGGGGCACATCATCTCCAAATAGCCATGTCAAAACTACAAGTCTTCTATTAGTTGTAATGGGAAGTATCTGCTCCCCTGAATAGGCAATCTCATAATCTTATACACATCCTCCAGGGTGATGGTCATCTCCCCTGTCTTGAACTAGAAAGTACCCGTCTTTCGGTCCCATCTCTCCACCAATGCGATCTCAATCCCACATCCCATGGGATCCTCTAATAATGTCTGAATCCCCCTAACGCCACAGCGGACAGATGATCTCACTCGACATCTATCACATCTCCTCTAATATGATCGTATAGAGAAGACACTCTGTATCTCAAATAGAGGGTTTCTCTAGTCTATAATCACAAACAAAACATATGAATATCAGATCCTCAATCCAAAATCCAAGTTAATCCTAAATCTAATCTAAATCCATTAAATTTCATTACCAAATCCAATCCAACCATAGTTGATGCTGACCCAAGTCGGGTTAACGTGTTTTGGGGTCGATCGCCGCACCTCACGGCTTAGCTGACGTCGACCCACCTGGGTCACCACTAATTGCCCCTGGTGTCATCCACTTTTTCTAAAAAAAAATGTAAATAAATAAATAAATAAATATGAAATTGAATTAAAAACAAGCGTCATTTTTGTTACTCACCATCCTCCACACCCTGTGGTGTTTCCTTGTAGATATTACGACCTCCATTTCTTAGTTTTCTCTTTAATTTATCTGATCTCTCTCATTAATTTTAGGCGTGAAAGTGAGCATCATCGACCAACCCCCAGGATTATATAGCCATCGACACCTGGTCGCCGTTGATTTGACTTAGTCGTCATCGACTCTGTTAGAAATAATTATTCTGGGATTTTCCTCATCTTCCTTACATCCTTTCCTAGTGCATCATCTCATATTGACATTCAAAATTCACCTTTGTGGCCATCTTTATTTTCCCTTTAGGAAATTATATTTCAATATTTTAGATCCTATCCTTTTGCGATCTCGAAGTCCACTTTCGTGGCCATACTTATTCCCTCTTCAGAAATTTTATTTTTCAATCTTATCTAATTTGTGCACAAAGTCCACCCTCATGGCTGTACTCATCTTCCCCTTGGGGCATATTATTTCACTACTCACCTTTTTGGCTCTCGTGTCCTGTGCTGGGGCACCATTATTTTCATCCTCGTCCTTTGCAAATGCATTATTTTTCACTCGATTCCTTGTGTACGAAGGACTTCACATTATTTTCACATTTGGTTGCACATACTTTGATGCTTACCTATGACCTTGTGATCATTTCGGCTTGCATCCATTTGAGATATTTCCTGTTGGATTCTCTCCATTTTGCAGTGATTTTCACCCACTTGCTGGCCTATAGAGAATTATCACCCATCTCCGTTAAGACCACAATCGTCCCTCTACCAATGTGATAGTGGAGTCACCGCCATGGTTTTCATTTTTATTGTGATCCTTTTTACTTGGGGCATATTTCCTTATGTTGTCCTTTTATCCATCTTTCTTCACCCATCCACCCTTCATCATCTACCTTTTTCAAACGCATCATCAATTTCCCCTAGTGTCATCGATCCCCCATTTGAAGGGGAGCTCATCATCAACCTCCCATCAATCTATATCATACTTTTCTTCTTACTATTTTTGTCTCATGGCTTGCTAGTGCAAACCACTCAACAAAAAGGGGCACATGTAGACACCAAAAATCGACATCTCTACCCTCGTCTACCCACGTGTGCATGTTTTGTTAGGGACCTATATAGGTCCTCCCTTAATCAAATCCATCCCCTTCAATATTTAATAAAATTCCCATCCAATTCCTATTAATTAATCAAGCCGCATTAATTAACTAATATCTCATATGCCCTAACAAACCTTCTATTTAGGATGCTTTTATCCTACCACATACATCCGCTTGCTTTTTTAGATTTTTATCTTGCCTAGCTATATCCCTTAACATCCCTAAAAATCCCTTGCTTGCCTATATGCTTTAAAGCACCCTTCCAACTCTTAAATGCCTAAAATCCTGATCAAAGCACAAAAATAGCCCCATTGGGGAAACTTTTCCCGTGGTCGGCAACGACCCATCCTAGTTGTTGCCAACCTTATTAAACTAGGTTATTCTCTTTCCAAAAATGAATATAAAACACACAGGTGGGACGTCTTTTTGATTTTTTTGTGCACTCTGCGAATCCCCCTTTGAACTAGGAGATCTCAGTAATCCCCTTGCAACCCTTAGAAGCTCATTTTGATCATCTATATAATTACAGGGGGTTTCACATTGCTTTGTATGTTATCTATATCATTTCTATTGTTATCTTGTTCAATCTAACACCTTATAGGTTTATCAGTAATTGGGACTCTGTTATTAGGTCGTTCTTCTAGTTCCTAAACTTGCAAGTTACCTTTTCAACCCTTCCACCTTCGACCTTGCCCTACTCTACTATAGTCATCATCGCCCAGTACGATTCTCCATCGAATCAACTCTCTGTAACTATGTTTTCCATCTCTAGATCCTTCTCCAGCCTCTGCATGTGATTGGTCTCTTCTCTAGCTTGTTAAATCCATCATTTTGCTTCTCTGTTATCCCAAAACCAACTTATCTACATCCCAGTTACCATCACTTCACTCTGGTCTCCATCAACCAGGGTCCTGTTATTTATCTCCCCCTTCAAATCACCATTTTATGTCATTATCTAGTTTCCTTTGCCTCGTATCCCTTCTACAGGTTGACCCCAACACACACAATCCTTTGTTGCATCCAGATCTTGTAGGGTTTACATATTTTAATTACATTTTAGAATTCAACCTCTCACATCACCGTCGACCTACCTCTGCACAATCTAGGTCGCCATTGACCTAGGCCAGGTATTATTTAATTTACATATATTCAGATTAAATTAGCTTCTAGATCTATTCTTAGTTACTTTCAGCTTCTGTATTTCTTTAGTTTCTTCATGCTATCTTCCTATCCATCATTTATATCACTTTTTCTTTAAAACGGGGGTTGAAATCCACGAAAGGAAGGTAATACTTCTTGGAGCCGGATTTGTCGGGAAACCCCCACACATCTTATCTAATCAATTTTATTTAGTGTCTTTGAGTTGCAGGTTTATCAGCTCGTAGCAGTGAGGATCAATCACTTTTTCCCCCGTTCATCCATATCACACATTTGAGGTACCATAAACCCTCCATGTTTTGAGTTGTGTACTTTATTTAGTAGCTAACTCATTAATTTAAACCGAACAAGAAAATTACAATGGTTTTTTTTCAAGTGAAATAACATTCAATCCCCTTCATGACCCATGAGTTACGTAAGTTCATTTTTTGTTAGAAACTCTTCCTACAACTCAGCTCACTAGCACATCGCCCTAGGAAAAAATGGAGGTACAAAAAAATTGTTGAAGAACTCATTTTCAGACTTCCTAAGTAGGCTCATTGGATTCATTGGTCTATTTCCATGCAAAATCATATATTATATGGACAAACTTCATAAAGTACGGACCCCGAGGTGATGGAAAGTCTTTGTGAGTAAAATAAGGTGGTGCAAATGAAGTTTCAAATTGCGTTTTGGCACACTGGTGCACTTTACTTGCACCATTACACCTTGGGATCACTTTTGAGGTGTAATTTCACTCCTAAAGTGTGCCTCTTTCTAATTGGAGGAGAATTTAACAAGCAAAAAGTCGAAAAAGTAACACAAAAACATGAAATGTGAAAGCAAAAGGCAAGTTACATGGCATGTGGCCCCCCTAACTCACCCAAAGCACACTTTCAACATACATTTTCACCTTGGGCACACTTTTGAGGTGCAATTTCACCCCAAAAGTGTACCTAGGCTTGGTGGAGGCACCATTCTCATGTGCATTTGCACCATGCACTTCCACTTTGCATACACACTTCCCATCTCCACCACAAAATATGTTAGGTACTTGTTTTCCCTCAAACTCTCCATAAAGTGCGCTCAAAAACTCTAAGGAAACTATTAAAGCACATTTGGAGCTGGTTTTTCATCCTTGCATGCTTGTGCAACTTTGCATGTGCCCTAGGTAGACCAAGAGATTTTTTGCTCATATCTCATGATCTCAAGGATGAAATCACTCCAAATTTTAGCCATCCACTACTCTTGAGGGTGCCTTTTAGCTGATGTATCATTCATATCAAGTAGTTCTCCCATAAAAAATATATTAATGATTGTTTTTTCTGGCCATCATACCCGCAGTTTGCCCAAAAAATATCGTTTTTACAAAGAAGATAGTGAAAAATCCTCATGAAAGAACCTCACCAAACTTGGAGCCTCCATTCCTCTCTTCAATATTTTCATTTTTATCCATTGAACATTATCTAATAATAATAATTGATGTACTTGTGAACAAAACTATCATTCATTGCTAAAAATGCTTACAAACCCCACATACAAACAAAATTATCTTACCATTTTCTCTCAAACCCCTTAAGGGAATCCTTTTAAAATTGGAGCATGGTTTTCCCTCACTGATACAGTTATAACAAATCAAAAATCACTTAAATAAAACAAGAATTTCTCTTGAAATGAGAAATTGAAAATTTCCCCCTTCCACTATTAATGTCAATTTGCAAGCCTTCCACATAGCCATAACTTACTTTTGAAATTCCTATTGATTCCAATGAGAGAATCTCACCAAATTCAGAGCATTTATTCATATTCAAAATGTCTTTCCAATGAATCGATTCACATCTAGTTTGGATTTTATTTTCTCTCATTTTGACCAAAATATGAAATCAAATGCCCGTAACATTAAAATCCACTCAAATTTGAAGATTTTTAGGAACGGTTACGAAATCCATTTTTGCTTGCACCATAACATTCTTGCCACTTTGTAAGCCTAGGGGATCATAAAAAATCAAGATGAAGCTCAAAAACTTTGGAGACAATCCTGTGTCAGTTTTAGTGTCTGAGCACTCTAACATTGGAGACAACAATGTGGACCACATGGATTTCATGTTTTCTAACTTGAGTCATCAAGCACATGAGGATTTTTTATCACAAAACATGTGATTGGATCATTCAAAGGCTTTCATGATATGAACCATGGTTACGAGGTTTGTTATGTTGTAGCCGAGGATTCTCAAGAATCTCTTATACTATCAAATCCAATAGGGCTCATGGTTATCGAGTCCGAGTCATGTGTGGTATGAGTTCATTCTTCATAAATATTGTAGGATGAGTGTTTGTTCATGTGAAGAGACAAGAGATCAAGTTCTTGACAATGAGTTGATTTGTTCATCCTACCATTACTCACCGAGGTGAAGATTTGAAACAGACTTTCCCAAGCATGAACAATGATGAACAATAAATATAAGGTGTGAAACATCATTTCCAGGTCCAATAAGAGATATGTTCTAATAAGAGAATCAGTAAAGGAAGATGTTATCCAATTGCAACATTGATCTCCATAATGGAGGAAGAGTGATCTGTCGACATTAAAATTTTCCTCCGTAATTTCTATTTTATTAATGTATGTATTAGGAATAGAATGTTGTTAAGTATAATTAGTTGTGGCGTCCAATAGAAGATAACAGCGTCGTCAGTACGGTGCTGCCAATAAAGTAGAGTATGGTAACATTCAAAGTATAATAGGAATGTTGTAAAAAGTAAATATTTGTTGTAAGTGGTCCGGTAATGTTAAAATGTCAAAGTTTGGGTAAGTAGAGAAGTAGGGTCTACATGATTAGGAATTAGAAATATTATATTTGTAATAAGGACAAAGAGTGATGTCATAAATATTTTGTGTATTTTATTTGTGAAAAAGTCTAAAAAGGTGGAACCCATGTGAGATGATAAGGTTTATCTTATCTTAGAAGATAAGCCTACATGTAAAGGCAAGAGTTTAGGCATGGAATATGATTGGCCAGAAGAGATTTCCTATCCTATCTTAGAGATAGGGTGGATAAGCCTGAATTCCTATAAATAAAGAGGCCACCCCCCTCATTTAGCATAGAAGGAAGTAGTGAGAAATATTGTATGAGTAAGTGTGTAAAGGAAGCCATCATTTTGAAGGTGTGTTAAAGAAGCCATTAAGAGGTGTAATTGTGAAGTTTCTCCCATAGTTATTGTTGGAAGGCAAGTGAAGTTAGTAACACTTGAAGTACCTCATGGGTGAGATTGCAAAAATTTCATGTTGATATTATAATTTACACTTATATTTCAGATTTTTCATCATTCCTTCGTATCATAGTCTATGGTATTCTTGTGTTATGTTTGTTGTGTTTCCAGATTACATCCACCAAACTAAAGGTTGTGCATTAGTAAATAATCATAGCACGAGGAGTTCTCGGTGGAGAATTATCATAGTGCCGGATTGGTGATGACATTTTGGTTCCGTTGCCGGGACCATTTCTCATTGGTGGATTTTCTGAAGAAATATCCCCCCTTAGTCAGAAATCATTTGAAGGGTAACCTTGTTTTTACTGTGCATAGTAGTTACCATGGTAAAGTCACTTTTTACCATGAATAGTATTTACCACAGTAACTTTACTTTTTACCATGAATAGTATTTACCACAATAACTTCACTTTGTACTGTGAATAGTGTTTACCACAGTAAAGTCTGTTTTTACCGCAGTAAGTCAAGTTTTACCATGGTCATTCCTATTTTACTGTAGAAGGTGTAAAGTCACTTTTTATTGTAGTGAGTCCAATTATTTGTGCACACAATTCTTACTAATTGTACTTGTGAATTGATATTTCACTGTGGTTACTTTTAAAAATGGAGAAGATTCCTGTTTTTTCAGCCCAATCTAATGAAGATGTTTCCTCTTTCATTCAAGAGTTTAAACGATCTTGCATTTGTAATGGCCTCATAAGAAGGGAACAATGGACTGAATTTTTTCCTACCTTTTTGGATGGTTCAGCTCTTAGGTGGTTTGAAACACTAGGTGATAATGTGAAAAATTCATGGGATTTATTAACTGAAAGTTTTCTTGAAGAATTTGGTGAACAACAAAAATATGCAGATCTCATGATCCATATCACAAAGCTATCCCAAGGAGAGAAGGAGAAGATAAGGGATTATCATGCTCGTGTTCTAGAGCTAAGGAGGAAGCTCGATGCCTAGATCTGGAAGGAAGGATTAGCGGATGGGTTGATGAATGACATGGATAATCTCCTCTATAAGAACTTTATTCTTGGGATGAAGCCAGAGATCAGACAATGAGTGAAGTATGACCGCTCAACTACCATTGAACAAGCAAAGGAAATTGCAAGAAGGCAAGAAGAAAGCATGGAAGAGGAGCCCAAAGAAATTGCTGCTAAGGTAGAGCCTACACCAACACCTTTGGTCCAGAATCCACAACCACTCTCGGTGAGCACAAATCTTTTCCCTAGTACATCTACTGAGTATGAAGATTTGCTCAAGAAGATGGGTCAGTTAACTATTAATCTTCTTCAAGGAAAGGAATTTAGTTCTTAGGGAGGAGATAGAGGTCCAAAAAGAAATATTTCTGAAGTTGTATGTTATGGTTGTTATAAAAAGGGTCATTATAAGTATAATTGTCTAGATAGAGCTTCTACATCTGGTACAAGAGATAATGATAAAGGAAAAGCACATGTGAATTCTTTTGATGTAGTAGATAAGAGTATAAATAATGAAGCATATGTGTTTGTAACAAAAAGAAAGAAAGAAAAAGATAAACAAGATGGAAATGATCCTAAGAAGATGAAAGGAGAAATTAGTAAGAAACATAGGAAAAGAAAGTTGGGTGTGCAGGATTTTCTAATTTCACAGGGATAAGGACCATACTCCATCTTAGAAGATCTATCCAAAAAGCTTGCAAATATTACATATGGTCAACTTCTGGATATGTCTTCTGAGAAGAGGCGGGAGCTACGAAGTGGACTCAATGCTCGATGAAGTAAGGAGGTTGAGGTACCTGTTTTGGAGGCAGAGACAGATCCCTATGCTCCACAAGTTGAGGTATTATGTAATGGTATTTCAATTCATGATGTCTTAGTTGATGGAGGTGATGTAGTTAATTTAATGACTGAGTCTATAATGAATATGTTGGGTTTAAAAATTGATCGCCCCTCAACACTTATGTTAAGGTCATTAAATAAGGGAAAAACTAAACCAGAAGGTGTTGTTTCAAATGTGGAAATATTTGTTATGGGTGTTGTATGTGTGGTAGACTTTCAGGTGATGAAAAATGGTACTATTGCGTACCCAATGTTGTTGGGAAGGCCATGGCTAAGGAGAGTTCATGCAAGAAACTACTAGAATGAAGGCTTCATGGCACTTGGACGTGGCAGAGAGAGGGTGAAGATAAACATGATCCCTCGACATCATAAGGCAGAACCTGTGGATTCAAGTGATGAAACTGATGATTGGACATCCTCTGATTACTCTAGTACCAGTGAAGTAGACACAGAAGATGGAGAAAGTGAGGTTGATGTTTCGGTCATGGATATCCTTCCAGTCACACCGAATCATGAACCCATAAAATTATCTGAAGAAGAAATTGATGATTGTCTCCAACAAATAAAGATTAGTGATGCTGTGATGGAGAGTGAGAAGGAATCCTACCTCAAACTCTTTCGAAGGTACATACACATATTCAATTTTGATTACAAGGAACTTTGTCAAGTAAGTTGGGTAGAACATTCTATTGAGCTGGTAGATGGTGCTAAGCCCATAAAGCAAATGCCATATAGAATGAATCCTAATTTTTCCAAGACTGTAAAAGAAGAAATAGATAAGTTACTTAATGCAGGAATCATATTTGGTGTGGAGAATTCAGAATGGGTTTCTCCCATTGTGATCTCAATAAAAAAGAATGGGAAGCTATGCATTTGTCTTGATTATAGGAATCTCAATAAGGCAACAAAGAATGATCATTACCCTCTTCCATTCTTAGATCAGATCTTGGACGAAGTAGCTGGCTAGGAGTGCTATAGTTTTGCTGATGGATATAGTGGATACAACCAAGTTTGTATAGCAGAGAAAGATCAGCTGAAGACCACATTCACCACTCCTTGGGGAACATTTGCTTATAGAGTTATGCCTTTTGGGTTGTGTAATGCTCCGGCAACGTTCCGGTGCTTGATGAATAGGGTGTTTGAACCCTACATTGGGAACTTCATCAGAGTATTTCTGGATGATTTTTACATCTATGGGAGCAAGATGGACCACATGCACTAGATGGAGACAACATTTCAAAGGTTAGATGAAGCACAAGCCTCACTAAACCCTACAAAGTGTGTCTTTGGATGTTCTAAAGGCATTTTGTTAGGGCATGTTGTATCAAGAGATGGTATTGGTATTGATCTTGATAAAGTTTCAAAAATCAAAGAGTTACCATTTCCTATGAATAGAAGTAAGTTGAGATCATTTTTAGGCCACATGGGTTACTATAGAAGGTTCATCAAGAATTTCTCAAAGATTGCACATCCACTAACCTAGTTCTTGAAGAAGGATGTTACTTATGAACCAGGAAATAAGGCGCATGAAGCTTTTGAACAACTGAAGGAAGCCCTGGTGTCTTCACTTGTTTTAAAAAATATAGATTGGAGCAAGCCATTCATTGTGTATACTGATGCCTCAGATGTAGCACTAGGAAGTACTCTGAGCCAAAAGGATGAAAATGGGAATGATCATCCAGTTTACTTTGGGAGCAAACAAATGAGCAGTGCTGAGTTAAATTATACTGTAACTGAAAAAGAGGCTCTAGTTATCATTTTTGTTGTAAAGAACTTTAAAAATTACTTGCTAAGGCATAAATTTATAGTTGTAACAGATCATCAGGCTCTAAAATATATTGTAAATAATCCTAACCCATCAGGGAGGATAGCAAGATGGATAATTTTGCTACAAGAATTTGAATTTGATATTATAGATAGGCCAGGAAAGAAACATGTCAATGCAGATGCACTCTCTCGAGCCTATGATGGTTTAGGTTCATCTTGTGATGATGATGATTTCTCAGATGCAACATTGTTATCCCTTGACACAATCCCTTGTGAATACAAATATATTTGGAATTATCTGAATGAATTCAAGTTTCCTGATGGTGCCAATGCAAAGACTAAGAGGAAGATTACTCAAGCCAGTCGTCCATATTCTATTTTGCATGGAGTATTATTTCGAATAGGACCTGATGGATAGTACAAGAGGGCAGTTGGACGTGATCAAGGGAAGGAGCTGATATAAAAATTCTACAATGGTACATGTGGAGGACACTTCTCTAGAAAACTTACAACAAGAAGGATCTTGGATGCAGGTTATCACTGGCCCACTCTTTTTAGAGATTGTTATAATTATTGTAAGACATGTGATATTTGTCAAACACATGGTAACCGTAAGACTTCATTAGCACCATTATGCCCTATTCTTCCACTTGGTCCCTTTGAAAAGTGGGGAATAGATGTTGTAGGTCCACTTCCAACTACCCCACGCCAAAATAAGTATATTGTAGTTGTCATAGATTATTTAACCAAGTGGGTTGAAGCTAGGCCATTGAAAACAACTTCCATGGATGAAGTGGAAAGGTTCATATATGAACGCATTGTCACCAGATTTGGTTGTCCATTAGAAATTGTAACACATTAATGAAGCCACTTCATTAATGAGGTGGTAGAAACCCTAGTCAACAAGTTTTCTATTAAGCACATGAAGACAAAAACATACAAGCCAAGCATAAATGGACAGGTGGAACGAAAAAATTGTGTTATGTCAAATTCTTGCAAAAGATGTAGCCTTGTAGGTACATAAGTGGGATAAAAGGATTCATGCAGCATTGTGGGCATATAGGGCAACATCAAAGTCAACAACAAGATACTCCCCATTTCAGTTGACTTATGGCATTGATCCAGTTCTTCCTATTGAGTTTGATATTCCCACTGTGAGAGTTATGAAAAATGAAAGGATGGATGAAAGTGATTCAGTAAAAGAAAGGTTGGTGCATCTTCATTTGCTAGAGGAAATGAGGGAAATAGTGATGGATACAAGCTATAAGAAGAAAATGAAGCAGAATGAATACTTTGATCAACAGATCCGTTGGTCTCTATTTCATGTGAATGACTTGGTTCTAGTATATGATTCCAAATACAAAAAAAGAAGGTAGAGAAAATTTCTTCCCAAATGGATGGGGCCCTACAAAATAGCAGTTGTGCATGAAAATGGTACATATCGACTGGAGGAATTAGATGGCATCCCCATTATGAAATGGGTCAACCACGACAAGTTAAAGATTTTCCAAGCACCAGAATAGTCTACTCCGAGGACGGAGTAGAAGCTAGGAAGGGGGAAAATGTCGACATTAAAATTTTCCTCCGTAATTTCTATTTTATTAATGTATGTATTAGGAATAGGATGTTGTTAAGTATAATTAGTAGTGGCGTCCAATAGAAGATAACGACACTGTCAGTATGGTGCCGCCAATAAAGTGGAGTACAGTAATAGTCAAAGTATAATATGAATGTTGTAAAAAGTAAATATTTGTTGTAAGTGGTCCGGTAATGTTAAAATGTCAAAGTTTGGGTAAGTAGAGAAGTAGGGTCTACATGATTAGGAATTAGAAATATTATATTTGTAATAAGGACAAAGAGTGATGTCATAAATATTTTGTGTATTTTATTTGTGGAAAAGTCTAAAAAGGTGGAACCCATGTGAGATGATAAGGTTTATCTTATCTTAGAAGATAAGCCTACATGTAAAGGCAAGAGTTTAGGCATGGAATATGATTGGCCGGAAGAGGTTTCCTATCCTATCTTAGAGATAGGGTGGATAAGCCTGAATTCCTATAAATAAAGAGGTCACCCCCTCATTTAGCATAGAAGGAAGTAGTGAGAAATATTGTATGAGTAAGTGTGTAAAGGAAGCCATCATTTTGAAGGTGTGTTAAAGAAGCCATTAAGAGGTGTAATTGTGAAGTTTCTCCCATAGTTATTGTTGGAAGGCAAGTGAAGTTAGTAACACTTGAAGTACCTCATGGGTGAGATTGTAACAATTTCATGTTGATATTATAATTTACACTTATATTTCAGATTTTTCATCATTCCTTCGTATCATAGTCTATGGTATTCTTGTGTTATGTTTGTTGTTGTGTTTCCAGATTACATCCACCAAACTAAAGGCCGTGCATTAGTAAATAATCATAGCACGAGGAGTTCCCAGTGGAGAATTATCATAGTGCTGGATTGGTGATGACAGATCCTTTATCCTGCAACATCTATCTTCTCTCTCTTCTTCTTTCTTCTTCTCTTTCTAGAATTCTATTTCTCTATTGAAGAGAAAATTTTGTAAAAAGTGACTTAAGTCACTTAAAGTTTCTATTTCTTCATTGGGGATTTCAATTTAAGTTGAAAACTCACATGGGAATGGGAATAGCCACTGACTTTGACTATAAATTGTAATGCTCTCTCTATTCCCGATAATCAATGTTGGACCTTTGTAGCAAGTTATATTCTTCCATTCCCTAGCATTTTAATTTTCCTCCATTCTCATCTTGTCACTCAGTCGAGCACATGCTGAAATTTTTAAGAAGTTGAAGAACTTTGTGTCTTCTTTGTAGAACGGATAAAACTTGATAAAGCTTTGTATTTGTCTTGTAATTATGCATTTGATCATCTTGTGATGTTGTGTTGCATTTTCTTGTTTCTTTCAATTTAAATCAGAATCACGTTTGAATTGTAGTTGATGAAATCTGAGTTCTACTTATCAATACAATTCCCCTTCTCATTTCTCTCTCTCCCTACCTACAATTTCTCCCCTCTTTAGTCTAGTGTTGCAATTAGAACAAGGGTGTTTTTGCACATTCCCTGACCTCTAGCCACCAAAGGATATTAGTCTAGTGTAAATAATTTCTAAATTTCAATAAATGGGAGCCGCTCCATTACAAAGCGAAGGGATTCAATCCCATAAGCGTTGAAAAAGCCCTTATTTTTTCTTTGACAAAATATTTCACCAACAATTTTTGGTACCCACCATGGGGTGGATTTTGTTGTCTTGCACCCTATAATAATCCACAAAATTCATAAAAATTTGTAAAATACGAAACCCAAAAAATGAAATGATTTTTTTTGAAAACCCACTAGTTGTTTTTACATAGAACCCTTCATATTTCGTTTATCTTTTCGTATTCCCAACTGTAAAATTTCCTATTACTCATTAAAAAGACATTTACAAGTTAGTAGATAGAATATTCACTAAAGATGACTAAACAAGTGGAATTGTAGTCTTTCATAATCTTGTATTTGAGTTGTAAGAACAATCTAATTTCATAATTGATCCCATATGAATTCCAAGACAAGCTCCTGAGAATCCATTTGAAGATCTTCTATTGTTAGTCCTGATACATCTCCCATCTCTCCACAACCACTTAATACTCTTCCTCCAGAGATGGTTGAACAAGTACCTTGGGGTCAAAAACACCAGTCTATTGGCTTTGACTCATCCACTTCACGAAGTACCCAAAGGATCAAGAAAGAACTTTCCCAAGTTCTATGGAGATGGAAGGCAATGTCTAGATGATCATATTACAACTTTCATCACAACATGTGGCATTCTTTGAGTAGGAAATGAAGATGTTGTTATTTGACTATTTGTGGAGTCATTACAAGATGCTATTGCAGAATGGTTCTATTATTTGTTGCCTCATTCAATCACTGATTGGGCATATATGAAATCTATCTTTGAAGCACGGTTCAAGTCAGAAAAAAGATGGTCATTCCCTTCTCGCTTAATTGAATCAAATGAATAAAGAACCACAATATCTCATGAGAGAATTTGTGGCCAAATTCAACAATTTGATTTATAAGATTCCTATCGGTGCTCGTCCTGCTGCAAATAACCAAGAGAAGTTTTTCATAAAATTATCAGTTACCGGAAGTTGGTTTCATTTTGCAAAAAAATCAACAGAACACTTTGGATAATGCTCAAGAATTTTTTATTGAGGTGGAAGATGATCTTATCATGTCAGGGAGGATCAAGAACCATTCAACAAAAAATAAGGTCTAGAGTTCCTAGTATGAAGGCATTGATTCACTGCTACAAAAGTTGGTCAATGAGTTGAATATAATGAAGAAGCAAATGGATCAACATGTTCCATATCAAAACCAAAGCTGGAATCAAACTATTGGAGCATCGAAAAGGCTTGCCTTCGAAGCTCCACCTATAAATGCAACAAATGGAGCAAGAAAAGATGAAGAAGATGAAATTGTTGAAGAAGAACCTATAAAAGAAGAAGAAGTCAGATATGCAAACATCAAGTATTTTGAATACTATTCTATTGAAGATATTGAGGATTCCATGAATGATATAAATAACTATTCTTATGCAGTGTTAACTCACTCACAACACAGAAAGAGGCCTTTTTTTTTGCTACCCAAGTTGAGCACTTGAATCCTCCAAAGGTAACTTTACAAAAAATAATAACAAAATAAGGATCCCCGTTGCTCACTTCCATGGAATCAACCAAGAAGAAGCCTAAGACCACCTCAACCAAGGTCACATCGACTTCTCTGGGTAAATATCTTTCCTCTCCCTTAGTCAAATCAACTACTGCTTCTGATTCTTTTACTTCTATGAATGTAACTCCTACACCTGTCAAGGATGCCATTATTCTTGAGGTATATACTTCTTCATCTTTTGACATCATTGACCATAAAAATAGGTATAAAGTTCAAACTACTAAGTTTGAGTATCTGAGAACTCATCCAAAGCAATTTGATAAAATTGTCCAATTTATCAAAGGCAGTATTTCAAAGTATAGTCCCATCAATTCCACTGCTAAAGAAACACTTCCCACTCCTAGTACCACTCCTCAGAACCTTCTTGCCTTGACATATTCCACTTCTGAGAAAGTAGAACCCTTCTACCTTCTTTATTGATCAATGGTTATAAACTAAGTAATTATATCATTGACTCTGGTGCTTTTGGCAACATCATGCCCACTTGTAAATGAAAAAGAGATGTTAGTGCAAAATGTAAACTAGAAACCAAACTAGATCAATTCCTAATCTAAAACTCTATATCACTACTGCAGATTGAGCTATATGGAAAGGGAATAAAATACAATATCTTCACTTACCAAAGTAGAGCTCCCTTTGATTTATTTGGCATGCTTAAGATGTTGGATTGCAGTTGTTTTGCTTCAGATTTATGGATTCATTTGGATAACATATCCCCTTGATTGTGTTTAGATTGCTTGATTGATGAAGATGAATTGATTATAGATGAATGATGGATTTATAGAGTGGATGGATTGATTGGATAATAAAAATATTTTCCAAGTTAGCTCTTATGGAGGAGGAGAGCTCAATTTATAGTTAATGGGTGGAGGATTCAATGGCTAAGATAAAGCCAAGTTGGATTTGGATCAAAGGTGGAGAGTGCACGAGAAGAATGAAGAATTCTAGAATGGAGATTTATAGAATTTAGAATTTGAATTCAATAATTCAATGGAGGGAGGAAGCTTATATTTGAATTTTTAAATCAATGGAAAGAGGGAAATTTAGAGAGGCTTCTAGAAATAGAAGCCTCTAGATTTAGAGGTGTGAGGATGTGATTAGGATTAGAATTAGATTAGGTTAATAAATGTGATTAGGAGTGAGATTACATGGAAAGGCTAGGTGTAGGGATGTGTAGGGTAGGTGGGTAGGTAGATGTAGGAATATTAAATTCCTAGAAAATGTTAATAAGGATTATGAGTGGGATAATATGATATAATAATGAATTAAAGGATTATATGAGATGGGATATTGGATAATGATAAAGGATTAATGGGATAAATGATAAATGATGATAACATGATAAAGGGGTAAATATGATAAAATGGATTAAATAATAATAATTAATCTTGTGATTAATTATTATATGGATGATGTTTGGATATTTGCAGGACAGGTTAATCGTAATTAATCATGTTGACATTTTAGATGTCTACATTATGCCCCTCTTTGAATGATTATTGTGTAGCAATGACCATTCAATGAAAAAGAATAAAATATGTTAGGATGGTGATATGATGCCCCCTCAAGGGGTTAGGTGGAGAGGAACAAGGTGGGTAACTACTCAAAAAGAGGAGAGGCCAAAGTTAGTAGATGAAAGATGGTTAGAGGATGAGGATTAGAGAATTAGAAGATTTGAGTATTTAGAGGATGAGGATCAAAAGATTTGAGGATTTAGAGGATGAGGATGAGAGGATTAGAAGATAAGAGAGAGCGATATTAGAAGATTAAAAGATATTGGATTTTGGAGTAGAGGATGCCTTAGTCATTGATGTATGAAAATGGTGAGTATTTAGGATTGGTGGATTAGAAGATACCCCAGTCAACAAGTTAGGATTGAAGATTGTGGATTTAGATTTGAGGATGTTGTATTTGATGATGTTAGATTTGAGGATGATAGATTTTAAGATGCTAGATTTGAAGATGTTAGATTTGAGGATGTTGGGTTATAGGATGCCCCAGTCCATGGGTGAGGATTGAAGATTTGGATTTGAGGATGTTGGATTTGAAGATGTTATATTTGATGATTGATTGGATACGAAGATATGATGTTGGATTTGGAGGATTAGAAGATTGAGGATGTTTGGATGAGAGAATAAGGATTGGTTTTTGGATCTATTTGGATGATAGGAGACGATTGGGATGAAGATTGAGTTTGATTGATGAGAGGATGTTAGGGGATGCCCCGGCTAAAGGGTGAGGATGTTGGATGTTGGATGTTGGATGCAAGCTGATAAGATTTGGGTGTGGATATTTGACTAATTGATAAAGGTTTGATTGAATAGGGGGATGAGGAGGGTAGATTGTTAGTTAGATGATGATGATTATTTGTGGATGATGATAGGGTTAAATGATGATGATATAAGGGGGTGTGCTACCATAAAGTGCTCACTGTTATCATCATTAGCATTTGTTATTGATGTGGTAGGGAAAAATGCACCAAGGTATAGAGATAATGATAATTGAATTACCAAATGTATGTGTCCTCATATCATCAGACAAATTAATAAAAAAAATATGGTCTTCATATCATTAGACCGTGTAAAAGAAAAAAGAAACAAAAGGGGCCTCATATCATCGGCCAAAATGTAAATGCAGACAAACAAGCAAAAACACACATTGTATTTTTGTATTTTTGTGAATGTTTTGATTTTTAGATTTTTAGATTATTTGGAATGTTTTGATTTTTAGATTTTGGATTTTGGATTTTGGATATTTAGATGTTTGTATTTTTGGAGGTTTAGATTTTGGATGTTGAGATTATTTGATGTTGGATGTTGAGATTTTGGATTTGGGATGGGGGGTGCTTGAGATTATGTAAGATGAAAGGATTAAAGTTGGGATAACTCATTAGGGGATGAGAAGGGATGTAAGGTGGGATGTGGCATTCTCCTATAAGTCCCAAAGTGTGTTTGGGAAGGATTGAGGGAAATTGGATAGATTGGATAGGATATGGATTGGTTGATAGGTTAGGATTAGATGGGATGTGGGATGGGAGATAGATAGGATGAGGGATGTGGTATAGGATAAGATGGGGGATATGGAATAATATGGAATATGATAAGATATGACCCCAAGGTATAGGGGGATGGATTGAGGGATAGATGTGGTGTGCCCCC
This sequence comes from Taxus chinensis, assembly GCA_019776745.2. Lineage (NCBI taxonomy): Eukaryota > Viridiplantae > Streptophyta > Pinopsida > Cupressales > Taxaceae > Taxus > Taxus chinensis. Next base: position 47,120,227 of record CM034148.1, read on the forward strand.
AAGTGTAAAGTAGGGTGGCTTGTGTGGATGGATAGATGGGTTCGATTTTCCCATAGGTGTAGGGTAGGATGGGATGTGAGGGGTATCTAAAATGGATGATGCCCCTAATAGATGGTAGTAAGGCTACCCCCAGTCATGATGATGACATTTCAAAAGGGACATGAGGAGGATTGGATGAAAAGGAAATGATCATTGCCTGCCCATGGATGTTAGATCCTAAGGGAAAAAGGATGTGGATGTGATGGATGGAAGGAAAATAACATCAGTGATGAAAAAAAGATGAGCCTAATGAACACATGTTGTAAGGAAAGAGTCGGACTAAAACAAAAGTGTGACCAAGGTCTAAACAATACTTGGCAACATGTGAGCCCTATGTCTCTGTGAGATCAAAGTGTGTGTGATTGTGATGGTTAATTACCACTTGAAGTGAAGACTTAATGGGTAGTATGTGAAGAAAAACTAGCCAATGTATAGGGAGTGATTAAGTCAAGTAGGTTGATGGAAGGTGAATGGAAGGTTAAGCCGTGCATTGCTCCACTGTAAGCCAAATGTCCATAGCCCCAACAAAGATACATTCGATTCTTATCAGAACATTACTCTACTGCCAGCCAGACATCCATAGCCCCGATAGAGTTGCTGGAAACACCCCTAGAGAGAGTCTTGAGGTGGATTTTATTTGATATTTTTAATTTTGATATGATTTTTTGTTTTTTGATATTTGGATATTTTTACATAAAGAGGTTCCACTCTCTTGAGAACTCTCAAGGGGTTAAGAATCACTAGTGGCTTGGTGGGGGGATGGAAATGAGCGTGTAGATGACATTGAATAGAGTGTTAAAAGATGCACCCAAGGGTCTTCACCACAAGTTGATTAAGTGTGTTAAAGTGTGTGGATCTCTAGGAGGACAAATTGTGATAGAATGTTGGAGGTAATGATAGACCAAAGTCACATGATTGTAGTAGGTATTATTATCTTACAACATGTGTGATCAAGCCAATCAAGTATTCAGATGAATGGATTGGAAGAGGATATGAATAGATGTGATGATAAGAATGGATTATATGAAAAGGAATTTGGATGTTGGATGGAAGGAGGATGGGTGGGAAGGAAAGAACATCCATGTGCAAAGGCAACGAATTATGTGCTCAATCCATTTTTAGGTGTTTGGTATTTGTAGGGGGGTTAAATGATTTTTTATTGGGTTGAGTGGTTGGGATGGTACGATCAACAAGAGGAGTGGTAAAAATGGGTTGTGATGGAGTAGTGGGAGGGATTTTGTTAGTGTTAGGTTTATATCCTAATCCTAAATGATCTAGATTTTGATGAAGGGAGATGGGTTCACGGATACCTTGTTTATGGATGCCTAAGATTTTTCCTCGATGTTTCATATTAGCAAACATATTTTTAGATATATGATATGAAGTGGATGAGGAAGATGATGCCATATGGTCATCATGAGACTGAGGGGTTGTAATTTTGTCATCCGCTAAGAGGACAAACTTGAAAAACGATGGGAGGTGAGATTTGTTTTGGTTTTTGGTTGGTGATGCATGTTTGTATGTACAATGAGATTTGGATGGCTAATGATGTTTGGATGTTCAAGTGGGGTTTGGATGGTGGACGATGGTTAGGGATAGGATTGGGATGGAAATGTGGTGGATAGAGAGGTACAAGGATAAGAATTCCTTAGTTAATGATATTTTGGACATAAGACCCTAATTGCATGCACTGATTGGTCAAATGTCCATGGGTACAATGGAAGTCACAATAGTAATGTTCCTGATACCAAGATGTTTTGGGAAGGTTTTGATTGTGTGATTTTATTGGTGGATGGATGATCATGTTGAAGGTTTTTAGACGATGGAAGATGGTGGTACAAGGATTCTCCTAAAGGAGTGAAGTGGTTTGATATTAAATTGGTTTGGAGAATAGTAGGAAGTAATGGTGCGAGATTGGGTGGTTTAATGAGATGTGTCTGGTTGATTTATGGTTGCATTTGTTTTGGCTTAGAAGATGAAAGGTATGGATTAGGCTTGTGGGGTCAAAATGGATATTTTGGGCTTGGAGTACGAAGTAGATTTGAGTTGAGTTTTGATTGGTCTGAGTATGTGGTTTTGAGGTAAGTGGTTTTGGTTTAGGATTAGATTGTTTGGGATTAGTAGATGTAGATGAAGGGGATGGGTGTGATATGGGTGTCACATTAGATTTGGGTGATGTTGGGGATGCAAGGGATTTGGGAGATGGGTGTGGTGTAGGAACCTCATTAGATTTCGTCAATTTGGGGGATGAAGTAGATGAAGGTGGCATAAGATCCTCATTAGATTAGGTAGGAGATGGGGTGGGGAGAGGATTGGGATTGGATTTATTAGGTTTGGGAGTTGATGATTTAGGAGTTATGTTAGATGTTTTAGGATTGGAGGATGGTGGGGATGAAATAGGATTAGAGGATAGGAGAGTGTTAGGTTTAGGTGATGAAGGGGTTAAGATAAGATTAAGCGTGGATGAAGAGGATGAGGGTGGCATAAGATCCATACTAGATGGTTTAGGATCGGGGGTAGAAGGGGATGAGGGTGACTTAGGAGTCATAGTGGATGAGATATTTTTGGGCTTACGTGATGGAGGGGATGAAATAGGCTTATAGGCTGAATTTGATGGTGGATTAGGGTATATGAGACTATCTAGGAGAAAGTCCATAGGATTAGATTGAGATGATGAAGATGATGAGGATGGAGGATTAATATGAGATACGGGGGATGATATTTTTGGGTTAAGTTGTTGGGATTGTTGTGGATATGTGAATGGGACTTGATTATAGGTTTTATAATAATTGGATTTAGGAGCTGAGATTTGGGATGGTGGTGGATTATTTGAATGAGTTTTGATGGGAGGAAGGTGTAGGTCATGATGACTTATAGGGGATTTGGAGGTTTTAATTTGGGATAGTTATGTGGACTTGGGATTGGTGACTAGATTATCAAGGACATAAAGGATGTCCTCTTGGTCTAGGTCAAAGTTAGTGAGGTTTTCAAAGTCAATATAATTAGCTTGTGCGGATAGTGGTTTATGTTGATTAGGTCGAGGTGTGGATTGAGATGATTTAGGTTCCTCAAAGAGGAAGTAAATGGGGTGAGGGGTAGGGATATTAGGAATGGGAAATTATGGATGGGGTTGGTTGGGAGATGATAATTCAGGAGGTGATTGATTGATAAATGATCTAAGATTGGATATTTGTTGATTGAGTTATTGGACGGGTTTTAGGATTTTAGGATCAACATGTGATGGTTAATTTGGACGGCGAGGAGGGTATTGGTTGAGGTAGGATGTGATATTTGAGATTTTTTTATTAAGGTGTTGGATAGTGTGTGAGATTTCATGATCAAAGTGAGATGGTTGAATTTGATGGGTGGGGGATGATGTGATAGCTTGGTTGATGGATTTAGAGAAGAGGTAGGGGTTTGGAGAGGATGGGGATTAAGAATCAAAGGCATGGTTTGATATGATGTGTGGGGGATTAGATTTGGATTAGGATTTTTTGATTAAGGATGGTTAATGGGATTAGGATTAGGATTGTTTGATTAAGGATGATTGATTATGATGATGATTTTAAGGTGATAGGATGGTTAAGGGTGTTCATAAGCAAGAAAAAAACATGCAACACACACCCTAACTAGTCAAGTGGGATTGCAACCAAATTGTACCCTGCTTTTAATAATAAACACCAACAATGGTACCAAAAATAGGCTCTCCACCTATGTGTCAATGTGGGGTCAGCTAGCAAGTAATCTTGGGGACTACGGCCTGCTTGCACTATAGTTTGATATGGGACCAAAAGGTTTCTTAGACTAGGATATACGAGCACACTAGGGGCATCCCTAATATACCTCACAGTATGTGGGGCCCAGTACCATTTTGCAAGGATTTTGTCTAAGGCCTGGGTATTGGGACATGGATTGCCCTCTCTTCATGTTTCTCTTAGAATAAGAAATCACTTAGCCAATAACGACAACTATCCAAGGATTTATATACCCTGCCGGAACATAGGGGGTGTCTACGTGCGTGGAGGTGAAACCCATAGTCACAAGAATCCTAAGACTATGGTAAGTGTGTGGATATCACTTCCATGTCACGTTACCCCTATAAAGAAAAAGGGGAAGGCTAGCCGCTTTTGATCCTCAAGATTGTCCTAGGATGTAGGAGGAGAGCATATGTGGTTTCACCTTTGGGATATAAAAAGCACACAAGGGGGATATATACAAGCAAAAAAAACAAAATATAAGATGATATATATATAAAATAACAAATATTTTACGTCTTTAAAACGGTAGTTGCCAAAAATGTAAATGAAAAAGAAATTTTAGTGCAAAATGCAAACTAGAAACCAAAATAGATCAATTTCTAATCTAACACTCTCTATCACTACCTCATATTGAGCTATATGGAAAGGGAATAGAATGTAATAACCAAAGTAGATCTCTATTTGATTTTTTTGATGTGCTTAAGATGTTGGATTGTAGTTTCTTTACTTTAGATTTGTGGATTCATTTGGACAACATATCCCCTTGATTGTGCTTGGATTGCTTGATTGATGAAGATGAATTGATTGTAAATGAATGGTGGATTACTAGGGTGGATGGATTGATTGGATGATAAAAATGGATTTTCCAAGTTAGCTCTCATGGAGGAGGAGAGCTCAATTTATAATTAATGGGTGGAGGATTCAATGGCTAAGATGAAGCCAAGTTGGATTTGGATCAAGGGTGGAGAGTGCATGAGAAGAATGGAGAATTCGAGAATGGAGATTTCTAGAATTTGAGAGAAGTCTCCATTGAGTTAAAAATTAAATGGAGGGAGGGAGATATATTTTAATTTTTAAATATGAAAGAGGGAAATTTAGAGAGGCTTCTAGAAATAGAAGCCTCTAGATTTAGAGGTGTGAGGATGTGATTAGGATTAGAATTGTATTAGGTTAGATAAATGTGATTAGGAGTGAGATTACATGGAAAGGCTAGGTGTAGGGATGTGTAGGGTAGGTGGGTAGGTAGATATAGGAATATTAAATTCCTAGAAAATATTAATAGGGATTATGATAGAATAATATGATATAATGATGAATTAAAGGATTATGGTTTGAGATGGGATATTATAATGAAATAAAATGATTCGGGATAAATGATAAATGATGATAAAATGATAAAGGGGTAAATACGATAAAATGCATTAAATAATAATAATTAATCTTGTGATTAATTATTATATGGATGATGTTGGGATATTTGCGGGACACGTTAATCATAATTAACCATGTCAAAATTTTCCACTTATGAGTAAGTAGAACCCTTCTACCTCTCTTTTTTGATCGATGGGTATACACTAAGAAATTGTATTATTGACTTTGGTTACTCTAACAACATCATGCCCACCAAAGTTGTTAAGGCTCTTGGTCTCACTCTCACCCTTGTTGTTGGTCAATGTTACCTTATGGAGACCAAAGAAGTACCTCTCATCGACCAAGTCAAATATGCTCAAGTGAAATTTGTAGATTTTTTGGACAAGAAAGTCAAGATGGAAATACTTGTAGCCAACATTCCAGCTTCATATGAGATGTTTATGAGCCAAAGTTTATTTCAGGTGTTGGTGGAGATATACAAATGGATTGGTCACATGCCACCATATAATTCAATAGTAAAATGAAGAAGCTCCTTCCTATAAGAAAGATGAGATATACCATTCAAAAGGAAGATGACCCAAGGGTGGAGATTTTGTACCAAGATTCAAGTTACAAAAAATATTTCATAACTTTAGAGGAAGATGTTGAGATACCCCTATTAATGGAGGAGTACCCAAATTTGATTGAGTGAGTTAGAAACTTCAAGATGATTTGATGGACCCAAATTTTGATATTGTGCACTTCCCGTTGAATATGGATACAAGTTCCCTACTTGGTGATGATGAGGATCACATATATCTTGACTTGTCACAGATCAAGCTTGAGATGATAAGAAATACATATCATGGAGAAAAAGTAATATCAAATGACTTCTTGAAATATGATCCCTAGTCATCTAATCATCTTCTCAAAATTCAACATGAGGATTTGTTTGATAGATATGATTGTGAATATAAATCTCTCTTTTATGTTAAGAGAAGAGTACATTCTCAATGATGAATGTATACATAATAAGGTGTTTGATTATATCAAGGATGATTCCACCTAGGAAGAAATCATTTAGACACTTTGGATAATGCTCAAGAAGTTGTTATTGAGGTAGAAGATAATCTTATCATGTTGGAGAAGATCAAGAACCATTCAACGAAAAATAAGGTCCAGAGTTCCCGGTATGAAGGCATTGATTCGTTGCTACAAAATTTGGTCAATGAGCTGAATAAAATGAAGAAGAAAATGGATCAACATGTTCCATATCAAAACCAAAATGAAAATCAATTTTTTGGAGCACCAGAAAGGATTTCCATGGAAGTTCCACCTATATATGCACCACATGGAGCAAGAAAATATAAAGAACATGAAATTATTGAAGAAAAATCTGCACAAGAAGAAGAAGTTATATATACAAACATTGGGTATTTTGAATACTCATCTGATGAAGATCCTAAGGAGTCCATGAATGATATAAATAACTACTCTTGTGTAATGTTCACTCACTCACAAGCACAAAAAGAGGCCTTTTTTTCCGCTAATTCAGTGAAGCACCCAAATCCTCCAAAGGTGACTCTTCAAAAAACAATAACAAAAGGAAGATCAGTGTTGCTCACTTCCATGGAATCAACCAAGAAGAATCCCAAGACCACCTCAACCAAGGTCACATCTACTTCTTCAGGTAAGTCTCTTTACTCTCCCTTGGTAAAATCAGCTACTACTATTTCTTCTACTTCTAAGAATTTAACTCCTACACCTGAAAAAGATGCCATTATTCCTGAGGTATATAATTCTTCATCCTTTGACATCATTGACCATATCAAGAAGTCTAAAGTTCAAAATTTTGAATTTGAGTATCTGAGAACTTATTTTAAGCAATTTGATAAACTTGTCTAGTTTATCAAAGGAAGTAGTTCAAAGTCTAGTCTGATCAATTCCACTATTGAAGAACCACTTCCCATTCCTAGTACCACTCCTCTGAACCTCTCCCCAAAACATTCTGGCCTCAACATATTCCACTTATAAGAAATTAAAACCCTTATACCCCTCTTTGTTGATCAATGAGTATAACTAAGTAATTATATCATTGACTCTGGTGCCTCTGACAACATCATGCCCGCCAAATTTACCAAAGCTCTTGGTCTCACTTCACCCTTGTTATTGGTCGGTGTTACTCTATGGAGACCAAAGCAGTACCTCTCATTAACTAGGTCAAAGATGCTCAAGTGGCATTTGTAGATTTTCTGGATAAGAAACTCAAGATGAAAATACTTGTAGCCAACATTCCATCTTCATATGGGATGCTACTGAGTCGGATTTTCTATCAGGATGTTGGCGGAGATATACAGATCCATTAGTCGTATGCCACCATATAAGTTAATGGTAAAATGAAAAAACTCCTTCCTATAAGAAAGATGAGATATACCGTTCAAAAGGAAGATGAACCAAGGGTGGATCTTTTGTACCAAGATTCAAGATACAATAACTATTACATAACTTCAAAGGAAGATGTTGAACTACCCATATTAATGGAGTATTACCCAAATTTGATTGATCCAATTGGGAAACTTCACGATGATTTGAATGACCCATAATTTGGCACTATGTACTTCCCATTGAATATAATTACAATATACTTACATGGTGATGATGAGGATAATAGATATCTTGACTTGTTAGAGATCAAGCCTAAGATGATAATCAATACATATCATGGAGAAAAAGTAATGTCAAATGAATTCTTGGAATATGAGCCTCAGGTTTCCGATCATCTTCTCAAGATCCAACATGAGGATTTGTTTGATAGATATGATTGTGAATATAAATATTTCTCTTTTTCGTTTGGAGAAGAGGACATTCTCAATGATGAATGTATACATAATAAGGTGTTTGAGTCTCTCAAGGATGATTCCACTTGGGAAGAAGGTATCTCCATCATGGAGATGACTCCTGTAACTCAAGATGATCAAGATGAGGAAAGTGATGATCTTGATATTTCAGCCCCAACCTTGTGCTTGTTCTCCTTTTAAGAGGATGAAGCATTGTGCAAGTCACACCATAGTGAGTGACTGATCAAGAATGAGCCAGTGTCTATGAAAGAGGACTATTTGGAACAACTAAGAAAAATGGATCACTAATAATCCTATGATGGTGTCAAAAGTCTCTAAAGATCTAACAAGAACTAGTTCATGGAAACAATGGTCATGTAAATCATGACAAGAAAATAACAAATGCCCATTAATAAACATAAAGCTAGTTGTGGACATGACAAGCCAGGCATGATCAAGAATAAATCTAGAAGCAACAATAAAGTGAAAAATGGGAAATCAAAAGTAGGAATGAATCTAAAAATGGAATGGCAAATGGAAATGGGACTTTGAAACAACAAAGACAATGGGATATCTGAATGGATTTTCACATGCTGGAAGATCCATGTAGAATTTCTCAAGAAGAAACATGCCACTTTATCTTTCTCGGGCATATGTATATCCCTTATAGCAACTAGATTTTAAAAGCAGTTGAGGAAGGGGTCTTACTTCATTGAACTGGTGAATGAGTTTACAGAGCGACATCATTTGGTGCTACCCATGCATGTGTAACATTTGGAGAAGTACAAGCAATGAAAATAGGTTGTCCCCCGCATGTACCATAGGTTATTTAAGTTTGTTGCATTTCCCCTTTCCATGTTGTGTGTTTGTCCCTTTTCATTATGTAATCTTGCTGAGACTCTATTTCCCAATGGATAAGACACTGTTCTACTAAAGCCTAAATTGAGATTATGAAGTTCCTTCTTGCATCATCTTCATTTCATGTTAGAACAAGTCAATTCCTTGAGTATGATCCAATTGTTGGCATATACAATGTCAATGTATTTTATTTAATAAACCCATTGAAAATTTTACCCCTTTTTGGTCAAATTGGTAAAAATAGCCTAATTTGTCAAAATTGCCAAAATTGCCCGCTTTCAAAGTTCAACTTTTGGGAAGGGTTTCGGGAGCCTTAGAGTGTTTTAGAAGTCATGCTTATAGTAAATAGAAAGCTATCAAATTTTTCTCTGCGATGGTATGATTTAACAAGCATTCTGGGAGGTTATAAATGGTCTTGGGAGAAATTTATTCCTAGGAACTTTTTGGGAAAAACGTGTGCATGCATCATTGAAGATTCAACTTCAGAGAAGGGTTTTAGGAACCCCTGTGGTGTTTGGAGACCATATCCTGGGAATGGGAAAATTTTTGGGGCCTACTACGTGGTGAAATAATTCAGGTAGAGCCTTGAGAGCATAGAAAGCGTAAACCTTTCTGACTCTGGCTCAAGGTAGTCTTTCTACACATAAATTTTGCACTAAAGGTTTCAGAAACCTCGAGCAGATTTAAGATCCTCAAAAAAATTCAAGTGAGAGCACATTAAACCCCCTTCATGACCCATAAGTTGGTTTGGTTCGTGTTTATTGGCAACTCTTCCTGAAACTTAACTCATTGGCACACCACCATCGGCAAAAATGGAGGTATAAGAAAAAATTGTTTAATAACTCAATTTCAGACTTCCTAAGTAGTCTCATTGGATTCATTCACCCATTTCCATGCAAAATCATACATTATATGACCAAACTTCATCATGTACAGACCCCGAGGCAAAGGAAATTCTCCATGAGTGAAACGAGGCGGTGCAAATGAAGTTTAAAAGTGTGATTTGGTGCACTGGTGCACTTTTCTCGCCTCATTGAACCTTGGGTGCACTTTTGAGGTGTAATTTAACCCCAAAATTATGCCTCTTTCTAATTGGAGAAGAATTTTACAAGCAAAAAGTAAAAAAAGTAACACAAAAAACATGAAATGTGAAGGAAAAAGGCAAGTTACATGGCATGTGGGGCCCCTAACTCACCCAAGGCACATTTCCAACCTCCATTTCCACCTTGGGTGCCATTTTGAGGTGTAATTTCACCCCAAAAGTGAACCTAGGCTTGGTGTAGGTGCCATTCTCACGTGCATTTGCACCATGCACTTCCACTTTGCACCATGCACTTCCACTTTGCATATGCACTTCCCATCTCCACCAAAAACCATGCTAGTAACGTGTTTTATCTCCAACTCTCCATTAAGTTCATTAAAAAACTATAAGGCAGACATTAAAGCACATTTGGATTTGGTTTTTCATCCTTTCATGCCTATGAAACTCTTCATCTGCCTTAGGTAGACCAGAAGGCTTTTTGCTCATATCTCATGATCCCGTGGACAAAATCACTCCAAATTTTGGCCATCTACTCCTGTTGAGGGATAATTTCAGATAATTTATGATTCATAGCAATTAATTATCCCAACAAAAATATATTCATGACTGTTTTTTCTAGCCATCATACCCCTACTTTGCCCAAAAACATCATTTTGCAAAGAAGATTGGGAAAAATCCCCACGAGGGAACCTCAACAAACTTAGAGCATCCATTAATCTCGTCACTATCATCATTTTGAGCCATTTAACATGATATACTAATAATAATTTTTGTACTTGTGAACAAAACCATAATTCCTTGGTAAAAACACTTGCAAACCCACATACAAGTAAAATTGTTTTGTCATTTTCTCTCAAACCCTGTGAGAGAATCCTTTCAAAATTAGAGAAGAATTTTCCCTCACTGATAGGGTTCTAAAAAATCAAAAATCACTCAAATTAGATAAGAATTACTCTCAGACTAAGAAATTGAAAATTTTCCCCTTCCACCATTAATGCCAACTTGCTAGCCTTCCACACTTGTTTTTGAATTTATTGTTGATTTTGATGAGAGAATCTCACCAAATTTGGAGTGTCTATTTTTCTTAGGAATAGTTTTCCAATGAATTGAGTTGCGTCCAATTTGGATTTTATTTTTTATCATTTTTCCAGAAATATGAAATCAATTTCCCATAACATTAAAATCCACTCAAATTTGTGGATTTTCGGAAATGGTAGTGAAATCCTTTTTTGCTTGCACCATAATATTCTTGCCACTTTCTAAGGCCATGAAGATCATAAAAATGCAAGATGAAGCTCCACAAATCTGGATATAATCCCATTTCATTTTTAATGTTTGAGCATTTGAACATTGGAGACAATAACGTTAAGCATAAGGATTTCGTGTTTTCCTTCTTGAGTCATTAGGAACAAGAGGATTGTTGATCACAAAACATACAATTGGATCATTCAAATACTTTCATGATGGGAACCATGGTTATGAGGTTCATACAAATGACACGGATCCCCTTGGATTTAGACTTGACTCAAAATTTTATTAGTGTGTGGGAGTATCTCACCAACTCATTTAGACATGAAGTTTGATCTAGAGGACATTTTGGAAGGCTAGAAGTCCCCTAATTCTCCCTAAACCATTACAGTACATAAGATAAATCTTATATCTTTCCAACGCTTATAGGAATGCATGAATTAGACATTGTATACTCCCTCTATTAGTTGTCAAAGTTCATGGTCAAACTGGGTCAATAGGGAAACACATGTCTACAGTACCCTGACTTGTGCACAAATTCTATTTGCGTACTTCAAAGTTGATTGAGGAAAAAATATTGTGGACCTATTTGTTCTATTCTTTAGTCTTTGAGTGCGTGAAAAATAAAGGTTTCAACACCAAGGTCCACTCTTGTTTCGAAAGGGGACCTAACTGTTGTGGTGTATTAGTGTGATTTTGATTTTTCCAATTACACTATAGTTTATGCTACATTATTTTGTGTTTAGTTGTGATGACACATGGCAAGATAAGAGCCTCAATGATTTGGATATTTTTGAGAGGTCCATGTGGTGGGTTCTCAAGCCACCATGTGGTTTTCCATCACAATGCATTCACCAATATCTAGCATCATTCCAGACAATTTGTTCTAACATACCATGCTAACTTGAAGCGTTAGTCGTTTTAAGCACAATGGGACTTGCGGGAGAGTCTGTGCAACCGTAACAATCCACATCACCAACATGGTCAAGCCGCTAACCAACCCAAGTCACCAATAGTCACAGTGAGCTCGCGAGAAGGGGGTTACACCTGAACACTTAGACAAAATAATGGGTTACATGGCTGAAACCACAATGTTTACACAATGGACAATAAACAGGCTATTTTAAGCCTTCAAACAAACTCTTTACACGATGCATGTTAGATTTAATCCCTAAACCATATGCTAAAAATAGCTCGCTCTGGATGGGATTTGAACCCATGACCTTGGTGTACAAGGTTACAACACTCTCAACCAACTGCACCAATAACTAAACAAGTAGTTGGATGAGCTCTTCTTAATATTTAAACGGTGGTCATTTGGAGGACTACGTTAGTATAGACCATACAGATGGTAGTTTACAGTAAACATAGTTGAATTAAACCATCCTAGATGGCATTTTCAAGACGTTTGAGATGAACTTGAAGAGTATATATAGAATTTCATAGATGACTTCATCCTGAGCCTATACTTAATTTCCTCAATTTATGTTCATTTGGCCTCATTTTGAAATCATTTTTCGACCGCTTTTGATGTAGAATATGGGGAAATGGATCGTGCAAGTGCGACAGGAAGTTGGAGGACATTTTTTATCGAGATCAGATTCTTTCAAAGGTCTTTTAAAGCACATTTCTTATAATTTTCAAGATCCATTATCATTTGTAAGATTTCCATTATACTTGCAAATTTGATTTTGAATGGATCGAATTACATTTTAGCAGTCCCAGAGACGTAGCCTGATTAGTGGGTGAATTCCATTATCAATTTCAATGTTGTGATGTTTAGTTTTGCATTCTGTTTATTCCATGATTAATGATTGCAGTATGTTAATCATTTTGAATGCATATTTAATTGATTATGGTATAATAATAACACGAATTTACATATACTTTTCAATTAAATCATATTTGATAAGTTCTAATGTGCATTTAAAAATGAGTTTACAGATGGTACAAAGTCATATTTCAATTTAGTTATTAATCATAGCTGAATGATTGGATCAATTTTTTTAATCATATTCCTATTTAACAAATTTAGGAAAATGATTATTTTAAAAGGATCCATGTCTTGACCAACTATTTATACATGAGGTTCAACTGTTAGTTTACATATCATGTTTTGGTATCAATGTTGGTTAGAATGTTGGTTTAGCTTATGATTGCATTTTTGATATCATATTTGAGTTGGTTTTATTCAGTTTGTGTAGACATTTGGGCTTTTTGATCTTCCATTTGTAGTGTACAGTTACTAGGAGTGCATGTTGTTTGTAGAAAATAGGGAAGCATGTGACGAGAGGGACAAAAGGATCTCTCTTAATCTCACTTGTAGCGTGATTAAGGTATAGAATTGATTCTAGTTAAAGTTAGCATTGGTCACATTGTTTGGTGAGTTTAAACCATATTGTGAAGCTTTCCTTTATGGTGAATAACTATACCATTTTAAGCATATGTCCTTATTTAGGAGCAAGTGAAAAGAACACTTTCCATTTTGAGATATGGAGAATGACATTTGGACATTGCTTAGGGATTGAACAATTTTTGCACTCAATAATTTGGGTACTAATTGGCTATTTAAGTCGATTTTATATTCACAACTTTTTCTTAAGCATTGTACGATGCAATATTTAAGTTGTTTAAAATTAAAAGATTTTCTAACCTTTTCTCAACGGGGTGTGAAATTCACAGTTTCTTAAGGAAGGTAAAATTATTCCAACGTTTCTTGTCTATGAGAAAATGGGTATTTTACACAATTTTGGGTTTTGATATCCATGTTTAATTGGATAAGCTTTGTGTGGCTTTGTTGGAAAGGAATGTGCCTTGTTTGGAACTGTTCATAATTTTTTGAAAACATGAGGTTTCATCACTACCTCGTCATATAGGAGCTTTATTTTGTGTAGCCTTCTATTCAAGTTGTTGAACCAGGAAGAGGGATCAACCCTTGATTTGGTAAAATTGGGATTTCTTAGATAGTTTTTTATTACATAGCTATGGTATTGATTAGCATGCTTTTTATGCCTTCAATTTTATGGAATTTTGTGTTCATGGATAAGGAGTTTTTAACCCATGTTTGAAGTGTGTTGAAGTTAGACGAAGGTAATGGTGCCACCTGCAAGGAAGAGCCAAGTGAAATGTTTATCATGCTTGGATTCCTTCTCATATTTATGGTTGAAAATTTCATTTATGATCTTGCCAACAATTTACACAGGTTTAGTGGGCATGTTTAGTATGTCTAATTTTGGATACTTGCATTTTAAATGTATATGTTGTCGTTTGTGTGCAAAATTATGGATGCTTATAAGACCCATTTAGGCACTGTTTGTAATTGTAATTAATATACAAACTAGTTGTATCCACACATGATATTTGCACATGTTTTAAGTCCCTCATTTTGGGAATTTATTTGTAATTGTCATATGTGGTTACAATTAGGGTGTATAATTATTACACTAACAAACTGGTTTACAGTTGCACCTGGTGATCTTTTGCAATGATTGATAGTTTCACCGAATTGGAATGTGACACTTGTGCAGGAAGTTTGATTCTATCCCCAATTTCACATTGGATAGATATTTTATCCTCACTATAAATTTCACATGGATTTATTTGGAATCTTGCCTCCTTGTATGACGTTGTGTAGTATGTTACATAACTAATTTAATTTTGTGATATTTTGTAGTGATTTTCCAGTTTCATTGGGTCAGTTGGACACTTGCTAAGAAAGGGTTTTGTTATATATTTTACACTGATCTAGTTGGGAGATTTTCTAGTTTCACTGGGTCAGTTGGATAGCTTGTTGTATGGCGTTGTGTTGTCCATTTTATACTAATTTATTTTGGGTGAGATTATGCATTGCAGTTATTGGTCGTATCATAGTGATTTAACAAAAATATATTTATAAAACCCTATTTCAGAGTAACTGATGCAAACTATGACATACAACTACTAAGTAAAATATGACACAAATAAATAAGCATGTATGAAACCCTAACCAAAGAAGAAGGATAAAGAACTTAGCTGATTTTTGCGTTGTTTGGGACTGATATGAATTGGGAAGAGTGATGGAAAAAAGGGGAGAGTGTCATTACTACTCACAATAAATTTAGGAACTCATGAATAGATCTAAACATGGGCACCCACGACTGAACATGGGCGCTTGGGGCTTTGGTGACTGCTTCTGGGTTCTTGTGACTATACAAATGATCAAAATCTAGTTTTTACGATGTCGCAAGATTTCCGCTATTACTTTCTGTTGGTCACCTGATGATCGGACAATGATCGCTGAGGGTACCTGTAACCTACAAAATAGAAATTCACCTACAAAAATCCACAAACAGCATCATACCTAATAAGAAAGATGCAATATGGGGATTTAGACTGACCCTGACGGTCACCCTAAGAGTGAACTTATGACTGAGCACTACACTACATCTCAAAATCCATGTATTTCTTGTGTGTGTGTAGAAATTGTGTCCTAGGATGCCCTTGTGCAAGTGCAGTTGATAACAGGCTATAGCTAAATGTAGAAATGTAGTAAAATGTGTGAATGGAATAAAGAACTTCCCCTTCTTATTTTGTGTATGCAAAAAATGTAGTTCCTTGTCCCTTTATTGGATGCTAGGTGGATGCTTTGGAGTGTGTTAGGTGCTTTTTGAATGTAAGCTTAGGTGGTGATAACAATGCATAGTGTTTGGTCCTTGATCTTGAACACATAACTATGTATTTATATGATTACCTTGTTTGATATTCGTAATTGACAACTGGATGGTCGATCCATAAGCGAAAAAGATGCATAAAAGATAAAAGAGATCCAAAAGAAGTAATTAAGGTGAAAAATGGGAAGGGGCACCTCGGTGCTCCTATCTTGGCTGGGCGTTGGTGTCTGAGCCATAAAAGACAAATGAGTAAAATACCAACTAGGTTATAGGGTGTATGAGACCAAATAAAAAACAAGAAACAAAAACAAGAGGCCAAATATAGTTTTCAATTTCTAGTTTTCTTGCTTAGAAATTATTTGAATGCTAATATGTGTTTAGGATTGATGTAGTACCAAACCAATACCCTGTCCTTTATTTAAGTTGAATAGGTTTCTAACAACAAAATACCACTCTAACTTTGCAAAAGGATCAAAATAGTCCAAAAGGTTAAATTGTGCTATGGATGCTATAATTTTATCTCAAAGAAACAATGATACCTTGAACGTTGTCATTCTCTCCATAGTATTCCTCCTTATCCACAAACACACAATCCTCTTAACTTTTCCAATCACTCCTTTTCATGAAAATTTTCTAACACTCTCCTTTCTTCAAGTTGCTCTAGGTCTCAAGTACCAATTATTTTCTTAAATCATGTATGTTTGCCTTCCAAAGTTTATTATTTTTAGTTCTAATATTCCACACCTCAAACACAGTTAGAATCATCAAGAAATGCAACCAAGAAGGTCAAAAGTTTACAATTACTTGGTTCAATACTGTGACCTATGCCTCTCAACCATGCATCTTGCTCCAACTATGAATCTAAACTTCCATGGTGAACCAAGAGGTATAACTAGGATCCTCAGATCATATTTATCTGTGCCAAATTGCCCTTAAAATATCAAGTTCCAATTCTCTATACAATTCTTGCTTTTTTCATTTTTTCATTTTTTCAATCCAAACCCTCACTAGGATAGTCTAAGCACACTGTCATAAAATGTTTTTCTTTACCTGAGGTTTTAAGATAGAATGTCCTTGTTTTTGAGTACCCATAAATGGGTTATAAATGTGTATGGAGTTTCATGGTCATACCCCAAATGAAACTATGCCTTCCCTTGCAATTTCACTCATCAAATCAAGTTTCCTCACTGTGAATACAATCACTCCCAAATTGGTAATATAATTTCTTGTTTCCTCCAATGAATTTAAAAATTTCCTTTTCAATTCCCTTAAGGATTCCATTACAATGGATTCTACAAAATTTTATGGTGGATCACCAACCCTAAAGATTTATAGCTCGTGGTTTCTCTTCAAAACCCTAGTCTATGCATAGAGAGCTCGAGAAGGCTTAAATTTGCATAGTTTCTTCCAGAAATTGATTCAAGGCCAAAAGTTTATTTTAGTGGTCTGATTCAATGCTAGTAACAATGTCTCCTTACCAGCTGAGGTGTAGAAAATTCTAATAACCTGTGTCTTTCTAGTTTCTTTCCCTCCTAGACACTTGTAGGTGACAATTTCAGTCATCTAAACCCTCTTTTTTTATATACATCAAAAAATTCTCAAGGTCTGAGTATCCTTAAAACACAAAATTCATCTTATACTGAAGGAATCAATTCAATAACCACATCCAAGTCATCTCTTCACTTCTTTACAAGGTATAATGCTTGTAGCTCTTGTACAATCACACTAAATGATAAATACAGTCTTTCCACAGTCAATGTCTCGTAAAACTTCAAATACACAATATACTATTCTACCTCAAACGTGTATGAAATTGAAAATGATTCTTTTAACCTATCTAACTCATGCCATTATAGTTTAACTACTCAAGATGTCTTATATTTCTGATTTCAATCAAGAATCCTGCAAGTTAGATCCCAAAATAGGGGAGTCACTCTTAAATGCCAATTGTGAAGTCTCAAAATCTTTTCCCAAGGCAATGGAATAGTGTTTCCCTAATAGCATGCATTAAATGCAATCTCCCAAGAGCCTATTACAAGATGACAAAGTATAACAATACAACACATTCCACTTCCACAATTACTCTTCACAAAAACATGCAAGTTCATAGAGGATTCATTTATGAATTCATTCTAATAACCCCAATGCCACAATATCTAACTACAAAAATCATTCAAATACTTAAAATGCCTTTCAAACCTGCCACAATCCATAATTGTGTTCTTACAAGAAAGCAGGGTTATCAATAAAGCATATACTGTAGCAACAATCATCAAGAAAGGACAAATATGTCTATGAAATTCTTGAATATTCATGCAAATAGGTACTCCAATCAACTTAAAACCCTGTGTTTAACAACAATAAATTCTTTCTATACACAAAACAAACTCCTTTTCACATTAGTGCATATATCATGGAGCTTTAAAATTAAACATACACAAATTTTACACTAAAAATACAGTCTTCTTTCATCCTAACTTGCTCCATAATTTTTCTTCCTCTCCACGAGGAATGCTTCTTCCAAAATTGACTTCTCCATGCTTATTCAAATTCCTTCACAAAATAACTAACTTTCTCCACTTAGGCTTAACTAGAATTCATCTATCAATCAACCTCCTTGAGTTTAATAATCTAACATAGAGTTATCTCACTATTACAATACTCAAGATCCCCAAAATGGGCTAATTACACCTCTTAACTAACATATTAATACACCTAGACACTAATCACTCATGTACAAGCCAAGATTGGTTAGAAGGTGATAACACCACATTTTGAAATTTGAATTAGAATTTTGGAGGGAAATACTATAAAGACACAATTTTAATTCTTTAAGACTTCTAGTTTCTTGCAACCTCACATACCAATCATTGTAAGCCCTTCATACATGCTCATGATGAATTTTTACAAGAAAGGAGGTTGTCACTCAGATGCTTCTACGTCAAGGACATAGAAATGTACCCAAGTGTGTGATTTTGTGTCCACATTTGGCCTCACTTTATGTTGTCGAGTGAATACTCGATAACATAAAGTAGATAAGATATGCATACCTAATAACCATGTAGATCATGTGACAAAAAGTGTGGTGACTGGACAAGTGAAGCATGGAATGAGTTCAAAGATGAAGTGTGGAAACTAGGAAGAGAAAATGACCTTAGGGGTGAAGCATATATGTTGTACCTATTGTTGTAGATTATTGTTGTGCTTATTTTTGCTGCTTCTTATTAGGACAGACTTGTAAAAAAGAAGAGCAAGAATATAGTCAAAGTCCCATATATGATAAATCAGAGAAAAATGTGTAGGAGTATGTAAAAGTGTGTAAAAGGAAATTGTGCACCTGATGTAGAAGAGCGTAAAAGGATATAAGTGTCCTAAAAAATGTCTTGTAGAACGATTTTTTTGGGCGATATCACGTCAAGTGCAAGTTTTTTGGGCGATCTCATGCCAAATAGCAAGTGTTGGGGAGAGAGGTATAGTGTTACTCTCCTTCCATGACTCTGCCTGATAAACACCACAACAGATGGTGTGTCTCTATTTTGTTCCTATTTTCCTTGATTTGTTTCAAATGTACTGATTGTTATGATTGAAATGGAGATTGCATGCAATATGTTGTTAGAGAAATATGCATGATATTGTCAAATTGATCTGAAGACTTCTATAGATTGTGTTGATATGATGAAATGACTGTGTGTGCCCCCATGACATTAACACATAGGGGAGGACATATACGTGCAACCACTTTTGTCTGGGTTGGGGCATTAGCGTCTATGTTGTGATTCTGACTCGAGTTTGTTTCTGAGCTAGTGTTGTAACTATAACATGTACTAATTTTGTGTTGTAATGTACTATGATGTAGCTCTAAGTTTTTATATGTGGTGATTTGTTCACCTAATGTATGCCCACCCTTGTTTGGGGTGCATGCGATGTTGATAAGAGTGTGTGACCAAAAAGAAAGGACCCAAATAAAATATATCAGACAACCATGGTGGAAAATAGTCATGCAAGGTAAATGCTACACATGAAGGACCCGTTAGCATGTTAGAAAGATGAAAAACATGTTAAAGTATGTATGTACCAATGGAAATTAGTGTGTTAGGATGTAATAATTAATTAAATAATAAGATATGTAATGTGTGAGAAAGTAGATGCCCCCAAGAGCCTCGATGAGACTGGTAAGAGGTACAGTGTCAAACATCATTATAGTGTGCAAGGACCTGTAAGAATTCTGAATTCATAACTAGATAACAAGTGAACACACATATGTACACAGAGAAGATATTGACATACTAAGTATCTATCTAGCATGAGAAACAAAGTGTACATGTAACTGTAATCAAGCAAGAGTAAGTGCAACCAAGATATGCAACATGCAGTGTATGAGTGTGATGGAATGGTATGCAATGTGAATGTGATAGGCACAAGATTCCCCTTAGCTGATGTGAATGAGTATGTGATGAGGTTATAAAAGAAACCTTAACAATCAAGAATGAATCAGATAACAAGAGCGCATCATCGGGAAATGGTTTGAGAATGTGTGCTAAAAAGAGAGATGATTAAGCATAGAGTGTAAAGAGTGAATGATGGCGAGGTTTATTTCAAATTGAAACCCTCAACAGTCGAGTATAAATGATGGAACTAGATTTCATCATAGGGTAATGATGATATAATGCGTGTATCAAAAGGTTTGAAAGTGCGTAGAAAAATGAGTCATGAAGCATGGAGTGTTAAATGTGATAATAGATGCTAAAGACAACTGATAGTGCTAGAAGGGGGGATTACGATGCCCCCCAAGTGTGCTAATGATGAAGAGCTATGTTGTGATGTAAGAATGACCATGTTATGGTGGCGGAGCTTGAAATGTGTCTTGGCCATCAATATAAGGAATAGTTTGTTTGGAAAAGATAATTGGATGCAAAAGCGGAGTAGGGTGGGGAGGGATCTTGAATGGTAGTAGATTATGTGGGATTGATAATGCTATAGAAGACTTGAGAGAAGGAGGTTTTGGACAGATTTTGAGAGGGAGTTGTTTAGGAGCTGACAACACAGTAGAAGACTTGAGAGGAGGAGGGGTTGTACTAATTTCAAGAGGAAGTTTCTTAGGCGGTTCTTGACTTACCATAGAAGGAACATAAGTAACGATGGCATGATTCTCATTAGAAATAGGTGAATCAAATTTATGAACCCAGTGAGATTTAACAATTTTAGTTGAACATGTAGTAGCATTTTGTGTAGCAAATGAAATGAGACCATAATGCTTAAGGTAGTCAATTTGTCATTTGATAGTGTAACAATCATTGTCATTATGTCCATTAATTTGATGATGATTGCAATATGGGTGACCTTGGTATTTTGGAAGCCAATAAGGAGGATAACAATGAGTAGATGGAAAGTTGATTAATTGATGAGTGAGGAGCTGAGGAATAATATCATATTGTTTAGCATTGAAATCAAACTTGAGAGGTGTCGGTAGTGGTAAGACTTGAGGTTCACTGATATGAGCACATGTAAAAGACATAGAATTAGAATGAGGAGTAGAATAAAAACTACCATGGGCTTGAGAAGCATCCTTGAGATGTTGGATTTCAGATTTAAGAGATGTAATTGTTGTTTCCATAACTTAAATTTTGTCTTGACATAAATAATGTAAAGCTTGAATAGACTCTAGGATTGGTTGATTGAATGGAGGATTCTGAGTGATAGAATCATCAGATAAACGATTGAAAATGGAACTTATTTGAGTGTGTAACATACTACGAGGAAGATACATGGTGTTTAGGGTTTTTTGGAGAACATCTTTACAACGTGGGTGCATTTCAAGTAATTGATTCAAGGAGACTTGAGGAAACTTAAGAGTCATGAAAGAAGAATCGATAGAATAGGGATCTAAATAACTGATCACGAGTGGGGTTCACTAAATAATTTAACAAAAATATATTTATTAAACCTTGTTATAGAGTAATTGATGCAAACTATGATATATAACTACTAAGCACAATATGATGCAAGAAAATAAGCAAATAAGTATGAAACCCTAAGCAAAGAAGAAGGATAGAGAACTTAGATAATTTCCACGTTGTCTGGGACTGATGTTGGAGTCCCCAGATTTCACCCTGAAATCTGGGACTACCCATTTGAAAAAAAAATCGTTCTTTTAAAATAATGGGTCTTTTTGTGTTTTTATTGCCAGAAGATGTTTGTATTATGTTAAGATATTCCCAGTGAATAATATGAGCAAATTTTGACAAATACCCAGATGCCCAAACTCATTTTATCCCTTTGCCAAGTTTTGTCTGTGGGAAATTTTTATTTAATTATTTATTAAATAAATAATGCCCCGTTTGAAGTAAATTGTGCTCCGATTGAATCCTGTTGATGTTTTGCATGCCAGTATTCACACATAACAATAGGGTTTTCACCGGGAATGAATTCAGGGTCTTGTCTGCAACTTTTGGCAACATTTTTCACTTTTATTTATTTCTTTTGTGTTTTTCTCCGATTTTCTCCATAGTTTCTTTGTGAAATTCCACTAGGTCTATTCCTTGTCTAGTATAGTCTATTTAATTACTTGAAGCATCTAGAGATCATCTACTAATGTAAAACCAAAAGGAATCATCCTCAAAATGTAAACTTCTGACTAAAAAAGATGAAGTCATGCACAAAAAGCCTCTCCCAGGCAAGTCATGCTTTTTGGAATGAATGAGTTTAAGCTGCAATGGGGTTTTCGGTAGTGGCAGGTAGGTGGGAATTTATTACCTGCCTTGCAGGGTACCTTTTCCCATCAAGTCAAAGTCACTTCAGCTATGATGGAAAAATTAGAGGTGACAGGCAGGCGAGAATTTTCTACCTGCCTTGAAGGGTGAAAATTCCCATTATAAAATAAAGAAAAATCACTTAAAGCACTGATGGGAATTTTCTGCTGTTAGGAAATAAGAGATAAAATATGCGGAATAATTCCTTACAGAATCGCAACAGTAGAAACTAATATGCAAAAAATATTACAGATCTCAAATAAAAGTGCAGAATAAATAACACAACACAGAGAGACAAGATTTAACGTGGTTCACCCAATTTGGGCTACGTCCACCAAGAATCACTTGCTCAGATTTTATTACAAGCCTCCACTCTCTCCATACAATACCCAAATCCATTTGGAGCTATGCTCAACAAACTCTACAAAATTCACACCCAAATTCAAAACACATATGCAATACATTTACTTGTGCATCTATCATATGCATAAGACCATATAAATAGACAACTGCTTAAGCAGTTTTACAAAACCGTGGGTATCAAAACCATTGGCAAAACCCGTCCCATAAACCTATGGGTCAAAAAACTCGCCCTTATGAGAAGAGCACGTTTCCCGATATGTCGGGTGCATTTTTCGAGGCCAAAAAAATTTACGCCTAAAAAAAAAAATTCGGGGGCTGCACCCCCGAACCCCTGCTACCGGGGGCTGCCACCCCGGGGCTCGGCCCCGAACCCCAGCGAGGATACATGAAAAGTGTACAATACTCTTAATGTACAGTCTTCAACACTTTCACACATGAAAACAGGCTCCACAACCTAACATCTGCCTGCCTGACAGACTAAATTTTCCAACAAAAGAGATTTATTCACTCATGCAAGTTGCACTTTATCAAAGGAGGCTAATTTTAATGCAAGTCACACTTTTAGGGAGATGTTTTAATTTAATAATGGGAATTTTGGGAGTGGCAGGGAAACGAGAATTTCTTACCTGCCTTGCAGGGTAAAAATTCCCATTATAAAAGTCAAACAACTTAAGTGAAAGAAGGGATTTTTAGACATGTAGTGCAGGGTAGAGAATCCCATCAAAGTTGACTTTTTATTTTTAGAAATCAGCCTTGCCAAAAAGTGCGACCCATTTACGCATTAAACAATGCTTTTAATGGTATTTATTAATAGTTTTTCTACCTAATTTTGGTGCCATGGATGAATGAAAAGTCAAAACAAGAAGTCAAGCCAAAGCCAACTGAAGGATGCATGCTATAAATAAATAAAATAAATGTATTTAAGGGCAGCCAACAACATGCACAATTGGGCGCCCAATTTGGGTGAATAAACATGATTGCTTATTAATTAAATTGCCAGGAATAGGAAGGACAATTATTAAAAATAGAATGCTGAGGGTTATATAAGTATGGTTTGCCATAATGAAGAAGCAATTAATTATTTTTTCTAAGGATTGCAGCCCAGACAATTTTGGCACCAAGGAAAGGAGGATTTGTGCATTTGAAGGTGTTTTTCATTGCCAGGAAGCTTTAAGGATTGGCGCCTAGGGTTAGAATAGCTTGATTTAAGCTATGATAATTATTTACATTTTACTATAAGTGCCCAGGTGAATTTAAAAATATTTATGCTTGCTTTACATGCAAGCAAATCCTCAAATTTTAGGGCAGCAGGCTTCATATGCAAATTTTTGGTGACAGAAATCAAGTATTCATGCTCTGGACTTCATCTTTGTCTGAAATAATTGTAGATATTCATTATAGGTGTTCATAAAAGTGAAAGGGAGTACAAATAAATATCAGGTACATTGAATATATCTTCTGAATATGAAGAAATTGCTCGATCTGCACAAATTAATTTAGTTGCAAAGAATTCCAACAGGATTAAAAGAAAAAGAACACAGACAAAGATTGTTCAGACAAAGGTTGTTCAGACAAAGGTTGCTCCAACCATGATGAAGCGTGATGAAAGAGAAGAATCAACAAAATCATGCATATCATCCAAATTTGTTGATATAAATGACACAGACATAGGCCCTGAACCCATCTCTGAAATAATTGACAGATCTAGGGCCGGAAAGACATTTCTCATGCGGGTAATGAAAAGCAGTGGAGTTATTCAAGCGTCAGCATTCCCAGTCACACCTCAATTGCCCGAATTTGTTATGGAGTGTGCAAGATCATATCATCCTCTTTCCAGAACAATTTGGGATGCTGTGGGAAAGACAATTATTAGGCTAGATGCACAGTTTATTAATTATTATCTGAAGATTCCGACATGAACAGTTGTGATTGTAATTAACATGCTCGATGCAGGCATCAGATGGGAGAAACACAAATCATATTGTATGGGCATAATGAACAACATATATATGAAGAATCCCAGGTCCCCATCAAAGTTCCCAAGGAGTCTTCCGTGATCCAACTTGGTGCAGGAGGTGGATGATATTAGTAAATTGCTTTGCAGGATAAGTGGAGAAGCCAATACTCACAACTTCTGCTCATGGATGTATGATTTCGTGAGGACTATTGAGATCAACAGAGCTGATTCAATAATCATTTAGGAAAAGATCATCAGTGACAACATTGGTGAGCAACTTCAGAGTGTGAGGCAGACTTACAGCTTTAACATGACTTCATACCTAGTATATGCAGCAACCTCGTAGGGTATATTTTCTAAGCTATAAATGAGGCATACTGGCGAATGATCCTATCTTTGAGTGATACCAATAGTTAACAGTTCTTGAATGCCACAAAGATTACAAAGTGGTCAATGATGGGTTCTTCTATGAATTCATATGCAAACTAAATAGTGATCTAAACACAAACAGGTTAAGCAAAGAAGCTTGAGAAGCTCTATCCCAACATGGTTGCATTTTCATCAAGTTTCAAGACTTCACTTATCTCAGGGTAACCGGCTTTTTCAGGAGAACCAATAAAGTCGCCGAGGTATCCAAATGACAAGTGGGTCATCATGGAGTTGTGTAAACAACTCATGGAGATGCATGAATTACAATCAAAGTGGCAAAATTCTATAGGTTTCTTTCCAGTCACAGTAGGTTATTACAGCTGCCAGAGCATCCACAAAGCTAGAGGAGTCGAAGCTGAAATGTTTTCTGAGTATGAGCCTGAGTTCTTCCTAGCATGGCTGAAATTTGACCCATATGGCGTAGCGAGGAAGACAATCTCCCAGGAATACTCACATGTTCCTTCATTGGAAAACTTCTGGATGAAGTGCAGAAATGAGTATGAAGTAGGAAAGAAAGACTTCAACAAGTTATCGGCTCAACAAGTGTTTGATTATGGTTTGGCACGGATACGTGTAGATCTCATAAACGATGGGCATATGATACTTGACTCATATCATCAGATGGGAGGAGATAGGGCTGTTCTTCAGGAAAAGATCGGTGGTTGCCAGAGATTTGAAGAAAGATCTTCTGTAGTTCTGGTTAACACTTCAAACTGGTTGCTGACAAAGGGGTATTGCTTGGATGAAGCTTTAATGAATCAGATCACAAGAAAATTTACCGCAGGAGATTCCAACAAAAGAAAGCACGAAGGTGAAAGTAGTAGAAGGCTGGAAAAGCTTAAAGTTCACAAAAAGTCTCACATATAGGAGAAGGCCAAATATACAGCTATCGTGCTAGTTCCAGCTTCTCCAACATCAACTCATAGCACTTCAGAAGCCCCGAAACCCCAGAGAGATCTTGTTGTTCCTCCTTTAAATCTAGTGTCATTTGTATTTTCTCCTTGACCATTCAGGTCTTCACCTATCCATGCAGAGAAGTTGAAAGCACAGATGGCGGAGTTTTAAAAAGGACTGTCTTTGGACAATTCAGAGGGTGGTAGTCATAACACGGTGGCAAATTATGATAGAGCAGAATCAGAGCAGAAGATGGTGGTGCACTCAGTGATTTCTCATTCCCTAAGAAACAACATTTCATCATGGTTAGCTTTGTAGACAATCCTAGAAGCCATAGAGGAGATTAACCTAGAGGAACATGACTTTCAGCTGCTCCTGAGTTTGGGCGGAAGAGATAGAAGACCTAAAGTTTCCAAAATGACTTCTAGGTTGATTATTGACGAATTGTGGTAGAAGTTTGCTGAGTTATCAGTCCCAGCAGAAGAAAATTACAAGGGAGAGCTCACAGCAACTGATATAGCAGTGACCAAAGTGCCAATAGGTCAAACTATCACAGAAGGATTAAAGCAGGATACACAGACACTAATGAACACTTTATTCCTTAAGCATGACAAAGAGAACGCTGAGAGATCCAAACTTCAAAGGTAGGTGTTCCAGCTATGTGAGATCATTGCTAAGGTTACCAAACCTTCCTCTCAGCCCATTCTAGTACATGAGCAGGTAAGTAACCATCTGATGCAGGAGGTAGAAGATGCAAGGGACTAGGTCAAAGCTATTGCTCAATGGAAAGAGCAAATCATTCACCAAGCTTCATAATAGTTCAAAAGAATACCAACTGAATTGGCGAATATGCACATGGAAGTATCTTAGCTAAAGGAACTAATGAAATAGATAGAAGATGAGAACAGAGTTGCGGAAATTCATTCGGATACTTTAGCTAAGATACACTCATTGCTAAAGGATGTGCTGATTACATAACAAATTGTGCCTGGTGGATTGATGGAAAAGGGGAAACAATTAGAAATTTCAGTTTCCTTTCGCGTAGAGATCCTCAAGCTCATGCTGAAGAGGATACAATTTCTACAAAGTAAGATGGGAGAAGTGCCGGAGAACATCCCAGATGAATTACCTGCTTCCCATGAGGAATTTATGTTGGTTGTGTGGAAAGAAGTTGATGAAGCCACCATACCTTTCACAATGGATTCAATTGGTAGACTCATAAAGCTTCAGGTAGATGTTGAGGGATATGGGTCTTGTTTAGATAAAGTGAAGGCTAACATTGTTGCTTTGTCTAGAGGGTTGTTACAGTTCAGAACCGAGAGAGAT
This sequence comes from Taxus chinensis, assembly GCA_019776745.2. Classification (NCBI taxonomy): domain Eukaryota; kingdom Viridiplantae; phylum Streptophyta; class Pinopsida; order Cupressales; family Taxaceae; genus Taxus; species Taxus chinensis. The sequence goes on from CM034148.1 coordinate 47,147,726, forward strand.
GCTATTGTTAAAACAGATGGGAAGATGTTGAATTACATATTTGACAAGTTTATTCAACATCATAACCAAAAAAAGGTATAGGTGTTATAGCTGGAAAATCTTCATCCTTATCTTCTTTCTTCTCTTATTTCTTATATTTCTTGATGAAAATGTAAAATTAAAGTTATTGGTTGAAAAACCATTACTTTAAGTTATTTGGGAAGATTCTTTAAAATAGGTGACATATGTTCACAATTTTGACTTAAACTCCTGATGCATGTCACTAAGAGAGGAATTTTAGGAAGATGACTGCCAAATGTTCCTTTTACTACTTCTTCATGTTCTAGTTCAGTTGTAGCTTCCCATTTATAATTTCCCCTCTACACACTATAAGTAGAGGAAGAACCTACAAGTTAAAGGATCAGAATTTGTAATCAGCATTCTTGTGTTCCAGACTTTGAGCTGAAACCCCTGATAGCTTAATGCAAGTAGAGGAATAGAGAAGAGATTTCTGGAGAAATTTGTGTAAATAGTGCATTTTGCTTCTTATTTATTTCTAGATCTATTCATAGACTTTGTGTTATTATAGATCTGGATCTGAAACTATCCTTTGCTTTAAATTATGTATTTAAAAGATCTATTTGTTTTATCTATGTGCATGTAATCAACTTTGTGAACTATTGATTGGGTTGCACATTTTCTTTCCTTTCTTCCTACATTCTATTGTTTTCCACTTCTACAGAAATTTCCTTTCTCTTACAACTTCTTACTTGCTGCAAAATTGTCTAGCTATGGTTCATGAGCTATATAGCTAAAGTAATACCAACAAATAGATAATAGGACATATAACTGACAAAATCTTACACGGGAGCCTCACCAGTAAATGAGGGAGATTTATCTCATAAATGCTTAGGTTTTTAGCTGTGCATAAAATCTAGCCAATAGTTCTTCAAGGTTGGTGATCGTGTTTATGGTTTTGTTATCTCTAAATAGACATACCATGTGCGTGCACAACATTACAAGGTGGAATAAAACTTATGCACCTAGAGTGAAGGGGTTAAATTTTCCAGGCCTTTTGTCCATGCTCTCTCACATTCCTAAACGTGGTATGAGGTAGATTCCTTCCCATGACAGTCGCATATCTTTGAAGGTGCAATGTTCCAAAGAAATCTAATAGAGAACGCGATTCTTACTTTGCGCCACTCTATAAGATTATCTCGATGAGTCGTCCACCAATGCGTTGTTGTCCCACGAAAGGTATAAATAAGCATATTCCTCCATTCTACTTCACAAGTCCACTGGACTTCCATAGCACACAAAAAGACGTTAGGGTTACCTTCCCCAGTGTAACTTGGTAACTGTCTTCCTCCTAGATGCCTAACCAAGTGTGCCTTGACAACTCGAGTCACAGTGCCCTTCAATTCCCTTCCAACTGACTCATAAGTCCCATGCGCCAATTATCACATGCAATGCTATTCGTATCACTCATGGATTGAGCATCATCCCACTGAATGACTCCTCTCGATGGTGCAATAACCTCTAAGTCTCTGATGGTGTGCACATAAATTTTATTCATGTACTCTTCTCCCAAAGGCTCTACATAAGGTGTAGACCTGCCATCTGTTAGTGGAATAATTATGCTCTCCATCTTGTTCTCAAAACCTGATGTATCATTTGTTGAAGCGCAAATCAACATTATTCACATAACACCAAGGGTGTCCAAGTAATACTGGAAAATTGTCTGCCTAGGCAAGCGATAAGACTTCAAAATCCCTACTGAACTTGGCCCCTTGAATGGTTATGGAAGCATTCTTCAAAACTCCAATGGGCGTAGCTTTAGTTATATTCGCCATGTACAACACATTTGAAGATGGTTGTAATGGTGGTCTCCCCATCTAATTCTATGCATCCAAAGTAAGAACATTGACCTCTGCACCTGTGTTAATTAGTATGTTTCTCAGGAGCCATCCATTAACTACCACATTCAACATGATTTTCTTGTCGTAATCAAGACTATTAGGGGGAAAATTAGCATGTAAGATTTGCCTCTCGCGCCCACTTCCAGTGTGCGATATCTTTCCTCTCAACCATTCTCCTAATAGGGGAATGATATTTTCTCGGTGCAACATCTTACATACCTATTTGACATTATCAACATCCTTTTAAGGGATCTCAACATTATTTTCCTGCTCTAACTTCCACGACTGCTCTTTCAAGCATTGGATCTCCCCTTGTAAACTCCTATAACCTCCATAGTCTCTTGGTAAACCTCCTTCTGATAAGTCGGATTAGGATACTTTCCATGTAATAATTCTTCTCTTGTAATGAGAGGCCTCTACTTCGGTATTTCTCTTGTGCGCGCAACTTCAACGTGTGTAGTTATTAATACAGGTTCTAACTCAGGATTAGGTGCTATTGTAGGCATGAACAAGGGTTCAACGCACTTCACACTAACCATTCATGTGCCCTTGTCCTTATGATTCTGGCTCATGTGATCATACAAATCATGGCATTCCTCATACTTACGTTTTTTTCCACACCACGAGCATTGCAAAAAATCTGGGAATTCGTGCTTGTAGTGATCCGTAGAACCACAATTGAAACAAGTTCCACGGGGGAAGTCACTCCTTCCTTTGTCATGACCACTATAGCCTCTGAATCCTCTGCGAAAACTTCTTCCCCTTCCTCCGTCATCCTCGCACCATTCATTTTGATGCCCATCGTTCTTAGAATTGTTCGCAACGCTGGTCTGGCATACACCAATATCAATTGCATCATGAATTTGGTCTATCAATCGGTAATCCTTCATATCATGAGTAGTAGATGTACAAATATTACAATAGCAAGACACATTCTTACGGAGCGCGCGTTGTAACAACGGGCATATACTTGGATCATGATCCCCATGACATATTTCACAATCTAACATCGTAGCATGCATCGAATTTCAAGGGAAACTATCCCTAGTGTGTTCTTCTACTTCAAAATCTATACACCAAAGTCCGTTGTGAATCTCATGTGTTGAATTCGCAGATAATTTTTCAAGTTGCTTTGCCATGGAAGCAATCTGTGCCTCCAAAAAAGGGCTTACCCCAGTGTCAACGCTTCTAATGAACTCAACGCATAGAGCAGCCTTTAAGGCCTTGGGTGGATCCGTGAAAGTCTTATGTGAAAGCGCTCATTTGAAAGGTGTTATCAAGCCTCCAACGAACCACTGAGCATGCTGAGAGGGATGGATATCATAAGATAACTTCAACAAGAGAGTCTTAAAGTGCGCATCATACTCCCGCACACTTTCTGCCATACCATGTTGAATCTCCTTGAGCACACTGATGCTCTTTTGCTAAAACTTAAGAATACGAAATTCATCCAAGAAGGCATCACACAGTGTGTTATAATCCACTGTCATCTGATGTGGATCGTAATTTTGATACCAACTATGTGCGCGCCCCAACAATGTAGTTACAAACTGATTTGCCTTCTGCTTCGGGGTAGTGATCCCCTTAGCGTACCATAACAATTCACACTTATGTACATGCTCTGTAAGATCCCCAACACCTTTATAATCGGGTAAATGGAGAGGCATCTCATAAAATACCTACTGATGTAGTTATGGTCCTTGCCCATCAGATCCAGAACCCTGATTCCCTCATGTGTTTCCTCCACCACCAAATCCACTAGATCCACTAACTCTTGATCCTCCAGATCCACCAGATCCTCCTCCTATAGTAGGTACAGGGCCTGAAGTAGTGTTACTTTGTGTTCCCACTATTGTGCTAAACTGAGCTCCAATAGTGTGTGAAGTTGAACTACTTCCAGACGTGATACCAACGTTCTGCGCGGGAACTTCCCTTTTGGGGTTGATGTTTCCAAGTTTAAATCCTTTTTTATCGCTTCCTAAATAGTAGGGCTGAAAGATTTCACTAGAGCCTTAAGTGGTTCAACCAAACCCTCAATAAACAAAACCATGAGTCTCCTTTTTGTGACATTAGGTACCATAAAATTTAGCCACATAATCATCTACTGAATTGATTTGTTTGAGTTGAGCTAACTCCCAAAAATGAATTTCCAAATCAATTCTACCAAATCTCTCAATTAACCTGGTACTAAACTCACCCTATGAGTGGATGTGATTGTGTCCTTGTGTGATTAGCCCATGGTACCACCACTCATGTGCTATGCCTTCAAGATGAAGGGTGGCAAATTTGATGGCTTCATCTTTCATCATTAGCCTGAGTGATAGGAACTATTGTATCCAAGAGCGAGTTGTACACTTACTGGATCCATCAAAGGTAGGAAGTGCCAATTTCCCTAAAGTTTGTTGGAGGCCTCTCTAATTTGTTTGTGGCCTTGTTTCAGATCTTGATCCACCTCTATTTTTTCTTCAAATTCGTGAAATTAATGAGAGACATAACTTCCCTACTTTCACCAGGAAGGACCCTTATTCCTCATAACTAGTTGTAATATCTTCAACTGTAGAGGGTTGAGTTTCCACCTCTGCAATTGCGTCTTCCATATGGAGGAAGCTAAGCCAGAAGGGCCTATCAATGGAGCCTATGGTTGTCCTCTGAGTGGCCTGATTATTTTTCACTCCTAAAGAAATCCCTTCACCATTGTGAGCTCTTTGCATATTTGTGTTCTACATGATGTGGACTAACTAAGCCATCATGTCAGTTAACCATTTGTGGTCTTGCACAAGCTTATCACTACAGGTCTCATTTGGATCCATGTTACTGTTACCCATAGCTTTTTTTAAATTTTTGGCAACTTCAAGAGCTTACTGCCCTAACCTATCCTCTGACTAATTTGGGCCCTTTCTCCTCTCTCTGGTAATACATGAATTCCCTGTCACTTTAGTGCGTGAAGTTGACTCTTACCCACAAGCTGGAAAGAAAATTTGCTCTAATACCAATGTAATATCCTTTTTATAAAATTTTCAATGTTCTTTTTTTTTTTGTAGTTTTTCATAATACACAATGCCGATATAAAGTTTTAACCCTAAATATTAATAAATCACTTAAATATGCAAAATTGAAAAATACACAACTACAATATTTATTCAAATATGCAAAATATGAATTCATTTCATCAAATTCTAACCTAAAACTACATAGAAAGCATGAAAATTGAATTTTCTTTTAAACCCTAGCTGGAAGAGGAGTTTTGGAAGGTACGCAACCTGCTGGAAGGTACGACAGACACCTGCCAACATTAAGAAATCCTTGTGAGTGTTATGTCAAAAAAATGTTCCTTGAAAAGAATGGCACCAAGGTTGGAAGTGTACTGCAGGTGGTACAACAGACTATAATTGTAGGTACAATAGTGAATAGTAATGTTGTGAATAGTGACATCAAACTAAAATGTCACTTCTGGATAATAGTTTATAAATTTTCTAAAATATTGTTGCCCCATACATAACCATAAATTAGCTTGTTTGTACCTGTGTGATGGATTTCCTCTTAATCTGAAAGCTCAGAGCATTTTATGTTGAGCATTTTTTAGAGCTGAGGGACGGTCTAATTATTCTCCCTCAGTATACCCTTCAACATTGGATGCATGCCCTTCACATTACCCTTGGTCAGTTCAGGGTTGGTTCTCATAGTCTTCGTTGTGAGACAAATGACCACCTTTAACGTTTGAACTTTGGACAAGATCTGCCAATTTTGTAGCCTCCAAAAGACCGAGACGGAAACGCACTTCATCTTTCGATGCCCCATTTACTATGAGATCAGAGGGAGATTTCACTATTTATTTAGGAGGACGTAGGATCTTTCCGACTTCTTTAGGTTTGAGGATTAGAGGTGTCTGGATTTATATTTACATGAGGCTTTGAAGCTTCGTGAGCACACTCTTCAGCCGCATCCTAGACTAGACTCTACACAGCGGATCACTTCCTTCTTCACAATTTGACTGGTAGAGAGAGGCATTAAGTGTCCTTGTGAGAACGTCCCTACTTCTTCCTCTAGGTTGGTTCGGCCCAGGGGGGGCCATCCATGGTTCCCCGAGTCACCACAGACGTGCTTGTACTAGCCCTGGCCTCAGGAGACAAACGAGATCCACCAGACATCAGAGGGATAATATTATATCCAGACAGCAGCATAATAGGCAGTCTCTCTCTTCCGCTGGTCAATATTCAATCCTCAACTTCTTCCAGTCGGCCTTGGATGTTAGGAGAGTTGGATCTTCCATCCCCTGATGGGCTTTCTTCTTTTTTCTCCTTGGTAATCTTTCCCCCTTTCTTCCTCTCACTTGTTTTTCCACCCCCATTTTGGTTGCGTGTGATTTTTTCTTCTTGTTGGCCACCTCTTCTAGCTTTTGTATTTTCTCTTTATCAGAAACTCTTTGGTTTTCCCGCCTTATATCGGTGCTTGTTGTTTTTATAGTCCCTTTGACTTACTTTTGTGGTCACTTGTTTGACATTAATATATTTATCTTATCTATTTGGTGTAATCCTTGGATGGAAATACCAATTGGGTGTGAGAGTTTTCGTCCCCAAGCCCTAACACGAGGGTTTTCGTCCTCTGTGTTAAAAATGGAAGTTGTTACCCCAAATTTACAAAACAAGCGTTTGTGAAATTGTTTGAATGATTCAATTTTTCCATCCTCATAATTATTAATTACTTTTTGCCATGTAATTAATATTTTCTTTTTGGCCCCTTTTAATAATACTACACTAAGTGTCCTTTTTCCAAGTCATAACTTAAAAGTACTTCGTTGGACAACTTAATGTATTATTATATTATTTCCTTTTTTAATTCCCCCTAGCCTACGAGGAATAAAAATAGGCTCCAGCTCACCAATTTAATTAATTCGAGAAAGGGGTCATAACAGTCTCTATACATGCCTAAGGAAAGGCGTCATCTCAAGTAAGCCTAAGGACCTAGATGTGGCATGCATGCAAACATACTTCATTCAAGAAGGGAAAGGCTAGGAGATGGAGAACCCTCAAGGTAAAATCAGCCCAAAAGTCAATTCAAAATAGAGCAACATCAGTCTTATAAGAAGAGTAAGTGGAAAAGGAAGAGGAATGTCACCACTTTATATAAATGTAAGGATCCAAATAACCATTGCAGCCATTGTGTTATAGATGGACACACTAACTCAAGTGTTGTAAGTTGCATACCAAGAATTGTTTGAAGGACTCCTCCATTAAGTTTGTGGTATCTTTAAGAAAAATTAGAGTTGGAGATAGATGACAATTTTGATGTTGATAAGAAGTTGGGTTACACCACCACCAACTCAAACAAGGAACGAGAGAAGAAATGAGTAAGTTATTTCAAATAAAGCTTCAAATTAAGAAAGCCAAGGTAAATGCACTTGTTGATATTGGTTCATAATCCAATTTAATTTTAGATGAAGTTATTGATATCGGTTCGCTTGTTTGCAAACTTATGGTCATCCTCATCCGTATTCATTGGTTTGGCTGAAAAAGGGTGTGGAGACTCAATTAACTAAGTGTAAATTCAAATTTGGTACTAACCACAATACATTGATGAGGTAGAAATATATGTAATTATCCTTGATACATTTGATATGGTGTTTGGAAGTCCTTGTACGTTAGGGATGCTATTTTCATGAGGAAGGCTAACAAATACAAATGACTCAAGGATGGGATGAACTACATCATTAAGGCACATCAAAACAAGCCAAGCCTTGGAAATTGCCAACCAAGCGCAAATCTCAGAGCTTGAGGTAGATGGGCACCTCCTAAAGGCCAAGCCTCACCTACCGTACTCTGAGTCTACCCCGAAGACGTAGGGCCCAATAGAATCTATAAATTCTATCAGGTAGCCCCCTCCCCCCGAAGGTGCTAACAAAGGATTGAAAGATTCGAATAGATTGTTGCATTTGTTTTAAAAGTGTTCCAAAATCCTAAAGTTGTGCCTCCAAAAAGAGAAGTAGAGCATGAGATTCAACGGTATCCCGAATCTCCTTTATCAAACATAGGTTTGTATAGGAATTCACTTTTAGACAATAAGGAAGTGAAGAAATGATAAATCGTTGAATTTGTTTTTAAGAAGTGGTCCAAAATCCTAAAGCTTTTCCTCCAAAAAGAGAAGTAGAGCATGAGATTCAATTGTTTCCCAAATCACCTTTACCTAAAATTGGTTTGTATAGAAAATCACTTTTAGAGAATAACAAAGTGAAGAAACGACTTCAAAAGTTGTTGGAACAGAGGGGTCATACACCCAAGTACTTCACCATGTGGGTTGCCCGTTGTGATGGTACAAAAGAATGATGGCTCTAGGAAGATGTGCATATATTTCAAATCCATGAACAAGATCACACCATAAAGAATAGATATCCACTTCTACGAAATGATGACTCCTTGGAACAACTTCAACATGCTATGTGCTTCACAAAGTTGGATCTCATATCCACATACCCTAAAGTTCGAGCGAAGGAGGATGATGTATGGAAGATCGCTTTCAAAACAAAGCAAGATTTGTGTGAATAGTTGGCACTTCCATTTGGTTTATGTAACACTTGCTAATTTTATGAGATAGATGAATGAGGCATTGAGGCCTTCCATAGATACGTGTGTTATAGTATATCTAGATGATATTTTGGTTTTCAATGATGTATGGAAAGAACATCTAACTAATTTGAAGCAAATATTGTAAGTGTTGAAAGAAAACATTTGTTGTGTAATATGAAGAAATGTGAGTTTGCAATACAATCACTTGCCTAATTGGGGCATGTGTTTGGAGGAGCAAAACTAAGAGTTGATCCGACAAAGGTTGATGTTATCAATGATTGGCCCACCCCTAGGAATGCTACAAAGATCAAGAGTTTTATGGGAGCAATTCAATACACGATAAAGTTTATTCCAACTTTTTCCAATATTGCAACATCTCTCCATACAGTTGCAGCAAGTGGTAAGAGTTGTCATTGGGGTAAGGAACATGATAGTGCTTTTGATTCTTTATAATATAAAATCAACCATGCATCAGTGCTTACTCTTCTTAATTTGCAACAATCATTCTGAAACAGATGCAAGTATGCTAGGGGGGTAGCTTTGTGTCAAGGAGGTAAAGCCAATTTGTTATCATTCACAGGAATTTTCACTTCAGCAGTAAGAGAGTATCTTGTATATGATAAAGAAATGTACACACGAGTTCAAGCAATAAAGAAATGGAAACATTATTTGTCAAGTGTAGAAACTATAGTGCATATTGCACACAAACCTCTTCAATTTTTGTAAGAAATGGAAACATTATTTGTCAGGTGAAGAAACTATTGTGCATATTGCACACAAACCTCTTCAATATTTGTAAGGATAAAGAAATGTACACACAAGTTCAAGCAATAAAGAAATGGAAACATTATTTGTCAGGGGAAGAAACTATTGTGCATATTGCACACAAACCTCTTCAATATTTGTAAGCACAAAATAAATTGCAGAACACAACAAATGGATGGATTTTCTTCAACAATTTTATTTGGTGATCAAGTCCAAGAAGGGAAGCACGAATGTTGTGGCAGATATGATATCTAGGCCACTAATAATAAAGCAAATTTCAGCATTGGCAACTGTTTCACAATGTGAGCCTTTCACAAAAGAGGATTATGGAGAAGCATATGCACAAGATACAAATTTTGGGGAGACATTTCAACAATAGGAGGTCAAGAAAGTTAACAATGAAGGCAAGGATCAGCGCTACCTCGAAGATGGGTTACTCGACAAACAATCTGCGCAAAAGGGAGAAATACTTCTATTGATGAGAGAAAAGCATACTTGCAATATGCAAAAAGTATCTAGATTTATTAATGGATGTAAACTTTGTGCACAAGCAAGCCTAAGGTTAGGAAAGAAGGATTTTGTAGGAATACCAATGTCTAAACATGATTATAACTATCTACAGGTTGTTTGTAGATAGATTCAATAAAATGTGTGTTTTGATTGCATGTAAGAAGACGATAAAAGAGCATAAAGCAACAAAACTTCAATTTTTTAATGTTTGAGTGCACTTTGGGTTGCATAAGTCCATCGTTTTCGATAAAGATTCCAAAATTTTCAGGAAATTTTGGAGCACCTTGTGGAGCAAGATGGATACCAAACTCCAAAGAAGCACAAATTTCTATCCTTGAACCAATGGCCAAATGTAAGCTGTAAATAGGACATTGGTACAGCTGATAAGAGGTTACAACAGCAACTTGCAAGTACCAAAGGACTTGGGATGAGACTTTGGCATATATCCATCACGCATACAACATGGCAATCCACACATCCACAGACGAGTAACATTCTGAAGCATGTCTGTATTACTTGTTTACTAATCCACTTGATGTTGCAATGGGATGGCAAGAAGAAGTGGAAGGACAGGATTCAGAAGAGAATAGGGCACCAAATTTCATTGAGAGAGTTGGAAAAATGCATCTCAAAGGAAAAAAGAAATCAACGAAGTCTCAAGCCACGTAAAAGGCTAGACATGAACAGCACCAAAGGGAGCATACATTCAAAGTAGGAGATATGGTTGTATTTGAGCAAGGAAAGACATAACAAGCTAGAAAGCTCAAACCTCTGAATATAGGCCATTTGCCATCTTGGAGCATGTTTGAGAGAATGCTTTCAAGCTTGACCTTGCCCATTTCATGAGGATGTACTAGGTAGTAAACCGTGAGAATTTGCATTAGCAAGGAAAGACTTCAAGAACAAGCTAGAAAGCTCAAACCTCTAACTATAGGCCATTCGCCATCTTGGAGCATGTTGGAGAGAATGCTTTCAAGTTTGACCTTTCCCATTTCATGAGGATGTACTAGGTAGTATACTGTGAGAATTTGCACCTACACAATGAGCAAGGAAAGACTTCGAGGGCAAACTAGGAAGCTCAAACCTCTGAGGTATAGACCATTCACCACCTTGGGGCAGGTTGGAGAGAATGCTTTTAAGCTTGTTCTTCCCTGTTTCATGAGGATGTACTCAGTAATAAACTGTGAGAATTTGCACATATATCTGCCTTTGATGGTGGATGATGAAGACAGAGGACAATTGCTACCCTTTATAGACAACTTTGTCTTAGATAACAAGGAGAGTTGGAGGAAGATGAAGAGTTTTAGCGATAAGTCTGTAAAACTCACAGGGGACCACAGGAATCTTGGTGGGTTGGCATCAAAAGAAAGACACTAACACAAGCACGATGGTACCTCAAGGAGAAAGTGGGGGAATTAATTCCCACATCTCCTCTCCCACTAAGCTTTTTTGGGACCAAAATCCTTCCATAAGGGAGGTATGATTCATAAGGATCAGGAATACTAGTCCACTTCATCATCCAACCAAAGCACGCCCAGTTTCAGTCAGTAACATGGATTCAAGATGAGTATTTCTTGCATGATAACAAAAGCACTACTTCATGTAAAGCGACGATTGCAAAACTACCGGGGTGGTTGCACAACCACCAGTATCTACAGAGCTGTGCCATGAAACCACTGGTCTACATTAACCAGCAATTTTGGTTGTTTTAACTATACAAGAACAGTAACTGCAGGGAAGGGTGTCTCTTCAATTCCGTGATAGATGGGGATCATTTGGTGCATGACAGGACATCCTGAGAATGATAAATAAGAGGCACAAGTTCAGAGAGAGGACTACTGGGGAGTTTCAATGACAGGTGGTGTTCAGTTGGTTGTAGAAAAGATTGGAGCAAGGAACAAAGAGGAGATGAGTGAGCAAGGTAACATGTTGATGTTGTACTTGTTCTATTAGACTCTTTGTAATCTATCTTAGAGTACATAAGAAGATTGGGAAGCTAGGGAATTGCCGCTTCCAACTGGTTTTCCCTACCTTGCGGTTTTCGAAACCAAAATCCTTGTGTTCTTGTTGTCTTCTTGGTTTATGCTTACCGTTCACGTTGATTTTCTTTCATGTTTCAGTTCTGCAAGTACAGATTACATTCTTTACAGCACAGCACACTAAATTCTAAGTTCATTAAGCCTTGCAAACTGTCCTTTTGAAGTAAATTCAGACTAGGACAGCAATCTTGTGATTCTGCAAAAAATATTAAAGTCGTAGAACTAGGAGTTCACGGATCAGTTCTCTATATAAAGGAGCATCCCAGAATCCACAGACCTGTTGAACAGTTAATTTCATGTCATATATGATCTATTGTCGTGCTCAAGCAAACAAAAACTTAACGCTCCAAAACATAAGGATTCCAGCAACTACACCTCTTTGATTCTATTATCCTCTGTAGCTTTTGTTTCAAAACTCTAGGTCAAACAATGAACCCATATCTGATTACTATTTTATTTTTTGCATAAAACTGTTAAAAACAAAGTCTAAACGCAGAACTCAAATGAATCCATATTTTCTAATGCAACCATGGAGATGGAGCCTGATTGGCGGACTTATCTCTGCTCTCTCTGTACAGAACATCAGAAGTAATGTGGGAGAAAATAAAAGCAAGATATAGTCGCAATATACATTATCTCTAACCCAAATATTAGATTCTAGCATCATATGATTACAGTTCAGTTAATATTATATTTTTTATTGTTTCAATAGGAAGCAGGCCTTCAGTTCGAACTGCATGCTTCGTACCATCTGGGCTGATAAAGATCATGGTGGGAAGCCCACGGATCTGAAATCCACAGTTGGTGACAAAGTTAAACAAAAAACTGCAGTTAAAAACAAATCACTTTTAAATGATTATAACTTGAAAAATAAGATAAAATTTTATACCTATGCACCATAAATAAGAAACACACAACACATTTACCTGCAATTGACTTGCAAGTTCATATTCTTCGTCAGTGTCTATCTTGACAATTTTTACTGATTCACCATACTCCACAGCAAGCTGCAACAAATGAAAAGAATGATATGTGAGCTTGACCACAGGCAGAGGGAACAATGACAATAAATGGGGAAAGTTATGGTTTAAAAGAAATGCATCAGCATTGCTATCCTTTACTCCTTTGATAGAGCAGATCTTGGATAGTTGAGAACAATCACTTAATATCAATAAAACACAGTTGCTTATTGGATATTTGCTTAGACGACATCTGTCAGTCGAGGAAAAAGAAAAGATAATCAGGAGTGTTATTTCCTAATCATTCTGTAAGAATATAAAGTCCTATCATATTCAAAAGACGTAAGATTCTTACAAAAAAATCCATACAAAAATATCCTGAACATTCTGTAAGAATACAAACTCCTATCATAGTTCAAATTTTCCTCATCTATGTCCACTCCTGTCATGGAACTAAGTTCAAACTATGTAATCATCAAATTCTGATTCATTGACGCGCATTCATATTACTTATGGAATCAAAGTGCATATCCATTAAAAAGAGAAGAAGCATAAAATATTAAAATTAAAAGGAAAAACTGCTGAAAGAGGGTGTGAATCCGTTTCCAGGCCGACTGAGCATGAGAGCAGGCTACAACAATTGGCTTTAATTAATATTTCTCTGTGAGGAAATAATAAATAATGGGAAGCATGACAGATAAATTTGCATAATATGAAAAACCGATCTGCTTGGAACGTCTGCGGTTACATGGAAGCCCTTGTGGGAATTTAGTTCCATAGAATTTTGGATAGGTAGTAATGGATGCCTCAGTCTGCTAATATACCTTACTCTTTTAACTTTTAGTATGGTTGAAGTTAAATTTGTTAACGGTTGAAGTTTGTTTGGAGCTTATGCATTTCATCCCTGGTGGAGCATTTTCGGACTGTATCTGCAATGTATATTTTATCGAGATTAAACCTTATCCAAGGCAGAATTCAGATGACTCCAAAATTCAGATGACTCCAAAATTCAAATCAGTTGGGAGGAAGCGCAGGGGGAAAGAGAAAGCAATACAACTTGCAGAGGTAATTACAAAAAAACAGTTTTGACAGATTGGAACAGGAGAAGACTACTCAGATTCCAGAAATGAGAGAGCCTCTGGGGAACATGTTGTTGGAGAACAGACAGAGCAGAGCAAGGAGGAGATTTCAGAGGAGGGACAAGCCATCCCTCAAACTCAATTCGAGATGAAGTAACAGTGAACCCATAGGGTAAACTAAATCTAAGGCATAATATAACTAGCATAGATATCTTAAATACAGCTATCTAAAAGACACCGCGAGATATCAATCTGCGGTACCTATATTGGAATTCTCGCATAATTAGATAGGCACCTCGAGATTGATATCTCTAGGTGTCTTTTAGATAAGATGTATTTAAGATATCTATGCTAGTTAAATTTTAATTACAAATATAAAACTTGTATTTATATGTTTTATTTATAAAACACATCTAAAAGTAAAAATTAAAGTAAAACTAACCTAAAATAAAAATACATCTAAAATTGAGAACTAAAATAAAACTAACCTAAAAGTAAAAACTAAAATAAAAGCAACCTAAAAGTAAAAATACATTTAAAAACTAAAAATAATATAGATTCACACTTATTATTTATTCGGCACTAATTATCTTCAACTAAAAATTAATATAGTTAGTTACATGTAAAAGTAAAAAATACATCCAAAAGCAAAAATCTAAAAACCTAAAAATAACATAAATCAATATAATAATATTTGTGTTCCTTACCGATTGACACTTATTTTTTACTCCGCATTTTCCTTCTGCAGTAATATCCCCGCACAATTATTTACCGATTAACACTTGTTATCTTTCACACTTTTAAAATGACTTACATTTCCATGTATAAGTACATAATCATATATTTATTAAACATTGAGTCGCATTAAGAAAATAAATTATTTTAACCATTAAATATTAGTCGGCAAATAAAAAGTTTTTTCAATCAACGCGCCATTACACTCCTTGTCTGCCACTGTAGGAAGACCTCTCGGTGTAAATAGCAAGAAAAATGCAGATGCAATACCCCATCAAGGGCTAGAAAGTCTGAAGCCGAGAAACTCTGATTGGAGTTACAGGCACTGTTGGAAACAATTAACCAAATTAGTATAGATAAAGCTTTCGATAATGCCCTAAAGAATGTCAAAAAGAAAAAACAGACCTCTTTATCTGCATCCGCAAACCCTATGCACTCCAATGATAGTCATGTCATGAAATGTACGAGGGCAAGGGTGTGAATCTGCTTCCAGGCTGACTGAGCATGAGAGCATGCTACAGTTCCTTATGCAGATGACATGGCAAAGCTGATGAAGGGTTTGCAGGATTGGGAGACATCAATTGACTTGAATTAATATTTCTGCTTGTAAGATAATAACAAAAAATGAGAAGCATGACAGATAAATTTGTATAATATGAGAAACTGATCTGCTTTGAATGTCTGTGGTTGCATGGAAGCCCTTGTGGAAATTTAGTTCCAGAGAATTTTGGTTAGGTAGTAATGGATGCCTCAGTCTGCAAGGGACCTTACTCTTTTAATTTTTAGTATGGTTGAAGTCAAATTTGTTAACGGTTGAAGTTTAATTGGAGCTTATGCATTTCAGCCCTAATGGGCCATTTCCAGATGGTATATGCAATGTATATTTTATCGAGGTAAAACCTTATCGAAGGCAAAATTCAGATGACTTCAACTCAGTTGGGAGGAAGTGCAGGGGTAAGAGAAAGCAATACAACTTTAAGAGGTAATTACAAAAAACAGTTTTGACAGATTGGAACAGGACAAGACTACTCAGATTCCAGAAAATAAGAGAGCTTCTGAGGAACATGTTGTTGGAGCACAGGCACAGCTGAGCAAGGAGGAGATTCTGAGGAGGGAAAAGCCATCCCTGAAACTCAATTCGAGAAGAAGGAACAGAGAATCCATGGGGCAAACTAAATCTAAGGCATAATATAAATAGCAAGAAAAATGCAGATGCAAGACCCCATCAAGGGGTAGACAGTCTGAAGCCAAGAAACTCTGATTGGAGGTACAGGCACTGTTGGAAACAAATAACCAAATTAGAATAGATGAAGCTTTCGATAATACCCTAAAGAAGGCCAAAAAGAAAAAATAGACCCCTTTATCTGCATCCGCAAACCCTATGTATTCCGTCTCTAATGATAGTCATGTCATGAAATGTATGAGGGCATAATGCCCCTCCTGAGTGGACATTTCTGAAACATCAGATCCATATCCACCAACCTGGCACTGTCCTAATCCAAGAAACTAAAAGCCTTGCCGATAAGATAGTATTCTGGACCAAAACGTTTTGGAAAAAGGCAGTGTTGGGCAATTGATGCCAACAGAAGCTCCAGAGGACTAGTAATTATGTGGAACACTTTAAAAATCCACTGTCAGACGATAGAGGGAAATCGCAATTGGTTAAGCTTTGAGGCTCGGGGTCTGCAAGAGATATTTCATTTCTTTAAACAGGGTTTATGCCCCTACTTCAGCCGATCAATGAATGCACCTCTTGAGAGAGCTCAATAGTTTTAGACATAACACTCCTGCTCTCCTATGGTTTATTGAGGGAAATTTCAACTCCATTCTTAGGGACGGTGAGAAAAAGGGAAGTAGATCAGGATCGTCTCTTACTGATGACTTTGGGCCTCTTGTCTCAAACAATGGTTGGAAGCAGATCAGGATCGCCTCTTACTGATAACTTTGGGACTCTTCTCTCAAACAATGGTCTGTGGGATGTAGAACCATGTGAAGGCTACTTCACCTGGTGCAGTAGAAGAACCAGGGATCAGGCCAAAGAAGAAAGACTGGAGAATTTTCTCCTAGCTGACAGGTAGTTGGACAGTGATATCTCCATCTAGGTCAGGATTCTCAAGGCCAGTGTGTTTGATCATTGACCAGTTTGGCAGAACATTGAAAGGGCTGTCACCACCAACATATTTTCCCTTCGAATTTGAGCTAATGAGGCTCCTACACCCATACTTCACAGATAAGATAAAAGAGTGGTGGATAGCTCCTGTCCTGCAAGAAGCAACAAAAATGTTCAATCCTGCTTCCAAACTAAAAAGCACCAAGAGATCCCCAAGGATGAACAAAATTTCTACAGAAACATCCTCAAGACAAGCAGGGAAGTTGAGGCCAGAACGGAAGACATCCAGAACCAAATACAAGTGGAAGGGGCAAGGGAGGATCTTCTCCAGATGGAAAAGGTCATTGGGACTGAGATAGAGAATATCCTGTGCACCAAAGAAGTTCATTGTCGACAAAAATCAAGGATCACCGGACTGAAATGTGGGGATAAAAATACAGAATTCTTTCACATGACAGTCATTGCCCATAGAAACAATAATGAGATCATACTTCTAGAAAACCCAGATAGAAGAAGAATCGCCTGTCCCGAGGAGGTGAGACAATAATTATTTAACTTTGTTAGAGGTCTTCTATAAAAATCTAATCATAATACAGAAGATGAACAAGATAGATTGTATGCCAACATTCCCAGGCTTGTCAGGGAAAGACAAAATGATGCCCTTATGGCTTCTATGACCTATGAAGAGGTAAGGAATATGTCCTCTCCATGAAAACGGGCAAGATTCTATGTCAACATTCCCAGATTCGTTAACTTAAAAGACAGAATGATGCCCATAGACCTTATGATGTCCTTATGGTACCTAATCCATACAACTTAGGAAGATGTAAGAAATGTAGTATTCTCCATCAAAGGGGGCAAGGTGTCTCCAGTCCAGATGGCTTCCCAGCTAGCGTCTATCAGAATTTCTGGGAAATTATGAAAGAAGATGTGGTGAGAGCAGTAGAGTAAGGAAAACAGTCCAATGATATCCTGAAGCAACTTAATACCGCAATCCTTGTACTTATCTCCAAAGAAAAAAGAACCATATGTCAATCTCAGTATGCAGTGTTTCCTACCAAATCATTTTTGAAATCGTGACTCTCAGACTAAAGAAGCTTCTGCCTAACCTGATCTTAGATGAACAAGGAGGCTCATGCGACGCAGACAGATCCTGGAGGGGATCATTCTCATTCATGAACTGATTCACTCTATCACTACAAACAGAGGAACAAAGGGGGCAAAAATCAACCTGGAGAATATATGAGGGCATAGATAAGCGTATGGAGCAAAGACATCAGAAGAAAATATTTCAACAATATAAGCCCCTGTGGAGATTTCACTGTCAAAAACAGCCCCAACGGATCAGCTATTCAGAAATTTATCTTCAATTATAGCTTCACCTATGTCCATATTCTGTCTCATGTGCAGGTAGAGGTCTCTTGGGATATTCAAGTTTAGGAGAGGACCATTTGGTAACCAGGGATACTCAAAGAATCTTACTAATTTCTTGTTCCGACTCTTACAAGCAGAAATATTAATTAAAGCCAATTGATGTCTTCCAACCCTGCAAACACTTCATCAGCTTTGCCTTGAAATCCGCATAAGGAATTGTAGCATGCTCTCATGCTCAGTCAGCCTGGAAAAGGATTCGTACCCTTGCCCTTGTACATTTCATGACACGACTATCATTGGAGTGCATAGGGTTTCTGGATGCAGATAAAGGGGTCTGTTTTTTTTTTTTGACCTTCTTTAGGGCGTTATTGAAAGCTTCATCTATACTAATTTGGTTATTTGTTTCCAACAGTGCCTGTACATACAATCAGAGTTTGTCGGCTTCGGATTTTCTAGCCCTTGATGGGGTATTGCATCTACATTTGTCTTGTTATTTATATTATGCCTTAGATTTAGTTTCTCCCATGGGTTTACTGTTTCTTCATCTCAAATTGAGCTTCAGAGATGGCTTGTCCCTCCTCAGAAATCTCCTCCTTGCTCTGCTCTGTCTGTTCTCCAACAACATGTCCCTCAGAGGCTCTCTAATTTTCTGGAATCTGAGTAGTCTTCTCCTGTTCCAATCTGCCAAAACTGTTTTTCTGTAATTACTTCTGCAAGTCTGAAATGCAAGTTTGAAGAAGGCTTCAACACCTTCACATATAAAAAAATTAAATGCATTTACAGGGAACGAATAAATCACAGTCCAAGCAGCCAACAAGGGAATTGGCCTCGGAAGTATTAATGAGGAGGATTGGAAGCACGGCAATTGGAAGAGGAAATAATGGTAGTAAGAAGGGAGGTCAATGCGTACAAACAGAATGGTGTGGAGTGAATGGACTTTGAAAATGAACATAAAACTTGTAATGAATGTTGTAAAGGTCAATGGTTTTGTTAATAGGTATAGGAGGTCTGGTATTTATGATGAAGGAATGTTTGTAATCAGAACTGCTGCAACTAGAATGGCCTTCAGCCAAATTTTGTTCTAATTTATGGATGTTATTATATGGAGAGAAATTTTTACCTTTGCAAAAAAAACACATTCATCAAGTTATTGAGCTCTATATTTTAGAAAGCTCGACAAACGATCTTCCCCTCATTCAGCTAAAGAATACAATTCTCTGCAATCTGCTGGGATTTGCATGCAAACAAGATACATGGACAATGTTGCATACCAGTTCCAACTGTTGCGCAAGCAAAGCACAGGGACCACACCATGTTGCATAGAAGTCCACCACTAAAGGAGTTGTTCTTTCAGATTTCAGCAGATCGTTTAACTCCTTGCCAGACACCTTTTTCTGTTCCACACAATACAGCATAATCAAAGCCACAACCTCTTCAATCTCAAATGAAGTATGAATTACATGCAAAATAAATTCTATCTAGTTCTATTATCTTTGGCAGATACACAGGAAATCTAGCATTTACCCTTGACAAGTTGTGAAGATATTAGCATAGCTTCTCAGGAGACTGAGGACTATATTTTCCCATGGAAACAATTACAACCTACTAACTACCAGGGTAGGATCTCTGATGTAAGATCACATGATGGTTCCATAGTGTTAGGCTAGTAGGAAATAATTACCAAATATCACTAAATAACTATCGGACCCCAACTCTAACCTAGGAAACAAAATATGCACTCAATGAAACCTGCATTATCGACTTATAATACAGAACTGGTCTCAGCAGAAGGGATTTTAGTTGTTTGGCTCTCCTAGTTGATCACAAAAAGGATAAGTCCAAGTGTCAAGCAACCCTAAATGAGGCAAAATGGATCAAATTGCAAAAATACCAAGTCTGAGCATGAGACTTGGCTTTCTAAAAAATAGAGAAATAGAGAACTCATTTACAGGTCAAAGGCCTCATTTGGAGTAGCCAAGTCTATTGCTGAGTTTTTTCCATATCTTTCTTGCCTAGCGTGGGTAACTTTGGCATATCCGTCTTGTGGAGTCCGAGTCCATCTAGAATCGAAGAGATTTTATTGACATAACTACAATAATTCATGGTGAGATTGAAAACATTAGTGCCTGCCCTATCCAACAATAATTCATGGTGAGATTGAAAACATTAGTGCCTGCCCTATCCACATTATTGTATACTTTAATTGAGAAACATGTGCCCTCTAAACTACTTTTAGAAAGAACCACAAAAATGTGAGCTGCTTCCAGCTGACACCCAACCACCATAGGGCAAACACGCTTAGGGATTTTACTATTGGGAATAATGAGGTGATCCCTCCAGCAATTAGGTGCAATCCCTGGTTCATTGTCTTTGCCTGCCTTTAGCAACCAGTGCCCATAGCCTACTAAAGAATTTCTCTGGCTTTGAACTCAGGCATCCTAATAAGTGCAGGTTAGCTTTGAGCCCTGAGCCTCACTATCTCAATATCAAAATATTGATACAGCCAACAATAAGATCAAAGTAGTTCATTAACACCAATCATATGCAAGCACCCACTTAACTTAAAACTCCTTTGTATTAAAATGTATAACCAATAAGCCTGCTTTAATTAGGAACATGGAATAAACTCAAAGATAGATTAGCTGCATTAAGAATAGAAACACAAGTGTGACCTGGAAGATCCTATAACAACCCATGGCTAAATTATCTCCTTCTCTTCTGTGCTTCCGGGCAATTTACTACAAGACTGAAGTAGTTCATTAACACCAATAAGATCAAAGTAGTTCATTAACACCAATCATATGCAAGCACCCACTTAACTTAAAACTCCTTTGTATTAAAAGGCATAACCAATAAGCCTGCTTTAATTAGGAACATGGAATAAACTCAAAGATAGATAGCTGCATTAAGAACAGCAATGCAAGTGTGACCTGGAAGATCATATTACAACCCATGGCTAAATTATCTCCTTTTCTTCTGTGCTTCAGGGCAATTTACTACAAGACTGAAGTAGTTCAGTAACAGCAATATTATATAAATGCCCACTTAACTAAAACTCCATTGCATTAATCTGTATAGCCAATAAGCCCACTTAACTAAGAACATGGATTACTCTGAAGACATAGATAGATGCATTAAGCTCGGGAAAACAAATGTGGCCAAGAACATCCTAAAAGAACCCATGAAAAAACAAAAATCTCCTATTCTTCTGTGATTGCAGATAATCTACCATAAGACCAAAGTAGTTCATAAACAGCAATCATATATCAGCACCCAGTTAACTAGAACTCCATTACATTAACCTGTAGCAAATAAGTTGATTTCATTAAGAACAAGAAACAAAATTAACCTCAAAGACAAATAAATACCTGCATTAAGCTCCGGAACCACAAAGACATAGATAGATATATTAAGCTCCAGAACCACGTGTGTGGCATAGAACAATGAAATGTCTCCTTCTCAAAATTAACAGGTCAAAGACCCTTAGCCTGTTTTGTTTCCCGATGGATAAAGGGTAGAACATAAGAGAAACTTATCCTAATAAAATAATTTTAGTGCATAATGAATTTTTATAAGCACTTTAATTATTTATTAGTGATAAAATAATAAAAGAAAAAACAAAGTCACTTTATTTTTATTTCCCCTAGTGAGAAAATGCGACCCATATAGGTACATAAAGCAAGGGGCTAAAAATATTAAATAAAGTGAAGAAAGCTAACTGGGCCTTTGTGTGGGCTAATATGCCAAGAGATATTATAAAAGGAAGTAGCCACACTTGGAGAAGGCATCTTTAGATATCTGAAATTTGCTTTAAGTTGATTGTTTTCCAATTTTACATTGAAGGACGAAAACCCTTTGATGTTTTTGCATTAGAGGACAAGAACCCTCTCTTGCCAAGGTTGAATGAAAACTCTTCTTCCTTTGTGTTTTCCATTTAGTTTTCAAGGATCCATTCTGAAATCCAGCAGTGTTTGAAGGCCAAAGTTGCAGATTTGTGTTGTCTATGGCTAGAGTTTGAAGGAGGAAGGTCGTAGCTGATTTCTACTTTGCACTTCCAGCCATTTCATAGTGGTGCGACCCACTTGTGCGAGGTTTTTGAGCACGCTAGGGCTCGGCTGGCTCAAATCTGATTTCTAGCTTTATTATCAGATATTTAACTGTCATTTCCAGCTGGTTTACATGTAATTTGGGCTTGGGAAACTACATTTTCAGCCAGGTCTGTAATCTGATTTTCTGCAGACATAAAATAAAATTCCAA
Organism: Taxus chinensis; assembly: GCA_019776745.2. Taxonomy (NCBI): domain Eukaryota; kingdom Viridiplantae; phylum Streptophyta; class Pinopsida; order Cupressales; family Taxaceae; genus Taxus; species Taxus chinensis. Next base: position 47,170,013 of record CM034148.1, read on the forward strand.
CTCTTCTTCTTGGTCAGAAAAAACTATAAATTTGGTGTTCATGCTTAAATAATAATTTCTGATTGTGTTGGGCATTTATTTGATCAAGTTTACATCAGTTTTGAAGGTTACTCTTCCCTAGAGCAAGTCGTTTTTTCCTAAAGAAAATTCAGATCTGCAATTTTTATCAAGATATATCTTCTATTAGGTGCTGTTATAAATCAGGTTTGCAGGGTTTCCATTCGGGGTTAGGAATTATCCCATTGGGGACATTACAGACAACGTAAAACAACTCATTACAAGAAAATCTGCTATTCTTCTGTGCTTGCAGAGAGTTTACTATAGGCATCGGTTTTTTTTTAAAGAAGATATCATATTCTTCTGTGTCTGCGGACAGTCGACTATAGGCATTGGTTTCTTTTTTCGAATAAGAAAGTATCCTATTCTTCTGGCTTGCGGACAGTCTACCAAATGCAATGTTTTTTTTTTAACTTTTTGATTGCTGCTTTACATTCCAAGTTCCTGTTCCAATTTCATCAAAGCTTAGACTAAAAAGCACAGGTACGCAAATACTTCAAAACAGAGTCACTATAACTAATTATATCATAGACGAATCAAACCAAAAAAACACAAGTAACCATTCAACTATGGATATATTACATCAATCTAAAAAACAAAACCCCAAATTACCAATAGGTCAGACTGCCCATGTCTGATTAATCAGAGAACAAAGTAGCCACTTAGCCAATTCCATCCTATAGAGAACTTGGAGGATAAGAAACCAAAATTTGTGCAAAGGGGGCGGGGATAAAGAGGAGAATGCGGAAGAGAAGAATGCTTGCAAACAGTCCGCTCTAGGCATTTCTTTTTTTTCAGAAATTATATTCTCGCTTTCCAAGTTCCTTCTAATTTCATTAAGCTAGAATCAAAAACCAAGGTAGGCAAATGCCTGAAAAGAAACACAGTCACTACAACTAATTCTATCATAGGTGAACCAAAAGAACAACCTATCGCTATTGGGTAGATTAAATTAGCATGCAAAGCACAAAATCCCACGAGGCCAATAGGACAGACTACCCATGTTGGATTAATCAGATAACAAAGTATACCCATGTTGGATTAATTAGATAACAAAGTACCCACTTGACCAATTGTATCCTATACAAGCTTGGATACAGAAAAGCCAAATTTAGCATAGTGGGTGTGGAGGAAGAAGAGAACGCCTGCGTGCAGTTGCTAGAGGCATTTTGTTTTTTGGTTCGGACAATCCAAGTTGCTGTTCTGATTACATTGAAGCAACGGGACAAACTACCCTCATTTAATAATCATAGAACAAAGTACTCACTTGACTAATTCCATCCTACACAGAACTTGGATACGGAAAGAGCAAATCTAATGTACGAGGAGAAATATAAGAAAATATAAGATTACCACTAGGTAGTCTGACTGTCGAGCGCTTGAGCTTGATGATGGTTCAGAGATTGCTGAGACTTCGAATTTTCGTTTATGTTGTTGCGTATGAAGCTTGAGGGAGAGTTCTTCTGCTTTGAATGAAGAAATAGAAACGGGAAGGGCCACCCTACTCCTGCCACGAGTTTGGAGTTTATATGCTAATGCTGCCGGTTGTAGAGCTGCCAAAGGTGCGTCCAAATGAGCGTGGATGGAGGCTGAGATGGAAGCCATTTTTTGGGGAGGTTTTTCTCAAACTTGGGGTCAGTCTGTAATCCGATATTTACCTGGGGACCAGGTACATTTATTGCAGTCTGTTCATGAAATTACTTGTGCTCTTAAAGACAAATTTTAAAAAGTATTTAAGGTTCTAGATTAAGTGAAATTAAATTAAATTACGTTAATCCAAAAATTAAATCAAATTACGCTGATACAATGGAGGGGATTCGAAAGGCTTTCACGGTGGCGTAGCGTTTGTCGGCGAGTGTTTGTGCTTCCCTATGGATATTTTGTCAACAAACTTTTTCCAGATTTTTTGACTAGGGGAGAGGGGCCAATAGGTGAACATGGTCCAATAGTTGACATGACTATTGATCACACAATACCCAATAGCTGTCATAGTACCATTTAGCAGTTATTTACTTTTGACATAATAATTATGTAGAGTAGCCAATCGCATCATGACATGTAAGACCTCTCACCCTTGTACAAGTATAAAAAATTCAATGTTCAAGTATTTTCACCCATATTCAAATATTGGTTTCCACCATGGTTGTAGTGTAACTCAAATTTATTATTTTAAATCAATTCAAAATATGGTTTTCCCTCCAATTGAACATTCCAAACAAAAAATATAAGCTAACACAAATCTGAACTACATATTAGTGAAAAAATCACAATCCCATATGATAAACAATTAATTTTGTGGACCCCTTAACTTAGGGTGTACCACTACTAGCCCCTGTTCCCTAATGTATATTTCATTATTCAGTTCGCATCCTACACCAGATTTGGAAGTAGAGCTGAAAATGTTGAAACATGTAATGTTTTTGGTTTATCTTTGTTCAGATTAATTGTTGTTTGAGACCCCTCTCCTTGTTTAGACGAGTGTTTGAGTGATGAACTACACCCGAAATATTAAGTGACACCCGAAACCCTGCATCATAACAATGGAAGCAGTGGACTTTTACTTTGGGCTCAGTCTTCAGGTTATTTTTTGCTACCTAGCTGGTTTTTCAACCTATTGCGTCATAGGAGAGGACTTATTTGGCCACTGGTATAACAACCAGTACCGTGTCTATTGTGGAAACTGTTGGAGCTCAAAATTGCACCCTGCGTTGAATCACGCAGATCTAGGATTTTGAGGCAACATGGGATGATCTCTGTAATGTGGGTTTTGTAAAACTGAGATCACCCTCAGAAGAAGGTTGGCTTCCTTGTTACGTAAGTTTGAGAAAACCCGCATAACACAACCTACTCCTAACACTAAACTGCTCCTACAACTAATCCTACACTAACAATTCTAAGGGACTGGGGAGAAAGAGGTGCAAGAAATGTAAATCCTAAGGTAAAGGGTGGCGATAGAGCCAAAAGAAGGTGGAACTTTTCCCAAATCTAGATGATGCATATGTAAGAAACACGAGGTTAGGGTCGTAAGAATGCACTCAGATCATATGCAGAGGAATAAAAGAACATGAAATATGCAAAAGGTGAAATATTGACACCAAACTAAATGTATTTTAGGGAAATAAGTAAACCACACTTACATTAATCATTCTTCGAGAGCTTACATACAGAGTCGAGGCAAGAAAACACCAATCGCGAGTTACAGAGGACGACAAAATAAAGTTTCGGGTTTCACAAGGAAGACCTTGAAAATATGCTAAGGAAGGAAAGAGGGAGAAGAACCATTTCCAAGTGCATAAGCACTTGCATTTATACAATTCATAGCATGAAGAAAGAGTAGAAAGAGAGGGAAAAGCACCACCAAGTTGGAACTAACTGCATTTGAAAATGCATTGAATGAGTGTGGGCACCATTATTTTTATTCAGAGTGTGTTTGTAGTACAAGTATAGACACTCCAAATTGTAGCCGAAAACTACAGTACAATCCTTGAGTTTATCGCACGCCATCAAAATAATCAGAACGACGTCATACTTCATTAAATTCTAGTAGTTGGAGTGGTTGGCTCTCTGGTCCTAGTTCGACGTGGTTTTAAGACCTCCCGCAACTTATATCACGACCTTTCACATTTCTTTGTCCCATGGACCCTCGTGCTTTTCCCATTGCTTTGACGAGCGGAAATCCATCATGCCACCTGCGAGGGTCCAACCTCTTGATCTGTGGCTTTTCAACTTAACCGATTCTTTTGGATCCTTCGTGGATAAATAACTTTATGATACTTTGTCCAACTTAATTTTCTAGGGACTTGCTTTTAAGCATTGTAAGAGTGTTGAAAGATGTTGCACAACAGTTAACCTCATCAATTTCTTCCTAAATCCTTGTGTTACTCTTTTATGTGTTTCATGGCTTAGAAGAATCCGCAGAACACTACGTTCCTACATTCTGCGGCAAACCGAACCAGTCTCCTATAGCTTTTCTAGAGCACAAAAATGGTTAAGTCCTTTAGATGAGTTGTTCAAAATTATAAGGGGTGTAATTTTGGACAATAGGCACGTAGTTACTTTAGGCATTTTGTTTTTTGATTCAGAAAATCCAAGTTGTTTTGATTCCATTTAATCAATGGGACAAACTACCCTGATTTAATAATCAAAGAACAAAGTACTCACTTAACTAATTCCATCCTACACTGAACTTGGAGAGGGAAAGACCAAATCTAGTGTAAGAAGAGAAATCTAAGAAAATATAAGATTACCACTAGGTAGTCTAACTATCGAGTGCTTGACCTTGACGATGGTGGTGGTGGTTCAGAGATTACTGAGACTTTTGAATTTTCGTTTATGTTGTTGCTTATGAAGCTTAAGGGAGAGTTCTTCTGCCTTAAATGAAGAAATAAAAAGGGGAAGGGGCACCCTACTCCTGCCACAAGTTTGGATTTTATATGGTAATGTTGCCGATTGTAGAGCTACTAAAGGCGTGTCTGGATGAGCATGGACGGAGGCAGAGATGGAAGCCATTTTTGGGGGAGGTTTTTCTCAAACTTGGGTCAGTCTGTACTTAATTTGATATTTACATGGAGGCCAGGTACATTTATTGTAGTCTATTCATGAAATTACCTATGCTACACAAATTTTTAAAAATATTTCAAGTTCTAGATTAAGTGAAATTAAATTAAATTATGTCAATCCAAAAATTAAATTAAATTACGTTAATACAAAGGCGGGGATTCGAAAGGCCAACATCTTAGTGTAGGCAACCGATTTTGGTATGGAACTAGTTACTTTGGAAGGGGTTTCATGGTGGCGTAGCATTTGTTGATGAGTGTCTGTGTTTCCATATAGATATTTTATCGGTAAACTTTTTCCGAATTTGACTATTGTATATTTTAGTATTCATTTCGCATCCTACGCCAGATTTGGAAGCAAAGCTGAAAATGCTTAAACATGTAATGTTTTTGGTTTATCTCTTTCCAGATTAATTGTCGTTTGAGATCCCTCTCCTTGTTTAGACAAGTATTTGAGTGACGAGCTACACCCAAAACGTTAAGTGACACTCGAAACCCTGTATCGTAGCAATGGATGTCGTGAACTTTTGCTCTGGTCTTGGTCTTCAAGTTATTTTCTGCTAGCTAGTTGGTTTTTCAATCTATTGCATGAGAGGAGAGGACTTATTTGGCCATTGGTATAACACCTAGTACCATGTCTATTGTGGAAATTGTTGGAGCTCAAAATTGCACCTTGCCTTGAATCACACAGATCCAGGATTTTGAGGCAACATGGGATGATCTCTACAATGTGGGTTTTGTAAAAGTGAGATTAGCCTCTGGAAAAGTTTAGCTTCCTTATTACGTGGGTTTGAGAAAACCTGCATAACACAACCTACTCCTAACATTAAAACTAATCCTACAGCTAATCCTGCACTAATAATTCCAAGGAACCAAGGAGAGAGAGGTATAAGAAAGGTAAATCCTAAGATAAAGGGTGGTGATAGCACTAAAAGAAGGTGGAACTTTTCCCAAATCTAGATGACGCAAATGTAAGAAACACAAGGTTGGGGTCATGAGAATGCACTCATTTCAAGTGCGGAGGAATATAAGAACATGAAATATGCAAAAGGGTGAAATATTCACACAAAACACAATGTATTTGATGGAAATAAGTAAACCGCACTTACATTAATCATTCTTCAAGAGCTTACATACAGGGTCGAGGCAAGAAAACACCAATTTCGAGTTACAAAGGTCGAAAACATAAAGTTTCGGGTTTCACAAGGAAGAGCTAAAAAATATGCTAAGGAAAGAGGGATAAAAACCGTTTCCAAGTGCATAAGCACTTGCATTTATACAATTCATAGCATGAAGAAAGAGTAGAAAGAGAGGGAAAAGCACCACTAAGTTGGAACTGATCGTGTTTGAAAATGCATTGAATGAGTGTGGGCACCATGATTTTCATTCAGAGTGTGCTTGTAGTACAAGCATAGATGCTCCAAATTGTAGCCGACAACTATAGTATAATCCTTGAGTTTATCGCACACCATCAAAATACTCAAAACGATGTCATACTTCATTAAATTATGGTAGTTGGAGTAGTTGGCTCTCTGGTCCTCGTTCGACGCGGTTTTGAGACCTCCTACGACTTCTATTGTGTTTTGCGGATTCTATCGTGGCCTTTCACATTTCTTTGTCCCACAGACCCTCATGTTTTTCCCACTGCTTTGACGAGCGTAAATCCACCATGCCACCTGCGAGGGTCTAACCTCTTGATCTGCAACTTTTCAACTTAACTGATTCTTTTGGTTCCTTTGTGGATAGACAACTCTACAATAGTTTATCCAACTTAATCTGAAAGGGACTTACATTTAAGCATTGTAAGAGTGTTGAAAGATGTTGCACAACACTGAACCTCATCAATTTCTACCTAAATCCCTGCGCTACTCTTTTCTTTCTTCTGCGACTTAGGAGAACCCATAGAATACTAGGTTCTTGCATTCCAAGACCAATCTAACTAGTCTCATGTGGCTTTTCTAGAGCACAAAAATGAGTTGTTCAAAATTATAAGTGTTATAATTTTGGACAATAGTTTGGTGACTTTCAGGGGACATCTACCTGCTAGATGATGAAGACCAGCTACCTTGAAGCATCCATTGGGCATGGAGTCAAGCTTAAATATGAAGGAACTGATCTCATCCTTGAAAGATTGTCTCATGAATCGGTATGAACCTAACACTAGACTGGAGTTGATTGGTGGCGTTCTACAAGATGTATACTAAAATTGATCCAACTATCTAATTTTCTTATAAAACCTGGCTCCGAGATGATCCATGTGTGACTGCAAGTGGTTCCAAAACTTATGTACAAAAGAAGATCATGCATGTTTCAAATGAAACATGCATAGAGCGCAAAACACTTATTACAAATAAAAGAGGATCACAAATATGAGGAAAAAGAAACTTAATCGATGATCAACACACAACAAAAGGATGGGACCTCCAACAACACAAAATACAAGTAATTACAAAAAACAATTGAACAACTTAATGGGAGTGTTTGAGACATTGACTGGGATTGACAATGTTGTCATTTACCCAAAAATATGTGTATTTTTGTCAAATTTTCAAAATTTTGAGTAAGTGATCTCTTATGAGGTCTTTGTTTGCCTTTGTGAAGTATGGGGAAAGAAAATGACCCCAACAGTTAGTCAATTTCAAAGTATCTTTTGAGTTTTGGGGTCTTTTCTTTTAATTTGCAGGTATTTCAGTTTTTATTGTCTCAAGTGTCTCGAGTTCTTGCGGACTTCTTTTTCCCCTCATTCCCCTCTTTTCCACGGGTGACTTGCCTTTCCTTTATATTGCGGGTGTTTCGACATTTTGAGAAACCCACGTCCCTTGTGCCTCCTACCCATCGGTTCCCCACATCTCTGCATTCTCCACACACACCACTAACCCGCAAGCTCTTCTTTGAAATTTCTAAGTCTTCATTGTGTTGCGTACTTTCAGGCTGGCAGAGAACTTGTGTCCTTATGTCCCATGGGCCCATGTGCACCTTTTACCCAACTTAGGTGAAGCATTAGTGCATTGCAGATGTTTTGGCTCCTTATGTCCCATGCGTCCCAGGTGATATCGGGCCTCATTTTTCCGCCATATCCGCACTTTAAACAATAGGTCGACTGTCTGTGTCATAAGTCACCTCGTTTCCCACATAACATTGAAATCCCTTCATTTAATGCCTCCCACCAACCTTTTCCAAACGGGGTAATATAAAAATATGAAGTTGGTCCTTTTCACCATTGCAAATTATAGTCGAGCTTCACACATTCTGTTCCCGTGCCTCCCAAGTTGTTTTTAGCCATAGCAATAACATTCCTCAACCATTTTCAAAATTTCAAAGTGCAAGTTGTGCTCCTGGGAAATTCGACATTCATCTTGCAATCAAGGTTAGTGGTTTCAGAGCCCTCTGTAAGAACTTGGAGCCAATTTTATTTTGTGCCCTATTACATTGTCAGTTTTTCACGAAATCACTTTCCAAGCTTCCCTTTTCTACTTGAGCGTTTCTTTTTCAGCCCATTTTCCATCATGAAGTATCACTTTAAGGGTCATGAACACCTCTCCTCTCTTGAGACCTCCATTAAAAACATAGGGGACAATGATGTGCAACATCTCGATTTCAACAATTTGTGGGCACAAATCAACAATGATAATCCCACTCCTATGGCTAAACTTATCAAAGATTGTGGAATAGTTTATGTTGGAGGATTTCTAGTTTCAGTCCAATATGCGGATACAGTCTTGGCCTGTGGTTCTTGTTTTGATCCAGACTCGAAAGAAATCAAAGACCCTCAAGGCCAAGTAATTGCTAAACTGGATGTAAGGTGTATCAATGTTACTTTTGGGATTCCTGTAGTAGAAAATTCAAATACTCTTACTTTGGCTCAAGCTCAGTGTTTGTTTGATCAAGAAAGTGAGAAATACAAGCACATGGTGGCCAAGTCTTGGTTTAAAGTCCCATAGAAAGGAGCCTCCAGGTTTCCCAAGACTATGTATAGAGTTGATTTTAAAGAAGATCTTTCAGATATTATCACCCTCCTAACCAGAATAATGGGTCTTCCTTCAACTAATGAGTTCCATTTTTGGATGTGCCCATACCTAAATATCATCTGTGAAGGAAAACAAAGTCTGAATTGGGGAGAAATCATTTGTGACAACCTCAGTGAACAACTGGCTAATGTGTAGAGGACCAAATCCTTTCACATGACCTCTTACCTGATGTATAGTATTGCAACATATAGAAAATGGTTGGGTCTTACACCTGAAAAAGATAAAAAGAATGCTCTAGTGTATGAATATTATCCACAATTGACTTTGAAGAACAACAATCATCACTTCAAGAGAGTCAATGATGTTTTCACTATGTGTATTGTCAGACTTCTAAAGGGCTACACAACTAAAAGGTTTTCTGATGAGGCTAAGCAATTGATCTCCATATATGGAAGCTATTTCATTCAATTTAGAAAGTTCTCCTACATCAGGTTAGCAGGCTTTGAAGGGGCACCTCTTAAACTCCCAATGTTTTGTAGTGACAAGATTGCCCTTGTAGAAATTTGTAGGCAACTTGATATGTTGCACAAAACCTGCAGAGATAAGAAGATAACTAGCATTCAATTCCCAATTACTTTGGGTAACTACACCTGCAGAACTGCCCTTGATGCACAAAATATTAAGAGGACTATTATTGCCTTCAATTTTTACTTATTTCAGAAGAGGTCTTGCTTTGATCTCAAAGGTTTCAATTTCCAACAATTTCAGGATGTCTTTCTATCGTCTCCTTGATCTGGAAGATTATTGGATATATTTCTCATATGATTATGAGGCAAGAAGAAGGTACTATGACAAACTCTCCTTGCAACAAATCAAAGATTTTGAAATTTATAAAGTACCAAAGGATTTGCAAGATGATGATGAGGATTTGCAATCTCTTGAATACAATAAGTCTATCAAGCACACTCCTCTTGCCACCATTGACTGGTTCAAAAAAGAGAAGGATGACCCACAAGAAATCATAAATCTAGTCTTAGTAAGAACAAAAGTCTGGTTTGACAGAAAAATGAAAGCATATAAAATGGGCAGATTGTAGTCCCCTTCTCAAGAAGCATTTACATCCTAGAGATAAATTCTCACCTTAGTGCCTGAAGTACATACTCAATCAGATGCCTCTCCTCTTGATTCTTCAACTTTGGTATACACTAAGAAAAGGAAGATTAAAAGGCCAGAAGAATTAATTGAAAAAGAAAGCAAAGAGCCTCCTTCTCCTAAGCAAACAAAGATAGTCCGTGAAGTTGAGAAAATCATTGATCTTTCAAAGGAAGGGAAGGAATCAGAAGGCCAAGAAGAAGAAAATAATCATGAAGGAGGAAACACTAAAAAAGAAGATGAAGTGGAGGATAAACAAGAGAGTGTAAAATCAGAAGCTAAAATAATGAACATTCTAGAGACTCCTGTCAAGGAGATACCTGCTTCACGTGTTGAAACATCTATTGTGGAATTATTAGTTGCACAAACTCTTGGCTCCATGAGCACACTTGTATTGGATCCTCTTGTCACCCCTCCTTCCAATACCACCTTCACTTGGGTTCATCCTTTTGTTGAAAGTAGGAAAAGAAAAGCTTCATCTCAAATCAGTGCTCCCAAAATTTGATGTTGTAGCTACCGTTTTAGGCACAACTCCTGCTCCATCTGTCAAGAAAGCTAAAACTACCTCAAGATTGGTGTCTGATTCAAAAGGACAACAATTTTTAGAGATTTCCAAACCAAAGACAAAGAATGATGAAAGAGATTTGAATTTGACTAATCTAGAACTGACAAGGATCCCATTGGGTGAATCCACTCCTGAAAGTGAGGTTCATAACTTGAAAGAAATTGTGTCAAAAGTCATTGAAAGAGTTGAGAAAGGGAAGCAGATGCAAGAACAACTTGAAAGAACAAGTACAAGCCCTTTCTGATTTCATCAAGTCTCTATTAGCAAGTGATAAAGTACTAGATCCAAATCCTCTAACTTCAAATCCACCCCCTGTTGTCTTGACTGATGAGGAGGTACAAACATCAGAGACATTCACAAGCATGCATCTTATGGAAAGGAAATTGAGGCCATGGTGGATGGAATGTTGATTTATGGCCTGAATTTCATTGAGGAAGCATATAAAGCATATGATAACATTTGTTCAATCCAATAAAGATTCACCTCAACTATTGCATGCCTAGAGAAAGAGCTCAAGTTGTGGACAAAATGCATACAAGACCTTACACAAATGAGCAATACTGATGAGCAAATTCTCATTGCAAATAAGATCTTTGATGACTCAAAGAATAATCTTTCAAATAAATGGGTGTATAATGTGGATTGGAAAATAAAAGACTTAGAAGAAGCAAAAAATGAATTAAAGAACATGTTCTAGAAAGTTGAGGCCTTTAAAGCTTGTGTATTAGATGAATTTCGAGACCTTCGTTGCTAATTATTCAAGGAAGACTCCATGAGTAGAAATACAGTGCAAGACATTAAGGTAGAATTCAAAGCACTTATCAAAGAAAACTTTTTCAAATCTGACACCATAACTAGGGAAAAGATGGAAGAAGTATGTGCACTGCAAATTGTAATCATTGAAGCAAACAAAGGCTTTTTAACAAAATGCATACTTTGGAAAAGACATGGAAGATTGCTTGAACAGTTGGGCTAATGCTACAGACCAATACAACTATTCCAAAGAGGCATGGAGATTGTTGGAGCACTTTTAAAGTTCAAGAAACCAAATTCTCAAATTGAAGACTATGGCAACTTTCCTCAAATGTTCCTTCATCTAGTGCATAGGCCTTTCCTTTTAATTTTATATGTATTTCAAAGTTGGCATTGTTTTGATAATGTAATTTGTAATTAGAACTGACTCAAAGTATAATACTTTTTATTAAGTATTAATGTTTGATTAAAAGAAAGGAAACTGAAAGGACTTTAGTTGTAACTGCCTTGGAGGCTATAAAAGGAACTTCATATCATTGTAAAGGGGCTGTATTTTGATGATTGAAATGTAATACACAAAAATCTAATCAATACAGAAGAATATATTTCATCTTGTCCTTTGTCTCTTATATTCTTTTTGTTCTATTATCTTGATATATGTATGTGTTTTTGTTATATTCAAGTTGGAAACTTTGTGTTCAACCTATTGGATGTAGTGCAAAGAACTTTGTGTCTGAAACATTTATATCTTAGGGGTTATTTGGATATATGCAAATTCATATAATTCTTAAAGTTTAATGCATGCATTAGTAGGGCATATCTCTACCATCTATTTTCCTAAAAGTGTTGCTTTCTTCCCTTCTCCTTCATTGTAATAGTTAGTGATCTTGGGTAACCAAGGAGAGCATTCATGTTCTTGATAGGTGAGAAGTGAACTTAGGATTTCCTTCTAACTAGTCTTACTTATTTAATGTTATTGTTTCTTCTGATGAATTCTTATACTCTTCTTGTCTTCTGTATTGAGAATATTGTTGATATGGGAATAATTTCAACATCAAAATACTCATTTCAATATTGATAGTTTGTAAATTTGTAAATAAGTAGTTTTGCTTATTTGTGTGTGTGTGAAATAAGGGAACCTCTCCCATAAAGAGGAGGGACTGATGTCCCCTAAACATCCAAATAACTCCCCTAGTTATTTGGACAACTTGTATTCACATTCTACCTCTAATGGTTCTACATTGTAAGGATGTATACGCACTTCAGTTATCTCTTTGGCATATTCACTTGGTTGTAATTTCCTTGTGCGCCTTTGTGCATTTACCATTTGTCTTCTCTTTTCATTTTCCTTTTCCTCTTTGTTCCATTTTCCCTTCACGTGCACCTTCTACACACCCACCTTCTTCCAGAGTTCATGCATCCTTGCACACATGCCTTAGACTTGCTTCAAAATTAGCTAAGTCCTATGGCCCTCTCACATGCCTCCACACATTACTTTATAATATTTGTGCCTTGACCATACATTTCTTCCTTGGGAATTTCTCCCATTTCTCCCACACGTGTGACCTTTTCATGCACCCTTCCTCTGTTTTCCTCCCATGCTGCATTCTTACGCGTGCATACCTTCACACCTTCTTCTACATCATTTCATGCCACGTCATCCTCTGACAAGCTTGAGTGTGTTACATGTAACCAACCAAAGTGCACCAGCTGGATTGCCAAATCCTTGCAACAAATCGGTGTGTGACACATGGCAGAAATGACAAAAATAGTTGGCCAACCTTTCAGCCAATCCATGTGTGCCATGTGTCTTTGTGTGTAGACGGCTCTAAAATATTTTGACAGCCATATCTTTTGCTACAGTGCTTTGATAGTGTGCACCTAGTCTCAATCAATAGCTACTGACGTAGGCTACAGTGTTTGATATTCAAATTCAAATTTTGGTGGATTTGGTAGGTGAGGAAATGGGAAAAATATTTTTCTGAGAATTGATGAGTGATTTGATTGCTCTAACCACTCGATTTGACATGGATTTCACCTCCTTCCTTCTCCTACATGCCAAACAAGACTTAGGGAAGCACATTTGATAGATTTATAGGTGGATTTACAGGCATTGAATGTTTTATTGTTGGTGGTTGTATTTCAAATTCAGGTTTTCCCTCCTTCTCCTCTCTTCTTCCATGGATTCATCTATAAATGTAAGAGTTGGGCTCATTGTTAATGTTGGACATTTTTTCTCCTCTAACATTTGTTAAGGACTCCATATCTTTTTATTTTGAGTTGCACACCTCTAGATCTGGCTCATGCATGTGGATATCGACCTCTTTGCCATTATAATGGATTGTGCATCCTTGGAAGTAATAAGTCATCATTTTTTTGTTATTCTCTTCCTTAACGTGTTTATATTCTTCTTTCTTGCCTCCCTTTTGCATTGTGTGTTTGTTGTGTCATTTTAAATTCCTTACATCACTCCATTTTCTGGTTGTGTTTCATGAAATCGATGGTGTAATGCTTGTTGGTTTGTGCTATGCATGCCTAGCCTTCCCTCATGCTTTTTCTTTCATTTTCACTCAAAATAGATAGTGTTCATCCCTCTTTTTCTGGTGTTATCACCTCCCTTAGTTTAGTTTTCCTTTCTGTTATCCTTCTATCCCTAGTCCCTTGGCATTTTAGCTTAGTTTTCCCTTCCAGCATTAGGAGTAGCAGTAGCAGTAGAAATAGGTAGAGGAACTGGCCTTCTCCGAAGATCCATCTCAAGTGTGCAAGGTCCCACAACTTGGAGACAGTTCCATTATTGTCTCAAACAACTTAGCTCTCCCAAATCTGAGATATGGGTGCATGTTTGAATTACCAATAGTTTCTAGGAAGCCAAGTGGGACAAGTAGTGAAAGCTTAGATTTTAGCATTGCTAAGTTTGGTGTGTGACTTAGCAATTTCCAGCCTTTGGAGGCTCATTTCAAACACATCTGGTGACTCCCAACACTCAGATCTACTGTTTCAGCAGCTAGAGCTCCTTTTTATGAGAAGAGTGCATACTGAGACAAAGTGTTACAGCTGAAGGATCCTTGAATACCTCCATATTTCACCAAGAATCACATGCAACAGAGCTCTTCCATGCACGCATCCCCATCTCTAGCGTGCACATGTGCACTCTACTCCTCCTTACAACAGACAAGCACACCCTACCATAATGCTTCAACCTCCTCCTCTCCAAGGAAATTTTCTAGCTTCACTGGTGGAAGCCCACTCAATCTCAATGCACAACATGATATGCCAGCAACCGCGCTTAAGAGCATTCCATACTTCATGGGAGAAAATCAAGTTACCCCTATTGAACACATTCAAGATGTGGCCAATGTGTGCTCTGTTTATCTGATCACACATGATGATGTTTAGTTAGGAGCTTGTAGCCTCTTTCAAAGGAAAAGCACTCTAATGGTACCGTGGCCTGAGACCTACATCTATTGCCACCTAGGATGAGCTTGGAACAACTCTATGCAACTACTTTGAAGACAATTCAGATCACCTGTCTTTGGTGGAGCAACTGACCACAATGAAGTGCATGCCTAACAAGCAGATGAATGATTTCAACATCAGATTCTAGAAGACTTGGGACAAAATTCCTCAAGTGGTAAGGCCTACAACCCAACATGCTTTCCTATATTATCTAAGGGATTTGAATAGTGACATCTCAGTCATGATTCAATCCATGGGAGGTAGAACTTTACCTGCTACATATAACATTGCAATAAGGCTAGAAAATAGTATCATTCAGGTGGGTAAGTTAACACCTAGGCCTCCCATGCCCTTATTCCTAGAGATGTCTCCAGCACCCCAACCTTCTATTGCTCATGTTTCAGTGTAGAGCATGCAACCATTTGCATCGATGTCCTATTCTCCAGCAATGCAGAAAGAAGATGAAGAATTGAAGACCTGATTAGAAACTTGTCCAATAAGGTCATATCATTGGAAAAGAAATAGGCACAAGCCTACAGAGGTAGTTCTAATCAGGTACAAATCCAAAACAATCAACCTTGGTGGAATCAATATGGAAATCAGAGATATGGGCAGAACAAGAAAAATCATAGATGACATGCTAATGTGCGCTTTCCTTTACAAGTTATTCCTCCTGCACAACCTCTTCTAGTGCCCAAGCACAATTCAAGCACTTGTCCCTAGTTCAAAACAACATGGCAAAAGAGTCAGAATGGTGTTTTCCTTGCAATATGCCTCATAGTCAGTATCACTACACCAATGTTGCGCGCATAGGCTTATATGATCCAGAATGCTTCTAACTATGAGCCTTCCATCAGCGCAATTGAGCCTGAGAACTAGGAAAAGCTAGAAGTTCCTCTAGAATCCAACTTGATATTATTTGGCACCGAGGAATTTTGCACAATCAATCAAGTTGTAGATGATGCAAGCAGACCACACCCATGTTGCTGACAACACAAGGTATAAGAAGAGAATGCTCGAATTTGGCGTGCAAGTTTCCATTCCAGTGACAGCCCGATCCTCAAAAACAAAAGGAAGCAACTAAGGCATCCAGTAGTAAAAGTTCTCAAGTTCCTACACGCGAGGCTCCATGCAAAGCTCCTCCTGAAGCATTGTGCATCCCTCCTTTGGTAGGTCAAGCCTCTATGCCATCTAAGGCTCTTGCCTCTGCACCAGAAAAAAATAAAAAGGATGATGTTGTGCCTCAAATGCATGAGTCAGTGGGTCTTCCATTCATCATTGTGGACCAGATTAAAAGGACAAACATAAATGTCACAATGTGGGATGCCCTGACCATTCCATCTTAGTGTGACTTGTTGCATGAAGCTCTGGCTCAACTTCCACATGCCGACCCAATTGTTCAAAAGTCACATGCCTCTATCAATATCTGCCAAGAAGAGGAGAAGCAAGTAAGTAAGGTTTTCAAAACCCCACCCTTCTATATGTCCTTAATCATAGGAAAACATCTTGTCCATAACTGTATGATTGACTCAGGTGCTAGTACTTCTGTCATGCCTAA
Organism: Taxus chinensis; assembly: GCA_019776745.2. Taxonomy (NCBI): domain Eukaryota; kingdom Viridiplantae; phylum Streptophyta; class Pinopsida; order Cupressales; family Taxaceae; genus Taxus; species Taxus chinensis. The sequence goes on from CM034148.1 coordinate 47,186,078, forward strand.
GAAAATTGTTGATGTCTTAGGTCTTAAGTATAGCCCCTTAACAAAAGGAGTCCTGCAACTTGATGGTTCAACTATCACTACCCTAGGAATCATCAAGGATCTTGAGTTAACCCTCCATGCATGTCCAAGTCTGACAATAACTCAAGATGTGTCAATCATTGATCTACCCCCTCTATTTTCCCTGTGTCTGTCAAGGGACTTTACTACTAAAGTGGGTGGTTACTTGTCTTCTGATTGGACCCATATGTTACTCAAGACAAGGTATGGTACCAATTTACCATACAAGTTGAGCCAATATTTTCCTATCATGTGGAGTCATATGTCCCATCCCCTCTCCAAGCCAACTGTTTAATCCAAGAAGAACAAGTTTCAGTTTCTGAAGAGCAGCCTCTCGCACCTCCTATCCCAGACTTAGTGTTGGATGAATGGGTGGAGAGACACCATAGATTTGATCCATATGCTGAGGATCTGTAAGCTTATGAAACTTAGGCTTGGTACCTACTACATCCTTGAAGAAGAAGTTGTGCTTCTACGTGCTCAAGCAAAGTGAAGAGAACCCTGGTCTGTGGAAGTTATACTTTGATGGATCTAGAAGCATAAATGATGCAGGAGTAGGAGTTGTTCTCATTTCCCCTAAGGATGAGAAATTATTCTTCATGCATAGGTTGTAGTTCACATGTTCCAATAATGTGGTAGAGTATGAGGCATTGGTGCATGGTCTTCTTATAGCTAAAAAGAAGAAAATCAAGGCACTACAGATCTTTGGGGACACATAACTGGTTATCCACCAAGTCACCAACAAGTTCACAACAAATAATAAGCTTCTCAAATCTTATAAACATAGATTTCTGGGATCTCCTTGAGAGATTTGATGCTCTAAATCTATAGGTGGTGCCATGTAAGATGAAACAAGGAAGTTGATCAAATGGCTACGTGCTCGGTTCGCAGTTCTCCCCTGCTGAGGACTTTGTCAAAGGAAACACTCAACACATCAAGATGGTGATTAGGCCATCCATTCTAGACAACAACATCAGCTGGAAAGTGTTTGATAGTGACACATAAATCATCCAGTTCATCCAGAATGAAGTTGAGTTCTCATCAAGCATGCAAGCTGATTTGCATGACAGTTATGGTGACCAAGTGATACAACTGAAGACAAACAAGTTCCTAAAGGGTTGGTCACCTTAGAACAAATGTTTATCCCTGATGATGAGTTCAAGGGTGAAGAAAATTATATGTGTGTCGTGCAAGAAGACTGCTCCCCAGTCACTATTCTGCATGGAAAGGAGTTGTTGCTCAGTAAAGCTTGTGTGCATGATGAAAAGCAGGCCTTCATCTCTCTCTGTCAAAAATACAGTGATATCTTCTCATGGGAGTATGAATACCTCAAAGGATTTGATCCAAGTGTTTCTCAACACTCCATTGACCTTGATCCTGGTATCAAGCCAGTCAGACAAAAGCAACAACCAATCAATCCAAAGATAGATCCCCTCATGAGGAAGGAGTTATCCAAACTCATTGAGGTGAAGATAATATTTCCGATCAAGTATTCTACCTGGGTCACAAATCTAGTTCTAGTGTGCAAAAAGAATGGTGAAATTAGACTCTGTGTTGATTTTAGAGATTTGAACAAGGCATCTCTAAAGGATCATTATCCTTTGCCTTCTATGGAGTAGATTTTACAGACTGTGGCTGGTGCACAAAGATTCTCAATGTTGGATGGATACTCTGGCTTCAATCAGATCCTTAGTCAAGGAAGAGGATCAATTCAAAACAACGTTTACAACCAAGTGGGGAACATATGCATATCAGAAGATGCCCTTTGGTCTATCAAATGTAGGTGCAATGTTTCAGTGTGCCATGGATATTGCATTCAAAGGATATATCAATGAGTTCATCTTGGTCTACCTTGATGACATCACAATCTTCTCAAAACAAAGCATGGATCACATGGCACACCTAGAGAAAGTCTTTGAGAGATGCAAAAAGTTTGGGGTGTCTCTTAACCCCAAGAAGTGCAATTTTATAGTGGTGCAGGGAAAGCTTCTAGGCCATGTGGTCTCAAAGGATGGCATCAAAATTGATCCTAAGTGTGTTTCAGCCATCCTATCCCTTTCTTTATTGATGCACAAGAAAACCTTACAGTCCTTCCTTGGAAAAATCAACTTTGTTAGGTGTTTCATTCCTAACATTGCAGGACTGGTAGGGCACATCACCCTCATGCTCAAGAAAGAAAACTTTCAAGTGGAAAAAAGAAGAAAAAGAAAGCTTCAACAAGATCAAGCAAGAAATTTCTTGTGTGCCAACACTCATCAACCTGGATTACTCAAAGGATTTCATCCTTTATGCTTATGGTGCTGATGCAAGTGTTTTTGTTGTCCTGACACAGGAAAATGAACAAGGGTTGGAGCAACCAGTGGCTTTCTTCATCCAAATGTTGAAGGAATATGAATTAAGATACATTCACATGGAGAAATAGGTCTACATCATCATGCATGTGCTCAATAAGTTTAAAAGAATGCTCTCCAAAAATCATATTAAGGTGTTAGTTTCACACACAAGTGTTAGAGACTTCATCATGGGAGCAGAAATTAGTGAGAAGAGAGCATGAGATGGGTGACCAAAATTATGGAGTATGATGTGACTATCAAAGCCACAAAGCTGGTAAGAGGCAACACGCTGTGCAGACAACTTGTTGAGGATGCACAGAATGAACCTGAGACTTCATTGTTTCTAGATGAAGACCTCCCATGCCTAGAACTTGAATAGAATGAAGCCCCTAGCACACGTGACTGGATGAAGGACATGATCACGTTCCTTTCTGAGGGTGCATACCCTCCTAGTTTGAACAAATCAAAGAGAAGACATATGAGGTTGCAATCTATCCCATATGTGTTGATTGATGGTATTCTCTTCAAGAAGAATCTTGATGACGTGTTGTTAAGGTGTATCGATGGCGCATAGACTAAAAAAGTGTTAGCATAATTTCATGATGGATTCTCTGGTGGACACTTCTCTACCAAATCTACAACAATGAAGATCATGATGGCATGACTATTTTGGCCTACCCTGTTTGCAGATGTGCACAAGTGGGTCACAAAATGTAGAGAATGCACTTTCTTTGTAGGTAAGAAAATATTGACAGTGCTTCCCCTCTGACCAATCCAAGTGGATCAACCTTTTGTGCAATGGGGTCTTGAATTCATAGGCATGATCAATCCTCCTTCAAGAGCTGGCCACAAATGGGTGCTAACGGCTATGGACTACTTCACAAGATGGACAGAAGTTGTCATGCTCAAGGAATCAACTGAGTCAGTCATCTTGGACTTTCTCGAGGGCATCGTAACAAGGTTTGGCATTCCTCAAACCATTATCTCTGATAATGCAAAATCCTTCCTTGGTACCAGAATTACTGATTGGGTGCTAAGTCTTGGAATATATTTGAAGACTTCTTCCAACTATTACCCTCAGGGAAATGGTATGGAAGAATCAACAAATAAGAACCTAATCAGGATCATGAAATGCAGAATGAACATCAAACAAAGATAATGGCATACAAAGGTCTTACATGTGCTCTGGGTAGATAAGATCACAACCAAGAAGGTAATAGGTACATCACCTTACAAGTTGGTTTATGGTAAGGAAGCTAGACTCCCCTTATCTCTTGAGTTGCCTTCATTAGATTTTTCCCAGTAGCTGGAATTGGAGGGCACGGACCAGTGAGAAATCAGAATGGCAGAGCTAGTTAAGCTTGAAGAATTAAGAAACTCTATCATGATCAAGCTAGAACAACATCAACAAGCAACAAAGAAGTGGTTTGACAGAAAGGCTAGGCCTCAAGCTTTCAAAGTTGGGGACTTGGTCTTGAAATGGGATGCTGACAGAGCCAAACTAGGATGTCATTCAAAGTTTGATGCACTTTGGAGTGGCCCATATATCATCAGTTCATGCAAGGAGGCTAACTCTTTTGAGTTGACTCATCTTGATGGAGGCACGCTGTAAATCCTAGTCAATGGGATCTATCTCAAACCCTTCCATTAAGTTTGATGCATCATTTTGTATATATTAGAGTAGTTTCAATTCCTCCAAGTGTGTCGTGTGCATAATTTGTTTGTTTTACATAATTATTTCTTCTCGTGTACTTCTTGTACACGCTCTTCTTTTTCTTCCAGGATGTTAGCTATCTTCCAGCAGTTTTAAGCAGTTTTTGCAAGATTCAAACAGAGTTGAGAAATGATTCATCAAGTGACTTCAGAGGCAGTTCTTCAAGATCCCAAATCAGAGATTCATGATTACATAGTAGACTCCATGCCCAATGGATGCTCTAGGCTACTGATCCCCTTCATCTAGCAGGAAGATGGCCCCAAAAGTCACCAAAATTGTTATCCAAATAACTCTCCTAGATATTTGGACAACTTACATTCACATTCTAGCTCTATGGTTCTACATTGCAGGTTGCACACACTTCAGTTATCTCATTTGGCACATTCCTTGGCTGAATTCTCTCATGCACCTTGCGCGCTCTACGTCTACACTTCTCTTCCTTCCATTTTCCTTTTCCTCTTTGTTCCATTTTCCCCTCATGCACCTTCTGCACACCCACCTTCTTCCAAGCAGTTTATGCATCCTCTGCGCATGCCTTGCACTTGCTTCCAAAATCAGCTAAGTCCCTGACACTCTCACTCGCCCCCGCACATTACTTTGTAATAGTTGCACCTTGACCATACATTTCTTCCTTGGGAATTTCTCCCATTTCTCCTACATGCGCATGACCTTTTGTGTGCCCTTCCTCTATTTTCCTCCCACACTTCATTCTTCACGTGTGCATACCTTTGTGCCTTCTTCTGCACCATTCTCGCATGCCACATCATCCTTTGAAAAGCTTGAGTGTGCTACACATGCAACCAATCAAAGCGCATCAGCTGGGCACTGAATCCTTGCAACCAACCAGTGTATGACACATGGTAGAAATGAAAAAATAGTTGGCCAACCTTTCATCCAATCCATGCACGCCACGTGTCTTGTGTGCATAGATGGCTTTGACAATCTTCTAACAACCATATATTTTGCTACAAAGCTCTGATCAGTGTGCACCTAGTCTCAATCAATAGTTGTTGATGTAGGCTATAATGCTTGATACTCAAATTCAATTTTTTGGCAGATCTGGTAGGTGAGAAATGGGAAAGTGTATTTTGGCCATTGATGAGCAAATCTGATTGCTCCAACCACTCGATTTGACATGGATTTCACCTCCTTCCTTCTCCTACATGCCAAACAGACTTAGGGAAGTGCATTTGACAGATTTGTAGGCATTGAATGCTTGTTGTTGGTGGTTGTATTTCAAATTCAGGTTTTCCCTCCTCCTCTTCTTCTTCCATCGATTCATCTATAAATGTAAGAGCTGGGCTCATTGTTAATGTTGGACATTTTGGATCCTTAAGCTCTTTGCTAAGGACTTCATATCTTTGTATTTTGAGTTACAGACCTCTAGATCTAGCTCTGTGCATGTGGATATCAGCCTCTCTCACCATTGTAATAGACTGTGCATTTTGGAAGTAATGGAAGCATTGTTTTGTGGCTATTCTCTACCTTAACGTGTTTATATTCTTATTTCTTACCTCCCTCTTCCATTGTGTGCCTGCTGTGTCACTTTAAATTCCTGACATCACCATTTGTTTTTGTGTTTCATGAAATTGATGGTGTAAATGCTTGCTGGTCCATGCTACGTGTGCCTAGCCTTCCCTCATGCTTTCTCTTTCATTTTCACTCAGAACAGATAGTGTTCATCCCTCTTTTTCTGGTGCTATCACCTCCCTTAGTTTAGTTTTCCATCTTGTTATCCTTCTATCCCTGGTCCCTTGGAATTTTAGCTTAGTTTTCCCTTCCAGCATTAGGGGTAGCAGTAGCAGTAGAAATAGATAGAGGAATTGACCTTCTCTAGAGATCTGTCTCAAGCATGCAAGGTACCACAACTTGGATATGGTTATATTATTTTCTGAAACAACTCAGCTCTCCCAGATCCAAGACACGGGTGCATGTTTGAATTGTTGATTTCAGGGGCGGAAGCCTGATTAAATTGTATTAATCTTGATCAACCAAACTTATAGAGAAAGGGCTGCAATATTTATAGATATTACACAGCCAAATACAAACAGAAGATTAAGTTGCACAGGTGCAACCAAATTCCAAAATACACAAGCTTCCAATAACATCCGGGAAGCAACAATTAAATACAAACAAATATATTGTTCAAAACAATATAACAGCTCCCGAAATAATCAAATACAAACAAAAGGATGGTTATAATTAAATATAACCATAAAACAATAATTAATAAATTTATTAATTATGGAATGCATAATTAAATAGGATAATAATTATTTTATCCTAACATTCCCCCCCTTAATTGTGCATTGTCTGAAGAGATGAGGAGAGGAACTCTCTGAACAACTCGAACTTGTCACGTGTAAGTGACTTTGTGAAAATATCTGCTCGTTGTTCAGCAGTTGGACAAAATTGAAGTTGGATGTTGTGCTTCAACACATGTTCACGTATGAAATGAACCTGAACCTCAATGTGCTTTGTTCTCTCATGAAACACTGGATTGCGAACAAGTTTGAGAACACCTTCATTGTCAACATACATGGTGGTCGGTTTGTCCTGTGGTATTCCAAGTCCTTCCAGTATGCGACGTAGCCAAATCACTTCACAGATAGCTTCTCCTGCAGAACGATACTTGGCTTCTGTGGAAGAGTGAGAAACAAAGTGTTGTTTCTTACTTCCCCATGATATTGGTCTAGATCCCATAAAGAATACAAATCCAGAAGTGGATTTTCTATCATCAATGTTACCTGCATGATCTGAATCTGAATATCCAGTCAAGAAGAAGTTTTCATTCTTCTTGTATTCTAGACCAAGATCCACTGATCCTTTGAGATATCTCAAAATGTGCTTTGCTGCTTTCCAATGACAAACTTTGGGTTCCTGCATGAACCTGGATAGATAGCTCACTGCAAAGCTGATATCTGGTCTAGTGTAGGTCAGGTAAATGAGACTCCCGATCAGCTACCGATAGAGAGTGGAACTTACCTCAGGAGATGGATCTGAACGAGATAACTACAATCTATTCTCCATGGGTGTAGCAATTGGTGTGCAATCCATCATCCTAAACTTCTCAAGCGTAGTCTTGGTATATTTCATCTGAGAAACAAAAATATGATTCTCTTTCTGCCACACTTCCAATCCAAGACAATAGTGCATCAGCCCGAGATCGGTCATGTCAAATGATCGATTAAGATCTTTCTTCATTGCATCGATCATCCTCACTGAACTGCCAGTGATGACTAGATCGTTGACATAGACAACAACAATCACCATCTCCCCCCCTTGCTTTTTGAGGTAGAGATTGGGATCGTATGGATTTCTAACAAATCCATGTTGTACAAGATGCTCATCAATCTTGATGTACCATGCCCGGGGTGCTTGTTTTAGACTATACAAAGATTTCTTGAGTCTACATACCTTTTCTTCTTGACCAGGTACAACATATCCCTCAGGTTGAGTCATGTAGACTTCTTCTTGTAAATCTCCATTTAGGAAGGCACTTTTTACGTCCATTTGGTGAACTTTCCATCCAAACTGAGCAGCTAGAGCAAAGATCATCCTGATCATTTTGATCTTAGCTGTGGGAGAAAATGTCTCCTCATAGTCAATGCCTTCTTTTTGTGCGTACCCCTTTGCTACAAGTCTTGCTTTGTACTTGTCCACTATCCCATCTGCTTTGTACTTAGTTTTGAATATCCATCTACATCCAATGGGTTTCTTCCCTGGTGGAAGATCGACAAGCTGCCAAGTGTTATTCTTCATCACTGATTGATATTCAGAATCCATGGCATCTTTCCAAGCTTTTGACTGTAGGGCTTCCTAGACTGTTGAGGGCTCATCTGATTCAATAACTCTACTCATCAAAGAAAATTTAACTTCTTCTCTTTCTTTACTACAAGTCCGTGGTCCAAGGGTGGATGTATCCAGTGGAGCATCCAATCTTGCATCTCGTAATGTACTTGTACACCATTTAGGCATACGTTGAACTGTTCCCATGGGTTGTGGTTCTATCTGATCAACACCATCATCCCCATCATCACTTTCATCTTCTGAGGGAACATCAGCTTCAATTTTTACAACAGGTGAAAAATCTACATCTTGTGAGTCTGGAGGAGGAGTCTCTGCTTCCTTCTTCTCGAAAAACTCAACATCTCTGCTGGTGTAGACTTTTCTGGTCTTAGGATCCATCAATCTATACCCAAGAGTCTCTTCACTGTACCCAATGAAGATGAGTTTTTGTGACTTCATATCCAATTTCTTTCTATTCTGTTTGGGTATGTGCATGCTTGCTTTGCACCCGAATACTCTGAGGTGTGTAATGGATGGTTTCCTTTTTGACCATGCTTCTTGTGGTGTTATTCCATCAAGAGCAGTTGTGGGTGCTCTGTTCAACAAATACACTGTTGTCTTTGTTGCTTCTACCCAAAATGTCTTTGCAAGTCTAGAATCATCGATCATGCATCGCACCATTTCCATGATAGTATGATTTCTTCTCTCAACAACACCATTTTGCTGTGGTGTGTGTGGAGGAGGCATTTGTCGACGAATCCTGTGAGTTTGTAGGTAGTCTCTGAACTCATCACTGGTGAATTCCCCCCCTCGATCTGAGTGGAGAGTTCTGATGTGATGACCAGTTTCTTTCTCAACTGCTACTTTGAACTTTTTGAAGGTTTCAAATGCTTCACTTTTCTTGTGAAGACAGAAAATCCACATTTTCCGTGAATAGTCGTCAACACAAAGCATGAAGTACTGGAACCCAGAATGACTTGGCTACAGTGGACCGCAAAGATCAGTATGAACCAGGTCAAGTTTACCATGAGCTCGAAATGTACTCCTCTGGAATGAAACTCTGTGTTGTTTTCCTGCTAGGCAGTGAGGACACTTGTCTGTATCCTTCTGAAGAGATGGTAGCCCATGTACCATATTACACCGGTGAAGTGTATTAAGATATTTGAAACTTACATGACCAAATCTCTAATGCCACAACTGTGCTGAGGTGGAGTTTTTAGCCACAAGTGCTTGATCGTCTCTGTGAATGAAATCAAGTTGGAACATGCGTCCCACATTGGAGGCTTTTGCAATTATTTTCGAGCCTCTTGATTTATCTCGAATCAAACATGTTTTCTTGCCGGATTGACTATCAAAGTCAATTTTCAGGTTGTGATCTAGGAGTTGACTAACTGAAATAAGATTCTTTGTCAACCCAGGGACATATAGGACATCTGATAGTCTGCATTTGCGTGAACCAAGGGGTAGAGAAATGTTTCCAATCCCTAAACTGTATATGAAGAATCATCTCCCAAAAAAACATGATTTTTCGATGGCGTGTCCCTCATTGAAATAAACCAGTCTCTGTGGCCGGTCATGTGTCAAGTGGCTCCCGAATCAACATACCAGACATCACTAGATGACGTGGATGGTTCACTTGATCGAGCAGTGAACAAGAAGTCTTCATTGTCTGACTGGTCTTGTTGCTCAACAATATTACCTTGCTGGTAGGGTCTTCTTTTCCCCTTTTTCTACCCGTGATTGTTGTTAGAATGTCCCTTGTAAGATTGTTGTTGTTGTGGTCCAGAGTTGCTGGATGAACCTTTCTTGTAAGTGTTATACCAACAATCTTTTAAGTCATGTCCTCTTTTGCAGATAGGACATTGCTTCTTCTGTTGATTGTCCCCGTGAAACTGATTCTGATGTTGGGACTTCTTATAGGAATTAGGTTTTCCTTTACCTTTTCCTTTCCATTTTTGATGTGAAGACAGTGCCTGCTCCTCTTCATCATCCTTATTGTGCATTGCTTCCTCTTGTTGCAGTAGGTTTACCAGTTTGTCAAAACCAACTGTCGTATCTGTCATGTTTAGTGTTGTGAAAAAAATGTGGTAAGAAGAGGGGAGTGCTCTCAGAACAATGGGAATGAGAGCATCATCTGTGACTGGTTCCCCTAGGGCTAAAAGTGAAGCCCTCAATTCTATAACTCTTCTTAAGAAAGCTTCAATTTTCTCATTCTGCTTGAACTTCAGTGTATGTAACTGACTCTATAAATTCAGTATGACATTCTTGTTCTTGGCCTCGTATACTGTGCTCAATTTATCCCATGCTTCTTTTTCTGTTTTGGCATCTCGAATGTGGGGTTGCACATCATCAGACACTCCAAACAAGATGATGAGTTTGGCCTTCTGATCTGCTTTATCAAACTACCGACTGTTGTGTTGTATCAGTGGCTGATCTGGTCAGAGTACCATTCACAACAGACCAGATCTCTTCAAACTCAAGTTGTGTCTTTATTTTTGTCTTCCATGCAGCATAGTTGCTTCCTCTGAGCAATTGTGAATCTGGAAGAAAAAATTTGGGGGCATTGGTGCCCATTTTGCAGAGATCACTGACAGGGTTTGGCTCTTATCACTCCAGGTATTAGGTCTCCCAATCTATATACCGTTAGTTCGATATATCGAACCTTTCTATATATGTGCCCTTCCGATATACCCGTCGGTACGTGGAAGAAGCTCGCCCTTTCTATATACCCGGCGGTATGTGAAAGAGGCGTTAACGTATGTGAAAGAATTCAATACGTGGTACCAAGACAGTACTGATGGGGTCTGTGTGATTATTGACACCGGCTCAAAGAAATATCCTCATACGTGCATGTAACTTCGCTATATACTTGGATAATTTCTCAGTCCGGATTTATGTCGTGCAATCGTTCACAGACGGATGGGATGGTTCATAGTGTGTGCACTGTGACCTTATTACTCCCCGTCGATTTATAGGGACGATGCCCAGATGATGTTGTTGCAGCTATATTAGGCATTAAGTGCAGTAGTAGTCGTGATGGCTTTACCCGTAAGTGCTTCCCAGAGGCACCGTATATACCGAACGCTGCGAATGAGATCTAGGATCTCGTGAGTGTTACAGAACCAATTTTTTATTGTTTTTTATTACAATTCTACCAGTTTCTAAGTAGTTACAAAGTTTGCAGTTGACTATGGCAACCTGCAAATTAGTACAATATACAGCAGTATACAATTTACATTCAAAAACTGGAAAATTTTAATGGCAGGCAATTTTTTTTTGTTTCACGGGCCCTGGTGGCCTCCAGAGCCCAATACGACCCAAAATGCAAAAATTGCAAAAAAACTAGCTGAAAATGCAATTTTTAGGTGGGCCTCCTTTTGGCAAAAAATGTCCAAAATGAAAAACCAGGCCGAATGGGAGAAAATTTTTTTTACCCTAAATTAGGGATTTCTCCGCTAAATTTAGTTAGTTATAACTAAATTTGATTTTTTTCACTAAATTTAGTGGTTCCGCCAAAAAATCCACCTAATTTCAAAAAATTGGTTTTTGTGTCGTTGGTGGGATTTGAACCCCACACCTCTTGGTTCTAAGGCTATTGCGCTATCCACCAAGGTGCTTAGGCATGTTTGAATGTAAAAACGCAACAATTTTTATTTAAAGAAAGGTAAAATCGACTTACCTTTTGAAAAACATGACCTGGCAGAGGCTCCTCGTGGAGTGTGACGTGGCTTAGGTGGAGGTAGCAGGTTTATAGCTTTTGCATGCTATTAATCTGGATCTAAGCTTGTTTCCACGTTTTATACTCCTTCAAACACCTTTGTGTGAGTTGGTCGCTGAGCATATTATCCATTGCCTTTTTTTGCCGATTTTGAGTATTTAGCCATTTTCTAATGTGTTTTCCTTGTTTTGTGCGTTGTTTTTCCCTTTTTTTCACTGCAGAGTGTATGGATGCCCATGGAGGATAGAATTTGCGTGAGGTTTGGCTTGCATGTAGGGACATATGCCAACAAAGTTTGGAGGCTTAATGGCATGGAGGAGGATTGGTTGACCACTTCACCGTTGAGTTGATGCTCGTGGAGGACATTAATATTAAAACAAATTTTTCTTTGCAATTGCTTGCAGTTGCTCGCTGTATTTTGTTGAATGTTGAAGCCAGGGTCTTCACCCTTTTGAATTCTCCAATGCTAGCACGATGGCACTCGTGCCCTTCAATCCTTCTCTTTTTTTAATTTTTAATTTTTCAGAATTTGATCAACTGCTGCCAATTGCACAGAGTGACCTCCAAATACAACAACCTGCTAGTTTTAGCGGAAACTAAATATATCTCTAATTTTAGAGATAAAACCCCTAATGGGGAGATTTTTTTTTTATATAGATCCTGAAAAATAACAGCTTCCAGATAGTAAATTTGTCTGGTGCAGAGGGCACCAAGGCAAAAAAAATGCTTTACTTTTACCTGGAAAACACACAGGAGATTGTGAGTCTACAGGGAGATGTGGGAAGTTGTTGGAGGCAACACTGGCTCTCTAATGTTGTAAATTTCTTCTCCACGAATCCTTCTTCCTCTACAACCTTCTCCAATCTTTCCAGGAGCTTGATTCACTCTGGTACCAAATGTTGATTCAGCAACAGGGGTGGAAGCCTGATTAAATTTTATTAATCTTGATCAACCAAACTTACAAAGAATGGGCTGCAATATTTATAGATATTGCACAACCAAATACAAACAGGAGATTAAGTTGCATAGGTGCAACCAAATTCCAAAATACACAAGCTTCCAATAACATCTGGGAAGCAACAATTAAATAACAACAAATATATTGTTCAAAACAATATAACAGCTCCCGAAATAATCAAATACAAACAAAAGGATGGTTATAATTAAATATAACCATAAAACAATAATTAATAAATTTATTAATTATGGAATGCATAATTAAATAGGATAATAATTATTTTATCCTAACATGAATGACCAACAAGTGGATTGCCTCAATTACTCAAGTTTAACCAATTTCACATGTATGCATCTGATTGAATTAATCTAAGCTAAAAAAAGGAAACTAACACCAAATAGATTCCTAACTTAGTTAATCAACAACATAAACATCATGATAAAGCTAAAAATGAAAAGCTTAAACTATTGCATAAAACATTAAGAACATTAAAAATGCAAAACCAATCCTTTGATATTTGGATGTGTGTTGTAATTTTAGATACTCCTTTAGTGAGAAAACGTAGCCACACAAGATCAAAGAAAATTATCCATGGAAGAGGAAGAGATCTCACCAATATGGCTTAATTTCCATGTTTGGTTCTTCTCTTACTACTCTTTGCCAAGTAGACGATATAAATGGTCGCTTGATCAATAAGCTTTCATAGATTAAAATGCTCTTATCATATGCAAATGTCTTTCAAGGACATGGTGTATGTTTGGACAAGGTGTACTAGGTTATTTATATAGCTTTCCAATTTTTGATAAACTTACAACCTAGTGAATGTGGGATAAAGAGAATGTAGAATTAGAAAGGGATAAATATGATTAAAAGAGATTCATTAGTGATTATCAACTCATGGGAGTTGGAGGTGTTTTGATTAATAAACTAGGATTAATTAATAATCCAAATCAAGCTTATAGAAGCTATTTGGAGATGATTTAGAAATAAATTAGTAGAATTTTAAGGGTTTGAAAGGGGTACTCAAACAATAAGAGGGTTTATTGATTAAATAGAAGATTGAAAGACTTAACTAATTAATAGTAATTATTATCCAAAATGAGCCCCCTGCTTATTTTGGCTAACTTGCCTTCATTCCTTCCTTCTTTGTGCTTCAAATTTAATTTTCACATATTTCAAGAACTCAAAGGGTTCTGGAAATGATTCCATCAGATAGAGAATTTTCTTACCTTTCCAGAAAGGTAAAATTTTCCTCCTAGCTCCTTGTAATTTTTGACTTATGGCTCGATGGAGTTTTTTGGGGAAATTTTCCCTAGACAGGTCCACGGCCAATGAGAAACCAACACGTGGCAGGGTGGAGCAGTGGAATTTGGAGGGATGTTGGAGTTTTTGGCACTTTGGTAAAATGGCACAAAGGAAAAAATTGGTCCGTAGGCCTGCGAAAGGAATAGAGAAAAGTTGTGAAGGCCCCGCATTGAATGAGGATGCGCCACGTGTCCATGACATCGGCGGGAATCTAGGGCACAGAGAAAATTTTGGTTTTTTGCCAAAGTGATAAAAGTGCAAAAGGAAAATGTTGGGCTGCACCTCCGTGTTGAACTAGAGAGTGACACGTGTCACTGGGAGAGCGGGGCGCGAGGAAATTTTGGGAAGTTTTCCCAACAAAAAATCAAAAGGAAAAAGGTGAAGTTTGAGCTCGCAATTCCATTAGTGAGTTAGGAAGTGACACATGGCAGTGGAGTGACAGGGTGTGGGGATTTTTTGAGAATTTTTCCCAAATTCAAAAAAGAGGAAAATTTTCAAGTTTCGGCCCACCAACTTGATTTTCGCCCTAAAATTGCCATTTTTGCCCTAAATCTTCAGAGGGGCATAACTTTCAATCCCAAGCTCAGATTTTAATGTTCTTTATATAATTGGAAAGCTGTTGAAATCCTCTACCTGATGGAATCTTAAATTTTGATTTTTGGTGAAGATTCATGGGAGAAAAATGGGAACATGTCCCTGGCATGTAAGAACACAGAAAATGACTCCAACCACCAAAATTAATGAAGTATGGGCCTCTGTTTTGCTCTGTAAAGCAATGTACTTCAAAGTATGTGCCTTTTCATGGAAACCCATCATTTTGCAGGACAATTAGATGAATGTTTTTGGTGGTTGAAGTTCCAAATCAATTTTCCCATGTTTTCTCATTTCTTCCATTCAACTCAATGGTTAAAAGCTAGTTTTGGCTCATTTGTAACAAGTTGTTCATCATTCTTCTCTGCCTCTCCCTTCTTTTCTTCCCTAGGGTCGAAAACTGAGTTAGAACCTCCTCCCCTACTCTGTAATGACATTTTTTTCCTCTTACCAAAAAAATGATGTTTTGTGCAAACTTCTAGAGTAATAAAAACGTGTTTTGTGATGCATTTGTCCATCCTTGATCGTTTTTGCTTATTTTCTTCTTGCCTCTCTTCATTGCAGGTATTTGTACATGTTTGAATGTTCATTACAGGTTTTGGAGTTGTGTTCATGGAGTTTTGGAACATTTTTTGTGTGAAATCCATCCTTGGTTTTGTGATGTACTTGTCCATCCTTTCCATTACTCACCTCTTCTTGTTCCATGGCAGTTTTGATAGATGTTCAACATTTTCCTTCTCTGGTATATCACCGTTTTAGTGTAGGCTCTATTTTTTCCTCTTTTCTCTCTATTTGTCTCCTTGGAATAGTTATATTAGGATTAGATTAGCTTGCCTACACTGGAATAGCTTATGGTAGGTAGTTTAGGAAGAGGAACCAACCTTCTCTGGAGAGCTTTCCCTATTTGCAAAGGTCCCACACTTTGGGAAAGCTCAATGTTGTGCATTCACACCAAATGACATTGCCTTAGAAAAGCAGATCCATAGGTCATTTTGGGGGTGATGTGAATTTGCACTAACAATAATTAATTAATTAATTAAAAGAGTATTATAACTAATGAAGTGCCGTTAATTGGCATCCTGGATGGGGTGAAGGCTAGTTAATTAAAGAAGTGCCATTAATTGACTGAAATGAAGGGGAATGTTAGCTAATTAGTGGCAAATCACTAATTATAATGAAATGACAGAAAAGAGGATAATTAGTGTAATTTTAGTATTAAAATTGCGTAGGCAGATTTAGGTGTGTACATTTGCCCCTCTTTGATGTGGTGTAGCGCAAGTGACGCCACTTCAAAGATAGTAGACAATTTTTAGATGAATTTGAAGGAGTAGAAGAAAAAAAAGTAGGATGGAGGATGTTGCTCCCTCGAGTGTCGATGGGGTGATAAAAAATGTCGAATGACACTCCAAAAGAAGAAGAAAATGATCACAACAGAAGAATAAGACACTGTAATGACTGGGATTCAAACTTGGCCTGGTTGGCCATTATTCAGATTAATTGATTAATTAGGATCCCATGCCTCAAGTGGAAGAAGCAATGAAGGGGGGAAAATTGGAGGTTGATTACTAAATTCAAGTAAGGCAATTATATAAATATAAAGTTATGCGATCATAATAAAGTACCATACACTAAAAAATATCTATCACCACCTAAGGTTGCATCCAAAGGCCATTATCAAGAGTATTCAAACATCTATCTAGCATCCACACATAAGATAAAATGAGTGACACTTCTGGATACACGCATAGGAGGGGAAGTTCATTCTTTCATGCACACATCTATTTACATATTTTACATCTAGCTACTTATTTGTTATCAAGTGCGACACACACAAGATCCACCTAGGGTACGATTCCGTGCACACGCACATAAAACTACATTAAATCTAAAATGTAGTACAACACTCAGTCGCAAGATCAATTATTTGACAACTGAGGATAATAAGATCCCTCATTTGAATTATTTTATTTTTGGGATTTGATGCACTTTTGAGGGTTTTGTAGGTCACTTCTTCATTGTAGGTTATAGGCAACATCCACGGGCTTGGTACGATATAATAGTGACAAAAATCGAAGGACAATGAACATCTTGTGACCCTGTGAAATAGGGCTTTACACCATCTAAGTAGTCACATGCACCCTCGAAGGTCTCTGACACCTCAAGCACCCTTAACCCTACATAGGCACCCAATTCCAGCATATTCCGATGCTCCTGTAATTTTCTGAGGCTCGATGGGATAATTTTCCCTCTCTGTTCATCAGTTCATCACTTCGGCATAGTATAGGATGATTTACAAATCAATTAAAGCACTTTATCTCCTCATTTTCACTCAGGGATTTAAATATTAATTACTTATTTTCTCAGGTCTTTTTTGTAATTAATTGATTATTCATTTACTGCTACATTGCAAGTAATATTAGGCATTTATAAATTCTAATTTTTCTTAATCATTTTAGTGAAACCACGTTCAAATACTCTTGGATCCTTCTTTTTCTTCAATCATGGATCATAAGGTCTGTTAAGTCTCTTTGCTTTAATTCCTTCAAATGCACCCATCTTGAAAATATTCTCTTCACAAAATCCTAGTGACTATATATCTCCATATCAACATGTTTCCTTACAAGTCAGTGTCATCTTCAATCGTCTCTTCGATGACTCTATTATTTCTAATGACAATCAATCAATTTACAAGTCTATTCAAGCTTTACATTGTTTATTTAAAGATAAGTTTAAGGATATGGAATCCATGATTACATCTTTAAAATCTTAAATCCAACATCTTAAGCATGCTTCTTAAGCTCATGTTAGTTCTTCTCATTCTCATTTTATGTCTTCTACATGTGCTCATACAAGTGAGCATCAAGTCTTGCCATTACAAGAGCCTCTCATGTTTGATCACAATGCTAAGCAACATGACATTCTTACTAAGCTCCTTAGTCATCAATTGATCAATTTTCCAACCACTCATTTCTATCCTCCTTATCGGATTGTCAAATATCAAGGTATCCCATTTTACGCTTATCACCAACTTAATGAACATAATGAAAATGATTGTTATGCCTTGCAATGAAGAATAAAATATCTTGAGCATCAAGGTTTTATCTCATTCACTGCACAACGTCATGTTATATGGTCCTCTATAATTGTTACATCTCAATGGGCTCCTAAATCCGATTCGTCTATGTCTAATGAACATCATGCCATCAAATCTAGGGTTCCTTCTATGAAAATTAAAGATCCACCTAAGAAAATGCCTCTCAAAATCAATATAGCACCTCCTCCTCTCAAGTCATCTACGAAATTACCAAGTCAAAGTATGCAACCGCCTCTCAAAATTAGTCCACCCTATCTCTTATAAAGTATTTTGTAGTGTCATCAATCCCACCCAAGTTACCACCATACTTGATTCCTCCCCATCCTACTCCACTTCCATTTCTACATCATTTTATCAAAGTAATTGATCTGAAAATGGTACTTGAAATTTTTCCAGTACGTAGAAAATTCTTAGATTCTTAAGTTTAAAAAGATTTCAACTTGATCAAGAAGTTTTTTTTTTTTATCAATTATGGGTGTTCTAAAAATCCCCAAACTTAAACGCGTCCAAAAGATCAAATTAATCCTTAATTTCCAACTTAAGTGAAATATCTAAATCTATCACAAATCCAAATAAAATAATCACAGTTTATATAGAATGCACTCAATATGATGTTTAAATCCAAGTTAATAAGTGTATTCAAATCTTGTTGTTGGTTATGGATATTGAAATTAACTTCTTTCAAATTAATTCAGTTTGTGATTGCTTTAATAATTAATCAAATAAACTACCTTGAATGTTTTTATCTGATCAAAAGCTTCTAAAAAATTGACATCAACTCCACAACACAAGAACTTGATAACAGAGTTTGACAGAATGCCTACGTCTCTAGATTCTTGAAAAGAGAATCAATCTATTATTGCCCAATGAAGTAAAATATCCCTTAACTATTGAATTAACAAACCTTTATACCTTCAAATGAGCTAATTCAGACCTCTTGGAACTCTACAATTTACCAGAAATGTTCCCAAGTCCATCCGTGGCCCCAAAAGTATTTTCACTGATAGTTTCTTGTGAAATTATGTTTGAAAAACATCTACAAATTAAAATATACAACACATAAATAAATTAAGTTTAACTTTCTGGAAACTAGAGAAAATTATGAAAAACTTTCCTTTTTACTCCATGATTTGATTCAGAGCAGAAGTGGTTGGAAAATACAAATGTCTGCATGCTCCTCATGCCTGTTTTGTGAAACTGTGATGGAAAAATGCCTACACATGAAACTCTACAACACTTTCTATAAAAAAATTTACATTTCTGGAAAGAACTCAAAATTATGAACAAATTTTATTTTTACAGCATGGCAAAAAGCAGACCGTAAGTGCCTCAAAAATGGTGATCTCTGCAAACTTGTCCTTCACTGTCCATTCACAAACCTACCAAAAGGTCCCTTTAAATAGAAGTGATCTCATGTTCCATCACTTGCTAAAAAGTTGTGGGTTGGTAAGACTGATAATTAATTTGACACAAGTCAAGGGTTCAAATCCCCCTTCCATAGGTTTAGGTGCCCAATTTAGCCATTGACCCCACATTTGGTGGGAAAGGGATAGGATAAGCCTTTAAATAGCTTTTTGGCCACAAAATCTTCCTTATCCCATGAGATTTAGGCTTATTCCCACGGAATGGATTAAATAGATTATTATTATTATTTAAAATGTAAATCCACTACAAATTTCCAAGTTTCACGCCCATAATATGTTATTTTTCCATGCTAGAGTGTGCCACATCATCATTTGACGACAACTTTGTCTATACATATCTTTTGCATATGAACTCAAATTTGGTCCATTTAAAATGTGTCAGAAAGCTTGTGACGAGCTCTATACCATGGAAATTAGTTTGAAACATTACAATACCATCAATTTTTATTTTTCGCAAACTACCACGTGTCACATCACCATTGGTCCACTTGTTGACCTGTTGACTAGGGTTGACCCGTTTACGACCTTAACTTTGACTGACTATAGAATTTGCATATGAACTTTGATTCTGAATTTCAGCATACCATTAGAAATGTCTTGAGAATCCCTTTAGCATGATCCAAGTTTAGGGAAGTTTAGGGAAGATCTACATAGTGAAAAATCCTCTAGATCACTCCTCCCCAGTAAGACCATTTTGACCTCAAAATAGAAATTCACTCTGCTGAACTATTCACATGTTCTCTGCATATTACAAACATAGAACCCAGTTTATAGCATGAAATTTTTTCCAAAGTTTTAAATAATTAAAAAATAATAAAAGGAATTTCACCCATGGCTTATACTGGAATTGATATGACACTGTAATGGCCATATTGTTTTTCTGTACATCCTGATCCCGCACTCACCAATGTCAACAATGCAAATGTAACTTGCATTCACAACTTGTTAGTGCAAAACTTGTACATACTATTTGCAACTATATATGATAGTCACAAATATTTAATCCTATCAATAAGACTTACACATGTGCAAAAATCATGTATAAAAAACAAATAGTTTGTATAAGTTGTACACTTACAAACAATGCCTACATGCCACAAATTGCACAATAACAACATACTAACTACAATCCAAATATAGACATCTGACCAATGATCATGCACACTGAACTGTAAATGTTGTTGAAAGATGAAGTTTTAAAACCATCAAAAAATAAAATTACATCAAGTATTTTAAACATGTCACCTGATTATTTCCTCTTTAGGATACTTCACCAACACCAAAGCAGAAAAATAAATTTGGCACTTATCCCTTTCACAACTCAACAGGATTTCCAAAATTGCTTTGTTAGTTTTCATGTATTCCACAAATCAACTATGCAAACATAAAAATGATAAATTGCTTACCCACCTTACTCAACATACTGTCCTATTTAGGGGGTTGATTTAATTCAATTTTTACAAGTGCCTTTGAAGTGGTCAAAATAGTTGGTTTAAAATTGTGATCCTTTTTAACAAACTTTAATTTTTGTTTTGGATGTAGCTTCTAACATTTTTCAATTTCATGACCTGGTTTCTTACAGTGACCACAAAATCTCTGATCCAATTTTTAAGGATCCACATTTTTAGGAACCTTACCTTGACTACTCTTAGTCGAGTCGGATTTAAGAGAATGCATTTTCTCAATCTGTTCCACTAGGGACTTTCGTTTCATACACTTGGCCACACAATGATTAGAAAACCCACAAAATGTACAAGGGTAACTATTCAACAGCACTTAAAAATCATATCCAAAATTTTCCAATATAGATATGGGATCAATTTGTTTGCCTTTTTTTTAGAACCATGGTAAACAAAAGGTGGAGGGATTTCTATACCGCTCCGTGGTGAATTCTTATCAGATCCTCCTGATGAGGATGAACCACCTAATGCTAGTGGGATGATACTTGGATGTTAGAAGCTTGTATTCTTCAAGCTGATTTGGAACTCTCTCCAATCACCTTTTCCCTTACACTAGCATATCCCAGTCCTACATGTCGAGGCCCTTCCTCTACGAAGATTGGGTTAGTTATGCCTTGGTTGTTCTTACCAAGGCCAATTCCATCAAAAACCATATTACTTAAAAGCTTAGATCCTATAACTTTAGTGTGTTTTTCAAATTCACCAAGCACACTTTCTGAATCTAACTTAGCTTTGGGAGAGGAATTAAGTGTTTTCATATTTACTATGCACTCATATGTCCTAGTGGATGCATCAACAGTAATAGGTACCACTTTTTTAGGTCCTTTAATTTGTAACACCATCAATAGCTCATTTTTGGATTCTAGCTCTTTATTCAACGTGTCAAGTTTCTCCTCTAGAGTTAATACTTGACATCTTAGGAAGGCATTATCTTCCTGAATATGATGATTACATGCTTCAAAGTTCTTCAAACTTAGTCTTGTTGGACATCTTTCCCATGATTCCTGAACACATGTTCCTCCAAACTCTACACACTGCTAATGAAAGATCAAGCCAAAACACAAAAATCAATATTGAAGCAAATCAAGAGCTAAACCGGCTTTGATACCAAACTTTCTCAGAGATTAGCAAGTTTGCAAGCATTTGCAGTGTCATCAATCCCACCTCTAAGTTACCACCATTCTTAATTCCTCCCCATCCTACTCCACTTCCATTTCTAATTCATTTTATCAAAGCAACTACTCCTTCTATTGATAGCCAAGACACATTTTAACTTCCACCACCATCGCATGGTCCTACTATTGCTTCGACCTACCATTGTGTTGGCCCTCTATCTTATCATGACATAAACAATGCTTTCCTACAATGGTAAGGTATCTCTCACATTGCTGTGTAAATCTCCATCACAGTTAAACCTGGGGGGAATCACACTTGCTTCCCCCCCTTCTAGCATCACCAAGTGGATATCATTTTATACTATTACGCTCCATGCTTCATATTTCACATCTTTCAACACTCTTGCACATCTTGATACACTCTTGCATTGTCATTACCTGATGATGCAATCTCCTGCTACTGTTCACACTTGACTGTTGACGGCATCCTATACACATGAACCTCACACACTACACACTACACTACATGATACATACTACATATTACACTCTACATACTTCAAATTTTGTGCATTTATCTCTCTCTACACAAAAACTACTCTAC
Organism: Taxus chinensis; assembly: GCA_019776745.2. NCBI lineage: Eukaryota > Viridiplantae > Streptophyta > Pinopsida > Cupressales > Taxaceae > Taxus > Taxus chinensis. Next base: position 47,208,240 of record CM034148.1, read on the forward strand.
ACATTCACAACATATATTTTGGGCATCTGCTTCTACACGTTGCAGTCATTACCCTATGACACACTCTAGTTCCACAGTCCATACTTGACTGTTGAGGGTCTACATCTCAAATGGACATCACCAAACTCACGCGTTCACTCACACACTCATGAATTCACTCGTTCACGCACTCTCTCTATGCTCTACACTTTATCGATCACATATTTCTAGCGTACACATTCAAACCATTTCCCTATGACACACTCTTGTTCTACGTTTCATTCTTGACTACTAAGGGGGCATGTATAAATGAACCTCATATCATGCATACACATACACTCAGGGGGTACAAAACTCCTATCACATTCACACTGCATTCCATTCCACCTCACTTATCCACAACATATTGCATATCTTGGTTGCATTTACTCTTGCTTGCTTAGGTTTACATGTACACTTTTTACACATGCTAAATAGATATTTTGTATGTCATTATATTTTCCATACACACATGTGCGTTCACTTGCTTTCTAGTTGTGATCATATATTTTATAGATCGACACACGCAACACGGATGCTTGGCACAATACCTCTTACCAGTCCCACAGTGACTCCTGGGGGTATCCACTTTTGTACACATCATGGGTGCTATTGTTTCATTTTTCCTAGCACACCATTGTATTCGATTATACATGCTTTGACATACTTTGTTATCTTTCTAACATGCTAATGGGTGCTTCATGTGCAACATTTTCTTTGCAAGTCTATTTGCTTCCATGGTTGTTTGATTCTCTGCTTACTACGGTTTGCATTTGTATTCCATTGTTTGTGGGATTTTCCCTAAATCTTGCTTGTTCTTTGATTTCCTGTATGATTGTAGTTGCTATGGCCTTGATTGTCTTGTGACATCGTGAGTGATGTCCCATGTTTGAAACCCACTTTTCGTGGTTTACTTTGTCTTCTTGTGTGTTTACATTGTCTTCTTACATCTTATCTTAGCTTACACATTTTCTATTTATTTGCTATCTTACACATCTTCTTCTCCATACTTATTTGTCTTGCTTGTACTAACACTTGTCTCCTAGCCACTTTGTTTGTGTGTGCCTTGGTTTCTACCAAACACACTCCCTCCCCCTTACAAGGGCATCAGTTTTAGCACAATGGTCGGTCCTCCTTTGGGCCGCATACTCCTCAACAACGTCGCATGCACCCCAAAATGAGGGGGGCATCATTTGGGTGAATCAATCACCCCATACAACATTTCATAGTCACCACACAACATAATTCAGTATCAGTAAAACATAATCATCAGTCACAACAATGGCTTGGATCCTAACTTGGGTCCTCAGCACAACACATACATTAGTGCCTAGACTTGGACATTAGCGCCTAGGTGCCCATGACCCTTCCTAGATGCCTATGACTAGAGGGCAGTTATAAAAAAATTGTTAGTTCAGTACAATCTACAACACTTTACACAACGACTTTTATAGGGTACACAGTCCTTAGCACTCAATATGCATGAACTACACAATATTTTCTACTTTCACATTGGATCGAAACTATTTGAAACAAATCAAATTTTTACACACCATCTGTAGTGGTGTTCACATTATGGGAAACATATAAATTTTGGAGGATGACACCAAAATTTTCTCCCTACAATTCTTCCATGTCTTGGCTTTGAGATCACCAAAAAAACTAGCATACAACACAACAGACGTGGGATCATCCAAAAAACTCGTTATTCTACATCATCTACAAGATCCTTTCTACACTTTTTCTCATCATGTATCAGGTACACATGTTCCTTTTTTTACATTTCCCCATATTTCATTACATAATATTTACTCATTTTGATCATATACTCACGTATTTGACTACTTGACCATTCTTCTCTTTTGCAGGTCTGTCCTTATGGGAAGCGATAGTAACATCACATCAACAACATCATTCAGAAATCAATCATAATCAAAATATCAACAAAAATTGACACCAAAAACATGTACAATCATGACATCTATACATATGATCTCGCCCTAAGCTCACCATCACCACTTTTCACTTCCTATTCTTTAGCTTCCACGCTTCATATTTTTTATCACTCCATGATTTTCCTTGTCTCTTGGCACGCTTTTTGCCATCAATTAACATGGTTAGTAGGTATTGAGATTTTTCTCAATAACATAAAGTGGGGGGAAATGTAGACACTAAATCACACACTTTGGGTATCTATCTAGTCCTGATTGCATACTACTATTCATTTGATTTGCAAATAAGAAAATTACTAATCAACCCATGTCTTTGGCCATCTTTGCTTGCTTTCTGTGGCAACTTTTGATCTTGCACTCTCTCTAGCCTAGTATATCTTTTTATACTTTAGAATTTCTCATTCTAGATAGTAATACGTAGCTAGGACGTAAGTGCCAGACACCCCCGTCCCCTCTAGGCGCCCTTGACCTCTTTGTACTTTGTTCACATCTTTTGGGTCCTTTCTAGCCATTTGGGCATCTTATCTTTTTGGTAGTCATACTTTTCAGGGTTAATTACGAAATTCAAGCAAGGGAATCATATAAATATAAAGTTATGTGATCATAATAAAGGACCAAGCACTAAGCTTTAGCTATCACCATCTAAGGTTGCATCTAAAGGTCATTATAAAGAGCATTGAACCATCCATCAGGAATCCACACAAGCGACAAGGGATTGCATTACTTCTGCACACACTTCATAGGAGGGAAATTTCATTCTTTCATGCACACATCTATTTACATCATTCTACATCTAGCTACTTACTTACTATCAAGTGCGACATGCACAAGAGCCACCTAGGGCACAATCACACACACACACACACACACACACACACACACACACACACACACACACACACACACACACACACACACACACACACACACACACACACACACACACACACATAGAACTACATTGGGTCTAAAATGTAGTGCAACACTCAGTTGTAAGATCACTTGTTTGATAGTCGAGGATAGTCCAACCCCTCATTTGCATTATTTTATTTTTGGGATTTGATGCGCTTTTGAGGGTTTTACAGGTCACTTCTTCATTGCAGGTTATAGGTGACATCTGCAGGCTTGGTGTAACATACTAGTGACATTAAGCAAAAGACAAAAAACATCTTGTGCCCTTGCAAAATAGGGTTTTGCACCATTTGAGTAGTCACAGGATCCTAAGAAATTCTCTAGCACCCTAGGCACCCCTGACCCTACACGAGAACCCCATTCCAACATATTTTGATGCTCCTATAATTTTCTGAGGCTCAATGTGACAAATTTCCATCTCTTTTCATCAATTTGTCACTTCGACATAGTCCAAGATTATTTACGAATAAGCTAAGTAACTTTATCTTCTCATTTTTACTTAGGGTTTTAAATCTTAATTGCTTATTTGCTTAGGTATGTTTTGTACTTGATTGTTTATTCATTTATTGCTACATTGCAATTTATATTAGGCATCTATAAATTCCATATTTTCTTAATCAATAAGCTGAAATAGGTTCAACCTTAATTGTAAACCTAGTTCCATACCTTTATCTAAGCAAAAAATGAGACCGATTTGAAGATAGATATCCACCCATAGCTATAAAATTTCTACATAGGCAAAGGGTGAATAATGATGGTAAGTCAATCACAAAAATGTCCTACGTAATGGTAAGACTTGGATAAGCATGCAAAGTTAATTCCAAATATTTTGCTACACCCAAGACTTGCACTGTTGATCCATCAAGATGTAGGATACCCTTGGAAGTTGGATTATATTCAATCCCCAAGATATCTACTATCTTCTTTGGCATGACTAAAGTACTAGCACCATAGTCTATCATGTAGTTATGGACAAGGTGCTTTCTAGTTATCAAATACATGTAGAAAGGAGGAGGCCTTAAAATTGAACCCACATGTTCCTCATTTGGATGAACAATGATGACAACAGAGTTTGTTTTATGCATGGCGGGTTCCAAAGGTAGAATTTTATTCAATGCTTTTTGAAAAATATCCCTCTGAGATGGGATAACAAGGCATCCCACATTGTGATAATAAGATTTGTCTTCTTTATTTTTTCCATAATGTTGAGGGAAATGCTTGTTGATTTTTGTAATAAAGGCACAACATGCTCTTTTCTCTTTTTCTCTACCCACAGAGGCTCCTTTATTGGCAGATTTAGAATGTTCTATAATTCTTGTTCATTTTACGGTTGTTGAGTGACGCATGACAAACTGAATGAAGATGAATTCTAGCTTAAGTATTTGAATTTTTTGGGTGTCAAACGAGATTGCAGAAAAAAGAGGAGGAGACCTTACATCCATTTATTGCTTCTTAGACCTTGTATGATCCACCAAATGAGGTTATGACCTATCTGAGTTGTTCATGGATTGATTAATTACACATAATTATTTATGCCCGAAGAACATGAAGTTAGGTTCAGGGGAAGACTCCTCAACTTCGTCTGCATTACTTGTAGGAGCCATAGTCTGTGTAGACACAAAATCATGCACTTTAGACATATTTTAGCCCGGTCTTATACTACTTTTTAGCGGGTTCTTAAGTGAAAAAAGTACTAATTAATCCCACCTTTTGGCCATCTTATTTTTATCTTTTATTTCTTCATTCCCATGTATTTTCCTATGCATACCCACCTATTTTGTTGTTGTCCCATCATTTTAGCCTAAACTGGGGTGCCCCGATCCCACATGGGGTGCCCGATTCATGTTATACTTTCCCACCTCTTTTTGGGCCTCTTCTAGCCATTTTTCATCCTTATCTTTTTCCTATTTGGCCATGTCGGGGTTAATTACAAAATTAGAGCAAGAAAACCCTATAAATATAAAGTTATGAGACCATAATGAGGGTGCTAACATCACATACTACTATCAATCCATCCAAAGTTGCATCCATTTCATCCATTACATCACTTGCATCCACATAGTGCCATGCATCAAAGGCTAGGAGATTTGCATCAACACACACAACATAGGGGGGATTCTATTCTATTTCATCCACACATGTTATTACATTTTCTATAGTTATTATTGATCGTTACTTCACAAAGTGCAACTAACAAAAGATCACTTAGCGCACGACATGCCCACACACACTAGAACTACATTTGGGTTTGACATATAGTGCAACACTCATATTAGTAAGCCCACTATTGTGGTAGCTGAGGTCATTATGACCCATTCATTTTGCACCTTTTATATTTAGGGTTTTAATACTTCCTTGTCATTTGTAGGTCATTCCTTCATCTTGCATTATCTCAAATACTTGACACAATTCAACAGATCCAGTACAACAGGCATGAAGTATTTAAGATGATCTTGCGATACTACCAAGATCAGATTTTGAGCTTTTACAGAAACCAGTGCGCTTATTTTGTAGACCAGGGCACCCCAGGGAGCTGTAATAACTTCCTAGGAACTACAGTTTGCTTATATCTTCCAGATATGACCTCTGTAGGACCCCTGAGTGATCGTTTCTACTCCTAGAATATACAATCAGACTTGTAACAACCTGTGATAGCTTCCAACAATCAGCTAAGTCCTTTCCTTTTACATCTTTACATAGTTAGGGTTTTATTTCATTTGATATATTAATTTAAAATCATTCCATAATGTTTTAGCATAGTTTATAACGTTTTAGTCCTCCTATATTAGATTAACTATTTTATACTTTCTTACAGTTTAGTTTAATTTTAGTTAATTATTTTGGTGAACCTTACATTTCTTCATAGCACCTTCTAGGGTTTTGCATTTGAATTTAGCCATCATGAGTATCTCCATCAATGAATATCTCCTTACCCATTCTAATTCACTACATTGTGTTCAACACCTTTTTGCTACTACAAATGTTTCTATTGACATGCATCCAGATTCCATGTATAACACATTTTCCAACACATTCTCACAGCATATAGTGTTCAAGGCCAATCCTCCTTCTGACATTCATCCCTTTGACAATGACCCACACCTCTATATTATGTCTTTCATTTACAATGTTGGTGTCAAATACACTCTAATCGATAATGGTTTTGAGCTTAATATTTTCCGTATGTCTTTCCTCCAGGCTTTAGGTCTGTCTTCTCGTGACATTAGTCCTTCTTCTATCTCACTACGTGCTTACGATGGTACCATTTGTTCATGTCTTGGTCATGTTACCTTGCCCCTTATAATTGGCCCTAAAAATATCCCCATAGTTTTCTTTATTATCAATATCTCCGTTGCATACAACTGTTTATAAGGTAGACCATGGCTCCATGCCATGTAGGGTGTTACTTCCATGGTCCATCATTGCATTACATTCCTACATGAATGTGTTGAGTCTACCATATTTCGGGACCATGACCCTCACACTAGTCTTCATATCCCTCACATTGATACTACAGATGAGCCTCAACCTATGGATGACCCACCTCATTTACCACCACTCGAGGGAGTTATTTGTTTACCAGACACCGTCCCTTCTACACCACCTCCTACTACAATTATTATTCCATATCAGCTGTTTGTTCCCTCCATGGACACTACTATCCCATCCTCATCTTCATCGTATGTTCATCCACCATTCACATGTACACTCTTCATACACAGTTCGTACTAGGAGCAAGTTCCATTATATCCTACTTCACTTGAAACCATATGTATGCACGATGGATTAGCCCGCTTAGGTTTTTATATTGCTGATATTTGTCTGCTACCATACCATCCTCATTTATACCATGGGTTGGTCCATGTCACAACCACTTATGGACTTCATGTCTTTCATCTTGATGTATTTATTACATGTTCTCCTACTACTACGCCACTCACATTAGGAAAGTCCTAGCTAGACTATATTGGGGGTACCCTAGATCCAAATCATATAGACATATCCTTTCCTATGCCTTTTGGATGTGCTATCATCTATAATAGCTCTTTCCTAGATTATACAAAAAATCTCGCTCGTTGGTACGCACATAGATACCCGTTCCCTCCATTCACTAATGAGGAATATGCTATGGGCATATATCACTTACATCTCAATGGCTTATTACATGATCAACATACCACTATATCTTACTAAGTTACTAACGCCTACCCATTCGATTTCAATTCAAAGGATGACAATCTTCTTGATGAGTTTACATAGTCCCTTGGCACACTACCACCAGGGGGGACATATCACATTACACATTTCCCACCCTCATGTTTCCGCATAGCTACATAGTCTCACCTTTCATACTTCTCATGTACTATTCTTTCCTATAAGCACGTCATATCACACATCATAGCATTGTCATTACTCGATGACAGACTCTTGTGCTTCAGTTCACACTTGACTGTTGAGGGATTACCATTACACTGAACCCCACACACTACACCTTAGGCATTACACATTGCATTTCACCATACATTGTGCATTACACATCATTCATTCTACACTTATTCTACATTATACTAGTCCTCATCTATGCATTACATTCATTACGATATCCACACACTTAGTCACACGATACACTACACATTGTCACATCATACATTTTCCATATTATACTAGTCATCATTACTTATGAGTCTAGTTTTACATTTCATCCTTACATTCTACATTTTACTAGTCCTTACCTTATGCACCACATATATTACTAGGCTATCCATGCATAACCTATACATAACACCATCATACACTACACATTTTCACATACATTCTGCATACTACACTAGGTTACATTATATATGGGTCTAGATTTACATTTTATCACTACATATTCTATTTCTATCTACACTTATCACCACATCTTACATGTTACATATTCTACACACCCTACACATCCTACATTACATTGTTCACATGGCACATTTATACATCATCTATATTCTACATACTACACTAGATTGCATTTCATATGGGTCTCACTTTACTTCTTATCATTACGTATTCCATTTCTATATACACTTATTATTACACATCCTACACACTCTACACATCATATATTGCATTGCCCACACTGCGTATTTACATACCCTAGTCATCTCTTGGTCATTTATACTACGTTTCCTTCTATGCATTGCGTTCACAACCCTATGACACACTTTATTTCCTCGATCCATACTTAACTCCCGAGGGTTTACCCATCAAATGGACCTTACACTCACCATGCCAAATTTCCTCATATGACATTTCCTCACGCTTTAGGACATATTCTATCATTTTGTAGTGGTAACTTAGTGACATCTCGTATGACATATTTAGGCTAAATTGTCACCTATTCTATCATTTTGTAGTGGTATACACCTTAGGTTACATCACCACTCCCTCCTTTTCATCTCGTAGTGACGTACGCTTTAGGGATATGTAATCGTCACCTATTACATCTTAGTGTATACACCTTAGATTACATCACCATACCCTCCTTACATCTTATAGTGATATACACTTAGGGCTAAATCATCACTCATCCCATTCAACAATTTGTGATATACACTTCAGCTATAGGGTTCATGCATATGTCTCCACATGTCACATTCCATCATCATTCACATATACACACTTCATCGCAGTGCGCTAGACACAACCAACACTACTCGACCATTTCCTGATGATGCACTCTTGTTTACGGTTCATTCTTGACTGCTAAGGGGGAAAAAATGAACCTCATGTATACACTTCCATCCACTCGGGGGGCACGCTGCTCCTACCATTCAATCTTGCATTCCATTCCATCCATCCATAGTATACTACATTGTCTTGGGGGAATTTATGCTTATTTACGAGTGTTTTGCATGATCACTTTATTACACATGTTATATTGTTTTCTTATATGTCATTATCTATATCATATACACATGTATGTTCACGCCATTTGTTTAGTGTGATCAGCAAATATATGGATCCTACATGTGGCATGGATGCTCACCTGCTACCCTTCACTATACTGGTCGTTGGGGGCATCCACAATCATCGTCATCTAGGTGTTATTGTTTCATTTTGAACTTATAATCTTAAATTACTTTCTCATACATGCTTTGACATATTGGTTATTAATCTAACATGCTAATGTGTGTTCCATGTGCAGCACTTGTTTTGTAGGATTATACATCTCCATAACTCTTTGTTTATTTGTCTCTACTTGTCTGTCATTGTTTTCCACTGTACGTAGGATTTTCCCTTTGATTTTTTAGCACACTTGTTTATTTTTTGTGGCCATGATGGCCTTACATGTCTTGTGACATTGCATGATTGATGTCCCATGTTTGCAACCCACTTTGTGCGGTCTACTTGTTTTCTTGCATGTTTACACTACTTTGCTTAGTAGTTACTACATTGTCTGCATACTTTACACTTTTCTTATTGCGTGCATGTGTTTTAGAACTAACACTTGTTTTGGATAGCTATCCCCTTTTGTGCACACCTTAGTTTATACCAAGCACTTTCCATTTCCCCCTGCAGGGCAGAGTTCTATAGGTCAGAATGTGGTAGATCCTCTTTTGGTGCTGCCTTCTCCTTTTAGAGACGTTGCATGCACCCCAAAGAAGTGGGGAATTATTGAGGGTTCTACCTACTAAAACAACATATTTACACCAGTTTAGTATAGTGCACTTTTCACCCTTGAGATTGTGGGTTTACATACAACGAGTGATTTCAAACAACTCTATGAACTCCATACACAACAACCTCTACAGGACATGATGTCCTTTGGCATTTTTGGGAAGTAGTTATAGGCTTGGAGGTTATAGTGGGTGTGCCTCTCTACACTACTTTGGCAAGTTGGCATTGAATCGCCCAAAAAACTAGGACACTGCAGAGATATCTTCACACATTTCAATAGATACGGTTAAAGGTTGGATGACACAACATTTCCTCCTTATACTTCTTGAGCCAGGGTGGCGTGAGATCACCCAAAAAAATCATGACAATACATGATATCCTTCTACACCCTTTTCTTGACATGGATCAGGTGCACATGTTCCATTTACACTTTCCTCTTCACATTTTTTTACATTTGTGTATTTAACACATTTCTATACACATGTGTATTTTACACAATGATTTTACATACATATATATTTGACTACTTGATAATTTTCTCCTTGGAGGTACGACCATATGGGAAACAATCAGTCAAATTGAGGGAAACAACAATAACAACGACAACGAAAATGAAAATGACAATAGACCGCAATGCCACTTGCCTTTACTAACCATGCAGGCACACTACACATTGTAATAACTATACATGCATTCCACCCTAGGTGCACTCTCATCACTTTTTATGCACATTTTTCATCTTTAGAATCCACACTCCTCCACATTTTTCTTTTTTTCATTCCATGCTTGAGTCTAGTCCATCAGAATGTCTTCTACTATACTCTACATGGATATCAGGTATGCATCTCTATCTACTTTATGTTACCGAGTGTTCCTCTCACCAACATAAAGTGAGAGCAAAATGTAGAAAAAAAATCATGCACTTTAGACATTATTTAGCCTGGTCTTATACTACTATTTAGAGGGTTTTCAAGTGAAGAAAGTATTAATTAATCCCACCTTTTGGCCATCTTATTTTTATCTTTCATTTTGTCATTCCTGCGTATTTTCCTATGCATGCCTACCTATTTCGTAACTATCCCATCATTTTAGCCTAAACCAGGGCACCCAAGCCTATACTGGGGTGCCCCGATCCATGTTTTACTTTCCCACCTCTTTTTGGGTCTCTTCTAGCCAATTTTCATCCTTATCTTTTTCCTAGTCGGCCATGTCGAGGTTAATTACAAAATTATAATTAAATAACCCTATAAATATAAAGTTATGAGACCATAATGAGGGTCCTAGCTTCACATACTAATATCATTCCATCTAGAATTGCATCCATTGCATCACTTACATCCACATAGTTCCATGCATCAAAGGCTAGGAGATCTACATCAACACACACAACATAGGGGGGATTCTATTCTATTTCATCTAGACATGCTATTACATTTTCTATAGTTATTATTGGTCGCTACTTCATAAAGTGTGACTAGCACAAGATCACCTAGGGAATGGCATGCACACACACACTAGAGATACATTTAGGTCCAAAATGTAGTGCAACGATCAGATTAGTAAGCCCACTGTTATGACAGATAAGGTTAGTCTGACCCAGTTATTTTACATCTTTTATTTTTTGGGTTTTGATACTTCCTTGTCTTTTGCAGGTCATTCCTTCATCTTGCATTATCTTATATACCCAGTGCAGTTTGGAAGATCTCCTGCAACAAGTAGGAAGTATTTTAGAGTATCTTGTGACACTACCGAGATCAGATTATGAGATTTTACAGAGATCAGGGTGCCTATTCTACAGACGAAAGTGCCTTAGGGTGCCCAAATACCTGTTAGTGAAAATTCACAGCACCCCCAAATGAGTTATAGATCCACTTTTCTAAGGCAAACTCATCTGGTGTGAATGCACAACATTGAGTTTTCTCCAAGGTGTGTGGCCTTGCAAGGTGAGAAAAATCTCCAAATTGAAGCTGGTTCTTACTCCTCTATTTAGGTTTATGCATGCAATTCTTGCAGAGGTTTTGGTTCAAAATTCCTACTCTAAAACTACCAAGGAGACAGGGTTGAGAGAAACATGGAAATGGAAACAAAACTAAGAAAAAACAAAGAGGTGATACACCAAAGGAGTGTTGAACTCCTTGCTTTACAAAAATAGACATAGATCATGAAGGATGAGGCACTAAAACATGCACAAATTACCATAATGCAATGAAGGATCAGAAGACAATAATAACTACAGAGGATTGAAAATTGATCACAAAACATACATTATCATGCCCAGATTTGATATAATACATTGTAATAGAAAAGAGGCAAAAAAGTGTTACAATCTCCATGGGAGGTCTGAAAATCCTTCAAATCCACCTATTAAGGAAGAAAGAAGAGCTTGCAGAAGCAAGAACATCCAATCTTTTACAATGAATGAAATCTGGCTTTTTAATGGCAAAGCAGAAGAAGAGAAAGCAAAAAATGCGGGAAAAATGATTTATGAGCTCAACCACCAATCAAATCCCTTCAATCTTGCTTGCAAAGTGATGGGCTTCATAGACAAACCCATACACCAAAGTACATTGCTCTATAGATCCAAAAAATGACCCATACTTCATTAAATTTGGTGGTTGAATGTCATTTCTATATTTTTTGTGTGCCAGAGATGTTTTCTCATTTTTCTCCTATAAATCTCCATCAAAATTCAAAATTGAACCCTCCATTGTGTAGAGAATTTCACCAGCTTTCTAATGATATAAAGAACGCGAAAAACTAAGCTCTAGATCAAAAGACATGCCCCTTTGAAGATTTAGGGCAAAAATGGCGAAAAACAGGGTCAAACTTTAAAATTTTCCCTTTTGGAAAATTTTCCCAAAAAATTCTGCACCTCCACCCTTCTGAGACATGTGTCAGCCTCTGATTCACTAATGGGATCATGGGCTAAACCTACCTTTTTCTCCTTTGATTTCATTTTGGGAAAAATTCCCCGAACACCCCCGCGCCCCGCTCTGCCGCAGCCATGTGTTGGCCCCTTATTCATTCGCGGGCTCAAATTTCCTTTCTCCCCCCGCACCTCCGCCAACCCTTCTCCTTCTCCTCGGTGGCCCCATGGTCTATTTTTTCCCTTTCACCCTTTTTGCAATTTTGGCAAAAAACCTAAAATTCCTCTGCGGCCCTGACTTCCACCACCACGGGGACACGTGTTGCTTCCACATTGGCCGCAGGCATTCTAAAATTTTCTCCATCTTCTTCCGCACTTGCAGGCCAATTTTTGATTTTTTGACTTTCACCCCAATAGGGCTAAGTGCCCAAATTTCTCCCTACCTCCACCGACGCATTTCCTTCCCCTCCGTGGGTCTGCAAGCCAAAATTTTCCCTTGCTCCTCTGCCAATTTTCTTGGCAATTTTATCAACTTACCTCTGCCGGCCTGACCTCCACCTCAACGTGGCGTCTTCTCATTGGCCGTGGGCTTGTCTAGGGAAAATTTCCCCAAAAAACTCCACTGAGCCATAAATTTCAAAATATTTGGAGTTAAGAGGAAAATTTTACCTTTCTAGAAAGGTGAGAAAAAATCCTATCTGATGAAGCCATTTCCAGAAACCTTTGAGTTCTTGAAATGTGTGAAAATTGAAGTTGAAGCACAAGGAAGGAAAAAATGAAGGCAAGTTAGCCAAAATAAGCAGGGGCTCATTTTGGACAACAATACCTTCCTGGGTGTGAAAATTTGCTTATATCTTCCAGATCTAACCTCTACAAGACCCCTGAGTGATCATTTCTACTCCCATAATATATAGTCAGACCTCCGACAACTTCTAGCAATCAGCTAAGTCCTTTCCTTTTGCATCTTTGCATAGTTAGGATTTTATTTCATTTGATATAATAATTTAAAATCATTCCATACTATTTTGGCATAGTTTACAACGTTTTAGTCCTCCCATATTAGATTGAATATTATTATAATTTCTTCTAGTTTAGTTTAATTTTAGTTAATCAATCTGTTCTTGCAAGTATAATAGAGTTTGGACCATAGTAGCCTTTTCCCGCAAGGAGTTCATTCTAACCTCACATATGTATTGATTATGGGGTTGATCACAAGGATAACACCATTCAAAACATTAAACCATATTATTCTGAACTGGAATAATAGATTTTATTAAGTTAGGAGAAGTCAGACATTGCGGATTTGGATTTGGTGGTTTTCTTGGAGGATAATTATGAGGAAATATTTGATTTGGATACTAAAAGAATTGTTGCAGGAAACCAAGAGGAGGGTTAGGATAAGTTTTAGGAGCTTGAGATTGATGTTTCTTAAGGGAGACAATCTTATTTGTTATATTTTTAAGCTAGATACTAATACTTTCAATTTCTTCTTGTTTGATAGAGGAACCGGATGTGGAATTAGGAGATGAAGTAGATGGTTTGGGAATATGAGAAACAAAAGGTTGGGTACCATGCAACAATTTAGGAAAAATGGGCATAGGTAATCCAGGGGATAACTTTCCTACTTGGATTAAAACAAATTCAGCAATAATGGCTATTGCATATGCATTTGACAACACCCATAGATTGGATCATTACTACACTATATCATAATTTAGGGCTCTAAGAAAGTATAATGATAAACCTTTTGGGGTTGGTCTTAGCAGCACTAGAATTCTTTCCCATGTTCATTGGAATCTAAAATTGAAGTTTTCCATGAGCTCATTTGGAGCTCGTTTGATTGTTGTGAGTTTCTCTGATAAAGATATGTTGTTTTCTTCTCCTCGAATTGTTGGCAAAGAGTTGTATTGAGTTCATCCTAGTTGTGAATGGAAGCATGTATCAATATTTTATACCATTGTAGTGCTTTACCTTTTAATGAAGAAGAAAGCAACCTAACTACAACATCATATTTTGTAAGTAGATGAACTAAACACACATTGGAAAAATACTGAATATGATTAGCTGGGCTAGTATGGTTTTCACCAGTAAATAAAGGAGTACTTTTAAGAGTAGATGTTGGCATGTGGTCATATAGGTGTTTTCATTGATGCAAAACCACATTAATGACAAAGTGGATGATGGATTAGGGTCATATGATGTTGTGGATGGGATTTACATGATGGTTCAAGTGAGTTCACGATGATACATGAAGATTATTTATAATCATGTTAGCATAATGGATAAGAGTTTTGGAGAGTTATTGGGCAATCACATTAGCTACAAGGTGCATATAAAGATGTTTGGATTAGTTTCAAGTGCTCATTTGGAGAAAATATGTATGTTAGGAGGTATGAAATTGAGATATGGAGCCATATGATCTCATTGATGCATGCATTCAGGTGTATTATGGTATACCAAGTATTTCTGAGTCATTTTGAGTGATTTCATGATGAGTTATGGTATTATTTTAGTTGACCCTAGCTTCTACAGTGTGAAACCCTAAGGGGTAGCTATCCAAGTCTAAGAGTTTAGAGATTGTTAGGTATGGTGATGACATTATGTTGATTTGAGATGTTAGTGTGATTTTTCATGGTTCTTTGAGAAACATTTAAGGTTGTTAGGATGTGAATTTTTTAAGATATGTTAGTTTTGTGAGATAGGGTTAAGAACAAGGCCATTTCCAACTCAAAATTGAACTTCTAATGCTCACCCTAAATTGTGTGATTTGTATGAGACCTTGTGGATTTCAAGGATGTTTTTGCATTGAGTCTAGAATGTTTCAAAAAAATAATAAGGTCATTTCATTGTTAGGTTTTTTTATGAACGAATGTTAAGAAGCTAAACAAATGTTTACGAGTTTGAAACCCTAACTTGAGAGTGGTATGGAAGAATTGCTTATTAAGTGGCCATTTTTGTTTCTTAGTATATAGATCATGATTGGAACAAGTAGAGGAATCATTCATATTTCCATAAAGGTATGGTAGAGGTTGTGGTGATGAGTTGGCCCCACTCAAAAAGCCAGTTTCTGAAGAAGATTGTTTTGGTACAAGTGTGTCCAAAGGAGTTGCACTAAATTGACATTATGGCATGTATGTGAGTTTTTCTTGATGTCCAAAGATGTTTCAGGATATGTTGATGCATGTACATGGTCAAATGAGCTCCATTCAAGTTGACTGATCAAAGGGCAGTTTTGAGCCCATAAAAAGTAGTGTTCAGTAAAGTGAGCATAACTAGAGCTAGAGGTGGAGTTTGAAGATGATTAAAGTTGTGTTGGTAAGAGGATTTAGAGATATTTATAGTGATATGATTTTTGTATCATTATGGTGAGTTTTGATAAGTTTTCTAGGTAAATTTTTGGATAATAATACTTTTTCCAGTGTAGGATATGACAAGATTTTCTGGATGTTTTGAGTTGATTGAAGGATGAGATGAATTAGGTAATGCTTGCTATCACTTGTAAAGTGAAGATGAATGAATTCAGAACCAAATTAATCCATTTAGAGTCCTTTATTGATCTTAGAAAGTTGGTAACCAACTAATATTTGAAAACATATTTTTGGGCAGTTTGTTTTGGTGAAAACAAAAGTGACTTTGGTTTGAGCAAGTGAGTATTTCAAGGCTTATAAATTATTAGAAGTGTTATAAAGGTCATAAAATTTACATAAAGTTGTTGCATGAAATGATTTGAATATTTTTAAGTGATTTAGTTGCAGAAAGAAGTTTCCAGGGTCCTGAAGGGTGTAGGAAACAACAATTTTGAGATGAACAAAAAGAAGTGATCCCATTAAATGAAATAATCTAATTGTTTGAGCTAAATTGCAACCATGTATGAATGTTAAATGTTAATTTAATTTTTTTTGGTGATTTATGGGTCATGACTAAGTATTGTTTTTATGTTAGGAAATTTTTATCCTTATGCCCATAAGGATTTGACTATTTTGGGAGTATGAAATGTTGTTTTTGGATATGCCGACCTACTTTGGTCACTTGTGACTATTATATTTAGAATTTGTAATTTTTTTATGATACATGGGTTGAGAAAAAGGAGGGAAAAGTTTTGTGTTTGAATTTTAAATGAAGAGGAGTTTATGAAAGCATTGTTTTGGGTGCTTTTTGGAGCTAGTTGAGTTTGGTGTTGCGACCTAGTTGAGAGAGTTTTATAGCTGTGTGAGAATGAATTGATATCAGATCAGGTGTGTGATAGGTCTAGGAAGATCAACAAGCATGTGCGTATGTGTTTGAAGGGTTGAGAAGTGAGAGAAAATATAGTTTGTGAAGGATTGGACACCTAAGGTTTGAGTGAAGGTTTGAAGAAGTGCGAGCTGAATACTTTGTCTCCATTAGATGTGGAAAAAAAATTAGAGATCACATCTTCATAAGGTGGTTGAGTGGGTGCTTGATCATCTTGGGGTGTTGTAGCCTCCTTATGGAGTGGGTGCTTCATTAAATTAGGGGTTGGTGCTCCTTATAGGGTTGATGCTCTACTAAACTAGGGGTTAGTGCTCTACTGAAACACAAAATTTTTATTTCCATGTTTCAAATGGTTGTTTGAATGATAAAAAATGATGAATGGAAAATCAATTGAAAGTTTTTAAAGGAGCGATTCATCCCCCCTCCCAGTCCTTTGTGCTTCCAACAATAGACACTAGTCTATCATGCTCAACATTTAGGACTAAGGGATTACTACCATTAAAACTGAAAAAGTGAATATTTCTTTGTTGTGCCATGAATGGACTAGGTCTCAAAATCCTAGAGGAAAACAAGAAAGGACTACTTGGAGGAGGAGTGGTAAGATTTATATTTGGAGGAGATGGTAATATTTTAACTACTCTACCTCTTCTACTTCTTGTTGTCAAATGTAGATACTTAAAATATTCACTTCTTGCTGCACTTTATCTTGTCTATATTCTTCTCATGAAAAGGAGGAACTGGGCTGCTTACTCAAAGATGTGAACTTGGAATAGCTAGATTTGTTGAATAACTACCTCAAAAGGATGAAATCACTAAGTCACACATAAAAAATTAGTAACAATGAATTTAAGATTTATCAAGCTCTCCCATCGGGCGTTCCAAGACTGTTGGAGCTCAAAATTACACCCTACCTTAAATCATGTAGATCCATTATTTGAGGAAACATAGGACGATCTCTATAATGTGGGTTTTGTAAAAGTGAGATCAACCTCTAGAGAAGGCCAAATTCCTTGTTATGCAGGTTTGAGAAAATCTATATAACACAACCTACTCATAACACTAAAACTACTCCTATATCTAATCCTACACTAACAATTCTAAGGGACTAGGGAGAGAGAGGTGTAATAAAGAAAAATCCTAAGCTAAAGGGTGGCTATAGCTCCAAAACAAGGTGGACATTTTCCCAAATCTAGATGACGTAGGTGTAAGAAACGTGAGGTTAGGGTCATAAGAATGCACTCAGCTCAGATGTGGAGGAATAGAAGAACATGAAATATGTAAATGGGAGAAATATTCAAACCAAACACAATGTATTCAAGGGAAATAAGTAAACTACACTTACATTAATCATTCTTTAAGAGCTTACATATAGATCCGAGGAAGGAAACCAACACTATAATTAATAACCCATGTAGGAGTCGGTGGTACAATTGTAACTAGAGTTGTTCCTTTTGCTTTCTCCTTACTAGATTATTTCTATTTTTCTCTCCCTTTTCCAATGTAATTTACCTTGGAGGATTTGTGGGTTGATGAAGATTGTTTCATAGACTCATGTACACCTATGTTATTTTTCTCAATAAGACTCGCGAGGAGGGAAAGGAGGGCATTTTCCATCGTGCTTCAAGTGTAGGTAGAGATAAAAATAAAGTAGTGAGAACCTGGTTGGGCGAGCACAAAAAGAATAAGTTGTGAGTCCTTTTTGTCGATTATGCAATCTTTGAATTACATTATCAAAGATTGGAGCTTGGTGGAGTAGTCATGAAGTGTGTCAAAAATATTAGGGATAAGATAAATAAACTCATTTTCCAGTTTGTGGCCTCTCATTTCATCATGTTTCCCAAAGAGTTGCTCTAAGTTGTCCCATACATCCTTGGGTGTTTTGGAAGAAGTTATATAAAAGCGTAGATTTGATGATATAGAAATACACAAGAACCCATAGGATCATCACATTTATCAAATAATTTCTCTTTTTCTGCAACATCTGTTGGTTGAGTTTGTAAACCCATAGATATCCTATAAAGCTTCTTGTTTTATAAAGTGAGTGACATAGAAGTCTTCCATTCGTGATAGTTAAAGGGAGTAAACAAAGCAATTGAATTTAGATCCATGGCAGATTTAGAGTGATTTAGCAGAAGGAAAAAAGTGGAAAGAACGAACCACATTAGTTTTACACCCCTCATTTTAAGCACTTTATAATTAGTGCATTAATTACAATCCTACGTGTTCACGTGACGTGAAATAGTTGGTAACTTACCTTACAATTGGAAAAAAATATCCCAAGTGGAGGCCAAAATAATTTTCATTCATGCGCAATGAGATAAAATCGTAATAAGCACAAAAATAAAGGTTAAAAAAAATACAAAGGGGAAAAATAATGTCTGGTTTGAGAAAAATGCCTCACGTCACAGTTGGGGATCCCTTTCCGTAAGGTTGTGGTGGACGCACTCACAAACCCACAAGCAATAATAAGATCTTGAAAAGTCACATTATGGTCTCTAAAATGCAAACAAGCTCCTAAAATAAAATAAAGCCTTCGAAAAAGCCTAATAACTTCACAATAACCTCCAAAAAGCACGCTAGAAAAAAACTCCCAATAACCCTTAATTTCAGAGTTTTCCTAATTACCCTAATTAATTTACCTTAATTCAAAAAGAAAATAGATAATCCTTTTAAAAGGAACTAACTCATAACTAAACATTATTAATTAATTTAATAATTAAAAGGCTAATGACATTAGTTTAAATTTAAAAGGACTAAATTTTAGTAAAGTTAAATTTTAAACCAAATTTGAATTAGGGAAATGAAGGAGCGAAAACCCTAAAAAAGCTAAGGATAAGGAAAAAAGCTAAGGAGGGGGTTAGGCTCAGTCAGCTAAGTTAATGGAAAAGTTGCAGGGACTATATGGAGGGCTGAATAGGCCAAGCTAAGGCAAGTGAGGCCAAGCAATTTGAGGGCTCTTTGCAAGCATGACAAGCTGGTAGAGGTCGTGAAGGATGAGTAGGATTAGGAGCTCAGTAGGTGGGCTAATATGACGAAATATGCGAGGTGCATGAGAAAAAATGGCCGAGTTGTGAGGAGATATGGTATAAAAATAGGGACGAGTCAACATGCAAGGGTCGAGCTACACGGAACTTAGCAAGTTAGTAGAAGGAAATGCACAACACAATAAGCTCAGGAGGGCTCAAAATAGCTGGTGAGGGGTAGAGCACGAGGTGACTTGGCTAGTGTAAATAGGGATAATTTTTTTTGAGATGGTGAGATATTGGGTGTGGACTGATATGGGTGAAGCTTGAGGTTTAATAGGGTTATGAAGTGGAGATAGGGCCAAGCCCAAGGTGGCTTGTCTGAGCTAGCAATGGAAGAGATTAAGGAGCTTGAGGGGAGAATGCAGCTGGGAATGGAGATCTCAGGTAGGCAGGTATGCAGGAGAGATGGGGAAACACAAGAAAACCTGTATGCAACTCACCAAAACCTTCAAATTTAGATCCACTCTATCTTTAGTTGTAACTAGCCAGATTTAGCTGGAAAATACCTATATGTACATACACCAAGATAAACATAAAAAACCAACAAACTCCTAAAAATGATATTAGCCTAGATTAATGCCAGAATGGACAAAATAAATACATATTAAATAACTTACACAAAGAGCTAATGAAAATGAAACTGAGAGTAATTAACAAAAACCAATACGAGTGACACTTTTATCAAAAAATAATTTTGGTACCATATGAGAGAGGTTGAGCATAAGGACCAATGAAATGCATGCACATCAAGGTAGTTACACTCAAATGGAAATGTAAGAAATCTCCAAGTAATCAATAAATAATTAATCACCAATAAATTATGCATGTAAAAGTAAAAGGTCTACTCATTCTCATAGATAAAAAAAAAGTACATATAGGAGTGTTGTGTAACTCCCAAGCCTAGACTTGTCATACCCCCAAAATAAGAGAGGAAAGCTACAATATAAGAATTAAATGTAACTGCCATATGACATATAACACAATGAGGCATCTAACATATTATAATTTATCATACATCATGTAACTCCTAATGACTCACCTACAGATCTCTGAATCACCATGGGCGAGACAAATTCACCCATTTAATAAATAAAAGATGAAAAATATCCCTCACACCAACTGTAGTCACAAAATCACATACTTACTATTAAAGTTATACTACCAAGTATGTTGTTTTATATATGGATCTTACGTAGTAAAAACATTCACTAATGACCCATCCCCTAGTCATGTCATTAGTCAGTCATCACTGTCATTTGTCTTGCACAACCTTCAGTTGTTTACACAGTTTTGGTAGTCTCTCAGGGAGTCTCAAGTGTCGTTATTTGGTCATTTGTCATCTCTAGTCTTTAACTAGGGCACCTAGGGTAGTACTGGGGTGCCCTGGTCCTAGCAACACTTGAGTCTAATTTAGAGTTTTTAGGTCAGTCTTTATGGTATTCCCTCTCATTCCCCTAGGTACTAGTCGGCATGTCAGGTCATTAGTGTCAAAATTTGAGAATGAGATCCCTATATAAACATAACATACTATCTTATGGGCATTCTATTCATTACTAAGGGCTAGCTATCGACTAATGCAAGGGACTACATTTAGGCATCATTGCATCACACACACTGCATAGAAAAGGGAAGTCTATTCTATTCCATCCACCATTTTTCATTTACATCTAGTTATTTCCCCCTACTTCTACGTCCTTGGAGCCAAGGCATCCTAGGCACAATTGCACACATAAAGCACACAAAACTACATTGGGTCTACAATGTAGTGCAATGCTTAGTTGTAAGTCCACATTTGTGGCCGCTAAGGTCTGTTCGTCCCCTTCATATGCATCTTTATTTTTTAGGGGTTTGATTCTTTGTATAAGGTTTTGCAGGTGAATATTCATTACAGGTTTATATTGCTGTCAAAAAATTTATTGTGAAAATCACGAGGAAAAGACTGAGGTATTGTAAAGATCAAGCAACACTTCTAGATTTAGGTATTGAGATGTTCCACAGACCATAGCACTCATATTGCAGAACAGGGTGCCCATAGGTGCCCTAGTCCTCCTCCAAGCATCCCAGTCTGGGAAAATAACCATCTGTTGTAATTTTCTGGGTTGTTTCATCATACTACCTTCCATACACACATCATCTTGTTTAGGCCTGACACTCAACAAGGTAAGTCATTTACATGTGATTACCTTGTCCCTTCTATTTTAGTTATTCCATTTCATTTAAGTATTTCAGTTCATATTCATTTATTGCATTACTGTACCTGCTTAGATTAACTTAGAAAATAGATAGAAATTTCATATTTCAGTTAATCATTTTTGTAAACTCGTACTTTAGAATATTTTCCCCTAGGATCCATATGTGCTTACTTGCTTTGAAGACTCTCCTATTGGTATTATCATTGTTGAGGATCCTATAGCCTTCACTCTTTGCACACCATGTTATATGACTACTAGTGATCCTCCTTCTGATCTCTCTAAGGAAATTTTATCTGTTATTGATTATTTGCTTAATATTGATCACCATTCACATGTTCATACTGATTCTTCTCCTACTCAACATACTACTATAGTCCCATCTCACAATTCTCCAACATCTGATATTGCTTCTCATCATTCGTCTCATACTAGTTCTCATTCACTTTTGCATTATGTTGATGATCCTATTGATAGTCTCCCTAGTGATATTCTCATTTCTGAGTCTTTATTTGATCATTATTGGGTAGTTAATAATCAAGATTCTCCTTCTTTTCATACTTTTGAGTGTGAGTCACCTCCTCCATCAATCCCTTCACCTGAGCTTACATCTAGCACTATGCATGAGCCACCTCCATCTATCACTTATTCTTCTCCTACCATTTTATCTCCTCTCGTTACATCATCTACATCTACTAGTTCATCTTCTCATTTAGTTATATCTCCATCGGCCACTTCACCTCATCAGGGTGTTTCCAATGCTAGTCTAACCATTATTATAGATATCCCATCTACATCATCTACTATACCTCCTTCAGAACTTACTCCTAGTGTGCCCTTAGCATCAGAGCCTCCTTTATCATCTCTTGATATTCCTATGATCACACACAATGGCAAGCTAAAAAATCTTAATACATTATTTCCATCTTCTACTAATCCATCATAGGATATCATCTCTCTCATGCATGCCATAGGCTAATTACAATCTCAGGTTTAGTCTCTTACTCTAAAAATTAGGACTTATTATGCTTCTATTGATAATAACTCATTACATGGTAACCATATTCTAAAGAAGATTCATAATTCAACATTACCTAAGGACTTTACCATACCCACATTCACTTTCTTTGATGGTATTGGTGATCCTCATGCTCATCTCTTACATTACCGTATGACAATGGCCCCTTTTTATGATGATAGGTTATTACTTTAAGGCTTTTAGAAACAGTCTCATCGATGCGGCGCTACAGTGGTACAATCATCTCCTCTTTGGGCCTATTAGTACCTACTATGACATGGAGGATGCTTTCCTCCATCATTTCATCCTCAACAATGGCCCTAATGTTACTTATGACCACATACCTACTTTACATTAGGGCTCATCCAAATCAATTAAGGATTATATATTATAATTTAATATATAACAGGACCATATTAGAAATGTCTAGGACTATGATTCATGCATAAAATGTGACTACGTTTCTATGGCTAGAAGTGATGACTATTTTTGTCTATATTATAAATAGAGTTCATACTAAAGCATCACATAAAACTACACCTCCTGAAGAATGGATAAAACAAAAAATGAGATATCTCACACTTAAGAATATTTGTTATTCTTGCTCCTCTCTTTATTTCAAAATTTAAACAAAATAATATCAATCCAACCTCTTACTCATGTATCTTTTTCGAATATGGTTCTCACACAAAAGGATTAAGAGTATATGATCCTTTTAAACATTACATAGTAGAAAATAGGAATGTTCATGTTCTAGAAATTTTTTTTTTGTAACACTTCATGTGAACCCTCTGTTTCTCTTGAAGTGGAGCTTGATAACCCTTCTCCAAAAAATATGGAAACAAAGTTCAAGAGGATTGATATCCTCCTCCAGATATGATGGAGATTGAGGGGGAGTCATCTCTAAATGTTTCGCATTCTAGAATTCCTAAATGGGCTCAAAATTTAGTTAAGGACTCTCATTCTGATAGCCTTAAAAATATGACCCACAGTCATCATAGTTATCATGCCTTGATTACCCTATATGAAGTTGAACCACATTATTTCAAAGAATCTGATCAAGATGAAAGATGGAATGAAGCTATGAAAGATGACTATAATTCCCTAATTAAGGGTAACACTTGGGAATTGTCCCCCATTAAAAACGGAACATTTTAGGATCTAGGTGGTTAAGTATAAATTTATAAGAGAAATTGATAAATTTAATGCATGATTAGTGGCTTGTGGGTTCACTCAGAAACTTGGTATCAACTACATTGAAACCTTTAATCCTATAGCCAAAATGAGATCTGTTAGGATTATTCTAGTGTTAGCTTCTCAATATGGTTGGGAGATTCACCAAATGGATGTTAAAAATGCTTTTCTAAATGGTGACATGAAAGAAGAAATATACATGCGTCAACCTAAAGGTTTTGAGAAAATTGGTAAGGAATTATTTGTGTGTAAACTAAAAATATCCTTGTATGGTCTTTAAACAAGATCCTCGAGATTGATATGCTAAAATAAATAGTTTCTTCTAGGACATTGGTTTCAAAATTTTCTTTTCTAATAATGATTTACTTACATAAAAAATAAAAAATCAGCATATTATCATAATTGTCTTATATGATGATGATATGTTGATTACTAGTAGTGATAAGAATTTAATTCTTAGGATCAAAGAAAGATTAAGACAATGTTTGGAAATGATTGACTTAGGTTTGCTAAATCATTTTTAGGCATGGTTATCTTTCAGGATCATAAATTATTTTTGTATCTCAATCTTATTATGCTACTAATTTACTTTACAAATTTAACATGATTGAGTATAAACTTATTGCCATTCCCATTGAAGTTGGTGTTAAATTAGATCCAAAACATGCATGACAATTTCACGTCTTAACGATCTGTTATAAACTTCATATACTTCCTCCATTTTTAAAAATATCACTGTATGTGATTCTTAAGTTAATGATCACAACACATGAGTTTACTTTTAAATCCCAGAGAAGAATTAGTTATGAGAGTTATTTGTTTTATAAAAGGATCCATAATATGATGTAAGTCTTTGTATATAAAGCACTTGTCCTAAGAATTTTTCGTGTGGGAAAATTTGTATGATTTCCCTTGTTTACATGATAGCCTAAATTATCATCGATGATTTATGGATTGTAAATAATTTTATAGAAAAAATTAATTTTATATGTTTTCCCCACTTAATATCAAGGGGGAGTGTTGGGGTAATAATGTCAAGTGGGGACACAATTTAGGTGGGCCACCACTTCACACCCCTTGATTAAATTTTATTTATAAAATTTATCAAATATGTCAGTCCCCACATTTAATTAAATCTTGTGATGTAATTAGAGTGTGAATCGATGTACCCATATGCAACCTATTCACCCACCCTATTTAATAGGGCGATCCCTCACGAAAGTAGGGATCAGGTAATTGTGAATTCGTGAATTTGTGACATTGCAAAATATTATTTCATTGTAATTTTTGTGTGAGCATTGGTGTGGGACCAAGGAGGAACTATAAGTGTTGGGTAAAAACTTTGTCTATAAATTCTTAATAAAAGGAAAGTGCTTTTGTGAGTGGTTTTTTTTACCTTCAGGTTTTTCCCATAATATATTCGTGTTAATTATTTTTACTATCGTGTTTTACTTTGTAAAGTTACTTTGAATCTACTTTGTATTTACTTCATTTAATTTATTAATCTATGCACATTACTTAAACCTATAATCCTTGGCATGATTGAATATTCAATTAATTAATTCTTTATCGTGTGATCTCGGATACCTTGGTTAGCCACAAATTGAAGAACGACTTGATTAACTTGAGGATTATTTTTGGTGAACTTAGAAAAATCATTCTTATTACAAAGCTTGACATAACCAATACTAACAAGGACATCCTCAATTCGCTTGGCCATCAACATGGCTTCCTAAAATGACTGAGACTGCTAGATTTTAAGAGTGTAAGATATGTGTTTGACACAACTCTTGGAAAAAATTGTGTAAGTTTTGGTTGAGGAATAAGGAATGTAATCTCATGGACGACTTCCCTCTAATATGACACATTGTTAGTAAGACACTCATTATCAAATTGTTTCAAGTTGTATAGATAAGATAATGTGGTACGTTTAACAAAAATGAACAAAAAATGATCAAGGAATAAGCCGACATGTTGCTCAAATGAGATGATGCTATGTTGAGTAAGACCATTGTACCAATCTAAATCTTGGCCACCTAGTGATAATGGAAATATTTGCAACATAAGCGTGTCATCCTAACTAATGAGATAATAAGCGTACTTAAATATGTGCAAATGATTTTGAGGGTCATCCTTACCATTGAATTTTTCAAATTAGGGCATCTCAAAATGAGGAGGGTATGATTTCATGGGCACCAATGGGTGGATAGGTTCACTACATAGTTGGTTGTATGTGAGCTTAAGTACTCCCATACCTTAATTTTTAAGATCAAGGTTACAAATCCTATCATTGAGTTATTGATTGATGTTTGGTATATGTTGGAAAGCATGGCTTTGGAGCGGTTGAGTGTATGAATGTGTAGAATAATGATGCGGTATATGGGTGTAAGTATGAGAGAATGAAGGGGTCGTATAAGTGAATGATGAGGAACTAAGTGGAGTATAGTGGGTGAAAGTAGGAATTTTGGTATAGGAATAAGACCCAAGTGGTCATGTGGTTCTTATAGAAGGGATATGGTATCTGTGGATAATAGTGGATGGAATAGGACCAACAGACATAATAGTGGTATAGGGTGCCTCGGTGGTAGATGATGAAGGGTCATAGTCTATAGAATATATCTTTAGATTGGAAGCATCTATTTTGTAATATTATAGTATAAGATATTCTGCAAGAAATTTCAAATTATGTTCTAAGGTCTCCTCAAAGTTGGGATCAAAAGGTGGAATCTTGTAAATGTCCTCATTTTCTGAAGGAGGAAGAGTAGTAGATGTAGGAATTTCATTAGAGTCTCCCACTACTCTCCTATGGCTAACCATATCATCATGTGATCGGGAAACATGGTTCATAGTGTGAGGTGAGCCATATAAACATGTGCATGTAGTAACCATGCAAGGTAAGACCAAGACAAGCCCAAGATAAAAATACATAATTGTGGAAAATATGTTAGTATCATATTTTGGAATGGACAAATGGAAAATCACATCCCAATAATAGTTGCGACTGTGTCTATTATAAATTAGGGATGTAAAAATGAATGCAGAGTGAATGAATGGTGTATCTGGAAGGTTGTTGACTAATCAAAATTACAATTGGCTCTGGGAAAAATATGAAATGAAAAATTACAGGGTAGTCATAGTTGTGACTGATACTGGGAAAAATCAAAATTCAGAACAATTGTCAAAAATGGGTATGGTGGTGGGAGATAATGTTATAAAGAGTAGAAATAGTTGCAGATGTGACTCAAATACCATGATAATTGAAATGAGGTATTTTTGATGATTGGGATGATGTGGTTTTGTTTATCTTTCAAGTTGAATATGGAATCAATTAGTGACTTATTTTGAAAATGAGTGGAGGATGGAGTTTTCTCTTGATAATTAATTTTTCCGACGGATGAAAGTTTATACTAATGAAGTTTAAGAGTATGGAAATGTTGATCAAATGAAGGAGAGGCCTCAAATAGAACACTTTCTTAGAGGGGTAGTAAAATAATCTAGATAAATAGGTCCTGTAACTTAGCATCGACAAGTACATTTGTCATTTTAGCGAGATTATTCTTATATCGTAAAATGTAGTTAGTGAATTGTTAATTGGATCCTTGTTTAAGTTGTGCTAGTTGAGCATAAGAAATATTAGAGCCAATGTTGATGGAAAAATGTGTAAGTAAGGCATCAGCTAGATGTGTAAATGAAGTGAATGAGTGGATGGGTAAGTCATACAACCAACACAGGGCATAATCATGGAGACTACGAGGAAATATTTTAGCTAAGAGAATATGATCATCCGTGAAATCTAGATAAGAAACATGAAAGGCTTGAAGATGCTCCTACGAGTCACCATGCCCATTGAAAATGGGTAGTTGAGGGGTAACTAAACTAGGAGGAAGTGGATAAGAAAATATGGTAGGTGTAAATGGAGTATAAAATAACAAGGTAGAATCTAAAGATGGAGATGTAGTCGAAGTAGCCTTTTGCAACTTACAAATTTGAGTATTAAGATCATGATACAAAGAGGTTAAATATTTTTTGCCGATGGAGGAGACTTACCTTTCATGAGAAACTAACAGAGGTGTAAAATGATTGGTATGAGTGGGAAAAAAATGGAATAGTAGAGATAGGTGGAAGAGTAGAAGCAGGTGGGTGAGTGGCTACAACAGTTGGTATAGCCACATAAGGATTGAGTTCCATGAAATTAGTAGCTTCCTCATGTGCCACATGTGAAATTAATTCTAGATCCTGAGGGTATACAAGAAGGTGATCATTGATGGCCTTAAGGTGAACTTCAATAACTAAAATGGGGGAAATGTAATAATAGTTAATCTAATCTAGGAGGACATAAACATTGTAAATAAATGAACTAAAGTAATATGAAGTGACTAAAATGATTAAATTTATTGAACTAGTGGAAATAAAACCCTAATATGTAAGAGGAAGGTAAGGAATGAACTCAGCTGATTATAGATAACTGTCGCAAGGTGTTGCAGGTCTGACAGGAAAATACACAAGCTGGAACAACTGCACAGAGGTCTCGAAAAGAGTGGATATGGAAGATCTGAGCAGATTGGAGCGCCCATGAGGGTACTGGGGCACCCTGGTATGGTAGAAAAGGTACCCTGGTCTCTGAAAAATCTTGAAACCTGGTTCTTTATGGGTTGAAAAATGCTCTGTAACCTTCGACTGTGTGTTGCACTAGATTCGCTGAACTGCACTGAATGTGCCGAATATAGCAAGATGAAGTTGAAGACCTGCAAGAGACAAGAGGAGTATCAAAACCCTAAAAAATAAAAGATGCAAATGAATGGGTTAGACTAACCTTAGCTGCCACAATAGTGGGCTTACTAAACTAAGCGCTACACTACATTTCATACCCAAATGTAGTTCTGGTGTGTGTGTGCGCGCATGTCGTGCCCTAGGTGCTCTTGTACCAGTCACACTTTGTGAAGTAGCGAGCAATAACTAAATGTAAAAAATGTAATAGAATATAATCCCTCCCCCTATGAAGTGTGTGTTGATGTAGATATCCTAGCCTTGATGCATGGAAGTATGTGGATGAAAGTGATGCAATGGATGTAACTCTAGATGGAGTGATAGATAGTAAGTAATGCAAGGCTGTCATGGATGCAAACAATGAACAAGTGTTCACACAAACATAGGAAAAATCCCATATACAATGGAAAACAATAGCAGACAAGTAGAGACAAACAAACAAGTAGTCATGGAAAGATGTAATCCTGAAAGAAAAGTGCTACACATGGAACACCCGTTAGTGTGTTAGAGCAATAACCAATATGTCAAAGTGTGTATGATCAAATAATGTAAGATGATAAGTAAAAAATGAAACAATAACACCTGTATGAGACAAATGTGGATACCCTCTAGTGACTGGTATGTTAGGAAATAAGGGATAAAATATGCAGAACAATCCCACTCATAATCGCAATAATAGAAACTAATATGCAGAAAATATTATAGATCTGAAATAAAAGTGCAGAATAAAAAGAACACAACACAAATAGACAATATTTAACATGGTTCACCCAATTTGGGCTACGTCCACCAAGAATCACTTGCTCATATTTTATTACAAAACCACCTCTCTCTCAATACAATGCCCAAATCTGTTTGGAGCTATGCTCAACAAACTCTACAGAATTCAGACTTGAAATCACACACATCTACAATGTTATCAAACCCTACCATATGCATGAAAAGCACACAAATAGGCAACTGGATGAGTAGTTTTACAATACCATGGGTACTAAAACTGTACCATAAACCTATGGGTCAAAAATTCCACCCATATAAGAAAATCATGTTTCCTTAATATCAGGAACGTTTCTCGAGGAAAAATTATTTTCTTAGGGCTGCGCCCCTGAACCCCCGCTACCGAGGGCTTCCACCCCCGAACCCTCGCTTAGGGTCTAGCCTGGCCCCAAACCCTGGTGATAAAACTATGGATAGTGTACAATACTTTTGATATATAGTCTTCAACACTTCCACACATGAAAAAAGGCTCCACAACATAACAAAATATAGGAAGGGTAGAAGGTGAGCGTCAATTCCCTGTGTAAGAGTCATGTATCTACGATCACTCTAAACTAAGGCATGAACATGCATGTGTGTATGATCTAGATAATGACATATAAGAAATCAATCTAACGTGTGTAGTAAAGTGATAATGGAAAACACTAGTAAACAAGAGTAAATGTCCCCAATATAATGCAGTATGTTGTGGATGAATGAAATCAAATGCAAGATGGAATGATAGGAGCGGCATGCTCCCCAAGTGGATGAAAATGTATACAACGAGGTTCATTTTGTTTTCCCCCTCAGTAGTCGAGAATGAATCGTAAATGATAGTGCATCATCAGGAAATGGTTGAGTAGTATTTTTTTGTGTCTAGCGTGCTATGATGAATGTGTATGTAGGAGTGATGAGATGTGACATGTAGAGAGGATGTAACTGTGAACCCTATAGCTGAAGCGTATATCTCAACTTGTTTGAATGAATGAGTGATGATTTAACAGTAAGCGTATATCACTATATGATGAACAAATTAGGATGAGTAATGATTTAGCCCTAAGCATATATCACTATAAGATGAACGGATTAGGAAGAGTGATTATTTAACATTAAACGTATATCACTATATGATGAAAGGATGGGTGATGATTTATCCCTAGGTGTATATCACTATATGATGAAAGGGAAGGAGTGGTGATGTAACCTAAGGTTTAAGCCACTACAAGATGCCATAATGGGGTTGGTGATTTAGCCTAAAGCGTATACCATTACTAGAGGAAATGAAAGAAGTGGGTGATGATTTAGCCTAAAGTGTATGTCACTACTACATGAAATTAGAGTGAGTGACAATTTAGCCTAAAGCATATACCATTATCCTAAGAATGTCGTATGGTGAGTGTAAGGTCCATTGGATTGGTAAAACCCTTGACAGTTGAGTATGGACTAAGGAACTAAAGTGCGTCATACGACGGTGAGTGTAGTGTGTAAAATAAAATGTAGCATGTATGGCCATGTGATGAGTAGTATTTGTAAATGCATGGTGTGAACAATGCAATGTAGGATGTGTTGGGTGTGTAGGATGTATACTACGTGATGTGTAAAATGTGATGTAATAGATGTAGGATGCACAATACATGATGTGGAAAATGCAATACTAGGTGTAGATAGAAATGGAATATGTGATGATAAAATGTAAAGCTAGATTCATATGTATTATAACCTAGTTTAAGATGTGGAAAATGTGTAGAAATGCGCAGTGTATGAGGTGACTAAGTGCGTAGATACCCTAATGGATGTAATACGTAAATGAAGACTAGTCTAATGTAGAATAAGTGTATACTGAAGAGTGTATGACATGCAATGTATGATTAAATTCAATGCGTAATGCCTAAGGTGTGGTGTTAGGGGTTCAGTGTAATGGTAATCCCTTAACATTCAAGTGTGAACCGAAGCACAAGAGTGTGTCATGGGTAATGACGATGTTATGACATGTGATATGGTATGTGTATGTAAGAATGTAAAGATGATAGATGCATGAGTGAGTGGGGGGAGGATAAGATTATCTACCTTGCAAGTGCACATGAATGGACAAACTAACTAATGAGAGTGAAGGATGAAGGTCCTTAAACCAATGGCTACGAGGATGAAAGTGTAGGACCATGATCTAAAAGCGGTGGTATGTAAGATAAACACTATGTTGGTGAAATGAATGTCTATATGCATGTGAGGGATGAGTATAAGATGAATATCATGGTGTAGGAAAATGCGTCGGTGATGTAGATCTTGGTGAGGTCATGTGCGAAGGTGACAAAGATCTGTGTGGAATAAAACAAGGTAGTGATCGACGTCAAGAAGCAATAACCATCCTAGGAATCATTTTATGCCGATGTGTAGGACTAGTGGAATGAGTTGGTCAATGTAGAATGAACTTGAGTAGGTGAACTAGGAGTAGAATGTGTGTTTAATAACATAGAATGAGACATGTTATAAGAGGTGGATAACACATTTGTATGAGGAGATGGTGACAATGGAGGAGACGGAGGGACACCATTAGTAGAAATAAATTTGGAATTGTGAATGAATTTAAGTCGCAAGTGATTCATAGCTATGATAGATTGAGAGTGACAGATCCAATTAAGGCCTAAAAGCAAGTCACATCGCTCAATTGTGTTTCCAACAAGGAAAGGGAAAATCATGGTAAGAGGGCTGACTATGAGTTGTAGCTTAACAACATCAAAGGGTTTGTGAAATTGATAGTCAATTTGTGATGGAGGGTAACCAATAGCCCAAAGAAGCGACATAGAATAGGAACTAATGGGCCATGATGGATCAACTTTAGTATTGTTGATAGTGGTTGAGATGATAGATGCATGTATGTGTAAATGATTAGATGTAAATTTAGCGTGATAATCGGCATTGAAAAAGGAAATGATGGGTGGCGCAACTTCAGTGTTAGCGACTAAGAAATCAAGAGCTCATGATTTTGTAGGTGACACCACATGATATGTATGATTAGCGGAATAATCCATGGTCTTTTTTTAGCATGGTTGGGAGTCATTATTAAAGAGATTGAGTTTACCCTTGTCATTAGTGGGAGCAAAGCTAGTAGATTATGGGAATTTGAGCTTATCGCTGTCAAGAAGGTCTTGGATAATTGTTCATAGTTTTAGGCATCTATTTTTAGAATGTCCCACACAAAGATGATAATCACAATGGAAGTTTTCATTGTAGTTCCTAACTTTGGGTTGTGATGAGCCTAATTTGAATGGTGGAGTAAGGATAATAAGGTTGTTTTCAAGGATTTGATTTAATATAAGATGTGGAGCCATTGGAATGGTGCTAAACGTGTGCCTAGGTTGTTGTGACTAGACTTCTTTAAAGGGAGTAATTGCGTTAACGATGATTTTAACGTCGGTTGGCTTAGATTTCGATGGCTTGAATGGTGCCTTATTTTGAAAACGAGTAGAGGATGGAGTTTGTTCTTGATACTTAAGCTTGCCGATGGATAAAAGTTTAGATTCACGAAGCTTAAGAGTATGGAAAAGTTGATCAAATGAAGGAGAGGCCTCAAAGAGAACACTTTCTTGAAGAGGCGGTAAAAGAATCTGGATAAATAAGTCCTAAAGCTCAGATTCGGCAAGTACATTTGTCATTTTAGTGAGATTATTCTTATACCGTAAAACATAGTTAGCGAATTGTTCATTGGATCCCTATTTAAGTTGTGCTAGTTAAGTGTAAGAAATACTAGAGCCAATGTTGATGGAGAAATGTGTAAGTAAGGCATCACATAAATGTGTGAATGAAGTGACTGAGTGTTGAGCCCCTAAAAATACTAAGTACTTGAGGTGCGAAGGGTTTTGTCACACAAAAGCAAGGTGCAAAGGATCACACAAAATTATCTTCAGGAAGAGTGCAAAGGTTCGTACCCAGGAAGAACAGGCTCATGAATTATCCACATTTTGGGCTGCAGTTAGAGTTGTAGTGGAGAACACGTGGAGATGTGGCCAAGCTTGATTGTGGATAAGGCTAAAACATGGAGAATTGCAGCCTAAGAAAATCCTACTTTAGGATATGATCATCATCATAGGCTTAAGAGCTGTAAAATAAAGTTAGTTATAGTCTAGCTGTCATTAGGAGAAAGCTTGCATGCTTTAGGGTACTTGAGTATGGTGGAGCATGATGACATTTGGCATGTGGCCTACTCTTGAGTGATGAATAGGTGGTGGAGGGAAAGTCCCCACGCCTCTTGAGGATATGTATGTATTTGCATGACAAAAAGAGAGAGAGGGAGATGTGAGAGAATGTTATTGGAACTTCTTGAGTAGAGTCATTGTAGGGTTAGAATGTTGTTCTGTTGATGTATCTGGTCTGATTATGATTCTTATGATGTATTTGGCTACTGTAACAATGGTGGATTAATACAATGGTGTTTTTCTGAATATTAGTGCTTATGGATCTCATTATTTGTGTTGTTATTGTGTTCATGGTTTAGATCTGATTCCTGCATGTTGATTTTTGATGTTCATAGTCATAATATGGTTCATCTATGCTTGGGTCTAGTTCTTTATCCTTGTTATAGGATGTATGCATTTATGATTGTGCACTACTCCACCATTCATGGTAATATTCTTGACAAATCTCACATAAAAGAGGGGCTTGACACCTTCACACACTTTGGGTGAGTGCCCAGTTTAGGTTGGGTGATATGCCTAACATGCCTGGGAATTAAAGGGTTAGGAAAAGTGACTACATCTTGGTTCCATTTCCGGGACCTCTTTTGAAGTTGTTACAAGAATGGTGTGTGATGGCAGAATGCTTGACCTTGGACAATGTGGAGACTTGGCTTAAGAACACGGAGGATGAGTTTTCATAGAGATTCAACACTAAACCTGAGTTTGATGCACGTATATGGGTAGAGGAGCATCTATATCATGATCTCTATGAGACATTATTTTGTTGTTTTCCTGTAGAACTGTATGAATGGTTATCAGCGTATGCATCGAGGAAGAGTTGGTATTATCAACCTCATGTTTGGACCCAAGAATATTATCAGTGGCTACATGATGCTGATCTGATCTGGACTCATGTTGTTGATCATTGGTGGAGTGGTGTGTTGACTAGCTACACGTTGGAGTACGTAGTTTCTACTTATTATTTCCTAGAGGTTGCTGAGTTCGAGTTCTTGTGAGAAATGAGAGGATATTTCTTGCATGATTTACCATTAGCCATTAAGATCTTGATCATCACTCTAAGTTTAGAAGCATTTCCTATGGCTAGCTAAACTCCCACTAGGCACAAGGCACAAAAGCAAGTGTGGTAAGAGATGGAGGATCCTATGGTAAAAGTAGAGAGAGAGGAAAGGTGGCTCAAGTATAATGAAGTGTGGGAGAGGGAATTGAGAAACAACATGAGATTACAGGAGTGATGGATGTATGGAGGTAGACATTGCAGGAAGGATTTGAGGTTCACATGGAGGACATAGAACCTGAGCAGTCTGTGCTACCCCATCTTGGTAAGTGTGAGAAGAAGAACCCCCTCAACTTCTGATGAGATCTTCATAGATGAAGAAAGGAGATGGACATGTAGGTGTGCATTTGAACCCACCTGGCAACCTAACCCTTGTGCTTAGTTTTCCAATTCTTGAGACAAGTATTGCTAGTCTGGTTGGTGTTGGTGTTGGTAAGTGAGAAACATTAGGTAGATATCATTTTTCATTGAATTCATCTATGGACATGCAAACATTTCCTATGTTTGGTGGTATCCTATCAGGCATGTCATTTAGACAAGGTGTGGGTGCATAGAACATGGGTATCACATCTGGAAGTAGTTCAACTTCACAGACTGTTGGAGCTCATAGTTTAGCACAATTATGGAATCATAAAGTATCACTACTTAAGGCCTTGTACCTATTATAGGAGGAGGATCTGGTGGATCTAGAGGATTAGGAGTTAGTGGATCTAGTGGATTTGGTTGTGGAGGAAACACATGAGGGAATTAGGGTTCTAGATCTGGTGGGCAAGGACCACAACCCCATCAGTAGGTATTTTATGAGATGTCTCTTCATTTACCTGATTATAAAGGTGTTGAGGATATTGGAGAGCATGTACACAAGTGTGAATTACTATGGCACACTAAGGGGATCACTACCCTAGAGTGGAAGGAAAGATAGTTTATAACTACATTGCAGGGCACACACATAATTGGTACCAAAAGTATGACCCACATCAGATAGAGGTGGATTATATGATGCTACGTGATGCCTTCTTGGTGGAATTTCATATTCCTAAGTTTGAGCAAAAGAGCATCAATGTGCTTAAGGATGTTAGACAAGGTATGGTAGAGAGTGTGCAGGAGTATGATGCACACTTTAAGACTCTTCTTGTCAAAGTTATCTTATGATATCCATCCCTCTCAACATGCTCAGTGGTTTGTTGGAGGCTTGATAACACCTTTTAGATGAGAAATTTCACATAAGACTTTCATGGATCCACATGAGGCCTTGGAGGCTACTCTTTGTGCTGAGGTCATTGAGAAGTGTTGATACTAGGGTAAGTCCCTTTTTGGAGGCATGAATTTCTTCCATAACAAAGAAAATTGAAAAATTATCTATGAATTCAACACATGGGACTCACAACAAACTTTGGTGTACAGATTGTGAAGTAGAAGGACACACCAAGGATAGTTTCCCTCAAAATTCGGTGTGCACCATGTCATTAGATTGTGAAATCTATCACGGGGATCATGATCCAAGTAGATTCATGTTGTTACAATGCATGCTCTGTAAGAATGTGTCTTGCTATTATAATATTTGTACATCTACTACTCATGATATGAAGTATTTCTGGTTCATAAACCATATTCATGATGTAATTGATACTGTGTGTGCCTAGACCAACATTACAAATAGTTCTAAAAATGAGGGGCATCAGCATGAAGGGCATGAAGATGGTGGAGGAAGGGGAAGAATTTTTCATGGAGGATTTAGAAGTCGTAGTGGTTGTGGCAAAGGAAGGAGTGACTTTGCTTGTGGAACTTGTTTCAATTGTGGATCTATAGATCACTACAAGTGTGAATGCTTAGATTTGCTGCAATGCTCGTGGTATGGAAAGAAACATAAGTATGAGAAGTTCCCTGATTTATATGATCACATGAGCTATAATCATAAGAAGCAAGACAAGGGCACGGGAATGGTTAGTGTGAAGCACATTGAGCCCCTGTTCATGCCTAAGGTAGTTCCTAATATTGATTTGGAACTTGTATTAGTAACTACATGCATTGAAGTTACACGCGCTAGAGAAATACTTAAGCAGAATCCTCTCATTACAAAAGAAGAAGTATTGCATGGAAAGAACACTGATCCAACTTATTAGAAGGAGGTTTACCAGGAGACTATGGAGGTTATTAGAATTTTGCAAGGAGAGATCTAATGCTTGAAAGAGCAATCACAAAAGTTAGATTAGGAAAAGAATGCTGAGATCCTTCAGAAGGATGTTGATGATGTCAAAGAGGTATGTAAGATGTTGTGCCAAGAAAATATCATTCCCCTATTAGGAGAGTGGTTGAGAGGAAAGATACCATGTGTTGGAAGTGGGCATGAGAGGTAGATCTTACATGCTAATTTTCCCCCTCATAGTCTTGATTATGACAAGGAAATCACGTTGAATGTGGTAGTTTATGGATGGATCCTGAGAAACATACTAATTGACACAGGTGAATAAAGGTTAATGTTCTTAATTTGGATGCATGGAATCAGATGGGGAGACCACCATTGCAACCATCTTCAAATGTGTTGTACATGGTGAATAGAACTAAAGCTATGCCCATCAGAGTTTTGAAGAATGCTTCCATAACAATTTAAAGGGCAAAGTTCATTGGGGATTTTGAAGTATTAACGCTTGTCGAGACAGATAGTTTTCCAACATTACTTAGATGCCCTTGGTGTTATTTGAATAATATTGATTTATGGTTCAACATAGGATACATCAATTTTGAGAACAAGGAGGAGTGTGTAATTATTCCACTAATAGATGGGAGGTCTACGCCTTATGTAGAGCCTTTGGGTGAAGAGGACATGAATAAAATTTATGTGCACACCATAAAATACCCAGAGGTTATTGAACCATCGAGAGAGGAGTCATTCAGTGGGATGATGCTCAGTCCATGAGTGATACAACTAGAATTTCATGTGATAATTGGGCACATGGGACTTATGAGTTGGTTGGGAGAGAATTGAAGGGTACTGTGACTTGAGTTGTCAAGGGGCGCTCGGTTAGGTGTATGGGATGAAGACAATTACCAAGTTACACTTAAGAATGTAACCCTAATGTCATTTTGCACGCTTTGGAAGTCTAGTGGACATGTGAAGTAGAATGAAGGAATATGCTTATTTATACCTTGCTTTGAATAACAACGCATTGGTGGATGAGTCATTGGGATAACCTTATAGAGTGGAACAAAGTAAGAATCACGTTCTCTATTAGATTTCTATGGAACAATACACCTTTAAAGATATACAACTATCATGGGAAGGAATACACCTCGTACCACATTTAGGAATGTGAGAGAGCCTGGATGGAAGGACCATAAGCTTTACCTCCTTCACTCTAGGTGCATAAGTTCTATTCCACCTTGCAGGGTTGTGCACGCACATGGTATGTCTATTCAAAGTTACATCGTTAGACAGGAAATTGGTAGGAGTTGACGACATGTATTATTCAGACTTTTAAGTATCTATCTTCTAAATGACTAGTGAATGAAGCTTTGTAGGTAGTCAAGTGCCTTACTCTAGGAGATAGTGCAAAGGATGAGGACCTCATCTTAAATTTTCTAGGGGAATCTGATTTTGAGGTGCGTTTTGAAGAGGAAGAAATGGATGAAGTACAATTTGAGCACGCCTGCCTAAAAAAAGAGAACGGGAAAATGGTGTACTTGATAGATGATGAGGAAATAGAGAACCTAGATGTTGATCATACAAAGGGTACACACAAAGTCTTGGATAGTGTAGATGAGAAGGCACACACTTACCATGAGCCTTTGAAGACAAAGAAGGTCAACATTGGCACAAAAGTAGAACTGAAAGAAGTAATCATTGGTGATTACTAAATAGACCAAGAGGTTTCAAAGATAATTGAGCTGCTGCATGAATTCTAGGATTTGTTCTAGCGTGGATACCATGAATTGAAAGGGGTTCATCAATTGGGAGAGATGCATATTGAGTTGAAGGAAGGTGCGGTCCCTATTAGGAAAAGGCCTTATAAGATGAATCTTAATCTACATGCGAAGGTGAAAGAAGAGATTGATAAAATGTTGGAATCTGAGATCATTTAAGCCATTGAAGAGTCTGACTTTATTATCCCAATGGTGATTAGTATCAAGAAAGATAGAATAATGAGATTTTTGGACTACATATATTTGAATGCTACATGTGTTATAAATCCTTTTCCAATGCCTTTTATTGAGGAAATCTTGGAAGGTGTAGTAGGGCCCGAAACCTACTCTTTTACAAATGGATTCTTAGGGTATCACAAGGTAAGGATTGCAAAAGAAGACCAAGAGAAGACTACTTTCACCACTGAATGGGGAATTTTTTCTTACATGGTTATGCCCTTTGGACTTAAGAATATGCCTACTGTACTTTCACGTAGTGTGTTACAAGAATTTCAAGACTTTATTCATAAGTTTCTACAAGTCTACCTAGATGATTGGAAAGTTTATTGATTGATGAAAGACCATTAAGACAACTTGAGATTTATGTTTGAGAGGTATAGATAGTTAAGTATCTCTCTAAACATTAATAAATTTGTCTTTGCTACTCTTTTTGGCACATTACTAGGTCATATTATTTGCAAGGAAGGATTATTGGTAGATCCTGCCAAAGTTGTTATTTTGGGTTTGGAGGAGCCTACCAATCAAAGTGCAATGCATGGATTTTTGGGGCATACGGGTTACTACAGAAATTTCAAAAAAGGCTATGCCAGGATTTCCATGCCCTTGGAATAATTGTTGAGGCATAAGGGAAAATTTCATTGGGATGAGGCGCAACAGGTGGCTTTTGATACGTTGAAGGAGAAGCTTACTACTGTGCCCATTTTACACTTTCCCTCTTAGGACCAACCCTTTCATGTACATGTGGATGTGTTAGTGATGGAAATTGGAGCAGTCCTAATAAAACCTAGAGAAGGGATTGTTGATCACCCTTTGTGTTTTGCAAGAAGATATTTAACTCCAGTTGAACAAAATTACACAAAAATGGAGCATGAAGTGTTGTCTATGATTTATACGCTGCATAAGTTTAAGAAGGACTTATTATATACTCCATTTATATTTTAAATAGATCACATGTCACTTAAGTATTTGGTAAACAAGCCTATTTTGTAGGGGTGCATATGCCGTTGGATCTTGTTATTTCAGGAGTTTGACTTTTCAGTTGTAGTAAAGCTAGGAAAGAGCAATTCAGGACTTGACCATCTTTCAAGAATTAATTTAGGTGAGGATGCGTAGAGCATTAAAGACACAATGCTGGATGAACAGTTGTTCATATTACAACATGCACCCCTTGATTTAGAGGATATTATTGTCTTTTTATGAACATGTGTGGCACCTGACGGAATGAAGAATATAGAAAAAAAATAACTTGCCATTCGTGCCACGCCTTACATGTTGACTAGTGGAGATCTCTACAAACTTTATCGGGATGAGATTTTACGATGGTGTGTACTTAACAATGAGCATGTGGGTATTATGGAGGAAGCTCATTGAGGGATTTTTGGTGGACACTATGTAGGGCAAGCCACTGTGAGTAAGATTATGATGGTTGGTTTGTGGTGGGAAACATTGTACAAGGATTACATAGAATATGCCAAGGGATGTGATCATTGCCAATGCCTTGGGAAGCCTGGGCATAGAGATGAAATGCCATTGAGGCCTATAACAAGTGCGTAACCTTTTGAAAAATGGAAAATCAACTTCATGGGCCCTATTTCCACACCAAACGTGTAGGACTGAGGTCACACTACATCATTACTTGTACAAATTATCTTATAAGGTGGGCGGAAGAAGACACCTATGAAGGATTGCACTAAGCTACTGCAACAAGGTTCCTTTAGGATAATGTCATAAGTAGGTATGGATGTCCATTGAGCTAAACACATGATAGGGGTACTCATTTCTTGAATGAGATTGTTAGAATATTATTGGTAGATTTTATGGTAGCACATCATAATATTACACCCTATCACCCACAAGCTAATGGAATTGTTGAAGCTTTCAACAAAATTTTGAGCCACACATTGACAAAGATCTGTGATGTTGGAAGGAAATATTGGGATGATAAAGTTTTTGTTGTACTATGGTCATATAGAAAAACCTACAAGAGGTTGAACAAAGCAACACCCTTTCATTTGGTGTTTGGTGTAGAGGTTTTTTTACCGGTTGAGTTCATGTTACCATCCATGTGTATTACACGCGTAGGAGGATTGGATGATGAGAAAGCACTTGAAGAGCACATAGAAAAACTGATGCAGTTGGATGAGAGGCATGCTATAGCTCATTAGAGCTAGAAGATAGAGAAAGCAAGACAGAAGTCCTGACATGATTGACACATTAAGAACAAGAAGCTTGAAGTTGGACAGATGGTTCTTCTGTATGACTCCAAGTTTTTGTTCCATCCTGGAAAGTTCCAAGTGCATTGGTTGGGACCATATGTTGTGACCTATATACTTGAATCATGCACTTACTAGTTAGAAGCTTTGGATGGCACACGGTTTCTTGATTACTTTAATTGGAGTAGGTTGAAGCCCTACTATAAATACATCTTCTTGGTGTTTGTAATAAGGTAGTGTTTTCATTTAGCTTAGGTTTTCCTTTAATGTATTTTCCTTTATATGTGTTTCCTTTCATCATCGCTATGCTTTGTATTTTTAGTCCTGTGTTGTATTGCACTTTGGTGTGCCAGTAGCTAATTATATTTTAAGTGATTTCATGTGCAAAGGACCGTGCATACATCTAGTGTGGGGTGGATTGAAGTATAATGTAAAAAATGGTTGGCACATTTCTAAGGGAGGTTGGATTGATTGAAAACTCCTTCTGGGATATTGAGCATGAAGGTAGAAAAAATGCTTTGTACTGTATGAGAGGTGTTTTGAGGAATGGTTGAGATGATTAAAGACCACACAGGAGAGAAAAAATTCACATAGTGTAATGTGAGGTAGGTGGTGACATGGGAAATTACTTAGTGGATAACACAAAGGTTAAGTAATTAGGCAATGAGGTGCGTGGAGGAGGTCTGTGATAGTGAAGTAGTGTTAGCACACTAGATGGTTATGAATTTAGTGCACGAGGTGGGTTCGCGAAAGTTTACTTAAGTGGTAAAGGTAATTTGTTAAAAAGTAACTTTAAGATGCATGGGTCAAAAGGACATTGAGGTGATGGAAAAGTATAAATAGGGGGTGAGGCTAGTCATTTTAACTAACTTTCCTTCAATTTTTTTTGTGCTCCCAAGTGATTGAAATGCAACGAGAGTGTGATAAAGAAGAAAAGTAATGTTTATGAACTAGTGGCATTTTGCAAACTGTGATGAGGCCTTGTGTAGTGGTAAGTGGAGTAAATAGTAAGGCAGTAGGGGGTTGTGTAAGAGTGAAGCTATTAAAATTAGAGAGATCAGGAAGACAAGGAGAAGTTGAACACCTAGGGCATGGAGTGAAGGAATGAAAATGGCACCAAGAAAGGCATGAACCAAGAGACTGGTGGTGGAGAAGGAGGAACCCATAGAGATATACTTAGAAATGCAGTACCCCCCGGGTGTGATCAAAGTAGAGAAGTGGAGTTTGAATCTATATAGGTGCAAAATTAGTGAGTTTAACCATAGAACAAAAGAACACAAAAATTTGATGCAGGTGTATCTGATTAAAGACATCCTAGGGTTAGACGAGCTCAGAAACCCTAGGGTTGATGACTCGGTGCAAAAAGAGTTATGTAAAACTAGATTTTTACAGCTATGGGAGATTCCCTTCTTTGCTAAACCCACCCCTCTCTTCCAGTGGTTAATGTTGCGGGTGCATGAGGAATTATTATACTTTGTGGGGAGAAGAATGAGAATTACAGGCTAGTTGATAAGGAGAGTGATAGGCATGCAAAACACTGGTGAGGATATGACACTCGACCTATGTGCCAATGCAAAAAAAGTGAAGAATTGGCGAAGAAGTTGAAGTATGATAAGGGGGGAAGGGCTCAGATCATTGAAGGGCTCAGGCCAATGAAAATATTTTGCTACCCAAGTTATCAACTACAAATTGGATGCATCAAAATGATGGATGGAGATAAACAAAAGATACTTGTACATTACGTACAGAGTATCAAAACGAGCGCACTATAACTTCACAAAATTCATTACAAAGAGTATCATTGAGGAAATGTAGGTGCAAAATGAAGATACAGAAAAGATCACACTGGGTTCCATCCTATTGTTAACTGTATTTTGGGAAATTAGCATCCCCGATGGACCAGATGGAAACATGTGGGTTTACCCACCAGAGCACTCATCTCATGTAGTGTTAATTTTGCAGTTCACTTATGATGGATCCATAATGAATGTCTATAGGACCCAGATGAAAAAATGGTATGAGATATTACTCAATAACTTTGAGAATGAGTGACACTTTAGCTTGGAAAAATTTAAAATGGCCAATGGATAAATGGGGCTATGGTGCAAAATTTCATTTGAATTCACTGCAAAATATAGTGTTTCATGAATCAGTTGAAAGATGCAAAAAATTTGACCATTGATGCCGAAAAAGTGGACTCTGATGTTCACAGCCTTCATGCAACCTACAAGTATGATGAAAGGCCGATGTATGTTGAAGTATTGGAGCAAGACTTCCTGGATCTACAACCACAGACTAATGTCACTATCAAGGGCTTCATCCATTGAGTGTTTGCGCAGCTATTCCCTAAGATGTGTTGAACAACTAGAAATATTCTAAGTATTGGGTGCGTGAATATAGGGAACTAAAAGCACATGATTCTATAATAGTGTTGAAGCACCCAAACTCAAGACTTAGATGTTTTTGTGGATAAGGACTATTTTTGAAGATAGAATGTGAAACACACATAGAGATGAAGAATTGCACTCCATATAATGGCATTTTGGGAACAAACAACAGATAAGCACCAAGCATAGTTTAAGCTAATAATACAATTTCTAATTGGAGTTAACTATAGGACATCTATTTTTAAAACACTTGCATGTTGTGCATACTCTTGTAAAGGCGCATGGCTATTATCATCATATGAACTATTTTGAGAAGTGCATAGGTGGTAGATGGAAAGTCCCCACCCCTATAAATATGTATTGACTTGCGTAGTTTAGGAGTGTGGTGAATTATTGTAGAGTTGTGGTGATGGTTTTGATGCGCACATGACTCAT
Organism: Taxus chinensis; assembly: GCA_019776745.2. Classification (NCBI taxonomy): domain Eukaryota; kingdom Viridiplantae; phylum Streptophyta; class Pinopsida; order Cupressales; family Taxaceae; genus Taxus; species Taxus chinensis. The sequence continues at coordinate 47,252,250 of CM034148.1, forward strand.
GGAGATACTTTACAGTGTAAGAAGCTTTTGTGTTTTACAGTGATTATGAAATGGAATATATTGGCTAGATAATGGTGTTAGACATGACTGAATCTGGTTCTTGTATGGTTAATCTCATTATAGTTATTATTTAGTTCATTTATCATCATTCTTTAAGAACTAGATCTAGATTTTGTACTGTGGAATGTTCATGTCTACTTATGAATATGAACATGTTTAAACACCATCACACTAACATCCTATTCAAGAAACTTTAAAGGGGGAACTAGTATCTTTGCATGATTCGGGTGAGAACTTAGCTCAAGATGAGAGATGTGCCAACATGCTTGGGTTATTCACAGTAAATTCAAGGCTGCATCATTGGTTGTGTTGCCAAGACCTCTTTTTAAGGTATTTTAAAGATGTTTCATGATGAAGACATACTGATTGACCCTATTAAGTGTTGAGGAGTGGATAGTAGATATGGAAGAAGAATACACTCAGATATTCAACACTAGATTAGAGTTTGATGCGTGCACGTGGGTGTAGCTGAACTTGTATGACTTTTTATATGAGAGTTTCTTTGCTATCTTTCTGATAGAGTTTTATGAGTGGTTGGTTGATTATGCATCTAAAAGGCATAGGAGGTTTCACACACTTGTCTAGATGTAGAAAGAATTTTAGGCCTTCTATGATGCTGATCTAATTTGGATGTGCACTGTTGACACTTGGTTTTGTGGTGTTCTGAATAGCTATATTATGGAGTACTCAATTTCCACTTATTCTTACCTGGAGGTAGCTGAGTTCTAGTTTTTACGTTATCCTAGGGGAACCTATATGTAAGGTATTCCACTGATAATTATGATCTTATTGGTAACCCTGAATTTAGAAGAGAAGCTGATGGCCAGCTAAACCCCACCATGTGCGGGGGTAGGGGAAGGTTTGGTGAAGGATGGCGTAGCTAGCAATAGAAAGGAAACGAAAAGAAAGGAGGCTTAAGTAAAATGAGGTGCGTGAGAGGGAGTTAGGGAAGTAGCGCAAGATTACAGAACAAATGGCATTGAGGAGAGAGATGGCTCGTGAAGGATTTAAAAATCACATAGAGGGCATAGACCCAGAGCATCTGGAAATCCCCCATTTAGGAAAGCATGACAGGGAACCCTCATCAACCTCCTATGAGAGCATGCCAACAGAGATGACATGGGCAACGGGCTTGCATCTGAATCTACTCGACAACCTAGCCCTTGTGCTTGGTTTTCCAGTTTCTAGTACAACCAGTAGTCAACAAGCTAGTTTGGGTAATATAATAACATGAGTAAATACAATAGAAAGTACATCTATAGATGGGTAGATGTCTTCCTTGTTATTTAGAGGTACCTTTTCAGGAACATCGTCAGTGTAGAACTCAGGCGCGCATAATTTCAGACTCACCTCTGGGAGTAGTACCACCTCGTAGACTATAGGAGTTCAATTTAGTACCACTATTGGGGCATAAGATAGTACATCCTTTGGTTCACTTCTGACTATAGATGGAGGATCAGGGGGTATAGGTAGCTCTAGTTCTAGTGGATTTGGAGGTAGAGATAACACAGGGGGTTCTGGATCCAGTGGGCATGGTCCTCACCAACCCTAAAATATTTACATGGATATGTCGCTTCATATTCTAGAGTATAGGGGAATAGAAGATGCTGTTGAGTATGTGAAAATGTGTGAGATAGTGTGGCGTGTAAAAGGATTACAACTTTTGAGTGCAAGGCAAGTCAGTTTGCAACTACGTTGCAAGGACGTGTACACAGTTAGTACATGAAGTTTGACCCTGATTAGAATTACGTAGATTATATAGCATTAAGGGATGCTTTCCTTAAGGAATTTTATATCCATGAGTTCAAGAAGAAGAGTATAAACATGCTCAAGGATCTTAAGTAGGGCACTATTGAGAGTGTTTGGGAATATGATGCCCATTTCAAAACACTTTTGTGTAAATTTTCGTATGATATCCATGAAAGCTAGCATGCACAGTGGTTTTTCAGAGGCTTGATCACACGTTTTAGGAGGGCACTGTCACATAAGACATATATGGATCTATGCGAAGCTCTTGAAATAACGCTGCACACTGAGGAAGTCAGAAGTATAGACACTAGAGTGAGCCCATTCTTGGAAGCTCAGATTACAACTATGACAAAGCAGTGAGAGAAACTATCGGCCAATTCAGCACATGAGACATGTACTGGGATTTGGTGTACAGATTGTGAAGTTGAGGGGCACACTAAGGATAGTTGTCCCCACAGGTCAGTGCGTTCATTATTTCTAGAATGCGAGATATGTCATTTAGACCATGATGTAAGCCGCTACCCATTATTACAACACATGATAAGGAAGAATATATCTTTCTACTATAAGGTTTTACCGTCCATGAATCACAATACCGAAGATTGCATGTTGATTAATCAAATCCATGATGCCATCAATATTGGTGTACGATAGACATGAGTATCAAATAACTGTAAAGGTAAGAGTGAGCACCATGATCATGATCACACTGAAGGGCGCTATGATAAAAAAAAAGTGCACTTTAAAGGAGGTTGTGGCAGAGGTCGAGGATACTATGGTGGATTCAGGGGCCCAGGCCATGGTGGTGGATGAGGTGAGTTTCCTTGTGGAATATGTTATACGTACGAGTCTCCTGACCACTACAAGTGTGAATGCCCACAAAATATTACTTGTTCTTTTTATCGAAAGAATCATAACTATGAGGAGTGCCTGAACTTATATGAGCATCTTAGTAAGCAACATAAAAAGGAGAACAAGGGCACATGGATGGGTAGAATATAACATGCAATGGAAAATCAATGGATGCCAAAGTTAGTACCAAAATATAAGGTAGTACTTATGAAGATTACTACACGCACTGAAGTTGCGCGTGCCAGAGAAACATTACAAAAAAATCCTACCATTAGTAAGGAAGAGGTTTTACATGTAAGATACCCAGATCCTACACATCAGAACAAGTTTTATCAGGAGACCATGGAGGTGCTAAGAAATATTCAGGGTGAAATATAGTGTTTAAAAGAACAATCACGGAAGTTGGAGCAAAAAGAGGTAGTAGAGACAGTCCAGTTAGATGTTAATGATTTGAAACAGGTATGTAAGATTCTGCGTTAGGAGAATATTATTCCATTACTAGGGAATTGGTTGAAGGGAAACACTCTACACACAGGTATTGAGAATGGATGGCAGATCCTACATGCTAATCTCCCCCCTCATAGCTTGGATTATGACAAGGAGATCACTCTGAATGTTGTTGTGGATGGGTGGCTTTTGAGCAATATATTGATTGACACAGGCATGGAAGTTAATGTGCTTACTTTAGATGCATGGGTACAGATGGGAAGAACTCCATTACAACCATCCTCTAATGTACTATTCATGGAAAATTGAACTAAGGCCACTCTAATAGGAGATTTAAAGGATGCATCCATTACTATACAAGGGGCCAAGTTCACTGGGGACTTTGAGGTTTTAACACTTGTGGAAGTAGACAACTTCCTAGCTCTACTTGGGCACCCTTGGTGTTATGAAAATAATGTTTATCTATGGTTAAACAAGGGGTATATAAGCTTCAAGAACAAGGAAGAATGATTTATTATCCCTTTGACAGATGTAAAATATGCACCTTATCTTGAACCTTTGAGTGAGGAAGACTTGAACAGAATTTTTGTGTGCACGATTAGATATCTGGAAGTACTTGAGCCATATAAGGAAGGAATTCTCTAGTGGGAATATGCATAGTCTATTAGTGATACTACTAGTGTTTCTTGTGATAATTAGATGCATGAAACCTATGTGATGGCCGGGCATGAAGTAAGAAGCGCATCTACGTAAGGAAGTAGAACTCACTATATTAGGAGGATAGGTAACAACTCTGTACCCCGTTACATTGGAGAAGGATACCTTGTAATATTTCTACGTGCCATGGAGGAATAATGGAAGGATCAAGTGGAAAAAATAAATATGTTAGTGTATACCCTATGCGGTACAACATCATTCCAGTGGATGGTTCATAAGGATAATCTCATAGAATGGAATGAAGTGAGAATTGCTCTAACAATCTAATTTCTCAGGAGCAATGCGCCTACTCAAATCTGCACATATCATGGTAATCATCTTGTTCAGTACCACATTCAGAAGTGTGAGAGACTCTAGATAGAGGGGCATGAAGCTTTACCACCTTCATTGTGGGTGCACAAACTTTATTTCACTTTGCAAGGCTACACACTCACTTGATACATTTATGTGAAGATGCATAGGGAGACTAGAAACTGAAAGGACTTGACTACATGAATGATTCAAATTTTGACTACTTCTCCACTAAACCTCCGGTGAAAGAGGCATTATGAGTTATGGAGTGCTTGATTATGGGAGACAATGCAAAGGCTGAAGAACTCATTCATGAGTTATTTGGTGAAGTTGATGAGACTGATGATGAACTACTTTAGCGCGCTTGTCTTGAGAAGGAGAAAGGAAAGATGGTCTACATAGTGGATGATGAAGAAGTAAAAAATGTGGACATTGATCATTCAAAAGGTGTGGTCCAGGTTTTATATAGTGCATATAAAAAAGCACACACCTATCATGAACCTATGAAGACTAAGAAAGTGAACATTGACACGGATGCTAAACCTAAGGAGACCATTATTGGAGATTATTGGTCTGATTTTGAAGTGGCTAAGATAATTGAGTTACTATGTGATTTCCACGTATTATTTCCTAGATGCTACCATGAGTTGAAAGGAGTGGATGAATCTTTGGGTGAGATGAAGATTAAACTAAAGGAAGTTGTGCGCCCGGTTAAGAAGAGACCTTATAGGATGAACCCTAACATGTGCATAAAAGTTAAAGAAGAAATTGAAAAGATGTTGACATCTGGCATCATTAAGCCCCTAGAAGAATCAGAGTGGATTAGCCCCAAGGTAATTAGTATAAATAAATATGGTCAGATTAGGATTTGTGTGGACTAAAGGGAGATGAATGCTGCATGTGTGATTGATCCTTTTCCTACACCTTTCACTGAGGAAATATTAGAAGGTGTTGTAGGGCTCAAAATTTACTCTTTTACAAATGGCTTCTCTAGGTATCATTAGGTATAAATTGCTAAAGAAAATCAAGAGAAAACAACATTCATGACTGAATGGGGAAGCTTTACATATACGGTTATACCCTTTAGTCTAAAGAACATGCTTGCTATATTTTCACGCATTATGGTTCAAGCATGCCAAGATTTTATTCACTAATTCTTATAGGTTTACCTGGATGATTGGACAATGTATGGGCTTGTCAAGGATCATTGTGACAACTTGAGATTAATGTTTGAGAGGTGCAGACAGTTAAGCATCTCTTTAAACATCAAGAAGTGCCTATTTGCTACACCCTTTGGAACTATGCTAGGGCATATCATCTGTAAGGAGGGTTTGTCAGTAGATCTAGCCAAGGTTACAGTTATTGTAGGCCTGGAGGATCCTACCAGTTAGAGTGAGGTGTATGGATTCTTATGCCACATAGGGTATTACAGAAAATTTATCAAGGGATATGCTAAACTTTCCGTGCCCTTGGAGGAATTAGTAAAAGGAAAAGGTATATTCTATTGGGGAGAATCGCAACAACACACATTTGAAGTGTTGAAGGAGAGGCTTACTACAGTGCCTATTTTGTGCTTTCCCTCATGGAACTAACCTTTTCATGTACATGTGGATGCCTCTGGCATGCCCATTGGCACAGTGCTAGCTCAGCATGGAGAAGGTATTATAGATCATCCTATTTGTTTTGCTAGTAGAAAGTTGAAACCTGCAAAACATAACTATACAACTATAGACCGCGACGCTTTGTCGATGATCTACGTGCTACATAATTTTAGACAGTACTTGCTAGCAACACCTATTGTGTTATACACATATCACATGGCATTGAAATACTTGGTAAATAAGCTCATTTTATAGGGGTGCATATGCTAATGGGTTCTCTTATTTCAAGAATTTGACTTTAAAGTCATGGTAAAACTAGGTAAAAGTAATTCTGGCACAGATCACTTATTAAGAATTCACTCAGGAGAGGACGCATAGACAATTGAAGATACAATGCCTGATGCATATTTGTACAGGTTAAACTGCTCACCTTTGGAATTAGAGGATATTACTGTCTTTTTACGCACCGGTATGATGTGAGAAGGAATGAAATCCTTGGAAGAGAAACAACTTGAGATTCACTCCACACCTTTCATGTTAATCAGTGGTGACTTACACAAACTAGGCCGAGATGTAGTACTGTACCAGTGTGTACTAGAACATGAGCACATGGATATCATGGAAAAGGCTCATGGTGGTATTACAGTTGGTCACTATGCAAGTGACGCCACCACGCGCAAGATTCTACTCACTGGTTTATGGTTGGAGACCCTGTATAAGGATTACAAAGAGTATTGTAAGGTGTGTGATCAATGTCAACACCTTGGAAAACATGGTCAAAGAGATGAAATGAATTTGATGCCTATTACTAGTGTAGAACTGTTTGAAAAATGGGCAATAGACTTTATGGGTCCTTTTTTCCCTAGCCACACGTAGAACTAGATCACGCTACATCATCACTCGTACAAATTATCTTACAAGGTGGGAAAAAGTAACACCTGTAAAGGACTATATAATGGCTATAACAAAAAGGTTCTTATGGGAAAATATTCTTACTAGGTATGGATTTCCGTTGAGTGTGGCTAGTGATAGGAGCACACACTTCTTGAATGAGACAATCAGGATATTATTGGATGAATTTATGGTCGCACACCATAAGACTACACCTTTTCACCCTCAAACAAATGGGGCTGCTGAGGCCTTCAAAAATATATTGAGCTAAACCTTGACAAAAATCTATGATGTTGGAAGAAAATATTGGGATGATAAAGTTTCTATTTTACTTTGGGCATATAAAATTATCTACAAATAGTTGAATAAGGCCACACCTTTTCAGTTAGTGTTTAGTGTAGAAGCAATTCTTCCTATGAAATTCATGTTACCTTCTTCGTGTATTACACGCACGGGAGGTGTAGCTGATGAGAAAGCATTAGAAGAAAATTGACAAGCTAATACAACTGGATGAGAGTCGCGCCATAGCAAGTTGGAATCAAAAGTAGGAAAAGGCTAGACAGAAGGCATGACATGACAGACACATCAAGGACAAGAAGCTTGAGATTCGGTAGATGGTACTTCTTTATGATTCAATGTTTCTGCACCACCCAGGCAAGCTTAAGGTGCATCGGTTAGGACCGTATGTTATCACTCACATACTTGAATCAGGTGCTTTCCAGTTAGAGGTTTTTGATGGAACATTGTTACTCAGTTACTTCAACAGGAGTAGGCTAAAGCCTTACTATAAATAAGCCTTCTTGGTGTTTCTACTAAGGTATTATTTTCATTTAGATTAGATTTCTTTTACTATATTTCATTTAATGTATTTCCTTCTTTGTCGTTATGCTTTGTCAATTTAGTTTAGTGTTTTGTGTAATAAATGTGTTTTCATGCCAGAAGCTGATCACAATCTAAAGTGTTTATATGCATAGAGGAATGCACATACCCTTAATGTGGGGAGGATAAAGGAGGTATGTAAAATAAATAAACTCACGTGTAACCAAAAGAGGAACAAAAGGAGCAAGGTTTCAAAATTCTTGAGAAATTTCAAAGAATTACTAAAAAAATTAATACCACGTGTAAAGAATTGAGTGATTAGTATAATTAAAGGGAGGCTGTGACATTAGAGACTTCATATGTTGGGTCACATTGGATAAAATACTTCGACTAAAGGAAGCACGGGTAGAGGAGATCTGTGACAGATAAGTAACAGTGTGCCAGGACATTATGACTGAGGCGCAAGAGGTTAAGGCACGAGACATTGAAACACATGATAATGAGGTGTGCAACATGCTTAAGAGAAATTAATTTCCTATACTGTGGTAGGTGGAGAAATTAATGAAGGGAATTTTTGAAAATTGAATTAAAGTTGACATTCTCAACGTCATTTTCTACCTTACAAACTTAAGAAGAAATTGTGAAGTGTGAGAAGAGATGGAGACAAAGAGCATTATGCAGATTGAGTAAAACTATCATGTTATGAAGCACAGTGTTGAGTACCCAGACACGGAATTAGGATTTAAGGAGTGGTGCGTGTGTACGAAGGAAGGGAGACTAGGGTTTTTCATTTCACAGCTAGGGTTTTTATGCATTTGTAGAATTAAAAGGGGCGATGGAACCATGGAAAGCTCCAGTAGTAGAGAAGGAGGTTGATGATCCAGTAGAGGAGTGGCTGGTGGAAATGCTATATCAAGAAGGAGTAATTAAAGGGTGGTTGTGGACAAAAAATATTACTCAGTATACGGTTGTAGAGATTAACCACCGCACTATAAAATGTATGAATAATGTCATAATAGAAGTCTACAGAAAGACTAACCGGTGACTGACATATGACACTAGGGTTTTGTATACCTCAGTGAAGAAACTACTTGAGAGTGTGGGCATAATGTATATCATGGAGTTTCCCTACTTTGGAAAGCATGAGAAATTGTACTAGTGGCTAATATCATGGGTCTATGAAGATTATTTCTATTTCGTGGGTAGGAGAATGAGGATAACTACTAAATTGATTGGAAAATTTAATGGGCTACATGATACATGCTTAGAAATTACTAGAGACTTGACAGATGATGAGGGCATTGATCCCACAATAACCCTATATCGGTATAAGAAGGGGGGTCAAGCTTTCAAGGTCACCAATATCTAGACTTGGCCACCAGAGTAGTAGTGTGGTTAACATAGAGTAAAATAGGGGCCAATGAGTGATGTAACAAGTTAAACATTTTCTAGTTGCATATAACACAAAAAATGGCCAACAAGACCTACTATAATATCGATGGTTAGATTGTAGAGAGCTTGGTGAATGAGGTGTACATCCAAGAAGAAAAAGGTGAGAAGATAACCTGTGGCACAAATTTGTTATTAATTGTGTTAAGTGAAGTTGGGGTTCCTAGAAGGTCCTAGGGAAAACATATGGGAGTTTCTATTGGAGAAAAAGTCCCCAGCTAAAAGATATGCCAAGTACATGTTGTGTGGGTCTATTTCCAACACATACAAAGAGCGCTTGTACAAGTGGTTCTGAAGACTGTGTAGGTCATTTGAAGGATAATGATGCATTCTACACAATTTACCCAAGGTGTTGAATGGGGAGGCTGAATTTATAGTTTGCCAACATTTCAGCTTGGGGAGAAGAACTCATGGTGTAAGTTTTCCTTTGTGTTTACCATAAGATATTTAAAGGACTCTATAAATAGATTTCATCATGCGCGTCAGCTCCAGTTCCACGCCAAAAATTGGACGCATACATTCACATTCTACACAAAACATATATATGGCTAGGTAAGGAGGCCCATGTAGAAACCATGGAGTTTGATAATGTTGACATCACATTAGAGAGTTTGGCTATGGGGAAGATTGAACCAACACGCGTCTGCATTTACCTAAGGTCAAGGTTCAAGGACGACAAAGTGATGAAGGGTGCAGATATGGCTCTTCCAGGACCTCCTAAGAAGAAACCAATAATGGGGACTTCAAAGAATGTTGCATCTATGCCCCCTTCTACATAAGACCTAATACATACAAGACTAAAAAACATCCTAGAACAAGAGGAACTTGAAGAAAACACCAGACTTGTGCACACCAGAGGGATTCTGAGGAAGAGGCGTGCTTCAGGAGACATTGGCACTGAAACTTCACAACCATTAAGGAAATCACTATGCGTGACTCCTATAAACGATGAAGAGAAGGATAAGAAAAAGCACATGAAATATATTCATATACAAGATAGTGAGGGGGAATCTCCACAGCCAAGTGTGCAGGAAGTAGAAGAAACTCAAATAATGAGTGGATATAGAGCTGAGGCCACCACCAGTGTGGAAATATAGGATGATGAAGGTATGGAAGAGTGTGTAGTCTATGAGACTGTAGACCCCAATGTGATTATTTGCAAAGATATATCTGGTGAAGGAGAAAGCAACACTGGTGGGGATACCAAATTCCTCATGTGCTCCACATAGGAAGAAGGGAAAGATGAGGAGGAGGTCAACCAGGTGGTTGAAGACGTGTCCCATGGGATGCAGGTGTACTTGAAAAAAAAGAAGAGGACACATTAGCACACAAGGATGTTGGCGAGCATGGAGGCACACATGAAGAAGAAAAAGTGGTAGGTACTCAAGACTTGGGTTATTTGAATGAAATTTCAAGAACTATTAGAACTCTTTTTCAGATTACACTACCGAATAACTAGTTATATGGCTAGGATTGGGTGGACCCTAAAATGGCCAATACACACACTCACAAAAAACTATCTTGGGGCATGCAAATTCACATGGATGAGCTTGATTTTGATGTTTGTAAGGAGATGTGCACTTCGAAGAAGATGAGGAAGGCTCCTCATATGCACCATATGAACATTAAGCTAACCTAGTTTTCAAATGAACAGGTAAGCAATGCTTTGATAAAGGTGTCCATAGAAGTAGCGCACCGAGATATGGATAAGGCAGAAAAAATCTGGGTGCTACTGGAGGATAAAAAAGAATAAGGACACAAAAATCAAGCACCTTATTCAAGAGAATGATAATGCAGTCACATAGGCCCATAATGTAAAGATGATAACAAAGTAGATTGCAGCTAAGATTCTATTACAGAGGCTTGAGTTTCAGGAGAAGGTGCCTCAAGACTTGAAGTCTGAGTTGCACTATTTGTGCACAACAGTTCACCTACTTTTGCATGAGGTACCAATGCACCTCCCCAAGAAAAGGATACAGGGGAAGAAGAAACAAGAGCAAGGTCCACTATTGATAGAAATTTTTCAATATATGAGGTATTGATCTAAACATTAAAGGATGAGTTGAAGATAGCTGATCAAGCTCTTAATTAATGTGTGGTGCCAGACACCATAATAAGGACCATAACTTTAGTGGAGGATAATGAAGTTCTTAACATGATGAAGGATGAAACACTTGGGCATGCAAAAAGTTTGTCACTGTCAAAACAAAAGTGCAAGGCCCTCGCAACAACCCATGATCTACAAAAGGAAATGATTAACGAGATTGGGAAGCTCATAGCCCAGAAGATGGACCTTTTATAGGGAATGTTGTTAGGTATGGCCAATGCTGTTCGGGTACTATAGAATGAGAAGGAAAATATCACTCAAGATGAATTAGATGAAATAGCCACTGATATTCCAGAGAAAATGAGGAAGGCGCTGAGTGATTGACAAACCTTGGAGGCTGAGCTAAAAAATGAATATCCAGAGTTAATCCTTCTAGTTGAAGAAGAGGGTGTTATATAATAAATTTCATTCTTTCATATAGAGTTTGGTTCATTCTTTTCAATATTTCATTACCTAATTTTAATCTTTATTATTAAAGATCTATGAAGGAATTCACATCACCAGGATGACAATGTACTGTAGTGTGGGGTAATGTTGAACAACCAAAAATATTTGAAGTATTGGGTGCATGAATATAGGGCAATGGAAGCGTGTGACACTATAATAGTGTTAAAGCACCCAAGCTTAGGACTTAGCTATTTTTGTGGATAAGGGATATTTTTGGAGATAATGTGCAGAGAACACATAGAGATGAAGACTTGTGCTCCATGCAATGGTATTTTGGGAACAAGCAGCAGATAAGTGCCGTGTATAGTTTAAGGTAATAATAGGATTTCTACTTGGAGTTAACTATAAGATATCTATTGTTAGAGAACTTACATGCTGTGCATACTCTTGTATAGGCACATGGCTATTATTAATATATGACCTATTTTGAGAAGTGCATAGGTGGTAAAGGGCAAGTCCCCACCCTTATAAATATGTATTGACTTGCGTAGTTTAGGAGTGTGGTGAATTATTGTAGAGTTGTGGTGCAGGTTTTGACATGTACATGACTCATGGAGATACTTTACAATGTAAGAAGCTTCTGTATTTTAAAGGTAATTATGAAATGGAATATATTGGCTAGATAATGGTGTTAGACATGACTGAATCTAGTTCTTGTATGGTTAATATTATTATAGTTATTTTTTATTTCATTTATCATTATTATCTAAGATCTAGATCTAAATTTTACATTATGGAATGTTTATGTCTACTTATGGATCTGAACATATTTAAACATCATCACACTAACATCGTATACAAACAAATCTAAAGGGGGACCTAGTACCTTTACATGCTTTGGGTGAGCACTTAACTCAGGTTGAGTGATGTGCCAACACACTTGGGTTATTCACAATAAATTATAGGCTGCATCAAGATGCAAGGGCGAGTTGAAGTGGAGGTTATAGACTCTACCTTTTTGAGGCCATGAAAGGCTCTAATCCCACCTATGAGATTGCTCCAGGATGAAGAAGGAGAGGAAGAAGAAGAAGGAAGTTGAGGGGAAATTGGAAACTTCCAAGAAAAGGATGTATTATTCATCTCGGAGCAATAGTGGGGGCACAGTTACATCACAACAAGGTAGAGTTGAGGCTTCAAAACCAGAGCGTGTATAAGTTAAACAACCTGAAGAAGAAGAGCCAGAGCAGAAAAATATTAAGGTACATGATGTCTCTAGTTCTACGATGGAGACAATCTTGGAAGACAATCACACCTCGTTCAAAGAGGAACTCGAGGCAAAGCTCGAGGAGAAGGAGAAGAGAAGGTCCAAAGAGAAGGTCAAGGTCGTATTTGATAGATGCAAGGGTAAAGAAACCTATAGTGGAGGAATTTGTGAAGATTCCTACGAGAGGAAATTCACCTATCTAGCTGGCCGAACCAGAAGAGAAGAATAAAAAAGACTTATTTGTTATTAAGGAGGATAAATGGTTTTTTGCAGGATCAAACACCCTGAGGAAGCAAAAAAAAAAGTGCAAGGTGGAGAGGAAGAGGTGGATGCCTAGGTCCCTTCATATGGACTTCGTGGATAATTACACAAAGGTGTTGTGTGCATAGTTCCAGAGCACCGTTTCCCTAGATAAGCTGCATGCTTGGGATATCTTAGACCAGGATGGGGGTGTAATGAGGACCAAGAAAATGATAAGTTGGAATCAACATTATCACGCAGAGGAGCCTGAGTTCGAGATCATCGATTATGCCATCGAGATAATTTATTTGATGAACATGAAAGGGGAAACTTATAAAGTAGTGGATCCAAGCCACTTTACAGATGAGCAGGTGTGTAATGTACTGCAAAATATGTCCACAAAAGTCATAAGCTTGAGCTTGGACACAAGGGAAACTGTTCAGAACTTTGTTGCAAATCAAAAGGGGAAAGAAAAGGGAATAGAAATACTGCACCATGGTTTGAAGGGAAAACATGTGCAGATAAAGGAAGCATATGATTGAGCTAGCACCTTGGTTAAGAAAGTATTGAAATAATTCCTGACACTGGTGAGCTAAACTAAGATGGATTATAACGATGACATGGAATATTTGGAAGACTTAGTGGGGATGTTGTTGGTCAACATCAAAGATGGTGTGGGACCCAAAACAAAAGAGTTAGTGAGGGAGAAGGAAAAAAACAATATTTTTGTTGAATCCTGGATAACTGAGTTGGAGGAATTTCTCACCCAACTCAAGGAGGAAAACATAGAAGATATGGGCTCCAATAGTTTTCAAAAATTCAAGCCCATTATTGATGCGTGAGTCAAAAATGAAGAGTTTGTTCTAAAGGCCTTATAAGAGAGGGTCCTAAAAAGTAAGATTGAGCATGCCTAGCTGATAATCAACATCACAATGCAGAAGGATAAGATACAGACCAAGCGTGAGAAATTGGAATTTCAGATTGGTGAGCTCCAAGATCATATCATAGGACATATGGATGAGTTCAAGGGAGCTTGCACAGAGCTGGTGGTGGTCATAGAAGAGCTCAAGGGGAAAATTGAAGAAATTACACTAGAACATGTACCCAACATGGTGGGGGGTAGCGCCAAAAAAATTAATGGCTAAACTAGAGGCATGGAAGAATTTAAAGGGGGAGATAGATGCAGAGTTCCCTGAACTCCTCTAGTTAACAATTTAGATTGTTGCAAAATACATCGATTTTTCCTTTATCTATTTTTTGGATCAATGGAATTGTTGAGGGAAAAAGTCAAACTAGTGTGGGGTAACATTGAGATCCTAAAAATAATAAGTACCAAAGGTGCGAAGGGTTTTATCTGATAGCAAGGTGCAAAGGCTCATACAAGTAGCTTCAGAAAGAGTGCAAAGGTTCATGCCCAGGGAGAACAGACTCGGGACTTAGCTACATTTTGGGCCGTAGTTAGAGTTGTAATGAAGAACACGTGGAGATGTGGCCAAGATTGATTGTGGATAAAGATAAAAAATGGAGAATTGCAACCCAAGAAAAGCCTACTTTAGGATATGTTCATCATGTTAGGCTTAAGAGCTATAAAGTAGAGTTAGTTATAGTTTAGCTATCATTAGGAGAAAGCTTTCATGCTTTAGGGTACTTGAGTATGGCGGAGCATGATGAAATTTAACATGCAACCTACTTTTGAATGATGAATAGGTGGTGGAGGAAAAGTCCCCACCTCTCTCTAGGATATGTATGGATTTGCATGGAAAAAAGAGAGAGGAGAGAGAGATGCAAGAGAATGTTGTTGGAACTTCTTGAGCAGAGTAATTGTAGGATTAGAATGTTGTTCTGTTTATGTATCTAGTTTGATAATGATTCTTATGATGTATTTGGCTACTGTAAAAATGGTGGTTGTTCTGAATATCAGTGCTTATGGATTCTAATATTTGTATTCATTATTGTGTTCATGGTTTAGATATGATTCCTACATGCTATTTTTGATGTGCATAGTCATAATATGGTTCATATATGCTTGGGTATAGTTCTTTATCCTTGTTATAGGATGTATACATTTACTATTGTGCACTACTCCACCATTCATGGTAACATTCTTGACAAAAATCACATAAAAGAGGGGCCTGGAGCCTTCGCACACTTCAAGTGAGTATCCAATTTAGGCTGGGTGATATGCTAGCACGCATGGGAATTAAGGGTTAAGAAAAGTGACTACATCGAGTGGACGGGTAAGTTGTAAAAATAATGCATGGAATAGTCATGGAGACTACGAGGAAATATTTTAGCTAAGATAATATGATCATCGGAAAAATTTAGATAAGCAACATGAAAGGCTCAAAGATGCTCCTATGGGTCCCATGACCATTGAATATGGGCAACTTAAGGGTAATAAAACTAGGAGGAAGTGGATAAGCAGAGATGGAAGGTGAAAATGGAGTATGCAATAACAAGGTATATTCTAAACATGGAGATGTAGTCAAAGTAACCTGTTGCAAGTGACAAATCTAAGTCTGAAGATCATGATACAAAGAAGTTAAATCTTGATTGCTAATGGAGGAGACTTGCCTTTCATGAGAAACTAATGGAGGCGTAAAATGATTTGTAGGAGTGGTGACAAAAACTAGAATATTAGAGATAGGTGGAAGAGTAGAAGCAAATGGGTGAGCGGATACAATAGTTGATATATCCACAGAAGGATTGAGTTCCACAAAATTAATAGCTTCCTCATGTGCCACATGCAGGAGTAAGTCTAGATGCTGAGGGTGTGCAACAAGGTGATCATTGATGGCCTTAAGGTGATCTTTGATAAATTACTCATGAGATGGAGCCTTATGAATGAAAAAATAAACCCTAGCTAAGTAAGAAAGAGGAATCTAAAAGAGAATACAGTCGGGTTCACCAAAATGATTAACTAAAATTAACTAAAATGGGGGGAAAATATTAATAGTTAATCTAATCTAGGAGGACATAAATGCTGTAAATAAAATAAAATAATATGAAGTGACTAAAATGATTAAAATGATTGAAATAGTAGAAATAAAACCCTAATATGCAAGAGGAAGGTAAGGAACAAAATCATCTGATTATGGATGACTATCGTAGGTATGAAAAAAAAATACAAACGCTGGAATGGTCACACAGAGGTCCCAAAAAGAGTGGATCTAGAAGATCTGAGCAGAATGGAGCACCCAAGAAGGTACTGAGGCACCCCGGGTCGACATGGTATGGTAGAATAGGTGCCCTGGTCTCTGAAAATGCTCAGAATCTGGTTCTTTCTGGGTTAGAAGATGCTTTGTAACCTTCATTGCATGTTGTACTAGATTCACTGAATTACGTCGAATGTGTTGAATACAACAAGATGAAGTTGGAGACCTGCAAGAGAAAAAAAGAGTATCGAAACCCTCAAAAATTAAATATGCAAATGAATGTGTCAGACTGACCTCAGGTACCACAACATTGGGCTTACTAAATTGAGAGTTGCACTACATTTTAGACCCAAATGTAATTCTAATGTGTGTGTGTGTGTGTGTGTGTGTGTGTGTGTGTGTGTGTGTGTGTGTGTGTGTGTGTGTGTGTGTGTGTGTGTGTGTGTGTGTGTGTGTGTGTGTGTGTGTGTGTGTGCATGTTGTTCCCTATTTTCCCTTGTTCCAGTAACACTTTGTGAAGTAATGAGAAATAACTAAATGTAGAAAATGTAATAGTATGTGTGCATTGAATATAATAGAATACCTCCCCCTATGAAGTGTGTGTTGATGTAGATCTCCTAGCCTTGATGCATGGAAGTATGTGGATGCAAGTGATGCAATGGATGCAACTCTAGATGGAGTGATAATAGAAAGTGACGTTAGGACCCTCATTATGGTCTCATAACTTTATATTTATAGGGTTATCTTGCTCTAATTTTGTAATTAATGCTAACATGGCCGACTAGGAAAAAGATAAGGATGAAAAATGGCAAGAAAGAGCCCAAAAAGAGGTGGGAAAGTAGAAAATGGATCGAGGAGCCCTAGGTGGGACTAGGGCACCTTGGGGTGCCCCTGTATAGGCATGGGTGCCCTGGTTTAGGCTAAAATGAAGGGAAAGTTCCGAAATGGCTGAACATGTATATAAAAATGTGCAGGAATGATGAAAGAAAAGGTAAAACAAGATGGCCAAAAGGTGAGATTACTTAGTACTTTCTTCACTCAAGAACCCTCTAAATAATAACACGAGACCAGGCTAAATAATGCCTAATGTGCATGATTTTGTGACTACAGTGTGCAAAAATTTGGTGTCCCTTATTTTTGGAATCTATTTCCTTTTCTCATGTTTGTTTGTGTGTGTGAAAATCTTATGTAATGCATAAGTATTTAGGTTCATAATCAATCATATATCGACCAAAAATAGTGGGATGGTTGAATTTGTTTAAGTTTTCATTCTATTGAGAATTTTATGATATTAGTGAGCCAAAGAGTAAAGAAACATGTTGTTGGTGGGACATAAAGTATTGTGATGCATTCTATTGCGTATGTAATATTTTCCTAAGTGCATAGTTCTTTTATATAATGTTTGGTTTGATTGTAAAATTGTTTCAATGTGCAATAATGTTTGTATAATATTTTTTGAGCCATTCATGTATATAAATAATATTTTCAATTATACACGAGTTATCAAAAGTTGTGGAATGATAGAGCCTCTTTTGAAACCGTGAATCATTGATATTTGGATGTTTGAAGTTATTTTTTTTGGAAATGCCAATTAGTTGTGTTTGTGGCCTGTTTATGGGTCCTTTGGACTTTACATTTGAAATTTGTAAATTTAGGAGTGTGTGTGTGAGCTTAAAGCTCAAAGAAGCATGTATTTGTAATATGATTTTCCATGTTGTGAGTATTGTGATAGAGTACATAAATAATTTATAATATTAAACATATAGAGGTATTGTGATGCATGACTTAATCCTTGGTGATCAGTTTGATTATGCTATTTCTATAATTATATGAATAAAATTATTTTTTTCACTTAAGCGTTCAATTTTTTTGTTAATTTGATCTTTCTTCTAATGCATATTTTCTTTTTTTTTTGGTTTTTATTATGCACATATTTTAAGAGTTGCAAGGTGTAAAGTTATTCTTCATTGAACTCCATAACCATGTCTGCATCATTATGTCTCTTGTACATGGTTTGTTATATTTTTTTATGAATAATATATGTGAAATTTATTGATGTTGTAGACACTAAATCACACACTTTGGGTAAATATTTAGTCCCGGTCTCATACTACTATTCATATGGTTTTTGAGTGAAAAAGAGTACTAATCAACCCATGTCTTTGGCCATTTTACTTTGCTATTTGTCATTACTTTTGATCTTTTACTTGTATTATCCCAATTGGTTATGTCACATTGTGTTTTTCCTACTCTGACGAGGGAGCCCAGCCAGGACTAAGGCACCCCAGGCACCCTGATCCCCTCTGTGACGTTCTGACCCTCTTTACACTTTACTCTCACTTTTTGGGCACTTTATAGCAGTTTGACCTTTCTATATTTTTGGTTGTCAGCCTTATTGGGGTTAATTACAAAATTAGAACAAGATAACTATATAAATATGAAGTTATGAGACCATAATGAGGGACCAAACACTAAGCGCTTACTATCACCACCTAAGGTTGCATCCATCCAAGGAATCTAGATCTCCATTTGCATCCATCTAGCTCCATCACAAGGGACAAAGGATGGATAATCTGCATCACACTTCATATGAGGGGATTTAATTCTATTCTATACACCATTTACTTACATTATACATCTAGTTATTACTCGCTACTCACAAAGTGTGACAGGAAAAAGAGAACTTGAGGCACAATTTTCACACACACACACACACACACACACACACACACACACACACACACACACACACACACACACCTAGAACTACATTCGGTTTGAGATGCAGTGCAGTGCTAAGTGATAAGTCCGTCCCTTTGGAAGCTGAGGATAGTATGAACCCTTCATATGCATATTTATTTTTTTAGGGTTTTTATGCTTTGCTTGGGGTTTTGTAGGTGTTTCCTAAATCTTTGATTTGCAACGACATCCAATGAAGTTCAACAACATTCACACAACAGGAAGAAAACATAGGTGATCATTCAATGACACCTTAGAGGAGGTTCTCTAGTCATTTATGCATACTAGGGCGCCCATATCTTAGACCAGGGTTCCCTAGGTGCCCCCATCCTTCTCCAGGTGCCCTAGTTTGGCAAGACAATTCCTAACTACATTTTCTTGAGCTCATATGTGGTCTATAGACACCTATAGTTTGATCAAAACACTATTATTCCTAATATTGTGCTAACTACCCCCCTTCTTGAAAATTAACAACACCTTATTAATTAGGCTCCTCTAACTCATTGTTTACGACATTATTTTGGCCGTATTTCTCCTATAAACCAATTAATGGGGCTAATATAGTCCCTTATTGGCTAAACCCTCTTCTCGTCCTCTTTTATACCAATTTTAATAACTTATTATTCTATCAATCCATTTCATTGGATTGATTAAGCCTCTCATAACTCTCTCAAACCCCTAATTTCTCTTTAAACATGATTAACTAGCCTAACCTAGTTTAACTATTCCTACCATGATTAACCTCTTCTAAGCCTAGTTTAATCTTACTTTGACTTACTAATTAACTTTTTGACTCCTTTTTAGTCCCACATGCACCAAAAGTCTCCCATTTCTGAAATTGGAAAACTATTAATAGGACTAGACCCCTTCTCATTTATAAGAACTCTCCTTCTTCCTAACATAAACTATAGCATTTTGTATAGGGTTTATAGCTTATTTCATTTCTTTTATTGAGCTATTACTTTTTCCATTACACTACACACCAAGCATTGAGTAAATGGGAAGAACCATTGACCTTGAAGCCATTAATGGTGAGCTCCCATTCTCATAATCACAAACTGATTGTTTAGAATCCTTACTAGGTTCATTTGTTAAAGCTTTCAAGAATAGAGGATTACTAAATATATTAGGTTGCTTGTTTCTTTCAAGTTTAATGCATGCAAAGTGATGAATCCTTATTTATTTATTATCTGATTGTCCATTGACTAATTTTTTAAAATCCTTTAGGGTTTCTTTAGAGATTCTTACCCCATGTCCATGGATTTACAAATTTTCATTGAATACATTTGGCACACCCGGTGGGACACTTAGTCCATTCTCCATTAATGGAGTCATTTTGAAGCTTTTATTTCAGTTTCTATTTTTTTACATGTTTTTGTAGGGTTAAATATTTTGATTTTTAGCCAGGTTTTATGTAGTTAACCTTCATTTTCATGCTTATTTGTTAGATTTATGTTCGAAATTACATTTAATGGCTAAATTCTAACATGTTGAAACTTTTAGAATTTAATTTTCCATGGTTTTTGGTGGTTTTTTAGGCAAGTGCACATACACCTTTTTGCCAGCGCATGCACCTGATGACTGTCATTTTTTAGCAAAGGTGTACAAGCACTCAAATCCATGCACATGTACCTAATAACATGCACACATGCCCAAATCGTGGTGCACATACCATTTTGTTAGTGTAGACACCCTGTAAAATATCATTTTCACTAGGTGCGCATACACCCAAACCCACACACAAGAACCTTGTGTGTTCTTGACCCTCTGTCAAAATTTTTACTAGGAGCGCACATGCCCAAACTGTGGTACATGTAACCTTTTGATAGCGCAAGCACCCATCTTCCAACGCACACACACTTTCATAACTTTTACCATTTTTTGCTTCGCTAGTGTAAGCACCTATTCTCTGGCGTAGGCACACTTATGCTAGCACAGACATCTCTTGGGTATCGCAAGCACTTTGCAGACCCACTAAGTTTACACAGAGGGGATTGAGAACCATAACCCATGCTCACATGCCCAATTAGGCATGTATACACCTTGAAGGGTGCACAGGTATATCTGTTTGGTATGGATTTGTTCATATAATTTTTAGTGCTCCTAGTTTGGGTCATATATTTTGGCTCGTTGATCTATTTTGAGAGTTTGAATAGGCATCAGAAAGAGAAAAAAAAGAAATTTGTGAGGAAAGTTCCTAAAGTAATATACATTTGGTATCATTAATTATATCATCAAACTCCTAAAGTGCCTTAGAGACCTCCGAAAGTGCAAAATACTAAAAATTGTTGAAAAACTGCAAAAAATAGATTTATTGAATTTTCTGATTTTCGTGATTTTCTAACTTTTTTGCAAGGTTCTAATAGTAATTTATGGGTTTCTTTTCTGGCATATTTTTGTGCTAACTTAGTTGAATGTTCATGTTTTTCATTTGTAGGGGTCCTTTGAAATGTGTATGCTCTTCCCTCCTACCTTCTAGGCGATCTTGGGAATAAAAAATGTTTCAAAAACCTTCTATTTTACTTCCAAAACACTTCAATTTAAGCTTTAAAATGAATTGACTTGTCAAAGTTTTCTAAAACGAGTTTCCTTTTGCAAAAAACTTAAATTATTTTCCATAACTTGTTTTAGTTGAGTTTTCCACGTTGTGTATGTTCTTCCTTCGTGTCTTTTTGGTGATCTTACACGTAAAATATCTTTCCTGGTATCATTATCTGTTTTGGAAAACTATTAACTCTTTGCATGTAGGGCCTAATGCTTGTCAAAGAAAGGAGGAGTTGCAAAAAAACTTCTAATGCAAATGTTTTTATACAGGTTACCAAATGGTGTGATATATAAAACTACATTAAGTTAAGCAAGATAAAAAACAAACCATTTTACTTCACAATGTACTGTAGGTTTCGAAAAAGGGTACGTCCCTATCCGCTTAACTGGAACATAACCCCTTTGGCATAACACCTTAATTTACAAAAATGGGGGTGGTTCCAGGAACCCTAAAGTAATCCACTGCTGAGTAACCTCATGGATGAAATGAGAAGCACCCCTCTTACCCACTTGACTATATTTCTAATTGTAAGTTAGAGTCAAAGTTGTCTGTATCGCAACCCCAACAAAAATACACAATGAACACACTAGTTGCTCATCGTATTTGAAGGGGATAAAGTAAAGCTGAGATACTCCCAAATTAGTCATTACGAATTTTTGGGTAAATCAAGCTCACATTTAGACAACTTGTGACACCTAGTTGAGGGATCTTATTAGGCAAGTCATTCTGTCTTAAAGCCCACTTTGCTAGTCCATTTTCATGTCAAGCCATCATGAAGTGACGAATCACTTGGAGTTTGAACCTTGTTTCTTGAATAAGGATAAAAAACCACGTAAGTTTGAGTTAAGCGTCTTTCATCACAAAATTAAATGACATATCACTTAGTTGGGTTTCTGTCTCGTCTTCAAAAGAGGTGAAACTCTGCCCAAGTGGCACTTAGTTTATTTTCATCTTTTTGATCTATACCCTTGAGTTCTCGCTACCAATTTGGAGTGAGAAGGGAGTGTACCTCGCATGTTCTATCAAATATATTACTCACCACTTTTTATTTCCGTTTATGCACATCCATGTTTGCGGCTGGGTTGTTAAATGTCTAAAGTGCGCAAGTAAATTTTCGTATCTTTGATATTTCTTTGATCTTGATTTCAAGATTGTCTTTACTTTTACAATTTCGGTTCATCATTTATCTCTTCTTAAGTTGATATTTTTTCTCTCATTCTAGTCACACAATCTTGGTACTTACATCATGTTTTCAATTTCTTGAGAACTGGATATAAGTCCCTTTATTGTGCGGTTACGTTGCTCACACAGTTAAAAACTTCTTGCTATACTCATACTTAGTTTCAGTTCCAAAATCATCTAAGTATTTTTGAGAGTGTCGATATTACCTTATATATACCGAAATAATGTCATATTGATACTAACAAATTTCTTGCTTAGTTAATGTATCAGGATACTTTTGTTATGCTATACATACTTACAACTTCCATTTTTCAAAAAAATTAGCGTTCATCAGCATTTAAACTAGTTTTAGTATACCTCATCAAGAGATTGCGTAAGTACGACTTTAATATTTAAGGCTTGTTAGAATTCTAACTTGACCTATGTATTGATATGCTATAATCACTATCTGCTTTGGACCCTTCACTTGAACCATAGTTTAAGGTATAAACTTGGCATAGTGAAAATTTGAGTGACCATTTCATTTAAGTGTTCATGTGAGTGTTATTTGAATGATAAAAATGATTTTATAATATTACATCTAGAACACACTGGGGTATTTCAACATCACGTCAAAACACACGTCTAGGTTTCACGCAAAATTTGAATACATTTAGAAAAAACATAATATCACTTTGACTAGTGATGCCTTGAATAAAAAAGATGGCATCTAAACCAAACGATCATGACTTAGGAGAAAACCCTTTTGATTCCTTCCCATTTAGTAGAAATAACTTAGCACCTCTCTTTTCGTAGGTCAAGGATGCAAAGCCATTGATTGATCATAGCAGGGAAGAATCTGATTCTTCTGAAGAACAATATCAATTAGACCTAGTTCGATTTGACGAGATCATTTATTATAGCAAATATCAAGTGCTCACAAGAGTATTAGAATTAGGGGCTAAGATTCCATAAGAATGCAAAGTAGAAGCCAAGGTCATTAATCATAAAACAGAAGAACAAAGGTCCTTCATAGACATGGATAACCTATTTGAAATAGGGTACATTTCTAATTCTGGGAAACATCACAACATCGTTAAAGGAGAACCATCAAAACCACTTGGTGATCCACAACGACCTTATTACAAAGCTTCACGTAAAGTGCATATCAAGCGCAAAGCCTCACTACCTCCAAAGTTTTATAAGGAAGAGGATCCTTTAGTTGAGGAAGATATAATTCAAACACAAATCCTAAAACTGAGCCAAAAATTAGAAAACTTATGCTCTTCAAGAAGGAACGTATATAAAGACAAACTCAAAATGAAATCTAGTGATTTCCACTTTGATAGGCATAAATAACAATGTCTCCTACTAAAGAACAACTCATTGAATGGGAATTACAATCAATAAAATGCATGCTTACTATGCTATAAGAAAGAAATGTAGGACATAGAAGGGAGTATTTGTATGAATAACTATGCCCTTACCCCTTCAATAAGGACATGTTACGGTAACCCTTCCCAAAGATCTTTGCCATTCCAAAATTTGATAAATATAAAATAAAAGGTGATCCTCGTGATCACATCAAATAATTTTATATGGCTTTTCAAGAGGTTGCATACAGTGATAACTTCTTAATACGACTCTTCCTTTGCAGCCTAGGGGCATTGGGATTGGAATGGTTCTTTAACATACCCAAGGGCTCTATTACAACATGGCCCACGTTAATAGAAAAATTTGTATGACATTATTCCTACAACATGGAAAATTATATCACAATGAATGACCTCTACAATGCAAAATAAAATCCCAACAAGACCTTTGCAAGATTTTTACAACGATGGCGAGGGTTTGCAAGTTGTTTCCCTTGTGCCTTGCCATAAAAACAACTAGTAAGCATATTTTTACCTAACTTTAACCCAAGATAGCTTTCCATTTACAAAAAGAGAAGGGTAGTCAAATAAAAAAGGCCCTCATCACAAAGGGAACACTTAAACTGGTTGTTAAAGACAAACATGAAACAAAATCCTTAGATAAACTAAAGTTCTTCAACAAAAAAAGCATGTCATTGGAGATGGAATTACAGACTCCAAAAGATTCCAAGCCATGTATACTGGTCCACTTTTAAATCTCTCACAGGGACCTTGTCCCAAGGCACCCACCAAACATGCATTCACGTTGTTAAAAAAATCCCTATCTGCCATATAAAAATAATCGGATAACGTAAACATGGTGGAATACCCAACCACAATGATGCCATACCCAAAAAATTCTCTAAAACATGGTTGGTTCAAATATCATGAGTACTATGACTTCCACCATGTTAAAGGGCACATGATAGATAGATGCTTGAGAGTACACCATTACATACAAGACCTCATTGAAGAGGAAAAAAATCATTGTAGATTCTCCTCTTGACTCATGACAAGGTCCAAATGAGAAAATGGGTATCTTCAAAGAGACCTTCCCTAACCATGTAGATAAGAAGAAAAGAAATCCATATCACAGAAAAAATTCCAATGACTATCAGACTACTGCTTATGTTTATCTCACTAACGATAGTCCCTTTGATTCCCTCATAGGATGTATCAGTTCATTTGATGAATAAGTCAATACTATTAATATCTTAGAAAAGATTTGTGTAGTAGGGACGTGACATGCTCATTTGATCATACCAGATCCCCTACCTATCGCTTAGGAAGGTCAGTACAATCTAATAGAACAGTTAGAGAAGACACACGCTAGGATATCAATCTTAGATCTCCTCAAAATATCTACTGTACATAAAAACATATCATATAAAATACTATAGAGTTTGAGAGTATCCACTGATGTAGATCCCATGTACCTCCAAGCCATGATTGCACACCTTGAATCCAATGATCATATCACTTTTGATTATGATGCAATCCTATGTAATGACCCAAGACACAACTTACCATTATATCTAGAAGTAGTTGTTACCCATCGCAAGATCAAGAGAGTACTTGTGGATGGAGTATATGGCTTAAAAATTTTTACTTTAAAGTTGGTTAAGTAGCTAGACCTCTTAGAAATGGATCTAGGTGTCAAAACTATTACAATCATGACTTATGATAATGAGGAGTGAGATTCAGTAGGAACTATAGTAGTCCCAATGGAAGTAGGGCTGACTTGTCATGATACAACATTCCATGTACTTGACTTGGACCCACCATACAACATGCTCTTAGGACACCCATGGATCCATGCCATACAAGCCATTCCTTCAAATTTCCATCAATGTATCAAGATGTGTCATAAAGGACAGATAATCACCATTCAGGGTGATCTAGAACCATTTACACATTATGGATCCTTACATAGTTTTTCTTGTACAACTTATGAATGCCCTTATGTAGACATTGCTGTTCCTTTACAAATTGAGGCTATCAAGGAACGTGTGGAATTTAGATTCACTCACTCCTTGTAATCGAGAAATTCCTTCGTTGGTCAACCATTTTGGATCATAGGAGGAAACATTGGTAAAATACGGCCCATGTGAGACATTCACTCTTGAATAAACTTTATCAATATAAGATTTATTAGTGTCACCCAGGACACATGGTAAACCTTATTTTCAGTTCAAAAGTACTTAGGATCAATGCCCTAAACCATTAGTGAAGTTCATTCCTAGTGATTTCTTATCTGAGGAAAAGATGTCAGAAGATCCCACCAGCAGAGTACCTAAAGGTACCATGGCTTCATGCCATCATGCATCGCTATATGTCAAAGGCCACCATATGATGTATGTCATGGGTTATAAAGGGTTTGGATGTGGAATCAATGCACAAGGGAGATTAGAACCCATTCCTATCCCTCACTTCAAATAAAACAAACATGGTCTTGGAATAAGGCCTCATGGTCTTGGAATAAGGCCTCATGAGGATGCACCCTTTGAGATTGATGCCACCTCTTCCAAACGTGAGGACGACTCATCTCATTCAGATAATGATGCGGATTCCGAATATGGCCTTTACGAGGATCTTGCTTCCACTAACCTATTCCCTAATTCAGCTATCCTTACCTTATCCAGATCTAATCCTCAAACAAATTACCAAGTAACCCTTGTATATCCTGGAATTGTAGATTGGGATAAATAATTTCACATGATAATCAATTTCTTTGAGAACGAAGAGGAATTTATGGAATTCATGGGTCTCTGATATTTTATTCCAACTGGGGATCATAAGAAAGGCTTTGCAATTCAACTAGACACCTTGCATACTTTGGAGAAGAAGCTAAGATGTGTGGGCGCTTGAGTAAGAAGCTTAAAAGCAAGAGTAAGAATACTTCAGAGAAACCTTGTGCAAGGAATAAACACAAGTCTCATAGTGACAAACGTTTTGAAGCACTCATAGACAAATAGAACGAAGAACCTATGGAAAAAATGATCTATTCATTCAAGGATGATGATTAGCTACCTAGGGAGGTTGACCTAACTCTCCCCACTGATCTTACGTGGATGGAAGATTCCTATAAAATTCTTGTGGAAGAAACCATCAATGTCAACATTGGCTCAGAAGAGGAATCTAAAATGATAAAGTTGGGAGCTTCACTCTCAACTCAAGTGTAGAAGGTTTTTGTAGAGATATTAAGAGAATATGCATATATTTTTGCATGGTCATACTTAGATATGCCTGGTTTGGATCCAGACTTAGTCATGCACACCCTTGTTGTGCACCTAGATGCCAAACCCATCAAATAGAAGTCAAGAAAGATACACCCTAAAATTGCACTCCTTGTCAAAGAGGAACTGGAAAAAATATTAGCTGCTGATTTCATTAAGCCCATTGACTATTCATATTGGATATCTAGCATAGTCCCGGTTCAAAAGAAACCCATTGGCATAAGAATCTATACTGAATTCTATGACATCAATAAGGCATGTCCCAAATATGAATTCCCCTTACCTAATATTGACATGATCATTTATTCCACAACTGGTTATGAAATGTTGTCCTTAATGGATGGTTTTTCAGGTTATAACCAAATCAAGATTGTAAAGGAGGATCAACATAAAAAACCTTTCATCACCCTTGGGGAACATTTTTTTACAAGGTTATGACTTTTAGACTCAAGAATGTTAGGGCCACCTATCAATGTGCAATGATTTTCATCTTCCATGACATGACAAATGACATCATGGAAGATTATGTTGATGATATTTAAGCAAAGTCCAAAAGCAGAGGAGAGCACCCTAAAGTGTTGAGACATATTTTCCAGTGTCTACAGGATTACAAGGTATGCTTGAACCCCAAGAAGTGTGTCTTTGGCATTTTTTCAGGAAAACTCCTAGGTTTCATTATTTCATAGAGAGGAATAGAGGTAGATCCTACAAAGTTTATAGCTATAACAAAAATGCCTCCACCTAAAAATATCAAACAAATGAGACATTTATAAGGGAAGATTCAAGAAATATGCCATTTTATTTCACAGCTTGCAGATAAGTTCCACCCATTTACACATCTCCTCAAAAAGGATGTTGCACTCAACTGGGGACCAAACTACCAAAAGACATTTGCAATACTTGAAAAGTACCATGTTAACCCACCTGTACTCATGCCGCCTACCCCAGACAAACCTCTCCTCTTATACATCTCAACTACCCAGTTTGTTATTGGTACACTACTTGCTCAATATGACCTAGACCATAGAGAAAGGGCATTTTATTACCTCAGTTGCACCTTAATTTCCTATGAGTTAAATCACCCACAAAAGGCCTACTTAGCAGTCGTCTTCACCTTTCAGAAACTTCATCATTATCTCCTTAACAACAAAGCCAAGCTAATATCCAAAGTTGATCCTCTCAAATACCTTCTATCCAAGCCCACTCTTACATGATGAATGGCTAATTGGATCATTCTCCTAAGTGAATTTAATATTGAGTTTGTAAACCAAAAGTCATTGAAAGGACATGTATTGGCTGATCAGTTAGCAAAAGCTCCTCTACCAGGAATGGAACCTTTGTGTCTGGACCTGCAAGATGTATCCATGATGTATGTTGAAGAATATGTAGAATGGAAAGTCCATTTTTATGGATCATTCACCTTCCATGGATCAGGGGAAGGGGTATTTCTCATCACTCCCACGGGTGAGGTTATTCTAAGAGCATTTCATTTCAGATTCCCTTGCACTAATAACATTGCAGAGTATGAGGCACTAATTTTTGGCCTCAAGTTATCTATCACTTGGAATAGTAGAGAGCTATGAGTCATTGGGGACTCCCAACTCATTATTAAG
Source organism: Taxus chinensis (assembly GCA_019776745.2). Lineage (NCBI taxonomy): Eukaryota > Viridiplantae > Streptophyta > Pinopsida > Cupressales > Taxaceae > Taxus > Taxus chinensis. The sequence continues at coordinate 47,280,985 of CM034148.1, forward strand.
CAAGTTAATGATGAGTTTAAGGTTAAATATGAGAAACTTGTTTCATACAAGAATTTGGTTAAAACCTTGAAGGAGTATTTTACGCAGATTGTCTTTGAGAAAAAATCGAGGTCACATAATAGATCAGTAGATTCTATGGCTACAATTGGATCTCTCTTACACATTCCACCTCAGGAGAGTAAAATTCCTTTCTTTGTAGAGAATTTACAAATACCCGCATAAGACATGCCAGAATCTTGTTTGGCATGTGAGATTGTTGGTCCATCCTCCCCTTGGTATGACCATATATTTAGATACCTACAAGATGACACATTTCCCCTAGACATTACCCATTTTGAGAAGAAAACCCTTATCTACCATATAGCCTATTATAACCTCCTAGGAGGCACCCTTTATTATTGTGGCTATGACGGGAATTTGTTTCGCTGTTTGGGTGTTATTGACTCAGTCCACGCTACTAAGGAAGCACACGGTGGTATTTGTGGAGCACACACTAGTGGTATGGTCTTAGCTAAGAAGCTCTTAAGGGTAGGTTATTATTGGCCCACCATGGAAGTAGATTGTTGTAATTTTTTCAAGAAATATGAGCTATGCCAAAATTAAGGAAACTTGATACATGTGCCAACACAGGATTTACAACCTATTGTGATACCTTGGTCATTTTCTAAATGGGGCCTGGATCTCATAGGGAAGCTCCATCCTTCTTCTTCAGATGGCCACACCCACATTATCACTGCCACCGACTATTTTACTAGATGGGTAGAGGCTGTGCATCTTACTTATGTCATTGGTGCACAAATTTCAAAATTCATCATGAACCATCTCATTTGCCATTACGATATCCCTTAAATCCTTTAAGAATAAAATGGTTAAGAAATTGTGTCAACATTTCCATATTCAACTCAAGTGGTCTATCCCCTATTACCCCCAAGGTAATGGACAGGCTGAAGCTACCAATAAAACCCTTTTACGAATCATGGAGAAAATGGTAAGTAAGACTAGCTATAATTGGCACTTACAAATACATCATACCCTCTAGGCCTATCGAACATCCATCCGTACTCCTACTGGTGTGACACCATATTCCCTAGTTTATGGAACTAAAGCCATCATACCCTTGGAAGTGGAACTTCCCTCCCTGAGAATATCTCTCCAAGATTATCTTGATAAAGACAAAGACTATAGAATATCTCAGCTATCAGAACTAGAGCTATTGGATGAAAAGTGGATAAGAGTGTTTAATCACCTCAAGGTCTATCAGAATAGAGTATCTAGAGGATATAAAAAATGGATCATTCATCATGAATTTGATGTAGGTGATATAGTGCTAAAAGAAACTCAAAAGAACATCGCCAAAGATAGAGAAAAGAAAGGTAAGTTTGAGGCCAATTGGCTAGGGCCTTATGTGGTGGTTGCTAAATATGGGTCAAGAGCTTATAAATTGGCATATTTAGATGGTGAAGAGCTTTCAGAACCTATGAATGCCATGTATATAAATAGGTTCTATGCTTCAACATTGTGTAGATATAAAAAAAATACCTAAAAATTAGAAAAATAAAGAAAACACAAGCAAATCATGATTTTTCTGAGAAAATATCAAAGAAAAAAAGGTTGTCCATGTGTAAAAACCACACAATTGTGGTGTAGTGGGCAGGTCTTTGGGTGAAAACCAGTTTCTGATGCTTAAAGAGGATTCGTCGGTCATAAGCCACTCTTGCATTAGGATGGGTAACCCTCACCGTTTTCTAGAAATTTTTTTTTTCTAGGTCTAGGAACCCTACCAAATCCATCTTCGTCGAGCCGTGATTTGGCTTATTTGTTCTTATATCTGTGTAAGGGATGTGCCTTTGTATATTCCCATCTAATGTTGGGGCACCTTCACATTCTACTTTCTTATACATATACGCGTGGCATTCTACCCTTTGTATATTCCCACATCATGTTAGGGGCATCCAAACTTCTTTTTCTTTATACATTGCTTTCAGAACGTGACCTTAGAAAATACAAAAACATTAAAAAAAGGGTACAAAAAAATCTAAACATTCAGAAAAATCCCGTGGGAGAGAAGCTACACCAACTTCATAACATTGTCTTAGGGAACCTTGAAAACAATGTGAATAGTAGCCTAGAAAACTTATCTTTCAAGATAACCCGAAAACATTAGAAAACATATCAATGTTGTCCCATAGAAAGAAGGTAGTAATTTAATTAATTTTAGTTGGAAATTTGTATATTTTTTATTGAAAGTTCCTTTTCGTGTTGCGTGATGGTTCATTTTCTTACCTTATATTGAATCTTGTTTCATTTAATCGTGTGTTACATTAGGTTCATTCGTAGCTTGAGTTCACTTGTAAAAAAATTATTGTCTTTTTCATCATCTATTGTATGCATCTTTTATGATTCATTTTACTCATATTGAATACCAATTTAATTTGTTCTTAAAGTTTGCATGAGTTCATTGTTAGTTGCATATTGTTGTGTTGTTTTGTATATATATGTTTGTTTAGTTTTGTTAACTTTTACTTGTGTGTTTGTTTACTGCACATATGTTGTTATCACATCTACCATCTATCATTCATCACATATAGCATCATCTACTACATCATATAAACAAAAATGCTAAGTTTTACATCATGCATGTATACTAAGCTAATCATCACATATTGTATCATCAATGGGGGAAAGAGGGGTTGCACATGATCACAAATCTATCCCCCCCACACCAATATCATCTAATATCATCCCAAATACTAGCATCTACCAAAATATCTCATGTAAAAAACGTGTGATATCATATCTCGGGCACTATTTTCCACATAGCGCTTATCTCTTCACCTTGGGGCATTTTTAAATATTTCCAGGTGCTTCTTGTTTTCTATTTTTTAATCTATGGCCATGATTATTAAATAATTATTGTTGGCCCATTTGTCTTCTCATTGGGGAATTTTATTTCCACCCGATTCCTGTTCTCTTTTCCTTGGGGAATTTTCATGTGCTTTTATGTGATCTTCCATTTCCTAAATTCTTCTAACCAATCAAAAATTTAAAAATTATAAAACCATTCAAAAATCCAAAAAAATCATAAACACTTCGAAAATGGACTAAAATTGGTAAAAATCTCATTTGCAGCTGAAATTTATGTCTCTAACATGGTACTCATCTCGTATCTTGCTGACATTTTCAAATGTTTTGAAACAACGACTTGTGGATCACCCAAATCTACAATAATTTAAAAAAGCTACGCTGCTTACTTCGTCTATACTCCGGGGCACTATCAGTTGCCTAATACTATTTTTGTCATGCACATTGCTTTTCCATTTGACCCAAGTGTCCTCCATCCTTTCCCTTGCATACACAAATTTCTTGGGGCATCATTTTAAACCATTTTCATTTATCAAAAAATTTGGGACTACATCTCGATAAAAAAATATTTGTGCAACCGTCTTAAGCGTTGTTGGTTTAAGTGTGTGTGATTGTACTTATTTCCATGTTAAGTGAGTTTGTTTACTTCTCGTAATGCATTGAATGTTTGTGTTGCATGGAGTTGCTGTTTTAGCAAGGGACAACTGTTTGTATCTTGGATTTTCATGTCATTTTACACATCCATCGTATGATCACATTTTAAAAAGGACCAATGATGAGGATTCTAAGCAAAATGACGATTACAAATTGTTTCTATAAGCACTGGTTTGTGGATAGCTCAATATCCCCTTTTCTTGTTGTTTTCTCTTCTCCTCTTCACACTTTTCTTTCTTCTACTCTCTTTTTGATTGTCGATCAAGTTCTTCCATCACCCTATCGAAACTTGAGGGGGCATCCCTTTAGCTAGCTGATTTTTCTTCTACCCCTTAAAAAAATTTCATTTGCTTATGTTTGTCTACTTTCTTTGAAGTGACGTAGCTTATGTCACCCCAAAGAGGGGAAAATGTAGACACCTATAGTTTGATAACACTATTATTCCTAATATTGTGGTAAATATCCCCCTCCTTGTAAATTGACAACACCTCGCTCATCCGATCTCCTTTATAACAGTCCTGCAACATCTTTGAATCAGATAAGTCCTTTCTAACCCTCTTTACACATTAGGATTTAGCATTTCATTTGTTTAGTTGATTGGTTATATTTCAATATTTATTTATCTGTTATTTATTTCTTCTATAACATCTAGCTTAGACTACAACTCTCCATTTTATTTTAGTCATTTTGGTTAACCCGATCTTTGAATACACTTTATCCTTGGGATTTTTCTTCATATGTCCGCCACTCGTAGTGGTTGTTTTGGGTATTTTCAATATTGTGAACATCATTCATTCACCCGTATGGTTTCCAAACCTATGGCTCATATCCCTACTTATGTAGCTACCACTGATAATCCCTTAAGGTAATTCAAACAATGTTCCTCTTCATGAAATAGAGGCGTATGATAGTGAGAAATCATATGATGAGGATACTAATGTAGACTAAGACCAATTAAACACACTTACTAATTTTTGACAAGGTTTGGATGAGAATCCTACTCATCTTCTGTATGTCTTACATGCTTTGATTGTTGCTAAGAATAATCATGATGCTTTCAACCTTTAGAGTCTATAGCTCATGTCTTTGGCTCCCATGGTTTCCGCCCCACCCATTTATGTTTCTGCTTCTATTCCCATTACTAGTCACTGCTCCCGCCATTCACCCTAGAACTCCTAATATGTATCTTGGATCTTCTTTAAATACTCTTGATTTAACCTCTTTATATTAGGACTTGTAAAGCCAAATTCGCCAGCTTCAACTCACTACTTCTCATGCATCGCCATCTTTAGAATCTACTTCACTACTGCACACTCCTTTTACACCTACTATATTTGCTTATCCATTACCACCCAATTTCATCTCTCCCAAATTACCCATCTTTGAGGACCATGGCGATCCACAAGAGAATCTCCATGATATTTTCATGTAGCATGCCTAGACTATGTGGATGACTCTAGTAATATTAGCATAATCTATTTCCTCATAGTCACTTACAAGATTATGTGATGCAGTTTGTTTTATGACCTACCTATCCATTTGGTAACCTCTTTCATGCATCTCGTTGATAATTTTCCCACGCACTTATCTACCACACAACGGCTCTAATATTTCTTATTCCCAACTCACATAACTCAAACATGGGTTTAATGAACACTTAGAGGATTATGTCCTGTGTTAAAAAAATAATTTCGCTAAGATGTCAAATTGTGCTTGCAAACATTGAGCTTCAGTACTTATTCATTCAGATTCTCTTACCACCTCTCCAGGAGAGTGTTCTCTTTGAGACCTCTCCTTTGTTCATTAAACTCTGTCATACACTTAAACTTCGTGAAACCATAGCTCTTGTTAGGAAATAAGGGATAAAATATGTGGAATAATCCCTCATAGAATCACAATAGTAGAAATTAATATGTAGAAAATATTACAGATCTCAAACTAAAAGTGCATGATAAAATAACACAATACAAAGAGACAGTTTTTAACATGGTTCACCAAATTTGGGCTACGTCTACCAAGAATCACTTGCTCAGATTTTATTACTAGCCACCACTCTCTCAATACAATACCTAGATATGTTTAGAGCTATGCTCAACAAACTCTATGGAGTTCACACCCAAATTCAAAACACATCTGTAATGTTACATTATACCTGCCATATGCATAAAACCATATAAGTAGACAACTGCTTAAGCAATTTTACAAAACTGTGGGTATTAAAACCATGGGCCAAAACCATCCCATTAACCTATGGGTCAAAATCCTGCCCATATGAGAAAATCATGTTTCCCGATATATCGAGCACATTTTAAGGCCAAAAAAAATTTTCGGGGGTTGCGCTCCTGAACCCCTACTACTGGGGGCTGCCGACCTTGCCCCGAACCCTGGCAAGATAACTATGGAAAGTGTACAGTACTCTTAGTGTACACTCTCCAACATTTCTCACATGAAAACATGCTCCATAACCTAACAACTCTTAGCTATAGGAAAACTTAAATATCAAGAGCAAGCATCATCCTCCACGTGCTTTCAAAGTAAGTCAACATTTAAACAATCTATGAATAAACCAATGAAGAAACAATTCACCATTAATGAAGTCTCTACTACTAAGTAGCTTCAATCACAACCGCATTGGCATATTTTCATTAAGTTTAGTGTACCTCCACATATCTTTTTACCGCAACTTGTCCATGGTAACCTTATTACATTACCTTCTCCTCTACAAATATATCCATCTTGGCCAAAAGGACGTAATTTTGATGAACACTCCCATTACTACTATCATTAGTGTGTAAATCATTCCACCAAAGGTTACTTCTAACTTCACTTTCTAATTCAAGGTTTGATCGATAGTGGTGTAATTGAGCTTCCAGAATCTACAATTTCTTCACCTGTCAATGAAAATCATAAGCTCAAAATTTTTAACAACCCTTCAGTCCAAGCACATGACACCAAATCGGTTGAATCTTTAACTAACTATGTATATAACACGTAGTTCCTCCTCCTACATCATGGGGATCTTGACTTCCTAGCTACGTGCATACTAATAATTCACCACCGGTCATCTCTTTCTGTACAACCACGATTATCATGCGAAATTTCACATCTAACCACTTACATATTAATGCATATATTCAACCTAGTTTCCATCAATAATACTAATGTTGATTACTCATCATGGCCCATTAGCGCATTATCTATTTCACTTATCAACACTATTGGGCTATCCACTATTGCAAAAATTTAATACTCCCATGAACAACTCATATGGCATCATCAAACTACACGTTATGGTTGGTCCTCTCACTTTTCTTGTACATTTCCTTGTTAGACAAGCGAGTTGAATGGTTATGAAATACTTCTAGGTCTCAAATGGGTCTCATAGGTCTAAGTATCCATCATCTCCATGAATCATTTGTGACCTCAAATTCATTTATAACAATCAAATTATGCTTATATCAACTGGTGTACCTCCATCTACTCCATGGTCGTCATCTGCTCCAGCACCGGTCAATGCATCTCCTACTTCCTATAGTAGATTGCACACTCTATGTTTCTAAAAACATGCAATCTACTCCTAGTTCACCTACTCACACATCATCTACATGGCCTCACCACTCCAGTAGTCATGCAGCATCGACATATGCCTATTCCTTTCATGGTTACTGCATCTTGACGTAAATTTCCACCTCATTTTATTTTGTGCGGGTGTCCATCAACTTCGTGCTCAGCTTCTCATCGGTCTCCATTACCTACACATTTTGTTGTGCCTACACGCTCATCACATATTTACCCATTGCATGCACATAAAATTCACTCACCTATGTGCAACATACTATGTAATAAACCACCACTACTAGTGACATAGTCATATGACTCTTCGTCACCATAGGACATCAAGATGGAGGACCTTCGTCCCTTCACTTTCATTGGATGGTTCATTCAACTCACACACACTGGGTGGCATAGACATCTCACACATCCCTCCCATCTTAGCATTAGTGCATCTCCCCATACTCACATTATCATACATCCTACCTATAACATAAGCATACGTCATCAAAACTTTAACATCATCATTACACTGATGAAATACTCTTTTTCCTTAGTTCACACTTGACTGTTGAGGGCTTCCTACACACATGAACCCCACACACTGCAAATTTGACATTACACATCATATATCTTCACACATATTATCATACATCTCACCTTATACATATTACATCTCGCATACTACATATTACAATTAATCTACACCATGTGTATTTCAACCTTTGTGCATCTACATACCGCATATAGTCTATAAGCCATACTATTAGTTACTCATCATACCTATATTATCTACACATCTTGCACTACATACTCTATATCACAACATGGTACATACTCGACACATCACATGGTCACATTTCATCATCTTATATACTACACACATTACTTGCATATCACACTGCACTCATATTATAGTGACTATGACACACTCTACCTCTCATGGTCCATATTGTGACTATCTGAGGGTATACATCATAAATGGACCTCATCACTATTCAGGCATTCATCTATTCTAATGTTTCTATCATATGACATTCCTAGGTTAGTGACATACGCTATAGGCTAAATGGTCACCTATTCCATCATCTTCTAGTGGTATACGCTTTAGGATACATCGCCACACCCTATGCTCGTCTTATAGTGACATGCGCTATAGGATAAATCATCACCCATCCCATCATCTTGTAGTGGTATACACCATAGGATACATCACCACCTCTTTTGATCATCCCATCATGATATATGCTTTAGGCTACATAATCATACATCTCCATACATCATCTCTAGGTCACATGTCATCACCACACATACACATTCACCACAACACGCTACACACAACACATAGTCTCAACCATTTCCCGATGATGCACTCTCATTTACAGTTCATTCTTGACTAATGAGGGGGCATAAAAAATGAACCTCACTGCATACAATTCCATTCACTCGGGGGACATGTGGCTCCTACCATCCATCTTGTATTAAATTCCATCCATCCACAACATATTACATATCTTGGTTACTTTTACTATTGCTTACATTTACTTGTCCATGTTCATCTTATTACACATGCTCAATAGATTTCTTATATGTCATTATCTTTAACATACACACATGTGCGTTCACGTCCTTTTCTACTTGTGATTGTAGATATAGAGCTTCTACACATAACATGGATTTTTGTCACACTAACAATCCCACAGTGGCTACTAAGGGAATCCACTTTCATATACTACATGTGTTATTGTTTCATTTTGTACTTAACACACTACTCTATTGGTTATACACGACTTTGACATATGGGTTATCTTTCTAACATGCTAATGGGTGCTTCATGTGCAACATTTATTTTACAGGATTACTATCATGGTTATCTATGTGTTTGTACTTGCTTGTCTTTGTTTGCTATTATATGTGGGCCTTACCCTTTGTTTGGTGTGCACACTTGTTTGTTTGTATGCGGCCACTATGACCTTGAGTGTCTTGTGACATTGTGAGTGATGTCCCATGTTTATAACCCCATTTTGCACTCTACATTATATTCTTGCGTGTTTACTTGCAATTTAGCTTACACATTATCTATATAGATTACACTTGTTTTCTACATGCATACTTGTTCGTACTAACACTTATTTTCCTAGCCACTTGTTTTTGTGTGCCTTGGTTTCTACTAAGCACATTCCCTTCCCCCATGCAGGGAAAATTTTCATTTTCCGTGGTCGGTCCTAGTTTGGGGCGGCATTATCCTATCCGTGACATTGCATTTTCCCCCAAAGAGGGGGCATCATTTGGGTTTATACACACTACACAATTGTCACAGTACCGGTACAGTTCAGTTTTCATTTTTCATCCATGACACAATGGGTTATATAATGAGTGGGTTCAGACCAATCTACAAACTCCATACACAATGAATTTTACAAGGTAGATTGTCCTTAGCGTTCTGGGGAGTAGTTATAGGTTGGAGGATACAATATAATTTCCTCCCTACACTATTTCAAACAGTGGCATCCGATCACCCAAAAAAATATGCAGTATAAAGATCTCTTCATACTCCTAGGAAGTGGTTATAGGTTGGATAATAACACAAATTTCTCCCTACACATCTTCGACCATAGTGGTGTGAGATCGCCCAAAAAACTTGCATTTCACTGATAGTTATAGCATATCCTTTCTACACCCTTTTTCTCATCATGGATCAGGTGCACATGTTCCTTTTTCATTTTCATATTTTTTATTACATGCTTTTTACCTGCATCTATACACACAATTTTTACACATATATATGTGTATTTGACTACTTGATCGTCTTCTCTTTTACAGGTCCATCCATATGAGACTCAAGTAGTCAACAACAATAACGACATAACTTGACATCACACACATCATACTAACATGTAAGTACATCACACATATTGGCATCTACACATGCACTTCCGCCCTCGGTTCACTCTCACCAATTTTTACACTTTTGCATGTTTAGTCTCCATGCTCTATCTTTTTGTCATTATGTGATTTTTCTAGTCCCTCGGTGCATTTTCTACATCACTTTACACAGATATCAGGTGCACATATCTATCTAATTTATGTTACCAAGTGTTCTACTCACCAACATAAAGTGGGGGCAAATGTAGACACTAAATCATGCACTTTGGGTAAATAGTTAGTCTCGGTATCATACTACCATTCGTATGGTTTTTGAGTGAAAAAGAGTACTAATTAAACCATGTCATTGGCCATTTTACTTTTCTTTCTCTTGTTAATTTTGATCTTTCATCTGTATTGTCCCAGTCGGTTTTGTCACACTATGTGTTTCCTACTCTGACTAGGGCATCCAACCAAGACTAGGGTCCCTTGATCCACTCTAAGATGCCTTGATCCTCTTTACACATTACTCTCACTTTTTGGGCACTTTATAGCTGTTTGAGATTTCTATCTTTTTGGTGGTAGGCCTTATCGAGGTTAATTAAAAAATTAGAACAAGAGAACCATATAAATATAAATTTATGAGACCATAATGAGGCACTAAGCACTAAGCACTTACTATCACAACCTAAGGTTGCATCGATCCAAGGCATCTAGAGCTCAATTTGTATCCATGTAGCTCCATGGTTAAGGACAAAGGATGGTTCATCTGCATCACACTTCATAGGAGGGGGGTTAATTCTATTTCATGCACCATTTACTTACATTCTACATCTAGTTATTGCTTGCTACTCACAAAGTGTGACTGACACAAGAGCACCCAGGGCATAATTTTCACACACACACACACAAACCTAGAACTACATTGGGTCTGAGATGTAGGTGAAATGCTTAGTGATAAGACCATCCATTTGGAAGTTGAGGAAAATATAACACCTTCATATGAATATTTCATTTTTATGGTATTGATTATTTTCTTAGGGTTTTGCAGGTGTTTCCTCTATCTTTCATTTGCAGCAACATCTAACAAAGTTCAATGACATTCATGCAACAGGAAGTGAACACAGGTGATCATTCAACTATAGCTTAGAGGAGGTTCATTGGTCATTTCCATAGAACAGGGTGCCCTAGGCACCCTAATTTGACTAGACAGTCCAGATCTACATTTTACCAAGATCCTGTGTGGTCATTTCCTCCTCCTATTTAGCCAGTCTCCTTTGCGACATAGTCCTGTGACATCTTCAAATCAGCTAAGGCCTTTCTAATCCTATTTGCATATTAGGGTTTCAAATTTCATTTTTTTAGTTTCTTGGTTGTATTTTAGTATTTATTTATATGTTATTTACTACTTTTATAACATCTAGATTAGACTACAAATCTCCATTTTAGTTTAATAAGATGTATGTGTATGTTTATATAATTTTATACCTTTTTTATCCTATGATTTTATGCTTTTTTTCACATATGATTCTTTTATATCCCTTGATGCCATGACTTCTACCATGCACTATTTGCAAGAATGGAATCTCTACAGTGGCCACCAATAATTGCCCTCCTTGTTATCTAATGATAACTATATGTTATATCTGACATAGACACACAACATTTCTTTTTATTCAAGAAATATATTACACATACCACTCAACTAAAAAGAGGGGCACTTAATGGGGTTTTCACATGGATTCATATGTAATTTAGGCACACATACAAAATACAAATATTGGAATAAAATAAATATACACAGTGAATAGGAACAAATACAAATCATAATTATAATTCACACAAGTATAGAACTATACAATAGGGGACAAAATCACAAGACATTATTGTCCATGATCGATGGTTTCATCCTAGGTAGGAACTGTAGAGTCTTTTCAGTGACCTCTTTGATCACCATTTTTTTGTCCCCTTGGACCTTGTTTTTCTCATCACTCAACTCAAAATTGGCTAAGTATGGAATTAGATGTGGAAAGTGTCCACGTATCTTGCTGGTGCATGTTGGGCATAAAGAATGCAAGGGAGGCTTTCAACCTAGAATCACATCATCCACCTATCTTGGGCTAGGAATCCTTCCCCGACAGGTTAAAAAATAAAAATCACAGTAGAAACATGATGTACCCTCCACGTGTCACCCGAGTGCTCCTCGTAGGAAGAAAAGGAGGAATCCTCCCCAAAATAGCACACATCTACCATGTGTCTCTCAGGCACAGGTTGGGAATCCAATTTCAGAAAATAATTTTAAGTGATCATTTGTTCTCCACGTGTCAGGAGAGGATTATCACCGAATCCAAGGGTGAAAGTTGGGTGAATTAAAAGAAAATTACAAATATCTCAACAAGTGGTTGAGATACTAACCTATAAGGGAAGGATCACTAAATAATGCCAGCAGAAACCCTAGTTCTAGACATCAGAAAGAGAACCACAAATAGCTATAAAGGGGTGTCTGATTCTGAGTAGAAAGAAGAGGGAGCTTTTGGAGGACAAGAGGAACAAGGAATTAGAAGAGAATTTGAAGGTTTAGTTTTTATATTAGCCAAGCCTTAACGAGACTCATTTAAAATGGAATTTGTAATCTGTGCCAATTCTAACTTATGTATTATTTTCCATATAAATTAAAGTTTTGGTTCTATGCACTTTGGATTTCGTATTTTGAGTCTTTCTCTTTGGTTAAGTAGTTCTAGATAATTTATGCAATCCATTGTGCTATAAGCCCTTGGGTTTTAACTTATCTTTTATCCGCATCTGTCATGTGTTTCATCTCCTTGGCTCTAATTGTAGATCAAGAATTTCACGCTTGTTACCTGTCCAAGTTAATGCACCAAACTAAACACAAAAACCCTGAAAAACTCCAATGAAATTGATACCTGATGAAGATGTAGACGGATAAGGAGGTTGATGTAGATAAGACGGGCGCACACGAGCAATTCACACAATAGATCCGAGTAACCTGCAAAACACTGATGCTTGACAGAAAAAGATGGCGTTAAAAGATATTTGGGTGGACTGCCCGAGAAGCGGGTCCGGGAAGCGATAAGCTTCCTCGGCGGATGTCAGTCCACGTTTTCAATTAAGTAAAGAAGCATACATGATAAAAGATGTACTTAAAGACTTGATTTTCTGATTATGGTAATGAAACAGAACCTAAACAGTAGACAAACAGCTACAGAAAATAGGAAACTATGAAAATAAAGCTGGATTTGTGTTTACCTGTAACCTTTTACCTGTCTGCAGGATGATCGGTGTCGACTTATGTGATTGGCGTCGATTGATGAAGGATCGGCGTCAACTGTGTAAGATCGGCGTCGACTGAGAGTAGACCCATTGATCAGTGACAGTGCAAGAAGATTCGGGAATTGGGAAGTGATGGACAGATAGTCAACGTCTGCTGGATGTGCTGAAATCGGTAAGATATTGGAACAGAGCCACCAGAGGATCGATGGATGCGTACGATGTTGATGTGATGGAAGCAGAGTAATGATGCTCCTCTCAGGGATTGATTCGGACAGGATCTGCCCTCATTTGATACACTTGATGCTAAGAGATCTTTCTTACAACCTGTGTCTCTTTCGCGATCTGTCTCTCTCTGTTCGTGCATGCGTTCGTCTGTTTTTCGGTCCCTAGAACTGAGTTCTGGACTTGCTTTTATAATCGGCACTGCTCCTAGAAAATTGGCGCCGACCGTATGGGTCAGTGCCGATCGCGGAACAGACTCCCGAGATGGCCAAAATGATTGATTTTTAGAAAGATGAGAATTACCCCAAATACGGAAAATATCCCGCTTGGGGAAGAAGAAAAATAGGGGTGATACATAGATAGAATAAATTTGGGGTAAGTAAGTGATTAGGATACATGGGAAGAGGTGTAATTAAATGTTTAATATTTAATTACTCATGGGTAAGATACAATGGGGTGAATTAAATTTAAGATAGGTGTTTAAATCACAAATCGGATAATATCCCAAGGGGATAGTGGCGACATAAACGTGCCCCAGGTTATCTGTGAGGGAAACTAAATTGAGTAACCAATTTTAAGTGTCTACATTTTGCCCCTTTTTGTCAAGTAACTTGCGATAAGCAAGGTTATGAGACAAAAACAAAGAGATGGAAGAAGGGAAGAATAAGTGATGATGTGATCCCCCTCAAACTAGGGATGGGATGGGTGATAGAACAGACGATCCCAAGTTTGAAAGAGGTAGATGAAAATGCAGGATGCCCTAGTCAGATGTCTGGAGTAGATATGATCATTGATGACGCATAAAAATAAATAAAAAGGCAGCAACCTAAGGAACTCACATTGGTAGGGCAAACTAGCCGGTCTCCTCATGAGACGACGTTAGTGCCTACAGACCCATGAGTGTAAGGAGAACTGCAAAAAAGTTAGCACCTAAAGAGAGACACATTGGTAGGGACCACTAGACGGTCTGCAAAACAGACGACGTTAGTGCCTACATACCCGTTTAACTCTAAGTTGCCAAAAAGTACGAGTGTCCCACGTAAAGGGAACAAAACCCGAAATAGACGATGATATCGAAAAGATGCGCCGAAAGGCAATATTCAGCACAAAACAATGATCAGATGGATAAATAAGCCAAGCATCAACACTATGGCAAACAGACATGGAAAATCGACGGTGATCACAGTAATCGGCGACGACCAAGATAAACGGCGTCGATCAAAAAAATCGGCGCCGACCAAATGTAGCGCATATAAATATTCGAACGGAAAACGTAAACGATTTATTTTCATCGTGACGATTGATTCAGAGAGAGTCAAAATTTAGATTTGAGCACCATGGAAGCCTCTGGGAGCGGTTAGAAGCGTAGGAGGACACGACCTGGGGTAAGTGGTTCTTCTTGAACCCGTTGAACTTAATTTTTTTTTGTTTGTGGGAGACCAGAGTCTGATTTATGTCTGGACAGGAAATCGGTGTCGATTGGTAAAATCGGCGTCGATTTATGTTAATCGGCATCGATTGATATTAATCGGTGTCGACTGGAAATAAACGACGCCAATTTTATCAATCGACGCCGATTGGAATAGATTAGATTTTTGTTGTTGTTTTGGATGTGATTTGGGTAAATACGAGACTAATATTGCTCTTGATGTCGTGGGGTGCAGGAACGAGAGGCTCTACACATGAGGGATGCGATTCCCGAGCTACTGGAGACTATTCTCCTGGATGTGACCAATACAGATTGGCGACATCTAGAGTTAGCCAGGCTCGGGGGGCTTCAGATACTATAGACGAGTGCCACGGGATGTGGAGCTGATGCGCGGCACTAGTGCGACGGGTGGGACAGCCACACGTGCACTTTTTGGTTTTAGGACAGGTGAGATGACCATCACCCATGAGGACATATACAGGATTCTGAGATTACCGATCACTGGGGGACCCGATCGAGATTACACCGTGAGAGCAGCAGCAGAGGGGCCCTAGTTCGATTATACGGAGACAGGGAAGATGACTCAGAGATAGTGTCCGGGGCAGTAAGGATAGCCTCACAGTACAAACAGGATAGTCCTCGGAGCAAACGGATAGTGCTGATTCAGATGGCTATATCCTACTTTGCTCTTCCAGATTCAGGAGGTGGGAGATTCCCACTGTTGTTATTAGACTATGTTTTGCGACATTCTGCAGTTCAGGTAGGTGTTTACTTTTGCTGATGCCCTGATAGCTCAGACATACCATGAGCTATGGATGTACACCACAGGCCGGAGGACAGGTATAGACGTCAGCTTTGTGCTCCATTGCTGGGCATACGAGCACATAGTGGTGATCAGGCCATCCGGGCTTCCTTGGATGCCAGCAGTAGTGGGAGGTGTAGATTATGGATTCCGGAGATGGCGGGCTGACATGGCCATTGGGGATACAGGGAGATCGGCTGATTGGTACAGCGAGCGTTTCAGGACTCTGACACCAGATCAGGTCATCTGGAGGCCATATCGGGCATTTTCGATATGGGCTGGTGTCAGGATGCCCTCTTGGTGGCACTGAGATGGAGCAGGGTGGTTAGGGGGCCGCAGGCCTGATATGTGGGAGCGAGTCCGCGTTTGTGAGAGTATTGAGGTAGTTCGGCTTAGTGCAGACAGATGCCGATCACCTATACGCCTTATAGGCGAGATGGCAGGGAGACTGATTTGCCGATTTTGATCCGGGCAGACCCACTGAGAGAGGCCCCACCCTCCACAGACAACGATGATGACGCAGGGTGTGGACGAGGGCTACGCAGCATGGTACGATACCGAGCTACCACGACATCTTCCGGCATCTATAGATGCCGACGAGGGATGACATAGCAGCGATGCTGGACAGACTGGAGGGAGGGCATGCCACCCTGACACAGACACATCAGGTAGCTCTAGAGGAGATCAGGGCTCTGACCGAGGAGAGGGATGCCCTAATTTTGGAGAGAGACACCGCTCGCCAGGAGCAAGATATAGCGATCCAGCAGAGGGATCGCTACCTTCGACATAGGGAGGCCCTCAGGGCCAAGTAGTGGGGAGACAAGTGCCATGTCGGAGTCTGGCACGTAGGGCACGACCCTAGGAGGAGCACCACCAGCAGTGCCAGCAGCCCTAGCAGCACTAGCAGCATCATTACGAGCACCTGGTACTGTGATCCTGAGCACTTATCAGTCTCTCCTCGCTGAGGTGAGATACTACAAGGATGCCTTAGCGCAGCATGCCCTAGATGTGCCTCGGTATGGGGCAAGGAGGAGAGCAGCGACGGCCACAGCGAGCGGGGCCTCAGGTGGAGGGAGCACCAGGAGAGATCGAGGTGGGACGAGATCTCCAGCAGCAGGTGCCTCCAGCTCGATAGGCGGCAGCTAGGAGAGACATCCTGGTCCAGAGGAGGGTGGAGGGGATAGTGTCCTCCATGCGTCGGATTTTACGATATAGAGATTGATATACTTTGTATCTGTATAGTGATATAGCCTCGATTGGAAGGCATTGTATAGATGGCTTGATTGAAAGCCACCCATCTTTATTGTACAGACACACATGTATATATATAGATCCATTATTTCATTTGTTATATAATTGATCTCATGCGTTTGATCTTGATATACATGGATAGATGTAGCGTAATTGTGATGGATATAGATATAGACTGATAGATGATGAATAGATGTGGTTAGATAGATAGAAATAGATGTGTTTTGATGGATATAGAATGATAGAGGATAGAAATAGATGTGATCTGATGTGATAGATGATAGAAATAGATGTGATTTGATGTGATTGATATGTGGATATATCTTTGATGAAAAATAGAGATAGATAGATGTAATATAACTTGGATGTACAAGTTTTTAGATATTTTGATGGATAGATAGATAGATGTGATTGATGTACTCGGCATGGTTGAGATGTTAATTTAATTTTGATGAAAATAGATAGGCAGATCCACATGTGTTGATAATAGATGTTTGATAGATGAGATAAAATTGAATAGAAGATAAATTTTGACTAAACTAACATGTAAAATGTCAACATGACTGGATGAAAAACAAAGAATAATGGGGAATACTCTTTGCGAGAGCCAAGGAGGTAATGAAAATGACCTTGACTAGGAAGAAAGAAAATATACCCGAATAAAAAAGAAAATGACAAGTTGGACTCCCAACCGACCATAGATAGAATCTGGATAGGAAATCACAATATCATGCATGTAAGGCCCTATATGAGGTTAAAATGAACCTGACACTAACTAGCTGCAAAACAGATCTAAGGGGGGAAACGAAAGGAGCAGTAAGTACGTACCTTGTCAGAATTTACAAGGGACAAAATACATGTCCATAGTGGGAAAAATAGGATTCTCCATATGATCTACAAAAGGTCTTAAATCTCAGCTTCATGATTTTGACAGAAAAGCAAACTGATCAATGCGGGAAGTTTGCTTGATATGGAAAGACTGATCGATGCGGGAAGTCTTTCAGTGATGCTAAAAAGTGTATAAACTGACTGAAAGGCTGATTAATTGCAAGAAGCCTTGAATATATCTTTGAGAAACAACCATCCTTCAAAGAAGCGGTCTGTATTTTTGATTTTTAATGATAGCCATACTTCGAGGGTATGGTCTATATTTTTTCTTTTTGAGTCATTTGATAATGTAGGGATAGCTGTCCTTCGAGGGATCAGTCTATCTTTTTTGGATAGCATCTTTTTTTTTTTATTGAAAATCTTTTTGGAAGAAGCTAAGTTTAGACCTAGATAGATCAGATGGAGGGGAAGAGAACATAGAAGAACATACACTCATGCCCCGAGTAGATCCGATTAAGATAAGCACTTAGGACAGATGAAGTGGTGATTAAGGTATTCCTACCATGAGGAGGAACATATCCAAAAGAAACATGCAATGAGTAGAGCCGTGATACTCATATTTTAAGGTAAAAGAGGCAATAGGTGAAGAACCACATAGTTTCGAATCACCATGAAAGTATATGACTGGTTGTTTAGATGGATGAAAGATCTGTGTTGCGACTAGATTTGTGTAAGATAGATTTTAACAATAGAAGGGCCGTAGATGCAAGGCATTAAGAGGTTCCGCTTCAGGTACACCATCCATGGAAGATAGATGATAAGCCCCAGACCCATATTTATGAGTGATAATGTATGGGCCCATCCAGTTGGGAGCAAACTTACCACGTTGAATTCTTTCGAGTGTAGTGACATTTTGATTTTCTTTAAGAACAAGATCCCCAATTTTGAAGTCACGGTGCTGCAAGTGCTTGTTATAAGCACGTTTGATACGCTTGAGATAGACTTGATGATGTTCAAGAGCGTTGAGACACCGCTCATCTAATAATTCAAGTTGTGCTAGACAATTTTGATGATAGTCCTCATCGGAGACAAATTCTCTAAGAGAAACACAAAGAGATGGGATTTGGACTTCCAAAGGAAGAACAGCTTCAGACCCATAGACGAGAGAGAAGGGAGTAGCACCAGTAGGAGTACGGATGCTAGTCCAATAAGCCCAGAGAGCAAAAGGGATATGTAAATGCCAATCCCTACCAGCTCGACTAGTTACCTTTGCGAGGATATTACGCAAAGTTTTATTGGAAGCTTCGGCTTGACCATTAGCTTGAGGATAGTATGGAGAAGAAAAACTGAGCTTGATATTGAAAGCGTTGCAGAGGTTCTGCAAATCAACATTCTTGAAAGACTTGCCATTATCTGTGATGAGTTTGTGTGGAACGCCAAAGCGACAAATGATGTGTTGATAGACAAAATCAGCTATGGGCTTAGCCTTTGTTGAAGAAAGAGGGATAGCCTCCACCCACTTAGTAAAGTACTCGGTGGCAGTAATGATAGAATGATGACGCTGTGAAGAATGGGGATTGATGAGACCAATAAGATCAAGACCCCATTGCGAAAAAGGCCACAAATCCGCTACAGGCTGTAAAGCTTGACTAGGGATGTGTGTAAGATTGGAATGTTGTTGACACTTGATGCATTTCTTAGTGTATTCACAACAATCTTGATTAAGAGAAGACCAATAATATCCCAAACGTAAGATGCGTTTAGCTACAGCTAAGCCACTAAAATGTCCACCACAGATACCGTCATGGACTTCCTAGATGGCCTTAGATGATTCATGGGTTTTAAGGCACCGAAGCAAAATACCATCAAAGCCGCGTTTGTAAAGAATCCCGCCTAGGATAGTATAGCGATTAGCGCGTTGGATAAAAGATCTTCTACCATTGGAAGTCAGATCTAGAGGAAGCACCGAATGAGATAGATAATCAACAATCTGTTGATACCACTCATCCTGGGTATGGGTTGTGACAGCATGGATTGAAGTTAGTTGCCTAAGATGAGATGGCTGATCTAATCGTTGCATAGCCACATAAAGTCGCGAGTCTTCGGTAAAAGGTGGGATAAGTGAGGCTAAGGAAGCCATTGTATCTGCGAATCGATTTGCAGTGCGAGGAATGGCTTGGATAGTGAATTTATTGAAAGATTGGAGTTGAGCAAGAACGATGTCACGATATTTTTGAAGGATATCATTCTTGCATTGATAGACACCCGTGACTTGATTAACGATGAGTTCGGAATCACCAAAGATGTCAATGTGGCGAGCGCCGAGATTAATGGCATTTTGAAGACCTAAGACAAGAGCTTCGTATTCAGCCATATTATTGGTGTACTCAAAGTTTAATTTGTGTGCGACTGGGATAGGCGTACCCCAAGGAGGAATCATCATGAAACCCGCACCTCCCCCTTGCTGACATTTGGATCCATCAAAGAAGAGCTTTACTTTAAATGGAGATAGACCAAAATCAATTTGTTGGATATGTTCATCAGGGAATTAAGCAAAGGGGTCTTGAGTGTCCGGAAGAGGAGCATCGGCTAATTGATCTGTAATAACCTGACCCTTGATAGACTTTTGTGGGATAAAATCGAGGTCAAACTCTATCATAAGCATGAGCCAATGAGTGATACGATCATTGTGATAAGGCTTTGCATGAATTGTCTTGAGTGGATTGACACTTGTGACAATGTAAGTTTTGTGATTAAGGAGATAATGACGAAGCTTAGAAGTTGCGAAGAAGAGAGCACAACATAGCTTTTCAGCTTCGGAGTAACGTGTTTCATACTCATGGAGGGTACGACTGATGTAATAGACAGCTTGTTCTTTACCGCAAGTGTCTCGATGCGAAATCATGGCTCCTAGAGCATGGTCAGTCACAGAGATATAAAGATAGAAAGGCTCCCCCTCGCGTGGAGGTGTAAGCACAGGTGGAGAAAGAAGATAAGCTTTGAGATCATCAAAGGCCTTTTGGAAATGTTCATCCCATTCAAAATGAACATTCTTACGGAGGAGATGATGAAAAGGCTGACAATGGTCTGACAATTGTGAGATAAAACGACGCACTGATTGAAGACGTCCTTGGAGACTGCGGAATTGTTTTAAATTAGAAGGGGGAGGCATCTCAAGGATAGCTTTTATTTTTGTGGGGTCTACTTCAATAACCCTAATGGAAATGATAAAACCTAAAAGTTTACCAGTGAGAACACCAAACATGCACTTAGCTGGATTTAGACGAAGACAGAAGCGGATAAGCCTCTCAAAGAGAGGTGCAAGGATGAAAAGATGATCCTGATGACGTTTGGACTTACCGAGGAGATCGTCAACGTAATCTTCCATGGTTTTGTGTAGGAGATCATGGAAGATGTAGGTCATTGCTCGCTGATAGGTTGCTCCTGCGTTCTTAAGACCGAAAGACATGACGCGATAACAAAAGGTCCCCCAAGGAGTTATGAAAGAAGTCTTATGTTGGTCTTCTGGTGCGATGAGAATTTGATTATATCCAGAGAAACCATCCATAAGAGAAAGCATCTCATGACCCGCAGTTAAATCCACGAGTTGGTCGATATTAGGTAGAGGAAAATCATCTTTTGGACAAGCCAGATTAAGATCCCAGAAGTCGGTACAAATTCAAATTTTCCCAGTAGCCTTAGTTACTGGTACTACATTGGAAACCCATTGTGGATAATCAATGGGTTGGATGAAGTTAGCCGAGAGCAAGCGCTGTAACTCTTCTTTAACAAGAAGGGCTACTCTAGGGTGCATTTTACACAATTTTTGTTTAACTGGTTTGATGTTGGGAAGGGTAATGATATTGTGGACCACAATATCGGGATCGAGTCCTGGCATATCCTCATATGACCAAGAAAAATCTTGACGATGGTTGGAAAGAAAAGTAGTAAAATCTCCTAACTCCCGTGGATTAAGGAATTGGCCGACCTTAATGATGCGAGGGTCTTCAGAAGTCCCTATATTAAGGTCGACAGTGGCTTCGTTGAGAAGCGTAGACGTGTCAAAAGGAATAGTCTTGGGAAGATATGAATCCTCTGCCCCCAGATAGGTGAGGACAGAATCATCATCTGCACAGTGGATAGTGTTGATAGTAGGAGAGTCATCTCCAACTATTTCAGCGAAGATTAGTGGTATGGAAGCGGACCGGTTGTTAGTCTTATAGGCTAGCGGCCCTAAGGAAATGGTATTGATAAAAAAAAAAAGTTAGGTGGGATGGAAATGTCGTCGTCCACATCGAGTGATGCTTCTAACTTAGCAGGAGAAGATGGTTCCTCAATAGGAAGAGGCTCATCGAGAGTAGTGACAGTGGATTTTGAAAGAGGTTTAAATCCTAAACCAATTTTTTGATGTGGCATGAGAGTAGGAATGGATGTGAGGTCATGCACACCTTGCTCATATTTTCTGAGACCAAAACCCTTCCATGCGCATCGATATAGATAAGTTTTTGCAAACGTGGGATTTTGTAGATAATCGAATCCTGTTAAGTAAGGTTTGGTTCTAGGGGGAGAATCTGGGCGATAATGAGGTGTATCAAGACCACCATAGATGAAATTAGTCTGTTGATTGGGCAGACCAATGGTGACGATGCGACCGAGACCTGGTTGATATTCAGGTTGTTTGTCCGGTCTACCATACTCACTAGGATTGAGATGGGCGTCGAAAGAAAAGAGAGGAAGTTCTCCAAGTGAGAAACGCTGTAATGTCTCTTCTAGATTTTGTAAATCCAGTAGTTTGGTTGCAGGTATGGAAGAAGATGAAGCCCCGTCAGGGGAAGGAGTATTTTCCTTTAGAGGGGCAGACCTTGTGGTCATGTCGCATTGTGTGGAAGGAAAAGGATCTCCTGGATGAGTATATATTTTGCCCTCATATTGGTATTTTAAGCATCGATGGAGGGTGGATGGGACACAATGCATTGCGTGAATCCAGAAGCATTCGAGGATCATATTATATTGGAATTTTCCTTCGACAATGTAGAAGAGTTCGTGAAGCAGCTTCTTACCTACTCGAATGGGTAAGACCATAGTTCCTAAAGTAACTGCTAATTGATCGTTAAATGATCGAAGGGTGAAAGGCGGGGGTGACACTACGTTCTTTGGTAATTTAAGCTACTCAAATGTGTGCGAGGAGATGACGTTGAGTGTAGCTCCACTATCGATCATAACGCGTTTTAACGTGGTGTTGTCGATTTGGACTGTGATAAAGAGGGGAGCCTCCAAATCCTCTGAAGAAAGAGGAGGAATTTCCGAATCTTCAAAAGAAATGGCGGTTGATGGTCTATTCAATCCAACAACCAACTCGTAGGGCTGGGGGCTCATCTGAATTTACTGCGATGTGACGCAGATTATCAATCAGAGCCTAGCGATGTTGTGGAGAGGATTGGATGAGGTCAAAAAGAGACATTTTGACTGGAGCCTGGGTGAGTTGTTTCATAACACTCTCCTCAACTGACACGGGAATTTGAGCCCGAGGTGCAGCACGAATAGAGACTCGAGGTCATGGGGCTAATGAGGAAGGAGGAACTCCTTCAGGGGCTGCAGAAACAATAACCCGTGGTCGAGATGTTGTAGATGAAGATGGATTATCATAGTGTTGGGTTTTAGTGGCGATATGGATTGCATCAATTTGAGAAGGTGGAAGGTCAATTGGGGTGGAATCACTAGAGGTCTGAGTGGATCTTTGGGACTCAGATGGGGCTAAGATGACAGGAGATACTTGTTCCTCCTCCTCCAGCAAAAGATCACTTTCTTCCAAGAGGTTATTGACAACAGCTTGAAGAGCTTTACATCCCTCAGTATCATGACCCGGGGTACGGTGGTAAGCGCAAATTAGATCAGAGTTAAACCAGGTAGGTTTAACTCCTTTAGGGTTATAGGGTTTAATCGAAGGAAGGGATATGGATGAAGATTGGATAAGTTGGTGAAGGATTTTGGTGTAGAACCCGGTAGATGAAGATGAGGATAGAGGTGATGAAGGTGCCTCTTTTGCCTTAACAGTCTACCGAGGAAAAAGAACCTGCATGTTAGGTTTGACAGTCTTTGTAGGGATCATCTTATTCTTTTGGACACTTGGAGGTACAGGCTTGGGTATTTGAGATAGAAGTAAGTGAGACATGATTGATTTTGGTGGAGGAGGAGCCCCTAAAATAGATTTTGAAGATGACGGAGATGTGACAAGTGTTGTGGTCTTCAGAGATAAAGGAGGTTGCTTGGTCGAATTTACTGATGATTTAGATAATGGCGATTTAGATGAGGAAGAAGCTCCCAAAGTAGATGTAATCGGAGGGACATAGGACGCCCTGGCTTTTGGTAATGAAGATGATGATCCTGATAGAAGAGGTGGCGTCTTGTTAGTAGGTAAATCCACTTTTCGGGGTGTTGGTGAAGAATGTGTTGTAGAAGAAGATGATGGTTTTGATAAGTGTGTAGAAGAAGATGCCCTCTCAGCAGATAAATCCAATCTTTTATGGGGCGTAGAGAGAGATTTTTGTGGGAAAGCACCAAGGGTCTTGATGGTTTGGAATATGGGCTTTCCTTTTTCAGGGATGGTGACAACTTCAACGGCATAAGGTGATTGTAACCTTTTCGGAGGAAGCAAGTGGGGAGGTACTGATGGCGCAATGTTAGATTTTGGTTGTCTCGGTTTAAGTTCAGGAACCGAGCGTATAGGTGTTGGTGCTACTTCTTTTGATTTTTCTTTAATGGGCGAAGCAGCACTAGTGGTGGAAGAAGTGAGTGATGAAGAAGTAGTTCTTTGCGAAGGGACTACTTCTGGTGCAGTAATTATGGGTGGAACTACTGTTGGAAAAGAGACAGGAAGAGTCAAAATCGAAGACGCTTCTGTCAGAGTTGACACAATTATAGGTACGTTCACCAGGGGCATAGTTGCAGCGAGAATGGGAGCAACAGAAGTAGATGTATCTGTAGTGGAAACTCGAAGGGATGTAATTGCCTCGAGCATTGAAAGAATGTTCGATGATGAGACAGATGAGGATGACACTGTCTCGGGTATGGATGGAAGGTGAGACAAAGGGGTGGAGAGAGATGAACCCGTATCTAGCAATGTAGGAATATTCAAAGACGGGCTATCAGAAGATGGTGGAATTTCAGTGATTGGCGAAGTGGAAGGAGGTTCTGATTCGGTTGATGTATTCACAGATGACTTGGTTTCAGAAGAAGATTCTTCAGTAGAGATGAAGTCGATAGTATGAGTGTTTGGTTTTTGAGACTCTGAAGCATTATGGTTCGGGGAATGATTGGGAAAAGGTTGTTTAAAAACATCCATTGGCTGATTTGGGGGAGCATTTGGGTTATCCAGAATGAGCTCGCCTTTATCAATGAATTTCTGGACAAGATTTTTGAAAGTCTGACATCGTTCGATGTCATGACCTTTGGTTCTATGATAATGACAGAAATCATTTTCTCTATACCAGAATGGACGTTCTTGGCTTTCATCGATATTCCTAATAGGGGGAAGTTCGATCATGCGAACTTCCAACATTTTCTCTAAGATAGAGGCATATGATTCCCCCAATGGAGTGAAGGATCGAGATGATGAAGTCCTTTTTCGAGAAGATGAGGAGTCTCTTCGTGGTGTTTAATTAGAAGTAGTATCGGCTCATGATGTTTTTAATATGATAGCGTTGGTGGATCCCTGATTCTTGTCTCTAGAAGGGGAAGAATTTGGTTTGGTAAACCGAGAAAAATCAGGTTTAGATTTAGAGCGAAGTTTTAACTTCCCTTGTTCAATGGTGCAAGATTCAAGTTTGCGTGCCATCGTAAAGGCTTCTTCAAAGGTATGAAAAGTTTGGATCCTTAAAGTGGAAGAAATGTGATTAGCACAAGATCGAGTAAACAACTCGATCTGTTGGGATTGAGGAAGGGAGAAAGACAATTGGTTGATTATCCCTCTCCAACGAGCGACAAAGTCTGCAATAGACTCATCATCGAATTGACGAATGTTATAAAGATTTGTAATCGAGATCTTATGTGCGATATTTATTGAAAAGTTTTCAACAAACATCTGGGCCAATTGTGAGAAAGAAAACAAGGAATGTTGAGGAATGTTATTGTACCAGTCTAAAGCAGGACCTGCTAGAGACATAGGAAAGGTACGGAGCATAAGCTCCTGATCCTGGACTATGAGGTAGCAAGCATGTTTGAATGCTCGCAAATGTTGTTGAGGGTCCTCCCGACTATGAAACTTTGAAAATTTAGGAAGTTCCCATTGGGGAGGATAAGGCTTAAAAGCCACTGAGGGGTGAATGGGTTCATTACACACTTCTTCAAAGGAGTATGAAGGACGAGCCCCTTTTGTGGAGGCTTCCAAGTCTGCGATTTTCTTGAAGAGAATTTGAACCACGTCAGATTGAGGAGGAGGCACATTGGCATGTCCTACATAAGAAGCAAATGGTGGATGTTGTTGAGGTGTCAACGGAGGATTCATCTGTTGATTGATAGGATGATAAGAGGAGTAACCAGGTGTTCTGGGTAACACCTGGTGGGGTATTTGCTGTGAAGTACCTTGTGTATAGGTAGGCTGTGAGATAATAAGTGG
The DNA here is from genome assembly GCA_019776745.2 of Taxus chinensis. Taxonomy (NCBI): domain Eukaryota; kingdom Viridiplantae; phylum Streptophyta; class Pinopsida; order Cupressales; family Taxaceae; genus Taxus; species Taxus chinensis. Next base: position 47,307,355 of record CM034148.1, read on the forward strand.
TTGAGAAAAATGAAGGTTGGATGACGGGTGGAGCTTGTGATTGGTGGACTCCTAGGCTTTTTGACTGAATCGGGATAGATTGAGGAACATGAGTGCCAATTTGATTGGACATATTGGGGAACAAGACCTGAAAGGGGCCTTCTACTGCCGGATTAGGCATTAAGGGTGCTGATGCTAAAGGATGGGTGAAGGTCACTGTTGCTAGAATATTGGAAGAAAAACCCACTAGAGGACGGGAAGCAGGAACCAACTGACTATTCGGAGGGGGTTGGCTCATAAAGGGGTATTGACCTTGGGACACGATGGAGGGCATAGATGAATTAACAGCAATATGCGGGTGCGCAGATGCATTCATCATAGCCAGGGCAGAGGACCTCTCAGAAGTAGGTTGTGGAATATTCGAGATCACTGCGATGTTAGGAATAGGTAAGACTATTTGAGAACTAGTCGATATGGTTGGTGGAAGAGAAAAAGGAGGCACAGGGGCACCGTCCTTCTCTGTGACTCGAGGCAAGAGAGATGATGCAAACTGTTCTACAAAGGCCTGGGATGGTTCACGAGAATAATCGTACACTTGTTGGATTGGTGGTCCTTGATCAGATATTTGAATAGACTTGTGTACTAGGTAGTCCATGAGGGCTACCAGATTGTGATCGAGGAACGCCTGAAATTCAGGATCCCCGCGAGGAACATACTCTGAGTCAGAAGTAGATGATATTTCTGAAGGACTAGGGGAAGCTGGATGTGATGGGGTTGCTTTGGCTTGAAAGAAAGGATTATACGACCAGGATGGGGAACCAACTAGTAGCGGTCCCGAGGAAGATTTGGGGGGTGCCGAAACATCCACACTAGTGGTAATCTCGGAAGAAGAAGGAGCCAGTTGAGCCATTCTTCTAGATTGTTACCGAGTGATGACCGTCATAAACACGCAGAAAAGAAGATTGACCTAACTAATGCACAGACAATTCAAGCAGCGCAAATGATTATCTCCTTTAAGTTTTGATGCTTTTAAGAAAGAAAATATTAGGGAAGGCTTTTTAGAACAGGAACTACTCAGATAGCCAAACTAAGGATGGTTTGGGGAATGTTTGGTGAGGAGTCCCGAAGGCACTTCAGTAAAAGACCGGTACATGGCTTGCTATAGGGGCCTACCCCCGCACTTCACACACCGCTGCGATAAGGGAGTCGGGTGCTTTGCCAATATATACCAGAATCTTTCGTGAATTTATAGCACGACCTGAGTACCGCGTAGGCTCTTCCTCTTGGATATCACTTCCAAGTAGGCGAGGCTAGGGAAGGAATTCTTGTTTAAATGCTTTATACCTAGTGATTTTGGCTTTGTGTGCAAGGGTGAAAAATAAAAATCAAATAGTGTCACTACCGATTTTGATCAATTTTCCAGCCTAATTAAAACTAGGTGAAAAACATGCAGCAATGACAAAGAAAAGGTTCTTTTTAAGCACTTAAAAACGAAGTGTTTGATTTCGATGAAGACAAGTCAAACAGATTCTTTCCCAAATGCGATTAAATTCCTTTTAAGCACCAAAAATTGAAATGTTTGGATGTGATAGACAACCAACAAAGAAATCCTAAAAAAGAGAAAACACCGTAAAAGAGAAATACCTGTAGATTTAGCTCTCCAAGGTATGTGGACTTCAAAAAGCGCGTTGTTGAGCTCTTCCCCTCGAACAATCCCACGATCAAGCAAAGTGCTCCGCAAGAAGAGGTTAAGCAAATAGAAAACAAGATCAATAAGGGACTTTGGTTCATGTCCCACCGGGCGTGCCAGAATGTAGATCAAGAATTTCACGCTTGTTACCTGTCCAAGTTAATGCACCAAACTAAACACAAAAACCCTGAAAAACTCCAATGAAATTGATACCTGATGAAGATGTAGACTGATAAAGAGGTTGATGTGGATAAGACGGGTGCACACGAGCAATTCGCACAATAGATCCGAGTAACCTGCAAAACACCGATGCTTGACAGAAAAAGATGGCGTTAAAAGATATTTGGGTGGAATGCCTGAGAAGCGGGTCTGGGAAGCGATAAGCTTCCTCGGTGGATGTCAGTCCACGTTTTCAATTAAGTAAAGAAGTATACATGATAAAAGATGTACTTAAAGACTTGATTTTCTGATTATGGTAATGAAACAAAACCTAAACAGCAGACAAACAGCTACAGAAAATAGGAAACTATGAAAATAACGCTGGATTTGTGTTTACCTGTAACCTTTTACCTGTCTGCAGGATGATCGGCGTCGACTTATGTGATTAGCGTCGATTGATGAAGGATCGGCGTCGATTGATGAAGGATCGGCGTCGACTGTGTAAGATCGGTGTCGACTGAGAGTAGACCCGTTGATCAGTGACAGTGCAAGAAGATTCGGGAATTGGGAAGTGATGGACAGATAGTCGACGTCTGCTGGATGTGCCGAAATCGGTAAGATACTGGAACAGAGTCACTAGAGGATCGATGGATGCGTACGATGTTGATGTGATGGAAGCAGAGTAACGATGCTCCTCTCAGGGATTGATTCGGACAGGATCTGCCCTCATTTGATACACTTGATGCTAAGAGATCTTTCTTACAACTTGTGTCTCTTTCGCGATCTGTCTCTCTCTGTTCGTGCGTGCGTTCGTCTGTTTTTCGGTCCCTAGAACTGAGTTCTGGACTTGCTTTTATAATCGGCGCCACTCCTAGAAAATCGGCACCGACCATATGGGTCGGCGCCAATCGCGGAACAGACTCCCGAGATGGCCAAAATGATTGATTTTTAGAAAGATGAGAATTACCCCAAATACGGAAAATATCCCGCTTGGGGAAGAAGAAAAATAGGGGTGATACATAGATAGAATAAATTTGGGGTAGGTAAGTGATTAGGATACATGGGAAGAGGTGTAATTAAATGTTTAATATTTAATTACTCATGGGTAAGATACAATGGGGTGAATTAAATTTAAGATAGGTGTTTAAATCACAAATCGGATAATATCCCAAGGGGATAGTGGCGACATAAACGTGCCCCAGGTTATCTGTGAGGGACACTAAATTGAGTAACCAATTTTAAGTGTCTACACTAATTAATCTAAGGTGTTGCTAAATAAGTGGATCATGATATAACGCTCTTCAAACTATTTTTGGAAACTCACTAGACATCTCTCCTTTTATTTAGAATCTATCTTGGTGCATTTCCTTAGTTTTGTAGCTCTTTTTAAAGTTTTGTCCTAACCTTATCTCACACCACAGAGAAGAGCGAACTTCTTTAAAATCGAGAGGTCACCTTAGGCCACACATCCCACTAACCTAAGGTTTCCTACAACTCTGACGGTTCATTCACAAGGATCATCATAAAATTTTTTCCTTGCACACCCAGTGGGACTCGAACCCACAATCACTTGATTAGAAGTCAGAGATCTATTGATCCTAGAAGTATTCAAGTTTTCCTCTTAAAGCTTACAAGATGAATGTGAATGAGGGAAAGAGTAAGGGAGGAAGGTGTGTTTGACTATTTACAGATATATCCACCACACAACAGAATAGGTCGATAGATCTAGAGATCCCTGTGTCCCCCGAATCAAACTCTCTCAACACCTACACCAAGTAGGCCCTTCTTACAGTCGACTAGAACTCTGAGACCCATTTTATTGTGTCATCTTTAACCTCAACCTCCAAGGAAATTTGTCTCTTGGGATAAAGGAAGCCCTCTCATTTTTCCCACACCCCTGGCGATGTGGAATCCTATCCTAGCTAATGCACTAAAGGAACTACCCAAATTCAATGGGGATGACTTTAAAACTCCTGAGGAACACCTCTAAGACATGGCAGAGATATGTGTGGTACATTATATAAGAGATCAAGATGTCACCTTACGATTACTAGCCACTTCCTTCAAAATAAAATCCTTAGATTGGTACAGGTCCTTAACTCCTAATACTATTGCCACATGGGACCAATTAGGAGAAGTGTTGGTGGCAAGGTTCAACAAAAAGGGAGATAGGTCATCACTCCTAAAACAACTGATTAACATAAAAAAGGTCTTGTAAGAGTTAATGACAGATTTTAACACTAGGTTCAATAAAACTTGGCAAAGGATTCCTGCCCTAGTAAGGCCATCTCCAGGTATGGCTATTATTTTTTATTTGAAAGATCTAAATTCAGATATTTTTACAACGATTCAATCATTAGGAGGGGATTACTTACCGCAAGCCTATAAGATTGTTTTGCAAGCTAAGATCAACCTAATAGATGTTGGGGAACTGTTAGTTCAAAATCACAGCACCCCTGGATGTTGATAAGATTTCTAGTTTGATCACTCTAGCATCCAGTGTGATTGCACAACATGGAATCCTTTCTCCAAGTGTGGGACTTGTAAAGATGAGAAAGGATTCTCCAGAGAAGGCTGGTTCCTCTTCCTAAACTACCTGTCACAAGCTATTCCAGTGCAGGCAAGCTAATCTAAACCTAATCTAACCATGCTAAGGAGATATAGAGAGAGAAAAGGGAAAACAAAGCCTACACTAAAATGGTGATACACCAGAGAAGGAAAATGTTGAACATCTATCAAAACTGCCATGGGACAAGGAGAGGTGAGCAATGGGAAGGATGGACAGATGCATCACAGGCCCAAGGATAGATTTCACATGGAAAATGTCCCAAAACTCCATGAACACAGCTCCAAACCTGTAATGAGCATTCAAACGTGCACAAATACCTGTAATGAAGAGAGGCAAGAAGAAAACAAGCGAAAAACAAGCAAGGATGGAAAAATGCATCACAAAACATGTTTTTTGTTGCTTCAGAAGTTTTCACAGAACATCATTTTAATGGAAAAAGGAAAAAACACCATTACAGAGTAGGGAAGGAGGTTTGAACTCCATTTTCAACCCTGGAGAAGAAAAGAAGGGAGGGCAGAGCTGAAAAGATGAACCACCCTTTTAGAAAGAAGCCCCTCCTTACAATTTATAGGAAGAATGAGAGAGGGAAGAGAGAAGAAATCTGAATCTACCCCAACCACCTCATTTAATTCATCTTATTATGGCGGTAGATGAGGACCCTAAAAAGTGGCGAACTGTATTTACATTAAAGCTGGTTGTTGAAACGTCAGTTCTGGCCATTACCACGTGTCAGAGATGTTTCTTGATTTTCTATCTCCAAACTGAACCAAAATGAAATATTGACCCTGGAATCATGCAGATAATTTCATCAGCTTTCCATTGATATAAAGAACGCAAAAATCCGAGCTCTAGATCGAAAGTTATGGCGATCTGAAGATTTAGGGCAAAAACAGGCCAAAACGGATTTTGAATTTTTTCTCGTGCTCTGCCACTTGGATGACATGTGTCAGGTGCTAGTTGGCCACGCAATTCTGATTTCCTTCCCTTTTCATGGGTTCATTCCTCTGAAAATTTTGACTTTCTTAGGCACTTCCTGGAAAAATTTTGTTTCCCCCCGCGCCCCGCCACTTGGGACACGTGGCACTCGTTCAGTTTGTCAACAGGGGCCTGAGGGAAAACACTTTGTCCTTTTAAAAATTGGTATTTTTGGCCAAAACTTTGGCTAAGTTTCCAAAGCTCTCCCCCAAGCTCTGAACTCACCCTTAGTGACATGTGTCACAATTGTCACCTAGATGTCAGGCCCTTCCTGTTCCATTTTCTCCTTTTGAAACTTTTACCTTTGGACCACTTTTTTACTTTTTTCCTTCGGGCCAATGACGTGAAGACACGTTCCGATTCATCCATGGGTCTCCTTGTCGTCTCTTTCGGCCACTTCACCTGTTTCACGCATCCCACACGTACTTTTGGCCTAGATGTCCCAAACTATCTGGGAAAAATTTCTCTGAACCGCCCGATTCAGGTTTCCTTGCTCCTTGTTTGCGGCGAAGACACGTGGCGGGACTCCATTCGCTCTCGGCTCCTTTGGCTTTTCGCGTCCTCCTCATACTTTTGGCCCAAATGTCTCAGACGAAAGTCTCTTGTTTCGAGCCGAATCGGCTGGTTCGCGTCCTCCACGTACTTTTGTCCCAACTGTCCTGGACTGCCTGGGACAAATATCTCCGAACCGCCCGAAATGGACTGACTTGCGCCAAACCGGCCGATCCGCGTCTTCCGCGTACTTTTGTCCCAACTGTCCCAAACTGAGTGAAACAAAAGACTTAGGCAATTTTTTCCCTCTTTTAGCCGATTCGGCTTTTCGCGCCCCACGCGTCCCGATGTCCCAATTGTCCCAGACTAGGACTTAGCCGATTTTCTTCATTTTTTCGGCCCCAAGCTTGGTTTTTGCAATTTTTTCACCTTTTTCTAACCTGTTGGGTTTTCTTCTTGGACAAGAGAGTTAGAAAGAAGCCGAGGGGACCCCAAAAAACATGATTTTGGGCCTTGAATCAATCTATTTTCCTGGGACTTGAATATTCTGATGCATGTTATCAAAATTACCCTGGGGGTGAATTTTGGATAACAGTTTTGGCGACTCAACGGGGTCATCTGCCTGCTAGATGAAGTTACCAGTTGCCTGAAGCATCCATTGGGCATGGAGTCATGAGTTGTAACCTGCAAACTGATCTGAACTTTGAAAACCTTCTCTCTGAGCCACTTGGAAACCCACTGAAATGGAGTCGTTCTCACCAAAATGCCACTGAAATGGACTGTGCAAGAGCAAAACCAGCACCACAAAAACTATGTATAGAACTGAAAATCATACATGCTCCAAATGGAACATGCAGAGTGTGCACAAGAACTTCTTCTGCTAAAAGCAAACCTACCTACTCTACTCTAACTGGAAGCAAAGGCAAGCTAAACAAACCCTACAATTGGTTGTGAGAAATAGCTTCCCTTTCTCAAAAGTGGTAGCCATGCAATTGATTTGGAGCTGATCATGGCTGTTAGGATGAGTGGAAAATCAACAAGAAGCTGGTCTTCCACCCAGATCATCAAGGTATCAGCTGAAGATGAATCCAATACCTCTTTTAGTTGCTCTGCATTTAGATTGAAGAGGTATGACAGCTGATCCTTGGTACTTTGTAGCTCACCCTCATGCTCAGAAGCAAGCATGACTGGTTGTGACTTCTCCTTTGGCTCCAATGAAGCCAAATACCTGATTGGGCAAGGTATGATCCATTTGATATGCCCATAGCTCTGATTTTCAACTCCAAAAATGGAGTCTTCTTGTAGACCTTCTTGAATGGATGGTGTGGAAGCAATGGTGAAATTCCTCTGTCCTTTCTCTTCCTCCAATGAAGAACATGAAAGATTAAAATCTTCCAATCTTGGTTCCAAAGAGCTGTCTATAAGATGCAGGCTGTTGTAAATGAATGCTCTCCTCCATGACAGCAGACTCAAGTGTTTGGAATGTGGATGATGAAAGAGAGAATGGTGGAAACTCAACCGGCTCTTCTCCATCAAAACAGTCCTCCAAATCTGACAGATAAACTGCCTCATGGCTGTCCTGCTGCAAATGCTCCACTTCCTCCATGGTGTCTTCTTGATCTGTAACTTGACCACCATGGTTTCTTTCACCCTCCAACATTGAGTTTGAGAGATCACACTCCTCTTCAGTACTAGAACTTGAGAGAGGTGAAGTAGAAAGAAGAACTGAAGGTTCTCCTGTAGCCTGCTTTGTGCTCAAAGCCCTTGGATCTGCAATTTTCTCCTCCACAACTAGAATGTGCTTCTCTTCTTTTGGATCTAGAGCAGCTTCTCCTTTCTCTACTACTTGAAGACAATCTTGCTCTTGATAGAAATCTTCCTCTAGCACGAAGTTTTTCAAGTCAAACTCTTCAATCTGCTGCTCTAGAGGACAAGTTGGGACTGCAAGATCTTCTTCTGAGCTTTCTTCCTTTATGGCTGATTGTGCAACTTGAATTGAATCAGCATTCCCTTCAAATAGAGTGCCAACATGGACACTACTTTCTGAGCAAACTGACTGCTGATCTGCTTCTTCTTTTTTCTCTTCTTCTGCTGCCACAAAATCAGTCTTAACCACCATTTGTTCAACCTTAGCCTCTTCTGTAGGTTTAACCATCAAGGGGATCTTTGTCATCCCAAATTTGGCAGCCCAAACCCTCAAGTTGTCTGTCATTTCTTTTCTGTTGGGATCCTCTTCTTGCTGTCCTTCATGGCCGATTTTTGCAATTTCTTCTTCCCCACATGGAATTGGGAATGCAAGAGGAGAGGTGGGTTGTAACTCAATTGATTTGGCAATTTTTTGTGGTGGTAGAGGAGGTGAAACTCTTGTTTCTTTGGGGGAGAGCGTATCTCTTTTAGCTCTTGTGGAGGGGATGACTGTTTGGAAGGAAAAAGGAAAGAAGAATTGAGGTGAGGTGGAAGACTGAGAGGTGGAAACATGGGATCAACATTTGAGACAGCAGATGGGGAGTTTAGAATTTGACAATTCCAAATGAGATGATGTTGCTTGAGTAATGGGCAGAGAAAGACCAGATGATGGTGTAGAACTTACCCATTGACAAGGTTGTTCAACAACAAGTGTATAGGCCTCTATTTCTACTATCCATTGTGCAAGTTGGGGCAGCATCTTCATCATGAAGTCCAGCTTCTCCTGAGGGCTGAAGTGTCTTGGAAAAGGGCCTCCCCATGGACAAGGAGTCCTACAACCAATTCTGAAAGCTCTCATTTGAGCTGTTGCTCTGGACTGCACCATCTTTACCTCCATCTTTTGGATTTTCTCCAACAGACCAGCATCTTGCATCTGATTGTCTTCATTATATGCATACTCTTGCTCTTGGAAAGCTCCATAGCCAAAATGATTTTGGCATTGCTGCTCATATGGGTATGCATGCTGATTTTGAATTTGTTCAAAATGCTGATTTGGAGGATTTAAAAAACATTTTGGAGGTGGGAAACATTGTTGCTGTTGTAAATGTGAGTTCCATGATGGAAATGAAGTCATGATTGCACAACTTCATGGAATGGAAAAGAATGAAAGGGATGGAAAGAAGGATGGATGGGAATGGATGAAAAACAGGTCTGCAACTTCAGAAATGGGTTGCTGATCAGATGGAGTCGCCAGATGTGTTTGCAAGTGCCTCCAAAGGCTGAAATCTTCACAGGAACACACCAACCTGCAAAAGATGAAGTGGAAGACCTCTAAGGTCCCACCGGGCATGCCAAAACTATTAGTGCAAAATCACAGCACCCCTGGATGTTGATCAGATTTCTAGGTTGATCACTCTAGCATCCAGTGTGATTGCACAACATTGAATCCTTTCTCCAAGTGTGGGACTTGTGAAAATGAGAAAGGAATCTCCAGAGAAGGCTGGTTCCTCTTCCTAAACTACCTGCCACAAGCTATTCCAGTGCAGGAAAGCTAATCTAAACCTAATCTAACCATGCCAAGGAGACAGAGAGAGAGAAAAGGGAAAAAAACAGCAAAAGCCTACACTAAAACGGTGATACACTAGAGAAGGAAAATGTTGAACATCTATCAAAACTGCCATGGGACAAGGAGAGGTGAGCAATGGAAGGATGGACAGATGCATCACAGGCCCAAGGATAGATTTCACATGGAAAATGTCCCAAAACTCCATGAACACAGCTCCAAACCTGCAATGAACATTCAAACGTGCACAAATACCTACAATGAAGAGAGGCAAGAAGAAAACAAGTGAAAAATGAGCAAGGATGGACAGATGCATCACGAAAACATGTTTTTTGTTGCTCCAGAAGTTTGCATAGAACATCATTTTAATAGTAAAAGGAAAAAAACACCATTACAGAGTAGGGAAGGAGGTTTGAACTCCATTTTCAACCCTAGAGAAGAAAAGAAGGGAGGGCAGAGCTGAAAAGATGAACCACCCGAATGTCTTTAGAATGAAGCCCCTCCTTACAATTTATAGGAGGAATGAGAGAGGGAAGAGAGAGGAAATATGCAATCTACCCCAACCACCTCATTTAATTCATCTTATTATGGCGGTAGATGAGACGACCCTAAAAAGTGGAAACGAACTGTATTTGCATTAAAGCTGGTTGTTGAAATGTCAGTTCTGGCCATTACCACGCGCCAGAGATGTTTCTTGATTTTCTCTCTCCAAACTGAACCAAAATGCAAGATTGACCCCAGAATCATGTAGAGAATTTCACCATCTTTCCATTGATATAAAGAACGTGAAAATCTGAGCTCTGGATCGAAAGTTATGGCGATCTGAAGATTTAGGGCAAAAAACAGGCCAAAACGGATCGGTGGGAAAATATTTGAATTTTTTTCCATGCTCTGCCACTTGGACGACACGTGTCAGGCACTGATTGGCCATTGCAATTCTCTCTCCTTCCCTTTCAGTTTTTCCTTGAAAATTTTGACTTTTCTTAGGCACTTTGGAAAAATTTTCCATTTTTTCCCCGTGCACCCTGCCACTTGGGACACGTGGCATCGTATCTGGTATTGGAGGACAAGGGCTTGCGGGGTGCATCCTTTGTCCTTTTATTGGTATTTTTGGCCCAAGACTTTGTCTAAATTTTCCTAAGTCTCTCCCTGATGCTCCAAACTCCCCCCCTTAGGACACGTGTCTACTGTATCTCCTGGCTTGGGCCCTCTGTTCCATTTTCCCTTTGAAACTTTTACCGACCACTTAGCAACTTTTTTCCCTGACCGTGGCACAATTCCGAAGACACGTGGCGACGTCTCCTGGTTCGTTTTCGGCCTCTTGTGGCTTTTTGTGTCCCATGCGTGTACCTTTGGCCCAGATGTCCCAAACTGTTTGGGACAAATTTCTCCGAACCGCCCGATTTGGGCTTCCTTGCTCCCTCTTTGCGGCGAAGACACGTGGCACAGATTCCATTCGCTCTCAGCTCTTTCAGCTTTTCGCGTCCTCCGCGTACTTTTGGCCCAAATGTCCCAAATGAAAGTCTCTTTGTTTCGGCCGAACCGACCAGTTCGCGTCCTCCACGTACTTTTGTCCCAACTGTCCCGGACTGCCTGGGACAAATATCTCCGAACCGCCCGAAATGGACTGACTTGCGCCAAACCGGCCGATCCGCGTCTTCCGCGTACTTTTGTCCCAACTGTCCCAAACCGAGTGAAACACAAGACTTAGGCAATTTTTTCCCTCTTTCAGCTATTTCGGATTTTCGCGTCCCCGCACATCCCAACGTCCCAACTGTCCCAACTTCTACCTGACGGCTAGGACTTAGCTGATTTTCTTCATTTTTTCGGCCCCAAGCTTGGTTTTTGCAATTTTTTCACCTTTTTCTAACCTGTTGGGTTTTCTTCTTGGACAAAAGGGTTAGAAAGAAGTAGAGGGAACCCCAAAAAACATGATTTTGGGCCTTGAATCAATCTATTTTCCTCGGACTTGAATATTATAATGCATGTTATCAAAATTACCCTGGGGGGTGAATTTTGAATAACAAGTCCCTTGGCTCCTAAGATGTGCCCCCTTGCATAGTATACCTTGAAATAGCCCCTCTGTCACAAGCACCAGCTCAGAATCCTGAGTAGTCTGATAGAGATTACCCACTTGCTTATTCGGAGGCAGGACTCCTAGATATCTGAGGCCATGAACAGCGATGTCGCGAAATGGTGGAGATGGTTTCTAGTTCTAGAGATCTTCATGGTACCCAAGACGCGATAAGCGATCTGATGAGTATCTAGATTTCCTATCTATGTGTATATAATGTGGGGGGGGGGGGGGGGGTATTCCTCTCAATACCAGAATACCGAGACACTGCCACCAACGTTATGCCATGATTGTATTTGAGATATCCTGTATGGACACCACTCTAGACTATTCAACCCAGTAGGATGAAGTTGATTTTTGTTACCCATGTAATATAATGGATCTAGCCGAATGACCCTAACGCATGGTTCTTCCCTTGTAATAATCATCATATGCTAATTGATTTTATCCCAAGTGTAGATTTGCACATTATAAGGTGTCTGAACAATGGTAAAAAAAAAATTATGATGGTGAATGTGTAATAGAAAACACCATGTCCGTGTGATTGATGAAAATATTTACTTTGTAGCACATAGATGTAAGGGATGTAATGATAGATAGTAGAAGTAGAGAGTGCACCAGAGCACACTCTATTCTCTTGGATAGATGTATAGGAGTCCATATTTAGAAAGTGAATGTGTCCATGTTCAAATGATAATAGGATGTTATCTATAACAATCATTTAATATATGAAAGTAGGGGGAAAAATGAATTATGCCCTGATTCCAGATTCGACTAGTAAGATGCACAAAGAATAATCAATCGTGAGTTAAGACCCCTCAGCAGTCTAGAATGAGCCGCATAAGCAAGAGTGCATTTCATCGGGAAATGATTGAGTGTGCTAGACGCCCACCAATTGACTAGAGAAGCGTGTGATGAGATTCCCACCATCTTCTAGAATCAAATCCGCTCTAGACCAGTCAATGTAGTCAAACCAGTTAAGAAAGCACAAGTTGCGTGCTTTCAGGAGGTGAGGTTCTAAAAATCACCTAAGAAAAAGGAGTTTCTCCAAGACGGCACTCCAACCGAATGGTGGATCCAACCACCTGTGCCAATGAGAAGTGGTATGTGAATATGTTTCAAATTGAATCTGTACAATATCGGTAGCTGTAGTGGGATCATGAAGGGAGAAGTTAGTAGAAGCCAATGTGGAGAACCCCTTCTTTTTTACTCTTATGATGCGGTAAAAAATAGTTACGTGAATTGCATGATGGATTCCGGTGCATGGACTACGATCAGTGCCCAAGGTGATTACAGATGGACCTGTGGTGGATTGAATATGAACGTGCATGAGTGATAAATGGTCATGTGACTGGATGGGAACTCATGGACTGAGCATCTGATGTTATCAAGAGGACTCCCAATACAGCTCTAGAAATCCTCTACCGAGGGAGAGCTGTTTGGCAAGATATCATCGTTCACATGAGTGAGATTCTGCCAAAGGAGTTGAATCCCTTTTCCTCTAATTGTTGCAATCGATTTCATAGCTAAAAGTGGAGACAATCATTGTCTCTTGATTGGTCGCCATTTGATTTTGCGATGCAAATACAATTACAATATGGAGGTTGTATCAATGCCTCTGACGTCTAAGTAACACATGATGTGGGTGATGATGGCTTCCAGTTTGGAAAATGAATCTCAGGTTCTATGATCACTAGTAAGGAAGAACAATACATCATGAGGTCTAGCATGACCTGGGATCCAAAATGTCACCCCCCATGGGTCATTGTGACATAGATGAAGTAGAAGGAGATGTATTCAGTCCCGAGCAAGTAAGATTGATTCGAAGGCCCAAAATCATGTTTTTTGGGGTCCCCTCAGCCTTTTTCTAACTCTCCCATCCAAGAAGAAATCCCAACAAGTCGAGAAAATCAAAAAAATACAAAAAAATAAGGTTGCAGGATTGTTTCAAAGCATTTCGGGTCTGAAGGGTTCGGGTCGTACTGAGGTTCATCGTACCAAGCTTGGGGCTGAAAAAGCAAGAAAATCAGCTAAGTCAGACATTTTTGCCAGGCGGTCTGTGGGACAGTTGGGACGTCGGGACGCGAAAAGCCGAAATGGACGAAAGCAAGGAAAATCACCTAAGTCTTGTTTCGCGCGGTTTGGGACAGCCGGGACAAAAGTACGCGTGGGATGCGAATCGGCCGATTTGCCGACAGACAGTCCATTTTGGGCGGTTCGGAGATATTTGTCCCAGGCAGTCTGGGACAGTTGGGACAGTATCCAGGGACAAAAGTACGCGAGGGAAAAGCCGAAAGTAGGCCAACGAATGGAAGTCGCCACGTGAAGGACCTCAAAAGGCCATAAACAGAACAAGGAAGCCTGAATCGGCCGAAGCAGGAGATTTTCGTCCGGGACAGTTGGGACAAAAGTACACGAGGGACGCGTGGGACGCAGAGACAAGGAAGGTGAGGAGATTTTGGCTGGGACAAACAAAAGACGCAAGGAGGCCCGTGTAAAAGAGACAAGGAGGCCTGCGGATGAATTAGAACGTGTCACGTGTCAGAAGGGGAAAAATTTGGAAATTTGGCTAAGTGTTTCACCAAAAATCCAAAAGGAGTGTTTTAGCCCGCCCCCCTTATTGCGAGCCAATAAAATCTCGCCACATGTCCAGGTGGCGCCAGAAATTGGAAAAGCCCGCAAGGAAATTTTGGAGGGTCAAACCTGCATCCAATGGGGTTTTGACACATGTCCAAGTCAAAATGTCAAAGTGACCCATGGAAAATTTAGGAAAGATAGGCCCGCGTCTAATCAGCGCCCGCCACGTGTCTTCACCTCATCGGCCCGGCGGGAAAATTTTGAAAATTTTTCCAAAGGCAAAAACAAAGGGAAATGGTCAGGAAGGGCCCATGTCTAATGAAATCATGCCACATGGCACTTGGGTGGTGGAACATGGGGAAAATTCAAAAAAATTTCCAAAGACCAAAACGGGTCAAAATTTCAAATTTTTTCCCGCCGATCCGATTTTGGCCTGTTTTTGCCCTAAATCTTCAAATGGCCATAACTTTCGATCCAGAGCTTAGATTTTCACGTTCTTTATATCAATGGAAAGCTGGTGAAATTATCTACATGATTCTAGGGTCAATTTTGCATTTTGGTTCAGTTTGGAGAGATAAAATCAAGAAACATCTCTGGCACGTGGTAATGGCCAGAAATGATGTTTCAACAACCAGTTTTAATGCAAAATGGGTCGCATTCTTCTTTAGCATGGCCAAAATTTCAGGGCATGGGTCTGTAAGGATGCCCATGCTATTTTAATGCATCTTCATTCAATGAGGAATGGCTCCCACGTTTTTACACATTTTCTCTCTCCTGAGGCTCGACCCATGCACTGTAAAAGCCAGATTTGGCTCATTTTTCAAAGGGTTGTTCATCTTTTCTGCTCTGCTCTCCTTTCTTTTCTTCCCTAGGGTTGAAAATGGAGTTTGAACCTCCTCCCCTACTCTGTAATGGAATTTTTTACCTTTTACCATTAAAATGATGTTCTGTGCAAACTTCTGGAGCAACAAAAAACATGTTTTGTGATGCATCTGTCCATCCTTGCTCGTTTTTGCTTGTTTTCTTCTTGCCTCTCTTCATTGCAGGTATTTGTGCACGTTTAAATGTTCATTGCAAGGTTGGAGCTGTGTTCATAGTAGTTTTGATAGATGTTCTTCATTTTCCTTCTCTGGTGTATCACCTTTTAGTTTACGTTTATTTTTACGCACTTTTCTATCTTACCCTGTCTCCTTGGAGGTTAGATTAGGATTTGATTCAAGCCTGCCTGCACTGTGAATAACAGATCTGATCAGAGGAGTTTAGGAAGAGGAACCAGCCTTCTAATCTGGAGATTCCTTTCTCATTTTTGCAAGTCCCACACTTGGAGAGAGGTTTCAATGTTGTGCAATCACACTGGATGCTTAGAATGATCAAACTAGAAATCTGATCAACATCCAGGGGGTGCTGCTGATTTGCACCCTAACAGTTTTGGCACGCCCGGTGGGACCTTAGAGGTCTTCCACTTTATCTTTGATAGGTTGGTGTGTTCCTGTTAAAGATTCAGCCTTTTGGAGGCACTTTCAAAAGCACATTTGGCAACTCCATATGGTAAATAACTCATTCTCTGAGTTGCAGACCCATTTTCCATCCATTTCCATCCATCTTCTTTCCATCTCTTTCATCCTTTTCCATTCCATGAAGTTGTGCAATCATGACTTCATTTCCATCATGGAATTCACATTTTCAACAACAGCAGTATATCACACCTCCAACATGTTTTACAAATCCTCCAAATCAGCATTTTGATCAAATTCAAAATCAGCATGTCTACCCATATGAGCAGCAGTACCAAAGTCAGTTTGGTTGTGAAGCACATCAAGAGCAAGGGTATGCATGCAATGAAGACAATCAAATGGAAGATGCAGATTTTGTGGAAAAAATCCAAAAGATGGAGGCAAAGATGGTGCAATCAAGAGCAGCAACTCAAATGAAGGCTTTCAGAATTGGTTGCAGGACTCCTTGTCCATGGGGAGGCCCTTTTCCAAGACACTTCAGCCCTCAGGAGAAGCTAGACTTTATGATGAAGATGCTGCCCCAACTTGCACAATGGACAGCAGAAATAGAGGCCTATACACTTGGTGTTGAACAACCTTGTCAATGGGTAAGTTCTACACCATCATCTGGTTTTTCTCTTCCCATTACTCAAGCAGCATCATCTCATTTGGAATTTCAAATTCTAAATCCAGT
This sequence comes from Taxus chinensis, assembly GCA_019776745.2. NCBI lineage: Eukaryota > Viridiplantae > Streptophyta > Pinopsida > Cupressales > Taxaceae > Taxus > Taxus chinensis. The sequence continues at coordinate 47,323,526 of CM034148.1, forward strand.
CAATGCTTCCCCAGGAGTTAATTCCATTTCTCCATTCCCTAGTCTTCCACCACATCTCAATTCTTCTTCCTTTTTCCCTCCCCTCCAAACAGCCAGAAATTCCCTCCAAAGAAACAAGAGTTTCTACCTCCTCCACCACCACGAAAAATTGCCAAATCAATTGAGTTACAATCCACTTCTCCTCTTGCATTCCCAAATCCATGTTGGGAGGGTAAAAATCAGAATGCCAGTTAAGAAAAACAACAGCAAAAAGAAAATCCAAACAAAGATGAAGAAATTCAAAGTCTAAAGATTTGGGCTCTTAAATTTGGGATGACAAAGATCCCCTTGATGGTTAAGCCTTCAGAAGAGGTTGGAGTTGGAAAACAAGTGGTGGTTAGGACTGATTTTGTGCAGTAGGAGAAGAGCAAAAAGAAGAAGCAGATCAGCAGTCAGTTTGCTCAAAAAGTAGTGTCCATGTTAGCATTCTATTTGAAGAGAATGTTGATTCAATTCAAGTTGCACAATCAGCCATAGAGGAAGAAATCTCAGAAGAAGATCTTGCAGTCCCAACTTGTCCTCTAGAGCAGCAGATCGAAGAGTTTGACTTAACAAACTTCGTGCTAGAGGAAGAGTTCTATCAAGAGCAAGATTGTCTTCAAGTAGTAGAGGAGGAAGAAGCTGCTCCAAATCCAAAAGAAGAGGAGCACATTCTAGTTGTGGAGGAGAAAATTACAGATCCAAGGGCTTTGAGCACAAAGCAGGCTACAGGAGAACCTTCAGTTCTTCTTTCTACTTCATCTCTCTCAAGTTCTAGTGCTGAAGAAGAGTTTGATCTCTCAAACTCAATGTTGGAGGATGAAAGAAACCATGATGATCAAGTTACAGATCAAGAGGACACCATGGAGGAAGTTGAGCATTTGCAGCAGGACAATAATGAGATAGTTTATCTATCATATTTGGAGGACTATTTTGATGAAGAAGAACCGGTTGAGTTCCTACCATTCTCTCTTTCATCATCCACGTTCCAAATACTTGAGCCTGCTGTCATGAAGGAGAGCATTCATTTGTAGCAGCCTGCATCTTATAGCAGCTCTTTGGAACCAAGATTGGAAGATTTTAATCTTTCATGTTCTTCATTGGAGGAAGAGAAAGGGCAAAAAAGTCCTACCATTGCTTCCACATCACCCACCCAAGAAGGTCTACAAGAAGACTCCATTTTTGGAGTTGAAAATCAGAGCTATGGGCATATCAAACGGATCATACCTTGCCCAATAAGGTATTTGACTTCATTGGAGTCAAAGGAGAAGTCACAACCAGTCATGCTTGCTCTTAAGCATGAGGATGAGCTACAAAGAACCAAGGATCAGCTGTCATACCTCTCCAATCCAAATGCAGAACAACTAAAAGAGGTATTGAATTTGCCTTCACCTGATACCTTGATGATTTGGGTGGAAGACCAGCTTCTTGTTGATTTTCCATTCATCCAATCAGCCATGTTCAATGCCAAATCAGTTGCATGGTTGCCAATTTTGAAGAAAGGAAGCTATTTTGCACAACCAGTTGTAGGGTTTGTTTAGCCCACTTTTGCTTCCAGTTAGAGTAGGATAGGTAGTTTTGCTTTCAGTAAAAGAAGTGCTTGTGCACACTCTGCATGTTCCATTTGGAGCATGTATGATTTTTCAGTTTTGTACATAGTTTTTGTGGTGCTGGTTTTGCTCTTGCACAGTCCATTTCAGTGGGTTTCCAAGTGGCTCAGAGAGGAGGTTTTCAAAGTTCAGATCAGTTTGCAGGCTACAACTCATGACTCCATGCCCAATGGATGCTTCAGGCAACTGGTAACTTCATCCAGCAGGCAGATGACCCCGCTGAGTCGCCAAAATTGTTATCCAAAATTCACCCCCTCAGGGTAATTTTGATAACATGCATCAAATTATTCAGTCCCAAGCAAGTAAGATTGATTCGAGGCCCAAAATCATTTTTTTTGGGCCTCCCTCGGCCCTTTTCTAACTCTCCCATCCAAGAAGAAATCCCAACAAGTTGAGAAAATGGAAAAAATGTAAAAAATAAGGTTGCAGGACTGTTTTAAAGCATTTCGGGTCTGAAGGGTTCGGGTCGTACTGAGGTTCGTCGTACCAAGCTTGGGGCCGAAAAAGCAAGAAAATCAGCTAAGTCAGACATTTTTGTCCCAGGCGGTCCGCGGGACAGTTGGGATGTCGGGACACGAGGGACGTGAAAAGCTGAAATGGCCGAAAGCAAGGAAAATCGTCTAAGTTTTGTTTCACGCGGTTTGGGACAGCCGAGACAAAAGTATGCGTGGGACACGAATCGGCCGGTTTTCTGAAAGACAGTCCATTTCGGGTGGTTTGGAGATATTTTTCCCAGGAAGTCTGCGGGACAGTTGGGACAAAAGTACGCGAGGGACGCAAAAAGGTGAAAAAGGCGCAAAAGAGAGAAGCCCGAACCGGCCGAAGTAGGGATTTTCATCCGGGACAGCCGGGACAAAAGTACATGAGGGACGCGTAGAACACGAAAAGGTGAAAAAGGCGCAAACAAAGAACAAGGAAGCCTAAATCGGCCGAAGCAGGAGATTTTCGTCCTGGGACATCCAGGACAAAAGTACACGAGGGATGCGTGGGACGTGAAAAGGTGAAAAGGCCACAAAAGAGACAAGGAGGCCCGTGGACGAATCAGAATGTGCCACGTGTCAGAAGGGGAAAAAGTTGGAAATTTGGCTAAGTGTTTCACCAAAAATCCAAAAGGAGTGTTTTAGCCCGCCCCCCTTATTGCGAGCCAATAGAATCTCGCCACGTGTCCAGGTGGCGCCAGAAATTTGAAAAGCCCGCAAGGAAATTTTGGAGGGTCAAACCCGCATCCAATGGGGTTTTGACACGGGTCCAAGTCAAAATTTCAAAGTGACCCGTGGAAAATTTAGAAAAGACAGGCCCGCGTCTAATCAGCGCCCGCCACGTGTCCTCACCTCATCGGCCCGGCGGGAAAATTTTGAAAAAATTTCCAAAGGCAAAAATAAAGGAAAATGGTCAGGAAGGGCCCGCATCTAATGAAATCATTCCATGTGGAACTTGGGTGGTGGAGCATAGGTAAAATTCAAAAAAATTTCCAAAGACCAAAATAGGTCAAAATTTCAAATTTTTGCCCGTCGATCCGATTTTGGCCTGTTTTTGCCCTAAATCTTCAAATGGCCATAACTTTCGATCCAGAGCTCAGATTTTCACGTTCTTTATATCAATGGAAAGCTGGTGAAATTATCTACATGATTCCTGGGGTAATTATTGCATTTTGGTTCAGTTTGGAGAGATAAAATCAAGAAACATCTCTGGCACGTGGTAATGGCCAGAAGTGATGTTTCAACAACCAGTTTTAATGCAAAATGGGTCACATTCTTCTTCAGCTATGGCCAAAAATGTCAGGGCATGGGTCTCATACGGATGCCCATGCTATTTTAATGCATCTTCATTCAATGAGGAATGGCTCCCACATTTTTACACGTTTTCTCTCTCCTGGGCTCGACCCATGCACTGTAAAAGCCAGATTTGGCTTATTTTTCAAAGGGTTGTTCATCTTTTCTGCTCTGCTCTCCTTTCTTTTCTTCCCTAGGGTTGAAAATGGAGTTTGAACCTCCTCCCCTGCTCTGTAATGGCATTTTTTTCCTTTTACCATTAAAATGATGTTCTGTGCAAACTTATGGAGCAACAAAAAACATGTTTTGTGATGCATCTGTCCATCCTTTCTGTGTTTTTGCTTGTTTTCTTCTTGCCTCTCTTCATTGTAGGTATTTGTGCACGTTTAAATGTTCATTACAAGGTTGGAGCTGTGTTCATAGTAGTTTTGATAGATGTTCATACATTTTCCTTCTCTGGTGTATCACCTTTGTTAGTTTACGTTTCAATTTTTACGCATCTTCTCTATCTCCCTGTCTCCTTGGAAGTTAGATTAGGATTAGGATTCAAACCCTCTGCATTTTTTCGTGTGCAAATAACAGATCTTATGGCAGGTAGTTTAGGAAGAGGAACCAACCTTCTCTAGAGATTCCTTTCTCATTTTTGCAAGTCCCACACTTGGAGAAAGGATTCAATGTTGTGCAATCACAATGGATGCTTAGAATGATCAAACTAGAAATCTGATCAACATCCAGGGGTGCTGTGATTCACCCTAACAGTTTTGGCACGCCCGGTGGGACCTTAGAGGTCTTTCACTTTATCTTTGACATGTTGGTGTGTTCTTATTAAAGATTCAACCTTTTGGAGGCACTTTCAAAAGCACATCTGGTGACTCCATCTGGTAATTAACTCATTCTCTGAGTTGCAGACCACTTTTTCATCCATTTCCATCCATCCTTCATCCTTCTTTCCATCTCTTTCATCCTTTTCCATTCCAGGAAGTTGTGTAATCATGACTTCATTTCCATCGTTGAATTCACATTTACAATAGCAGTATATCACACCTCCAACATGTTTTACAAATCCTCCAAATCAGCATTTTGATCAAATTCAAAATCATCATATCTACCCATATGAGCAGCCAGTGCCAAATTTAGTTTGGATGTGAACCACATCGAGAGCAAGGGTACGCATGCAATGAAGACAATCAAATGGAAGATGCATATTTTGTGGAAAAAATCCAAAAGATGGAGGTAAAGATGGTGCAATCAAGAGCAGCAGCTCAAATGAAGGCTTTCAGAATTGGTTGTCGGACTCCTTGTCCATGGGGAGGCCCTTTTCCAAGACACTTCAGCCCTCAGGAGAAGCTGGACTTTATGATGAAGATGCTGCCCCAACTTGCACAATGGACAACAGAAATAGAGGCCTATACACTTGGTGTTGAACAACCTTATCAATGGGTGAGTTCTACACCATCATCTGGTTTTTCTCTTCCCATTACTCAAGCAGCATCATCTCATTTGGAATTTCAAATTCTAAATCCAGTCAATGCTGCCCCAGGAGTTAATTCCATTTCTCCATTCCCTAATCTTCCACCACATCTCGATTCTTATGTCCTTTTCCCTTCCAAACAGCCATTCCGTCCAAAGAAACAAGAGTTTCTACCTCCTCCACCACCACGAAAAATTGCCAAATCAATTGAGTTACAATCCACTTCTCCTCTTGCATTCTCAAATCCATGTTAAGAGGATAAAAATCAGAATGTCAGTCAAGGAAAACAACAGCAGAAAGAAGAGCCAAACAAAGATAAAGAAATTCAAAGTCTGAAGAGTTGGGCTCTTAAATTTGGGATGAAAAATATCCCCTTGATGGTTAAGCCTTTAGAAGAGGTTGGAGTTGGAAAACAAGTGGTGGTTAGGACTGAATTTGTTGCAGCAGGAGAAGAGAAAAAAGAAGAAGCAGATCAGTAATCAGTTTTCTCAGAAAGTAGTGTCAATGTTAGCATTCTATTTGAAGAGAATGTTGATTCAATTCAAGTTGCACAATCAGCCATAGAGGAAGAAAGCTCAGAAGAAGATCTTACAGTCCCAACTTGTCCTCTAGAGTAGCAGATCGAAGAGTTTGACTTAACGAACTTCGTACTAGAGGAAGAGTTCTATCAAGAGCAGGATTGTCTTCAAGTAGTAGAAGAGGGAGAAGCTGCTCCAAATCCAAAAGAAGAGGATCACATTCTAGTTGTGGAGGAGAAAATTGTAGATCCAAGGGCTTTGAGTGCAAAGCAGGATATAAGAGAACCTTCAGTTCTTCTTTCTACTTCATCTCTCTCAAGTTCTAGTGCTGAAGAAGAGTTTGGGCTACCTCTCAAACTCAATGTTGGAGGATGAAAGAAACCATGATGATCGAGTTACAGATCAAGAGGACACCATGGAGGAAGTTGAGCATTTGCAGCAAGACAACAATAAGGTAGTTTATCTGTCAGATTTGGAGGACTGTTTTGATGAAGAAGAACTGGTTGAGTTCCCACCATTCTCTCTTTCATCATCCACGTTCCAAATACTTGAGCCTGTGGTCATGAAGGAGAACATTCACAAACAGTAGCCTGCATCTTATAGCAGCTCTTTGGAACTAAGATTGGAAGATTTTAATCTTTCATGTTCTTCATTGGAGGAAGAGAAAGGGTAGAAAAGTCCTACCATTGCTTCCACATCACCCACCCAAGAAGGTCTATAAGAAGACTCCATTTTTGGAGTTGAAAATTAAAGCTATGGGCATATCAAATGGATCATACCTTGCCCAATAAGGTATTTGACTTCATTGGAGTCAAAGGAGAAGTCACAACCAGCCATGCTTGCTTCTAAGCGTGAGGGTGAGCTACAAAGTACCAAGGATCAGCTGTCATACCTCTTCAATCCAAATGTAGAGCAACTAAAAGAGGTATTGAATTTACCTTCAGCTGATACCTTGATGATTTGGGTGGAAGACCAGCTTCTTGTTGATTTTCCATTCATCCAATCAGCCATGTTCAATGCCAAATCAGAAGTAGGTAGGTTTGCTTTCAGTAAAAGAAGTGCTTGTGCACACTCTGCATGTTCCATTTGGAGCATGTATGATTTTTAGTTTTGTACATAGTTTTTGTGGTGTTGGTCTTGCTCTTGCACAGTCCATTTCAGTAGGTTTCCAAGTGGCTCAGAGAGGAGGTTTTCAAAGTTCAGATCAGTTTGCAGGCTACAACTCCTGACTCCATGCCCAATGGATGCTTCAGGCAACTGGCAACTTCATCCAGTAAGCAGATGACCCCACTGAGTCACCAAAATTGTTATCCAAAATTAACCCCTCAAGGTAATTTTGATAACATGCACCAAATTATTCAATCTCGAGCAAGTAAGATTGATTCAAGGCCCAAAATCATGTTTTTGGGATCCCCTCAGCCTTTTTCTAACTCTCCCATCCAAGAAGAAATCCCAACGAGTTAGAAAAAATGGAAAAAATGTAGAAAATAAGGTTGCAGGACTGTTTTAAGGTATTTCAGGTCTGAAGGGTTCGGGTCGTACTGAGGTTTGTCGTACCAAGCTTGGGGCCAAAAAAGTAAGAAAATCGGCTATGTCTTTTTTCCCAGGCAGTCCGCGGGACAGTCGGGACTTCGGGACGTGAGGAAAATGAAAATCTGAAATGGCCAAAAATAAGAAGAAAAATCGTCTAAGTCTTCGTTTCGCGCGGTTTGGGACAGTTGGGCCAAAAGTACGCGGGGGACGCGAACCGGCTGATTTGCCGACAGACAGTCCATTTCGTGCGGTTCAGAGATATTTATCCCAGACAGTTTGGGACATCCAGGCCAAAAGTACGCGTGGGATGCGAAAAGCCGAAAGAGCCGCCAACGAATGGAATCTCGCCACGTGTCTTCACCTCAAACAGGAACAAGGAAGCCTGAATCGGCCGAAGCAGGAGATTTTTGTCCAGGACAGCCAGGATAAAAGTACGCGAGGGACGCGTGAGGCGCGAAAAGGCGAGAGGGCCGCAAACAAAAACAAGGAGGCCCGCAGATGAATCAGAGCGTGCCACGTGTCAGAAGAGGAAAAGTTGGAAATTTGGCTAAGTGTTTCACCAAAAATCCAAAAGGAGTGTTTTGGCCCGCTGCCCCGGCCAACGAATCAGGTCATGCCACGTGTCCAAGTGGCAAGAAATTTTCAAAGGATGAGCCCATGGATGAACTAGAGCCTGACACGTGTCATCCAAGTGGTGAAGCGCAGAAAAAATTGAAAATTTTCCAAAATGTGAAAAGAGGTAAAATTCAAAAAAAATTCCCGCCGATCCGTTTTTGGGCCTGTTTTTGCCCTAAATCTTCAAATGGCCATAACTTTCGATCCAGAGCTCGGATTTTCACGTTCTTTATATCTATGGAAAGCTGGTGAAATTATCTACATGATTCTGAGGTCATTTTTGCATTTTGATGGAGTTTGGAGAGAGAAAATTGGGAAACGCCTCTGGCACGTGGTAATGGCCAGAAATGACGTTTCAACAACCAGCTTTAATGCAAAATATAGTTCGCCGCTTTTGTTAGGGTTCTCACCTACCGCCATAATGAGATGATTTAAATGTAACCTAGAGGTGGTTGGGGTAGATTTGGATTTCCTCTCTCTTCCCTCTCTCATTCTTCACTATAAATTGTAAGGAGGGGCTTCTTTCTAAAGGTCGAACATTCCTGTTTGCCCCTCCCTTCTTCTCTTTGCAGGTGAATTTGTGGAGTTCGAACCTCCCATTTAAAACTGTAATGCAACTTTTCCTCTTGGCATTTTGTAGTGTATTGTATCAATCTTTGGAGCAAGTAATGCATGTCTGTGGATGATTCTCAACTTTGTCTGTGTTCATTTGCATCCTCCTGATCTTTCACTGCAAATTTTGTTATCTGTGCATGATCTTGCATCAAATTTTAATGGCTTGTGTTTATTGGCAAGATAGGTGTTCTTCATTCCTCGGTGCATCACCTTTGTTAGTTTACGTTTATTTTTACGCATCTTCTTACCCTGTCTCCTTGGCAAGTTAGATTAGATTTTTGAGTAAATCCTTTGCATTTTTTTGTGTGCATCTGAACAGAGGAATAGGAACCAACCTTCTCTGGAGATTCCCTTCTCATTTTTGTAAGTCCCACACTTTGATAAAGGATTCAATGTTGTGCAATCACACTGGATGCTTAGAATGATCAAACTAGAAATCTGATCAACATCCAGGGGTGCTGTGATTCACCCTAACAGTTTTGGCACGCCCGGTGGGACCTTAGAGGTCATTCATTTTATCTTTGACATATTGGTGTGTTCCTATTAAAGATTCAGCCTTTTGGAGGCACTTTCAAAAGCACATCTGGTGACTCCATCTGGTAAATAACTCATTCTCTGAGTTACAGACCACTTTTTCATCCATTTCCATCCATCCTTCTTTCCATCTCTTTCATCCTTTTCCATTCCAGGAAGTTGTGTAATCATGACTTCATTTCCATCATGGAATTCACATTTACAACAGCAGTATATCACACCTCCAACATGTTTTACAAATCCTCCAAATCAGCATTTTGATCAAATTCAAAATCAACATATCTACCCATATGAGCAGCAGTGCCAAAGTCAGTTTGGTTGTGAAGCACATCGAGAGCAAGGGTACGCATGCAATGAAGACAATCAAATGGAAGATGCATATTTTGTGGAAAAAATCCAAAAGATGGAGGTAAATATGGTGCAATCAAGAGCAACAGCTCAAATGAAGGCTTTCAGAATTGGTTGTCGGAATCCTTGTCCATGGGGAGGCCCTTTTCCAAGACACTTCAGCACCTCAGGAGAAGCTAGACTTTATGATGAAGATGCTGCCCCAACTTGCACAATGGACAGCAGAAATAAAGGGCCTATACACTTGGTGTTAAACAACCTTGTCAATGGGTAAGTTCTACACCACACCATCATCTGGTTTTTCTCTTCCCATTACTCAAGCAGCATCATCTCATTTGGAATTTCAAATTCTAAATCTAGTCAATGCTTCCCTAGGAGTTAATTCCATTTCTCCATTCCCTAGTCTTCCACCACATCTCGATTCTTCTGTCCTTTTCCCTTCCAAACAGCCATTCCCTCCAAAGAAACAAGAGTTTCTACCTCCTCCACCACCATGAAAAATTGCCAAATCAATTGAGTTACAATCCACTTCTCCTCTTGCATTCCAAAATCTATGTTGGGAGGATAAAAATCAGAATGCCAGTCAAGGAAAACAGCAGCAGAAAGAAGAGCTAAACAAAGATAAAGAAATTCAAAGTCTGAAGAGTTGGGCTCTTAAATTTGGGATGAAAAAGATCCCCTTATGGTTAAGCCTTCAGAAGAGGTTGGAGTTGGAAAACAAGTGGTGGTTAGGACTGAATTTTTTGCAGCAGGAGAAGAGCAAAAAGAAGAAGCAGATCAGCAGTCAGTTTGCTCAGAAAGTAGTGTCCATGTTAGCATTCTATTTGAAGAGAATGCTGATTCAATTCAAGTTGCACAAACAGCCATAGAGGAAGAAAGATCAGAAGAAGATCTTACAGTCCTAACTTGTCCTCTAGAGCAGCAGATCGAAGAGTTTGACTTAACGAACTTCGTACTAGAGGAAGAGTTCTATCAAGAGCAGGATTGTCTTCAAGTAGTAGAGGAGGAAGAAGCTGCTCCAAATCCAAAAGAAGAGGAGCACATTCTAGTTGTGGAGGAGAAAAATGTACATCCAAGGGCTTTGAGCACAAAGCAGGCTACAGGAGAACCTTCAGTTCTTTTTTCTACTTCATCTCTCTCAAGTTCTAGTACTGAAGAAGAGTTTGATCTCTCAAACTCAATGTTGGAGGATGAAAGAAACCATGGTGATCAAGTTGCAGATCAATAGAACACCATGGGAGAGGTTGAACATTTACAGCAGGATAACAATGAGGCAGTTTACTTGTCTTATTTGGAGGACTATTTTGATGAAGAAGAACCGGTTGAGTTTCCACCATTCTCTCTTTCATCATCCACGTTCCAAACACAAGAGCCTGCTATCATGAAGGAGAGCACCCATTTGCAGTAGCCTGCATCTTATAACAGCTCTTTGGAACTAAGATTGGAAGATTTTAATCTTTCATGTCCTTCATTGGAGGAAGAGAAAGGGCAGAAAGGTTCTACCATTGCTTCCACATCATCCATTCAAGAGGGTCTACAAGAAGACTCCATTTTTGGAGTTGAAAATCAGAGCTATGGGCATATCAAACGGATCATACCTTGCCCAATAAGGTATTTGACTTCATTGGAGTCAAAGGAGAAGTCACAACCAGTCATGCTTGCTTCTAAGCATGAGGGTGAGCTACAAAGTACCAAGGATCAGCTATCATACCTCTCCAATCCAAATGCAGAACAACTAAAAGAGGTTTTGAATTTGCCTTCAGCTGATACATTGATGATTTGGGTGGAAGACCAGCTTCTTGATGATTTTCCACTCATCCAATCAGCCATGTTCAATGCCAAATCAGTTGCATGGTTGCCAATTTTGAAGAAAGGAAGCTATTTTGCACAACCAGTTGCAGGGTTTGTTTAGCCCACTTTTGCTTCTAGTTAGAGTAGGATAGGTAGTTTTGCTTTCAGTAAAAGAAGTGCTTATGCACACTCTACATGTTCCATTTGGAGCATGTATGATTTTTAGTTTTGTACATAGTTCTTGTGGTGCTGGTTTTGCTCTTGCACATTTCATTTTAGTGGCATTTTGGTGAGAACAACTCTAAGTTCAGTGGAATTCAAGTGGCTCAGAGAGGAGGTTTTCAAAGTTCAGATCAATTTGCAGGCTACAACTCATGACTCCATGCCCAATGGATGCTTTAGAAAACTGGTAACTTCATCTAGCAGGTAGATGACCTTGCTGAGTCGCCAAAATTGTTATCCAAAATTCACCCCTCAAGGTAATTTTGATAACATGCATAAAATTATTCAGTCCCGAGCAAGTAGATTGATTCGAGGCCCAAAATCATGTTTTTCGGGGTCCCCTCGGCCTTTTTCTAGCTCTCTCATCCAAGAAGAAATCCCAACGAGTTGAGAAAATGGAGAAAATGCAAAAAACAAGGTTGCAGGACTATTTTAAAACATTTCAGGTCTGAAGGGTTCGGGTCGTACTGAGGTTCGTCATACCAAGCTTGGGGCCGAAAAAGCAAGAAAAATCACCTAAGTCTTTTGTTTCGCGCGGTTTGGGACAGCCGGGACAAAAGTACAGGAGGGACGTGAAAAGTGGAAATGGCCGAAAGCAAAGAAAATTGTCCAAGTCTTGTTTCGCGCGGTTTGGGACAGCCGGGACAAAAGTACGCGTGGGACGCAAATCGGCCGATTTGCCGACAGACAGTCCATTTCGGGTGGTTCAGAGATATTTGTCCCAGGCAGTCCAGGACAGTTGGGACAAAGGTACACCAGGGACGTGTGGGATGTGAAAAGGAAAAAAGGCCGCAAACAGGAACAAGGAAGCCCGAATCAGCCGAAGCAGGAGATTTTCGTCTGGGACAGTTGGGACAAAAGTACGCGAGGGACGCGTGGGACGTGAAAAGGTGAAAAGGCTGCAAACAGGAACAAGAAATCCTGAATTGGCCGAAGCAGGATATTTTCATCCAGGATAATTGGGAAAAAAGTACATGAGGGACGCATGGGATGTGAAAAGGTGAAAAGGCCGCAAACAGGAACAAGGAAGCTTGAATCGGCCGAAGCAGGAGATTTTCATCCTGGACAGTTGGGACAAAAGTACGCGAGGGACGCGAAAAGGCCGCAAAAGAGACAAGGAGGCCTGCAAATGAATCAAAATGTGCCACGTGTCAGAAGGGGAAAAATTTGGAAATTTGGCTAAGTTTTTCACCAAAAATCCAAAAGGAGTGTTTTAGCCCGCCCCCGTTATTGCGAGCCAATAAAATCTCGCCACATGTCCAAGTGGCACAAGAAATTGGCAAAGCTCGCCAGGAAATTCTGGAGGGTCAAACCCACATCCAATGGGGTTTTGACACATGTCCAAGTCAAAATGTCGAAGTGACCCACGGAAAATTTAGGAAAGGAAGGCCCGCGTCTAATCAGCGCCCGCCACGTGTCTTCACCTCCTTGGCCTGGCGGGAAAATTTTGAAAATTTTTCCAAAGGAAAAAACAAAGGGAAATGGTCAGGAAGGGCCCGCGACCAATGAAATCATGCCACATGGCACTTGGGTGGTGGAGCAAAGGGAAAATTCTAATTTTTTTTTTCCAAAGACCAAAACGGGTCAAAATTTCAATTTTTTTCCCGCCGATCCGTTTTGGGCATGTTTTTGCCCTAAATCTTCAAATGGCCATAACTATCGATCCAGAGCTCAGATTTTCACGTTCTTTATATCAATGGAAAGCTAGTGAAATTATCTACATGATTCTGGGGCCAATTTTGCATTTTGGTTTAGTTTTGAGAGATAAAATCAAGAAACATCTCTGGCACGTGGTAATGGCTAGAAATGACATTTCAACAACCAGTTTTAATGCAAATGGGTCGCATTCTTCTTCAGCATGGCAAAAATGTCAGGGGATGGGTATGTAAGGATGAACATTCTATTTTAATACATCTTCATTCAATGAGGAATGGTTCCCATGTTTTTTCACATTTTCTCTCTCCTGGGCTCGACCCTTGCACTGTAAAAGCCAAATTTGGCTCATTTTTCAAAAGGGTGTTCATATTTTCTGCTCTGCTCTCCTTTCTTTTCTTCCCTAGGGTTGAAAATGGATTTTGAACCTCCTCCCATGCTTTGTAATGACATTTTTTTCCTTTTACCATTAAAATGATATTCTGTGCAAACTTCTGGAGCAACAAAAAACGTGTTTTGTGATGCATCTGTCCATCCTTGCTCATTTTTTGCTTGTTTTCTTCTTGCCTCTCTTCATTGCAGGTATTTGTGCACGTTTAAATGTTCATTGCAAGGTTAGAGCTATGTTCATAAGTAGTTTTGATAGATGTTCAACATTTTCCTTCTCTGGTGTATCACCGTTTTAGTGTAGGCTTTTGTTTTTTTCCTCTTTTCTCTCTCTCCCTGTCTCCTTGGAGGTTAGATTAGGATTAGATTAGATTGCCTACACTGGAACAAATTGTGGCAGGTAGTTTAGGAAGAGGCACCAGCCTTCTCTGGAGATTCCTTTCTCATTTTTGCAAGTCCCACACTTGGAGAGAGGTTTCAATGTTGTGCAATCACACTGGATGCTTAGAATGATCAAACTAGAAATCTGATCAACATCCAGGGGGTGCTGCTGATTTGCACTAACAGAACCCTAGAGTGATGATCATCTATCTAACCTTCTCCCTGGAGATCCTTTTGGGAACTTTGATTCCACCATTTTGAGAATTTATGTCATTTTTGACGAGGATGATAAAAAATGCACAATAATACAAGAATGAATATTATAATTTATAAATTGAATTCATTCGGGATATTAATTACAATGATAGAGGTTACATTTTATAATGTTTGATCTCCTAAAAAGGTGGAGTCAAACTTTATCTTCAATCCCTCATATCACTCTCCATGAATCTCTCAAATTTATCCCTAGGATATCTCTCACATCCCTTTATTATATCACACACCAAAATAGCTATGTGAGCTGTTTATTTAACAAGTTCACTCACACACAACTATTAATTATATTATTGATATGAGTTATATTAACTCATTATTAATAATATTACAATTTATTAATAATGTCACAATATATTTGTAACAGAGGATTCCATGATCTCTGAAGTAGCAAGGGGACATGATAAAAAGAAGGGGAATTCACAAATATGGACCCTACATTTCGATGGAGCTGAAAGTAAGAATGACTCAGGAGCTAGAGTATACATGGTATCCCCTAATGGAAGAAAGATACTCTTGTCATTTCATTTCCAATTCTCATGTACCCATAATGAGGTAGAATATGAGGCCTTGGTGTACGACTTGTCCATATAAAGAAAGGAAGGCATTAGGTAGTTGAGAGTGTTTGGTGATCAATCAATTTACAAATCAAATCTAGCCTGAAATTGAGGAAGCATATGGGGATCAGATAATCCAACTTAAAACGAATAAGATTCTGAAAGGGTGAATTACCCTTGAGAATATTTTTGACTGAAACGATGCTAGTTCCGACCAAAGAAAGTTTGTAGCAATAAAAGAGGACTATGTCGAAATAGAAATATCTAAAGAAAGAATATTAAATGTCGATATGGCTTGGACATATGACGATCTACATGGCTATGAAAAAGACATTATCCAGCACACCATCGGCCTTAAGGAAGGGACTAAGCCGGTCCGTCAAAAGCAAAGGCCCGTGAACCCAAAGATAGAATCCCCCATGGATGAAAAATTGAGGAATCCGCTAGAGGCTCGTATAATCTTCCCTATCAAACACATGACACAGGTCTCCAATCTGGTTCTTGTAAGAAAGAGGAATGACGAAATTCAGCTCTGTGTAGATTTCAGAGATCTAAATACGGCCTCCCTGAAGGATCACTACCCTTTACCCTCAATGGAACAAATATTACAGACAGTCGTAGGCTCTGAGATGTTTTCCCTGTTAGATTGTTTTTTGGGCTATAATCAAATATGGCTCGTAGAAGGGATCAATATAAGACCACCTTCACAACTAAATGGGGAACTTTCGCCTATGCATAAATTCCTTTTAGGCTCACCAATGTTGGGGCTACCTTTCAAAGGGAAATGGATTCTGTGTTTGGGGAATTAATAAACAAAGTGATCCTCATATACCTTGATGACCTCACAGTGTTCACCAAAACAATGGAGGGACATTTCGACGCTTTAGAGGTTGTATTAAAAAAATGCCAAGAATTTAGAATATCTCTAAACCAGAAGAACTGTGTTTTTGGAGTGCCCCAGTGCAAACTCCAAGGACATATTGTGTCAAAGGAAGGAATCTCTATCGACCTCGAAAGAATCAAGGCCATCTTGGAACTTCCCTTGTTGGTTAATAGGAAGGCCGCTCAATCCTTCTTAGGAAAAATTAACTTTGTCAGCAAATTTATCTTGCTCTTTGCGGGGAGGATCCATCGGATCACTCTCATGCTAAGAAAGGATCTCAGCTTCAAATGGACTGATGAGGGCCATCAGTCCTTCAGGTTGGTAAAAGAAAATATTACATCCATCCCGGTACTGCGCAACCCTGACCTTTGAAAATACTTCATTATGTAAGTATATGGGGGAGAGCATAATATAACATCTGTACTAACCCAAAAAAGAGAATCATAAGGAGAGGAACCTTCGGTCACCTTCTTTACAAAAACCCTCCATGACTACAAAACAAGCTAAAATTTCATGGAAAGAAAAACTTATGCTATAGTCAAGGGTTTTAAGAAATTCAGGCATCTTTCACTCACAACAAAATATGGGTCATGGTGCCTCACTCTAGGATCAAATACTATATAATGGAAATCGAGATAAATAAGAAAAGAGCTAACTAGATCACCAAGATCCTTGAGTATGATATAGAAGTAAAACCCACGAAACTCGTGATAGGAAGGGGTCTATGTAAATATCTAACGCAGGAATATATTCCCCTAAGTGATGATGGGTGTGAATAGATAATAGACCTTTAGGAAGGTGACTTCGAAGGCTGGGTCTTGGATAGGGTTCACTTTATGCAAACTGGGAAGTATCCCAACCATCTCTCCTTAAAAAAAGGAGATATTATAGGCAACAGGAGAGTAATTTTATCATTATTGATGGCTTCCTATTTAAGAGGAATTTTAATGGAATCCTACTGAGATGCCTGGAGAGTGGGAAAGCTACAAGAATCTTACATGAATTACATCATGGAAGTTTTGGAGGTCACTTTTTGGCCTAGAATATAGCCATAAAGTTCCTACAAGCAGGATATTTTTGGCCAAGTCTATTCATTGATAGTCAGGCAGAGGAAAGCAGGTACAAGGTATGCCAACTTTATGTCGGCCCATGAAGAAAGGAAACACTTCCCCTCAATCCCATCCTAATAGAAGAACCCTTGGCCTGATGGGGTCTGGAATTCATTGGAATGGTTAATCCAACTTCTAGCACTAACCACAAATGGATCCTCACAGAAACTGACTACTTCACCTGATGGGTAGAAGCGGCCCCCCTTAAAGAGGCCACAAAAATGTGATTCTAGGCCTCTTACAAGATATAACTACATGCTTTGGCCCCCCACTGCACTGTCAGATTGGATAATGCTAAGACATTTGTGGGATCCAAAGTATCTGATTTTGTGTTGAAGCACGGGATCTACCTAAAGAAGTCTTCCAATTATTATTCACAGGGAAATGATTTGGTAGAATCTACTAATAAGAACTTAATCAAACTCATAAAGTGAATGGGGCACAAGCATAATAAGTTATGTTATGAGCATATCAAGACCACCTTATGGGTTGACCAGATCACCCCGAAGAAGATCTTGAAGGATTCGCCTTATGAGATAGTCTATGGGAAAAGTGCCGTGATGCCAATTTCTCTGGAGATCCCCACATTAAAAATATTAAAACAAGGTGAGGTGGATGAAAATGGGGTAATGCAAGTGAGGCTCACTGAGACAATAGAGCTCAAAGAAAAGTGAGATTCTTCTCCTGAGGCCATGATTAGTCACCAGTAGGTGATCAATACTTGGTTCGATTGAAAGACGTCAGAACCAAACTTCTAGGTCAGAACTATGGTCTTGAAATGGGATGCACAAGCTACCAAACTTGGGAATCATAGCAAGTTTGACCCACTATGGATAGGACTTCAGAATCAGTGCATGTGAGCAACATAATATGTTTGAGCTTGAAACAATGGAAGATGACTCCTTAGCAATTCCGGTGAACGGAATTCACTTAAAGCCTTTTGTATAAGCCCCTTTGTAAAATTTGTATTATATATACAATTTTCTTTTTGTTATTTACTTCATCTTTTTTGTCCCTCTTACAAGTGTCCCAGACACGTGCCCTTCGTTAAATCCTCTTGCCCCTTTTTTAAGTCTTGAAGGGAGTGTACTTCCTTGTTTTATCTCCAAATTAATGATCCATCAACTTCCTTAGCACTCAAGAGAAAAATATTTTGAGGTGACATGAGATCCCTCAAAAGACAAAAAGTGCAGTGCTCAAATTCATTAATGAGAAAGGGGACGTTATGGAAGGTGCCTTGATTTACGCATGAGCCATTACTCTTAAAGGAGGAATGAATATTTAAGATAATGAAGTAGGTAATGAGGTTCATTCTAAATGCTAGAGCCTTCGAATAAGTTACCAAACATCACAATTAAAGAAATTTGACCATTTCCTAACACTTAAAGCGACACCATGACAACCTCCAATTCTGCACCATTGATAAATATTATGCAAGACAACCGATTCCCCCTTGTCCCCTCTAGCCAAGATTGAAATTTTTGGATGGAGGGTCTCGGTTCAGTAAACCTACTGTGATCTCAAATCCTGCCAACGATGTCTTCAATCCAACCCGCAACAAGAAGCCTAAGGCTTTGAGGGAGGCAACCTATTCCAGGTTGATCAAACTGGGAGACTCTAAAGTTTTTGGCTTTAGAAGTTAGAGCATGACGCTCACTCAATACATAGTGCCCTTAGTTTACTCCTTCCTAGAAATCATATAGATGTGTGCAAACTGTTTCAACCTCGGAGCTCACAGTATCCAGGGTAGAAATTTAATAGAAGTGATCATAACGTAGGCCATTAGAGACATGTTGGCCATAACTCATGATCCAACAACTAGATTCTATGATATGGCCAAGATCTAAAGTATTTGGGCATAATGCCAAAATAAAACCCCTTTCCTTAATAGGGAGCTGAAATAATCATACGCAAGTGGCTCTAGCACCCAAGGGTTTCCTATTCCATTGAAATTTCTTCAAGCAGATTCTCAAGATTCCTGTTCCATGCTAGGCTTCATTTTTGGACAAGATTCTAACAAAGGTGTGGAGGATTGGCAGATGCCAGCCTTGTTCCAAATGAGGTCTGTCACGAAAGAGCAGAAGTACCATTTTGATTTCGTCGAAGCCATCGCAAGATCAATGTGCGAACAACTTGCCCAATTCTCAGTGACCTCAATGTTAAGGTATTCATCCTATCTCTTTTGTCTCATCCTTTATCAGAATGTAGAATATTTTAGTCAATTTATGACTGAATATATAGGATACTGAAGTAGACCCGCAAAAGGTCATTCTAATATCTGCATGGACCCATATACTGTCTCATTCGTCAGACGTATATGAATTCTTCAATTATTTCGTGGAGCCCCTTTTTCTTGAAATTGATCCAAAGGGTATCAACAAAAGGATAAACAACTTGGTGTAATCTATCCTGACCGACCCCTTGCACCCATGCAATTACTTTTTTGCTAGAGAGAATTCTATGATTCACCTGCATGGTTTCAAGGAGGAATCTTTCATGCTTCCTAGGGTCCTCACAGAGTGAGTAGTAGGCCTAGAGATAGCCAAACAACTAGTATTCCTAGACATTGAAGTCAGCGTAGGCTGGAAAAATAAGGCTCTTTTTTATCTCCCCTTCAGCAAAGGAGGAGTCATTGTACTAAAAAGGAGGGCAAAGCATAGCCTTATAAAGAAGCTGACTTCTTATTGTTTTTCTTTAATTCAAGGCTCTTGGAGGTACAACCCAAAGGGAAAGATGGCTGCGATTCTATTGGAAAACAAAGTCCCTGACTCATGTGTCCTTGAGTCGAGGGAATTTTTTGAAATGAGGTAGAGTCTAAAGGAGGAGTCACCCGTCATAATTTTTGAGCTCAAAGACATTCCAACCCTAGTTTGGGAGACATTCCACCAAGGAAAATATAAGTATGACCCCGCTCTCACCATGACCAAGGGCATCTGAACAACCTTGAAAAAGAGGGACTGGAGCACAGAGAAAATTGAGGCCTGTTGGGAATATAGGCAAGAGATTGGCAAGACCACCCATAATTTTGAGGCTATCCCTAGTGATGAATAATGGGAGGATTTTTGGGACATGAAGCATGTGTCTGATACTAAAATTGAGGATACACTCACTATCATTCAGAGATGTCTACAAGATTGACTACGGAATCCTTTGGTCCTTGGTAATAGTAGTTGAATCCTCCACCCCTTCCTTCTCTTTCCAAACAAAATATTCCAGCTCAAACTCCTACACCACAATCTGTGACTGTTCCTTCAGTCAAGATCGCTATGGAGGATCCAATGCTGAGCCCCTCACATAAGAAATTGAGGTCCATGGTGGTTCTTATTTCTCCTCCACCTCTTCCCCTGGTGGGGGCCCCGTTTCAATATCCTCCTCCACCACCATCTTACCCTTTCATTGGTGTTCCCTTATCAGTCACCCTAACTCAATCCCTTCCTTCGCCTGAAGTCCCCATCCCCTTTCGGCCTTCCTTCAACATCCCAACATTTTCCCCCCATTGTGTGGTAGGCCCCTCCTCTGCCATAGTGACTTCAATGCCTCAACCGCAAGCAACCATTTCCTATGGCCTTCTACCTGGGTTCCCATTCTTGGGTGGGGTTGTCCCGTCTTCTTTTGAATTCCTAACTCAAGCTGAGGCTGCTAAAGCCACCCGAGACAATATAAGAGCGAAGAAGATGAAGAAGGAGATGTATGTGGGTGCAACAAAGTAGATGCGATCATTATATGACTATTAGCAGAGCTCCTTGACTATTGCATGAATCATTCCTCAGTTATTTAAAATTGTGAACAAATGCAACCCGATGACTACTCTATCATCGTCGTTGCGGTAGACCTCTCAAAGTTCTGACCCCAAGACAAAGTCGAATTAATGAACGAGACCACAATGGTAGTCATGACAGATTATTTGAAACTCAAAAATTAGATGAAGAAGGAAAAATCAAACCTTCACAGAGCAGAGGCCACTTTAGCCAGCCATCAAGCTGAGCTCAAGGGAAAGAGAAAAGAAATAGAGAATCTTCATAAGGAGTTAAGGGGAGTTCCTTTACTAGAATCCCTTGTGGATTCTCAGACTGAGGTTAGAACCCTTGCAGCCAAGCTCACCATCTTCGAGTCATCGGCCAATTTTCTCTTGCAAGAGAAAGGGATCCTTCAATAGGGGCTTGATTTAAAGAAAGCAGAGGTAGTTACAGTTCAGACCAAGCTACATCCCATTGAATCCGAAAGAGATAGCCTCTAGACAAAGATGAAATCATCAGAGGACGCGGTCAAGGATTTGATAGGAAAATTGGGAAAGTAATCCTAGAAGGGGGGGATTGTAACATTGGTAAAGGAACTATATGCTTCCTACTATGACAGAGTCATTGCTAAGGCAATGGATCTAGTCCTCATGCTCAAATTCATATACGTTACACATGAATTGTGTTACAGTGTAGTAATCGCAACCTCCACCATCACTAGCATAGTGTCTTCCAAGGTCCCCAAATCAGATTTCTTGATTCAAAAGCTTTATAATGCTTCAGAATCTACCCTTGAAGGGGTAGGGATTACAAACAGGTGGCTAATTGCCACTAAAATCAATGAGATCCTAAGCTATAACAAGGCTTCCATCAAATGCTAGAATCTCTTGATGCAACTCCACCAGGGCATCAAATATATGAAGCAGAACATCAATGAACTGGTTCAGTTAGGATTCCCTTCTCTTTTTCCCAATGACTCTACAATCCTCACAAAGGACCAAATTCAACAACTCATGGTTTCCAAACGTCAAGATAAGATCATCTTTCAGTATTTAAAGGAGAGTTCTAGTGTGGCTGAGGTGGAAGCCATTTTAAACCCTATCGTCCAGTTGGAGTTCCGCTTGCATGTAGTAGTGCAAAATCTCAAAAATTCCTCATATAAGTATATAATCAAGCTAGATCGTGCCTTCTAGGCCTTGTAAAGGAACACATACCCAACGAAGGAGGAATGGCTTGGATATCAGGCTACCTTACAATGGCTCTGAGTGGAATTTTTTGCGCCACATTTTTATTTTTTGAGCAAAGGGATCCTAGGTTTCTTCCATGGCTAACACGAAGTCCCTAGGTGAGTCACCATAATTATAGAGTCTTTTTAGTGATCTCTTTGATCAACATTTTTTCGTCCCCCCAGCCCTTATTTTTCTGATCGCTCTACTCAAAAGTGTCTAAGTATGGAATTCGATGTGGAAAGTTTCCACATATCTTGTTGGCACAAGCTGGGCATAAAGCATGCAAGGAAGGATTTCAACCTAGCATCACATCATCCACTTGTCTTGGGCTTGGAATCCTTCCTTGACACATTGCAAAGTAAAAAGAATAGTAGAAAAATGATGCGCTCTCCACATGTCACCCAAGTGCTCCTTTCAGGAAGATTTAAGGAGGAATCCTCCCCAAAATAACACGCAAATTCCATGTGTCTCTCAGGCATAGGTTGGGAATCCATTTTCAGAAAAGACTCTCAAGTGAGCATCCGTTATCCACGTGTCAAGAGAGGATTATCACCGAATCCAGGGGTGATAGTTGGGTGGATTAAAAGCAAATTGCAAATATCTCAACTAGTATTTTTAGATATTGACTCAGAATGGAAGGATCATTAAATACTGCCAGTAGAAACCCTAGTTCTAGATGTTGGAAAGAGAGCCACAAATATCTATAAAGGGGCATCCGATTCTAAGCAAAAAGAAGATGGAGCTTTTGGAGGACAAGAGGAACAAGGAATTAGAAGAGCATTTGATGGTTTAGTTTTTGTATTAGCCAAGCCTTAGCGAGACTCATTTAAAACGGAATTTGTAATCTGTGCCATTTCAGCCTTATGTATTATTTTCCATGTAAATTAAAGTTCTAGTTTTTTACACTTTGGCTTTTGTATTCTGAGTCTTTCTCTTCAATTAAGTAGTTCTAGATAATTTATGCAATCCATTGTGTTATAAGCCCTTGGGTTTTAACTTATCTTTTATCTGCATCTGTCATGTGTTCTGTCTCCTTAGCTTTGATTAATCTAAGGTGTTGTTAAATAAGTGGATCATGCTGTAACGCTCTTCAAACTATTTGTGGTAACTCACTAGAAGTCTCTCCTTTTAGAATATATCTCAGTGCTTCACCTTATTTAGTTTTGTAGCTCTTTTTAAATTTTTCTCCTAATCTTATCTCACACCACAGAGAAGAGCCAACTTCTTTAAAATCTAGAGGTCACCTTAGGGTGTATGTCCCACTAACCTAAGGTTTCCTACAACTTTGATGGTTCATCCACAAGGATCATCGTCAAAAGGAACCCAATATAAAATTTACAATATTTTACAACATATAGACTTTAACATGTATTTGATATATATTTAGGGACAACTGACACAATACATTATAGTTTTTATTGAATTTTGATACATAATCTGGGGGTCACGATAGTTTCAGCCCCTTTCAATTTTACACATCGTAGGTAGGCACTCAATAAAAATTTCATATTTTTTTAGAACACATAGACATTAACATGTATCTGATATAGATTTAGGGAGAATTGACACAATCTAGGGTAGAGTTTACTACATTTCGGTATAGAATGTGGGGGTTATGATAACTTCATTCCCTTTAGTTTTTTAGGACATATAGACATTAACATGTATCTGATATAGATTTAGGGACAATTGACACAATATGGGGTAGATTTTATTGTATTTCGGTAAAAAATGTGGGGATCATGATAAATTCATTCTATTTCAAATTTGCACATCTTAAGAACCATTATAACATACCATATGGGGGCATAGTCCTCCTCCCTATTATATATTCAATATTTCATGCTTGATACGCATGAGACCATATGTTGGTGGCATGATTATAATTCATCCCCATTTGAATTTGCAATATTTTACACACTTAAGCCTAAATTTGTTTACAATAGTGTATTCCATAGGTGGAATATTTTTTGGGTGACTAGAATGTCTTGTGAAACTCTTCTCCTCACTATTTTGGGATGAATAAACATATAATTAAACCCTTCCTCTTTTATATATGGTTCTTTAGGGTGACTAAAAATCCTTGTAACATGCTTCTTTGGTGTTGGGTCAAGTGACACTAAATTCCATTTTGGATCCTCCATTCCCATTAATAAATTAGGGAATAATCACCCCTAATCCTCCAATGGATGAGTTCCAATACATTTCTCTATGAACTTAGTCAAGGAACTTTTCCTTCGGCAAGGAAAACATGTGTACTCCTTCCTTGCTTTGCACATTTTTCAAAATTTGCAAGTTATTATTTCAAGTTTCAATTGCATTTTCAAAGAAAAGTTAAAGTTCAATTATTTTAATGGAAATTGAATACACCTTGCGTTGCATATTTCAACATGGAGATCATGTCAACACTTAAGAAAATAAAGTACCTGGAGCAAAGATAAAATATGTTTACACACTCAAGTATCATTTCTTATAAGTGAGAAATTTTAATTTCCTAGCTTAAGGGTGGGGCAAATTTACACACCTAAATTTGGTAATTTATCACTTGATATTGTCAGTATAGGATTAGTCCCTAAATCATGACTTTTATTCAAATTCCAAGCTCAATTTTCTATCCTTCATCCTATGAATGAATTTCTCTCCTAAGTTACACTACTTATTCACTTAGATAGTTATCAACATTAGTCTTAGAAGTATATCATATGTAGACACAAAATCTATGCACTTGGGTACATTTCTAGGTCTTAAAAGCATGATAGCATTTACATGATTCCTAAGAAAGAAAAATAGTAATTGAAAACTCCTTTTATCCTTTTGAATTGTCTTCTGCACTTTTATTGGATTTACACATATTGCATTCTTTCTCGCATTTGACTATTTTATATTTCTATGGCCTCAGACACTAGCATCCATTTGGGACACTAGCGCTAGGTACTCTGTCCTCTTGAGTGCTCATGTCCCTATTTATCATTTTTGTATCCTTTTGGACCCCTTTCTCTTCTTAATTAATTTTTACTACTTTGGGTCAGTCTTTCAATTGTCAATTACGAAATTCAAACAAGGGAAGCATATAAATACATAGTTATGCTTTCAAAATGAGGGACCAAGCAATAAGCATTACATACGATCACATAAGCTTACATCCAAAGGAATAAGAGCATCAAAAGAATCCATCTAGCACACTCATTAATGGGAAAAACACTGTATTCTTCTGCATACACAACATAGGAGGGGAATTTTTTTCTATTTCATCCCACACCTTCTATACATTTGCTACATTCTAAATCTAGCCCTCTATCATTTATGTAACTTGCACAAGGGCATCCTAGGGCATCATTCTGCACACTCTCACATAGAACCACATGGATTTTGAGATTTAGTGTAGCACTCAGTCATACTTTCACTCTTCGGGTGACCGTTGGGTCAATCCAACTCCCCATTTTGAATTTTTCCTTTTTAGGTTTGATATGGTTTGTGGGTATGTGTAGGTGAACTCTTTTCTTACATGTTACATGTGATATTGAAACCATAATAGAGAATTCAAAGTGACAAATTAGATAATGGAGTGAAGATCTTCAAACCCCAAAAAAGGATAATCATAAATATTTACACAGACGTCAGTGCCCATATCAGACACTAGCACCCATGCACTCCTGTCCTCCCATGGGCACTCTTTTCTAGCATAGTCAAAAGTCCCAATACTTTCTGTCAGCCACTGTAGCATCATTTCAAGTTAGATCTAGTAGCTACATAGTCTTGACTGTCCCCAGGACACATAGAAAAACAACTAAATAATCTATCAATCTCATTTGTTTAGATTTCTACATTGTTTGAATACTTAGCATTTGTATATTGTTTTATATCATCATTTATATATTATTAGTTATAGAAGTTACTCTAAAATTAGATTTAATTCTATTTTTATTAAATAATTTGGTGAACCCCATTTGTGATCAAACACTTGGATCCTTATTTTTCCTATTCTATTTGATCTTCTCTCATGGATCCTAAAGTCTCCTTGCATCAATTACTTCAAATTCACCCACCTTGAAAATATGATCTCCAAAAATCCCTAAAAACTATGTATCTCCCTCGCAGTATGCCACCTCCACAAGTCAGTGCCATCTTTGATCATCTCTCTAATGACCCTACTAGTCCTTATATCACAACCAATCAATCCATTTACAATTCAATTAAAGCTTTACATTTTTTATTTCAAGATAAAGTTCAAGTTATGGAAACCACGATTACATCTCTCACTGCTGAAATCAAACATCTAAAGGTTGCTTCTCAACCCCATGCTAGTTATTCTTCTAGACCTCATCCTAATGCTATGTCTACTACATGTAATCATATAAATGAAGTCCAGGTCTTACCACTACCAACACCTCTCATGTTTGATCTAAATACCAAGAAACATTATATTCTTCATGAGCTCCTAAATTACCAGTTGATAAAATTGCCAACTACTCATTTCTACCCTCCTTATTGACTTGCAAAATAAATAGGTATCCCATTTTGTAATTATTACAAACTTAATGGACATCATGAAAATTATTGTTATGATCTAAAACAAAGAATTAAGAACCTTGAGCATTAAGGTTTTATTTCATTTTCTACACAACACTATGCTACATGCTCATCACCAATTGCTAAATCCCATTGGGCTCCCAAATCCAATCCTTCCATGTATAATGAGAATCATGCAATTATTATTAATGTTCCTTCTCATTTCAGTCAAGAGCTACCTATCCAACCTAATGTCATACCACCTTTAAAAATGCGTACCCCATAACCTCCTCCTATAAAGTCCTCTACAACGTTACCAATTCCAACACATCAACCACATTTAAAAATTCATTCCCCATCACCTCCTCCCATCAAGTCCTCTACAATGTTACCAATTCCAAATCAGCAACCACATTTAAAAATTCATTCCTTGTCACCTTCTCCTATTAAGTGATCTACAATGTTAACAATTCGAAATAATCAACCACCAACCAAGCAAGACCAACCAATTCAACTTGTGATAGCTAACCTCTTTAAACTTCCTCATGTCAACCCAAAACCAAACCTTGGCCATACCCTTGTTCCTACCTACCATTGTGGCAACCATATATTTTCTTATATCAAATTTCAAATGCTGTCATATATATCCATCGCTCACACACTTATGGGGGATTGCACTTCCCCCCACTTCCATCATTATCAGTTGTCTCTAGTATCCAATCATAGTCTCTTTACTACATTTCATGCTTTGTGATTCATGTCTATCTTTCTCAGCATTCCTACATATTTGGTACACACATTTTATCATCATTACCCTATGACACATTCTCGTGTTATGGCTCACACCTGACTGTTGAGGGCACACTACATCAGTGAACCTCACATTACACACTTTACGCTTTGTGCTTCATAACATATATTTTCTAGCATCTACTCACACACAACACAAACATTTCCCAATGACACACTCTTGTTTTATGGTTCATTATTGACTACTAAGGGGACATTTATAAATGAAACTCATTTCATACACATCTGCTGGGAGAAAACATGTCTCCTTCCATTTTCACATATTGCATACCATGTCATCACACCATCATACCATTTGCATATCTTGGTTTCCTTTACTCTTTCTTTCTTATACTACTTATATGTCGCACTTTGCTTACTATGCTAGATGAATACTCAATATGTCATTATATTTATCATATACACACATGTGTGTTCACTTGGTCTCTGGAAGTGAATGTAGATATCTTACATATCCTTACACAATGCATGATTCTTAACACTGAATCCCTTACCAGTCCCACCGAGGCTACTAGGGGAATCTACCTTTACTACTCTTACACATTATAGGTTATAGTGTCACATTCTTTACTAATTCTGTAACTTTACTTTTCACTGATATATACATGCTTTGAAATAATATTTATATTTCTAACATGCTAATGGGTGCTTCATGTGTAGAATCTATCTTGCGGGACTATATACAACCATGGCTATATATCACCTTTTTCTTGCAATTTTTTGCTATTACATACTATTATTTTTGGGCTATTATCTATGTCTTGTGTGATCATTATATGCCTTTGGCTACTTTGGCCCTGATTATCTTGTGGCATTGTGAATGATGTCTCATGTATGAAACCTGATCTTTGCGGTCCATATTATTATAGGAAAAAAATCATGCACTTTGGGTAATTATCTAGTCTCGATCGCAAACTAATATTCAATTGGTTCATAGGCAAGAAAAGTACTAATCAACCCATGTCTTTGGCTATCTTTCATTACTTTCTGTTTCTACTTTTGGTCTTGCATCTTTGTTGACATAGTCTGTATTTTTGTACTTCAGTTTTACCTTTTTTGGACTGGGGTGCCCCACCAGGACACCGGTGCCATGTGCCCTCATCCCCTCTGGGTGCCTCATCCTCTTTGTATTTTACTCACTTTTTGGGTCCTTTCTGGCCATTTGAGCATCTTATCTTTTTGGTAGTTAGCCTTTTTGGGGTTAATTATGAAATTTAAGCAAATGAATCATATAAATATAAAGTTATGTGATCATAATAAGGGACCATGCACTAATCAATAGCTATCACCACCTAAGGTTGTATCCATTAAGGCATCTATAGCTCTATTTGCATCCATCTAGCTCCATCACAAGGGACATAGGCTGGTTAATTTGCATCACACTTCATAGGAGGGGAGTTTATTCTATTCCATGCACACATTATTTACATTATACATCTAGCTACTTGTTCGTTACTTCAAGTGCGACACGCACAAGAGTAACCTATGGTAAAATTCACAACACACACAAAACTACATTGGGTCTGAGATGTAGTGCAATTCTTAGTGATAAATCCACCATTGTGGCGGCTGAGGACAATCTGACCCCTTCATTTGCATTTTATTTTTTTAGAGTTTTGATGCTTTATTTGGGGTTTTGTAGGTGATTCTTTCATTCCAAATTCATAGGGACATCAGGTGAAGTTCAACAACATACACGTGAAAATAAGTGAACAAGTGCAAAGCTCTAACAAACCTATCATATCCAAGTTCCAACCATTTTCATAGACTAAGGCGCCCATATTTTAGACCAGGGCACCCTAGGCTCCACAATTCTTCTCCAAGCATCCTAGTCTAGCTAAATCACCCAGATCTGCAACTTTCTAGGATTATGTGTGATGGCTATTTACTCCTATTCATCCAGTATCCACTACGACACAATTCCACAACCTCTCCAAAATAGCTAAGGCTCTTCTAACCCTCTTTGCACATCAGGGTTTTTTATATTTTCATAGCTTAGTTTCTTGGGTGTATTTCAGTTATTGCATTGCTTATTTATTTACTGAAAACTTGTATTAGATTAGGCTATTATATTACATTTTAGCATAATCAATTGTTTGCACACTTTCTTGTTACATTGTTTTCTATTACATGTTAGCTACTTTAACTACTAACACTTGCTACTAGACTACTTTTTTTGCATGTTCCTTTTTTAATACCATGCACATCCCCTACCCCTTGTAGGTATCCACTTCAGATCAACATCGGGTCCTCTTCGTTGGGCTGCATTCTCCTATATTTGAACAAATCACCCTTGCAACAACTCAGAGCTATCATTTAGATAAACACAATACAGAAAAAAAAAACATACAGTCGTAGAATTGTTCAGAACTAGACTTGGACTTCACACATAGTATAGACAATAACACACAGACCTAGAAAATAGCACTTGACACTTGTGTCCTCCCTTGGGCACTAATATCCTAGGGGAAGAAACATGAAATTTATAAGTACAACACATTATTTAGCACGGTTCTCCAATATCAAGCATTTTCCTCCAATTATAGAATGCATCCTATCTCTTACAATTCGTTACAATATGAAACATACGAGACAATACGAAACAAAAAAAACTAATCAGGACATACCATCTATAGTGGTGCTTAATGGGAAGTAGTCATGGAAGGAGAGTAAAACTAGACCTCTCTCCCCAACACTCTTCTCCCTTGGAGTGAGATTGCCCAAAAAACGCACACTTGGCGTGAGATCGCCCAAAAAACTAACCCTTTACAACATTTTAGGACATCTCTCTATATTTTACATTCTTATACATCAGGTGCATACTTTCCTTTATTTACTACCTTTTCAAACTTTTACATACATATACATACTTTAATCATATTTCTCATATACAAAACTTTGACTTCTGTTTTTCTCTTCTTTTGTAGGTCCATCCTTAATACACAACAAGAATTAACCTACATCAGCAAATACAAGCACAACAATAGGTACAAGCTATGCATATGCTCTAGCCCTAGGGTCCACTTCCCTTTTTCCTAGTCTCTATGCTTCACTTCACGATCACTTCATGCTTCACTTTTCCACTTGACATGCTATTCGCCAAACTCTCTACATGATTGTAAGGTACACATCTTCTATCTTCTTCATGCTATCGAGTATTCACTCAACAACATAAAGTGGGGGAAAAATGTAAACACAAAATCTATGCACTTGGGTATATTTCTAGGTCCTAAAAGCATGCTACCATTTACATGATTCCTAAAAAAGAAAAATAGTAATTAAGAACTCCTTTTATCCTTTTGTTTTGTCTTCTGAACTTTTATTGACTTTATACATATTGCATTATTTCTGGTATTTGACTATTTTATATTTCCATGGTCTCAGAAACTAGCGCCCAGTTGGGACACTAGTGCTATGCACTCCTATCCTCTTGGGTGCTATTGTACCTCTTTATATATTTCTTACCATTTTGGACCCCTTTCTCTTCTTAATTACTTTTTACTACTTTGGGTCGGCCTTTCAGTTGTCAATTACAAAATTCAAACAAGGGAATCATATAAATACATAGTTATGCTTTCAAAATGAGGTACTTAGTACTAAGCATTACATACTATCACCTAAGCTTGCATGAAAAGTCACAAGAGCATCAAAAGCATCCATCTAGCACACTCATTCAAGGGACAAGGGATACATTCTTTTGCATACACAACATAGGAGGGGAAGTGTATTCTACTTCATCCCACACATTCTATACATATGCTACATTATAGATCTAGTCTGCTATCATTTGTGAAACTTTCACAAGGGAATCTTAGGGAATCATTCCACATAATCTCACATAAAACTACATGGAGTCTGATATGTAGTGTAATTATCGGTCATAAGTTCACTCTTCGATTGATTGCTAGGGTCAGTCCAGTTCCCCATTCTACATTTTTCATGTTTAGGTTTGATGCAGTTTGTGGGTATGTGCAAGTGAATTATTTTCTTGAAGGTTACATGTGACATCAAAACCCTAACAACGAATTTAGAGTGAAAAATCATATATTGGAGTGAAGACCCTTTGACCCAAAAAAGTAGATCCTAAATATTTACATAGACACCAATGCGTAGATCAGACACTAGTGCCTAGGTGCTCCTGTTCAACACATTCCAGAGTCCCAAAACTTTCTGTTAGCTATTGTAGCATCATTTCCATTTAGATCTAGTAGCTACACAATATCGACTGTCCTCGAATCACACAGAAAACAAACTAAATCAGTTATCCCTCTCATTTGTTAAGAGTTCTACACTGTTTGAATATAATTAGTATTTGTATATTGTTATATATCATAATTTATATATTATTAGTTATAGAAGTTAATTTGAAATCAAATTTAATTCTATTTTTATTAAATCATCACTTCTAATTGCCGTGCCCAACATTTTCAAATAACTCACTCTTTCAATATATGAGAGAACCAAACAAGGACTAAACCATCCAATGGTTTGGTTTGAAATTGGTAGTTTTTCCGCATTTACCCAACAATAAATTACTTAATTTGATATATTTCTATGGGTCAGTACTTTCCTCATGGGTCAGCTATAATGTAAAATTATATCTACGAACTCCTATATAAGCAAGTCAAATGCATGCATTTGGTCAATTAGCACTTTCAAGAGAACTACTTACAAATATCATTTTAAAAACACTCTCATAAATTCCCATAAAGCAACAACATACTTTGGGAGTAGCCTTTATATAGGTTTGAAGCACACTCAACTAGATTTTAGAGTCACATTTTAAAAGATAGAAACCATCCAAGTCAAGTCAAGTAAAGCACATAAAGTCATTGCCTATATTATCAAGTGATCAAATTGTTAAAGCTATTTGCATAGATATGTTTATCAAATACTAGGTGGAGAGCTATGTGTAGTTTGAGGACTTTTTGAAGTATTACCAATGTCGGTGGTATATATATTGTACTTTAACCCAACCTCTTTCCTTTTTCATGATCTCGTACTCTTGGTCAGGGTTTGAAGTTATTTCAGTTAATATAAATGGTTTCACATGTGTTACACACAAGGTTTAAAAAAAAAGCATATTTCAAAGTTTTACATAGGCATGAGAAGTTATGAAATGTCAGGAGCTCGTAATACTGAACTTCCAAATAGGTACAAAAGCACCAAATAGTTGCATACCTATCATACAATTATGTCCATGTTCAGTTTGTGCCACTAGGCCTAGAGAAAAATCACTTGCATATTAGTTTCAATCTTCTTCCCCTTAGATCACTACCAAATAATCCTTCGAAGGATCTAAAATTAGCTAGATACACCTCAATTCTTGCACCTAGTTGCATTTAACGCTTGTTTCAATTGATTTATCTTACATATTGCTAAATAGGTATCTTCTTATCCGACCATTGATATTTAATTAATTAAAATTAATATGTATCATGTTTCTAACCCTAATCCAAAGATAATAGATAAGTAAACACCCTAAAAACTATTTATTTATCTTGGGTTAAATCAATACTTAGACCTTGAGACTCGCAATAAGTCTCTGCTTGAAATAAACTTGGTTCCTCATCTTCGCTTACTTTCCTTCGCAAAACTTTTATTTACCAATAGTAGTTAACCCTTGGCTCTAACCAAAAAAATCCTATAAAAGGATGTTCTTGTTCTATAAAAAGGCCATCAATGAGAAATAGTAATGGAATTTTAAATAGTTTGGCTTCAATCTATCAGATAACCATCATTCCTCTTGACTCCTTGACTTCTTATAAATCATAATAATCAATTTTTCATGAACACTATCATCTTGCCTTACGTGGAAACATGCCAATAATTGATGTATGGCATGGATAAGGTGACCTATGTCTCGATAGGTGAGGATTTTAGCAAAAAAGGTCATCAACCTAATCTTAATTTTTCATGATATGTCATCATCCATAATATTGCAGTTAAGAATGGTCCTTATGTAACTGCGCATGAATTGCTTGTAATGCCCTGCCTCAGGACGCTGAAAATTACACCAAAAATGAATGGAACTTTGAGTAATTTTTTTTTAAAAGGAAATGATTAATTAAATTTAGTCCCCTTTGAAAACATATCCCATTTAAGATCTATCCTATAACAATTTATAAATCAGCTTCAAAAATTAAATAACTCATTTGCCCCTAGTAATCTAATTATTTATTTATGATGGGCTTACTAAGGTCACTCAGAATTTTCTACACACCCTTAGAGATTAATCAATTTTACCTTTTTATTTATTTGTTTTCCCACACACCACCAAATGTTATTTTACATTCCCATAAAAAGATCACGACTTAAAAGGTGTAGGGTTAAATGAGAGCCCTATGATGGAACACATCTTGACCATTGATTTTAAAACTGTCCTAGGTTTGCCCTTATACATCCTTATCTATTTTCTTTTCTTTTCTATTTCATTTTGTTTTTGTTTTGTTTCTTCTTGCAGGTAGAGGAGGAGCTATGGAGGTTGATATCCATGGAGATGAGAAAACTATATACATATTTATTTGTTTTATTTATGCGAAGGAGCAGCTCCATATATATATGTATCTTTGAGTGAAGGGAGAAAACTAGACTCATACCAACATGGGGCTCCAAGATCCACATATGGAGCTATGGTGGGTGGTGGTAGAGTGGGTTTGGGTTCATGGTGCCATGGTGTGGAGCAAGGTACGTGGTGAGAGGTGGAGGTGTGGCCGCATGGGGGTAGCGTGGACTACTACGCCAGTTGGGGAAGGGGCCGCGTGGGAAGGGGGGAATGGGAGGACAGTAGTGGGTGCGCAGGCGGTGAAGGGTGCGACAATATTAGGGGGAGCGCAGGGAATGGGGAGGGGTTCAGCCCTCCCTAAAGTTTTTTAAAAATGTATTTATTATTATTTTTGTTTTGTTTTATTTTTTATTTACTACGTTTCTTATATATATATATATATATATATATATATATATATATATATAATTTTAAATTTAAATTTTAAATCATCATATGTGAAGTAAAACATATATATTAAAATCATGTATACTAATTCCTACAAGTATAAAGTGTACCATATCAATATATGAGATGACAAGAGATTTTTTTAGAAATATAATATATATATATATATATATATATATATATATATATATATATATATATATATATAGATATATATATATATATATATATATATATATATATTTTAAATTTTTTTTATAGGTATACTAATGAATGTGATAGGTAGGTTTCAGCAATCCATCATAATAAGAGAGGATACATAGAATATAACTAATAATTAGCATAAGGAATTCATATTCAAAATTTGATTTATATATATTTTTTATACAAGCATCCATTTAGATTCACATTGGTGAAAGAAAGTGAAATAAAAACAAAAAATTGATTTCCTTTCATTGTATAGTACTAGTAACATTTTGCAAAAAAATAAAGTCTATTATGAGAATAATAATATAACTATCTAAAATAAGACTTCAAGCTCCATGTAATTTTGACCTTCCTTCAAATGTGAAAACTAAACAAAAATTACAGATTTCTACCAGAGGGGAAATTCCAATCAAAGAATAAATCACATTTTCTTTTAATGTTAGAAACATCTCAATATTTTTTTTAATAATACAATGTTTTCAATGAACATCGTTCCTTCCAAAATGGAGTTGCAACAATTCTTATCAAGAGATTTTCATAACTATTTTACAAGCTTTCATTTCCAAGGACTTAGGTTCACCTTTATAAAAAAAAGTGCTCAAATACATAGCTATTCAAGACAACTTTTTTTTTACAAGATCCTTGCAATATTGAAGGGACTTCTCAAGCAAAATGGCTTAAGTTTACAAGTAACATCAAATACAAAGTAGATATTTTACAAGATAATGAAAGCTTCCACATAACCATGTTTTTTTTTTTTTGAGATAAAATGAGAGTGATGTTTCACAAAAATTTTGAGAGGACAAGGAGAGACCAAAATGCCACAAACTCCAACCATCTCTAACTTGAGCTCCAAACTCGAATATTCTTACAAGAATCCAACTCCAAGAGAACAAGGCTTGTTAACCACCCAACCTTTAGGCATCATTACAAGCTTTTCCAAGTTTGGAAGACATGCTAGCCTCCCCCAAGCCCATAGGAAAGAGGACTACTATCCACAACTTTGCACAAGAGTAGGGGAGAACAACCAAAATTACATTCACATAAAGACAAGACAAATATTAAAACAAAACACCAATTTTGCAAAGATGAAAAAGAGGAGAAAACATGTTCTACCTCAAAAGTGGGGAAGAGAAGAAAGAGATCTTCAAAAGTCAAAAGTGTAGCCAACATTCGTTGCACAAAACAAAGATCTCCACAACCTCCTTATTCCTCCAAAGTCATCAAACCCTCCTTATTTCTCCATCCATTCACCAAATCCTTCTTGGGAGGATTTTCAAACCCAAAAGGGTTTCCTCACCAAGAATGGGGAAGGGGGTTCAAACCATGTGAACCACCTTTCCCACCTCAATCCATTTGAGGGGAGTAACTAAAATCCTACATGGCTTGCCCATCAAGCCATGAGGATTGAGAGGGAAAAATCCCTCCCTCTTCCCCACAAAATCCAAAAATCCATCATGCCATATGATGGATGGAGAAAAATAAAACCACAACATAACAACAAATGGTAACACACAAGTAGCAACACACATTTTAAACAAACAATACTAATATCTATTATGAAATAAACACAAAAATGAACTCAAGGAGCCTACCTTCAAAAGCTCTCTACTTATATCTTTTCCTTTTCTTTGTCCAAGCAAGCTCTAGCTCCAAAAATCCACAAGCCTCCAAGCAAAATCTCCCAAAAAAAAATTCTCTTCTTTCCCCATGAGGGAGAATTTGAAGAGGAGCCAACAAAAATCCTCACAAATGAGGGGGTGACACGTGTCACCCATCTCTTCCCTCAAGGTCAAATATTCTCAAAATAAAAGGGAGAAAGGATAAAATAGCTTTTAACCCTTTTCTCTTAAATTACTCAAAATGAACAACAAAACAAACTTGTGCAACTTTTAACAAAGCACACTTACCCATCCACCTTACATGGATGTGACCAAAGGAAGGAAAAATGGGAGGTAAACTCCCTCTATGCCTTGGAATTAAGCCCCCTACCTATTATGTAGGGTTCAAGGGCCCATTTTCATGCTAAGTGAACTCCCAAACTAAAAAGAGGTCACTAAAAATGCCTAAAATAGCCCAATTTCGGGTTTGGTACATTTGGGCACAAGGGTAGAGGATGTGGGGCCCACGCAAGGGTTCACATGTGACCCTAATCCCATTTTAATTAAATGCCACATTAATCAAACTTAAAACTTAATGCAAGTGGGGCCATTAAGTCCCCAAAACAAGTTTACAACACAAACTAAACACCCTAAGCAAGATTAATATTACAAGACATATTACATTACAAATGAGGGTCACTCATGGTGCCCAAAATAATAAAATCTAATACTAAGGCCTCATACAGTAAACATGGTTAGGGCTTAGCCCTGTGGATTGCTTGTGCAAAATTGTGTAGTTGGCCTGAATCCCACGTTCTCCTGTGACTTGTCACTTGCACACTCATTGCAAACATTAAACACACTTGTCCGATAAAATGTGAATCAACTAATCAATAAGAAGTCAAAGAATTTCTATGCTAGCATATCATCATTCTGGAATCAAAAATGCGACAACATGCATAATTATACACAATCCACCATGAGTTAGCCATAACGATAAAGTGACATTCATCCATAGAATCCAAACATGCAATCAAACTGAGTATCCATCAAATATAAATGAGGTCCAAACAACATCATATCAGTTAGTATCCATGACATCACAAGACAAGGTGACAACATAGTAATCAAGCTAAATTGGTGCTATACGCCTATCTCCATGCATGTCTAATAAGATCAAATATCCTAATGTAATGTCCATAATATATCAAATCCCTACCGAAACATGTCTATGAGTAAAAGGAACAAAAAATAACTGAAGTTATAAAAATGTGGGCACTACATTGCTCAAATCAACAAAATTTTATAGATGGATAACTATAAAGATTGTAGCTTATGCATCAATTGTAGAACATCATAGCAAGGTTTTTTTAGTGGAGGATATTCATAATATGGCAAATATTCCATTTTTGAAAAATTTGAAAAGGCAAATTTTCTGGTGCGGGTCAGTGACTTATTTGCCTAAAAATTACAGTTTAATTTTTTTTAGGGCTCGGCTTCGCCCTTGAAAATATACCCTATATAATCCTAGATTATTCTCTAGGTAGAACACTACTAACTCACTCATACCACCTAGGGGCATATATATTATCAAGTACAATAAGTTCGTGCGATAGGAGGGCAAAGGCTACTGACGCGCAACATAGAGTTTGTTGACGCACGACAGGAGCACGGAGGTTACAGACTTGTGACAGAGAGTTTGTTGACACATGAAAAGGAGAGTTTGTTGACACACGACAGGAGGATGGAGGATGTAGACATGCGACAGAGAGTTATTGATGGGCGACAGAAGGGCAAAGGTTACAGGTGCGCGACCGAAGATTTGCTGTCGTGCGATAAAAAAATTGTTGTCACGTGACAACAATCCTCCCGTCACGCATTAGCAAGGTTGTTGTCATGTGATAACAAAATTTTTGTCATGCGACAACAACCTTGTTGTTGCGCGTCAGCGAGGGTGTTATCACACCACTTAAAAATCAGGTGAAAAATTTGCATACAAACCCCAAAATATTAGCCTTTCCTATGAAACCGGTTCCAGGGATATTCATCAGGGATTTTCCACCTCCAATTTCCAAGAGGTCTCTTAAAATGAACCCTGCATCATAGAAATAGAGCTCACAAACATATGACATCATTCAAAGGGTGTCATGTTGATAAGGTGGTATATAACACGTGCAATCATAGATGGGGTAATTTTTATTTACATTTTTTACATTGACATATTATTATAAATAGGGGTAGAAAGGGTGTCCTAATAATGAGAGTATGTGGTGGTAAATATAAAAAACAAGGGGTGATATATACAATCTCACGACCACACGTGTTTTGGAGTTTTTTATGAAGTGATGCCTTATGGTAACAATCAATAGACTCATAAGTTTCATGTGACTTCATAAAGCCATGCATATTCATGGAATTATATGCAACACCACAGAAAAAATAAGAATCAAAACACTTTGCAAGATTCCTTCATTAAGGGACATTGCAGACAATATCACAAGCTTATGCATGATATCATAGAGCTTCATGAGAACAACCAAATTTGCACGAGATCGCTGACCAAAAATGACTTTGAAAACCTCCAAAAGTTTACATGTGTCATGGCTATACATGTAAATAGAACTCTTGGATCCTTCAACCATTTAGAGTTATACACATAGTTTATTACTATTCCTACTTATTTTTTGTTGGTGCAAGATTGCTTGTGGGATCATATACTCCTACATCAGAAATGATTTCCTTTGTAGCACTTGATACATTTTCAAAGATGAAATTCTCATGATCCATGTCAAAAGACTATCTCACCTCAGTATATATCCAAGATATTATTTTAGAATTTGTTTTTTTCATTTTGGACTGACAACCACATCACCGTATTTGGAGACAATTTATTCTCGAGTTTATTTTGAAAGGTAATTTTTTCATATGGACAGAAAACTGACTAAGTTTACTCAATTCCATCCTTAGATTGTTAGAGATGTTGAAATAGTAAATAGAATGAATATTTTCCTTTTTAGAATGTATAATTCCAAGAAGCATTGCACTTAGATTACAAGCTTGCCTCCCACACAACGTAGTTATAAGAAAATATCTCTATGTATATATAAAAAACCATCCACACCTTGTGTAAGATATTAAATTGCATAAATATTTTTTCTATTTATCTAATATTATATTTTTAATTAAATATATAATCCTCTGAATTAGAACATGTGACCACTACTATAAAGTACACACTTTTATCATCATGTCCACTACTATAAATATATACTAATGAATCTTATGGAATGATATAAATTAGACATTCACACACATGCTCTTGTCAAGTTAATAAATATGGAATAATGTAAATTAGACATTCACACACTTGTCAAGTTAATAAATATATGAGCAATGCAATAATTTAATGTTATTTCCCTTATATGACCAACCATATGGAATAATGTTTAGTATAAATTTAAATTTGTTTGAAATTTTTATATTCCATCCAACCATAAAAATTTAGGCGGGGTTGAATTGAAGTACTTATTTAATGGAGCATTAACTCTCATAATCTAATTATGTGAACCAAAAAATCTATTTATATATAAAAGATTTTTACATTATACAAAACAATAATAATTAATATTACTCGGTTTAGGTTATTATTTTAGGTGATTTAGATTATGGGTTATGGTGATTTATCTCTAGTATATGTTGAGGGTTTGGTATGTGTTGTTTTATATGAGGTTGATTGATAGCACTTACCTTGTTTATTATTCCATATGAGGTTGATCGATGACACTCATCTTATGTTAAAAATTTGCTCTTTGAAACTCTAAATTATTGGATATTTATTGATTCCTCCAAATTACTTTAAAAATGTTAGAGCTTCACTCCCTCAAACTCTAAATCACTAAATATTCAATCCATCCGACATTTTTTATAAACAATTTACACTTTAATTCTTATATATTTCATTGAATGACACATAACACTGAAGCATACCTTTACAAAACAATGTATTATCAATTTAAAGTTTTAACGAGGACCACATGGAACTATTGACTTTATCCTGAGCATCTTCAATGATTACAGAAAATAGTAATATTGTATGTCTACATTTGACTTTGTAAATGCTTGATTATTCGCGCTCGTTTTAAGGATTTAAAAACCCCCAAAATATTCTTTGAAGCAACAAACATATATCTTCTTTCTTTCCTTCGAATCATACAAAACATGTTTTTTGTTGGGTGCCTCTAAACAGTGGGTAGATACACAATATTCATGCATAGTTTTAGGTTCTACAAAGGGATGGCATAATCCCTTTATAGGTATAACCTAAATTGGTAGAAGCATGAATTTTTCATGGGTATACTACATTTAGAAGCATAATCTATATTGATATATAAGGTATGTGGGTTGAGTGATTATGTAGTAGTAAAGTGATTTTGTCAAAAAAATAAAAATAATAACTAGACAAAATACACCCATGCTTGTGCATGTTACATCAATGTCCATCCGCTACCCAAGAAGACACTTAGAATATTATTTCAAACACAATTTTTTATATGCTTGAAAAATATGCTATATTTCAATTTATTCGTGATTTAAACCGACAACCTACATTTTCTTAGGGAATGCTTTTCCCAACCCCTGTGCATGTGCACAAATATATCTCACTGCAACACATGGTAGACATTTGAAAGCGACACATTTGCTGACTTTTTAAACTAATGTGACACCTAAGAGAGTGTCAGAAATATGACATGGCATATATACATTTATGGATATAAGTACATTTTATCTAGAGCATTTTTTCTTCTTTACAATTATATTGAGGTCAGTTGTCACCATTCAGTCCTAAATTTGGAGTGACTATATAGTTATTAATTAATATGTAACCCTTCAATGCATAAAATTATGTGCTTTACAATTATCGTTTGTGTTTTTTCATTTTTTTGTCAATGAGAAATTTACATTAAAATTTGTTTGTCATTAATAAATGTGGAACTCTAGATGACAAAACACATCTACATTTTTTAGAAGGCCTCTATAGAAGAATCAATGTTTGTAGACCCAGGACAGCTTGATAGTAGGCCCCAAGTTTCTACCACTCTTTAGATACACATGTTTAAAATATTTGAACTAGTTATCTATACTCTTCCACATGCATTTGTTATATTTACCAAGGTAGCAACTTTCGTATGGAGAGTATTAAGGGATGGTGTCTCATTAATCTTCCAAAGAGTGCTGAAAGCCTTCTAAACAATACTGAAAAATGAAAATCTTTTTAACTCTTGACTATAAAATTTTGGAGGTGGTCATAATTTAAACATTTATTTTATAAAATAATAATAAATAATATACATTTTCTAAATCCAATATTTTTTGTTTGAACCTGTTTTTTTGCATGGGTGAAGTGCACAGAATTCTTAAGATTTTAGAACTCAAAAATAAATTTTTTTATACAGTTCAATAAAAAATACAGACATTTTTTAATGATTTTATAGTATTTGGTAACTATGATATTTACTATTCATGAACAAGCAAGTCGGTAGGCCCTGCTACTGGCAGACTGCAACTTGTGGGTTTGATTCTCACATGTTGGTCTTTGCACGCACAATGTCAAACGTGATTAAAAATTTGGGAGTCTCTGCATGATTCCCTTTCAGAGTTTATGGGCCTGATCATGCTGGACAACTGCATACTCACTTTGGTTTCCAGTTGGTGAGACTGAAAGATCACACATATAAATGCTTAGTTGGTCCCCACTATACTGCCCATAATGTATATTATGAGTGATGTTGCACCGGACCAAGATTTGCCTCTTCATATAAATATCAGAAACTGCCAAAGATGAGAGCCTCTCCCTGTATAACTGTGAATACGACCATTCTGATTCCTGTTACAGAATTTCTATTAAGTTGGTCTGTTTACTTATACATTAAAAGCCTGATCATGCTTACTGAAAAGTCACCTTCTTTGCTATCTGATGGTGGACCTCTCAAACGTCATGTTTAAAAGTCTTACGCAATTGTTTTCCCAAAGCATTCCTTCAAAAAGGTTAAATGCTGTTGAGTATTCAAGAGTACTGCGTTTCTTCTTTATTCGTGCATGTCTACTTTTGATCTTAGTTATTTTAGGCACCCACTCATCTGTAATTGGAAAAACCAAAGGTTCTCAGAAAAAAAAAGGGTGAGCAACATCTAATTATGGCTTCTCATACATATTAATACCAGTTCCAACTTAGTGAGCAGCATCTGAGGATGAATCTCTTGTTAAGGATGAATTTGGGTGTTATTGTTTTATCTACCCAATTATGCATGGATGGAAAGTACCTGCCAGCAGAAGCATCTCAGGCAAGTCAGAAATAGAAATAGGTACATAAATGATTGCCTGCAAGATAACGCTGACATGACACCATTGAAGAAAAATTGGGATCTCCCAAAAAATGAATCCACCTTTAATTCTTCTTTGACTAGTATATACATCTCTGCCTTGTGTAATAAAGCTCTCCAAACTTCCAAAGAAAACCCAACCAAACAGTGGGAGTAAGGATTGTTGCCTTCAACAACTTTTACAAAATGCATGGTAACCTCATAATGATTCCAAGTATATCACCTTTTTGTGTAACGAATGGATTTATGATTCCTAGTATCAGCTTTTGAGTAATTAATGGATTTAAATTGTATTGTCGTTTCACACTATTTTGGGTATGTAACAATGAGAATCTCATATATGTTATTCATTTTATCGTGCGAACAAAAATATGTAGAGACTTTTGAGTTTCAATTATTAGGGGTAAGCCACTTAACTGCCGAGTAATGTTTGTAACACCTCTCCTAATAACCATTTAGTACCTTCCTTTAAGAGCTAATTATTATTCTCTCCATCTATTCAAGTAATCCCTTACAAATTGTACCCTTTCCAGAAATTGATTACATTTTCATCAGTTTAGGACCAACTCAGTTGGCTACCAAGATTCTTCCATAGACAAATCTTCATTGTCATTAAATATGTGGAAAACACTATCAATTTTCTAAATATATGTGTCATTTTCCTAGCTTAAAAATGCTAAATCATGTACTTAATGATTGGAAGTTATATTGGTTATTTCACACTTTTCAAATAAATTGAACTGAAAGTAGCCCCTGACACAAACCACTTTGGAACTAGAAATTCCATAATACCGGGTTGAATGGTAGAATGATCTCAGATCATTTTTGTATTTGACAACAGAGTGGCCTAACGACTACTTATGATCATGGTGTTAAAAATGCTTTACTTGCTATGAGAATTTTTCTTACGGGCTCTATATTTATGCTTTGATCAATCAACCATCTACCTGAGCTGGTACAATTGATCTCAATTCTAGATATATCTCACGTACGGTCACATTACTTATTCTTTTGATTTGTATTAAGCAACATATTTGATTCATTACACATTCACACCCTCAAGCTATTGGCCACGTTATTCTACATATTAGAGTGGTTTCTTATACTAGCAATCGCACGTGAAACATGTGATGGAAACGCCAAAGGGGACACATCGAAGAAGTTCAATTGGATGGAGCGAAACATTAGGGGAAGAAGAGGGTTGATGAAGAAGGGGTTTGAGGGAGGAGAAGTCCATGGGTGGGAAAATCTTAGGGGAAACCAATGCTACACTCTTATTTTTTTATAGCGAGGCACATAAGATCCACGTTCCATTTTTGTTAATTGTCAAAAAGAGAAACAGAGTGTGAAGTGCTGGCTGTGAAGGAAATGTACTTTGTTGATATCTTAGAAAGCAAGACATGGTCGATGAACAATTAGATGGGAAACTCGCATATGTGTAAATCCCAAATTCTACCTATTTTAGATACTAAAGCTTTACATTAAAGGTTGTGTGTGTTATCAATTTCATGCACACTCATAATTAGGGTTTATGTTTAGCATTTAAGGTAGTGATCAATATTTATCAATAGTCATGATGATGTCATCCAAACTGATCATTGGCACAAAATCTTGATCTTCCATTTCTTCGATGTGTTTCAGGCACAACCAAAAAGACTCCCATGGATTTGGAAATGCCTATTAGAATAATTAATGTTTGAGGCATTGAAAAAAGAGTGAAATTGTTTAATGTTCAATCCTTCAACTTTAAATTCT
Source organism: Taxus chinensis (assembly GCA_019776745.2). Lineage (NCBI taxonomy): Eukaryota > Viridiplantae > Streptophyta > Pinopsida > Cupressales > Taxaceae > Taxus > Taxus chinensis. Next base: position 47,366,996 of record CM034148.1, read on the forward strand.
TCAATGTCTCCCTATTGGAAGCTCTAGTTCACTAACTTGTTTGCTTGGCATGAGATCCTTCGTTGATCAAGATTAGGGCATCATAAATTATTTCCTAGTAAAAGAACAAATACCCAAAGAAACGAAATTTTATTATTATTTTCTTGAAATGTTTTTGGGTTTGTAGTTCAACAATAACAATAATACACTATAGTGGGTTTATTAATTGCAATATTTTTACGATGATAGATGATGTTTGAACTTGCACAACAAAATATTTGGGTTATTTCATAAATTTAATAATTAAGTGGTTCATGAGATATCCATGTAGCATCAAATAGGAAACAATTAAATGTGGGAAAAGTATTAATGTTGTGCATTTCCCTCTTCATAGTAGACATTCTTCTCCAGGAGAGGAAAGATAGATAGGGCATTGGCCTTTGCAAGGTTTATAGAGGTTTACTTATTTCCAACACAAGAAGAACCTTGAAACATTTTAATATAATAACTTTTATTTTTCTGTCTATTTTATATTTTTTTAATTGTTGAGAGGTCAAAATTTGGAAAGATATTTTGACATATATCTAGAAGGTTAGATTAAAATATTTAGCATATCGAGGAGAAACAAAGGACAAAATATTTTGGGGGTAGTTGGTGAATATGATGAAGCAAGTATTGTGTAGAAAGAGTCAACTTAATCAAAAATAGTATTCAGTTTAAGAATAACATTGTAATGTATCCTTCTAAGCCATATAGAGGGGTCGTTTATTAAACTATTTTGCATATGGAGGAGAAACCAAGGATAATATTTTAGGGGCAGTGGGTAGATATGATGAAATCCCATGTCGATGTATTCTTGTACAAGTAAGAGGGTAAAAGTATGCACTCTCAACATCGACAGAGACACTATGTGAAGGGTAATTACAACACAATTTTTGTCCTACATGGAAGATATGTCAAAGCATAACCATGGGCACCTCAACACCACAACCACTGGCTATTTTTGATGTGGTGGATAACATGAGTCGTATAGGGATATTATCGACAAAGATATTTGGAAACAATAATACACAAACAAAGGAGTGTTATCTAATAAGATAATTGGAGGACCTCAACCAAATCCACTAGATGCTATAATGAGCTTACTAACATTCCCATCAGAAAGAATAAACACTCGTATGATGCAAAAGGATAGTAGAGGAGGAAACACAACTGAAATGTTTAACTCGAATCCAAATCGTAACTCTTTGTAGGATACTGAGGGACTACGATGACCTATACCTAATGGAGAAAGACTCAGGCCACTAACCTTGGTGTCCAAATTTTTCCTGCCCTCAAATACTTCATATATTCTCCTTTACCATCACCTATAGATAAGAAACATTGATGCAACCTAGAATTTACTAGATAACACCCTAGTCACACTGGCACATCACTCAGCCTTGACTGAATGCTCACCTGAAGCGTGCAAAGGTACCATGTCCCTCTTTAGGGTTATTGTAGTAGGATGTTAGCATGATGAAGGAACAAACATATAGATTCATAACTAATCCATCATTCTACAATGCATGGTAGCCTCAGATCTATGAAAGAACAAGTTTAAACAATAATCATGATTGAATCAATAACATGCCCTACTCAATTACACACAAAATGACACTTAGATTAAGCCAATATCTTCCATCTATTAATAAATACAGAAGCTCCTTATAGTAATGTCAATCTATACCAATGTGTGCATGGATCTGTTACAATAATTCAGTCATATGCGTATATCTCTATACCTCCATACATCAATCACACTCATACATCACACTCATCCTTACTAATATGTACCTCACTTGAACGCTCACCTGAAGTGCACAAAGGTACCAGGTCCCTCTTTAGGGTTGCTATAGTAGGACGTTAGCATGATGAAGGAAGAAATGTATAGATTCATAACTAATCCATCATTCTACAATGCATGCTAGCCTCAAATCTATGAAAGAACAAGTTTGAACAATAATCATGATTGAATCAATAACATGCACTACTCAATTACACACAATGTGACACTTAGATTCAACCAATATCTTCCATCTATTAATAAATACAGAAGCTCTTTACAGTAATTTCAATCTATACCAATGTGCACATGGATCTGTTACAATAATTTAGTCATATGTGTATATCTCTATACCTCCATACATCCATCACACTCATACATCACACACATCCTTACTAATATGTACCTCACATCAGAGAGAGAGAGAGAGAGAGAGAGAGAGAGAGAGAGAGAGAGAGTGGGGACTTTCCCTTCACCGCTTATCTATTCCAAAAAAAGGCCGCATGCTATTAATAGCCACACACTGTTTACAAGCATATCCACACATGCAAGTGAGGACTCAATCCTATTCTTGGCTCGTCTCCATGCAAAATGATTCGATCCGATCCTCCAAAGATATACAATGCATGGTGTGCACGTCTCTGCATCGTTGGTGTGCTCCACACGCCATATTTTAAAAATAGGTCTTCATGCTTAAAATCGGCTAATTCCTGAAAGCCAAACTTTCCTTCCGCACGTGGGTACTTCCTGTCCTTCTACGTGAACTCCTTGTGTGATCTTTGACAAGTATTATCTTATCAACATTACCCCACACTAATCACATTATCGTTCCGACAATGGGTATCTCCAAAAATTGAAGTAAATAATAGAAGAATGGAAAGAATAATAATGAAAGAATGTAGATAAATAAATAAAATTATGAGGTTATGAGGAAACCTCCTCTGTATTAGTTTGAAGTATTAACTCGAAATACTCCTCCTTTATTTCGGCCTCCAAACCTGTTATTTAGTGAGTGTTTGTTTTGCTTTTTATGGGATGTCCATAGCAATGGATTCTAACTCATCCCTCGCAATCTCTCCTTTCTCATTCTGCATAACCAATACAACGCTATACATTGATGTCATTCACCCTTCTAAAAGATCCATCTTCTACACAATTAACTTCCCAAGCTCTTCCAGTTGAGTCTTGTGCGGCTCTTGTGCTACTGCCAGGGCCTTGCACTTCTACTTAACCATTGAAAATATTTCTACGTGGCCCAATGTCTCATCCTAGGGGGTAGTTGGTGAATATGATGAAGCAAGTATTGTGTAGAAAGAGTCAACTTAATCAAAAATAGTATTCAGTTTAAGAATAACATTGTAATGTATCCTTTTAAGCCATATAGAGGGGTCATTCATTAAAATATTTTACATATGGAGGAGAAACCAAGGATAATATTTTAGGGTCAGTGGGTAGATATGATGAAATCCCATGTCAATGTATTCTTGTACAAGTAAGAGGGTAAAAGTATGCACTCTCAACATCGACAGAGACACTATGTGAAGGGTAATGACAACACAGTCTTTGTCCTACATGGAAGATATGTGAAAGCATAACCATGGGCACCTCGACACCACAACCACTGGCTATTTTTGATGTGGTGGATAACATGAGTCGTATAGGGATATTATCGACAAAGATATTTGGAAACAATAATACACAAACAAAGGAGTGTTATCTAATAAGATAATTGGAGGACCTCAACCAAATCCACTAGATGCAATAATGAGCTTACTAACATTCCCATCAGAAAGCATAAACACTTGTATGATGCAAAAGGATAGAAGAGGAGGAAACACAACTGAAATGTTTAACTCGAATCCAAAACGTAACTCTTTGTAGGATACTGAGGGACTACGATGACCTATACCTAATGGAGAAAGACTCAGGCCACTAACCTTGGTGTCCAAATTTTTCCTGCCCTCAAATACTTCATATATTCTCCTTTACCATCACCTATAGATAAGAAACATTGATGCAGCCTAGAATTTACTATATAACACCCTAGTCACACTGGCACATCACTCAGCCTTGACTGAATGCTCACTCGAAGCGTGCAAAGGTACCATGTCCCTCTTTAGGGTTATTGTAGTAGGATGTTAGCATGATGAAGGAACAAACATATAGATTCATAACTAATCCATCATTCTACAATGCATGGTAGCCTTAGATCTATGAAAGAACAAGTTTAAACAATAATAATGATTGAATCAATAACATGCCCTACTCAATTACACACAAAATGACACTTAGATTAAGCCAATATCTTCCATCTCTTAATAAATACAGAAGCTCCTTATAGTAATGTCAATCTATACCAATGTGTGCATGGATCTGTTACAATAATTCAGTCATATGCGTATATCTCTATACCTCCATACATCAATCACACTCATACATCACACTCATCCTTACTAATATGTACCTCACCTGAACACTCACCTGAAGCGCACAAAGGTACCAGGTCCCTCTTTAGGGTTGCTATAGTAGGATGTTAGCATGATGAAGGAAGAAACATATAGATTCATAACTAATCCATCATTCTACAATGCATGCTAGCCTCAAATCTATGAAAGAACAAGTTTAAACAATAATCATGATTGAATCAATAACATGCACTACTCAATTACACACAATGTGACACTTAGATTCAACCAATATCTTCCATCTATTAATAAATACAGAAGCTCCTTACAGTAATGTCAATCGATACCAATGTGCACATGGATTTGTTACAATAATTCAGTCATATGTGTATATCTCTATACCTCCATACATCCATCACACTCATACATCACACACATCCTTACTAATATGTACCCCACATCAGAGAGAGAGAGAGAGAGAGAGAGAGAGAGAGAGAGAGAGAGAGAGAGAGAGAGAGAGAGAGAGAGAGAGAGGACTTTCCCTTCACCGCTTATCTATTTAAAAAATAGGCCGCATGCTATTAATAGCCACACACTGTTTACAAGCATATCCACACATGCAAGTGTGCTATTTATAGACCTCTTGCAGTAACTGAGGTGTCAATCCTATTCTTGGCTCGTTTCCATGAAAAATGATTCGATCCGATCCTCCAAAGATATACAATGCATGGTACGTACATCTCTGCATCGTTGGTGTGCTCCACACACCATATTCTACAAATAGGTCTTCATGCTCAAAATTAGCTAATTCCTGAAAGCCGAACTTGCCCTCCGCGCGCGGGTACTTCCTGTCCCTCTACGTGAACTCCTTGTGTGATCTTTGACAAGTATTATCTTATCAACATTACCCCACACTAATCACATTATCATCTCGACAATGGGTATCTCCAAAAATTGAAATAAATAATAGAAGAACGGAAAGAATAAGAATGAAAGAATGTAGATAAATAAATAAAATTATGAGGTTATGAGGAAACCTCCTCTGTATCAGTTTGAAGTATCAACTCGAAATACTCCTCCTTTATTTCGGCCTCCAAACCTTTCATTTAGTGAGTGCTTGTTTTGCTTTTCTTGGGATGTCCATAGCAATGGATTCTAACTCATCCCTCACAATCTCTCCTTTCTCATTCTGCATAACCAATACAACGTTGGACATTGATGTCATTCTCCCTTCTAAAAGACCCATCTTCTACACAATTAACTTCCCAAGCTCTTCCAGTTGAGTCTTGTGCGGCTCTTGTGCTACTGCCAGGGCCTCACACTTCTGCTTAACCATTGACAATTTTTCTACGTGGCCCAATGTCTCATCCTAGGGGGTAGTTGGTGAATATGATGAAGCAAGTATTGTGTAGAAAGAGTCAACTTAATCAAAAATAGTATTCAGTTTAAGAATAACATTGTAATGTATCCTTTTAAGCCATATAGAGGGGTGGTTTATTAAAATATTTTACATATGGAGGAGAAACCAAGGATAATATTTTAGGGGCAGTGGGTAGATATGATGAAATCCCATGTTAATGTATTCTTGTACAAGTAAGAGGGTAAAAGTATGCACTCTCAACATCGACAGAGACACTATGTGAAGGGTAATTACAACACAGTCTTTGTCCTACATGGAAGATATGTGAAAGCATAACCATGGGCACCTCGACACCACAACCGCTGGCTATTTTTGATGTGGTGGATAACATGAGTAGTATAGGGATATTATCGACAAAGATATTTGGAAACAATAATACACAAACAAAGGAGTGTTATCTAATAAGATAATTGGAGGACCTCAACCAAATCCACTAGATGCTATAATGAGCTTACTAACATTCCCATCAGAAAGCATAAACACTCGTATGATGCAAAAGGATAGTAGAGGAGGAAACACAACTGAAATGTTTAACTCGAATCCAAATCCAAGCTCTTTGTAGGATACTGAGGGACTACAATGACCTATACCAAATGGAGAAAGACTCAGGCCATTAACCTTGGTGTCCAAAGTTTTCCTACCCTCAAATACTTCATATATTCTCCTTTACCATCACCTATAGATAAGAAACATTGATGCAGCCTAGAATTTACTAGATAACACCCTAGTCATGCTGGCACATCACTCAGCCTTGACTGAATGCTCACCCGAAGCGTGCAAAGGTACCAGGTCCCTCTTTAGGGTTATTGTAGTAGGATGTTAGCATGATGAAGGAACAAACATATAGATTCATAAATAATCCATCATTCTACAATGCATGGTAGCCTCAGATCTATGAAAGAACAAGTTTAAACAATAATCATGATTGAATCAATAACATGCCCTACTCAATTACACACAAAATGACACTTAGATTAAGCCAATATCTTCCATCTATTAATAAATACAGAAGCTCCTTATAGTAATGTCAATCTATACCAATGTGTGCATGGATCTGTTACAATAATTCAGTCATATGCGTATATCTCTATACCTCCATACATCAATCACACTCATACATCACACTCATCCTTACTAATATGTACCTCACCTGAATGCTCACCTGAAGCACACAAAGGTACCAGGTCCCTCTTTAGGGTTGCTATAGTAGGATGTTAGCATGATGAAGGAAGAAACGTATAGATTCATAACTAATCCATCATTCTACAATGCATGCTAGCCTCAAATCTATGAAAGAAAAAGTTTAAACAATAATCATGATTGAATCAATAACATGCACTACTCAATTACACACAATGTGACACTTAGATTCAACCAATATCTTCCATCTATTAATAAATACATAAGCTCCTTACAGTAATGTCAATCTATACCAATGTGCACATGGATCTGTTACAATAATTCAGTCATATGTGTATATCTCTATACCTCCATACATCCATCACACTCATACATCACACACATCCTTACTAATATGTACCTCACATCAGAGAGAGAGAGAGAGAGAGAGAGAGAGAGAGAGAGAGAGAGAGAGAGAGAGAGAGAGAGGGTGGGGACTTTCCCTTCACCGCTTATCTATTCCAAAAATAGGCCGCATGCTATTAATAGCCACACACCGTTTATAAGCATATCCACACATGCAAGTGTGCTATTTATAGACCTCTTGCAGTAACCGAAGTGTCAATCCTATTCTTGGCTCATCTCCATGCAAAATGATTCGATCCGATCCTCCAAAGATATACATAGCATGGTGCGTACGTCTCTGCATCGTTGGTGTGTTCCACACGCCATCTTCTAAAAATAGGTCTTCATGCTCAAAATCGGCTAATTCCTGAAAGCCAAACTTGCCTTCCGCGCGCGGGTACTTCCTGTCCCTCTACGTGAACTCCTTGTGTGATCTTTGACAAGTATTATCTTATCAACATTACCCCACACTAATCACATTATCATCCCGACAATGGGTATCTCCAAAAATTGAAGTAAATAATAGAAGAACGAAAATAATAAGAATGAAAGAATGTAGATAAATAAATAAAATTATGAGGTTATGAGGAAACCTCCTCTGTATCAGTTTGAAGTATCAACTCGAAATACTCCTCCTTTATTTCGGCCTCCAAACCTGTCATTTAGTGAGTGCTTGTTCTGCTTTTTATGGGATGTCCATAGCAATGGATTCTAACTCATCCCTCGCAATCTCTCCTTTCTCATTCTGCATAACCAATACAACGCTGGACATTGATGTCATTCTCCCTTCTAAAAGATCCATCTTCTACACAATTAACTTCCCAAGCTCTTCCAGTTGAGTCTTGTGTGGCTCTTAAGCTACTGCCAGGGCCTCACACTTCTGCTTAACCATTGAAAATATTTCTACGTGGCCCAACGTCTCATCCTTCAATGATTTCTGGACCTCATTACTTTCTTCTAGGGTCTTTATGTTGATAAGCACCTCTGCAGCTATGCATATGTTTAAAGCCTGGTCTTCTTTCTTCAATACTTCCTGTAACGCTTGCAACAACCCTTCATAAGATGCAATCTTTCGTATCACTGATGCTTTCTCTCGTTCGACATCTTGTCCTGAGCTCCTTAGAGATGACATGCGCAGAGGTTCATTTTCAAGTACCAAGTCCACCAACTTTCCTACATAGTGTATCGTTGAAGGAAAAATCTGTGGTACCTTGGCCTCCAAGTGTGGCCTTACTTTGATGACATTGTCCCCAATCTCCTATGCGATGTTTATAAATACTTCATTTTTCTTCTGCATAAAGTCCCTCTCTTGTGTTATGTGCACTATCTATACATCCCTTGTCTTCATCTCCTCATGTAATTCTCTGATTGTTGCAGCTTTCTCCATGTTTCTTCTAGCAACTTTAGTAGAAACCTTCACCAATGCGTTGTTGACCTACTCATCCGACATGACAGTAGGCTTTACTGTCCTGTGTCTAGCTTGGGGTGCCTTCTTCAACTGTCTCGAAACACATGAATCTTTGCATACATCAAAGTCAGGCTCATCCATGTGGGTGTGCATTGACCACAATAGTTTCTTTCGAGTGTGCACAGTCGTCATATCTTCATCCATTAGCTCCCAATCGAATAAATCCTTTTGTGCTATTGTGCTCTAGAAGTAGGTGCGAATAATTTTTCTTGTGTCCTCTGCATACCCCTTGGCTGGTGGAATGTGCTCTCCACTTGTTCTTCTAGACTGTTGCTTCTTAAGAACTTTAGCTTCTAAATTTGGGTCTTGTGTCTCCATGTCCTGAACATTCTCAGCAGTTGTCTCCTTTTGTATTTTCTCATCCTCTTCTTTTTCCTTTGATTCCTCACCCTGTTCTTCTGTGTTCTCTGGAATTGTAGGAGAATTAGGTTTGCTTTCCTCTGACTCTTTCACCTCCTCATTTAACTTTAGTTTCCTCCTTTACACAATTGCCTACTTTTGTGGAGAGAGTCTGGGTGATCTGCGCACCATGGTTGGAGTAACACCTTGGGTCCTTGTTCTCCTAAGCACCCTCTTAAACCTATGCTCCCCTTGGACTGCATTCAAGTCCTCATCATCCCCCTCTTATGGCTAAGGTGGTGTGGTGGCGCGCTCAGCTTCACCCTCATTTTTAGGATGTCTCCTACCTCTATGCTCCAAAACACCACTATCTTCGTGCTCCTCCTCCTCATCCTCCACTTCAATTGGCTCTGTGGGTTTAGGAGCTGGGATGTTCTCCATTGTATGTTTTCCCTTTGGTGGTGATGGAAGTGTGAACTCACCTTCCACATACTTGTTATTATCCATCTTTGGCTTTAGCTGGAGATATACCAATTCTTCCCCTACATCTACTACATCCAGACTTATTAGCTTAGTATTCAGAACCTCCAAAATGATCCTCTCGGTATAAGCACTTTATTTAGGATACACATACTTCTTCCTCAATGTATGGTAGTCACAGTCTACCTTATCTACATTGAATATCAGTCGACACATGTTTGTAAATCTATGACCAGATGCTTGGAAATACCTTGCAGTGAATGCATAAGGCAATTTACACCAAGGTCTCCAGACTCCATCTTTCATTGGGAAGCACATGATGTAGAAATGCTGATACATGGAAAAATGAACTTGTTTCCCTACTACTGATGGTAGGCCCTTTGGGATGCACCACTCTTCCCCAAATGCCATGTGGAGCCTGTCATACCATTTCTCTACCCTTTCCTTTATGTCATTTTTCATGGCCCCTTTACATAGGTACTTACTAAACCTCTCAATTGGTGACTTGTTCTCCATGGGGTATTCCCATAATTTTTCCTTCGGTTCGTCTGGTAATCCAATTTCCATGAATACCAGTGATAGAATAACAACCCCAAAGCTGATCTTCCCTCATGTGCATGCTTCCTCAACTATTTGTTCTGTAATATAGCCTGCAATGTTGTAGATTTCCCCTTCTGACATCTTACGTGCAATGTGTAACCACATAGTATTTACCTGTGACCACCACTCCTGATCATTCAACTTTGTAAAAAGGTGTGTTGCTGCTTGCAGAACTAGGCAGTTCTTTAATTTGTCTATATCCATACCGTGCGGACTCTTCAGGTACCCCAACTCCTGTCTGGTCTTTAAAATTGCAGCTTTATCTGTGAGATCACTCTTGATGTCCTCTCCTGTGGCCTTCAAACCCGTTACTGATTAGATAAGCACAAATGAGATTCTAACTCTACGTCGTACAAAGTAGAAGTCCTTGTGCACTCTGCTCATGAGCCACTGATATAAGGGCTCATACTTCTCAAAATATGGAAGCTCATATAATTGGTAGACCCCAATTCACTTTAGAAGCTTCTCACCTACATCATCATAAACTGACGTGTCATCCGCCGTACGCTTGTTCGTCCTAGCAATGAGCAAGGAATAGAGCTCCTTATTTTTCTCCAAAGTCCTATGATTGTATTCACTTACTTTACTCTTTCTGATGGGTGAATGCCATTCCTAGCCGATGATGAATCCTTCTGGATATTGCATTTCTAAAAAATAACTTCCAAGTGCCATATCTTCCTCCTAGATGACCACCTTCTTCTTTCCTTTTGCTACTGCTGCAGATGCCTTCTTAGGTGCCATTTTTACCTTGAAAACATCTCCTCTTTAACTCTGTAACTTTGCGAATCAAACCCTAGCTCAATTCAATTGCGCCCTAGGTGGAAACTTTGTGTCCTAACTCCTTTGTGTCTCCCTGCTTCAATCAAACCCTTCACCATCGGGGATGTAAGCTTATTTTCACAAAGATCTGGTTGTCACGCTTGGTTTCAAACCCTTTGTACCTTAAAAATGAATCCGCATTCCATCCTTATATTTTTTTTCAAATTTTGATGCATTTATTTCTCTTTCACCTACTAAATATCCCCTCATTCATTGAAAAAATTCATTCATTCCGCATGATACATCTTTGCACCCCAGCTATAACCTTCTAGTGCACCTTCCTACCCTCTAGTCATAGAATTCTCTTCAGTGCGCGCCCTTGCACCCGAGTACCTCATCACTGTACCTTCTTCTAGTAGTTATCATGGCCTTTGCTTACCTCACGTTATATTTTTCTTTCATTCATCTCCATCCTTGGTCACTTTTGAGAAGCAATGTTCTTTTAACTTAAATCACACCTATAACAACTTATTCCTTTCAAATTTCAATTCCCACAGTCTTTTACTTGGATAACTACAACCACCCCACACTAAAGGTATGTGCAGTCCTTTACACACAAACATTCTTCACATAGTAATTAGCTTCATGCATGCAAGTGCGCTTATTACACAAGAACAACAACTAAATTGAAAAAGCATAGCGACAGTGAAGGAAATATAGAATTAAAAACCTAGTCTAAATGGAAATACTGCCTTATTACAAACACCAAGAACACTTATTTATAGTAGGGCTTCAACCTAATCCTGTTAAAGTAACTGGGTAGCCATGTCCCATCAAGTGCTTCTAACTGGAAAGCACCCGATTCAAGTAAATAAGTGATGACATACGGCCCCAACCAATGTACTTTGAGCTTTCCTAGATGATGCAAGAACTTTGAGTCATAAAGAAGTACCATTTGTCCAATATTAAACTTCTTATCCCTTATGTTTTTGTCATGCCATGCCTTCTTCCTGGCCTTTTCCTACTTTTGACTCCATTGTGTTATGGCTCATCGCTCATCTAGTTGAATCATCTTCTTGATACGCTCTTTTAAAGCATGTTCATCAGCTAGACCTCCAATGTGTGTAATGTGCAAAGAAGGTAACATAAATTCTATAGGGAGAATGGCTTCCGTGCCAAACACTAACTGAAATGGTGTGGCTTTGTTCAATCTCTGGTAAGTTGTTCTATATGCCCAAAGAATAGTTGACACTTTGTCATCCCAATCCTTTCTTCTAGCATCACAAATTTTTATCAAAGTCTGGCTCAAAATCTTGTTGAAAGCCTCAGTAGTTCCATTTACCTGAGGATGGTAGGGTGTAGTTTTATGGTGTGCAACCATAAAATCATCTAATAGGATCCTAATTGTCTCATTCAAAAAGTGTGTACCCGTATCACTTTTCAAGCTTAAAGGACATCCATATCTTGTAAGAACATTCTCCTATAGAAACCTAGCTGTTGTAGCTGTTGTACAGTCCTTCGTAGGTGCTGCTTCTGCCCATCGTGTGAGATAATCTGTGCAAGTAATGATATAGCATGATCCAGTCCTACACTCAGCATGTGAAATAGGTCCTACAAAGTCAATGGCCCATTTCTCAAATGGTTCCACACTAGTAATTGTTCTCAAAGGCATATCATCTATTTACCCTGGTTTTCCTAGGGGACGATAATGATCACACGCCTTACAATATTCTTTACAGTCCTTATATAATGTCTCCCACCATAATCCAAAAAGTAGGATCTTCCGGGAAGTCACATCACCTACATAATGACCTCCTACAATACCACCATGGGATTCTTCCATAATATCCTTGCACTCATGCTCTAATACACAATGACGTAATACTTCATCTCTGCCTAGCTTGTAAAGGTCACCACTGATTAACATAAATGGTGTCACGCGTATAGCAAGTTGTTTCTTTTCTAATGCTTTCATTCCTTCTGGTGTCATACCTATTCATAGAAAGACAACAATGTCTTCTAATTCCATGGGCACACTTTGTAACCTATATAACTATGCATCTGGCATGGTTTCTTCAATTGTCTGTGATTCCTCTCCTGAATTGATTCTAGATAAATGGTCTGGTCCAGAATTTCTTTTCCCTAGCTTCACCACAACTGTGAAGTCAAACTCTTGAAATAGGAGCACCCATCTGCATATGCACCCCTGTAAGACGGGCTTGTTTACCAAGTAATTCAATGCCATGTGATCTGTATAAAACAAAAATGGTGTTGCTAACAAGTACTGTCAAAACTTGTGTAATGCATAGATCATTGACAAAGCTTCACACTCTGTAGTTGTATAATTCCGTTCAGCAGGAGTCAGCTTCCTACTAGCAAAACATATTAGATGATCTACAATACCTTCACCAGGTTGAGCTAACACAATGCCAATGGCCATGCTAGAAGCATCCACATGCACATGAAATGGTTTATCCCATGAGGGAAAGTGCAAAATGGGTGTGGTAGTAAGTTTCTCTTTTAATATCTCAAACATGCATTGCTACGGTTCTCTCCAATAAAATGTACCTTTCCCCTTCAGTAACTCTTCAAAGGGTGTAGCAATTTTTGCATATCCTTTGATGAATTTTCTATAATATCTTATATGAACTAAAAATCCACGCACCTCACTTTGACTAGTAGGAGCTTCCAAGCCTAAAATGATTGCAACCTTAGTTGCATCAACCAACAAACCTTCCTTACAGATTATATGTCCTAACAGTATCCCAAATGGTGTAGCAAATATGAATTTCTTGATGTTCAAAGAGATACTCAATTGTATGCACTATTCAAACATTAAGCGCAGATTGTCACAATGATCTTTCACAAGCCCATATACTGTCCAATCATCTAGGTAGACCTGTAAGAAGTTGTGAATAAAATATTTGAATGCCTGAACAACTATGCACGAGAATACAACAGACACATTTTTCAATCCAAAAGGCATCACAGTATAGGAAAACCTACCCCATTCAGTAGTAAATGTTGTCTTTTCTTGATCCTCCTGAGCAATCCTAACCTGATGATACCCAAAAAACCCATCTGTGAAGGAATATGTTTCACGCCCTGTAACTCCTAGTATTTCCTTAGTGAATGGTGTAGGGAATGGATCTGTGACGTATGCAACATTCAGCTCCTTGTAGTCCACACATATTCTAATTTGTCATGTCCTTCTTGATACTGATCACCATTGGGCTAACCCATTCTAACTCATCAAGGGGCTTGATAATTCCAGATTTCAACATTTTATCAATTTCTTCTTTTACCTTTTCGTGCAAATTAGGATTCATTTTGTAAGGTCTCTTTCTAACTGGCTGTGCACCATCCTTAAGTTTTATCTTCATTTCCCCAAGTGATTCATGCACGCCTTTAAGTTCATGATACCCTCGAGGGAATAAGTCCTGATAATCCCTGAGTAACTCGATGATCTTTGCTACCTCTGAGTCTGACCAGTAGTCTCTAATTATGGCCTCCTTAGGCTCAGCCTCTGAACCTATATTCACCTTCTTTATCTTCATGGGTTCATGATAGGCACGTGTATCCTTTTCTGCACTGTCCAAGACCTTGTGCACCCCTTGTGAATGTTCAATATCTAGGTTCTCAACTTCCTCATCATCCACGATGTAAACCATCTTTCCTTTCTCTTTCTCAAGGCAAGTGCATTCAAGTAGTATGGATTCCATTTCTTCTTCCTTTTCAAAACGTGCTCTGGACTCTACCTCACCAAATAATTCCTGAATATGCTTTTGCACTATCTCCCATAGTTAAGCACTTGACAAATTTTAATGCCTCTTCTACGGGAGGTTTAGTTGAGAAGTAGTCAAAGGTCTGGATCATTCCTGTAGTCAAATATTTCTAGTTCCTAGTCTCTCTATGTAGTTCTGCATATACATACTAGGCGCGTGCGCATCCTTGTAGCATAGAATACAATCTATGCACCCAAAGTGAAGGTGGTAATGCTTCCTGTCCTATTGTCCAGAGTCTCTCACACTGCTGAATGTGATGCTGAATAGGTTGATCACCATGATAAGTGTAGATTTGCGTAGGTGCATTGTTCCTTATAAACCTAGTAGAAAAAGTGACTCCAATCTCTTCCCAGTTTATAAGATTATCTCTGTGGACTACCCACCAGTGTACTGCTGTCCCACACAAGGTATATACTAACATATCTCTTCTCTTAATTTGATCTATCCACTGTGTTTCCATGGCCTTCAAAAATTTAGGAAGATATTCTTCCCCTATATACCAAGGTACTGTGCTACCTATCTGTCAAATCGAATGAAGTCCATTCTTACGCGCAACCACGCTTTTCACCTCGTGCCCTACTAATTCATATATACCATGAGCCCAATTGTCACAAGAAATACTCATAGTATCACTAATAGAATGAGAATCCTCCCACTGTAGGATGCCTTCTTTTGATGGCTCATTGACCTCTGGGTCCTGAATAGCGCGTACATAAATTTTGTTTAAGTCCTCCTCACTTAGAGGCTCAACATATGGTGTAGACTTCCCATATGTCAAAGGTATCACAACCCTTTCCTCCTTGTTTTCAAAGCTGATATACCCCTTATTGAATCTCAAGTCATCATTATTCGCATAACACCAAGGGCATCCAAGAAGGGCTGGAAAATTGTCTGCTTCTGTAAGTGCTAATACCTCAAAATCCCCAGTGAACTTGGCCCCTTGTATAGTTATAGATGCATCTTTCAAAACTCCTATGGGAGTGGCCTTAGTCCGGTTTTCCATAAATAACACATTAGATGATGGCTATAATGGAGGCCTCCCCATTTGTACCCATGCATCTAATGTAAGCACATTTACTTCCACACTTGTATCAATCAATATGTTGCTCAATAGCCACCCATCCACAACAACATTTAGAGTAATTTATTTTTCATAGTCAATGCTATCAGGGGGAAGATTTGCATGAAAAATATTCCATCTGGTCTCAAGACTTGCACGTGGAGTGTTCCCTTTTAACCAACTTCCTAATAGTGGAATAATGTTCTCCTAGCGCAACATCTTACACACCTCTCGTAGATCATCGATATCAGTTTGGACTGTCTCTGATGCTTTCTTCTGCTCCTTTAGGTACTGTATCTCACCCTGAAGATTCCTTAGCACTTCCATGGTATCCTGGTAAACTTCCTTCTGATGAGCAAGATCTGGGTACCTTGCATGCAAAACCTCCTCCTTGGTGATCATAGGCTTCTGGTGCAATGCCTCTCTTACATGTGTTACTTCAGCATGTGTAGTAATCTTCACTATCAATGCCTCAAGTCCTTCTGCTATCTTGGGCATCCACTGATCTTCTACCGCACACTGGATTCTAACCATCCTGACACCTTTGTTTTCTTTCTTATGTTGCTTACTCAGATGCTCATATAAGTACGGGCACTCTTCATAGCTATGGTTCTTTCCATAGAAAGAACATGCAATATTCTGAGGACATTTGCACCTATAGTGGTCAGGAGATCCACATGTATAACATGTTCCACGAGGGAACTCACCTCTTCCTCCACCACGGCCTCGTCCTCCATATCCACCATGATATCCACGTCCCCTTCCATGACCTCCTTCAAAATGCCCCTCATTCCTGTCATAGCATTTGATTATGATCCTGATCCTGGTGCTCATTCTTACCCTTAGAATTATCTATTACACTTGTCTATCATACCCCAATGTCTATAGCATCCTGGATTTGACCAATCAACCGAAAATCCTCAGTATCATGGGTTGTGGACCTGTAAATCTTGCAAAATAAAGATACATTCTTCCTTATCATGCGCATCAACAAAGGATAGTGACTAGCATCATGATTTAAATGAAAAATCTCACATTCCAATAGTAATGAGCGTATAAATTTGCAAGGGCAACTATCCTTGGTGTGACCTTCTACTTCACAATCTGTACACCAAATTACTGAGAGCATTTCATGGGCTAAATTTACTAATAGCTTCTCTAACTAATTTTCCATAGCTATAATCTATGCCTCTAAGAATAGACTAATGCTAGTGTCAATGCTCCTAACTACCTCAGCACACAAAGCTTCTTCCAGTGCTTCACGTGGATCAATGTATGTCTTATGTGACAGTGCCCTTCTAAATGGTGTAATCAATCCTCCAACGAACCATTGTGCATGCTGGATAGCATGAATATCATAAGATAGCTTAGATAGAAGTGTTGTAAAATGAGCATCATACTCACATACATTCTCGGTAGTGCCTTGCTTGATATCCTTGAGCAAACTTATACTCTTTTGCTCAAACTTAGGGATATGGAACTCTTTCAAGAAAGCATCCCTTAATGCTATATAATCCACGCAAGTTTGATTAGGGTCAAACTTCCTACACCAGCTATGTGCACGTCCCTGTAATGTAGTAGCGAATTGACTTGGCTTATGCTCAGTAGTCATGATCCCTTTAGTGCGCCACAAGATTTCACACATATGCACATGTTCGGAAACATCCTCTATACCTCTATATTTCGGGATAAGAAGAGATATCTCCATATAGATATTATGTGGTTGCTGCGAACCTTGACCACCTGATTTAGAACCTCTTTTGTTCCCTTTGCCTCTAGAACCACTAGAAATATAACCACCTAGACCTCCTGATCCTTCACCTGTAGCTAGAATTGGACTTGTAAATGTACTCCCCTGTGCTCCTTCGGTAGTACTATACTAAACCCCTACAGTCTGTGAGGTAGTTCCACTTCCAGAGGTGAATCTAACATTTTGCGTGCTCACATTTTGTGTAGATGATGTGCCTAAGAATGTTCCTCCAAATAACATTGAATTCATCTGTCTTGCCATTAATTTACTTGATCCCTGACTTACTCCTGCTCTCCTACTTCCCAAGTTAGCTTGTTGGTTACTTGTCGTACTAGATACTAGAAAACCAAGCCAAGGGCTAGGTCACTAGGTGGGTTAAGATGCACACCAGCGGTCTAGGTAGTCTTTACTAGCATACTTCTGTGTGAGGCCGAGGGGGGATCTCTATCATGCTTTCCAAGATGGGGGAGTTCCTGATGCTCTGGCTCCACGTCTTCTATGTGAGCTATAAATCCTTCACGATCCATCTCTCCTTAATGCCATACTTTATGCAATGGAAATTTACTTCTCTATCTCCCTCTCACACTCCTCATTATACTTAATCTGCCTTTCCTCTCTCTGCCTCTCTGCCATTAGGTTTTCCATCTTTCACCAAAATTGTTCCTGCCCTCACATGTGGTGAAGTTTAGTTATCCATTGGTTTACTCTCCAGGTTCAAAGTTACCATCAAGATCTTGATCTCCAGTGGAACACCTTGTAAATATGCTCCTCTTGGATACCACAAAAACTGGAATTCAACTACTTCTGAGAAAGAGTACATCAAAATTGAATATTCGAGAATATAACTATTTAGAACACCATGAAACCACGTATCCACAACGCGAGTCTAGATCATATCAGCATCATAAAGGGAATGGAATTATTCCTGTGTCTAGATAAGTGCGCGATACCTCTAATTCCACTGAGATGCATAGGAAGTAAGCCACTCATATAGTTCTATTGGAAAGATAGAGAAAAATCTCTCAAATAAGTTATCATAGAGATTATGTCCTATCCAAGCGCATGTGTTAAACTCAGATCCACTGCTGAACCACCGTGCATATTCTTCCTCCAGATTGTGTATACATTCCTCAATACTTACTAGAGTTAACTAATACATCTTCATCGTGAACCATCCTGAAAACAATTGAAAAAGAGGTCTCGGCAATGATACCAATGATGTAGCCTAAAATTTACCAGATAACACTCTAGTTACGTTGACACATCACTCAACCTTGACTAAGCGCTCACCCAAAGCATGCAAAGGTACCAGGTCCCTCTTCAGGGTTACTGTAGCAGGATGTTAGCATGATGAAGGAAGAAACATATAGATTCATAACTAATCCATCATTCTACAATGCATGCTACCCTCAGATCTATGAAAGAACAAGTTTAAACAGTAATCATGATTGAATCAATAACATGCACTACTCAATTACACACAAAATGACACTCAGATTCATCCAATATCTTCCATCTATTAATAAATACATAAGCTCCTTATAGTAATGTCAATCTATACCAATGTGCGCATGGATTTGTTACAGTAATTCAGTCATATGCGTATATCTTTATACATCCATACATCCATCACACTCATACATCACACTCATCCTTACTACTATGTACCTCACATCATATATAAATATAGGGTGGGGCTTGCCCTTCACCACTTATCTATTCTAGAAATAGGCTGCATGCTATTAATAGCCACGCGCCATTTACAAGCATAGCCACACATGCAAGTGTGCTATCTATAGACCTCTTATAGGCAACTGAGGTGTCGATCCTATTCTTGGCTTGTCTCCATGCAAAATGCTTTGATCAAATCCTCCAAAGATAGATAATGCATGGCGTGCACATCTCTGCATCGTTGGTGTGTTCTGCACGCCATCTTCTAAAAATAGGTCTTCATGCTCAAAATCAGCTAAGTCCTGAAAGCTGAACTTGCCTTCCGTGTGCGGGTCCTTCCTGTCCCTCCGCATGAACTCCTTGTGTGATCTTTGAAAAGTATTCTTTGATCAACAAACATGTATGCATATTTTGGATTTTTCCATGCTTTTTCCCTTACCCACCATGCCCTCCAAATAATCTTCATCATCCAACTTATCCTCTTTTTAAAGTGACAATCTATCATGAACAAAACTAATCAATGTTATCATTGGAGTTGTGAATGTATATGACGTTGAGTGGGTGTTCATACATGTAGGAGAGCTCCAGGATGAGCTACTCCCTTGGCTCACTCACTAAAATTCCCACTATAAAGCATAAATTAGCACCCACCCTCCAAAAAATTAGGAGACATAATCAATCATGTCATGAAATGGTCCTTAATTTCAACTCTCACATGTTAGAATAAAAAAATCTCTCTATTGTTTATCACATTGCACAAATTTCCACCCATGCTTTGTCACATAAAAGCCTAAAACAAATATTCGATGCGTGTCAAAAAATATTATGTTAAACCTTGTGAAGAAATTTGTTTTATTTCAATCGCGTTGTTTATAATATTTTGTCCACAAAGAAACGACTGAGCACAAGTTTCTTTCTTGTAACTTTTTCTCAATATACAAAACATGGAGGCAATTTTGGTGTGTTATTTTATAAATTTAAAAATGAATTGGTTCATGATATATCCATGTAACACCAAATAGAAAATATTTTCGACACATTATAAATATGAACGAGATGAAAAGATTAAAAATCAAATTGTGAAGAATGTATTATTGTCTGACATTTCCTTTTTCACAGTTTCTAAAGGGACTCATACTACTTCTCCAAAGGATGAAATTGTTTATATGTGGATGGATAGGATGCCATCTCCATGGTTTACAAAGGGTTACTTATATCCAACATTGGTAGAACCATGACACTTTACTATATTAATATTCTAACTTTGATGGGTTGGCTTAGTTTTATCATTTTTTTAATTTTGACATGTGACAAATGTGGGAAGATATTTAACATATAACTAGAAGGTATGATTAAAATATGATCCACATCGAGGAGAAAATAAGGGGAGAATATTTCAAGGGTGGACACAATACAATGAGATAAGTATTGAGTAACATGAGTATACTAAATAAAAATAGTATGGATTTTAAGAACAACATTGTACGATATCTTGTTTCAGCCATATGGAGGGATCGTTTAGTAAAATATGTTAATTTTTCCATTAATAAGACAACTACCTTATACCCTTACACATTATAGAGAAATGAGAAATTTTAAAAATATATAAGGAAAAAGGGGCTTAGTAGTTTTAGTTTAATTGTATTTTTTATGACATGAAAGTTATCAATTCGACAACATTTAATTTATTAAAAAAGATGAAAACATGAATGGAAAGTTGGAAAGAAAACGGTTGAAATTAAATACTTGAATGCCTCACACCTATTCCATGGCTCACATTGTTCCTACCCAAATAATATTTGTTATTTGTATTCCAGTTTATCATTTTGGTCTCACTCGCATTATTCACACAAGTTTGATTTATGGTTGAAGTGGTCAATTTAAAAAAAGAGGAAAATTACACTTGAAACCCAACTACAATCCTTGTTTGTTAGCATTTTTGTAGACACCAAATCATTTACTTTGGGTATTATTTAT
The DNA here is from genome assembly GCA_019776745.2 of Taxus chinensis. NCBI lineage: Eukaryota > Viridiplantae > Streptophyta > Pinopsida > Cupressales > Taxaceae > Taxus > Taxus chinensis. The sequence continues at coordinate 47,388,038 of CM034148.1, forward strand.
CCCTAGTCTCATACTATTATTCATATGATTTTTGAGTGAAGAAAGTGCTAATTAACCATCTCTTTGCCATTTTTATTTACATATTGTGGTAATTCCCGACCTCCATCGCACATATGGCCAGTCTATTTTTATCATCTTCCATCATTTTAGCCTTGACTGGGGTGCCTGGGCCAATAATGGGGTGCCCACAGGTGCCCTGGTCCTAGTTAGGGTGACACGATACTTTTCACATTTCCCTCTACCTTTTAGGCACTTTCTAGCTGTTTGAACTTTCTAGATTATTAGTGGTCGGCCTCTTCGGGATTAATTATGAAATTAGAACAAGATAACCATATAAATATAAAGCTATGAGATCATAATGAGGGACCAAGAACTAGGCATTACTTTCATCATCTAAGGTTGTATCCATCTAGAGATCATTTTTATCCATCTAGCTCATCACAAGGGACAAGGCTGGTTCATCTACATCACACTTCATAAGAGGGAAGTTTATTCTATTCCATCTACCATTTTATTACATTTTCTACACAGTTATTACTCGCTACTTTCACAAAGTGTGATTGGAACAAGAGCAACCTGGGGCATAATCACACACACACACACACAAAACTACATCAGGTCTGATATGTAGTGCAATGCTCAATTAGTAAGTCCACCATTGTAGCCATTGAGGATAGTCCAACTCCTTCATTTGGATTTTTATTTTTTAGGGTTTGATGCTTGTTTTGGGGTCTTACAGGTCTTTCTTTCATCATTGATCAATTGTGACATATGACATAGAGCAATGAGTTATATGTGATAGGAAGTAAAGGATTTGGATCATCTTCTGACCCTCCAAAGTTGGTTCTTGGACCTCCTGCACAGACCAGGGTTCCCAGAACTCAAACTAGGACACCCGCAAGCACCTTGATCCTCTCTTAGGCACCGCAGTCCTGCCAGACATCTCAAATCTACCATTTTTAGGACCTATACATGTTTGTTCCTGCTTCTAGAATATTCAATTGATTTTACGACACAGTCCAAATCAGCCTCCGAATCAGCTAAGATCCTTCCAAACCTACATGTCAATTAGGGTTTCATATTTTCATTAGTTTAGTTACTTGGATCAATTTCTATATTTACTTACTACATGTATTTACCATTATTTCATAGTTGTTCCTAGCTATATTAACTATTATAATATAAAGATTTTATTTAATCATTTTAGTGAACCTGATCATTTCAACACTTCCTTTTGACAATGTCATCTCCCTATCAAGTTATAGCTCAATCCTCTTATCCTACCTTTGCACCAACTAAGGTCTTAGGCATAGTTACTACTGCTGGTGATTTCATGTGTGTGCGTACTCAACATCCTCCTTGTTTTATCATGCCTTAGGTTTATCCATCTATTAATGTAGATACTACTCATCACACTCATCTTAATCCTCCTATGGATCTACCCACTTCTATTCCTCCACCCATTACTTAGACACCTCGCAGTAGTAGCAATTTAAAAATACACTCGCCAAGATTTCCCTTTATGACTTATTGTGTACTGTACAAAACTATTGTAACACATTAGAGGCTACCCTTTGTACTATTCATATTGAAAGTGAAAAATCTACGGTAGCCTTTACACATCTCATATAGTCTCTTTGTAATTTTCCACATGTTATATCTTTCACCGACGAAGACCTATCACTTTTTGCTAAAAACAATCCATGTGGGATTTTACCCATTACTGTCATCATTAGCACTACTTGTATCAAGTGTGTCCTCATTGATAATGGCTTATCTGTCAATTTATGTGCTCATTCTCTTTTAAAATAATTAGATATTAACGATAATCTTATTTCTAATAATTCTACTCTCATTCAAGGTTATGATTCTACCACTCGCACATGTCTAGGGACTATCTCATTACACATTCAAGTTGGGTGTAAGACTATTCTCACTAATTTTTACGTTATATATGCATCATTTTAATTCAATCTCTTGTTAGTTAGACCTTGGATTCATGCAATGCAAGTCATTCCACCTACTATTCACCAATGTGTCAAATTCTTGCATGATCACTATGAACATACTATCACCATAGATCCAGAGCCATTTAAACATTATCACATAGACCCTATTACTGCTATGCTCATTCCACCTTCAAAACATATTCCGTATAGTATCCTCGACACATTTGACATTGGTCAATCTAGCACGTCATCACCTTCTTCTACTAATGCAAATACTCCAGCTATATCTACTAACACTACTGTTTTTATTTCACCTACAATATCAAGTCACTAATGAAGCATTAGGACAATTAAATTTTACACCTCTTAGTGTAGATGATTATTATTTCGAAGAAACATTTTTGGTCGATATCCAAGGTGAATATAGGTTTAAGACTCCTCTTTCTACTAATGTTCTGTAAATGTATCAGGGATTTGTCCATTCTTTAGACATTACTTCATCACCTACTGCACAATTTGCATTGCCACCATCTCTTTTTACATGCACATTATTTATCAACAGGGCCTTCTGGCAGCACATCCCCATTGACTCCACTTGCTCAGATACTATTTGTACACATGATGCTTTAGTTAGGTTTGGTATGACGCTTAATGAAATATTACCACCTCTTCAATCACCACATCTTTAGCATTGTTATTTTCACATTACAACCGCTTATGGTATACGTGTCTTTCATTTGACGATCTTTGTTGCATACACCCTTCGTGACTCTCCAGACACACTTGGGAAATCTTAGCTTGACTATATTGGTGGTACAATAGACACTCATCATTATTTGCTTACATTTATTATGCCTTTTAACAATATCTCTATTCTAATTGAATCTTCTCCCACTAATGCTCTGAATATCTCCCATTGGCATGCTCACGGTTGTCCACCAATAGTCTTTCCTAATGAGGAATATACAATGAATGTGTACAAACTATGCCTCAATGGGTCCCTATATGATCCTCCTCACTATATTGCTTATCAAGTCACCAATGCTTATCCCTTCGACTATGATCCTAAGAGTGATGATATTCTAGATGAAATTACATGATTACATCCTTCATCTTACATACTTGCGGGGCATAGTATTTACACCCCCAATCATATGAGCATTAGCACTTTTCTCATCTCTGCATACATCAACCTCATAACATAGGCCTACCCATCACACATTTTAGTGTTGTCATTACCTAATGACACACTCTTGTGCTTCATTTCACACTTGACTATTGAGGGATTACTACACATGAATCCCACACATTGCAAAACAAGTCCTACACACCGCGTATATTATTACATCTTGCATCATACATCCTACATACCATGTTTTTTCTAAATCATTTTAACATTTTAACATTTGCACATATACACATCATCCATTATATTAATTTTTATCCTACATGTGCTATACTTCTATTTTCTACGTGTCTCACATCATGCACCACTCATCCTACATATTACATTAATAGGCTATCTACACATATGATATTACACATTGCATCATATGTCTTACATCTCACATCATACATACTACATTTAGTCTACATTATTCACATTTTACATCACCCATTCTATAGCTAGTTTATATCATTTTGGCTTTTACATATTCACACATCACACATCAACTTAAGTCTTGCATCTAACATTACATAATAATCATCATGCCTACTAATTTTAGTATACATACACATCTTACATTGCATCACATATATTACATGTTACACAATCTACTCATCACATGGTTGTATTTCATCATAGCATATACTACATCATCTTTCTACGTGTTGCACTCATTACCCTATGATGCAATTTATTTCCTCGGTCCATACTTGAATGCCGAAGGTTTATAAATAAAATGGACCTTATCATACTCACATGTTTATCATTCAACCTTTCATTATGCGACATTCCTAGGTTAGTGACATACACTATAGGATAAATGGTCACCTACTCTATCATCTTGTAGTGGTATACCCTTTAGGATACATCACCACTCCCTCTTTTCATCGGGTAGTGATATACGTTTTAGTATACATCATCAATCCTTTGATCATCTTTCTGTGATATATGCTTTAGCTATAGGGTTCATGTACACATAATTTCTAGATCGCATATCATCAATACACATACACAATCATCACAACATGTTTATACACAATACACACTTTGACCATTTACCGATGACACACTGTCATTTATGGTTCATTATTTAATGCCAATGGGGAAAGGTAAATGAACCTCATTGCATATATTTCCATTCACTCGAGGGGCACGTGGCTCCTACCATTCCATTTTGCATTCCATTCCATCCATCCACAACATACTACATATTATGGTTTCTTCTACTCTTGCTTGCATTTACTTGTTCATGGTCACTTTATTACACGTATTAGATAGATATCTTGTAAGTCATTATCTTTATCATCCACACATGTCCTTTCACGTCTTTTTCTGGTTGTGATCACAGATACAAGTCTCTTACATGCTGTTTCGCGTAGAATTTCTAGTTCCAGAATAGAGTTACTTCTATCTGTTCATTCTCTTGAGAAACAAATAAGGGGTTAGGGCTAGGAGGAATACCTGTTGAGTGTTGGGAGGGTGTGCGCGTACCGTAGAGAGATCAGACCGATTGTGAAGAACTCCTTTTTGTCTGGGAAGGACTACCTGTAAATAAGAATGCAAGACCACCAAATTTTAGTTAGACAATAAGTAAGGGAACTGCCTTGGGCCCAGGAAATACTAAACTTCCTTTCGAAGGTGGTCAGTTCCCTTTTAATATAAATTATTACAAATGATAATAAAGAAGCTATTGCGAAATCACGATTTAGGTACCTCGTTACTAAAAGCAATAGAGACTAAACTACCCATAATAAAACGTCATTCTGTTTGTTTGGTCACTTGTTATTGATATGTTCAGATCAAGTTACAGGGATAGACCAGGCTGAATCTGAGGTTGTTAGGGGATAAATAGGTGAAAGGTTGGTTTTGGTATAAGTCACAATGGCCGACGCTGGTCACCAGATAACCGACCGCGGTTATAAAACCACTACCGGTAGGGGATAACCGATATCGGTAGGGGCAGTGATTCAGGGGCTTCTGGGTAGAGGTTGATTATAGGGTTTTAAGGTTGGTAGATGGTTAAGGGGGAATAATAAGGCAATGGAGAAGACTCAGAGAGTGAGAAAGATGTCTTCTAGGAAATATAGGGATGGATAAATGAAGGTTAGGTGTAGGGTGCTGCCGGGGGTTAGATCCAGGGGTGAGTTTATAATTACTATCAATCAAAGGTTCACGAAGTGAAGCCTAGAAGCATACAAGATACTACTTACTACTTTCTGACGAGGATATAGGTCCGAGGATTGCAGTGACAAAGGCAAAGCTCTGGTGGGATGATCGACAATCGAAAGTGAGCTGATGAAGCTATCTTCTGACTCTCCCAATGCTTGGATGAGTGTGACCGTGATCTCGTTGATCAGTTACAGTCTTGTCCTCTATGCTCCTCTCTGCAACTCTTTTCTCCTTCTCACTTGTCTCTTTTTCCAAATGAATCCGGATCCTGCATTTTGGTTGGGGGAGGTCATTTATAGGGAACCGATGGCATTTACCTAACCAACGCTGGCCGCATAGGGACCGATGTCGGTTAGGTCAAAGTTGGCTATTTTTAGTAAAATAGCCAACTTTCCCTCTTTTTCTCCCGAGGGGTCAGTTGTGGGCTTGGTCAAGTCATTATTAGGTTTGTTTTGATGCGGGTGAGGGGTGATGAGTCATGGGTGTGGGTCTGGACCAAGTCATAGGTCTTAATTAAGTTAGTTTAGGGTTAGGGCTAGGTCATAGTGAGGTGGCGAGGTGAGGTGGCAGGGTTGGAGATGTGGATTTATTAATTATAAGGTAATTAATAAATAATTAAGTGTGTAAGGTTTTAGGTGGTGAGGTAGGGTTAGGTTGCGGGATGAGATACGGGGTACAGGGAGTCGTAAGACCCAAATTTGGTGTCTACAAGTTTGCCCCTTGTTGTCGTGTAGCTTGTCTTGTTTACACTGACAATAATAAGAAGTGGTTGCCCCAGTTAAGGGTACAGGTAATCCCCCTCAAATAATATCACAGATTGAGGCGAACGTGAAATTCAGGGATAGGGTTGATAAAGAGGTGAATGATGATGAGATGATGGTAAGATGGTGGGGTAAGTTCAAGGAAACAGATAGCACGTTGAAATGCAGTAGTGTAAGACCAGGGTACATGATTTGAAGAGCAAACAAGCAATTCATAGGCAAAGGTGCTTGATAGTATATCCAAACAAGGTTGATATAATCTTGGTATCCAAGGCATAGGAAGTAGCTCTAGGGGATATAATGGGTAAGGTATGGAACATTTAGGCATGTTCGATAAGTACCAAATGGTTGGTTTGGTTGAGATAAACAACACGGTCTCGGTCTAAGCAAAGCTGGTCGGCTGATCAATTCAAGTATCTTAGTCATGCTAAAACATGAACAGGTGAGCTTGATTAAACAAACAGCTACATGATGGGTGGATAGAATCATAATTTTTGGGCCTCGGTTGAGGTACTTAATTGGTGCGGCCTTGGGTCGGGCCGATTGGTTAGGGCAAGTCGGGAGATTTAGGTGTCAAAATTCAGTGCAAATGAGAATTTTTCCAGGCCTTGGGAACAATTTTGGCCATTGGGGTGGGTGCATGGCCGATTGAAGTTGGCATAAAGAAGGCATTGCGGCCTCTTGGACAAGGAGGGAAACGATTGGGTGCAAGCGACGAAGCTTCGGCCAAACTTAGCATTAGGTTGGGACAATGTTATCGAAAAATTGGGTGGATTGAGGCCTTGAAATGTCAGAGTATGACCATGCAAATGTTTGGTTGTGTTGATAAAGGAGTGTGGTGCGGCCTTGGGTCGGGCCGATTGACCCACTTTGAGGGGTTGAGGCCTTGGGAGTCCCTATGTTGATGTCAATGGTTGATTCATTGAGAAGGGTGTATATGTCTAGCAGTAAGGAATTATGAAGATAAGAATATTATTCCCCCATGTGTGAAAGTATGGTGTTGTCATCAACGCAATCGAGAATGTCAATGGTAGGGCGGTCTTCTTGGGTTCCGGTTGAAGAGGGAGGGACCTAGATTCTTTGTCACACTGATAAGTGATGGCCATGGTGTTCTATATCCATAACTACATGGCCGATGGGTTGGTTGATCGTTTCCATGGGTCATAAATGGTGGCCGATTGGGTGTAGTTGCGGCCTTGGGTCCTGGGCCGATTGGTTCATGGGGTTTGTGAGATTGATCAATGAAAAGGTTGGTTGCATACCTTGTTCGGGCCCATTGGGTGGGTGCGGCCTTGGTCGGGCCGATGGGTTGGTTTCTTATAAATATAGGCAAATTGGGTGTAGATTTTTGTGGCCATTGAGCGATAATGGGTTGGTTGCGGCCTTGGGTCAATGCCACCATAGATAAGGTTGGTGTGAAGATGAGGCTAGGCAAAAGAAATGACATCCCCGATGTACGATACATGGGAGGTTTACCAGGGTACCAAGTCTTTAGGTGTGGGTAAGTGCGTTAAGTTTGAGAAGATGATACTCCCCTAGCAAAAGGTGATCCATTATCTAAGGAGTTATCATTAGGGAGATTGGGCCCAGAGACAAATGAGCTGGAAAGCTTCAGAAGGGTCTATAGGAATGAGGACATCATTGGGTTGATAGGTCATGTTATATTCTTTGAGTGGTGGAGTATCCGAGGGGAAATTTAGAACTTTCTCATCATTTTCATACTTGATGCATTGACAGAGGGTAGAAGGGACACAATGCATGGCATGAATCCATGGTCGCTGATTGGGTTGTTGTGGCCTTGGGTCGGGCCGATTGGTTGGTTTGGCGTTGGCATAAGTTGGAGGAGATTGAGGTTGTTGCGGCCTTGGGTCGGGCCGAGTGGCAGCCGATTGGTTGATTACGGCCTCGGGTTGGGCCGATTGGGTTGTTGCTGCCTTGGGTCGGGCCAATTGGTTGGTTGCGGCTGTGGGTTGGGCCAATTGGGTTGTTGCGGCCTTGGGTTGGGCCGATTGGTTGGTTGTGGTTGGGTAGCCAATGAATTCAAAATAAGGCTATTTAGCAAAGGTCGGTGAAAAATAGAGTTCGGTGGATAAGGGAAGGAGTTAGGAAAAACTAGGCAGGTAACCGATATCGGTTAGTTATGACCGGTATCGGTTAGGAGACCGATATCGGTTTTCTAGGGCGCGCCCTAACCGATATCGGTTAGAGGTCAAAACCTATAAAAAGAAAAAATACGGCATGTCATTTTCACATTGTCAATTTGAGTGCCAACCTTTTTCTTGTCTGAGTTTTGAATTGATTGGGTTGAGTTTGTGGGCTGAGTTGGCACTAGTTGAGTGGGGGAGTGAATTATTGGTAGGCCCCAGAGATCAGGAGATAGAGTTTGATTTGTGGAGGACCCAGCTGAGGAGATTTGGAGCTATGGCACAGCCTGGAGGAGCAAGAGGTGCTGGAGGAGCTGGACCACCACCACCTATCCCACGACGACGACGTGTAGTCATACTGGTAGGCTCTAAGTCCCTATTTGTGTGAAGTTAATGAATTTAGCTAGGATGTGGGTTTTGGGGTAGGAATCTAAAATTTGAGAAAATAATGAATAAATGAAGGTAAATTGTAAAATGGAGTGGGTAGATATGTTAGGTAAGTCAAAACGGCAGGGTGGGTAAGTTTTTAGGCAATTGGGCTGGGTAGATGGGTAAAAAATAGAAAAAAGGGGATTTGGGGGCCGTTTTTGGTTTGGCCCCGAAATCCCACAGTGACCGATGTCGGTCACTAGGTGACCGACATCGGTCACAGCTTAAGTTGTTTAGAGTAGTGGTTATAGTGACCGGTGTCGGTCATGTGTCGACCGACGTCGGTGCATAAAATTCAGGTATAGACAAGGAGTGGGGGACCGATGGCGGTCGAGGGTGACCGGTACCGGTCACCAGGGGTAGGAGGAAAGGGTGTGAAATTTGTTGTGTTGGTTTGTTGTAGGCGGGTAGGATAGATTTGTGGGGTGAAGGGGGAAAAGATAGAGTTGCTAGGAAAGGTTATTGGGGTGGGGGTAATCAGGTGGTTGGAGGCCGGGTTGGGTAGGATAGGTTATGGGTTGTGTATGAATTAGGAGGGGTTAAATTGGTTGAGGTATGGTTAAAGGGCGAGAGTAGAGTGGGTGGAGTATGAGTGGGGCGGTTGGTAGGGTGTGGGATAGGTAAAGGGGGTATTGTAGATGTTTGTAGGGTGGGGTTATTGATGTTGAGGGGATGAGGTGGTTTAGGTTTGATTGGAGTGGGTAGGATATTTAGAGAAGGACCATAAGAGGAATTTATAGATGTATAGGGTAAGGTAGGTGGGTGTAGATGTGGTTATAGAGTCGGGTTGTGATTGGGTGGGTGAGTAAGTATAGAGGGTTAAGGTAGTTGTTTTGTAAAGGGTAGGCCTGATGGAGTGGGTTGTTTTTGCAGGCACGCCAGCAGCTGACGATGCGAGATCGGATGCCGCCTCTACTGGGGCGGATGCGGCCACATGTGTCCGCAGCGCAGTGGGCAGTGATGCGGGAGGTGGGACTCAGCGGAGTCTAGAGATATAGGGCTGTGGATAGGGACCACAGCCTGATGGTTGCCCTCATCGAGAGATGGGATCTGGAAACCAATGTCTTCCATCTCCCTACTGGAGAGATGACAGTCACGCTAGAGGATGTGTATCACATCCTGAGACTGCCAATCATAGGTGAGGCGGTGTTCCAGGTGGATGCCGAGACAGCGATGGATAACATCCTGCAGGTATTCGGGGATGCAGCCCCATTGATTACATATCATAGCGTGAGCATCTGCTACGGCGATATGTATCGCGCGCATCGACAGGAGACACAGCTCACCATGCTGATGATGATCAGGATCACCTGCTTCACCCTCCTTGACTCAGAGGGAGGCCGCTTCCCACAGGCTCTGATGGGAGTATTACATGAGATGGTTGAGGAGCATACCTGCTATGCATGGGCACTGGTGTATTTGGTGCAGCTATACAGAGAGCTTTGGGGTTATCACCGTATGAGGTGATTCAGGATATGTTCGAAATTCTTGTTACACTACTGGGCCTACTAGCATATCGTGTGTTTACGACGAGTAGGGTTGCCCCAGCAGACAGGGCCACAGGCAAGTGTATAGGTATGGGTTTCAGAGGTGGTTGGGGGTCGTGGGCCAGCCATGAGTGGTTATCGCAGGGTGAGATGTCGTGTATTACAGGCATATGTTAGAGGGCCTGACCACACTAGATATTATATGGAGGCCATACAGAGGCCATCAGCCCCTGTGGAGGAGTTCGAGCATAGCTGCGATGGATCTAGTATATCTTCTGGATAGCTGGACAGAGACCCGGGGAGTATGAGCGGATTCCCCTAGAGAGGGTACGACGATAGTTGGGCCTACGACAAGATGATGGGCCACCTCCCTTCCCACAGTATCGAAGGGAGGATGTAGAGGCACCACTGCCTATACCGTAGCCATTTGACCCAGTTTGGGTAGCAGAGAGACCGGTTGATGATACGGTGGATGACACCGGAGTTACAGGTTCATTTTTGGTTTGGTGGGCAGGGCAGAGGGCAGCCATGAGAGCACAGCCCGCACAGCCAGATTTGGCGGCTGTTATAGTAGAGAGGGACTGTCTCTTGGGTCAGGTGTAGTTATTACAGGGGTAGCTTACTACTACACAGGCACAGATCAGAGTGCTACAGGGGCAGTTGGCCCAGGCACAGGGATAGGTACAGGCACAGGCACAGGCACAGGCACAGGGACAGGCACAGGCACAGGTACATGCACAGGCATAGCCTCAGGGCTAGATCCTTATTCAAGCACAGGCACAGGTCCCTGTTCAGGCTCTGATGGTAGCTCCACCGCCACCACAGGTACAGGTGCAGGGTCAGGGTGTATAGGCAGGGCAGGGCCCACTTATATTAGGAGCTGGGGGACCAGCCCCACCAGCCATGGTGGCATGGGCCCGATACATGGAGGTGAGAGCGGAGGCCCGCTATTATCAGGATGTACTAGATGGTACTGGGGCTGATTATCAGCCATATGCGGCTCACAGAGTCGAGAAATCCCGGAGTCACAGGTCACAGGGGGCCGCAGCCACAGCCGGTGGGTCGGTTACAGGTAGGAGGCGAGATCCGGCACAGGGGCCAGCTGAGGGACGGGCCAAGGGCGGGGGAGAGAGCTGAGTCACCCCAGGAGCGGAGATGAGTTTTGTTGAGTTGATAGAGGATTTGTTGATAGAGACACCGGTCTGCGAACCGAGTGTGTATATAGAGGCCTGTGTGCCCTCATAGGATTTATGTATGCATTTTTGTTGTATATACCGGCCTGCAAGCCGAGTACATTTTGTATAGTTGATACCGGCCTGCGAGCCGAGTATATTTTTGACATGAGAGACCGGCCTGTGAGCTGAGTCGAGATTTTGACAGAGACAGCGGCCTGTGTGCCGACTTTGTATTTGTTTTGTATGATAGAGGCCCCATGCAGGGTAATTTGTATATGTTGACATTGATTTGAGGATATATATAGATGATGAGTTGGATCCACATGGTGTGTATAATGTTTGAGTTGATTGCATATATTATAATGTTTTATGTGTTTTGTTCGATGGTATTGGAATGTTTGTGATGTATATATAGATGATGTTGATGATGTTTTGATGATATGCATATGTTTTGAAATATTGATGTTTATTATGATGATGGATGTTGATAGTGATGTCATTATGCAGGGAAAAGAGGCGGGCGCCGCCAAAATTTTGTAAAAGACAAAGAGAAGGTCTGGATATAATCAAAATAGGTATAGGTTGACTGATATCAGTTAGATAGTTGATGTCGGTCACTATTGACCGATACTAGTTAGATAACCGACATCGGTTATGTTAAAACGATATTTTCTAAAAATAGAAAAGCTTGGGAGGAAATTTTAGATTCTTATTTTTAGAGCCATGCAACATGTTAAATACGAGGATGCGAGGCTATTGTCATCCATACAGGGTAGTTGCATGGGAGAATTGAGTGATAAGGAGGAAAGAGACAGGTAAAGTGAACATGGGCTTAGATTAAGAAGGCGTAAAGGCAAGTAATAGTGAAGAGGGTGGTGAACATGGCTGAACAAGGAGAAGCATCCAGCGGGCAGAGAGGAGAGGGAAGACAGGTTCCACCTCAAACTGCTGCATCCCAGGAGGTATATATAATTTTTTTTTTGGAATTAAATTTTTGCATGTGTATGAATAGGATGTGGGAAGGTAAGTGGGTAGAGATGAAAAAGAAAGGTGATAGGAAAAGGTTTGGGATGGGGTGAGTGTTATGGGGTAGGTAATCAGGGGTTTCGAATATGTTTTTAGGTATAGAGAGGCGCGAACAAGCGAGTAAGTTATCATAGGTGGTGTTTTTGAGCAGGGTAGATGGAATTGATAGTGACCGATATCGTTTAGGAATAACCGGTATCAGTTATGTATAACCGATATCGGTTACTGTGTAAAGTTACAGATTGTGATAAAAAAACACGTGGGAATTTATTTGTTGTTTGTTGGTTTGATGTGTGCAGGCACAGGCAGGTTTAAGGATGAATGATAGGGTACCAGCCTTGTTGTCACGAGTCCAAGCGGATGTAACACCAGCTGAGTGGGCATTAATAAACTGTGTGGGGTTAAGCGGAATCTGCTATTATTCACGAATCGCACGCAATCATGCTATGTTACAGGCGCTTATTGAGAGATGGAATCCTAAAAAGAATACCTTCTATCTGCCAACAGGGGAGATGACAGTGACGTTAGAAGATGTGTTTCAAATTTTGAGACTTCCAATTACTGGAATACCAGTGTATCAAGCAGGACCTAATGCGGCGTGTGCAGTGATAACGACAGTATTTGGTCCATCCGCACGAGATTTGACACAACGATGTTTGACATTCACTTATGGTATAATTTTTGTAGCACACCCTGAGGCAACAAGGTTGGCCGTGGTATTAATGATAGCGGTGGGGTATTATGCATTACCTAGAGCAGACAGGGGAAGATTTCCAAAATCATTGATGTGTATTATTCGGGAAATGATAGAAGGGAGCGTGACTTTCGCATGTGTACCCGCATATCTAGCAGAGCTATACAGGGGTTTATGGGCATGCAGGTGAAATCACAGGACTACACTAGATTGTGCATACTTATTACATTGTTGGGCCTATGAGCACATTGTGTGTGTGCGACCAATAGGCCGACCCATCCAGGCAGGAGAGACAGGAGTGCAAAGGTTGGGATTCAGGCGATGGGTCCAGACAGAGCAAGAGGTGAGATCCGAGGCCGTGATAGATGATGCCGAGTATTATAGGTAGATGTGGGAGATGGTGACGATTGCGGATATCCATTGGAGGCCTTACGGGAACTATATGGTGATGGCAAACATAGCCGAGGATTTGAGGGGTGTAGAGTGATTGAGGTGGATCGCGGGACACAGGCCAGGTGAGTACGAGAGGATTCCTCTAGATCACGTGCGGTGACAATTTGGATTTGTTCAGGATATACCCATGGCTCATAGACCATACAGGAGGATCAACGCCGAGGCACCATTCTCACCTCCATGGCCGACACTTCCAGAAGGACCAGAAGAGACAGCAGCCGATCGCAGGGTAATGGATGCAGGAGTGACAGAGTCTTATAGATTATGGTGGGCAGCAAAGCTGCGAGATACACATGAGAGGGCCGATCATCCTGACATAGCTATGATTACTGGAGAGAGACCGCCTGCAAGGTTTAGTTCACCAGCTTCAAACACAGTTGAACGAGACCATATGATTGTTAGAGGCTTCGCAGTCTCGAGTGGAGAGACTAGAGGCAAGAGTCTGCCACGCGAGAGGGCAGATTCGTATGTTACAGGAGAGATTGGTGGATCAGTGGGAGGAACCAATAGCAGTGGTACCTTTGAGTATGGAGAGGCTAGGTGAGTGGCGTCGACGATCACCATCACTTCCTGGTTCGGGACGAGGCGCGGGGGTCTAAGTGAGTTTCATACATAGGGGTAGAAGAATAAAGATTCCGACCTGCGCGTCGATGATAGGGAAGATGTATTTGTTTAACATCTAAATAAAATGAAATATGTATGTTGATTTGAGTTTTTGATAATTATAAGAATGTTTGTGTTTTGAATGTTTGGATTGAAAAAGGACAAAGGTGAATGTTATCACTATAAATATGTGAAAATATTTATATTTTTAAGTAAAGCACAACACATGATAAGTGATGGTTGGGGATGGTCGAGCTAACCTTGGGAGACCCCATGTCTCCTAAGTGCTGCCTACATAGCCCATTGCACAAAGCAAGGAGGGGCCTCAGACCGATGTAGTTCTCCCTTAGGACCAGGGAGAGGTGAATTCAGGCAATTTGGTTGTGGTTAGGAAATTTGTTGGTTGGTAAAAGTTTGATGTTGGTAGAGTAATGTTGTTGGTGTTGGTGTGGGTATAGGTGAAGTGAGGGTTAGCTTACCCAAGCATAGGAAACCATGTCCTAATTAAGATCAACACACAATCCTAGATTCGGGTAAAAGAGGCAAAAGTGTCCCATAGTTGGAAAGAGCTAAACAAACCACGTATTATCGTAGGATGAGCTTGAATCCCTAGGTACCTTGCATAGGCGAGAAGTTGATAGGTGAAAAGAGTTGTATAATCACAATATATCAGATATACGCATGTCCCTTGAGTTTTGTTATTGTGAAGAATGGTGAGGTGAGGTGGATGGTATAGCTGAGGCGCAGAGAACTTGTTATAAGGTGATTATTCTGACGAAAGAGAACCAAACCAAAATAGACAAGTCCATGACTCAAAAGTACTTTTGAATACTGCTTTTATTTTTCTGGATATAGACTGATCGATGTGGGAAGTCTATATGGGATATGCATTTTGTTGTTCTTGAGGTCTTCACGAAGCTGATCAATGCGAGAAGCTTCTGATAGAGGCTGACTTTGTATAGCTGTCCTTCGAGGGACCAGTCTACTTATAGTAGCAGATGCGGCTTTGCACATAGCTGTCCTTCGAGGGAGTAGTCTAGTTTATAGTAGCAGATGCGGCTTTGCACATAGCTGTCCTTCGAGGGAATAGTCTAGTTTATAGCTTAGAGGTCTAGATGTCTGTTTGACATGAAGCATCTAGTTTTGCAGGAAGTTTGACTCAAGAATATCCCAGAATTGTATAATTGAGAACTTGTTATTTTGATACTTTTAAGTCATGGACCAGACTAAAAAGGAGAAGGCATCTTTAAGAGGAGGTGATGATCAAACTACGTGGGTTTGATTTTACTTTGAGATGCACGACCAAAAAAAAAAGGTGTATGAGGTGGTAAATGAGCTCAAGGGACGAGCGCAAGGTAGATAAGAAGTGATGTAACACTAAATTCAACAGTAGAATGGTCGGAGATGCAAGGCATTAAGGGGTTCAGGCTCAGGTTTACCATTAAGCGAAGCTAAACGATAAGTACCTGATCCGTAAGTGTGAGTGATAATGTAAGGCCCAATCCAATTAGGAGTAAATTTTCCACGTTTGCTCTTTTCTAGTTTGGTTACATGTTGATTCTCTTTGAGGACAAGATCACCAATTTTAAAGGTACGCTCATGAATTCACTTATCATAAGCACGCTTGATGCACTTTTGATAAATTTGAAGGTGGTCAAGAGCGGTAAGACGACGCTCGTCAAGAAGCTCCAATTGGGCTAACCTGCTCTTGGCGGAAGTCATCATTGGTGAGAATATCCTGGAGAGATATTCTGAGGGAAGGGATTTGTATTTCGAGAGGCAAGACAGCCTCGGTACCATACACCAGAGAGAATGGTGTGGCATTAGTGGAAGTACGAATGCTTGTACGATAAGCCCAAAGGGCAAAGGGGATGTGATCATGCCAATTTTGACCAGAATCGTTAACGACTTTCATGAGAATTTTGGTTAAGGTTTTGTTAGAAGATTCAGCTTGACCATTTGCTTGTGGATAGTAGGGTGACGAGAAGCTAAGTTTGATACCAAAGTTGTCACAAAGGGCTCGCAACAACTTATTTTTGAAAGATTTGCCATTATCGGTTATCAAGCGATGAGGAACACCGAAACGGAAAATAATGTGATGATTGATGAATTCAACAATTTTCTCCTTTTTGGTTGAAATGAGTGGAACGGCCTCCACCCATTTAGTGTAATATTCGGTTGCCATGATGATCCAATGGTGACGTTGCGAAGAAGGTGGATGAATCTCACCAATAAGGTCCAAACCCCATTGTGAGAAAGGCCAAAGATCTTGTGTGACCTATAGCGGATGGCTGGGAGTATGTTGCAGGTTGGCATGCTGTTGACACATAACACAACGCTTAACATATTCGCAGCAGTCTGTATTAAGAGTAGGCCAATAATATCCTAGGCGAAGGATCCGCTTGGCCATGGCAAAGCCACTAAAGTGCCCACCACAAATTCCGTCATGGACTTGTTGGATGGTATGAGTGACTTCAGCGCTGGTTAGACATCGAAGGAGGATACCATCGAAGCCACGTTTATAGAGGATTCCCCCCATGATGACATAATGAGAAACACCTTTAAGGAAAGTGCGTTTTCCATTACTAGTAAGGTCAGGTGGGAGAACAGAGGTTGTAAGGTAGTTGTGAAATTGGTGATACTAGGTATCCTGTGAATTAGCAGATACATTATTTACCATACAAACATCCGGGACTAAGTAAGATGGGGCAAAGAGTTGTTGGACCAAGACAAATATGTCAGAATCAGATGGTGATGTAGGAATTTGCGAGGCCAAGCAAGCCATAGTATCCACAAATTTATTAGTTGAGCATGGAACGGTTTGGATAGTATAATGGGTAAATAAGGTCAAAAGTGAATCTACGTAACATTTGTACTTTTGAAGTTCCTCATTTTTACATTGGTAGATGCCAGTGACTTGATTTACTACCAATTGAGAGTCACCAAAAATGTGAATAGACTTCACACCTAAGTGTAACGCAACGTGGAGACCCAAAACAAGGGCCTCGTATTCCACTGTATTGTTAGTGCAGGGGAAATCGAGCCTGAATGAAAGAGGCATAGGTTCACCTTCAAGAGGAATGAGAACAACACCCACCCCTCGCCACGTTGGCATTTAGATCCATCGAAGAAGAGAGTCATCGGATAAGACACATCATTGAGTGAAAGAGTTGCGATGAGTTCATCAGGGAAAGTAAAATTGGTAAATTGTTCCCCAGGTAAAGGGGCTTCCGCGAGTTGGTCTGCGATAGTTTGTCCTTTGACTGATTTCTGGTGTATGAACTCAAGGTCGAGGTCGGCGAGGAGCATAAGCCATCGGGCGATGCGTTGGTTTAGATGAGGTTTGGCGTACATATAATGTATGGGGTCAGCATTGGTGATGAAAAAAGTTTTGTGATTCAGGAGGTAATGTTGGAGTTTGGTGGCCATGAATGATAGGGCTAGGCACAACTTTTCGACATGTGTATACCTAGTTTCGTAATCCATGAGAGTACGGCTTATGTAATAAACTACTTGTTCTCGATGCTTGGAGTCACGATGTGTGAGCATAGCTCCTACAACATGGTCGGTGGCAGAAAGGTAAAGGTAGAAAGGGCGATCGTCCTGAGGTGGGATAAGCACGGGTGGCTGCAAGAGATAAGTTTTAAGAGCTTCAAAGGCTTTGTGGCACTCCTCGCTCCATTGAAAGACAATGTCTTTTTTAAGGAGATGATGGAAAGGTTGACATCGATCTGAGAGTTGTGAGATGAAATGACGGATAGATTGGAGTTTGCCCTGCAAACTACGCAATTGTTTTAGGTTAGTGGGTGGGGGCATTTCTAAAATAGCTTTGACTTTAGCGGGGTCGACCTCAATGCCACGCAAAGAGATGATAAAGCCAAGGAGTTTTCCTGAAAGGATGCCAAAGACACATTTCTTTGGCTGAAGACGAACACAGTATTGTAACAGGCGGTCGAAAATAATGGTTAAAACATCGAGATGTTCACTGCGATGTTTGGATTTTCCAAGAAGATCATCGACATAATCCTCAAGGATAGTGTGCATAATGTCATGAAAAATGTAAGTCATAGCCCGTTGATAGGTTGCACCAGCATTCTTAAGGCCAAATGGCATGACACAATAGCAGAAGGTCCCCCAGGGGGTAATGAAGGTGGTTTTATGTTGATCGGCCGGGGCTACTAAAATTTGATTATATCCCGAGAAACCATCCATGAGAGAAAGCATCTCATGGCCTGTAGTGAGATCGACAAGTTGATCAATACTAGGTAGGGGGAAGTCGTCCTTTGGGTAGGCGAGGTTAAGATCTCAGAAATCCGTACATATCCGAAGTCCCCCCGTCACTTTAGTGACAGGTACAACATTAGAAATCCATTGTGGATAGTCAATAGGTAGGATGAAAGAGACAGAAAGGAGTCGTTGAAGCTCTTCTTTAACCAAGAGAGAAATGCGTGGATGCATTTTTCTCAGCTTCTGTTTAACTGGTTTGGAGTCTGGTTTCAGAGTGATGTTATGGACAGCAATGTCAGGATCGATTCCTGGCATGTCGGCGTAGGACCAAGCGAAAGCTTGATTGCGGGCACGGAGAAAGGTAGTGAAGGCGGCTTGTTCTGATGCATCGAGAGATTGTCCGATCTTTACAATGTGAGGATCGTCCTCAGTGTGGATGTTGATTTCTATAGTCGACTCATTCAACATGGTTTGGGTGTCAGATGGTAAGGCACGTTGAATATAAGAGTCATCCGCACCAAGGTAGGTGAGGATGGAGTCATCATCCTGGCACTCCACAACATTAATCGAAGGCAGGTCTTCTTCGATCATGTCTGGATGTAAAAGGGGGAGAGAAGATGGGTCCTCACCATTGCGTTGATAAGTGAGAGGACCTAGGAAGATAGCATTCATGAAAAAAAAAAAGTTAGGAGGGATAGATTCCGGGTCTATCGACTCCGTGGGTGAAGATGGTAAAATGGGCGATGATTGTTTGGAATGGGTGACTTTGTCGTCTTCCTGGATACAATTGACACAAGGTTTCTTCAGTGTAGGGGGTTCAGAAAACCCAAGACCACTACGATCTTTGTGTTTGCGTGTTGTTATGGGAATAACCGTATGTCGTCCTTGCTCATAAAGACTGAAACCAAAACCTTTCCAAGCACAGCGCGTCAGGAAGGTGAGGGCAAAACGACGGTTGGTTAGATATTGAAAATCAGATTGGAAGGGAACCACACCAAGGGGAGGTTCAGGGGTGACAGAGGATGCTTCGACACCCCCATATGTTAGGTTGGTGCGGCAATTAGGTGGTCCGTAGGAGATCACCTCCCCCACACGACGGTCGTAAGTAGGATGCGCATGTAATTGTCCATACTCTTGTGGGGTATGGAAGGTGCTAACGTTGTATAGGTGGTACTCCCCCAGCGTAAGGCGTTGAAAAACACCTACCAAGGGATCCGAGGTTGGGATGTTGTCCGCGGGTAAGGAAGAGGTATTCGCATCGGTGGTTACATGGGTCGAAGGTGTGGGTGCGGCTAAGGTGGATGGTTGAGGCATGGTCGAAGTAGATGGTTGGGTTGGATCAATGGGTGTCTTGACTGGTACAAGCACATCATTAGGGCGGTATAACATATTGCAGGTTTTGAAGGGGGAAGCGTCAGCTGTGACGGTGTATGACTTCCCCTCATACTCAAATTTTATGCATCTATGTAAGGTGGAGGGAACGCATCCCATAGCCCGGATCCAAGGGCGGCCTAACAACATGTTGTATTGGAATTCTCCCTCAAGGACATAGAAGAGTTCGGGTAAGGTACGTGGCCCTACATGAATATTAAGGATCACGGTGCCTAGGGTAGAAGTAATAGCATCGTTGAATGAATGCAACATGGTGGGGTTGGCACACATGCAGCTAGGAGGGATATTCATCTGTTGGAAGGCTTTGGAAGAGATGATGTTTAGGCTAGCACCCCCGTTGATCATAACACGACGTACCCGGATGTCTCGGACGTAAGCTGAGATGAAAAGAGTAGGGTCAGGATCTTCTACACCAAAGATGACAATTTCTTCTTCGGAAAAACTGACAGCAGCAGCTTGCTGTACAGGGACAGAGGTGGTTGTGGAGGTAGGTTGTTTGGTGAGAGAGGCAACGTGGTTGGGTGTGAAGATGGAGGCAACGGGTAAGGTTTCGTTAGGTAGGACCTCTATCCCTTGGAGGATCTCAATCAGAGCTTGTCGATGAGATTCAGATGTTTGAATGAGATCATAAAGTGTCATTTTTACAGGAGATTGGTGAAGTTGTTTGATCATGGTACGATGGGAAACTCCATCAGAGACTGGATAGGCAGGTCCACGAATAACCACTTTAGGTGGTGGTGCGATCGGGATGGCGGAAGAAGAAAGAGAGGCCGCAGGTGTGCTTTCTTTGACTTTTCCATTGTTTTTCTGACCTCGAGTAGCAATGCTAATCATGTTGATCTCGTGAATACGAGAGGAGGAAGATGGTAGGGATAAGTCATTGTTCTCGAGAGGCGGGGTTGCAATGATGATAGATTTTGGCGAGGCGGGGACAGGTGGTGTAGGAGAAGGGATCGAAGCTAGGGGATTTTTCTTCCGTAAGTCATCTTTCTGAGATTTTCTATCTGAGATAGGTGACTGGCGAAGGATGGCTTTCAAAGCTTTGCATTCTTCTACATTGTGTCCTGGTGTGTGGTGGTAGGCACAGATTTTAGATTCATCATAACCTATAGGTCGAGGTTTAGATGGATCATAGGGTCTGAGTGGGGGTAGGGAAATGGTCGCATCCTCTATCAGCATATCAAGGATCTTGGCGTAAGATCCTTTGAGTGGGTCGAATGAGGCTATTGATTGAGTGGGTGAGATTATTGATTGTTTTGGTAATGGTTGGGTATGAGTGGTTCGTACGGGTGGTGGTTTAGGCAAGGGATTTTGATGATCAGTTTTAACCATGTGTGGCTTCTTCTGCGCAGAAGTCATGTTGAGTTGATTAGATGATGAGGCCACAGATGACGTGGTGGCAGGAAACAACCACGGGGAAAGAGGAGCGGCAGCAAACAAGTCCTTCGATGATCGAGTTTTCTTAGGGTTGGTAGGTAGGCAAGATACTTGGGGCGATGGTGTTGAGATGCCTGCGGATTTCTGTATGGGTGCAGAAGGTGCTGGTCGTGTTAAAGAAGACGTGGGAGGCATGGTGTATTGAGGCAAGGTGGAGGGGTGTGGCCCCAATATAGAAGGTAGGTGTGACGGCGAGGGTTGAAGCCATGCCTGCTGTACTGGTGTGATCGGGGGTGAGGGTTTTAGGTGTGGCAGAGGCATAGATTGGACTCGAGGAGATGGGGCCTGTCTCCTAGGTGGATCGACGACTTTATTTTTGGATAAGTCTAACCGTTTAGGTGGGTGCGTCAGGTTGGGTATTGGTAAAGTCCCAAGAGTAGGGGAAGGTTTGGGTAGGTTGATAGAGGTTGATGAGGTATTCGGTGGAGATGAGGGGAGTGGAGGTGAGAATATAGGCATTTTGAGCTTTTGTAAAAACTTCGGGTATATGGTAGAGGTGTCCGGATTAGTCATTTGCATTTGAGTAGAGCATGGTGTTCTCCAACGTGCCCATAAGAGTCGTCTATCTTCTGGGGGATGACAATCTTCATGTATGGATGGGCATTTTGATATGGAAGAGAAGTGGGTTGTGATTCTGGTCCACTGGGGGTGTGATACAGGGGGTGAATGAGGCGCTGTATCAATGGGTGTTAAGGGGTCAACCGGTCGCTGGAAAGATTTAGGTGATGAAGAACTGATAGGGAGGAGGGCATGCTCTAGAGGATCTGTCATGATTACAAAATTTTGTGATGTAGGCTCGATGGGTTTCTCTTCTAAGGATGACAGAAAAAGTGGTGATCCTTCTTCTTTTGCAGCAAGAGCGGTGGAAGGAGATGTTTGGGCAATAGATAAGTTGGATAACATCCGCTCATAGTCTTGCAGGGAGGTGGTGTAAGAAGGCTCTTCTGTGAGAAGAGAACTCTGGGCGGTTGGTTTCTTTATGGGTAAAGGAATAGCGGGGCTATCCTCTTGTCTTGATGAAGGAGAAGGGGGCGAGGACTCTTGTGTCGGTGAAGAGGCTTGATTCAGAATTTCTTCGATGGAAGCCCTTGGTTGGGAGTTGAAAACCACGTGGATCTCATGCACACTCTTTTCCTCGGCTAAGGTTTCTTGGTTTGTGTTACTGTTAGAGGAATGATTTGGAAATGGTTTGTTGAAGATTTTTAAGTTTCGATTAGCAGGGGCATTAGGATTATCGAGGGTTATATCCCCTGTATCAACCATTTCCTGCACTATCTTTTTCAACATCTTGCAGTTTTTGTGGCTGTGTCCCTTCATGCGATGGAAGTTACAGAAATCATTCTCTTTATACCAAGAAGGTATAGCATGGGTTGAATCAAACCCGAAGTGAGGTTTAACAGGAGGTAAGGTGATAGCTCCTGCTTTAAGCAATTTGTCCAAGATCACTTCATAAGTTTCTTCCAAGGGAGTGTACTGGATGGGCTCAGATTTATACTTATAGGTGGATTTCAATTGGGCATAAGACGGTTCTTGAGATTTTACTGTTACCACGTGTACAACTCCTTTTGATTTTGAAGCCACTGATGCATGAGAGTTGGTGGTGTTGGGTTTGTTCGTGGAGTCCTGGGTTCAGAAATTTGAGTTTTTGTTGCACAACTTCAATTTCTCCTCCTCTAAGGCCCGAACCTATAGTTTCCAAGCCATAGTAAAGGCCTCATCAAAGGTGCAGAAAGTTTGAATTTGGAGGGTGGGAGAAATGTGTTTAGTGCAGGCCCACGTAAAGAGTTCGATGAGCTCGGCCTAAGGTAAGGCATAAGTAATTTGGTTGATAAGGCCCCACCATCATCCAACGAAATCTGTGATAGACTGATCTTCAAATTGTCGGATGGCATAGAGGTTAGTAATGGATACTTTCTTGGCAATATTGATGGAGAAGTGATCCAAGAAAGATTGGGCCAACTAGTTAAAGAGAAGATTAAGTGCTGGGCTAAAGCACTGTACCACTCCAAGGCAGCTCCTGATAAGGACATGGGGAAGGTATGGAGTAGTAAGGCATCGTCATGAGCAATCAGATAGCAGGCATGTCTAAATTATCGCAAGTGTTGTTGAGGGTCCTCCTTACTATTAAAATGAGTAAATTTTGGTAATTCCCATTGAGGAGGATATGTATGAAGGGGGACAAAAGGGTGAATAGGCTCCTGACAAACTTGCTTGTATGTCAGGGTGTTACGGTTTCCTGAAACAAAAGCCTCAAGATTTTGCATCTTGTCCATCATCTGTTTAATTAAATCATTGGTTGGGTTAAATGATGTTGTCGTCGTTATAAACAGAGGAGGATTAGGCCAAGAGCCGCTACTAGATAATGATGGGATTAAATGTTGATAAGGTATCGATGATGAATGTGTTGGGGCGACCGAATAAGGATGTCCTATATAAGATGTTAAGGCCACCGGATGAGGTTGCGGAAATGAAAAGGTGGGCGGAGCCTGAGAGGGAAATCTCACGTGAATAGGTGGTAGAGAACAAGTTATGAAAGAGGCAACCTGCGAGAGAGATGAGGTAGGGGCAGTGGACGGTAGTGATATGTGGGGTCCCAGATTAACTAGAGGAAAGCTAATTGGTGCAGTATGGACCATCGAATCCACTGATCTGGGAGACAGGGCTAAGGATGAAGACGATGAGGCGGAGTTATTAGGTGGGGAAGGAGCTAGGTGGGTGGCTATACTAATAGGCATACCCAACAGGAGTGGACTGTCGGGTATACGGTCAAGGTTATGAGACAAATAATACTGTATGGCACCAAGATTAGCATCCAAAAATTTAGCAAAATCCGGATCTCCAACAGATATCTTGGGAAAAGCATTGGTGTCTGTAGGATTCCCCATAGGATGCGAAGGGGGTGACTCAAGAAAAGACACGGAACAAGCATGTGAAACCATGGCTTCAGCTTGTTGCTGGATGATAACAACCATGGACAAGAGGATACAACAGAGGATTAGTCAATCAAGAATAGAAAATGCAACAAAATGTTGGAATTGGTAGGTTACTGGTTTGTTAGGAACTGTAAAACACAGTAACCGATGTCGGTCAAACTGTAACCGCCGTCGGTCAGGTAATCGATGTCGGTAGAATAGGACCGGTGCTGGTCACTGTGAAGGCAAAGAGAGAATATAAGAGGCTATTGGTTTGGGGATAACAAGGCTGAGTATACCCACCAAACTGTCTAAAGTGATAACTGAGACAGGGTATAACAGAGAAACAGAACTGAAAGAAAAATAGAAACAAGCAAGATGCACAAGAAAATCAAGAGACTAAACCTAGGATTAGTTTTAATCACTTTTGGGCTTATGCCTTAGATGCCAGATGATGTCAATCCTAAATAAAATACCTAAGGGAGATTTCAAGTTTTTTTTGGCTTGTAAGGCTACCTCAATCGGGCGGAGGAATACCACGGGAAAAGGGGGGATGTTTGAGATGTTGTGTAGATTATGATGTGATTTGGTATGTGTTGTGCAGTGAGAGTAAGATTAATTTCTCATCAATACCATGGATATCACCCCCACGTGTATGACCTGTTACTTAATCTATGTTCACTAGAATTAAAAACAGCAAGCAAGAATGTGATGCACATGTTTTAAACCCAAATCGAAAATGATATTCGACGAAGCAAAGAAGATGACTTTCACTAATGCAAAGATGTGAAAGAAAGACAAATTCTTTTACCAAAATGACAAAATATTGTGTGAATATTTTAGAAGAAAGAAACACCAAGTGTGCTCCCTATATGAAAACAAGCAAGAAAGAAAGAAACCCTAATAGGGTCCCACCGAGCGTGCCAAAATGTTTCGCACAAAATTTCTAGTTCTAGAATAGAGTTACTTCTATTTGTTCATTCTCTTGAGAAAAAAATAAGGGGTTAGGGCTAAGAGGAATACCTGTTAAGTGTTGGGAGGGTGTGCGCGTACCGTAGAGAGATCAGACCGATTGTGAAGAACTCCTTTTTGTCTGGGAAGGACTACCTATAAATAAGAATGCAAGACCACCAGATTTTAGTTAGACAATAAGCAAGGGAATTGCCTTGGGCCCAGGAAATACTAAACTTCCTTTCGAAGGTGGCCAGTTCCCTTTTAATATAAATTATTGCAAATGATAATAAAGAAACTATTGCGAAATCACGATTTAGGTACCTCATTACTAAAAGCAATAGAGACTAAACTACCCATAATAAAACGTCATTCTGTTTGTTTGGTCACTTGTTATTGATATGTTCAGATCAAGTTACAGGGATAGACCAGGCTGAATCTGAGGTTGTTAGGGGATAAATAGGTGAAAGGTTGGTTTTGGTATAAGTCACAATGGCCGACGCCGGTCACCGGATTGCAGTGACAAAGGCAAAGCTCTGGTGGAATGATCGACAATCGAAAGTGAACTGATGAAGCTATCTTCTGACTCTCCCAATGCTTGGATGAGTGTGACCATGATCTCGTTGATCAGTTATAGTCTTGTCCTCTATGCTCCTCTCTGCAACTCTTTTCTCCTTCTCACTTGTCTCTTTTTCCAAATGAATCCAGATCCTCCATTTTGGTTGGGGGAGGTCATTTATAGGGAACCGATGGCAGTTTCCTAACCGACGCCAGCCGCATAGGGACCGATGTTGGTTAGGTCAAAGTTGGCTATTTTTAGTAAAATAGCCAACTTTCCCTCTTTTTCTCCTGAGGGGTCAGTTGTGGGCTTGGTCAAGTCATTATTAGGTTCGTTTTGATGCGGGTGAGGGGTGATGAGTCATGGGTGTGGGTCTGGACCAAGTCATAGGTCTTAATTAAGTTAGTTTAGGGTTAGGGCTAGGTCATAGTGAGGTGGCGAGGTGAGGTGGCAGGGTTGGAGATGTGGATTTATTAATTATAAGGTAATTAATAAATAATTAAGTGTGTAAGGTTTTAGGTGGTGAGGTAGGGTTAGGTTGCGGGATGAGATACGAGGTACAGGGAGTCGTAAGACCCAAATTTGGTGTCTACACATGCAACATGGATGCTCGCATTCTACCCTTCCTACACGGTTGTTGGTGGCATCGACATTCATCTCTCATAGGTGTTATTGTTTAATTTTGTACTTAACACTTTATATTACTTGGTTATACATGATTTTGAAATACTAGTTATCTTTCTAACATGTTATCAGGTGCTTCATGTGAAACATTTTTTATGCAGGGATATTTTCTTCCATACTTGTTTGTTACATTATTTGCTATTGCTTATTATTATCTATGGTCCATGCCCTATGTTTGGTGTGCAAACTTGTTTGTTTATATGCAACCATGATGGCCTTGTGTGTCTTGTGACATCGTGAGTGATGTCCCATGTTTACAAATTGCTTTGTGTGGCTTACTTTGTCTTCTTGTGTTTTTACATTACTTTTCTTAGTATCTCATACACTGATTGAGTAGATTACACATTATCTTATACATGCATTCTTATTTGTACTAACATTT
This sequence comes from Taxus chinensis, assembly GCA_019776745.2. Taxonomy (NCBI): domain Eukaryota; kingdom Viridiplantae; phylum Streptophyta; class Pinopsida; order Cupressales; family Taxaceae; genus Taxus; species Taxus chinensis. The sequence continues at coordinate 47,414,640 of CM034148.1, forward strand.
TCATGTTTTTTAGCTACTTGTTTTTGTGTTCCTTAGATTCTACCAATCACATTCCCTCCCCCTACAGGGCATAATTACAGAGTACACGTGGTAATGATGAGGCCATAAATTGGCCATAAATTACCATTATTTTGTCCTTCCAAGTTACCTTTGAAATGGAATTTAAATGTAATCTAGGAACTTATAGTTTTCTTAAGATAGAGTATAGGATATATATCTTGTTCATTCTTTAGAAATATTTTGTTATCTATTTTTTGACTAATCCTATTGATTATTTGGGAAAAGATGCAAAGTCTTGTGTATGCAGGCCATAAAGGAAAGATAATGCTAGTATTGGGAAAAGTGGAATTGATCATGAACATTACATTTAAAATCAAATCTAATTTCATATTCAGATTTCTCTCAAAAAATTATGCAAGTTCAAAAAAAGAATCATCTCAATCTGAGGTCACATGCAAAAGTTATAGTTGTTTTAAGTTAGTTCCGGAACTCACAGAGTTAGTTTTGAAACTTGCAGGTTTAGTTTCGGAACTCACATGTTTAGTTTCGGAACTCGTGGATTTAGTTCCATAACTTGTATCAATTGAATGATAGTTAGTTCCGGAACTTTCAATTCAATGGAAAAATTCCAGAATTTAATCGTGAAACAAATCAAATTTAGGACTAGAACTTGCATAGATTTAGTTACGGAACTTGCATAAAAGGAATAACAACTTTAGTTTCGAAACTTGCATAAATAAAATGAAACTTTTTTAGGGATTGTGAAAACGCAGAGATTCCAATGAGAAATATGTGAGAGGTTTTTGTTCATATCAATGTTTTTAACAAAAACCTCATTCATATTTGCTACAAGTTTTACCAATGAAGAGAGATCTAACTTTTAGTGAGCTGCAGTCCGAGGAAAAGTGTATCAGATGAGCACTAAAAGTTTCATAAATAGAAACAAAAAATTCAAATGGAAAATATGAGAGAGGTTTTTGTTCATAGTAATGTGTTTAAAAAAAAATCATTCATATTTGCTACAAGTTTTACCAATGAAGAGAGATCTAACTTTTAGTGAGCTGCAGTCGAAGGAAAAGTGTATCAGACGAGCACTAAAAGTTCCATAAACAGAAATAGAAAATTTCAAATAGAAAATCTGAGAGAGGTTTTTTTTGTTTATAGTAATGTGTTTAGTCAAAAAAGTTCCATCATTCATATTTTCTACAAATGTTTTACCATTGAAGATAAATCTAACTTTTAGTGAACTGCAATCTGAGGAAAAAGCGTATCAGACAAGCATCAAAAGTTCCACAATCAAAAATAACAAAGTCAAATGGAAAATCTGGGAAAGGTATTTGGTCAAAATCATATTTTGAGGAAAAACATCCTTCCAATAATGTAGAAGAATAAAATCATTATGATTCTTATTACCGAAAAGCAAGGAGAAGATTTGGGAGCAAATCTTCCTAAAATAAGCAAGATAAGATTTGACTTCAATAATATATCTCTCTCCATATTTTGTGGAGATGGAGATCTTAGTTGTTAGGATTGGAATAAAGATAAGATTAGATTGTATTTCCTAAAATAAGGAGTTGGTTGGATGCATGAATTATAAATGCAACCTTCCACACTGAGATATGTAATTTTCTTTCTCCCAAGAAATAAAGATTTGTTCTTTCCTCTCAAATATTCTATAGTTTTAAAATTGGAAGTATGATTTAAATCCTCTTCCAAGAAATGAGTTGGCCACTCATTTCAAGGAAGATGGATCTATGTATTTATGTTTATGTTTATTCATTTGTCTGTAATTCATTTTTTTGTATTGTTTTTATTTTTGTATTGTGAAAATTCAAGTCTGTTGTGAACCTGCAGGTGTTTGTATAATTATGTTTATTTCCAATTCAATCAATTTCAATTTATGCAAGTGTGTTTAAATTCCTACAAATTTGATTTCCTTCATGCAAGTGTGATTTATTTTATGCAAACTTTATTTCTGCAAGTGTGCCTTTATTTCTGCAAGTGTGGCTTTCAATTTCTGCAAGTGTGATTTATTTTATGCAAGTTTGGTTTGTGTTTAAAGGAGTTTCTTTCCAATATCTTCTTCTCTTAATGCATACAACCATCAGACACCATCCCTGGATTGACATTATTAATGGTGAGGATTGATGACCCTCATCATTTTTGTGTTGTTACCGGGGACACGGTGTTGTTGGGAGATTCAAAGTTCTCTAAAAGAATATTCTAGTGACAGTAGAATACATTTTAACAAATTCTATGACATGAGGTATTTGGTAAGTAGTTTCTTTAGACTTTTATTTCCTATGCAAGTAGATTAAAATTTCATTTCTATAATTAGGAATATTAGATTGTAAATATTTATCTCCCCACAAACTAACTCTGTGTATAAAAAAATGTCTGTGATGTTTGATCAAGAAAGTATAATGGTATGAACAAAGAATTCAGATTTGGAAATGGTAGAATATGATATTGAATCTGGAAGTAGATCCAGTTGATGAAATATCATATGTCATTCTTGATAACCACCACCATTTCCCCTTATATCAACTAACAACTCAGTGATCTTATTACACATAACCTTAGTAAAAAACTGGCTTATCCAGTTTGTAATAATGAAGTGGTAGCATTTCTAGTTAACTCCATCCATATTCAGGGATTTCATTAGAGCCAAAATAAAAACTCACTCATAATAAATCCACTCATCCAAATTAGTTTTCATCCCATAATAAAATTCAATCCCTGAACCATATCCATTAGAAAAATTTGTTTTCATGTCTTTCAATTTCTTCATTTTTGTATATGCTTGTATAACATTAAGAAGAAATTATTGTGAATATCAAGGAAATTTATTTTTACGTACTAACATCTGAGGACTAGATCTATAGGAATTTTTAGAGTTGTTCTTGACACCAGCATGCAGATTTTAGATCACCAACATTATCAACTAAGGAGCATGCAAATTTTGAAGGGACCCACAAATACTTCCACTCTCTCTTTTAACAACTCTCCATATCTTGAGATCACTAGTCCAAGATTTGAAGATTACTATGGTGATTCTGATAATGCATAATTCAAGTTGGGCTTTGAAGACCTAGAAATTGTCTACACAATTTTTGGAATCTTCTTAGAGTTACCAAGTATGTAAAAATGTTTTTTATGAGATCTAGACATTGCTTCCTATTTTACACAAGTTGTACTTTGATGAATATAGTATGATGATGGATCAAATTTTTCTCTAATCCTTCTCATGCTATCATTTCAGCAAAAAAAAGAAAAAGAAATAACGAAATAAAAAATCAAAAAAATTTGATTAGAAAACCAGCTTGCTAGCCAATCAAAGGAAATTTTTTTTTCAAAAAGATTTGATTGGAAAATCATCTTGCTGGCTAGTCAAAGGCAAAAAAATTAAAAAAATAAAACTTTGATTGGAAAACTAGCTTGTTGGCCAATCAAAGGAAAAAAGGAGGTGACTCTTCTTCAAAGGAAATCAATAGTTACCTGGTGGCTTTCTTCTCGGCACTATTTGACCATGTTAACAATAGGATGACAAAGACAACTAGAGGTATGATCAAGTTATTTTGTTCTACTATTTTATTTTTAAGCTTTCTTGTAATTTTTTTATTACAACTAAATCCACTTTTAAAGATTTCCAAGGAAGGAAAGATAAAATTCATATCTCCCCTACTTATATGAAAAATATGTGCACCTCTTTGCAATCAAAATTTTGGAGTCTAATTTATGGGCAGTCATAAATAAACAACATGCATGAGGACATGCATGAGCTTAGGTGTGGGAGAGAAGGAGAAGCATGAGCTATGCATTTTTATTTTAAATATGAGACACAGTAGAAGGAGATCCACACAAGAACCTGTTGTAAAATAAAAGAGATCAAAAGATAACAGAAGGAGATCCACACAAGAACCTGCTGTAAAAGAAAGAATATCAAAAAAAAGAAGGAGATCCACACAAGAACTTGTTGTAAAAAAAGAAATCAAAAACAGAAGGATATCCACACAAGAACCTGTTATAAAAGAAAGAAATCAAAAGCAACAGAAGGAGATCCACACAAGAACCTGTTGTAAACTAAAAGAAAAAATCAGTAGAAGGAGATCACACAAGAACCTATTGTAAAAGAAAATAATATCAAAAGGAGGATCCACACAAGAACCTGTTGTAAAAGAAAGAAATCAAAAGCAAGCAGAAGGAGATCCACACAAGAACCTACTGTAAAAGCTAAAAGAAGATCAAAAGTAATAGCAGAAGGAGATCCACACAAGAACCTGTGGGGTAAAAGAAAGAAATCAAAAGCACTAGAAGGAGATCCACACAAGAACCTACTATAAAATAAAAGAGATCAAAAGCAGAAGAAGGAGATCCACATAAGAACCTATTGTAAAAGAAAGAAATCATGAAGCAAGTAGAAGGAGATCCACAAGAATGTGTCCTCAATACAGAGAAGAATCTAAGAAGAGGAGATAATAATGTAATGCATGAGGACATGCATAAGATTAAGTGTGGGGCAATGATGAGGCCATAAATTGGCCATAAATTACCATTATTTTGTCCTTCCAAGTTACCTTTGGAAAAGTGGATTTAAATGTAATCTAAGAACTTATTATTTTCTTATTATAGAGTATAAGACATATATCTTGTTCATTCTTTAGAAATATTTTGTTATCTATCTTGTTGACTAATCCTATTGATTATTTGGGAAAAGATGCAAAGTCTTGTGTATGCAGGCCATAAAGGAAAGATAATGCTAGTATTGGGAAAAGTGGAATTGATCATGAATAGTACATTTAAAATCAAATATAATTTCATATTCAAATTCCTCTCAAAAAATTATGTAAATTCAAAACAAGAATCATCTCAATCCGAGGTCACATGTAAAAGTTATAACTATTTTAAATTAGTTTCGGAACTCACAAAGTTAGTTTCAGAACTGTGTTTAACAAGTTAGTTTCGGATTTTACTGCCAGAACTCATAGGTTTAGTTCTGAGGAACTCATACGAGATTTAGTTCCAGAACTTTTATCAATTGAATAACAATTAGTTCAAGAAATTTCAATTCGTGGACCAAATCATATTTAGTTCCAGAACTTTCAGATTCAATTCTGACAACTTGCATAAAATGAATGACAGCTTTAGTTCTGGAACTTGCATCAAGGAAAAGTTTTTGAGGGATCTGTGAAAACTCAGAAAATTGCAATGAGAAATCTGAGAGAGGTTTTTGTTCATACAATGTGTTTAACAAAAACCTCATTCATATTTACTACAGGTTTTACCAATGAAGAGAATCTAACTTTTAGTGAGCTGCAGTCTGAGGAAAAGTGTATCAGATGAGCACTAAAAGTTCCATAAACATAAACAAAGATTCCAATGGGAAATATGAGAGAGGTTTTTGTTCATAGCAATGTGTTTAACAAAAACCTCATTCAGATTTGCTACAGGTTTTACCAATGAAGAGAGATCTAACTTTTAGTGAGCTGCAGTCTGAGGAAAAGTGTATCAGATGAGCACTAAAAGTTCCATAAACAGAAACAAAAAATTCAAATGGAAATCTGAGAGATGTTTTTGTTCATAGAAATGTGTTTAACAAAAACCATATTCATATTTGCAACAGGTTTTACCAATGAAGAGAGATCTAACTTTTAGTGAGCTGTAGTCTGAGGAAAAGTGTATCAGACGAGCACTAAAAGTTCCATAAACAGAAACAGAAAAGTCAAATAGAAAATATGAGAGAGGTTTTCATTCATAGAAATGTGTTTAACAAAAAAGCTCGTTCATATTTGTAACAAGTTTTACTAATGAAGATAAATCTAACTTTTAGTGAACTGCAGTCCAAGGAAAAAGTGTATCAGACAAGCGTCAAAAGTTCCACAGTCAAAAACAACAAAGTCAAATGGAAAATCTGAGAAAGGTATTTGGTCAAAATCATATTTTGAGGAAAAATCCTCCTTCCAATAATGTAGAAGAATAAAATCATTATGATTCTTATTACCAAAAAGCAAGGAGAAGATTTGGGAGCAAATCTTCCTAAAATAAGCAAGATAAGATTTGACTTCAATAATATATCTCTCTCCATATTTTGTGGAGATGGAGATCTTAGTTGTTAGGATTGGAATAAAGATAAGATCAGATTGTATTTCCTAAAATAAGGAGTTGGTTGGATGCATGAATTATAAATGCAACCTTCCACACTGAGATATGTAATTTTCTTTCTCCCAAGAAATAAAGATTTGTTCTTTCCTCTCAAATATTCTGTAGTTTTAAAATTGGAAGTATGATTTAAATCCTCTTCCAAGAAATGAGTTGGCCACTCATTTCAAGGAAGATGGATCTGTGTATTTATGTTTATGTTTATTCATTTGTCTGTAATTCATTTTGTTGTATTGTTTTTATTTTTGTATTGTGAAAATTCAGTCTGTTGTGAACCTGCAGGTGTTTCGTTTAATTATGTTTATTTCCAATTCAAGAAATTTCAAATTTATGCAAGTGTGTTTAAATTTATGCAAGTTTGATTTAAATTCATGCAAGTTTGATTTTTACAAACTTTATTTATTGCAAGTGTAAACTTTATTTCTGCAAGTGTGGCTTTCAATTTCTGCAAGTGTGATTTATTTTATGCAAGTTTATTTTGTGTTTAAAGATTTTCTTTCCAAGATATTATTCTCTTAATGCATACAACCATCAGACACTAGTCCTAGATTGACATTATTAATGGTGAGTATTGACGACCCTCATTAGTGATCGGTCCTCTTTTGTGGCTGTATTCTCCTACATATGACGTCACATGTGCCTCAAAAGAGGGGGGCATCAATTGGTGTTTTACAGTATACACAATGCTTCTATACCGGTTCAGTTTAGTACACTTTTCACCCTTAGCATTGTGGGTTACATAAAATGAGTGGGTACAGACAAGCCTACAAAATCCATACATGACTGTCCTTAATATTTGGGAGAGTAGTTAAAGGTTGGAGGATACAATAGAATTCCTCCCTATACTTCTTCATCCATTGGCATCGGGTCACCCAAAAAACCCAAGACAAAGATCTCTTCACACACATATTCATGTAAGTAATTAAAGGTGGAAGGATATAGCAAAATTCCTCCCTATACTTCTTCATATGGCATCGAATCACCAAGAAAACCCACGACATGATATCCTCTTTCTACACCCTTTCTTTCATCATGGATCAGATGAACATGTTCCTTTTACACTTTTTCATACTTTCATTTCCGTCTTTTACATACATATACATGCATCTAACACTTGTTTTTTTACATATATATACATGTGTTTTTGACTACTTGATCATCTTCTCCTTGTAAGTCTGACCATATGAGAAGAAAGTAGTCAACAACAACAACCCCAAAAAAAAATAAAATGATGTCAACTATAACACTTTGCGGCAGCACACACCACACTAACCATGCATGTACATCACATAAATTAGCAACTACACACGTTTCTACCCTAGGTTCACTCTCATCACTATTTTTTGTGCATTTTCATCTTTAGTTTCCACGCTCCATCATCTTTTTTTAATTTCACATTTTTTCTAGTCCTTTAGTGCATTATCTACATCACTCTACATCAACATAAGGTACACATATCTATCTACTTTATGTTACCGAGCATTCCTCTCACCAACATAAAGTGGGGATATATGTAGACACTAAATCACACACTTTGGGTATTTTTTAGTTTCAGTCTCATATTGTTATTTTTTGGTACTTTCTAGCCATTTGAACTTCTTATTTTTTGGTGGTCATCCTCTTCAGGGTTAATTACGAAATTAGAACAAGAGAACTATATACATATAAATTTATGAGACCATAATGAGGGACCAAATACTAGGCATTACTATCATCATCTAAAGTTACATCCATCTAGAGCTCATTTCCATCTATCTAGCTCATCATAAGGGACAAGGATGATTCATCTACATCACACATCATAGGAGGGATGTTTCTTTTATTCTATCAACCATTATATTACATTTTCTACACATAGTTATTTCTCACTAATTTCATAAAGTACAACCGGAACAAGAGAAACCTAGGGCATGATCACACACGCACACATATAGAACTAAATTGGGTCTAAGATGTAGTAAAATTCTCATTAGTAAGTCCACCATTCCATTGAGGATAGTCTAACCCCTTTATTTGCATTTTTTTTTCAGGGTTTGATGTTTGTTTTAGGGTCTTATAGGTCTTTCTTTCATCACTAATCATTGACGAGATCCAAAACATAATAGTGAGTTACATGCGATAGGAAGCAAAGGATTCAAATCATCTTCCAACACTCTAGAGTTGGCTCTTGGACCTCCTGCATAGATTAGGGTGCCCAGAATTCAGACTAAGGCACCTGCAGGCACCCTGATCCTCTCTCAAATGCCCTAGTCCTACCATACAACTCAGATATTTCCTTTCTGGGACCTCTTCATGTTCATTCTTGCTTCCCAAATATTTAGTTGATTTTATGACACAATCCAGATTAGTCTCTTAAATAGCTAAGATCCTTCCAACCCTACTTGTTAATAAGAGTTTCATATTTTCATTAGTTTAGTTGTTTGGGTCATTTTCTATATTTACTTACTACATTTTTTTACCATTATTTCATAGTTGTTCATATTTCAATTAACTATTATAATATCCACATTTTAGTTAATCAATTTTGTATCCCCCTTATTCAATTTTAAAATCAAGTAATTGATATGATGAAATAAGTATCGAGTAACACAAGTCCACTTAATCAAAAATAGTATGGAGTTTAAGAATAATGTTTTCCTACATATATTTTCACCTATATGGAGGGATCACTCAATCAAAGGCATCACCGTGTCCATCAATTTGACAACTGTCCTAGACCCTTACACCTATGAAAGAAACAATTTTTTTTGAAAAAATATGAAAAAGGGCCTAGCTATATTTGATTTGATTTTTTTATGGCGTGAAGGTTTTTAATTTGACGAATTTTAAATTTTTAGTCATGATGAAAATATTAATGAAAAGTTGGAAAGAAAATAATTGAAATTAAATACATACATGTCCCTCACATATTTCATAGCTTAAAGTGTTCCCACCCAAATAATATATGCCATTTGTGCTACACTTTAGTATCTATAGTATAGGTTATTATTTATCCTTTTATTTATTTATTAGGATAATTCTTACACTTATTGGGTTAGCATGTTTAGGTGTACTAGTGGTGTTGAGTTAGCTTCTCAGTTATGTAGAGTTAGTTTAGTCTTTTGGAGTCAAATTAACTACTTAGCTTCTCAGTTATGTAGAGTTAGTTTAGTCTTTTGGAGTCAACTTAACTACCAGTATCAGTTAGTGGGATTTCCTTACCACTGATTTAGGTAGTAGTTTCACTTCCCTCCTCCTATATGTACATCTTTCTTATTGAGTAATTCAAGTCATTGTATTATAATGTATTGAGCATTATGGATTATGATGTATTTCCATATATGGTATTTTAGTTCTTCTATTTTACAAATCTGATGTGGTGTGCTATTATCATCTGAGATCGCAGCTTGGAACAATCTTCTTATCGCTCCTTTCATGGTATCCAATTTGAACAACTTGTCGTCACACTAGAATCTCAAACTGGTAATGGAGAGGGATCTCATTGTGTTAACCAGCTGCTACACCAACACAGCCCCACGTAATGGATCCAGATGCAACCACACGAGCCTTGAGCTCACCATGTATTCACCAAATTAGGCCCAATGACATCAGGAGGCAAAAAAACTAGGACTTCCTGGGAGGTCACCCATCCTCGTACTACTCCAGGTTGAGCGTGCTTAACTACTTAGTATCAAAGTTACACAACTTGTTGTCACACCAAAATCTCGAATTGATGGTGGAGAGGATTCAAACCAAAGTGCACACCACACTTGTTCAGCATTGTATGAGTTTTTGGAGCCTATTTTCTGAGGATATCTTGCACCGGGATTTTTCTCTCTCTACTTTGGTATTACTAGTTTTGGGTACCTTGCGGTGTCCAATTTTCTCAGTTATTGTAAGTGGCTAACTCATCAGGCCTTGTTGTCGGGACCCACCTTCTTTTTCTCCCACCGAAGCTATGCTTATGGGAGGGTGTTAGTGTAGGTTATTATTTATTATTTTATTTATTTATTAGGATAATTCTTACACTTGTTGGGTTAGCTTGCTTAGGTGTACTAGTTGTGTTGAGTTAGCTTCTCAGTTATGTAGGGTTAGCTTACTAGTCTTTTGGAGTTAACTTAACCACCAACATCAATTAGTGGAAGTGCTTCACCACTGATTTAGGTAGTAGTTTCACTTCCCTCATCCTATATGTACATCTTTCTTTATTGAGTAATTCAAGTCATTGTATTATAATGTATTGAGCATTATGGATTACGATGGATTTCCATATATGGTATTTTAAATCTTCTATTTTGTAAATCTAATATGATGTGCTATTATCATCTGAGATCATGGCTTGGAACAATCTTCTTATCATTCCTTTCATTATCTCGGTTTTTCTTTTATTATTCACAGAGTGCAATTTACATTTAAAGGAGCAAAACTAAAAAATGGAAACATCTAATAGGTTATTTGTTATAACATTTTGTGGCCTCTATTTTTTGTTTTAAGTTTGAGTAATTGTAACGATACAAGTGATGTTAAAAATTGAACCCCTCCTATAGTCAGTTATATGAACTATATATGTATATTTTATCTGTAATTTTGGACAAAGATTCCATATAAATTTTTACATTGTTAAAAGAAAATTACTCTCGAATTTACAAAAAGGATTTTTTACTAATACAACCATCAAATTGCATACACATCTGAAAGAGATAATTATAGATCTGTCGTGTTGAGATAATTAGAGATATGAGATTTTATATTAAAACAATAACCGTGATATATACACATACCACTTGTTATCAGCAAAACCCTTGCTAAAAGAGTTGATGTCACATGTGGTTAGGAGTGAAAGGAAGTGATAACAACTTTGTGTTAGGCTTCCACATCACAAGCTACAAAATACTCAATTAACATGTATAACACGGTTAGGGTAGAGATGAAACCATGCAATAGGTTGTGTGGAGTAGACTTCATCTTTATAATTGCCTTGCATTTTTTTGAGAGTTTCCAGTCTTTTCAACAAATCCATTCTTTTCATATCCTGCAAGACATTTTTTCGAACTAGTAAAATCCTCCCACGCTGTCGATTCCACTTTAATTATAATGGCATGTAATTTTGTCCCACTGACCACATGTTTGGCATTAGGTACCCTATCTCTAAATTCAAACCTTTCTGTGACTTTTTCTCCATTTTTCTCTCACTTTCGCACTGTCACTACACCTTCTATGTGCATTATTATTTAGTGAGTGGGTTCAGACCAATTTGTGAACTCCATACATAATAGATTTTATATGACATGGTTGTCCTTATAATTTCTATGAGCACTTAAAGGTTGGAGGATATAAAGGAAGTCCTCCTTATACTTCATCATCCAGTTGTGTCAAATCACTTAAAAAACCAAACAATGTAGAGATCTCTTCATACACACTATCAGGGAAGTAGTTAAAGGCTGGAGGATACAACATAATTCCTCTCTATACTTTGGCATATGATGTCAAATTACACAAAAACCTAGGACATGATATCCTCTTTCTACACCCTTTCTCTCATCACGGATCAGATCAGGTACACATGTACATTTTACACTTTTCATAATTTCATTTTAGTCTTTTCATTACATATACATGTGTCTTTTACATGTGTTTTGACATATATAAATGCGTATTTGACAGCTTGATCATATTCTCCTTGTAGTTCTAGCCATATGAGAAGAAAGAAGCCAACAACAACAACAATGATGACAACAACACCTTACGACAACACACACCATATTAACCATGCAGGTACATCACATACATCAACAACTACACACGCATTTCCACCCTAGGTTCACTCTCATCACCTTTTTTGAAATTTTTCATCTATAGTTTCCATGCTCCATCATCTTTTTTTCACTCTACGCATTGTCTAATTCTTTGGTGTGTTTTCTATATCACTCTACATGGACATCATGCATGCATCTCTATCTACTTTATGTTACTGAGATTTTCTCTCACCAACATAAAGTGGGGGAAAATCTAGACACTAATTAACAAAATTTGGGTATTATTTAGTCCCAGTATTATACTACTATCCACATGGTTTTTGAGTGAAGAAAGTACTAATTAACCCCTATCTTTTGGCCATTTTTTATTTACTTTTTGTCATCATTCCTGACCTCCACTGCATACATGCCCAATCATTTTTTCGTCATTTTAGCCTTGGCTGGGGTATCCAAGCTCGAACTAGGGTACCAACAGGCACCCTGGTCCAATTTGGGGCACCCTAATCCTTTTCACACTTTCCTGCCACTTTTTGGGAGCTTTATAACCGTTTGAGCTTATTATTTTTTTGGTGGTCAGTCGGGGTTAATTATGAAATCAGAACAAGATAACCATATAAATATAAAGTTATGAAACCATAATGAGGGACCAAGCACTAGGTGCTACTATCATCATCTAAGGTTACATCCATATATAGATCATTTGCATCCATTCATCTCATCACAAGGGACAAGGATGGTTCATTTTCATCACAAAAGCATAGGAGGGGATTTTATTATATTACAACCACCATTCTATTAATTTTTTCTAGACATAGTTATTACTCGCTATTTTCCTAAAGTGTGACTAGAATAACAGAAACCTAGGGCATGATCAAACACACACACACGTATAACTACATCATATCTAAGATGTAGTGCAACACTCAGTTCATAAGTCCACCATTGTGGCTACTAAGGACAGTTCAACCCCTTCATTTGAATTTGAATTTTTTAGGGTTTGATGCTTGTTTTGGGGTCTTACAGATCTTTCTTCCATCATTGATCATTGGCAGCATTCGATACAAAGAAATGAGTTATACGTGATAGGAAGCAAAGGATTCAAATCATTATCCAATCCTCTAAAGTTAGTTTCTGAACCTCCTGTACAGACCAGGGCACCTAGTACTTAGACGAGGGTGCCCACAAGTGCCCACATTGAGTCAGACAACTTAGATCTATCCTTTTCAGGAATGTTGCATGTTTTCTCCTGCTTTAAGAATATTGAGTTCATTTTTTGACATATTCCATATCATCCTCCAAATTAGCTAAGTCATCTTCCATGACCTTACTCTTGGATATTAGGGTTTCATACTTTCATTAGATTAGTTGTTTGTGATCATTTTTCATAGTCATTTACTGCATTGCATTTATTGTACTCTTATTTACTGTATTTACATGTTGTTCTAGATTAGATTAATTACTATTATTCCACATTTTAGTTAATCAATTTGATACAAGGAATTTAATACCAAGTTAGGACCAAGGAGAACAAGGCCTACTTAGTGTCACACTTTCTTCATGACTTCTTGGAGTTGATAGTTCCTTTTTATTGTTCCCTTTCAAGATTCCTGACATTTTAAGCTCTACCTAGTGTAGAGATTACTCCCAGCCTTTCCCTCATATACTCAAAAGACGGATTTGGAATTGGCTTAATCAAGATCTTCACAACTTCCTCTTTGGTAGACACATGCTCTAACTTAATACATTGATTACTTACTTCATATCTCAATAAGTGATACTTAATTGGAATGTGCTTGGTTTTAGAATGAAAAATTGGATTCTCAGACACACTGATTGCACTAGTATTGTCACAAAAGATAGGTTTAGGCCCATCACACTTTACCTTGTAGTCCTAAATTTTTTATCTCATCCACATGAATTGAGCACACCATTGTGCAATAGAAACATACTCAACTTCACATGTTGAAAGAGATATAAGAGATTTTTTCTTGCTTGACTAAGAAACAAGATATCCTACAACAAACAATACTCAACCACTTGTACTTCTCATATTATCAATACTTCCTACCCAATCAACATTTGAAAATGCCTTTAGATCATTTTTTTCACTCCTTGGATACCATAAACCATACTCAACAGTCCCTTTAGGATATCTAAAAATCCTTTTTATTGTTTGAAGATATGTCTCTTTAGGTTCTTCTTGGAAATGTTATGTCAAAATTACAACACCCCTGATTACTTGTGATTTTGTGTACGAGGAAATAAGTTCAACCTACATAACATGGGATTATCCTGCAGTGTGGGACCTTGTAAGTAAGATAATCCTCTAGAGAAAGATGACTTCTTCCTCTAACCTAGTTCCAACTTCTACAAAGTGCAGAGAATGGGAAGCTAAACTAACCCTATTATAATGATTTCTAAGGAGACAAGGATAGAAAGATGCATGAAATAAAAATACTCTAAGTGAAAGTGATGCACCAATAAGGGGTGAGACAATCCAAGTGAGTGAAATATGGGGAGGAAACTAACGAAGAGAGGGCTCGTAGAAATGCCACAGTCCAAGATAATATTCAATTCCCTATATTCATAAAGCACAACAAACTATGGACCCTACAAAGAGATAGATACATGTATAATATAGTTATAGATATAATGGAAGGAAAAAGGTGCAATTCATACAAGGTAGGGTGAAAATGGCAACAAAAAATGAATTTCATTTCTTAGAAACATGCACAATCCATACCATAAGCACAAGAAAAAATCTTTTACAATAAGCCAAAATACAAGGCCTTTAGCTCACAATAACTCTGGAACAATTTTGACAGAGTTCTTTTGCCTTTTGGAAAAATCTCCCTCAAAATGAGGTGAATTTTATAATATATAGTTAAATTGAGTCACCAAACAGTAGGATACATTAAAGAGGTATGGTTAACCATTCATTTTGGTAATTTTCCTTCACATATGGTTATGGATTCCATGCCTCATTAATTCTAGTTGTTGGGATGTCATTCATTCACCTACCCTTGTATGGCTTGTAACTTGTCCATCCTCATAGTCGACGAACCGATGAGCCGACCAACCTAGTGACTCACCCAATCTTGTGTGCCTAACTTCCACTGTCCAACCCTGAGGGGGTTAGACACCGTCCAACTATGTGGGCCATACATTACTATGGTCACTGACTAACCCCGATTTTCATATGTACATCATGGGTCATCCAATCTAAGGGGAGTCAGATGGATGTCTATTTCTATCTATACCATGAGATACCCGACCATCCTGATGGTCCTCCATCTGCTGGGCCGACCAACTTGTCCATATGCCTAAAAAAATGTGACCCAACCAACCTTAGTGACCCATTCAACCTTAGGACCCGTCTAGCCTTTTTATACCATCCAAAATTTGTGACCTGACCAAGCTTGTTATATCGTCCTACCTTGGTGTCCCAACCAACCTCATGACCCATCCAACCTTGTCGTACTGTCCATCCTTTATGTCATGCAAATGTGAGTGTTGTGACAAGCATCTAAAAATGTCCTTACATGTAAAAAAAGTGACCCAATCAACCCAGACATCCAACCCACCCAACCAACCCCTAGGCATCCAACCTATCCAACTAACCCCCAACTGACCAACCTCCAGCCGTCTAACCCAGCCAACCGACCTCAGCAGGCCAACTTTCGAAGGCAATAGCTTAAGCACCCGGATGAGTTTTGGGGTGAAATTTTATATGATTTTGCATGGAAAAAACCCATTGAATTGAATGATGGTGGTATAAATATCAAAATTTGAAGGATTTTTGGTTGTGCGCCAGAAGAATGAACTACCTTGGAAAGTGTATGATGCTTCGAGATGTCTTGTCTTTTCCACCATGTAGGGAATCAAAAATAACTTCCATAAGAACTTTATTAGACTTATAATTCTTGACACATCTATCAAAATATTCCTTTGAATATCAGGTCCTCTTTCACGCTGCGAAATCCTTAAGGCCTGAAAGCCTACTTTTGATGGATGGCCCTAAGAGCTCTGAAACTTCCTTGAATCACTTGAAATGCTTTGAAAAATTGAAATCTCAGTTGTATCATTTCAAATTTCTGCATGAATCATTTTTTGATGCTCAAACCCATCCTCCCAATTTGTCTATTTTACCAAGGGGTAAAAATAGATAACAGGAACCTTCCAACCAGCCCAACAACTTACACAATCTCTGGTCTTAAAGTACTTGCATATAGAATTCTGCCAATTATGGATCTATATTCTAATTGATTCACTTAGGAGAGTCATCATCTTTTCTGAGCTTATATCCTGTAACCATGGGATTTCTAACATGTTTGCACTCTTCTATTTGAAACCTCTTCAACATCTCCTTGATGTACTTAGTTTGAGATATAAATATACCTTCTTTAGAATGATTTACTTATAGTCCCAGAAATTAAGAAAACTCTCCAAGTATGGAAATTTCAAATTCCCTTTTCATAGCTTCTACAAATTCATGAGTCATGAGTTCATTACTTCCTTCAAATATGATATCATCCACATATTCACAAGTCATGAGTTCATTTCTTCCTCCAAATACGATATCATCCACATATATAACAACAATCAACAATATACCTTCTTCCCTTTTGATATACAAGTTACTCTCAACAAATCCTCTTTTGAAGCCTTGTTCACTCAAATACTTTTCAAGTCTTTCATACCAAGCCCAAGGGGATTTATTTATGCCATAAAGATCATTTTTCAGTTTACATACATAATCCTTCATGTCTGTCAAACAAAAACCATCTGGCTACTCCATGTATAACTCTTCTTCTAAATAAACATTTAAGAAGGAAAAATTTGGTATCCATTTGGTATACCTTAAATCCATTAAACCATGCATAGGATAATAATAGTTTGATGGATTCCATTCTAGCTATAGGGTAAAGGTCTCATTAAAATCAATTCCCTCAACTTGTGCATACCCCTTAAAAACCTATCTATCCTTTTTTCTTGTGACTTCTCCATCCTCATTGAGTTTATTTCTAAACATCCATTTAGACCTAATAACATTCTTATATGTTGGTCTAGGTACCAATTCCAAAGTCCTATTCTTTTCAATCTAATCTAGATATTCATTCATATCCTTATCCAACATTCATCCTTGCTTTCTTCTTCAACATTCTTAGGCTCAATTTTTGATTAAAAAATGCAGAATTTTCTTAGATTTGAAGACTTACCAATTTCCTTCTTATAGTAACACCAACATCTTTATTTCCTATGATTTTATTTTTAGGATGATCTCTCCTAATCTTCCTTGATGGTTCTTTGGTGTCTTTCCTTTCTTCTTCTTCATCATCTTCTTGTTTTATTTGTAAAATTTCATCATATTCTTCTTCTTTAGGATCAATCACTTGTGATGTCTCCTTTGTCTTGTGAATGGATATCATAGGATAAGATTCATAAAAATTTAACACTTTCACTTTCAAATATTTTTTCAACCTTTTGATATAGAAAATGTATGATAAAATTCCTTAAAAGTATCCCAAAAATATCCCTTCATAAAATCTAGATTCAAACTTACCAATATTGTATTCATTCATTTTGATAAAGCACATGCATCCAAGTAATCTAAAATGTTCCACATTAGATGGTCTAACTTTACAAAGTTCATATGGAGTCTTGTCACTATTTACCATTACTTGACATCTATTTTTTTTTAATAATGGAAAATAGTTTTTTGAAAGGGACTATACCCTTGAATACAAAATAAGGCCTTTAAGCCGGAATAAGAGTGAGAAACATAACAGGACTAACCAAGTCCAGGTAATACAATGAAATTCCACGTAGCCCAGAAACAGCTACACAAGCGAGACTTAACAGCAAAACAACAGCAAAAAAACAGTAACCCGACAGCCAAGAAACAGTAAGAATAACAAAAGAGAGCAGTAGAAGCATGCAGGACTACTTCTTGGCTGCTTGATCAACACTGATCTTGACTTTTTTCCAAGCATGAAACATACCCAAAGCGGTCATGTGGGCAGCATCCGTCTTATCGAGCTCCTCGATGGTTCTTTTGCTCTCTTTTTCATTGCCCCAAAGTGCATCCAGGACACCGCTGAGGTTGGAAACACTTTTGGCATGCCCCACGATGAATTCCTCAATGGCCCTAAAGGCGGAAATGTTGTAATCATGCCTAGTCTTAGCCTTCCCAAGGCAGGAGTCCAAGGAGGTCAGCTTTTTGTATATGTCTTCAATCTAACTATTGTCAATGCTCCCTCCCCCCTCCATGCTTTTCTTACCTTTTTGCTTAGCTAGGTTTTTGACCTCATCCTTCAGCATTTTTATCTCAGCCTCTAAGGCCTTCAGTATCTTGGAAGGGTTATCCATCTGTGCTTCCTAGGGACTGGCACTACTTATGTTTAGCAGGTCACGTGCAATGTCAAGATCAAGAGGCTCTTTCCCTGCTACAAGAGTCTCAAGGTTGAGTCTCCTAGAAGCCCTGGTGAGTGGACGTTTAGAGGTAGAGGCGAGGTGGGTGGCAGGAGGAGCAGTAGGAGGAATAGAAGGAGAAACATGTACAGCCGGCATGGGGGTAGCAGCACCGGTGGTAGGGGCAGCAGCAAGGGCAGCAAGGGCAGCAGGAGAAGCAAGACTGGCAGTAGCGGAGCCCATCGGAGCCGGGCTAGGAGAGGAAGGAAGACCGGGGTACTTGAGAAGGCAGTATTTGTGAATTAGCAAAATAAGCCCTTGACATCTATTAAGAATGTCGAATACAATACATATTGCTACCTTCCAATATCCATCGTGTAACTTAGATTCATTTAGGAGAGTCCTTTCCATCTCTTGAACAGTCGTGTTATTTATTTCAACCACTCCATTTTTTTGATGTGTTTCAGAAACTAAAAACCACCTCTTAATACCATGAAATATAAAAAATTCATCAAATGAATTTGACCAAAACTCACCTCCATTATTTTATTTAATACTCTTGATTCTTCTATTTTTCTATTTCTTAATGAGAGTTTTAAATCACTTAAAAACATAAAATGCATATGATTGGTTTCTTAAGAAATAAACCCAAGTATATCTTGAATAATAATCAATAAGAAACATAAAATAATAATCACCTGATGTACTTTCAGTTCTCATAGGTCCACATAGATCAGGGTAGATTAGCTGTAGAGGACTAGTGGTAGAATCATGTTCATAGGTCTTGAACGTCCTTCTAGTCTGGTTCCCATGAAGACATGATTTGCACAATGTATCTTATGGTTTGCTGATTCTTGGAATATTTCTCACAAAATTGTTAGAGCTGATGTTGGCAAGATTTTCAAAGTTTACAAGGCCTAATATCATATGCCATAACCAACTATTCTTCATCTTACTCATAAGGAAATTTTCCTTGTTGTCTTACTTCAAAATATACACGTTATTTTCTTTCCTCTTAGCTTTGAAAACAATCTTACCTATTTCTATATTTCTAATTTTGCAACCCTTATCATAAACTGATAGAACATACCCTTGTTTGCACATTTGAATTACATTGAGTAGGTTTTGCTTTAGTCCTTCAATATATAGAACATCCTTGGTGAGGGTTTTTCCATTATCCAAACTCAAATAACCTCTCCCTGGGTAAGTGCACCAATCTGGGAGGGTCAAAAAGAAGACAAAATCCAAAAATAGGGAAAACACATACACATTCTATTTTTCTTGGTTTGGTATTTCCCAAACCTAAAACACATTTTATTTTATTTAAAATGTGTACGTGTTATAACGTGTATGTGTTCTATATAGTATGGACTATATATGTGTTTTGGTGGGGCTTATAGTTTCAAAAAATGTTTAAGTATAATATTTCTTTTATTATTTATTAAGATATCTTCATACTTTTATTATTATAAGATTTCTTTTATTATTTCTTAAGATTTCTTTATAATTTTATTATTTCGTATACTTTAAATTTATTTTAGTAAATGTAAGAAGTTAGGGTTACTCTTTACCTGATGGAAGTGGTCCCCTAGCTCCAATAGTTATAATCTAGAAAATAGTTTTTCAAAATCCAATCTGGTCAGTGCTTATTAATTTTTAGGATTTCAGCAAGGACCTAAAGCTTTTAGGGGATATATATTGTATTCAATCTTTGTTTTGGAAAACACATGGTAATTTTTTAGGTTTTTTGACCTTATGGATTATATTTTGTTCCTACCACTACTCGAATTGGTACTAATTTTGAAATTTGGTCCACAATTCACTTTAGTGACCAAGAATCAACTTTATGATGTTTGTCTACTTCTTACTAAAATGAGGTCCTCACTTTTTCAGTAGAGTATTAGTACTTGAATGGGATTCTTGTCCTATGACCAAAATGAGCTGATTGTAATGTTCCTCCTCCTTAAGGTGTGGTCAAGTGAATTGTATTAAGTGAACTGAGATGATTGGTCATTCTTGGAAATAGGGTGCTCCATATGAAGATCATCCCCTCACCTTTCATGGATCTAAAATCATCCTTTGATGAAATAAAATTCATACTTTTGATACAAATATTTTATTATATATAATACTTCACACATAATGTTCTTAGATACCTCGGTGGTATGACTAGCTCATTTGAGCTTGTTCTTTGGAGAGATTTGGGTACAATGACAGTGCCAGGATATGATGATCATCAAAGCACTTATTTAGATCCACATTTCACCTTTAAACATGATGAATTATTCAAAATTCAATTTCTTAACCATGATGACACCTGGGTGGAAGCATGCTCAAGGTACATGGACACCTTTTCTCTCAAGTTGCTCCTAATGGAAATGGGTTTCCTCCTCCAGATAGGGGATGAATCCTTGAATTAAATTTTATGATGAGTTACACGTTCTTGGCCTCCATACTTCAATGAAACACTAAAAATACAATTTTACAATTAATGAAACTATTCTAAAAACCTAATTATGCATGCAACTCAAAATTTAAGTCATATTTCATTTTGAACTAAGAGGGGCATTTGAAGAGTTTTGTAGTACCTAAAGAAATATTTAATCCTTGAATCAATGTTGATTATTCCACCTTGTATATTATGCTAATATACCTCCAATTCCTTTTTTTTTTCATTCTAAATCTTTTCAGAACTCCTGGAACATCCAAATAAGTCAGCTTTCACCATTTTATCTTTCATTCTTCGCAACTAAAAATACGATATTAAACAGATTGCTCCTAAATGATATTTTATTTCCTGAAATTTCCTAAATTTAATTAGACATCTTAAATTATATCTTAAATCACCCTTATATGATTTATATTTTCTTTAAAAACTTTTGAATAGTGTTCAATTAGCTACAAAATGGCCAAAAATGGCCTTTTTAGGCCTTTAAAGGAAGTAGTCTCTCATCAAAACTAAATGAGTTGATCAATCCCCTTAGACACTATTCCCTATACATTGAATCATATTATTAGGAATTTAATTTGAGCCATGGTAAATTTTTAACTCGTGATAGGTTGTCCAGATGATACAGAGTACCTTGCAATCCTCTTTATATAACTTCAACTCAAAATACAACTTCACAATTCAACTTTCTCCTTTTCCCTTGTTTCGAGTAGGTATAGTTAGGGGTTGAAAGAAAAATTAAGGGTTTAATGGATTACCACCTATTTCATCATTATATACACCTTTCAACACAATTATACACCTTACTCAAGCACACCTAAATGCTCCATTACTCATTTATCCACCATATTGCTATATTTTTAACTTTTGGCTTTTTAAGACTCCTTGTTTGCTCGAGCTATAAAAAATATTATCAACTTTGTTTTTCACATTCACCTTGAATTTTACTCAATATTATTTTCAATCATGTTACTATGTTTACCCTCTCCTAATCACTTATGCAAATCACTCAACTCTTCTTCTTTTACTTTAGGATTTTCATACAAACCCTTACTCTCTCTAGGTTTCTGTATGGAACTATGCAGGACAATGAATAGGTCTACTTGATTAAATTTGTATAAGAATTTTCCCTTGTTCCTCAAGGATTCAAAACATTCTAACACCACTCCCTAAATGATAGATAAAAATCCTTATGAGTTTCTTTCTTAAGACATCTATTTCTCAAGGTTGGTCTTAATAGTCACAAGAAATAAACATGATTGTACATTACTTCCTTTACCTACTAACCACTCAATAATTTGTCCTTATGACCTGATTTTATGAGTCCTTAATTCCCTTAGGAATTCCTCAAACTTTTCAGAGGCTCCAATAACTTCAAACTCATGGAATAAAGATTATTTTTCTAAAAATACATCTTTCCTAGCCCTCAAACTGAGCATTAATATTGCTAGAATCTATTTGCACATTCCTTTGATTTTATTCTTATTCCAACCTGTACTAAGGATTTTGAAAATATTGGTCTTCTTATTACCTTCCTCCACTCTTATCAAGGACTCTACTAGGCATAATTATTAACTATTACAAGGAATGTTCTACTCTAGGCCCTTAAAACTGGGCACACATAGTTAGTATTGTGAACACAAATATAATTTAAGAAATCTTCCTTTAGATGGCTTATTACCCTTTCCTGACTTTTGTAACACCATGTCCTTATGATCAATGCCCTAAAATAGAATCAAGGATTCCATTGAATCATTATGTTCATGCTACATACTACTAAACTTCTAAAACGAGGTATAGTCTAGTATGAGTAAGTTTTTCTATCTATTTTCCATTCCCTAGATACTGTGAGGGTTACATGAAGCCTTGAACACCATTATAGATAAGAAGAAAATCCAAAAATATATATTTACACATGAAAATGCTTTGATAAATAGTCTTTAACCTCTAAATCTGATATCTTAGTTTGAGAGGACTATGTCACTTAACACTTAAGACTATAACATACCTACAACTATTTCAAATATTCAGAATATATGTATGGAGGGAAAATCCATATTATTTCCTTTGAAGTCCAAATGGAATAGTAAAATCTATGAACATCTCAAGTGGAACCAAGATATCCCTAGTCACCTAAGAAAGAAAAAAATGATTATTAATAGGATGTTCCTGCATCACCAGAGGAAGGATGCATAGTGACTGAGAAGCCTTATTTTCAATTAAGGGCTTAGTTTTCATGATTCAAAATTTTCAATTTCCATGCTAGTTATTTTTGACATTCTATATCTATTAAAACACCCTCCATGAGAGCTTAGGAAATATCTTAAGCATCCAGAGGTGATGTCATGGAATATTAGAAGTGTTGAAGGTAATTTAGGAAGATTTAGGAAAGGTTTTATAATTCAAGGACTATCTGCTCAACATTGGGTTTTCTAGGTGTAGGGAAAAAACACTCTAATGGTGAAACCTAACTTCTCTGGAATATTCCAGGAGATTTATAAGTAGATAGAAGGAAAAAAGGTATTGGAAAGCTACTTATATCCTCTACATATTGGAGACATACATTTTTCTCTAAGTTTTGAAGGTGTTATGAATAATTTAAAAAAAGTGAAGCTTCCCATTTTGGTTCCAAACCAACACTTCACCAATGCAACACTTCATGACACAAAAAAGGGAACTACCAATAAACCTTCATGATTCTTGATGATTGACACCTCTTGCTAACTACTATGCCACCTAGACACACTTTTCCATCAATATAACTTGACATTAATGACAACACCAATGACACTATGTCCAACACATATGTTTTAATTTACTAGGTATTATAAGGAATTTTATGAGTGCATATATTTAAGTAGTTATTTCCTTTAAGATTTGTGAGATTTATAAAATCTAATTTTAACACATATAATAATCCTTTTGTTATCACCAAATCATTGCACCCTCCGAATGGCCTAAAAATGAATCATGAAATTCGGTGTGATTGGGACACATGGGATCACCTCTCAAGCTGTGGGACTTGGGCTCAAGGTGAACCTACGGAGAAGGATGGATTCCTCTTCCTAAATCAAACACAACACTACTTATAATGCAGGAAAAATGGCTAACTAGACCCATGCTAACATTTCATGGGATTAGGGAAAGAGATTTACAAAGAAATAAAACCTATACTAGAAGTGGTGATGCACCAAGAAAGGGTGTTGCTAGACAAAATTAAGGCTTTCCGATGAAGAGAGATGATCAAGAGAAAGAATGAAATGCATTACAAACCCACTTTTACATATAGTACTTCACTCGTTCATAAACACAATGATGTCCAAAACTTGCAAGAGAAACCCTGGTTGCACAGTTCACCTGAAAACATGAGAGAGGAATATAGAGGAAAAAAAATCATGAAAGGACATATATTTGATCACAAAACATAATTCTAATTACTTCAAGCACTTGCAAAGTGCATCATTACATTAGGGGAAAAGGCATAGGCTGCCATTACAATTGGAGAAGAAAGGCTTGAAATCCTACAAATCACAACATCTCAGTTTGTGAAAAGAGGGGAAGCCTAGAAAGTGTCTAACTTGTCTAACTTATATGACCTGTAAGAACCTACTTCTTGGAACCCCCATTGGAATTGAGCCTTCAACTTACATTTATAGAAGAAATTTGAGAGAGAAGAGGAAAGGTCATAACTGCCTTTCTAAATGGAAGGCACATGATGTATCACTTATTACATTTGGTTGAATCACCTGAAAAGGTTCCATCATGCATCATTAATGCATGTTGACATAGTCTTCTCAATTAATTAAAATAATATTTAAATAATAATAATAAATATATTTATTTAAAATACTTAAATAAAAATATTTATTTAATTAAATTACTAGTAGGCTCCATGCTTACCAGTTTGTGATGAGGAGGGAGGGGTCCATGAAGAAAAGACTAAAAATAAGTCCAACTTAGTGGTTGGCTCACCGAGTTAGGTCTGAGCTCCACTGTTCATTGAATTGACCAAGCTCACTTTGAAACGAGCTCCTCCATTGACCAACACAACTGAGCTCCCTTGCATCGAGTGCTTCTTGACTGACTCAGTTTTGAAATGAGGTTCTTCTATCGCTTCCAATGCTCACCGCTGAGTTCCATCACCACCGTAACTGAGCTTCCCTCATCAAATAAATCTCATCAAGATTCCTTTCAATCTTGGATGGATCCATAATTTCCTCAAGCTATTTACATATACTGATGGCTCCTTGTTGGCACAGAACCATCGAGTCAGTGAGATCCTTCATTACAATGAGCTTAATGCCAAGATGATCCACCACCTTCACCGATATCTCCTTTATCAACTTGATAGTTGATTTGCATTCTGCCAAATTCATCTCATTCATGGTGATCCCGAGCTACTGATTCACTCCTTCTTTGTATCGAGGTCCTACCACCAACTTGTCCTCTCATCCTACTTCATCACCGATACATCACCATTGCATCTAACTAGCGAGATCTCTATGACTCCTTTGTGTAGTGTAGCTCAACTTCAGTCCTTACTGTCATGATCTCCTTCTACCAAATATCTCTGCATCGACTCACCTATTGAAATTTCTCACCTCTACCTACCTACAATATCCTTTAATTGACTCAGCTTGTGCATGGTTCAACCTGTGAATCATCTGGTGAGCTCATCTCTGCAACTCCTCAATGTGTAATAGATCTAGTCATTTCACTTGAAGTCGATTGAACTCCCTTCAATTCTTCTTTCACCAATTTTGTTGGCTCCTCCTTTGAACCTGATGAGATATCCCTCTTTTCCAAATACCTATGAGTTGCGCCACCTTCTAACTAATGTTGAGCTCACCTCAAACACCCTCGAGCTCAACTTAATCATGTAAAAATCAGATCACCTATTCCTCTTCAGAGTGCCCTTAAAAAAATTGGTTTTGATCTTGATCCCAAGCTCCACCCATCAAACTCACAAAGAGAGCTCTCCACCGAGCTATTTTCACTCGTACCGCCTTACGTACTGAGTGAGGTTCTGTGCTGAGCTCCTTTATCTTTCTCCACATTAAACCTAAACTGACTTTCTATCTAATCTGTAACTGATCTTCATGTAGAATCAAGATCCTCCATCAAGCTGAGCTCCCATGCTATGTACTTGTCAATGCCATTTATGACTTGGACTCCACAAGCTCATTGTGATCAACCAAGCCATTTCTTGTGTACTAAGCTCCTTTGATCCAACGTTCACCTTTTATCACCATTCATTGGTTAATATCAACTCAGACCTCAACTTGGCCATTTTCCATGGCATTCCAAATGAACTCAAACTTCATGAATATGTGTCACAACGATGTACCATTATCATCCACCGCTTTCGCATTGCTCGGCACTTGACTCAATCCTCCTCACAACTCAGTGAATGAATTGCCACCTTGACCTATATCCTCCATAACAAATCGGAGGAAACCAAACTTCTCCCCTATGCAAATCTCTCAACACCCAAAATATCTGAACCCCAAAATATCGAAACTCTAAATTTCAAAGTTTCAGGCTTTGAAGGTATCCAACTCGCTCAATGTCTTCAAGCCCAAAAAACTCTAAAAAATTAAAAGTGAATTGTTTGAAAATTTAAACTGGTTTCCTCCAAAACCAACCCTCGAAACATTCATACGTCTCTGCACACCTTGGATCTACATTCACTTGCTGTGGTGACATCCTTACACCGAGCTCGAACCATTCTATATATGCCACAGTTGATTTGACTTCCCATTTTTCCTCCATTTTCCCCTAGGAAGTATCTAATCTAGATCAGTTTACTCATGGCCTGACCACTTTGCAATGATTGTTTTGATCTACTTGGTCTCTTATGGGAAGCTCCAAATTGGCTTGGATTACCATTTGAACTTGAGCCTTTGAACAAGTTTGTATGAGCTTCTTCGATCCATCCACGATCCTTCCGGTGAGCTCACCCAAATGCTTAGTCAAATTACCTCATGCAAGACTCCCTGATCTCTAACATGGGTGAGTTATGAACTCTCCTATACGCGTATAAGCTCAAAAATAAATACCTCTGGATCTTTGTGACTTACTGAGTCTACATTCTCATAATGATCCAAACTACCCTCTTTCATTGCATTGATCAAGATGAGTTTGGGTATCCATCTCCTTTATGCAACCACCAACCTTATTCATCAAATCCCGTTAGCTCGACCTTCATTTCTCACTGCATGATCTCTTTCTCCCACCTCAAGCACTCGATCCCCAAGTCACTCCTTTCACAAGCATCCCCACATCCATTAAACAATGATTTCACTGGCTCTCTATCTAGGATGCTCCAAACACACCAAGCATTATGATCGTTCCATCCACTTATGCTCTCAACACTTGTGAGTAGACTCCCTTGTGTCCTAGCTTGGTGATGTGCTCAATTAGTGAGCTCAGTCCATTTTTCTCATTACACTAAAAATTTTCCTAATCAATCTTCAATCCAAGTCATTTATGTTTGTCTCTTGAGCTGATGTTGGCTCGATTTCCACTTCATGGGCTTTGATCTCACCCTACTGGGAGCTCACCATAACTCAGCTTGATCCATTTCCTAAGTTATTTCCCCTAGCATGTCCTCTATTGTTAACATCATTCAACATAATTTCTAGCTCATATCTTGCATTTCACTCAACCATCAACATCCTGAGCCACTTGAAGAACTCAGTCTACAACACATAAATATTACTCAAGTTAATAGAATAACTAGACCCTCTTGTATGATATCGAGCTCACATGTCCAAGTGGCAACTAAGTTGAGCCCGAGTTGGCCTCTAAGTTGGGTTTGCATTTGAGCTCGTTATGTTGCATTGATCCTTGATCGAATCACTCGAGCTCGATTATGGTTACTTCAATGAAATATCTAAGACTCGCTGAGCTCATTCCTATCTCGACTGAGCTATTCATAGAAGAGACTTATCATGAGGGACTGAGCTATCTCCCAAACCATGTCGAACACAAAGTTCCAATTTCGATCTCGAGAGCCTGTAATAATTTACCTAATTCAAATACAAGCCCAATAAAATGGTTTTAATTTACATTAATGCACTTATATGTTGATTTGGGCCCAACTGAGCTATGTTGGAAGATCCTTCTTTGCATGTGTTTGAATATCCTTCTAAGGAATTATGAAAGTATAGAAGAACTCTGGAAAAGTTTATACACCAACTCTGACAATTTTATCCTGGAGACCCTTGTTCATTTTTTCCTAAGGCGTAAAAATGGACAACATTTTTGGTGACCTCTTGGGGATGATTTCTTGATAATCATGGTTCTAGTAGCCTTGTATATCCATTAGGCATAGAGTCTATATTGGAATCCTGAAGAAATTTAATCATCTGTGATATATAGGTAATCTTATACCTCCCTGGAATGCTAAGCATGAAGTATACTGAATTTGATTAAGACTTGGCATCTATGAAACAATGCATAATTTTGACTGAAGTAGGTCATGAAAATATTATGGAATATTTGAACCCTCCTTCTCCTTGACACCTACCAATGATGCAACATTGTGAAGAACAACACAAGATAAACAACAAAAAACAAAACACGCTGAAAATGAAAACCATACATGCCCTAATTAGAACATGCACGGTGTGTAAATGCACTTATTCTACTGAAAGTAAACCTATACTACCCTACACTAACTAGAAGCATAGGTGAGATAAACAAAACCTATAACTGGTTGTGTAAAATAGCTTCCTGCCCTTACAATGGGCAGCCATGAAGATAATGTGATAATGGACATGGCTGAAAATGAGAGTGAGAAAATTAAATGAGACCAATTCCCCACTTGGTCCACTAAGACATCAATTGGAAAGGGAAATAATTCCTCTTTTAGTTTCTCTGTATTTATTTTGTAGAGACATAACAACTAATCCTTGGGACTGTGAAACTTATCCTTACATTCTGAAATGAATGTGACTGGTTTTGGCTTCTCTTTTGGCTTCAATGAAGCCAGGTACCTAATAGGACATGATCTAACCCATTGAATATTCCTGCTGCCCTAAAATTAAAATTTAACAAGAAAGTCTTGCTAAAGACATCCTTGAAAAATATGGTTATTCACAACCTGATTTCCCTCTTTTTACCCATTTACAAACAACTGATCTTTCACCTAGAAGGATGGTATTACAGCGACATCTCCCTTATTTGACATAGAATTTGAAAGGTCAAACCCTCCTATTTGTAGCTTTAGATGATTTTTAAGGGAAAAAAAATCTTCAAGAATACCTTCCTCCATCACAGACATGTTTACTGAAACAAGTTCTGTAACTAAAAATACAAACCTCTCCATGACATAATCTTCATTCAACACTTCTATATCAGTCCTAGCTTCTCCAGTATGTTCCTCCTTCATGTGTGATGACAGATATGGAAGAATCAATTCCTCTAATTCTAATTCCAAAGGAAAGTTATGAGAAATGAGTTGTTCTTGAGCATGTGCCTCCATAACACTTGAGACTTTCTGGTGGAAAATAAGTGATGGAATAACAAGATTGTCAAATTCCATAGGATCTTGTCCATCAAAACATTCCTTCAAATCTGATAGATAATCTGCTTCGTCATTCTATGACTGTATTAAAGGCTCCTCTTCAATCTAAATATCCTCCAAACTAGAACATCCTTCATCTTGATATTCTTCATTCTCAAACATGGAATTAAAAAGATCCAATCCCTCTAAAAAATCAGATTTTTGAGAAGGTAGAGAGGAAAAAGGTTTAGAAAGCCTCTGCATGGTCTCATCTGCATTCTCGATCTCTGAATCTACCTTGGTCTCATGAAGCTTTTCGTGGCTGATTGTAACATCTAATGATGACTTTGGGAAGATGTTACCATATTCAAGCTTGCACATACTCTTCTATTACTACTTTTTCCACCTTTGGTGATTCAAAATACTCTGATGGAATTCAACCCGTATAAATACTACATTCTAAATAGGTATACTGATGGTCCTCCTCGTTCAACTCTAGATTTGTTTATGGTACAAAACTAGTTTTTTCTACTTGTTCTTGAGCCTCAACTTTTGCAGAAGGTTTAGTCAGGAATGAGGTTTTCTTGATGTTAAGTTTTGCAACACATTTCCTTAGATTATTTACATGCTCTCTTTTTCTATTTTCTTTGACTATATACTCCTCCCTTTTTCTCATTCCTTGAAAATTCTCCTCCCAATATCGATTTGGGACTATAAGAGAAGGGGTGGGTTGGGATTCAACTGATTCCCTCACTGTTTGAGGAAGATATTCATTCTCATGTCTTGGTGGCTCTTGTAGAAAAGAGGGAGTTTTAGGAGGACGAGGCATGGAATATTCATGATGAAATGGAGGAATAGATGATGAAGTAGTGAATTCCACCACAGGGGTAGAAAGTGGAAGGTTAGGACTATGTGATTCAAATTGAAACTGCATGGATGGAAACACGGGAAAAGGATTGTAAGGTGGTAATGTAGGGGCCTACCATTGATAGGATTGACTAATAATACATTCATGAATTTCCCTTTTCTTGATCCATTCTCCAACTTGAGTCATCGTATTGATTATGAATTGAAGCTTTTGTTGAGGGCTAATCTCACATGGTATATGGCCAGTTCATGGGTATGGAATGCAGAAGCCAATTTGGGCTGCCATTGTCATTTCATTGATCCTTATTTGCACCATGTTATGCTCCAACTCTTGAACCTTCTTCTACAAGTGATCTTCTTCTGGTGTGGAATAAATTCCAAAATATGCATTCCATTGTTCTTTAGTAACCCCCATGTTTGGTGGATAACTGAATTGACCCATGTCTTGCTTATGTGAAAATGCATGCTCAAACTGATATTCATCATGAAATTGGTTTGGAGGTGGATTGTAATAGCCTGAAGATGGAAATAACCACCGCTGCTGCAAGTGGGATTCACACTGTGGAAATGAAGCCATGATTACACAACTTCATGAATGGAAGAAAAATGGAAAGATGTGGAAGAAAACTAGATGGAAAATGGGTAAAATGAAGGTCTGCAACATAGAGAGTAGGGTACTTAGACCAATGGAGTCACCAGTTGTGCTTGGGTATACTTCCCAAGGCTGAAATTTCACTAAGAGAACAACAACTTAATGAAATATAATGAACATAACACACAAAACTGTTGAAAAATGTGGCTAAGATATTACAAATGGATGACTATGAAATGTAGAAATTTCACCTATTTGTCCCACCGGGTGTGCCAAAATTGTTTTCTCTAAATCACTGCACCCTTTGAATGGTCTGAAAATGAATCAAGAAATTCAGTGTGATTGGCACACATGGAGTCACCTTTCAAGCTGTGGGACTTGGGCTTGAGGTGAACCTCCAGATAAAGTCAGCTTCCTCTTCCTAAAATAAACACAACACTACTTCTAATGCAGAAAAAATAGCTAACTAGACCTATGCTAACATTTCATGGAATTAGGGAAAGAGATTTGCAAAGAAATAAAACCTATACTAGAAGTGGTGATGCACTAAGAAAGGGTGTTACTAGACAAAATTCAGGATTTTTGATGAAGAGAGATGATCATGAGGAAGAATGACATGCATTACAAACCCACTTTTACATACAGTACTTCACTCCTTGATAAGCACAATGACCTCCAAAACTTGCAAGAGAAACCCTAGTTGCCCAATTCACCTAAAAACATGAGAGAGGAAGATAGTTGTAAAAAAATCATGAAAGGACATATATTTGATCAAAAATCATAATTCTCATTACTTCAAGCACTTACACAATGCATCATTACATCAAGGGAAAAGGCATAGGCTGTCATTACAATTGGAGAAGAAAGGCTTGAAAGCATATAAATCACAACATCTCATCTTGTAAAGAGAGGGGAAGCCTGTAAAGTGTCTAAATTGTCCAACTTGTATGACCTTCCAGAACCTACTTGTTGGAAACCCACTTGGAATTGAGCCTCCAACTTACATTTATAAAAGAAATTTGAGAGAGAAGAGGAAAGGTCATAATTGCATTCCTAAATGGAAGGCACATGATGTATCACTTATTACATCTAGTTGAATCACTTGAAAAGGTTACATCATGCATCATTAATGCATGTTGACATAGTCTTCTCAATTAATTAAAATAATATTTAAATACTAATAATAAATATTATTATTTAAAATACTTAAATAAAAATATTTATTTAATTAAATTACTGGTGGGCTCCATGTTGAATGGTTTGTGATGAGGAGGGAGGGATCTATGAAGAAAAGAATAAAAATAAGTCCAACTCAGTGGTTGGCTCACCGAGTTGG